>OX246753.1:16865478-18115478 GCA_945910035.1 Brachypalpus laphriformis | reverse complement strand
GAGAATCGCCAACACACTTAGACCAACAATAGGTCGATTGTAATACCACGTGGTTGATAGGGGGAAGTTTCTCTCTACCTACTCGTTAAACCATTTTGAGCTTCTTATGAAGCGTAAGAGGCTTTTAATATCTGTGTTAATCAGATCGCCTATATCGTTGTGTAGAAGGCTCCTTAGTGGAGCTACCTTCTCCGGGAGAGAGCTGGGCTGAAACAAAGATGATGAGGAATAGTTTCTTCCTCTTCTTCATCCATACAGCTTCTACAAAAATCGTTTGCAAAAAGGCCCAGACTTGTAGCATGTTTACCTATTAGACAGTACCCAGTGATGACACCTATTGTAGTGCCGATATGCAATCTATTGAAGAAATCAAATTCTTAGAACACATTAGATTCAACTTTGGCTAAATCTTTTTTGTCGCTAGACATGTTGATCCACATGTCCATCTAAGATTTGTACTCTCGACAGCATCCAGTTTAAATTTAAGTTTGCGAGTAGCGATTAGTATACTTAAGGGGCCTCTATTCGGCAGGATGGGTACAGTCGTAGTTGTTACTATAATTGTTACCCCAGCACCCAATATTGAACTGCTCAGCCATCTCCGTGAGAGACGATCGGCAGTCTAGAGTTGCAAGAAACTTAATGAAAAATTCACAGTGACATGAAAGATCTTCTTTGTCAAAATAGTCAGTTTTAAATATGAGACGTTTAACCTTCTGATAAAGGCTAAAGTATTTCTTGTGGAGATTAAACTTATTGAGACGATGCCTAAGTAGCAGTATTCAGAGACGAAGGCTTTTGATATAGTGGCTGTCACATTTGCGGATTTACCGTGCAGCCGTTCACCCATCTATTTAAATGTGACAACTTCTTCTTGTTCTTCCTATTTCAACGAGGTTATGATCTGAAAACAAGCGATCATAACTCTCCCACAACACGCTTACTTTTCGAAAATGTATCCATTGTTTTAACAAGAACACCTTCTGTTGGGCAAACATTTTGAAACCCGCATCCCCTCCTCCATCCAGTCTTGGTTGGGATGATGATCTGGGGTTGCCAGACAGATCTATATGCTTCTACACAGATGGATCCAAAACAAAATCGGGAGTAGAAGCGAGTGTCTTCTCCAATAATCTAAACATAAGTGTCTCTTTTCGCCTTCCTAATCACTGCAGTTGGAGATTATGACGATAATGGAAGCCTTATCGTGGCTAGGTACAGTGTGATATCTAATCCGATATCACCATTTTTACTGATACTCAAGCTGCGATCAACTCCATGGAATCTAAATTGTCGCCTGTTTCTTAAAGAGATGGGTAAACAATTTAATATTCACTTAATTTGGGTGCCGGGACACAGAGACATTTCAGTTAATTGCACGGCCGGCGAACTCGCCAGGCAAGGCACTAGAAATATCGGCATGCCTCTCGCTACAGCGAAACTGCTGCTGAGCTCAACACTATCAACGTAGCCAACCGCAGATGCACAGACGGCATTACGTGCCTCATAACTAGACAGATCTGTCTTAAGCTGGATCAAATTTAGATTGAAGAGAGCGCTCATTACGACTATAGTAGGTTTCATTACAGGGCACTGCATCATTGAAAGCCATGCCATCAAGCTAGGCCGCCTCACAAATGACTTCTGTATGCTGTATGGACGAGCCAGAAGCGAAAACCATACTACACTTCCTTTATATCTACCAGGCTCTCTCCGTTCAAAGAAAATTGAACTTAGGAGCATACTTCTTCGACATTTTAGGCGAATTGGCTAACGCCAATAGCAGCGTCCTCTAGCACTTTGTAACAAGCTCCAATTGGTTCTAAGGGCAGTTCTTTCTGGGGATCATAGATACATGTGGTACCACAATGGATCTTTCCTGGTCTAAGTGGGACTGTAACTAATGCCACACTAGCCTAACCTAACTATTAAAAAAGTATTTGCGTAGCAAACTATTCACGCAGCAATATATACATCTGTAGATATTTATTTTCTCTACAATTCATCGATGGGTACCACAAGGACAATATATTATTCTTTTTTATTCCTAGGGCACTCATACATAATTTGAAGAGACGGGGCTATAAAAACACAGATTTTAAGTTATACATATACATATGTACTTTTTCTGAAAGATTCCAATGGCTTTATTAGATATTCCGTGACCCTGCGAAATTTTGTTCAACAGAATGGGCGGTTACTACTTTTTCACATGTTTATTACTTACTTACTTACTTAGGTGACGCTACAGACCAGGGTGGACCTGGGCTTTATCCAACAAACCTCTCCAGCCAGCCGCCTCCAGTTGCGCACGCCGAGTTGGTTGAGGTCCCCCTTCATTTGTTTGCGCCACCTACCGCGATGTCGTCCTCTACTGCGCCATCCATCGGGGTGGATTCGAAGACTTTCTTGGGTGGAACGTTGGGCTCCATTCGCTCCACATGACCCAGCCATCTTAATCGCTGTATGTGAACTCTTCTGGCTAAGTCGATGTTCTTATAAAGGCCGTATAATTCAGAATTCCACTCAGCATCTATGCAGACGGACCAAAGGTCACTCGAAGAATTTTTCTCTCAAAGTTACTAAGGGCCTCCTCATCCGATTTCGACAAAGTCCATGCCTTTGCGCCATTCAGCAGGACTGGGATGATTAGTGTCTTATATAGAGTTATCTTAGCAGTTCGAGATAGAGCTTTGTTACTCAATTGCCTTCTTAGCCAATAAAAACCCCGATTGGCAAGAGTGATTCTTCGTTTGATTTCCCAAACTTTCATTTGCGGAGTTCAACATAGAGCCTAGGTAGACAAAGTCCTTTACTACCTCAAAATTATATCTACCTGTTGTGGCGTTCTATCCAAGAAAGGATACCCAACATCCACGCCGATGTTGGGTGTCCTTTTTTGCAGGCAGTGTATACAATATTTTCTTTTGCTTTCATTGACTGCTAAACCTATCTTCGCTGCCCCGATCTCAATACTAGCAAATGCCCCACTGACCCGCTAAGTTCTTCCGACTACGTCAATGTCATCGGCGTAAGCGAGCAGTTGTACAGGCTTGTAGAAGATTATGGTTCCGTTGCTGTCTTGTGAATTTCGAGCAATTCTTTCACATATCATGTTAAAGAGATCGCAAGATAGCGCGTCACCTTGTCTAAGACACCACCTTGTTCGGTGGTGTTCTAATCTACTTTGATGGAGCAGCGAGAGTTCTCCATTGTCATTCTGCACAAACGGACGATTTTGGCAGGGATGCTAAGACTAGACTTGTCTCTATACACGCTATCATGCGCAACTTTGAATTCGATGAAAAGGTTTATTACGGCCCTGAAAGTAGAGTTTGGAAATCTTCCAAAAGTTTCGAATCACATAATCCTTTCCGAAAAAAACATTCGGGCAAGCTGATTGTAGCCTCATTTCCTCGAATGCCTTTATGTCCTGGTATTCACCAGGGACTTGCTCTGTTGTGAATCGATAAGTCGTGCAGGTTATTGAAGACAAATGCAATGGATTTCTAATTCATCACGTAGAAGCAATGTGCTTTAAGTGCGTGGTACTCGTGGGATTTCTTTTCTGACCATTGGGAACTATACTGCCTTTTTGCCTCTTTGGGCAAAAAAAACAACAGAGTTTGTGCAATTATAGTTTCTTAGGTTTTATTGTCTAGCAGAACGCGACAGTTTTTCCTTTTTTTGAAAGGTATCATGCCCGCTTTGCTGTGGGTGATGGGAAAACCTTCTCACGCAACACATCAGTCAGAAACCTCTTTGAGAATGCTTTCTACGGATTTGAACATCTTGCTTTTACACTTGGTTATGAACACTATGACTAATAGCTTTGAAGCCAGCATGACAGACATCATTTGTGGTTGACAGAGATCTCAGCAGAGATGGGTGAGATACTTCGACTTTCTGGATATAACCGCTACTTGGCTAAGATTTCATTCTAGTCTTCATAAGGCCTAGATTCTTAACTAAGGTACCAAGTTATCAGCACTTTCACCTGTGTACAGGAGCCCCTTTTTCTTGCAATTTCATACTAAAGCATTAATTATAGAGAAAGGAAAGATAATTGAGATACTGCTTTGTAAATCGTGTGTAATCTTGAGAATTTTTATTAAACGAGTATTTTACTTTCGGCTGGCATGCTAGTAAAGTCATTAAAATTCGAACAAGCTATCACCACACTGTGGCTTATAGCCCTCTTATTGTCTATTAGCTGAGAGTTTGATAGCACTAAAGTTCATCTCTTCAGTGTAGTTTCGGTTGCAGCTAATAAACAATTCTTTCCGCGAATTATTCCCACCTTGAATATGCTGGGCAATTCGCTACGTTCTTTTCCGACATTTGTGCGATTCCAGTGCGACGAATTGCTTACCAAGAAAGAACAAAACTAATCATCGGCTTCGACTTCGAGGAACCAGTTTCAGCCTTTTAAGCGTAATCTTCTCCACCACCGTCCTCGTCCGTCTATCCAGCCGTCTTCCCACTTTCTGCATGCCTCTGCACTGCTACCATAATCTTGGTCCAAGAATCGTCCCAGAAACGATCATTTAATTCAGACTAACAATAAACAAAAAACAATGTATCTCGATGCGTTCCGCGCGGTGCACAGGTTACGTGTGCACAGCGGCAGCGTGGCGGCGTAATCTCAATCCTTTCTAGAGCATCATTCCATCTCCAGAAGCAAGATGCCACATTCTGCTCCAGTGAAAAGCGGATTGAAGCAAAAAAAAGAAAAAAAGTTCCCTCTTATCGATTAATTTCCAATTTAAGTTAGTGCACTTGAGCCAGGAGTTGGGGTTACTGCTGGCGGCAGACAGCGGCTGCTGCGTCGGCTTCGATAACTTTTTTTCGCGGTTCGGTGTGTGTGTCTTATCATCTGTAGGTACCTGGCTTCCTTTGGAACCGCATTTTATAGATTGTTTCTCTTTATTTTTTCGTCGACCAGACACACACACTCGCGGGACTAATGGATGTAATCTGGAGTAGATCTACTAATTAATTGACTCTTTGTGTCTGATAGTGTTTGCATTGGTGTCCGATCGTGGATAGTCTGGTGTCGTTTTTGGGGCGTTATCTAAGGTGTTGATCTTCGGACGGGAAGATGTAAGGCATGAGGTTTACGTTTTTTTTACCTTATTTGTGGTTTGCTGTAACAGATAGTAGATCTTATAACTGTCAATGACCTAGTTTACGTCGATCAGCGATAGATGGCACTATAACTGATCGTCGTAGGCCTGTGCATCATATCCAACCGCTTAAGGCTAATTCTCCAGAAAACCCATCACGCAGATATTTATACACGACTTATCAATTAGTTACTCCACGCATGTTTGGCGGAAAGATACTTCTTCTTCTTCTCTATCTTTTCTTCTGTTTCTTCTGCGGCTTTGCCGCTGTTGATTTCACTGGAAATGAAAAGTCTTAGCTTAAGGTAGATTCCCCTGAACCGTGAGTCAAGTAATTAATTTCTGATGTCATATCTTGGCTTGAAATTGCCAACCCTCCTTCCATGCTATTAGGAGATAAGTGCATAGTCCGACGTCAGTGCGAACCCTTGCAGCAGTGTCGTCCGCGCGTCCGTTTCTCTTAGATCTCAAGTCAATACGATTCAATTTGAATGGACACGAGACGTTTGCGAGCCGCATATCTGATCGTGCGCTCATATGTGAATAAGCACGGGAATGAGGAGACCGCTGTTGAGACTTCATTCCCTGTCGTCGGCAATAAAAACTAAAAGGAGCGAAACCGCAAGCAAAGAGTTCGGTTGGTTGGTTGGATGATTTGCCGCAACGCTCCAACAACTGACCACCGTCATCGTAGTTATGGACTATCTCTAGCACAATCTTCGATTGAGCTGGCATGGTATTCATTTTATGTTTGAAAGGTTGCGATGTTAAGAGGGATATTTATAAAATATGTGCTTCCTAAAGGGATTGGCATTTATTCGACTTCTGGCGAACATAATTTTCATTATTCTTTAGATAAACAAAAACAATTACGCTTTGTACAATACCGGCTTTAGACTCTTTTAATCTGGGTTTGTTGATTGATTTAGTGCGAGGTAGAGAGGATAGAACTGGTCTATCACAAGAACCAAGACGCAAAGGTGACATTGTGATAGGACACAGTCTTCAGACTAGAGGAAGACAGTCTGCTATCACCCACAGTGTAAGATCCGTCTTAGACGTAGTCTGTGGATTAACTTTTATAAACAACTAGGCACTACACATTACTACGCTATAAATGGGGAGATCATCATTGTGATGCGGTGTCTCAGCACAGAGGCAGGCAACATCAAAGAGACACTGAAACTCGATGTGAGGAAGCGGAGAATCGCTATTGTTTTGCTGGTTTCTGCAACGCCAGATAAGTGCCTCTTTTGCATAGGAGGCACCGTATTTGAGCACAAAAATGGTCACAAATGTCATTTAATATGCAAAGAGTGTTAAATGAAATTGATGATTTTGTGATTAATCGGCGATTTACTTGTGGATGTCCGAAAAAAACGAGAGGCCTATAGGGATGCCACATAACCACTCTTGTTAGCTTGTTTACCTTCGATACTAAGATGCAAAATACGATTTGTTGGGCTGAGTTAAAGGGTGTGGTGGTCATGTGGCCTGTCAGACGTCCATCCAACGGTCGAATAGAAATCAGACCATACCTAATATTTTGAGGCGGAGTACGACGGTCTTATGATAGATTACATCGTCCTTGGCGATATCTTCTTCTTCTTCTTCTTGCTTTTATCAGCGAGGCTATGATCCGAAAACTAGGGATCACAGCCCTCCCACTTCACCGCATTTCTACTGATCCGCATGTGGGGTTCGCCTATTTGACCTCAGAAAATATCGGCAGGCCTGCCGATTTTGGATCACTCGGTTACTGAGGCCAATGAAATGCCGATGTCGTCGCATTTGTCTCATCCAGGCGTTTATAGGCCTGCCTTTCCTACATCGCGATGTCTTTGGAACGCGCATAGATATTGCCTTTTTAACAGGGTTCAAATGATCTCTTCTTTGAACGTGGCAATACCAGCTGAGCCGGTCGCGCTCTATTTTTTGTACGATAGTTTCCTTGATGTGAAAGCTTCCACGGATCTTCGAACTTCTTATTCGATCAAGCTTGGTCACTCCTGCTGTCATGCGAAGCATCTTCATTTCAGCTGCCGTTAATTTACTCTCATACTTTTTGTACATCGTCCAACATTGTGAATCGTATGTGAGCGCTGGACGTACAACTGCGGTGTAGAGCCTTCCTTTTAACTTATGGGGCATTTTTCTGTCACAGAAGATAGCGGAATTTTCTCGCCACTTCATCCACCCTACGCTTACACGATGATTGATGTCGTTATCACAAGTTGCTTTGCTATTGATCATAGATCCCAGATATTTGAACTTTTCGCACTTGGGCAGCACTGTTCCATTCAAATAAATGTCTGGAATAGGCCTGAGTGGATCAGAGAACGGGCAGCACAAGTACTCTGTCTTTTTTGAACTAATGCGATACCCATTTCCCTCCAAAACGTCCACCCACACATCAAGTGCTCGTTGCAGGGATGTAGGATCCTCACTTATGATGACTCCATCGTCAGCAAAGAATAACTGATGTACCTTGGGGCCCATCACTTTACCTTCAAGCAGATAATCAAGGACTGTAATAAAGAGCAAAGGACTTAAAACGCTTCCCTGGTGCACCCCGACTTTGATTGGGAACTCTTCGGTTACTCCAGCGGGGCATCTTACTCTTGTCTTTACTCCCTCGTTCATGTCCATGATCATCTGTACATAGGTTTCTGGAACCCCTCGATGTCTTAGCGCCACCCATATCAGATCTCGTGGTTGTCTGTCGAATGCCTTTTCAAAGTCAACCAATACAATATGCAAATCCCTTAATGAATCACGATGTTTTTCCATTATGATCCTTATACTTTGGATTGCATCTGTGGTTGATTTACCCGAGACAAACCCACACTGATCATCAGATAGCCGTATTATTTTTCGCAGTCGGCCACCTAATACCCGCTCAACGATCTTCATGGTGTGTGACATCAGCTTGATCGAACGGTAGTTATCACAGTTTCGCGTATCACCCTTCCCTTTGTATACAGGGAGAAGGTAACTTTCCCTCCATTGATTCGGCATTGGATCACCTCTCACGAATTTGGAGATGAGAATTCTGAGCCATCTGAACCCGATGTCTCCCATCTTTTTCCTGAACTCAGAGGGTATTTCGTCTGGCCCAACCGCTTTTCGTTTTTTGGAGTATTTGACCGCCTCACTAACTTCTTCGACTGTAATGTCGGCTATTTCTTCACAGTTAGGGGTGGCTCTTGGAAAGTGTAGCCGGGGAAACTGTTCATTTAAAAGCTCTTCACAATACTGCCGCCACCTCTGCAGAATTTTGTCGTCACCCACAAGAAGCTGGCCATGAGCATTGCTAATGAACTTTGGCGAACGAATATCCTGAGCATTGTTCCTTCTTTGGGCGGCTATTTTGAAGATAGTGGCGCTCTTGTTCATATTGTGTCTTCGCAGCTCCTGGATAGCCTGGTTTGCATCAGCAACCGGGGAAAATATTTTCTCCAGCTCCCGATACAGGCCCTCCGTACTCTCTGCTTGAACCTGGGCGCACTTCTTCTTCGCTTTTTTCTTGCAGCATCTGTATTCCATTTCGAGGCGAGCTTTTTCATCACTATTATTAGAGGGGCATTTTGACCAAGCTTTGAAAGCCGCTTTCTTCTCATTTATCACTTTCTTAGCTTCATCACTCCACCACCATGTTTCTTTGGCGTGTTGATGGTGGCCTTTTGAAGCTCCTAGCAGTGATTTGGCCTTCTTTAAGCAAGTTCACTGTAGGGAATCCCACATATTTTGTGCTCTGCACTCTTCATCCTCAGCTCCGTTGATGGTGTGAGAGAGGTAATTTTTCATTACGAAAACAAAAGCTTCGCCTTTTTCTTTGTCCAGATTGTACCACTTGATTTTCTCAGAGACCCTTGTTTGTTTGCTTTTCTTCGGTGTTTTCATAAAAATTTCTGTTAGCAGGAGTCGGTGTTGCCGAACGATTGCCTCTCCCAGGATCACTTTGCAATCTTTTACCCGAGGCTTCATGAAACTGACTACCAAATGGTAGTCAATCTGAGTTTCATCTCCACCACTGCTGTAAGTGATCAGGTGTCGGCTTTGTTTGATGAACATGGTATTTAACACGATAAGACCGTGTGATTTGCACATGCTTAGGATGTCTTCACCAGGAAGATTCCCGGTGCCATATCCTAGTCCTCCATGGCAGTCTTCATAGTCTTCGTTTGATTTCCCGACATGTCCATTCAAATCTCCTCCAACAAACAGAAATTCTTCCTTTGGGATGTTCTTAAGGAGATTGTGGAAATCTAGCCAAAATGCATCTTTATCTCTCTGATTGTACCCATCGTGGGGAGCATATGCACTGACAATATTCCACACCTCTCCTTGTATTACTAGTTTGAGAGACATTAAACGGTCACTGGACTTCGAAATGCTCAAGACGTTTTCAAGTAGCTCTGCCGCAAGGATGATACCAATTCCGTTCCGTAGTAGAACATCTTGTAATCTTTTGTCCTAACGTCCAAGAAACGCGCCCGATTCCCGGTGTTTTTGCCATTTCGTCTCTTGGACACACAAGATGTCCACCCGCCTTCTATTCATCATCTCTTCCAGCTCGTAACTTCGACCGGTCATGCTTCCAACGTTCCAACTCGCGACCCTCAAATTGCGTCCAAACTGTTTCATTATTTTGCTAGCCCCCGGAATCCGTATAGCTCTGACCCGAACATTTCTGCTCGGTCCAGGATCAGTACCATGCACAGCAGTGGTAGTGCCTGGCGGGGTAGTGCCTTTCCTTTTTGCAAGTATTACCATAATGATACAGTTTTGCAATACAATTTTTTGCACCATATTGCGATGGTCTTTGTTGTTTGACACGTGCATGTTCCTGTTTTAGTATTGTTTGATCTTTCTTTTATGACACCTGTGATCTCCAGTCGTGTCAACCCACGGACTCGCATGCACACTTGTGGGAGGGTTTTTAAGGTAGTATATGTGTCGCTAGGCTCACTTGGGTGTTATATTGCCTAGATCTGATTTGTCCCCTTAGTCGCCTTTTACGACAAGCGCTGGTTGTTGGGGGGGGGGGGCGCTGCAGTGATATTCTTAACCCGTCCCTGCACGGGTCCGTCCTTGGCGATATCTATACGACAGTATTCTCGTATGTAGCAAAGTAAGAAGTCTATTGGCTAGACTAAGTTAAACAGTCAAGCAGTATGGATCCTTTTAGATACAATGCCGCTCTCTGCAAAGAGTACCTTTAGACAGCCACGAGTATTATAATGTCTGGCAAAGATTGAAATTAAAATAAATGCTCACGCTCAGATCGTGCACAATAGATCGAACGTTTTTAATACTTCGCTCAAGCTCAAATATTTGATCGATCGAATACTCACATTGCGAGCGTGCTCAAAATAATAGTTTGTGTGTAAAACAAAAGTCTTTCACTTTTTTCTTTATCGAGATAGGAATCTGGACCACTTAAACGCAACTAGTCCATGGTATTACCAGGGAGCAAAACCTATCCATTTTACTGGAATTTTCTTGTTTTTCGTAGTAAGCCAAGCAAGTGCTTCAAAGATGTGGTGCTTACAGTGCCACTATTTACCACATCAGCACCGAAGGGCTACCACCTGGTACGATCAAAGGCACTACAATAGCAGAGGAAATGTTTCGCAGAATCATCACCCTTCATTGTAGTGCGCAGTGTCGCTGTAGTGTCACTTAAGCCTAGCACATTAAGATGCTTAGCAAAAGCTTTTCAGAACGATTTGAAGATGCTTTTGCTAATGAAAGAATGCCTCTGAATTTTTATAGACGTCAAGGAGCTAAGCAGTGTCCTAGAGAGTCATGCCACACACATTTGTGTTCGTGGAAAACCCAATCGTCAGCAGAAGCCCTAACCGAGGACGCAAGGACACCTAACGCAGGTTCAGGTCCTGAGAAATCCTCCTCTGGGCCTTTCCTAATAAATTCGTCGAAGATTTCAGTCTCCACGATCTCGTTCACCAACTATGATATTTTGGGACGGTAGAGCAAGGATAGTTGATGGCCATGAAAATTGCGTAAGTTGCTGCTTAGAAAATGGACGTACATATATTTGCATATTGAGAAGTGAAGCATAATGCTGTCATCTTCCACAAAGACCCTAGCATTAGACCATTGACTGATTTTGAAGCCATTAGTAAAAATGCAACTACAACTACAGAAACCACTCCGCCTAAGAGGATGAATGACCTTGATAGCATTGCCTTTCAATGGAAAGTCGCAGAAGTCATAATGGTTCCGAAACCGGGGAAATCTCCAAATGACAAAAAATCGTACAGACCGATATCGCTACTACCAATAATATCGAAGGTATTTGAAAAACTCCTACTGAAACGGATTCTTCCGGTCATTGAAGAGAGACGCCTAATACCTGACCACCAATTCGGGTTCAGAATCAAGCATTCCACAATTGACCAGGTTTATAGAATAACCGACGAAATTGAAAAAGCCTTTGAGGAGAAAAAGATTTGTTCTAGCGCTTTTCTTGACGTATCTCAAGCCTTCGACAGGGTTTGGCACGATGGATTGAATTATAAGCTAAGACGAATCCTTCCGGAGCAACTTCATAAGATCTTAGAATCATACCTTAAAAACAGACTTTTTCGTGTCAAGCACGGAACTGAATATTCTGATTTTAAAGAAATCGCCGCCGGAGCTCCGCAAGGAAGTGTCCTTGGGCCTATCTTATTCTTGCTGTACACTCGGGACATACCACAAACTGAGGGCACTATTGTAGCTACGTTCACGGACGATACGGCTATTCTGGCAACGGAAAGTTCAATCGAGTCAGCAACCATAAAACTCCAACGAGCCTTGTATAAAATCTGTGAGTGGACAAAAACTTCTTAACGAGACCAAATCGACTCATGTTAATTTCACTTACAAGAAAATAATCAACCTTCCCGTTTTCATTAACTCGGTATAAATACCGCATGCAAACGAAGCTAAATATCTGGGAATGACACTAGACGCGAAACTTAAATGGAAACCTCACGTTAAAAAGAAACGTGACGAAGTCGAAAATCGACTTGAGAAATGTATTGGCTAATTGGAAGGTATTCCAAACTAAGCGTATATAACAAACTGCTTCTGTATAAGCAAGTGCTTAAACCCGTGTGGACGTACGGTATACAACTCTCGGGTTGTACCAAACCAAGCAATAGGAATCTCATACAATCACTTCAAAATAAAATTATAAGAATAATCGTGAACGCTCCCTGGTATATCAGAAACAATGATATCCACAGAGACTTAGGGATAGCTACCGTGGAGGACGAAATAAAAAACTTCGCTCGCAAGCTTCGTATTCGTCTTCATGGCCATTGCAACTGTGCCATATTCCAAACTTTGGATGTGACAAATCTTACATCTTACGCGCCGACTTCAAAGAACGAAACCGTTCGAATTAGCGCAATAAGACAAAAAGCCGCATGTCATGACGGTTTCAGCAGGTGCTTTTATTGAAAATCTACCTGCCTCACGCGAATACAATATTTTCTTCTGAAGCTTAAACTACTCGATAAGGTCTAACTTAGTCGTAGTAAACAAAACGAAGGGAAGGGTGTTTTTAGTCAGTAGAAATCTGACACTACTATGAGTACACGGTCTCATAGTGTCTCATGAAGATTTTCACCTACCCAGGAAAAAAAAAAGTATTGTCCACGATATATGTAAGTATTATATCAAAAGAAGATAAGTTCAACAGAGCAAAGCCAGGCGTACTCAGGAAGGTTCCAGTGCAGCCAAAACAGGCAGTTTTTTTTACGGGACAACCACTTCACCATAGTCTTCACCTCTTATCATAGTCCATTCGATCCAGATAACCTTATTCCGTTATAAACTGCATGCCTTCCCTAAAGCACCCACACATTGTCAGAAAACTGAGAGCACCTTGAATTATTTGGACTCGACATGCTTAGACCAAAAAAGTTTTTTTTTTTTTATCCAGAATCACTCCTAGATATTTGGCTTTATTGGAAATATATCTATCTATCTATCTATTGCCCTTTGGTGCTGACTTTTTCCTTCTCGTAAAAAGAAAACCTCAAGCTTAAGAGGATTAACTAAAAGTCTATTCCTAGTGCAACAGTCATCGATCATACTTATCTAGCACCATCTGCGAATTAGCACAGACGGTCGCTAGGCATGGCCCGACCGAAAGTATGGCAATGACATTCGGATATGCCTGAACGTAAACATTAGACGGTACTTAATATACCTATGTAGTACATACTCGTATGTACTATAGGTTTGGGGCTTTTGCTATCAAATAGAATAGTTGAGGTTAACAAGGAGCAAAATTGGTGGAAAACAAAAAAGGCCATCCTGGAAAGACGATCTGAATTGATATTTTCCGAACAATTACAGGAAAAAGCGATGTGAAAGCTTAAGATGTCAAAATTATGTCAAATTTCATATTAACGGAGAAGAAAAGATATAAAGTCAGACATAAGTGTAGGTAATTAGTTATATCCGGAAATTTGTAGTCTCCACTAAACTTCATGACACAGATTATGTCTCGTGGAGGCACTCATAGGCAATCGGACTTGAGGAGAATTTTCCTGATTTTTAAACCTGCGTCACCAACGTTCTCTATTTGTGCGCGATTAAAAGAAAATATCCTCAGCACAGCTTGCCTATAGGCAGAAAAGTCAAGCCATACACTGAAAGCCATGGAATACACCCTCGTTAAGCCGCATAAGCATTAGTAATGTCTTCAAACAATTGTTGATCAAACAATAGCTAAATATTATTATCACAACTAATATGTTTGATGTCTCCCCCTAAATCCATATAAATGATGTTTACTCACTTCTTCAAACAATCCACCAAACGACTCTCGATGTGTTGATAACTCGAATGAATGGCATTATGATGAAAGATGAAAGTCGGTAAATCGCACACACAGAGTGCAGCGCCGCGAATAATCCCAACTGACATGCCGCAAAGTTATCGGCAACGACAACGTCTCCCCTCATCACATACAACAAGCCACACTGTCGTCGACGACAACGATTCCGACGACGATTCCAACCACGACGCCGAAACCAAATCAACACAACAAAATGAGGCAAACAGAACCCGTCCAAACCACACAGACGAAAAAAAAAGTTTGTTAAATAATCATAATGACGGAATTCACTTAGCGATTCGGACCATAAAACGTCGAGTTATGAGGGCAAGTCTGCCGGAGGGATGAGGTGCCGCAAGGCAGTCACATATGACCACATTTGCTATATTTATCTCGCGCACACGATGATTTGTACCTTTCGTCGACGCAGTCATCATCATTGGAATGGTGACCGCAACGCAAAGGCAAACGGCAGAGATTGACCACAGATATGGCCAAGACACGCTGAGATGTCCTGCTTTATTAATTTTGCGGTCATCCGTAATGCGAGGGGAGCACTTTTCTGGAAATATGGAAAGAGGAAATGAGGTTTTAGCGATACAGATATTGACATGTGGGTGGGCGCTGGACTGTGTGCAATTGTTCGAATGCATTAGCATTCTGCATTTCTTCTGTTGACAGTTGGCACATCAAAACGCTTTACCGCCACCACTCTGTCCCTGCCAATTAAAAATGCAGGCGAGATAATTTCACATTAAACAAATGACCAGCACTTGGTATTGGGAATCGTCAGAGGCATTTAATTAATTGGCTCCACCGCTATCTTATCATCGACGACGACGACGACGACGTTAAGAATTGGGGGACGGGAGCAAAGAACAAAGAGTCGGACAGCACCTGGAAGAGAAAGGCAGGCAGCGTCTCTGGTCAACAGTGGCTGCGGAGGCACGTACAGAGATTTCAGACGGTTGACTGGCGGCAGCCTCTACACACAGCGGTGCAGTAGGAAAATGCAAAGTGGGTGATAAGAGGGCCGGCCTTTATTTAGTTTGTTTGGTCATAAAATCGTCAACTTTATACGCCAAAGAAACGCAAATGTTTGCTATTTGCTTCAAGTCTGTTATCTTTGTAATTTTGCAAGACGGAGCTTAAGAAACGAAGAGGTCCATCAAGTAGATAAGATCATTATAAGAGTTTTTCTCTGTTGCCATGGAGTGTGTTTGACTAAAATCTACAATCCGACTCCGTACATGGGTAGCTACTTGTTCACAAATTTACTAGCAGCTAATGTGTAGTCAGTGAGACCTAGTTAGTCTGTCTTTGCTTAAGGTAAAGTAATCATGAAAGTTGATTCTTCAGTAAGGAGTAACGATGCACGCTGAGCTTGAAAGAGTTCTGAATAACTTTTCAATCATAAGCGGCGACTCTGTATGAATTATGACTTGTCATAAGAGAAGTGCTGTTGCAAGAAGATATAACACCATTGACAGTATTTCTTACTTTTAAACCCTGCAAACTTAAGGATCTTTTAGACCTTGCTTTTTATTTCATACACTTGATTCATGAAACTTAATAACAGGCTCGTACAAGAACTTGTAGAGATTCTAATTTGAAGAGGAGTGAAGGAAAGTATTGTTTTCTATGCTCTGGCATGGCTCACCGAATCTGCTCATGACCACTTTTCCGAGTTTTGATTGAGAGAACTGATATTCAAGATGCCGAGTAAATTCATCAATGCTTTTTTCTTTTTTGTTTTGTTATAAGAGGAAACCCAAATCACAGAGCACTCAGACTCTCCGGTACATTGGACTACCAGGCAGCAACCTTTCTTTGGTGCAGCGGTTGGAAAAACGAGTTCCATTATACTCGGGTGCCTGATGATTCTGTTCCCCGCTGGGGCTTGAACCTGCACACATCGGTTAACGAGCAAACACACTACCCACTGCACTATTGTTACCCCACCATCACCAAGGCTTTTGCGGCAGATCAAGAAAATATTGTAGATTCACTCGCAGCAATTTTTTTTCAATAGTCAGAGATCTGATATGTTAGGACTTATTTTAAAGGATAGGGGTAGCGTTGTGGCATACCTAGTCTTCATTTTTCATGTCTAAATTCAATTGAACTTTCCGCCATACAAATTTCCCTAATCGAGACAGTTCACAGCACTTAAGCACATACAAACAGGGTCAATGTGCTCAAAGACAACAAATTAGTGGAACTAGCTATTCCTTAAAACTGCACCTACAAGGTCGATACATTTTTCTATGTAGTCATCAAGCCAAGCATGATCACCACCCTCCGTACATTCCTAAGTCTCAAAAAGTTAGCCGGGAGAATTTTTTTTTTTTT
This sequence comes from Brachypalpus laphriformis, assembly GCA_945910035.1. NCBI lineage: Eukaryota > Metazoa > Arthropoda > Insecta > Diptera > Syrphidae > Brachypalpus > Brachypalpus laphriformis. Next base: position 18,099,140 of record OX246753.1, on the reverse strand, counting down.
TTTTTTTTTTTTTTTTTTCGTGGGTAGGTGAAAATCTTCATGAGACACTATGAGACCGTGTACTCATAGTAGTGTCAGATTTCTACTGACTAAAAACACCCTTCCCTTCGTTTTGTTTACTACGACTAAGTTTGACCTTATCAAGTAGTTTAAGCTTCAGATTTATATTCGCGTGAGGCAGGTAGATTTTCAATAAAAGCACCTGCTGAAACCGTCATGACATGCGGCTTTTTGTCTTATAGCGCTAATTCGAACGGTTTCGTTCTTTGAAGTCGGCGCGTAAGATTTGTCACATCCAAAGTTTGGAGTATGGCACAGTTGCAATGGCCATGAAGACGAATACGAAGCTTGCGAGCGAAGTTTTTTATTTCGTCCTCCACGGTAGCTATCCCTAAGTCTCTGTGGATATCATTGTTTCTGATATACCAGGGAGCGTTCACGATTATTCTTATAATTTTATTTTGCAATGATTGTATGAGATTCCTATTGCTTGGTTTGGTACAACCCCAGAGTTGTATACCGTACGTCCACACGGGTTTAAGCACTTGCTTATACAGAAGCAGTTTGTTATATACGCTTAGTTTGGAATATCTTCCAATTAGCCAATACATTTCTCTAAGTCGATTTTCGACTTCGTCACGTTTCTTTTTAACGTGAGGTTTCCATTTAAGTTTCGCGTCTAGTGTCATTCCCAGATATTTAGCAAGTATTATTCGCAGTCCTATTAGTTTTAGTTATAATTTTAGGTGTTTTCACCTTCATAGACACTATGAGAATAGCAAGCGCATGCTCATAGTAGTGTCAGATTCTTACTGACCAAAAAACACCACCCTTCAATATAAATTTGTTAGATACTGCAACTAAGTAATAACTTATCAAACAATTTCTATCACGAAATAAAAACGTTTGGCAGGTTAGTTTCCACTGAAAGATTCCTATATGTTCCGCAATCTAAACAGGGTTAATCCGTATCTCGCCAAGTCGAAAGGTTTCGTTCTTTGTAGTCGGCGCAATAAATTGCTTTCATCTAAAATTTGTAGGACTGTATTGTTGACATGTCCGATTAGTCGGTTTCTATGCTTTCTGGCAAAGTTTCTAGTTTCAGCTTCGATTGTTGGAACTTCGAGAGCCCTGTGGATATCGTCGTTTCTAGTATACCACGGTGCTTGGACAATTCCTCTTAGCACTTTATTTCGAGAAGTTTGTAAAATATGAGAATTTGTTTTCTTGGTACAACCCCAAAGTTGTATACCGTAGGTCCATACCGGCTTTAGCACTTGCTTGTATAAAAGCAGTTTGTTCTCAGTACTGAGCTGGGAATGTTTTCCGAATAACCAGTTCATTTGTTTAGATGAAGAAGAAGTTCCTTTAAGGAGGCTTGCAACTTATTATACTCCGTTATCCCGACGATGTTTATTGGTGGGGGTGGACAAAATTGCGCTCGATGTTGCTTTTCTTGCGGCGATTTTCATCTTTTAGGGGCTCGACTTCGGGCGATGAACCGGCTCTCCATTTCTTACTAGGTCTTTTCTTTGGGACCCGATACGTTTTGCGTGCTAGCTCTTCTTCGTCGTTGTGATATTCCCGACTAGCTAAGCGTGTATCTCTTTCTTAAGATCTTGATAGAGTAGATCCATCTCGTTAAGCTTGTTTCGGAGTGTTTTATTTTCTTCCTCAAGACTTTTATATTTCGCTGAGTCCTGAATTTCGCGCGCTGGCGCTCCCAGTGGACTTCTTTTCATGCTCAGTTATTCGTTCTTGGTGGAGGAGATCGAGATACCCTTGAACTGTTTGAAAAAGGGTCATTGGACTGCAATAAGCGGCTATTTTTGCTGTTTTTTAAAGCCTGTTTTTGCTTACGAGTATATTGAGGCAAAGTAATCATGAAAGTTGATTCTTCAGTAAGGAGTAACGGTGTGCGCGATACATCGCTTTCCAAATCGAATGTGAGGCCATAACTTTGCAGGAGAGGAGGCATCCTAGGAAAACCAACTGGGTGCGGTTTAGAGAAGAGCTAGACAGATGTGTCAAAACTCCAACTAAACTCAGAACGAAACGAATGGTTGAGGATGCTGTTCAAAACCTGACTAGCGTCCTTAGCAGCTGTTTTGAACTGACGTACCTATTGACAAACACCCCCTGCCCAGAACTGCAGCGACTTAGGAAAGAATCCAGAAAACCTCTAAATAGGTCACTCAAGACAAATTTAGAGGGCGACTGGGATCTTTTTAGATCGAAGCAAAGAGACTATAAGAAGTTAATTCAGTTGTCGAAAAGTGCTTCTTATAGAGATTTGTGTGAAAAGATCGAGACACTCGGTGAAACCAGCAGGTTGGTTAAGGTCCTCAAAAGGGGCAAGCCGACCAACCCGGAGTCACTGAGAAAGTATGATGGCAAGTTTACTGAGATGAAAGCGGAAACTTTTAGTCTTCTGCTGGAGACTCACTATCCTGGCAATCAGATAACCACTAGGTCGCAGGTTGGCCCGCTTACCCAAGCTGAGCTTGATCTAAGTCAGAAAACTCGGCGCAGCTGGTATATTGCATCAGCCGTGGTAACAGATGAGGCCATCAAATATGCTGTGGCATCTTTTGATGGTTTCAAATCGCCTAGCACCGATGGAATATATCGAGCTATGCTGCAACAGGGTATAGATCAGCTGTTGCCAACTCTGAAAAGAATTTTCACCGCTGGCTTGGCGCTGGCATATATTCCTACACATTGGCGTACAGGCAGAGTAGCTTTCATTCCGAAAATTGGTAAAACGGACTGTTCGCTCCCCAAGAGTTTCAGACCTAAAAGTTTGACATCCTTCTAACTGAAAAGTAAGGAGAGACTGGTGGAATTTCACGTGCGCAAAGTTGCTTTGAAGCTGCATCCACTATCGGAGATGCACCTTGCCTATCAGCGTAGAAAATCCTGCGGGGCCGCACTTCAAAATTGAGTGGCCAAAAGAAAGAATACGCGATAGGTATCTTCATCGACATTGAGGGTACTTTTGACAATGCGACTTTTGACTGCATGTGCGACTCGGCCAGACAACACGGGGTAGATGAAACACTAGTATGATCGATCAATGGTGTACTAGGAGTGGGCTTTCGGTGAATTCTCTTAAAACTGAGGTTTTTCTTTTTACGAGAAGGAGGATTTTGACCGGTCTGACTCAGCCAGTGCTAAAAGGCGTCACCATCAGCATTTCCAATGAAGCCAAATATCTGCGAGTGATTTTAGATAAGAAACTTCATTGGTCTAAACACGTCGAGTCGAAAACATCCAAGGCGCTCTCAGGTATACTCCACACTGGAACTTTGATGAACTTGCGCGACGCTTATCTTACGACTTCTGTCTTATGGATATGCCGTCTGATGCAATGACACCAGAACTCCAGCTGATGCGCAAATTCAGAGTCGACTTTCCTTATGTTCAGGACTGGCTTCGGCCAAAGTCTGAGCCGGGAATGGTATGTAGTCGTATTTTCACGGATGGTTCCCAAACCAGTCAAGGGTCTGGCGCTGGTGTCTTCGTGGAAGTCGACAACATTAGACTTCTTTTCTCTTTTGGGCAAATATGCGTATTTTTTCCAAGCGGAAACTTAATAAATCTTAATGGCCATGAACTATGTTGTGAAGAACAGGTGGAAGGGCCGTAGCATTTGTGTCTGTAGTGACATCAGGCTGCGCTTAAGGTCTTGCTTAACCCTTTAACCACTTCCAAAATAGTTCGTGAAACAAAAACTCTTTGAACTCGGTCGCAAGGCTTAATTCTCTGTCTCTTATCTGGGTCACGGGTAACACGGGGATGTGGGCATAAATCCTCTTCTCTAGTCCTCCTCGTGGGCGCCCGCCGGAAATGGCTAATCCTAGTTCGCTAGGTTAGTGTCAGCTAAGACTAACACGCACGCATCAATCGTGCGCAGTGGTCATCGAGAATGAGGTAACAACAGATACCTAACTCCCTGGTGGTGTGAGCTTTAGAACCGTGCCGAGGGATGGAAGACTGGGGGTTAAACCAGTCCTAACGAGCTCCTGTGGGCGCCCTGGCAGGGCCCACAGTAAGTTGCGCCTTATCTTAGCATGCCGGTAAACTAAGATCGACCAGTTGTTCCGTGCCTACTCGTGGGAATCAAAATGAACAGTGAAAACCTAAACAAACAAATAACAAATATAAATTTACAAAAAACACAAAAAAATTTAATTTTACCTGGGGAAGTACTCTCTGGATAGACAGAGATGGAACTGAGGGGCGATGTCGTAGTGTCATCCCCACAGTCTTCCGTGTCTGGGCTAGAGAAGGAGTTAGAGGACGTTTTACTGGCTAGCGACAGCGAGGATGCGGACAGCACACTCACTGACGCTAGCGCAGTGGGAGGTGAGCAGGCTAGCACTCTCACTTCTATAATTAAGGGCGATAGTGGGTTGGCTAGTACTCCCATCTTATTAGAACAGGGCACACGTGAGTTGGCTGGTACTCTCACGGTAGTTAGAAAGGGTAGCAGTGAGTTGGCTGGCACTCTCACTAAAGGTGGCAAGGGATCAGTGACCAAAGGGACTAGTAGCGCAGCTGGCGAGAACTCTGCTGCTCCTAGTTTCTCTGAGGTCGTGCGGAAGGGTAGCAGGAAAAACGCACACCAACTGGAGAAGATGCTTGTGCGCAATGCTCGGCGGAAGGTCGAGAGTGCTAAGCGCAAGGTCCAACAGTTCGGGGGGTGTGACGTTAACTCCTTGAGTGTTTGGGATAGGTTGCAGCTTGATCGGGCTAAGGCAGTCTTAGCCGATGAGGCTGCCAGGAAGGTAGCGGTCGCACAGGCAGGTGAGGCTAGAAGTAGGGAGGAGCTGGGGGCCTCTACGAGTGGAGTAGAGCCTCCCAGCAGAACTGAGGGCACAGGCAGGGAGGGGGAGACTTCAGCTGCGGGGGCCAGTAGGGTGGCGTTCCAAAGCAAAAGGAGCAGGTCCAACGATGTCGTGGAACCGAGCGCGGCGAAAAAGGTGAAGGCTGGTATTTCGCCTTCGGCGCGCCCGAACTACGACCCGGAGGATGAGCTCCTTGTTGCTATTGTCAACGAGCAGGAGCCCTGCGGTCGCCTGACCATGGACCAGTGGATTGCCGTCGAGGAGGAGTTTCAGGATGCTCTGTGGAAGAAGATGTCTTCCACTGAGGATAGTGACCTTCAATTCGACGGTGCTGGATGGGAAGGGGGCCGGAAGGTTGTTGCCTGTGGGAACAAAGCCTCTGCTGACTTCCTCAGACAGTTTATTTCGGAGGTTGGGGAAGTGTGGAGCGGGTCTCAGCTCAAGTGCGTGACTATGGCGGAGTTGGCGAGATACACTCCGTCCAAAGCTTGGGTCTGAGTTCCGCTGCCATACACCTACCCAGAAAAACTGCTTGGTCTCCTCCACATGCAGAACAGGTGGGATGGTGCTCAAGACTGAGCCTAGGAAGCAGTTTGGTCAGCACTTCTTGCTGGCCCTAAATAGGGAATCGCTGCCACCCCTTGAAAAGACCAAAGGGATGGTGCGATATAGCATGGCTAAAGATCATGACCAAGGGTGTTGAGGAGGAGGAGGAGCCCAAAGATGATGGAGGTGATGCAGATAAATCTGCATCACAGTAAGGCTGCGACGGCATGCTTGATCAACTATATCATCAAGCATGACGTCTCGGCCATACTGGTACAAGAGCCATGGATCAGCGACAACAACCAAATCCAAGGGCTCAAAAACAGGAGTTACACGTTGTTCTACAAAGCCAACGAAGGTAAAATCAGGGCTTGTATACTTTTAAAAAACAACATAAGGGCATTTCTTTTGAATGATTTCAGTGACGGCGATCTAGTAGCAGTCTCCTGTGAAAGAGAGGGAAGTAAACCGCTGTGTCTGGTCTCTGCATACCCCCCGTACGAGCAGGCGGAGATTCCATCTGTGAAGTTGAAGCAGTTGGTAAGGAAGGACAACTGGCTCTTCATCGTGGGCTGTGATGCAAATGCGCATCACTCACAATGGGGTAGCAGTAATACTAATACAAGAGGTGAGTGTCTTTTTGATTTCATCCTTTCGACCAAGCTCACCATATGCAACAAGGGTTCTACGCCAACTTTTGTAGTAAGGAACAGACAAGAAGTGATTGATATAACCTTAGCTTCTTGTTCTGTTCACCTAACGGTAGAAAAGTGGAGGGTTTTGGAGGAGGCATCTCTGTCTGATCACAGATGGATACGCTTTCAAATTAATTTCGAGACTAGGGTTAGCAACAGCTACAGAAACCCTAAAAGTACAGACTGGGGTATGTATACAGAGCTAGTAAGGAAACATCTTAAGGATGGGCCTATTCGCAACGGCGATCCTCAAGATATAGATAAGGCGGTAGATAACTTAGGCAAAGTAATGAACATGGCATTCGAAAGGGCCTGTCCACTAAGAAAGAAGTCCAAGAGGTCCCAACCTCCTTGGTGGAGCAAGGAAATCAACTCCAAGAAAAAACAGGTTAGGCATTTCTACAACAGGGCCAAAGAAATAGGAGACGGTACCACATGGGATGAATATATGGACAGCAAGCGGGAGTTTAAGTACTTAATCAGGCAATCAAAAAGAAAGTCCTGGAAGGAATTTTGTCAGTCCATTGCGGATACTAGTGAAGCTTCCAGACTTCGCAAGATGCTAGCCAAAGACACTTCTGTCCCAAGCTTCATCAAAAAATCTGACGGCTCGTGGGCAGAAAGTAGCGAAGAAGTTTTAGAAACGTTAATTGAAGCTCACTTCCCAGGAAGTAGATCGCCAATGGATTCTACTACTAATAGCTACTCGTACAATGGTAGGTCAATAGGGGACGACGTAGAGAATCTCATTACATGGAAGAATCTGCGATGGGCCATTATGTCATTCGCACCATTCAAAGCACCAGGCCCTGATGGAATTTTGCCAGCTATGCTGCAAAAAGCTCCAGCCAAGGTCAGAAGCAAGATTAGGGAAATTTTTAAACATTGTTTAAGGTCATGTTACGTACCAGTGGCATGGAGGGAAGTGCGGGTTATATTCATACCTAAAGCAGGTAAACCAAGCCACACTTCAGCGAAAGACTACAGACCCATAAGTCTCTCGTCATTCCTCCTCAAGACACTTGAAAGACTTCTTGATATTCACATCAGAAGTAAGTGTTGCAACGGGATTCTATGCAAAGCTCAGCACGCATATCTGAAGGAGAAATCGGTGGAAACAGCTTTACACGACGTAGTAGGGAAGATAGAGACTAGCCTTCACCATAAGGAATACGCACTAGTAGCCTTCCTAGATATAGAAGGGGCGTTCAGTAATGTAGAAGGAAGGGCCATCAAACAGGCCCTGGAAACAATGAACGTCGAGCATAGCATTACCAATTGGCTCTGCAATATGCTAGGCACTAGAAACATTAACTCCACTATCGGAAACAGTTCAATAAGAAAATCCGTTACCAGGGGGACTCCCCAGGGAGGCGTTATCTCACCCCTCCTCTGGGTTCTAGTCATCGATGAGATACTTAAAGAACTAAGCAACACAGGCATAAGCGTCACTGCTTACGCAGACGACGTGGTGATTTTAGTTCAAGGCAAGTTCCTTGACACATTAAGTGAAATTATGGAATCAGCTCTTAATAGTCTAGAAAAATGGGCTAGAGGGTGTGGACTACACGTCAACCCGGATAAAACCGAATTGGTACTCTTCAGCAAAAAATACAAGATACCACCCTTCAAACTGCCTAAGCTAGCAGGGGTGGAGCTTTCCCTTTCGGATCGCGCTAGATATCTTGGGATATTGCTAGATAGGAAACTAAATTGGAAACTTAACATACAGGAAAGGGTCCGCAAAGCTTATAATGCTCTTTTCATCTGTAAGCGGACCGCGGGGAAAAAATAGGGCCTGAAGCCCGCAATGATGCACTGGCTATACATCATGGTAGTCAGACCCATACTCACGTATGGGGCTCTTGTGTGGTGGAAGGCAACGAATACAAAAAACACACGGGATATGTTGGCCATGGTACAAAGAACAGCTTGCATTGCCATCACGGGTGCTCTACGCACAACACCTACGGCTGCACTCGAGATCTTTCTGTATCTTTTACCATTAGACCTACAAATTAAATTTCAAGCGGGCAATAGTGCGCTTCGGCTCACTAACGTTCGTCTCTTCAGGACTAATAACATAGGACACAGCTCCATTCTCAAGGAATCTTTTCCCGGTATCCCTGACGAATCGGACGATATACTTGGCACCTTAGACTTCGACACACCATACGAAGTACTGTATCCAGTTAGAGAGGACTGGCGAAGGATGACAGTCTCTGTCCATAACGAGATTGCAATATACACAGATGGTTCTAAGACCAACGAGGGCACGGGGTCAGGTATTTACTCGAGAGATACGAACCTACAGGTGGCCCTGAGACTTCCGGACGCATGCAGTGTGTTCCAAGCAGAGGTTCTAGCTGTACTTAAAGCTGCGGAATTACTTGAGATGGGATCAATATCCGATAAGAATATCGCCATCTACATTGACAGTCAGGCTGCGCTAAAGGCGCTAGAGTCTTACGTCACCAAATCTGATATAATCAGGAATTGCCGCACAATGCTTAGGGCATTATGTACGCAGAACCGAGTCAGATTATGCTGGGTACCTGGACACTGCGATATTGAAGGCAACGAGCAGGCCGACGCGCTGGCTAAAAGAGGAGCGGGGCTCCCACGTAGCGATATAATTGGTAGCATTAAGCCACCAGGGTGCGTGGCCAAGGGAATTATTCGGGATAAAATCATTGACACGGCTAATCTAAGATGGTCAAACATAGATAGTCACGGGGTGTCTAAGACCTTGTGGCCTGTGCTTGATCGCAGAAAATCTGGGGAGATAATCAAGTTAGATATATCGCGGTTGAGAACAGTGATAGGAATACTCTCTGGCCACTGTCTCCTAAGGAGGCATGCCATGAGACTAGGGTTATCCGATACGGATGTTTGTAGGTACTGCGACGACCTACATGTCTCAGAGGATATAACTCATATACTCTGTGAATGTCAAGGAATTGCCAGGACAAGGCTAAAGCATCTTGGAAGATACTTCTTCGATAACCTTGAAGAGGTGAGGTCCCTAAACCATAACAAGGATCTTTTCAGATTCTGTAGGGAGATTAATTGCTTGGGAGAATGGGTTTAGGTCTTCTGCCGTGAAGGTTCCCTAGGGATCGCGATGGGCCCACTTTGGTGCCTAGTGTTTTATGATAACCTCATAACCCTACCTAACCTAACCTAACCTAACCTAACACGGGGATGTTGGAGAACGAGATCTCCGATGAGATTGTTAGACAAGACTCAGAGGAGGCTTTCTCAGGTCCCGAACCCGCGTTGGGTCTCCCTGCGTCCTCGGTTAGGGGTTCCATTGACGATTGGTTCTCTCACGCGCACAATTGTGTGTGGCATGACTCTCCAGGATGCAGGTTGACTAAACGTATGCTCCCGGACGTCTGTAAGAAATCAGCGGCATTCTTGCTGTCTCCCACCAGAAAAGACTGTATCCAACTTATTGGCGTCTTGACAGGCCACTTTGCTTTTGCCAAGCACCTTAATGTGTTGGGCTTAAGTGACACTACAATCTGCGACGCTTGTGGAGAGAGCTAAGATACCGCGGAACATTATCTCTGTGAGTGTTCGACCTTTGCTCCTATCGTTCTTGCCATTCTCTTAGGCTTGCTGTTCTATGTAGCCGATTTTCGCTGGCCTCACTTCTCTCTCTTCTGGCGCAGTACTGACGTTGCTGTTCTACTGCCAGAATATCTATAGGAGCATTCTCGCTACCACGCAGGCTGCAACGCTAGAAGTAGTGCGGAACGCACAGCTAACTCTCAATGCACATATTCGGTACACAGATGTGATATGTGATCTGTATATTTTAATTTCCGTGGCCCCCGCTCAAATCGATACGGCATATAGGATTATGGGTGTAACCACTCTAGCCAGCAGTAACCTACGGCTATGTCTTGGCCCTCTTATGTTGGGCATGATACGCGCTAGTGCAGCACTTGCTATTACACTTTTTCGGCCTACATACTTAAGGTAATCTTTAAATGAGAGCCTCCCTAGATATTTTATATGCGGTTTATATATGATTTCATGTCCACCAACTGTAATGGTGACAGTTTCTACCTTTTTCCTACTGCTTATCAGGACCGCTTCAGTTTTATAGTCCGCCAGTGTTACCAACTGAGGTAAGCCATTTTCGTATTATCCTAATTGTCGCATTGCTTATCTGTTCCACCTCTTCCAACAGTTTAGCAGCAAATCCCACTATTTTTGTTTCGTCGGGTATAGGGAGTCGCAGTATGCCGTCATGCATAACGTTCCAGAGCAGTGTGCCAAGGTTTGAGCCCTGTGGTACTCCGCCGGTGATCTTGTATTCCTTGGCGCCGCGGTCTGTATTGTATACTAAGATTCTGCACCTGAAGTAGTCGACAACAACGTCTATGAGCTATTTTGGTACTCGCATCCCTCTGAGCGCTTGTAAGATGTGACTCCAATTTGCCCTATTGAAGGCGTTCTTTCATGTCGAGGGTTATAACCAAGCAGTGCTCTTTGAAACAGCTTTAACTACCACATTGATTGCATCTGTTTTTGAGCGCGCTTTTCAAAAACCGTATTGGTGTTCTGAAAGACCTCCAGATTCTAAGTGACCAGTGACTTCGTCACAAGCCACCCATCTACCTACCCTAACCTAATAGGAACGTACAGCAGAGAACAATGCTCTGCCACTGATTTTCTTCCTTATAAACTAAATAAATTCGAGTAATTAACTACATAATTCGATTACACATCATAATACAGGAATAAGAACATCCTCCAGCGATAGTCACCACTCTCGTAATAAAGTTGTAAAAAAGGCTTTTCGTTCAGCTCAGCATGCTGTGCAGAGATTATTACGAACAAATAAATCAAAAACTCTGGCAAAGTATGATTTATCGATTGAACACGCAACCGACTGTGGTGGAAGCAATACATCAAAGCCAAAGGGTATGGCTCAAGTCCTTCATGAGCGGCATTGAACAAAAGTAATCGACCGCCGAAGCTGGACAACACATCACACACACATGCTGCATCTTGATACTTTGCCAAATGGAAAGGGGATAGGGAATGCCTTTAGCTGTGTTGTGTGGTGTTTTTATCGGAAATGCATTTTAAGATTGAGGAGAGACCCAGATAAAGCCAAGCCACCACAATGGCGCACGTCCGTTTGAAAGATTAAAGATAATTCCTGAGAAGAGGTTGAATGCACTTAATTAGTTTTATCGCCTTTTGTCTTGATGGTGGAGCTGGATGGATGGAATTTTTAATGCAATTATTTTTAGAACTTAATTAGGTGGTGGGAATTTTTTTTTCATTGAGGTGTTAGACCGGGTTTGGTAAAACAAAAAAAAAAAAAGGGAAGTGTTTTGTTGGGAAAAAGGTAGGCACTAAGTAAAACCTGTGTTTGTGTTTTCGATTGGAGTGCACTAGGCTTGCCGAATGTCAGTCAGTATGTATGTCAATCGTTAATTAAAAAATGAAGTTCAAGTTCTACTTCGCTTATAAAAAAACATCGGGTATGACTTTCTAATTTATGTTGCGCCACAGCGCCTTTTAAGTTGATTCATATTTGGCTATAGAGCAATGAATTTATTCAAAATCCGGTGTTAAATAGGTGCTCACAAAATAATTTCTGAGCTTTAAATTAGGCCGTACTCGATCGTTAAGCCATATTACTTCGGGATCTTGGCCATATCTCGATGTCGTTAGTTTCAACAATTTTTTTTTTGCCTAGCGGGTAGTGGAAAAACGCTAATGATTAGATTAGATTAGATTAGATTTAGATTTTATTAATTCAATAATTATTTACAATTCTTTACAAAGATCAAAAATCAAAAAAAAAACATGACAATAAGCCGTCTGCCCATTGACAATTTTTTTAAAAACCATTGCTACTTCATGGATTGTAATTTAATAAAAGAAAAGCGTTATTCTTCAAAACTAGAAACTTTCTGGTATAATTCTATGCCGATAGGCTAGGGCTATTTTACAGTACGCTACCAGGAGAGACGCTTGTGGTTCGTTGAGCTTACTTATGATTTCTTCACCGGAAATTTGATCTACTCCAAAAAAGTGCCGTCTAGTTTCCCGGGGCGTAGGACATCTTCCCACGAAATAAAATATATCCTCCCTCTCCTCCATGTTACATATATTAAACAAGACCAGTAGATCTTCTCTACTACTTACTTACTTACTTAGATGGCGCTACAGTCCAGGGTGGACCTGGCCTCAACCAACAAACCTCTTCAGCTAGCACGATTACGAGCCAGCTGCCTCCAGTTGCGCTCGCCAAGTTGGTTGAGGTCCCTCTCCACTTGTTTACGCCGCCTACCGCGAGGTCGTCCTCTACTGCGTCGTCCATCCGGGGTGGATTCGAAAACTTTCTTAGCGGGAACGTTGGGCTCCATCCGCTCTAAATGACCCAGCCATCTTAGTCGCTGTATGTGAACTCTTCTGGCTAAGTCGATGTCCTTGTACAGGCCGTATAGCTCGGCATTGTACCTTCTCCCCCACTCACCGTCTATGCAGACGGGACCAAAGATAGCTCGAAGAACTTTTCTCTCGAAATAACCAAGGGCATCCTCATCCGGTTTTGTCAAAGCCCATGCCTCTGCGCCATACAGCAGGACTAGGATGACTAGAGTCTTATAAAGAGTTACCTTAGTAGTTCGAGATATGGCTTTGCTACTCAATTGCCGTTTTAGCCCATAGAAACAACGATTGGCAAGAGTAATTCTTCGTCTGATCTACCTACTAATGTCATTTGCGGAGTTCACTATAGAGCCTAGGTAGACAAAATCCTTTACTACCTCAAAATTATATTTGTCTATTGTGGCGTTCTGTCCAAAACGCCGATGTTGGGTGTCCTTTTTTGTAGACAGCATATATTTTGTTTTGCTTTCATTGACCGCTAAACACATCTTTGCTGCCTCGATCTTAATACTCGTATATGCCACATTGACGGCCCGCTGAGTTCTTCCGATTATGTCAATGTCATTGGCATAAGCAAGTAGTTGTACAGACTTGTAAAAGATTGTACCTCCGGTGTTGGCTTGTGAGTTTCGTACAATTCTCTCAAGTACTATGTTAAAGAGATCGCATGATAGCGCGTCACCTTGTCTAAGACATTTCCTGACATCGAACGGTTCGGTGATGTTCTTACCGACTTTGATGGAGCAGCGAGAGTTACCCATCGTCATTCTGCACAAACGGACGAGCTCTGCAGGGTTGCCAAGACTAGACGTGGCTCTGTGTAACTCGTCTCTATACACGCTATCATAGGCAACTTTGAAATCAATGAAGAGGTGGTGCGTATCGATTTTATATTTATGGGTTTTTCCAAGATCTGCCGTAGTGTGAATATTTGGTCAATGGTGGACTTTCCCGGCCTGAAACCGCACTGATAAGTATAAGGACCTATCAGGTCGTTGACGATCGGCTTTAGGCGTTCACATAATACGGCAGACAGGATCTTATAAGCGATGTTGAGGAGACTTATACCTCTGTAATTGGCGCAGTTCAGAGAGTCTCCTTTCTTCAGGATCGGGCAAATGATGCTGAGGTTCCATTCATCGGGCATACTTTCGTCCGACCAGATTATACAGATGAGCTGGTGCATGCTCCTTACCAACTCATCTCCTCCTGCCTTGAAAAGTTCAGCGGCAAGGCCGTCGGCTCCAGCAGCTTGGTTGGATTTGAGTTTAGATATCGCTATCCTCACTTCATTCTGATCCGGTTGACGGGAATCTTGACTGCCATCATCACTGGTGAATGGCTCATTCTGCCTGATAGCGGAATATTGGTCATCATCGCCGTTTAACAGTCTGCAGAAGTGCTCCTTCCATATCTTCAGCACCGACTGCGATTCTACTACTATGTTGCCATTTTCGTCCCTGCAGGCTTCTGTTCTGGCTTTGAAACCCTGGCATGTTCTTTTTACCCTTTGGTAAAATTTTCTAACATCATTCCTGCAATAAAGTCTCTCAATCTCCTCGATCGAGCGCTTCTCATGCTCCTTTTTCTTCTTCCTGAGAAGTCGATGTTCCTCTTTTCTCCTGCGCACGTAGAGCTCGTAAGCAGCTCTAGTCCTTCTATGCAGCGCCGCTTTGTACGCCTCTTGTTTAGCTGCATATGCTTGCCGACATTCCTCATCAAACCAGGGGTTTCATTGTGGTGGCCGAGAGAAACCCAGTGCAACAGAGGCGGCATCTCTGATGGCTTGTTGGTAACGCTGCCACTGGTCTTCCGCATTTGCTGCTGGCGGCATAGGACTTAGATTGAGATTAGAAGAAACACGATCGGCAAAGGTTCTGGCGGCCTCTTGCGATTGTAGCTTTATTGACTTCAAATTTCCTCACAGTATTTCGTTGATTTCGCTCCGTTCTGGATATCCGCATCCGTACCTTGGCTACAACTAGGTAGTAATCCGAGTCCACGTTGGCTCCTCGGAAACTCCGGACACCCAGAATACTGGAAGAGGGCATTGCGTCGATCGCAATGTGATCGATTTGGTTGACAGTTTTTCGATCAAAGGAGAGCCATGTTCCCTTGTGAATATCGAGACGTGGGAACCGCGTACTAGCTACGACAAAGTTTCGCCCCGTCGCAAAGTCGATTAGCCTGAGTCCGTTGCCGGATGTGTTGTCGTGCAGGCTGTGCTTTCCGACCACGCTACTAAAGACTTCCTCTCTTCCTGGCTTTGCGTTAAAGTCGCCTAGGATAATTTTAACGTCGTGGCTAGGACATTGCTCATACGTCTTGTCCAAGAGCTGGTAGAAGTCATCCTTTGTCGTGTCGTCCTTCTCCTCTTGAGGGGCGTGAACGCATATTAGGCTAATGTTGGCAAATTTAGCCTTGATACGGATTGTCATAAGGCGCTCGTTCACATGCCAGAAACTCAAGACTTCTTGCCTAAGTCTGCCTCCAATGACAAATCCGCACCCGAATAGATGCTGTCCTTTTTGTCTGTAGCAATCGCCGTAGTAGATGTCGCAGTTTTTCATACTCCTTTTGCCCGGCCCATCCCATCGCACTTCTTGGATGGCGGTAATGTCTGCTTTGGGACACTCTAGGGCCTCCGCAAGTTGTTCGGCTGCACGTGGTTTGTAGACGGACCTAACATTCCACGTGCAGACACGAAGATCGTTGGCCTTTTTACGTTTGCTTAGGTCGTCAAAAGTAAATTATCCGTATCAGAGGCTGTTGGTTGCTTCGTAACCGAAGGTTTTTTACGTGGTAGGGGAGTTAACCCGACGCCACAACCCCCAACCTGGAGGACCAGATCCTTTTTTAGCAACCCCTAGGACGAGGGGCCGGATACACCGATGTCAGTAACCCACTTCGGGGATATGAGCGCTGCCGTTGGCCCATTAAGGATTCATCCGCCACCATCTCTTTTTCAATACCCTGACGTATTATTGAAAATCCGTACAGACCTCTGCTTCAAATATGTCGAAGTAGCTCCGGTAAAGTATCCGCTGCGAGAATTCATCCGCCGCACGTCGTCCTTCTGAGGACCTCTTGCTAGACTTCTGAGACGCATATTTCAGCCGATCAGGTCAACAAGAGATGCCTCGTCCGGTTAAACATATGCGCGCTGAAGTTCACCCAGATGTGTTTACACAGGTCCGAGTGTTCAGCTACACATATATCGTCAGACTCAGTATACGCTCATCGTTAGCTCACTATCAGATAGCTATCCAGCGGGCACCACGGGGAGGTGATGATGCGATGTTGCCCACCAGATCTTCTCTATGCGGTTGATAATTTAGTGGAAGTAGTTCAGCTCGCAGTTTTAGTATAAGTGATATTTCTTCGCAGCTATTACCATCGTGAAAGTAGTTTCGGTCTCCCAAATTATGATCCAACTGCCTATAAATACATCGATGCAGTGACTCTAATGCTTCTCTTTCAAATTGTTGTCTGAAGTTAAGATCTACTGCTTCTAACAACTGGTATAGCTTTGGCTTTCATTATTCCGTATTTGCTTCAACCAAATCCAAGCTTATTCCACACGCGTGCGCTAGTTCGTTCCAATTTCTGTACCAACCATTATTGCATCGTAGTGCTTCCAGCAAATTTTCTTGGTAATCTTTCCAAAGGCATATTGAATACTTTTAAAATATAGTCCACCTGCAGTTTCAGTATCTTTGTAGCCAGTGGAGAAAGTCCAGTCTCTAGCATTATGGCATAGTTTGGGGTGTTGGGCGGTAAACGGAATATTTTTGTAATATAAAACCTCAATAGCTTTTCCACTTCCTCAAACCGCCGTCCGCCCCATAGCTGGGCCACGTACAACATAGTTGACTCTGCAATCGCTTCAAGAACACGAAATTGACTGCTATGTACTATGCATTTGTTAGCAAAACCTTTTCTCCACGTTGTATTTATCATGGTCTTGGCCTTTTGTAGCTTGCATTTCAGGTGTTCTTCTATGCTTAAGTTTTGCATGAAAAGCATGCCCAGTTTGTTATACTTTTTGACGGTCTCGATCTGTTCGCCGTTCCAAAACCATTCCTCGTTGCTACACATCCTTCCCCCACCCTTTTTAAAGATCATCACCTTTGATTTTTCCAGGTTTATTATTAGGCTCCACATTTTACAGAACTCATACAAACGGTTAATCATGCGCTGCAATGTCTCCGGGGAATTCGCCATCAACACTATGTCATTTGCAAAAAGCAGCGCCTTTATCACTATCTCTGCAAACTCAATACCTCCGGGTAGCGATTCAACGATGTTAACGGGCTTAAAGTGCATCCTTGTCTAACACCTGTGCTCGCTTTAAACCAGTTTGAAGCATTTTCCCCATTACATACAGCTGACAGCGTCTCTTCATAAATGTTTTGTATTACCCTCCCAAACTTTTAGTCATTCCTTTGGCAAATAGTTTATACATTAAGGAACCTCTGTTTATCGAGTCAAACGCTGCTCTAAAGTCCACAAAGAATACATATAACTTTTTGCGTTGCGCTACATAGGCTTCCGCAATGCTTTTGAGTACGAAAATGTGATCGACGGTTGAATATCCTGCCCTGAAGCCAGCTTGCAATTCTTTAAGCAGGCCATTAGTGTTTATCCATGAGGTTAATCTTTTTTGGCGTACGGTTGTAAATATCTTATAAGATGCATTCAAAAATGATATGCCTCTATAACTGCATAGCTGGGACCTACAACCCTTCTTAAAAATCGGGAAAATCAACGCTTCTTTGAACTGCTGCGGACCACACCATGCTCCAAGACGTTATTAAATAAGCCTTCCAGTATCTTAGTCAGCTCAGGTGTTCTATATTTATAGAACTCCGTAGAAATTCCATCCGATCCCGGTGCTTTGCCATCTTTCAGACTCTTATATGCAACATCTATTTCCGCTACAGTAATCGGTGCATCCAATTCGTCGCTGTTGAAGGCCGGCTGAGCAAAGTGGAATCTGCATGGATCAGTTATTGGATTCAAAAGTTGCCTTAAAAAACGCTAATGCATACGAGAAACAGTCCCGCTCTATTTCAAGTAACCACCTTTAACCCCTTTTTAACCTGATACCATCCACTCCGGAACGGCTTTAGCATTACTTCAGGTAGGTAGGTAAGTGTGGTGGTTCTTCTAAAAAAAGAGAAGAGCCCAATTGGCACTAGGTGCCGTTTTGATACCACAAAACTCGTGTACCTTGATATAAAAGGTGTGTTGGTTTGGAGTCTCTAGATCCAGCCTGTGGAGTTTAAAAAGATTATTAAATCTTTAATGTTTCTCTCTGAGACTTCTTCAAGAGAATCGAAAAAGGGTTTTCCTAAAGCTCGTTGTCTGGCTCTAACTATTGCCGGACAGGCGCATACGGTGGATACGGGTTTCTTTATCAGTTGTGACATTGCAACTGCGACAGTGTGGGTTCTGTGGGATACCTAGTTTAACCGCATGGTCTCCTATAGGCCAGTGACCCGTGGTGGTTGCTGTTATCCTGGCGATCTCCCTACGCGTTCTGCTTAAGAAGTCGGTAGTTTTTGATTTGTTGTAGTTTGGCCACATCTTTCTAGATATGACACAGTTTGTTAGCCTAGTCCATCTGAGGTTGACTTGAGCAAAGAATTTTGAGGATATTTTTGCTTTGACTGCCCTGGAACCCAAATCAGGGTTACCTTGAGTTGGCTATCTAGCGAAGCTATCTCATTTTGGCACTCAAGCACTCAGCTTGAAGCATGTAGTAACCGATGCAATGGCTTTGTTGGCTGCTTGGCTATCAATAAAAATAGCGATCTTTTACCTCGGCGTTATATTGGTGTGGGTTTTGAGCTGACGACAAGCTTCCCCGACAGCGAGTGATTCTGCCTGGAACATACAGGCAAAATCCGGAAGCCTATATGATTTAGAGATGTTTAAGGATTCGGAAAGCACATCCACACCGACTCCACCGTCCATCTTTGAACTGCCTGTGTAGATTCTTACGTCGAAATCCTTAATTACCTGTCCATCTTACCATTCTGATCTTGTGGGGAATTGAACGTCGAAGCGCTTTGTGAAATTCAATTTGGGTATCATGTAGTCTGTTGTGGGCAAAATGAGTTCTCTCGGCAGAGAGTTTAAAATGTTACATAGGGTTTCATAATCTAGCACTCAGACTCCCTGAGTCTGACCGCACTGTGTGCTGTGATCTTTATTATGAGTAGATCTAAAGGTAGGAGATGCAAAAAGACTGTTAGAGCATCGGTAGGGATTGACCGTAGAGCGCCTGTGGTGCGATCCATTAATTGAGATTGTTTTCTATTCCCAGCTCCATAAGGGACTCTAGGATTGCTTCAGTGTGTAAGTTATTATTATATTATTCTATGTCTAGGAAGGTAGCTAGGGTATATTCTTGGTAGTGTATGGAGTTTTCTATAGTGCGGAAAACCCGTTTCCATTCTTCAGCTGCCTTGACGTGGCGAAACGGCTTAAGAGTCAATGGCCCTAAGGTTCTGAAAGGATCACAGGTGTGACATCGAACTAAAGGTTGAAGACGTCTTGACTGTGACGTAAGACTTGTTATACAGTATGATGGAGAAAACAAATGAGATGTCCATTCCAGGTGGTACTCGTGAAAACGATAATCCACCCGTGGTCTTTTCGACTAGGGCCGGGACGAGGATTCTAGAGGTCCCAACCACCATACTTTTACCCTCCGCATCTGGCGTTGAATCGGAAGTAGGAGCGACGCTTGCTTCAGAAGACTCCTGCAGCTCTGTCTCCGACTCGTTTGGTAGACTGGGCTGGAATGACAAAGAAAGTGACGCAAATGCTTCGGCTGGAACGTCTAATCTCTGTCTCAATAGATGGGTAGCTGATCGCAGTTGTGTCGGTGACGGTTTGACTCGGGAAACCAATAAGGCTGAACGAGCACCTAAAGCGGCGCACGCCGATAAGCTCCTGACCAAGAGTCAACTGAAAAGGAGAAGAAGGAAGGCGGCGATGGTGCGGTGCAAAGAGGCTGCAGAGTCAGCTGAAGGCGCAAGCGCCGAAAGCAGTCATCCTTCAGTAGCGACAGGAATGAGTCCTAGGTCGGCAGAAAGTACTCCAACTGGAGCCGATCAATCCCTCCGACCGAACGCTGGCTCCTTTTCGGTCGGTTCGAACAGGTCCAATCTGACGAAGAAAGTTTCGCTGCTTTCCTTGGTGGAAGCGTGTGTGCATCTGATGCGCGCTCTTCTGCTGGGCACACTCTTACCGGTGGTGTTATCTGCGCACAAAATTTAGTGGATGCTGGTGCTGTTACCCCTAAATGTCCCAGCACTAGCGGACAGAAAATGGTTGACACTGGAAAAGCTACGGGTAGGGGCGCTGGAGAGGAGGAAGAGGAGGAAACCGGGGAAAACCAACTGGGTGCGGTTTAGGGAAGAGCTAGACAGATGTGTCAAAACTCCAACTAACTGTTCAAAACCTGACTAGCGTCCTTACCAGCTGTTTTGAACTGACGTGCGCATTAACAAAAACCCCCTGCCCAGAACTGCAGCGACTGACGAAAGAATCCAGAAAACTTCTAATTAGGTCACTCAAGACAAATTTGGAAGGTGACTGGGATCTTTTTAGATCGAAGCAAAAAGACTATAAGAAGTCTTCTTTTAGAGACTTTTGTGAAAGTTCGAGACACTCGGTGAAACCAGCAGGTTGGTTAAGGTCCTCAAAAGGAGCAAGCCGACCAAACCGGATTCACTGAGAAAGTCTGATGAAAGCGGAAACTTTTAGTCTTCTGCTGGAGACTCACTTTCCTGGCAATCAGATAACCACTAGGTCGCAGCTTGGCCCGCTTACCCAGGCTAAGTCAGAAAACTCGGCGCAGCTGGTATATTGCATCAGCCGTGGTAACAGATGAGGCCATCAAATATGCTGTGGCATCTTTTTATGTTTTCAAATCGCCTGGCACCGATGGAATATATCCAGCTATGCTGCAACAGGGCATAGATCAGCTGTTGCCAACTCTGAAAAGAATTTTCACCGCTGGCTTGGCGCTGGCATATATTCCTACAACTTGGCGGACAGTCAGAGTAGCTTTCATACCGAAAATTGGCAAGGAGGACTATTCGCTCCCCAAGGGCTTCAGACCTATAAGTTTGACATCTTTCTTACTGAAAAGTATGGAGAGACTGGTAGAATTTCACGTGCGCAAAGTTGCTTTGAAGCTGCATCCGCTATCGGAGATGCAGCATGCTTATCAGCTTGGGAAATCCTGCGAGACCGCACTTGAATACGAGCTTGATAGGAAAGAATACGCGATAGGTATCTTCATTGACATTAAGGGTGCTTTTGACAATGCGACTTTTGACTGCATGTGCGACTCGGCCAGACAACACGGGGTAGATGAAACATTAGTGTTGTGGATTAAAGCAATGCTAATGAATAGAACTTTGGTAGTGGATGCGGATTGTGGCCGATATGTTATGACAGCGGTAAACAGGGCTGTCCGCAAGGTGGTGTTCTGTCTCCATTGTTATGGTGCATGGTGGTCGACTCTCTGTTGAACACTCTAAATAGTTCTAACGTCTACGCTCAGGCATATGCGGATGATGTCGCTGTACTTTTTGTAGGGCCATGCCTGGCGACGGTCTGTGCTAACGCGCAGGCGGCGCTGGACATTATCGATGAATGGTGTACTAGGAGTGGGCTTTTGGTGAATTTTCTTAAAACTGTGGTTAGTCTTTTTACGAGAAGGAGGATTTTGACCGGTCTGACTCAGCCAGTGCTAAAAGGCGTCACCATTCGCATTTCCAATGAAGCCAAATATCTGGGAGTAATTTTAGATAAGAAACTTCATTGGTCTAAACACGTCGAGTCGAAAACATCCAATGCGCTCTCAGTCTTCGGGCAATGTGAGGGTGCTTTTGGCAAGACTGTCACTACATATTTATTTGTGTCTGTAGTGACAGTAAGGCTGCACTTAAGGCATTACTTAACCTTTTAACCACTTCCAAAATAGTTCGTGAAACCAAATGCTCTTTGAACTCGGTCGCAAGGCTGAATTCTCTGTCTCTTATCTGGGTCCCAGATAACACTGCGATCTTGGAGAACGAGATTTCCGATGAGATTGCTAGACAAGGCTAAGAGAATGCTTTCTCAGGTCCCGAACCCGCGTTGGGTCTCCCTGCGTCCTCGGTTGGGGCTTTCATTGACGATTGGGTCTCTCACGAGCACAATTATGTGTGGCATGACTCTCCAGGATGCAGGTTGACTAAACGTATGCTCCCGGACGTCTGTAAGAAATCAGCGGCATTCTTGCTGTCTCTCAGCAGAAAAGACTGTAGACAACTTATTGGCGTCTTGACAGGCCACTTTGTTTTCGCCAAGCGCCTTAACGTGTTGGGCTTAAGTGACACTACAATCTGCGACGCTTGTGGAGAGAGCGACGACACCGCGGAACATTATCTCTGTGTCCGGCCTTTGCTCGTATCAGGTCACAGGTCTTCGGTGCAGATGTGGTGAGTGCTGCTACTGTAAGCTCCTCATCACTGAAGTACTTGCTTGGCTTTCTTAGAAAGACAAGGAAATTCCAATAAAATGGGTAAATCAGGGTTTGCTCTCTGGTAGTACAATGGGTCAGTTGCATCTGAGTGCTCCAGTCGAGCGTTTCCTATCCCGACAAAAAAAAAAAATTAAAATAATGCACACTACCTCGTGGAGAGCTGTCTCTGTTGATCTACCTTTGAGGTATGTGTGCTGAGCTTTGGTGAGGGATGGTTCGCAAATGGTTATCCAGGACTTGTTTGAGAGTCTTCGTACAAATGAAGTTATACTGACTGGTCTGAGTTCTGCGAGTTTTCATGACCGCATCTGCCTGCCTTTGGGATGAAAACCACTCTCACTCGTCTCCATGAAGGGGGTACGTGGCTGTTCACTTAACAGCTACTGAAAAGGAGCTTAAGGCCTTAAGGCCAAGGAAATTGTTTTCTCTATGTTCACCAAACATAATTCTAATCTTCTTATCGTTAGGATAAAGTTATGGTATCTGTTTCCAATTAGTTGTGAAGAAATGCATCCCAATACCTAGAAATCAAACTTATTAACATTTAAAATAAACCTCTTACTACTTAAAATCTGCCTCTCAAATTTCGACAAACAAATTAACAACTGATCGATCTATGATCGTGAAAGACGTGTTAAAAAAAAAACAGATGGCTAGTTCAAGACTACGGCACTTCTGCCAATTAAATCTAATTCCGAAGAGCCAGTGCCACTGCCAGCGCACAAAAACTGCAAAATGTCACCTTAAAGCGCAATCTCACAGTCTGTCCCCATGTCATACGGTCGTCATCTTCGCAATCGTCGCCTTCGATGGCTGTCGTTGTCGTCACATTCTCAGGTGCTGCAAATTAGTAGTTATTTTCATTATTAATTTAATGATAGTCGGCCCGAGTAATGACGGAATTGCCTCAGTATTTCAATTACGTCTTGCGGATTTTATTTGTACATCAATAAGTAACCCCACCACCAGCAGTGGCCAACGTCGACAGCCGACAGTTGTGCTTCCTTTTTTGTGGAATTTCAATTTCACATCCATAAAACTCAACATGGGGTGCTTGCAGCCTGCCTGATGCCTACCGTGGAGCCATGTACTTCACTTGCGTGACGACAAGGCAATAATTGTTACGACGAATGTCCAAGGCGCATCGAGCATCAATGACATCTCCAGCGAAGTTTCCACAGTTTCTCAGGGACCATGCCATGCCATCCCCAGCCGAGCCGTGTCAAGGAGCATCAAGAGCATCAGAGCTCAGCTCAGCAGAACGGCAGCGTAGTCTTACAACGGCAATTAATTTGATTGAGCTTGCCACCGAACAACAGCATCCCCGGCAATTAACCGTCGTCGCCGAGATCAAAGGCTGTATCTGCCGCTCCTCCGATGTTGATCGGTTGTGTGTTTGGATGGAGGAGCATCAGAGTAAAAAATGAACAGAAGGTGGCAGAGGCAGCCTCTCTGCCTGTGAACTTTCTGTGACTCTGAAACCAGTCGGATGGCGGTGACGGACGATGGCTTGAGAGTGGCTGGCGAAATGTCGCTAAATGTTAATTCCCCTTAAGCGAAACATGCAATTGCACGATGCTGACAACTTATTTAAAAGTCATTCCAGATGGGCAATCAAAGATCGACGTCGGTACACATATTGGGGACGACGACGACGACGCATGGTCGATTGTCGATTGTCGATGGCGTCGGTTTTATTAATTAGTTAATTTGTTTCCTATTCCAAGAGCTTTTAATTTGTTTTCGTTTCGTGGGTAATTAATTTGAATTTTGATCAATTAAATGGGTTGCAGCTGTGCCCATTAACATCTTCATAGTTGTCTAGTCGGGTAGTGTAATAAAAAAAAAATTCGCAACTAATTGAGGCAGATGGAAGGAAATAAATTCCATAAAACATGCGAATAAGCAAGTTTTCTAGAAATGTTTGGACTGGATATAAAAGCTGTAAATTGTTAAATGACCTAGAAAATAATTGATCTTGATGGCCTGTCGTAGGAAGGGTCGTAAATGGTTCACATGGTTATCGTAGAACCCCGCTCCATGTAGTGAACTGAAGGGAACTGAAAAATAATTGCTATTATTTGACTTAAGCGACTGTAGGCTTTTTATGTAGATTACTTTCGAGGACCAAAATCGGCAGTTGTCTTCTGCTAAGGTTAAGAGTCAGCTTATTCATGAACAGTATGTCTAGACGACCCCGGAGTATTGTTGGGAAGATACGTTTACTGAAAGCAGCAGAGACCCGAGGATGTGGATGAAAGTTTTCACCGATTCCAAAAATCAGAGACAGCAAATCTTAAACAATGAGATTGAAGGCATAAATGCAATGATGGATTTATAGTAAAGCACACTAGGCCTGACACGATATTAATTATTTTGCCTAGTTAGAATTAATTCGGTTATTAGACTTCTGATTCAAAATTATATGTTTGCAGAGGACTTTTCTCCTTATTTAGTTTCTTTATGAATAAATGATTCCAACTATTCTTTAGAAGTGAATACATATGCATATCTAACAACAAACAGCGAAAAACTAGGGCAATAAAAGTTAAATCCATGCAAGATCTCTTTTTTGAATTTTTGTGCACTCAAGGGATAATGAATTCCCCTAAAAATATTTTTTACATAATACTTGGGTAGGAAAGGATAGATAGAGAGGTAAAGAGATTGGTGTAGTGGTTTGAAACTCAGATGTTGTTTTAGAAAATCTCCGTGGGTTGTGTCTAGATAACTAGGGAGATTTTTGTTATTCGTGTCTTTGCTTCTGATTCACAGTACTTTTTCACGACCTCCTGATGTCATAGATATATCAATCAACAAACAGACCCAACAATTTTTCCAGCCATATGGCTTAGTTATTGCCTTCGAAATAGTGTTCACACAAGCTTTTGCAATTGATCGGACTGTTTTTACACATTTCATGATAAATAAATAAATACTTGCTGATAATCAGGATTTGAACAATGAACCATTTTTTTTTTTTTTTTGCCGAGAGTAGGTGAAAAATCTTCTAAAGACACCATAAGGCCCGACCGAGCGTGCTTATGGTAGTGTGAGATTTTTACTCACTAAAAAAACACCTCTCTTCAAAAGTAATACTACAACTAAGCCGACGCTTATCCAGCAGTTTTATTTTCGCTTACGATACACGTGATTTTTGGAAAAAAAAAAAAAAAACAAATGTTCGTACGAAGTTAAAAGAAATGTAGAACTATAGGCAGGTTAAATTCCAATGATAGTTCCTGCCTTTTTCGCGACCGGCATATACTATGACGCGAGGTCAAAAGGTTTTATCCTTTGCAGACGACGAATTGAATTATTCGCATTCGCGTCAAGTAGTTGAATGACGGTACGGTTACAATGGCCGTGAACACGATCTTTGTGTTTACCCGCAAATTTTGTTATCTCTTCGACGACGCTGGGAATTCCCAGATCTCGATGAATATCTTCGTTACGTACATACCACGGTGCTTTCACGATTGTTCTGAGAACTTTATTTTCAAAAGTCTGAATGATGTTTCTATTGCTTTTCTTGGTACAACCCCATAGTTGTATACCATACGTCCAGACAGGCTTTAGCACTTGCTTATAGATAAGCAGTGTGTTATGTAGGCTCAACTTCGAATGTTTTCCGAATAGCCAATACATTTGTCGGTATTTGTTTTCTAGCTCGACGCGTTTCTTTTTCACGTGTGATTTCCATTTAAGCTTAACATCTAGAGTCATTCCTAGATATTTTGCTTCGTTCGCGTACGGTATTTGAGCCGAGTTAAGATATAGAGGTAATCTATCCACTTTTTTATAGGTAAAGTTGACGTGAGTAGATTTGCTTTCGTTCAGCACAATACGCCAAGAATTCGTCCAAGCGTGGACTTTATTAATAGCATGTGCAGCTTTCCAGTTGTTGCCTCAATAGTTTCGCCCGTGGTCAATATCGCCGTATCGTCTGCAAACGTGGCGACGACGCAGTTTCTTTCCTGCGGGATATCACGCGTGTAGAGTACATATAGAAGTGGGCCAAGGACACTTCCTTGTGGAACTCCGGCCGCAATCTCCTTGAAGTCAGAGTAATCATTTCCGTGCTTAACACGAAAGAGTCTCTCGGTGAGATACGATCGTAAGATTAGAAAGAGTTGCCGTGGCAGTAGTCGTTGCAATTTATACTCCAAGCCTTCGTGCCAAACCTTATCGAAAGCTTGTGAGACGTCAAGAAATACACCACAACAAATCTTTTTTTCTTCCAGAGCTTTCTCAATCACGTCAGTTATTTTGTGGACTTGGTCAATTGTAGAATGTTTAATTCTAAATCCAAACTGATGGTCAGGAATGAGACGTCTTTCGTCGATTACCGGCTGTAGACGTTTGGAAAGAAGTTTTTCAAATATTTTTGAAATAACCGGCAATAGGGAAATAGGCCGATATGATTTCTTCTCATTTAGCGGTTTGCCTGGTTTCGGGACCATTATAATCTCGGCGACTTTCCATTGCCTCGGAATATAAAGCAATCTGAACGAAGCGTTGATCAAATATAGCAGTTTGATAATAGCTTTATTCGGC
This sequence comes from Brachypalpus laphriformis, assembly GCA_945910035.1. Taxonomy (NCBI): domain Eukaryota; kingdom Metazoa; phylum Arthropoda; class Insecta; order Diptera; family Syrphidae; genus Brachypalpus; species Brachypalpus laphriformis. The sequence goes on along the minus strand of OX246753.1, from coordinate 18,072,519 downwards.
AATTCCTTGACTACCTGCGCCGTTATCAAGTCGTAACCCGGAGCTTTTTTTGTCTTTAAATTTTTAATCACTTCCCTCAGTTCAATCAATGCAACTTTTTTTACTTTAAAGTTGTCAGATATCGTGACTGGGGAGTCGGGCGTTAACGAAGGGCCGTCGAACGGCTTAAACGTTTCTTCTAAGTGCAAAGCAAAAAGTTCTGCCTTTTCTTTGTCGCTCTTGGCCCAGTTTCCGTCGATTTTCCGAATTGGTGGCGCTTGCATTTGAGGTTTCCGGATGCCTTTTAGCGCTTTCCAAAGCGAATAATTTGATTCTCTTTCACCGGTGAGATTTTCAAGGTAGGTCGCTATCTTTTTGCTTTTAAATTCGCGAATACTATCTCTAAGCCGATTGCATAGTTGGTTAAGGACCGTTTTATGCTGCGGTGCACGAGTGATTCGCCACTTCTTTCGTGCTTTTCGTTTCTCCCTCACCAGTTCAGTGATTTCTCTGGGATACTTTTCGCTGCGGTCGATCTTATAGCTTCTAGAAGGAGTATTTCTCCACGCCGCTCTTTGAATTGCTTCCACGAAACGATCAATTTCGTCCTCTAGTTCACAAGGTGTTCTAAGTGATACATTTAAGGCGATATTTATTTCGCAATCATTTCTAAAGCCCTCCCAGTTTGTTCTATTGCTAGTGAGTCTTGGAGGTCCTTTTTTCTTGATCAGCGCTTCTCCAAGTAATAAAATTACCGGCGAGTGGTCAGAAGAGAGATCAAAACATTCTTTGACTGTAATAAACTGCTCGTTAATGCCTTTTGTAACAAAAAAATCGATAAGATCGGGAATTTTTTGTGATTCAGTTGGCCAATAGGTCGGTTTTCCAGACGAGTAAAAACAACAACCGAATTCATGTGCCACTTCGTAGAGAATTTTTCCTTTAGAAGATGTACATCTTGAACCCCAGAAGGTGTGCTTCGCGTTGAAATCTCCACCAATAAGGAAATTTGAACCAAGGTCATTGAAGATACGAAAGTAGTCATCTTTTTCTAGTAAGCATCGCGGCGGACAGTAAATAGATGCTATATTGTAGCTCAGGTGTTTATTTTTAACCCTTACCGCGCACAACTGCAGTTTTTCCAGCTCTATGCTTATATCGGCCGAATGTTCGATGTTAGTTTTAATGAATAAGGACGAACCGCCCCGCGCTCTATCAGAAGGATGATAGGCGTGATAACCAGCGTAGCCTCTTATCTTTATTTGCGACTCCCTTGTTAGATGAGTTTCGGAGATCAAACATATGTCGATATTTTCTCTTATTAGAAACATTTCTAATTCGTTAGATTTTTGTAAGAGTCCATTTGCATTCCATGTTACTATTTTAAGCAAAGCGTCCATATTTACTTAGATTTAGATATAAGGCTAGCCATACAAAAGGTTTCGACGTTACTAAGACGTTCAAGAATCCGTTTGTTAACTTCACATTGTTCCTCGAACTTAGCGTAGATGCAGTTCAGAATTTCATTCAACTGATTAGAGGGTGAGCCGTCGTTTCGTTTGGTTGCTTTGATTGCAGCCTGAGAATACGTCAGACGTACGGGGTTCGCTGGCTTATCCGAGGTTATTTTTCGTTCAGCCTTTTTAGTGGACGACTTTGACGTACGTTTAATCGGCTCAGAAGGCTGGTTGACTATTGTAAGAGTCTGCCCTGCTGATTCGAGCGTCCTTTTAGTCGGCTTAGTAGTTTGAACAATTGATTTACGAGCCCGCTCAGTCTGCTAAGCAATACGTTCTATCGACTTAGGAGCCCGATCGACTGATTTTGTTCCCCGTACGATCGGTGTTGTAGATTTTTTCCGTCGCATCTGTAGTTCCTTAGCGACTTCGCAACCGCGATAATTTGCTGGGTGCCTTCCTTTGCAGTTAACGCAAGTTGCTTTTTCATTTTTGCTCAAACTGCAATTTTCCGAAGAGTGTTTTCCAGCGCACTTAACGCAGCGCGGCTCTTTCCGACAGTACGCCTGTGTATGGTTAAACTCTTGGCAACGCTTACATTGAGGGATGGTCTTCGTGTTGACACGTAGCGGCTCAATTTTAACGACCATACTCATGATTGTGCGAATGTTATATATCTTTTCCTGGCTCTCCGTTTTATCGAATGACAGCACAAAAAGCGGAAGTTTACGTTTCACTATAGGTTCTTCTCCACGCTCGGGTCGTTTTCTCTCCTTTTTAAAAGATTCACGGCGTCGAGAATGTTATAACCTCTATCGCGTAAATCACCTATAACGTCTTCTTTAGCGCATCATGGATGAAGTCCTGAACCATTAGCATGGCAATTGATGACATTTTCACTAAACCATCTCTATCCACGCCACCCATTTTGAGTGATTTGTGGGATTCCCAAGCGCCTTAAGTGGAATCTGGCTATCACTACAGATGCTGGCACTTCTACCACACCATCTCTCATTAATTAGTCTCCGTTTCGCCCAGAGCGCAGGAGAATGTAGCCTCAATGTCCAAAAATTAGCAAGATCTAGTTCATTAGTAGTGCTAGAGCCGTCAATTCGTGAGATCCTGAAGAAGCTGTCCATCTCGCAGAAATACACTTTATATCGTGTACCAAATATGACGACAGGGCTCACAATATTGATAGATATCATGAGGAAAACACATTGCTCTGACATCTTCTGAAATAGTTTGCGATGCCGAAAGTCATGTCTTTCGTGGCAGACCCCATTTATTTTGAGTCGACACATCGCTTTCATTGCCCCATTCTGAAGAGCTAAATCCAGCGATAGCAAGTTGAGCAGCGCGTTAAGAGCATCGTCAGAAGTAGTACGCATGGCATCAGTAACTCCGTGGTAGACTTCTCTCTACAGTCTGAAAAGTGTACAACAAGCAGATTTAACCAACAGCATTTGCCGCTATGTACAACTAGTATATCACGGCAGGCCTTAGACTCCACGTAGTACCGAAAGTTCTTTGACACTGCCAGAAACATCTGAGATCTCCAGTCGATTTCAGCTCAATGTGTTTGTTTTTTTTTTTTTTATATATAATTTGCGCGCACTCAAGGGGTTATGAATACCCTTAACATGTTTACACACAGTGCGGGTCTTGGAAAGGATAGATAGAGAGAGAGAAAGATTTGGTGTGGTGGTTTCAAGCTCAGTTGCTTATGGTTCAGAGAAACTCCGGGGATGGCGCCCAGATAATTTGGGAGATTTTTTTTTTTTTTTTTGTCTTTGCTTCTGATTCCCAGTATTTTTTTCACGATTACCGACGACAAAGGCAAATCAATCATCCAACAGAACGAACAATTTTTCCAGTCATAACTAAATGGCTAAATAACCTCAACAGTTATTTTATCACACCATTTAGTCTCAGCACTTACAAGCCTACGGAACTCATGAAATAGATACATCTTACGGTATCTTTGGGGACCTGCATTGCGATTGATCGGAAAACTACTAACTGCCCAAAACTTGGCTTGGCTCAAGTTCGTGATGAAGTGCTTACTTTACCTCCTAGTGGTGGCACCCGGGCAACTATACGTATAAACCCTTGTACATGTAGACTAAAAGTTTTCCAGCGCACTTAACGCAGCGCGGCTCTTTCCGACAGTACGCCTGTGTATGGTTAAACTCTTGGCAACGCTTACATTGAGGGATGGTCTTCGTGTTGACACGTAGCGGCTCAATTTTAACGACCATACTCATGATTGTGCGAATGTTATATATCTTTTCCTGGCTCTCCGTTTTATCGAATGACAGCACAAAAAGCGGAAGTTTACGTTTCACTATAGGTTCTTCTCCACGCTCGGGTCGTTTTCTCTCCTTTTTAAAAGATTCACGGCGTCGAGAATGTTATAACCTCTATCGCGTAAATCACCTATAACGTCTTCTTTAGCGCATCATGGATGAAGTCCTGAACCATTAGCATGGCAATTGATGACATTTTCACTAAACCATCTCTATCCACGCCACCCATTTTGAGTGATTTGTGGGATTCCCAAGCGCCTTAAGTGGAATCTGGCTATCACTACAGATGCTGGCACTTCTACCACACCATCTCTCATTAATTAGTCTCCGTTTCGCCCAGAGCGCAGGAGAATGTAGCCTCAATGTCCAAAAATTAGCAAGATCTAGTTCATTAGTAGTGCTAGAGCCGTCAATTCGTGAGATCCTGAAGAAGCTGTCCATCTCGCAGAAATACACTTTATATCGTGTACCAAATATGACGACAGGGCTCACAATATTGATAGATATCATGAGGAAAACACATTGCTCTGACATCTTCTGAAATAGTTTGCGATGCCGAAAGTCATGTCTTTCGTGGCAGACCCCATTTATTTTGAGTCGACACATCGCTTTCATTGCCCCATTCTGAAGAGCTAAATCCAGCGATAGCAAGTTGAGCAGCGCGTTAAGAGCATCGTCAGAAGTAGTACGCATGGCATCAGTAACTCCGTGGTAGACTTCTCTCTACAGTCTGAAAAGTGTACAACAAGCAGATTTAACCAACAGCATTTGCCGCTATGTACAACTAGTATATCACGGCAGGCCTTAGACTCCACGTAGTACCGAAAGTTCTTTGACACTGCCAGAAACATCTGAGATCTCCAGTCGATTTCAGCTCAATGTGTTTGTTTTTTTTTTTTTTATATATAATTTGCGCGCACTCAAGGGGTTATGAATACCCTTAACATGTTTACACACAGTGCGGGTCTTGGAAAGGATAGATAGAGAGAGAGAAAGATTTGGTGTGGTGGTTTCAAGCTCAGTTGCTTATGGTTCAGAGAAACTCCGGGGATGGCGCCCAGATAATTTGGGAGATTTTTTTTTTTTTTTTTGTCTTTGCTTCTGATTCCCAGTATTTTTTTCACGATTACCGACGACAAAGGCAAATCAATCATCCAACAGAACGAACAATTTTTCCAGTCATAACTAAATGGCTAAATAACCTCAACAGTTATTTTATCACACCATTTAGTCTCAGCACTTACAAGCCTACGGAACTCATGAAATAGATACATCTTACGGTATCTTTGGGGACCTGCATTGCGATTGATCGGAAAACTACCGACTGCCCAAAACTTGGCTTGGCTCAAGTTCGTGATGAAGTGCTTACTTTACCTCCTTGTGGTGGCACCCGGGCAACTATACGTATAAACCCTTGTACATGTAGACTAAAATTGTAATTGCGGGTTGTCTGGGGCCTTGATTCTAGACTAGGTAACGTGGGCCAGCAACCTGCGTTACTGAAAACCGATCGCTACAGAAACTGACACTATGCCTCGAATTGGAACCGAACTGAATATAGCCAATAGGATCGCCAAAGCAAAGTCCGCGTTCGAGATGTTGTTCAAAATATGGCGAAGCAATGCAATCAGTTTGAACACCAAGACAAGACTGTTCCGCTCCAACGTTGAATCCGTGCTGTTATAAGGTTGCAGCACGTGGAGAGTGACCACTACTATCACCATAAAGCTGTAAACGTTTGTTAATAGGTGCCTGCGCAATATCTTAAGGATTTTCTGGCCCAATCATATCTCTAACGAACACCCTTACGAGAGAACGGGTCAGAACCAATAGGCACAACCATCCAAACGGCGGAAGTGGCAGTGGATTATTCACACGTTCCGTAAGGGTGACAATTCCATAGCGAACAATGCTATACAATGGAACCCTTTATCTCAGTATGGCAGAAGACCTGGCAGTCTGAAGAGAACATGGCGCAGAGCAGTCGAGAAGGAGGCACAGTTGAGGAAAAATTGGGGAGAACTCAGACACATTGCCAGAAACCGTACACGATGGCGCCTGAGCGTAGTAGAGGCCCTAGGACCCACAAGGGGATACAGGACATAAGTAAGTAAGTATCTTACGGTACTGGTGTTGCGCACTACGAGTTTTGAATGCTTGATCTAGAAATATTTTCACACTTCCTGTTATCTCCTGCGCTGCTGATCCCGAATCCTTTTACTTTATTTTGTGTTTGCTACATCATCGTACATAAACCACAGTTAGTAAAGCATCTGCACAAACCAAAAACTTGACTAAGGGATTTTTTTCTCAAATTTCCCATTTCGGAACAATCTCGTTTCCTGTATGGTTTGTGCACTGAATGGCATTACAATTGTTTCGATTGCGGTTCGTGTAGATACTTGCTGAACTAGTGTAAGCATACACCGGAAGCCATTATTTCGTTAAGATGGTTCGTGAATAGATTTTCTAACTAAAGTAGATGGTTGCGGGCATAGTACAGTTTTCTGTTACAGAAATGATGCACGTTGAAGTTTTATTTTTATATTCATTGCCTTGGGTGGGATACATAGATAGAGTTTTTATTTTTAAATAAATTTACTGCATTTTCTGCTGTCATATACTTGTCTCTGTGCCAACTTTACATAGGAAGCTTACCCGTTTGAGTTTGATTATAATCGGTAGTAAGTGCTTTACTTCTTCTTCTTCTTCTTCCTTTTATCAGCGAGGTTATGATCCGAAAACTAGGGATCACAACCCTCCCACTTCACCGCATTTCTACTGATCCGCCTGTGGGGTTCGCCTATTTGACCTCAGAAAATATCGGCAGGCCTGCCGATTTTGGATCACTCGGTTACTGAGGCCAATGAAATGCCGATGTCGTCGCATTTGTCTGATCCAGGCGTTTATAGGCCTGCCTTTCCTACATCGCGATGTCTGCTTTACTTGTTATCAGTTTTCCTTAGGTTAGGTCAGGTTGAAGTGGTTAACAGCTTACGCCAACACCCAAAGACAAAGGAAGGTCAGTCGTGGTACCACGATCATGTCATGGATCATGTAATCCCTGCCTACTTGTTAGAACCATTTTGAGCTTCTAATGAATCAGATCTCCCAAATCGTTGTACTCGTAATAGGAAATCCTAGATGAAGCATCCTTCTATGAAAGAGATCTGGGCACACACAAAGAAGGTGAGGAATGGTTTCTTCCTCTTATTTGTCCATGCAGCTTTCGAGAAAATCATTCGAATATACACCAAGCCTTGTTGCAAGCTTGCCTATTAGACAGTGTCCTGTGATTACACCTATTGTAGCGACAATATGCAATCTGTTGAGAAAAATCAGTTTCTTATAGCGTTTCAGATCCAGCTTGTTGCTAGACATGTTATACCACTTGTCCACCTAAGATTTGTTCTTTCGATTGCATCCAGCTTGAATATAAATTTGCAAGTAGTGATTGGTATGCCTAGAGTATCCTTGTCTGGAAGGATGGGTACAGTTGTTCCTATTCTGGCGAGTTCATTGACCTTACAATTTCCCAGAATATCCCCATGCCCCGACACCCACCAGATGTGAATATTAAACTGCTCCGCTAACTCCTTGAGAGACGATCGGCAGTCTATGGCTACTAATGAATTTAAAGAGACCGATTCCAAGTAGTTGAATGTTGGTTAGCTGTCTGAAAAGATACAGATGCGCATATCACGTTTTTCTTCAGTAAAGATAAGACTGCCTTAATCGCCATAATTTCCACCTGGAACACACTTCAATGATTTGGAAGACGGATGGAGAGGTTAAGGTTAAGCCTGTCAGAGAAGACACCTCCACCCATCCAGTCATTGGTTTTTGAATCGTCAGTGTAAAAATTAATCGATTCATCTTCTACTGAGTGAATTTCTTCCTCCCTGTAAGACCTTGAAGAAATGGTGACGTGGACATTTTTGTCAAAAAAAAAGTAGACGGGGAACGGTGTAGTCGGAGAAATTTTGAAGTTGTTCAAAATGGATGCGTGGCCGAATTCTTTTCTTGACCGCTGTGAAAATGCTTCAAGGCGAACAGCTGTATTGGCTGCCATTTAAAAGCGGCTTGGTGTGGCTGATGGTGAGAAAAGAACTGCTCGGTTTAAAACGCCCGGAGTTAAAGAAGCCATCTGAGAGAAGAAGAGAGCCTTTACGGCGTGAATTCACTTGGGGAACTCCGATTCTCGAAATTGGTAGACTGAGACGCGAAGAACTTGTAAATTAGCTGTAAAAACAGTCTTGGAAGGAGTTTGGCGGAAAATTGGAACGTGGCCACAAATCTGCAAATAAGATGCTCCGACAGATCATCCGCCGACTCAGATAATGAAAGTTGAATATCGTTGAAGGAGTGAAATCCAAAGACGGTACACTTCTTTCTGAGGAGCACATCTTACGCAGATGGAGCGAGCACTTTTCAGGATTGCTCAATCCCGAACAGGGCACCGAAGATGACAGGCATATGGTCGAGAGTAGGGCGGAAAGTTGTCCTACGGTAGAGAAAGTAACTTTGGCGATCAAAGCGCTAAAAGTTGGCAAATCTGCTGGTGTGGATGAAATCCGACCACAAATGCTTAAGGCTTTAGGTAAAGAGGGAGTGCAATGACTCTCGTGTGTCATTAAAGTGGCATGGGAATGTGGTGAAACACCTGGTGATTGACAAATGGAGGTGATTGTTCCTCTTTTTAAAAAGGGGAACAAAAGAGATTGCGCCACCTACAGGGGTATATCTCTTTTAAGTCTCCCCGGAAAAGTCTTCGCTAAGGTGCTAGAAACGCGTTCCAGAGCTGTGGTTGAGGACAGTTTGGGGCTGCTCCGGTTTTCGTCCCGGTAGAACACAACCGGCCAGTTATTCACTCTCGGAATGGTTCTTGAGAAGGCCTGGGAATATGCTAAACCTGTCTACACTTGTTTTGTGGATTTGCCAAAATTATATGATAGGGTTCCTCGAGGCAAACTCTGGAGTGTTCTGCTGGAGTGTTCTGCTGGAGTGTTCTGCTGGAGTGTTCTGCTGGAGTGTTCTGCTGGAGTATGGGATTGATCGTTCCCTGTTAAGGGCGATTCAGTATTTATATACAAGCTGTACAAGCTGTGTTCGGATAAACGGTGTTAAATCAATACCTTTCACTGTGGGCGTTGGACTCCGCCAAGTGTGCGTTTTGTCACCTCTCTTCTTTATTGTATATACGGACTCCCCCATAGCGGGGAATGTTTCAAAATGGGAGACCTAAGGATTAGTCATTTGCTCTTTGCGGATAATTTGGTGATCCTTGGATCCTCTCAAGCCGAACTTCAGAGCGCACTCGAAAGGTTTGTAGCCATTTGTGATGACGCTGGAATGAGGATCAATGTGAACAAATCGAGAGTAATGGTCATTTCCCAAGAACCCATTCAGTGTACTCTGCCTGTTAGTGGCGTTGGTGGATGAGTTAAATACTTCGGGATCTTATTCACGAGTGATGGGAAGAGCAATGCCGAGTTATACTGCAGATTTGGTCAGGCTGGATCAATTTTGAGAGAGCTTGGCCAATCTGTTATAAGGAAGGCCGAACTTAGTGTTGAAGCTGAATTATCGGTTTTTAACTCGGTGTATATTCCAACTTTAACCTATGGTCATGAAATTTGGGTAGTGACCGAAAGAATACGTGTATGATCGCGGATACAAGCTGCCGAAATGAGGTTCCTTCGCAGTGTTGCTGGAATAACTCGTAGGGATAGAGTGCACAGCACCAGAGTACGCGAGGTGCTCAACGTTGAGCAGCTACTTCTCCGAACGATACAAATGTAAGCACCCTAAAGCGAGATACAGCAAAAGTTAAGTAGCAACCCAAAAATACTTACAAAACAAACCAATAAATCGTAATTTAAAACCATAAATTGATTTCAAAACTTCTCCGAATGGAACGATCTAAGCTTCGGTGGTTAGGTCACGGGCATATGTCCCCAGACCGCCTTCCGAAACATGCCATGATTGCCGTGCCATCAGGTAGGTGACTCCCCAGTAGGCCTAGAAATAGATGGTTGGACCAAGTTAGACATCTCTCCTGGAGCCGTCTAGAGATTCCTCCTGATGAGTTGGAGTCAATGGCGGAGGATCGAGAAGGAGCATCCCTGAGCATCCTACCCCCGTGACCCTCATTCATGCATATATGTATGTATGACCCCAAGTTTCACCGTAGAGGCGCCGACTGACTCACATGACTCTGAGAATTCCAATTTAGCCAGGTCAAGTCAAACGACTGAGCTGTAAAGCTGTCAGAACTCTTGCTCTTTTAAAGAGATCCAAAAATGTGTTATCTTGAAATTACCCTAAAATAAAAGAACGCGCTCTTAAAGCCTCAACGATAAAAAGTGCTAGAGTTTAAGACATTTAAGACACTAGCAGGATTCTAGGAGGCGCATCAAAAGAAAGAGTGCTCTTTTGTAGCTATAGCATTTGCTCACGGTTTTGTCCTTTCAAATGTAATAATGTCATAATGTAATGACTCACCTTGCATTTAAAAAGTTCTTTTCCGAATTGTTTGATTGTTTTGTTTTACCTGGGCTATCTGCTGTACTTGCTTATGCATACTCTCTAGAGTATTTATTTCTTCAATAAGAGTGGTCAAGACACAGGCACTCAGCAATTCTTGTTACTTGCTCATTATTAAGCTGAGCTCCGATCGTCTATCTAGGTTTGTCTCGTAAGTACACCAGACATAATGCGGATTTCCCATTGCATGCAATTCTTGATCTACCAGATTACCGCAGGTTAGGGTTTACTTGAGTCATAGAAACTATTATCACGCTGTTCAAACAAGCTTATAGTACAAGTCAATTGTTTGATTAAATACAATAAAAGAATACTAATAATTATTGTCAGCACACAGGGGAATTAGATAACTGCGGGCAAACCTTTAATTGAATAATGACTGACACTAATCCAGCGACATGAACAGAAACGGACAAAGTCCAATTCATTAGTGTCAATGATTGATATCGTTAGTACACTGCGATAAATTATCTGGAAAAAAAAGTAAACTAATCCCAGTTCAGTTTAAAGTTCTGCTCGATAAGATATTTGGTTTTGTTATCTTTTGGGAACGTTTAAGTGCGTTTAGCAGAATTAAACTGCGACTTTGGAATGTTTATTTTTTCCATGAATAATGGTGAAAGAGTGAAATGAATCATCTATGAATGTTACTGACATTTGAATTATTAATCAAGTTTTCTAAACATCTGCTGTGACTGAGACGCTGTTTAGTCACTTTTGTTTTTCGTACTGCTCGAGATGGGACGAATGGAACTCAGTGAACGCTTACGGATTTAGTATTTTCAAGGTCTGCGGTCCGAGTTCAACTCGAGCTTAAAGTCCACTCAGACTTCTAAATTTGTAAACAAGAGGTAAGTGTGTACATGTCTTACGACGCGACGTCAGGTTAACCAAAGGGAGTGTCAACTTGTCTTTTAAAGTCTATGTGTGTCAGATCGTAGAAAGTTAAACAAGTTCATCAATTGGAAATGGCGCTACAGCTAATAAGACCAGAGCTAATTTCGATCTCTGTAGAAGATCACCAATGCGCCAAGGTCCGAAACTTTAAGTTGAAAGCTACCAAAGAAGGAAAGGTCATTAAAAAAAATTTACACTTTTATTAAGGAGAATTGAATTGAATTGAAAGTCTTCTTAAATCAGAGATACAAGTACTATTTATGAGCGTTTAAGTTTCAGTTGAATATGTACAATAGTATATACGAATATGTGCGTCTGAACTACCATACGAACTACCAATCTTCAGCCGTATAAATATAAATATAAAACAAATCATTTTTCAAAATATGAAGTCGTTAATAAACGCCGGTTATAAAGACTCCGGGACTGAATGTTTGTTGAACTATGGAGGCTGCGATGATCTTTAAGTATGAGAAAGTGAAAAAAATTTCATATTGAGTATTGAGTATCGAATACCATAATTCGAATGCCATTGATCGAATAAGAAGTTCGAAGATCCGTGAAAGCATTCACGTCAAGGAAACCATCTTACGAAAGATAGAGCGCGACCGGCTCAGCTGGTATTGCCACGTTCAAAGAAGAGATGATTTGAACCCTGTTAAAAACACAATATCAATGTACGTTCCAAAAACATCGCGAGGCAGGAGAGGCAGGCCAATAAACGCCTGGATCACAACAATACGACGACATCGGCATTTCGAGAAGGCCTGCCGATAGTTTCTGAGGTCAAATAGGCGAACCCCACATGCGGATCAGTAGAAATGCGGTAAAGTGGGAGGGTCATAATCCCTTGTTTTCGAACCTCGCCGAAATAAGAATAAAAAGAAGAAGATCGAATACCATAATTAGTTGCGATGACGATTTCGGTGGTTAAGCCAATGGAACATACAAAATTCTTTGCAAACATGTTCAGAGAAACTTGAAAAAGCGGCGCTAACATTTCATTCCCAGTTTGTAACTTTTAAATTACAAAAGAAACACTCTGCATACCTACTCTTCTGAATTTGGCAAATTAACTGTTCCTTCCGTAGTATTTAAAGCTTATGTAAAAAATGTAAGCATGTTTTGATAATCAATTCACAGAAGCGAGACATAGAGATCGACAAATTACACTACTCGACAAATTTTAAACTTTTAAAATTATCTGAAATCTTACCATGTGATTATTGTTTCTTATTATTGCCCTAATCGGAATATATAAAGAAAAATTTTACATCACATCTCAATATCGAGAAAATCAAAAACCAAAAATCATGATTTTCCTACAAACTTACTTTATTTGATTTTCAATGATGTTTTGATTGAAATGGTGATGTTTTTTTGGAGTGACTGGCTTTCCTCTTGTACTGGGATTCAGGGGTATCCCTTACGAGGTTCCAACAGAAGTCTGCTGGTATATTAGGCTCCCACCTTCCTTGGTAACGCTTCTCAATTGCAGCAACATCTTGATGAAAGCGTTCTCCTTGTTCATCACTAACCGCACCCATATTTTCGGGAAAAAAATTCAAATGAGAGTGAAGAAAATGCTGCTTTAATGACATAATGCATCCCATTTTATAGTAGCAGTCCAGCATTACCTTTATTTTCTCACGATAGTCGGCGGATTTATTGTTTCCAATGAAGTTTTTGCTTGCGCCAATAAAAAGATAAATCTTCAATCAGTTTCTTAATGTCTGGGCCTACGAATACGCCTTCCTTAATTTTTGCCTCACTAAGCTTGGGGAACTTTTGCCTGAGAAATTTGAAAGCAGAGCCGTCTTTGTTTAAGCGTTTTACAAAATTTTTGATGAGTCCCAATTTAATATATAGCGGTGGTAAGATAATTTTATTTGAATCAACTAAAGGTATATTTTTAAAACAATTTTGTCCCGGTATGAAAGAGTGCTCGGCTGCCACACTCGCAAAGAAAGCAACAATATTTTGTATAGCCTGTCTGCAGGCCAGTTAAGAAAGAAACCACTTTAAGATCGACACAAATCAGCCATTTATGCCTTTATGTCCTTTCACATGAGCACTATAGGCAAGCGGTAAAGAGCTTATTTCCATTATGGAGTAAAACGGCTTGTAAACTTGTTTTCAAAGAATCAATAAACAATCTCCATTCATTGGCATCATAAACATGACCAAGTAGACACATTAAACTACTCACATCATTGCAAAAAACCAATTCATCTTGCTTGGAAAAATATGGAACAAATGAAATAACTATGTCTATTCCGATATGAAGTTACCTTCACATCTGGCTCGCACAGCTTCTATTGCTGTAATCTTGAACTAAGCAATTCTGCTTTTTCGATGGATAAGTTTAAATCCCTTACCAGGTCATTGATCCTTGTTTGATTGACTAAGAGTGGTCCTGAATTGTCCTGTACAAAATCCTGACCATTAGAATCTTCACAGTCTGTTGAACTAGAATTTAGCGAACTTTGGGTTACCCCAGAACATTGTACTGAGTATTCAGGTACAGGTAGATTGTCGGAATGTGGCTTAGGTTTAATAACTGATGATACATCTGCATACTGAATACCTCGTTTAGATTTTTCTGAAAATCCTTACGCGAGGCGCTCAACGTTGAGCAGCTACTTCTCCGAACGGACCGATCTATGCTTCGATGGTTTGGTCACGTAGTGCGTATGCCCCCAGACCGGCTTCCAAGACGCGCCATGGTTGCCGTGCCATCAGGTAGACGACTTCGCGGAAGGCCGAGAAATAGATGGTTGGATCAAGTCCGACATCTCTCTTGGAGCCGCTTAGGGATTCTCCCTGATGAATTGGAGTCAATGGCGGAGGATCGAGAAGGATGGAGAGTCCACCTGAGCATCCTACCCCCGCGACCCTCATGAAGGATTAGCGGGCCATTGAAAATGAATGAATAAATGAATGAATGAAAATCCTTTTAGTGGAGTTAAACAGAAATAGCAATCCACAGCATGATTCGTTGGTTCAGTCCAAATCATTGGCGAGCCAACCGCATTTTATTGATGCGCCACCCGTTCAGATATGTATAACACCTTAAACAGCTATTTTTAGGACCCCACGACTTATCCTGACTTCTAATTTCGCGGTTAAAATAAGCAAGATACAATTTTTTAATTAATAATTATTAATTAATAAAAGTGTTTTTTTTTCTATTTTGGCGTAAACTCGCCTCAAATATAGCAGGATAAACTGGAACTGTTAACACACACGCATGACATTTAAAAGAATACCAATTAAACTAACGGGAAAACAAGGTTTTCTTGGAAATGCAGTTATATAGTGGATCTGCCCATGATTTTAAACCTGAACGCGTGTAAAAGCAATAAATGTTGAATTTCTCTACTTCTAGATCTGATAGGAAATTAAAATGTATAGAGATATATATTATTAGTCATCCTGATTATGGAATATTATAAGCCGAATCAGATAATTTTTTTAGTGTTGAGTAGTGTTATTAACAACCGCACTCAAATTAGCAACTTCCGTGATTTGAAAATATGAAAATGAGGAACACAGATACTCCATATATAAAAGCGCCAAGGTAAAAAGTCGCTATTTTCATTGATAGCCAAGCAGTCATCAGTGCCTTTGTTACTACATCGTTCAAGCTGGTGCTTGAATGCCAAAATGAGCTAGCCTCGCTAGATGGCAAATCCAAGGTAACCTTGAATTAGGTTCCAGGGCACAGTAACGTTTATAGAAACGAACTTTCTGAGAAACTGGCTAAGCAAGGCTCAGCCCTCCACAGCTCGTTTGCGGAATCAATTGTGATTCCGCTTGGAGCAGTCAAAGCAGAAATATCCTCAAAATTCCTTACTAAAGCCAACCTCAAATGGACTAGGCCAACAAAATGTGTCAAATCTAGAAAGATGTAGCCAAACTACAACGAAACAAAAACAAACAACTTCCAAAACAGAACGCGTAAAAACATCGCCAGAATAACAGCAACCACCACGGCTCACTGGCCTATAGGAGACTATGCAGTCAAACTAGGCATTTCACACAACACACAATATCGCAGTTGTAATGTCTGAACTGAAAAAGAAACCTTTACCCACTTTTTATGTTCCTGTCCGGCACTATCTAGGCCAGACAACGAGCTTCAGGAAATCCTTTTTTTCAATTCCCTTGATGAAGTCTCAGAGAGAAACATTAAAGATTTAAAAATCTTCTTAAACTCCACAGGTTGGATCTAGAGGCTCTCCACCAACACACCTTCACATCCAGGTTACACGAGTTTGTGACATCAAAATGGCACCTAGTGCTAATTGGGTTCTTCTTTTCTAAGAAGAACCACCACACCTACCTAACTACCATCATGAACTCCACAAAATGCATTTCTTTGTACTAATTATTGTGGTGAAATTTCTTTAGCGAGACAAGCGAATCGAAGTGACCTCGACACGAAAACCAAACATGAAACGATCAACCACGCTCGTCCAATCATCAAAATTAAGCAGCGTCAGGCGCGGTTAGTACTTAGACCGCTTGGGAGCACCGCGTTTTGTTCGCATTTTTTTTTTTTTTTAATAGGCTGGTGTTCATACATGGATTTTGCAAAAGCTTTTGATAGAATACATCACTAACTGTGAGCTTAAATCATTGGGTTTTTGCTCTTCAATAGCCGTATTTTATTATCACTCATGATCCATATGGATCATTGGTTTCTATGCAATACAACAACAATACGAGATCCTGCTTTCTATCAGGATCAATTTCGTGATCTAGAATTTTTTTTTTTTTTCCTTGGTAGGTTACACAACCACACTACAAGACACAAGGAAAATAATTTCGTTGATCCTGATCCGGATTGTTTTATTTTCGTCGTGTGATCTATATGGATCTTGGGTGATAATAAAATACGGCTAATGCTAACGTAGTTTTCGAATTATTTAAGTGATCGAATAATTGGTAAAGGTCGAAAGTTTTGCATCTCACGTAATAAAAGTAACTTCTGGCGTCCCACAAGGTGATCATCTGGGCCATCATCTGGAAAGTGAAAGGTCAGGGCCATCGCGTAAGTTTAAATGTATGTTTGTATCTTCTTCTTCCTTTTATCAGCGAGGCCATGATCCGAAAACAAGGGATCACAACCCTCCCACTTCACCGCATTTCTACTGATCCGCATGTGGGGTTCGCCTATTTGACCTCAGAAAATATGGATCACTCGGTTACTGAGGCCAATGAAATGCCGATGTCGTCGCATTTGTCTGATCCAGGCGTTTATAGGCATGCCTTTCCTACATCGCGATGTCTTTGGAACGTGCATTGATATTGCCTTTTTAACAGGGTTCAAATGATCTCTTCTTTGAACATGGCAATACCAACTGAGCCGGTCACGCTCTATTTTTTGTCCGATGGTTTCCTTGATGTGAAAGCTTCCACGGATCTTCGAACTTCTCATTCGATCAAGCTTTGTCACTCCTGCTGTCATGCGAAGCATCTTCATCTCAGCTGCCGTTAATTTACTCTCATACTTTTTGTACATCGTCAAACATTGTGAACCGTATGTGAGCGCTGGACGTACAACTGCGGTGTAGAGCCTTCCTTTCAACTTAGGGGGCATTTTTCTGTCACAGAAGATAGCGGAATTTTCTCGCCACTTCATCCACCCTACGCTTACACGATGATTGATGTCGTCATCACAAGTTGCTTTGCTATTGATCATAGATCCCAGATATTTGAACTTTTCGCACTTGGGAAGCACTGTTCCATTCAAATAAATGTCTGGAATAGGCCTGAGTGGATCAGAGAACGGGCAGCACAAGTACTCTGTCTTTTTTGAACTAATGCGATACCCATTTCCCTCCAAAACGTCCACCCACACATCAAGTGCTCGTTGCAGGGATGTAGGATCCTCACTTATGATGGCTCCATCGTCAGCAAAGAATAACTGATGTACCTTGGGGTCCATCACTTTACCTTCAAGCAGATAATGTACGTGTCAAACAACAAACACCATCGCAATATGGTGCAAAAATTGTATTGCAAAACTGTATCATTATGATAATACTTGCAAAAAGGAAAGGCACTACCCCGCCAGGCACTACCACTGCTGTGCATGGTACTGATCCTGGACCGAGCAGAAATGTTCGGGTCAGAGCTATACGGATTCCGGGGGCTAGCAACATAATGAAACAGTTTGGATGCAATTTAAGGGTCGCGAGTTGGAACGTTGGAAGCATGACCGGTCGAAGTTACGAGCTGGAAGAGATGATGAATAGAAGGCGGGTGGACATTTTGTGTGTCCAAGAGACGAAATAGAAAAACACCGGGAATCGGGCGCATTTCTTGGACGTTAGGACAAAAGATTACAAGATGTTCTACTACGGAACGGAAAAGGCTAGGAACGGAATCGGTATCATCCTTGCGGCAGAGCTACTTGGAAACGTTTTGAGCATTTCGAAGTCCAGCGACCGTTTGATGTCTCTCAAACTAGTAATACAAGGAGAGGTGTGGAATATTGTCAGTGCATATGCTCCCCACGATGGGTACAATCAGAGAGATAAAGATGCATTTTGGCTAGATTTCCACAATCTCCTTAAGGACATCCCAAAGGAAGAATTTCTGTTTGTTGGAGGAGATTTGAATGGACATGTCGGGAAATCAAACGAAGACTATGAAGACTGCCATGGAGGACTAGGATATGGCACCAGGAACCTTCCTGGTGAAGACATCCTAAGCATGTGCAAATCACACGGTCTTATCGTGTTAAATACCATGTTCATCAAACAAAGCCGACACCTGATCACTTACAGCAGTGGTGGAGATGAAACTCAGATTGACTACCATTTGGTAGGCAGTTTCATGAAGCCTCGGGTAAAAGATTGCAAAGTGATCCTGGGAGAGGCAATCGCTCGACAACACCGTCTCCTGCTAACAGAAATTTTTATGAAAACACCGAAGAAAAGCAAACAAACAAGGGTCTCTGAGAAAATCAAGTGGTACGATCTGGACAAAGAAAAAGGCGAGGCTTTTGTTTTCGTAATGAAGAATTACCTCTCTCACACCATCAACGGAGCTGAGGATGAAGAGTGCAGAGCACAAAATATGTGGGATTCCCTACAGCGAACTTGCTTAAAGAAGGCCAAATCACTGCTAGGAGCTTCAAAAGGCCACCATCAACACGCCAAAGAAACATGGTGGTGGAGTGATGAAGCTAAGAAAGTGATAAATGAGAAGAAAGCGGCTTTCAAAGCTTGGTCAAAGTGCCCCTCTAATAATAGTGATGAAAAAGCTCGCCTCGAAATGGAATACAGATGCTGCAAGAAAAAAGCGAAGAAGAAGTGCGCCCAGCTTCAAGCAGAGAGTACGGAGGGCCTGTATCGGGAGCTGGAGAAAATATTTTCCCCGGTTGCTGATGCAAACCAGGCTATCCAGGAGCTGCGAAGACACAATATGAACAAGAGTGCCACTATCTTCAAAATAGCCGCCCAAAGAAGAAAGAATGCTCAGGAGATTCGTTCGCCAAAGTTCATTAGCAATGCTCATGGCCAGCTTCTTGTGGATGACGACAAAATTCTGCAGAGGTGGCGGCAGTATTGTGAAGAGCTTTTGAATGAACAGTTTCCCCGGCTATACTTTCCAAGAGCCACCCCTAACTGTGAAGAAATACCCGACATTACAGTCGAAGAAGTTAGTGAGGCGGTCAAATACTCCAAAAAACGAAAAGCGATTGGGCCAGACGAAATACCCTCTGAGTTCTGGAAAAAGATGGGAGATATCGGGTTCAGATGGCTCAGAATTCTCATCTCCAAATTCGTGAGAGGTGATCCAATGCCGAATGAATGGAGGGAAAGTTACCTTCTCCCTGTATACAAAGGGAAGGGTGATACGCGAAACTGTGATAACTACCGTTCGATCAAGCTGATGTCACACACCATGAAGATCGTTGAGCGGGTATTAGGTGGCCGACTGCGAAAAATAATACGGCTATCTGATGATCAGTGCGGGTTTGTCTCGGGTAAATCAACCACAGATGCAATCCAAAGTATAAGGATCATAATGGAAAAACATCGTGATTCCTTAAGGGATTTGCATATTGTATTGGTTGACTTTGAAAAGGCATTCGACAGACAACCACGAGATCTGATATGGGTGGCGCTAAGACATCGAGGGGTTCCAGAAACCCCTATGTTTGTATGTTTGTATATGCATGCTTAAAGAAAGATAGATGAGTGCCCTTAAGTCAACTACGAATTTTGATCGGTGTCGATTACTTCGTTTACATACCGTGTTGAATCCGGATTTAATTCCATTCGAGTACCATATAAACGACCCGACCCGATCATAAAGTTTTCTGGGATCGAGTTGAAGTTTTGTATTTAAACGCGAATCGAAAGATCGAGTTTGACAGATAGAGAAAGAAGAGAGAAAAGGGAAAGAAAAGGAACTTCACGTAGAGGAGAAGAAGTGTCAAACTCAATCCTCTTTCGTTTCGATTTTAAGTGAAGACACGAATCGAAACTCAATCCTGTATCAATCCGATCACTCAGTCCGGTCATGTAAACTTAGTAGACGTATAAGCTATTGTGTGCTCCGTGTGCGTGTAGGGTTTATGCGTTTAAGTAATACGTTTTATTGAACTGAAGTTTCCCTTTAACCATGTGCTTCTGTGGGTGAGGCACATACAACTTTTATTTATTTCGGTTAAGTTGTTCTGTATCTAACGAATGAATCACAAATGAACATAAAACAAAATCCTATTGTGTGTGTGCTTTCTACAACGTGCTGTAATGATATCGATACGATCTTTGTATCGTTTATTTGCCGTTTTATAATCGCATGCATTTCGGGGACATTTTTTAAATCGCATTGTAGGCACATACACGCGTGTAGTAAGATAACTGAAATTAATGGTCAAATTTATATAGCATACTTAAATGATTATAAACTGTTTAAATAATGAAGCAATTTGTATTCGAAAAGGTTTTCATTTCGTATATGCAGTCTCGTTGTTCACATACATATGTATGTACATAGGCATCCATTTTACCTATAAGTCATAATTGTTGCATGACTGTAGGTTGCATATGTTATATACACAGTAATGCCTCGCTTATCTGAACCGCTTTTAATCCGAATATGGCGCTAGTCCGAAACACCCATTGCTTGCCATTATGTACTCTAAAGTCTGAATTAGTACCAAGATACATATCTTCTTGTTCTTTGTCTTAGCCTTAGTACTATTTAGGGTCGGCTCTTCTTGTACGATATAGCTAGGCCTGGGTTGTCTGGGCATCCACATTCCTCTCCCGCATGTCATTTTTTATGGTGTTGCTCCAGGTTTTGGGTGGTCTGCCAGGTCCTCTTCTTATATCTAGCAAGTCCATCGCTTTTCTTACGGCGTGGTCTTCTGCTCTCCGCATGACATGCCCATACCATAGGAGGCGGTTTTCTTGGGGTTTTACACAGATCGATGTGACTTTACTGCTGCCTCTGATATGCTTGTTCCTTACTTGGTCAAGCAACGTTACTCCACTGGTCCACCTGAGCATGCGCATTTCAGCAACATGTAGTTTTTGTTCAAGTTTCTTAGGTGCTGCACGGCACTCAGAGACATACATCATTGCAGGCCTTATAATTGTCTTATATATTCTGCCTTTTAACTGTTGTGGGATCTTTTTATCGCATAGTACGCCAGATGCGGCCCGCCAGCTTTGCCAACCACACTGGATTCTGTGAGTAACTTCCTTCTCTAAGTGTTCTGTATTCCGAATTTCACTTAAGATACATAAAATCCTCTATAACATATTTTACATATAATGTAAAATACCTATAGCATATTACAAGACACTATGAGGATCGACAACGCATGCTCATAGTAGTGTGGGATTCTTACCCACTAAAAAACCTCCCTTCAAAACAGGTTTGTTTTTATTTTTACTATATCTAAGTATTCGACTTATCAAGTAGTTTTCATTTCACGAAATAAGGACGTTTTGCAGGTACCTTTCCATTAGAAGTTCCCGCTAGCTCCGCAGTGTAAACGCGGTTACTTAACGCGCTAAGTCTAAGGGTTTGGTTCTTTGTAGACGGCGTAGTAAATTTCTTTCATCCAAAACTTGGAGGACTATAATATTAACGTGACTTTCTAGTCGACTTTTATGCTTTCTCGTGTAGTTTTTGATTTCGTCTTCGATTATTTTAATGCCAAGATCTCGGTGGATATCTCTGTTTCTGATATACCATGGCGCACTAACAATACCTCTTAGTACTTTGTTTTCAAAAGTCTGTAAAATTTGAATATTACTTATTTTGGTACAACCCCAAAGTTGTATACCATATGTCCAAACAGGCTTTAGCACTTGCCTTTATAAAAGCAGTTTGTTATCTATATTAAGCTATGAATATTTTCCAAGTAACCAATACATTTCTCTATATTTATTATCTAGTTCTTTGCGTTTTTTCTTTACGTGCGTTTTCCATTTCAGCTTTGTATCAAGTGTCATTCCAAGATACTTAGCCTCGTTTGCAAACGGGATTTAAACCGAGTTTGAAAAGATCGGCAAATTATTTATTTTCTTATAAGTAAAATTTATATGAACAGATTTAGTCTCGTTGAGTGCGATTTGCCAAATCTTTGTCCATTCATTTACTCTATTCAAAGCTTCTTGCAGTTTTACTGTAGTATCTTCGACCGTTTTACCTACTGCCAAGATAGCAGTGTCGTCGGCAAATGTAGCTAGCTCAGTACCTTCTACTTGCGGTATAAGTGTATAATAGATATAAGATCGATTTTGATTGTCGTTGTCAAAAAAAGTAACCCCAAATAAGGTTAGATACAAATTGTAAGAAATAAATTTGGCATTCCACGCAAACAGCCCATAAAAGACTTATGACCTCACGTCTCGCAGCCATTCATTATATTTTTCGCACGAATATATAGCGTCTACATTTTCAAGCCGTATCCGAAGGGCAAATTTAAAAAAAACGGTTAGGTTAGGTTAGGTATGTGGCTGGCAGGGAGATACGCTCTCTACCACACTCGGGTCAGCGTTGACCCATTGTGATACCCATAGGCGAAAAAGTAATCCCTTGCCCATTGAGGCCTAGTGAAAACCGCCAAAAATTATACAAAGCTCAATCACTTACCTCGTTTCTGCATACAAACCACCCCGATAATTTGATAAAGTTCAGCATCTTTCCTGCCGAAACGCCGGAGAGCTTCTCGAGATCCTGGAAGAAATATTTACCAAGAAACTTTTTCCTGGAGTGTTGGAGACCCGGACAATGGCACAGGAAGTGGGTAGTGTCCTCAAAAACTCCCTCGTCACCACAGCCTCTACAGAGTTCCTCGTCCATCAGGCGTAGTTTCTTCAAGTGGTACCGCAGAGTATTGTGCCCCGTAATTATGCCCTCGAGGGTGGAAATGGATTTCCTTTCTTTCCGAGTAATTCTCTCGGTCTTTGCTTTGTCGAAGGATGGTCATAGCTTCCTGGTGGTGGCACAAGTTTCCGTGGAGGTCCGTCTTGTGTTCGCCCCTCTAATGGCTTTATTCCCTGCAAGAGCTTAAGTGTGCAAGGCGGGATATACACAAGGGGATCAACTTGTTCTAGTAGGGATGCTGAGCCGATTCTTGCTAGGTCGTCGGCATTCTCATTGCCTGGGATACCCTGGGACCCAGCAGAGCGATGCCTTGTACTGAGTTCCAAGAACCCTGAGCTCTTCTCGACAACACTTCACAAGTTTCGATTTAATTTCTATGGCAGTAATCGCTTTTATAGCTGATTGGCTGTCAATAAAGATGGTGATACCTTCTGGCGGTATTGCCCTTACCGCAGACTCACGGGCGGCCGTTGCCACTGCTAAGACCTCTGCTTGAAAGTATTGTCTGTAAGTCGTATTGATTTCGATATACCTAGGGGGTCGGAGAAGATGCCTGATCCTACACCAGTGCTCATTTTTGAACCACCTGTGTCGATGGCTATAGATTCGGCATTAGGTATACGACCGCTTTTCCATTCTTTGCTGCTAGGGTAGGTGGTAGAAAAAGGCCTTACAAAGTCTTAATATAGCGTCGTAGGATCATCGAGTGACCTATTCTATTTGGTTTCCAGTT
Source organism: Brachypalpus laphriformis (assembly GCA_945910035.1). Taxonomy (NCBI): domain Eukaryota; kingdom Metazoa; phylum Arthropoda; class Insecta; order Diptera; family Syrphidae; genus Brachypalpus; species Brachypalpus laphriformis. Next base: position 18,049,231 of record OX246753.1, on the reverse strand, counting down.
TCCTGACTGGAATTCTCATAGCATTAATGACTGCTGACGTTCGTATAAAGATATCTAGCGGTAGCAGGTTGAGAATAGCCTCAAGTCCTATGGTTGGGGTTGTCCTCATTGCATTGGTAGTGTCAATGCACACGCTAGTCTTTGGACTTTGATAATAGCCCTTAAGTTGGTGATTTTGTTGACAGCTGTCTACCATACTAGATTGCCGTAAGTCAGTATAGATCTAACTATAGCCGTATATATCCATAGTATGATTTTGGGTGAGGGTCCCCAGGTTGTACCAAAAATTCGACCGCAAAAAAAAAAATACAAATATTTGGCGCAACAGCTCTTTAAAGTGCCAGGGCCTAGCTTCTCGCAACCACTCATGTTGTGTGCGTTATATTTTTCACACGAATGGAAGGGACCTACAGTTTAATGCCGAGTCCGAACGGCGATTTGAGAGGCTTTTTCGTGACAACAATACTCTCGGATGTTTGTCAGATGCTCGCGAGAGGTGGGACCGTGAAAAAACTTTTTGGTGTTTTCTAGGATTCGAACTTGGAACCTTTTGGGATGGGATACCATTTATTCTGAATGGGATACCATCAGCATAAGATGTTCCAAAACCTGGTATTTTCCTTTTGTTCTTAAAAAGTGCTAATTCTGTTTTTTGGGGATTAACCTTTAGACCGAAGTTCTTGGCCCATATGTCAAGAGTAGTTAGGGCTCCGTCAAGTTGTTCGCTAAGGATAAGCAGGAATTTACTTGTTGCAAACAGCACAACGTCATCCGCGTAAGCTATAGATCTGACGCCACTGTACCTTAGTTGCTGTAGTACCTCATTAAGAACAATGACCCAAAGCAGTAGGGAAATTACCCCGCCTTGAGGAGTGCCCCTAGAGGCGTGACACTTGTAATTTGTCAGACACTCTGTAGATGTGGAAAAAAGTGTTCGGTATACCCTCAGCCCAGTATTCCGAATTCTGTTTGTTAAATCATGATTGATTGATATGCGTATGTATGTATGTACGTATATGTACATACATTTTAATTGGATCATTAGTTTTGAAAGTAACGTTGATTTAAGAATTTACCTCATATTTTTCTTTCGTTCACGCTAAGCTATGGAGAACTCCGCCGATTTGAATAAATCTTTTGCAAACTACAGGGAATAGAGAGTAGTGAAACGAAAACTTTTGAATTTCGTAATTCGCACCTTTTTACATCTTGTACACCGTGACGTGTAGGTCCATCCACTAATTGTTTCACCAATTAAGACGGTACTCACCAATTCGAATTATTCGGTAATCCATAGTACCCCTTGCAATTAATTCGGATTAGTGCGACATTACTGTACCAAAATCTAGCAAACATTAGTAATGTGTATTAATTTCCACATTTTCTTTTATGGCAACCATCCCTGGTAAAAATTTTGCAAATCACAGCAAGTATCGGTATCTAAAATATTTCATTTGGAGATTCCCTATTATTCCCCACAATTTGAAGCATTGCTCTGTCAATATATGAAATTCCCAACTGATAAAACCGCTCACATGATGATAAGCTTGATCCCTGCAACTATTTTCTATCAAAAGTAATTGACCCTCATATCTCAATCCATTGCGATAAAACCCAGGGATACCCAATATCACGTGAAAAATTCGCAGTCAACAAATTCATTATCTCAAAGAAAACAAAACAAAAATATTTTAAGATGGCAACTCCAATTGAGAACCCCTCGCCGTGCCCCTCCAATTAACCACACACAACTGTGAGTAATTTTGTCAAATACCCGCCCGCTGTTCTTCCCCTCATACATTTTTCTCCTATGTGTACGCAGCATTTATGACTTTTTTTCTTTCACTTCTTCTCTGCTCCTCTTCAGTGCAAAAGAAAACGACAAATCGACGAACGTGATCACGCCACTTTCTGAACTTTGGACTCTCAATGTATTTTTATACTGATAACGAGAGCAAAACGACGTACGTCAGAGACGCAATCTCTCCGTTATACCTCCCCTCCGCCAAGGGAACGTCCGTAGAGAGCAGGCCCATAAATTGAGTTCAAACAAAGAATATACAAATACAATATGGTGCAATTTAAGTGCATGAGGTTGAGAGAACTGCCCTTTTGTTCTCTTTATACGTCAGGAAGTCTGCTTTCGTTAAGTTTTTTTTTTATTTATTCTTGGCAGCCGGTTAGTATATAATTTTTGACCTTTTGTCCGATTTTGGACAAGTTCCAGATGTTTTTGTTTACAACAAGAAAGCCGACTTTCGATTCAGTTATTTTGGTGGGACGGAGTGAAATCGTTTAACATGTTTAGATGGATATTTATAGTGATCTTGCACTCTCTTCCTCCCACACCCAATGGCAAACTTAACGAAACTCTTAAGTATCTCTCTTATCAGTCGGAGAGAGTCTCTTTCTCCGACGGTATTTAACGAACTATTCGTAATTCAATTACCAGATTCAAGTGCTCTCGGCTTTTTTTGGATCGTGTAGATTGTTAAAGCCGGTTGAGTTTGGTTAGCTGGCGCTGTATCTTGAACTTTGGACTGTGTGTTTTTGTGGTTGAAAACCACAAAATTTGACATCAATAACCCGTTGAACGAACCAACCATCAGATTGGGCAATGGGCTGTGATCGTAGATATAATAGTTAAACTATAATATCTGTGATGCGGTGTACCTACATATTTTTCTTATTTATTATGAGGACGTCGGATCTTCGGTTCGGCACTCCTGGGCACGTCTTATATTTTTCTCTTTTTTTTGTACAATCTAGGTTAGCCATTTTCACGTTGCGTGCTCAAGTTGCCATGTTTTTACGCAAATTATAAGTTTGTCCTTAACGAAGGAAAGAAAATTACTGCATCTGGATATGCCTATAAAATTTGTATGCCTTTGGTGGGAGTGGTTTTTTTTTTGTCCAGTGGCAAGTAGGTTTAGCTGGACCACTTGTCTTGTTTCCTTTTGTTGCCTGGAGCAGTTTTGGTTTAATGTTTTGGAAGTCAATTTATTTTTATGCGATAAACGCGTTCGTTCATATTGATGGGAGATGGAGATCTCGTAGTTGAGGAAAATGTGATGAAATAAATTGTAAAAAAGTTTATTCTGTTGCATCATGGGAATGGTATGGAAAGTTGAAGAGTTTTATGACTTTAGAGGGACTTGCTTAGTCTGGTCACGTACATACTTATGCGCATACATACATATCTTCGTTAATTGCGTATGAGAATTCAAGGTTAGGTGGGGCTGGTGGGGTCTATTTTTAGTTCTGGTGGTTGAAAAGTATTCAAGAAAGGTGTTGATACATACATCCATACACACATATGTACGAGTATGTAGGTACATTCTGTTTACCTACAGATAGAATGTTAGTCATCTATTGCTCGATTGGTAAAAGTTATAAGGTCACTTGGGTGAAGGTCGTTGTAGAAACCAGGGTAATTAAGTAAATAGGTCCGTTCGCGTACTTTTTACACTAAAATTCGTAGATTGTCGAATTTCGAAGAGTGGGGGTAAAATTCTCTCAAGGTAAAGGGGTAAAGTTACGAAAAAGTAAACCAACGGGTTGAACCACAAAAGTTTCCCACTTTTTAAACGTCAAACCTCAAACCCGATTGTAAGCGAAAGAAAGAAAGAGAAGGAAGAATACAACAAAAATGACATATAGAGTGATTTGACAGATTTAACAGTTTCCACAAACCAGTCCAAAGAAATTCCTTGCACTTAAATTCGCAGCATGGGGAAATTTCCTACTCTCTCGGGAGCGCCCTCTTCTGTGAAAAACTACGAAAATTCTCCGTATTCAAACAGGTTTTCATAAGAGTTCGTAACTTTTCGTAAAAATTCGTAACTTTTCGTAAAAAACGAGGCGCGTTTTTAGCTGAACGGCAATGGTGTAGTGGTAACGTCGTCAATTGCCACGCTAATGGTTCATGGTTCAAATCCTGATGTCAACAAGCATTTATTTATTTCTCATGAAATACCTATATAAAGTCAGTCCGATCAATTGCGAAAGCTTGTGTTAACACTACTGCGAAGGCATAAAACTGGCAGTAGCTGGTCATGTGGCTAGAAAAATTGTTCGCTCTGTTGATGATGATTTGCCCTTGACATTGGTTATCGGGGAAAAAAAAGTACTGTGAATCAGAAGCATAGACAAAAAATAACAAAAATCTCCCCACTTATCTGGACGCCACCCCCGGAAAATCACTGAAGCATAAACAACTGAGCTTCAAGAACCACTACACCAAGATATTTCTCTCTCTCTCTCTCTCCCTCTCTCTCTCTCTCTCCCTCTCTCTCTCTCTCTCTCTCTCTCTCTCTCTCTCTCTCTCTCTCTCTATCCATCCTTTTCAACGCCCGCACTGTGTGTAACATGTTAAAGGTATTCATAACGCTTTGAGTGCGCGCAAAAATTATAAAAAAAAGAACGGTTAGGTGAACAAACAAAATTGTCTATTTTGGAGCAATAAAAATCCAAGAGAGATTATGTCAACACCTTTGCATACCAAAAAACTCACTGTTTGGTGTGGATTTTGGACCAACGGCATAATCGGACCTTATTTTTTTCAAAGATGAGCGTGGGCGGGCGCTGACAGTCAACGGGCAGCGGTATCGGGGCATTACAAACAAGTTTGTTTGGGTGGAAATTGGGTATAGGGGACATGTGGTATCAACAGGACAGTGCGACGTGCCACACATCGAACGAAATGCTGGAGATATTGCAAGCGAAGTTTCCGTACCGCGTAATTTCATGAAGAGCCGAAGTCATGTAATGGATTCAAACATGGGGAAAAGTGGAAGTTGGAATTCCAACAAAACAACAAAAGGGACAGGAAACTAGGATGTGGATAGGACTTTAGGATAGGATGGGACCGGAACAGGAAAAGAGTGGCTGTCAGCCAAGATGTGGCATGCTTGCGATGCTCGGCTGAGTTCGCCGGATGGGAGGGTTCTTATCCTCGCTGTTCAACCTTACCCATACAAAAAACAAAAATCGTGCCGGATTAAAAAAAAATAACTAAATTCCCGGAAACGGACGGACCTTACCATATTGATGGAGGGCGCTGTAGATGGAAATCAGCGCGGCCATTACCCACCCAACCTGGAAGCTCGATGGCCGTGGTTGAGCTTCCCCAAGGATGCGGATGTCGATACCGGCTCAAGCCATTCACCGGAGCAAAATGAGAACAATACCTCGAGCAAGGGTCAATGACCGCAGCTGCACAGCTGCTCCAGCAACAACAACAACAACAACATTCGCTGCTAGGGAGGGAAACAAAAAGTATTGTAGGTAATGTCATGAGCTTATTTTTCTTTTCTGTAAATTAAGTAACGTCTTTTTTTTCTTTTCCAGGGTAGCTGTAACAGTCAATTGGCCGCCAAGATCGTGCAATTTGACGCCCTCAGAATCCAAATAACTTATGTGCCCGAGTAATCCAAATTTGGACCTCTCGGTGGACTGCCATCAAGCAAAGCCATGAAGGCTATTTAAACGATATTATTTTTAAAACATAATGGTATTAAATGCTCTTTAACTTGAAATAAAAAGATCCGCTGTACCGTAAATACAACTTGATTTACCTAAATTCAAAGATGTATTGCGCTTAAAGCACAGCTTAAAGAATGACCCTTTACTTGCGTGTTTATTTTCTTTCTTGGACGAGGCATCTCTTGTTAACCTGATTGGCAGAAACATGTTTCTCTGAAGTCTAGCAAGAGCTACTCAGAAGGAGGACGTGCGGCGTATGAATTCTGCCGATGGAATCAACGGTGACAGCTACAGGCCAGCGGATACCTTACTTGAGCTACTTCAAAATATTTGGAGCTGAGGTCTGTAAGTATTTTCAATACTGCATCAGGGTATTGAAAAAGAGATGGTGGCGGATGAACCCTTAACGGAACAACGGCAGTGCTCATATCCCCGAAGTGGATTACTGGCATCGGTGTATCCGGCCCTTCGTCCTAGGGGTTGCAGAAAAGGATCTGGTCCCCCCATCGGGTTAACTTCCCTACCACGTAAAAAAACCTTCGGTTACGAACCAACCAATTACCTGGTTTAGGCCAAGGTCCACCCTGGACTGTAGCGCACCTAAGTAAGTAAGTAAGCTGACCAGTGCTCGCCTTTTACTACTTATTTGTATGGATATATTTTTACTATTTTGTAGGAACCCTTTCATTTCACAGGACATAAGCTATTACTATGCCGAGTTTTATCAAAATCCGTGCAGTACGAGTAGTTCCGCGTGATACGTGCACAGAAGACAAGAACATTCGACCCACTACCGTTTTATTATGCTACATATACATTTGTAATAGATAATTTTTATTTGCACCTTGGATTTTATTCAATTAAAAATAAATAAATATTTGGCGCAACAGCTCTTTAAGTGGCAGGGCTTATATTTTTCACACGAATGAAAGGGACCTGCAGTTTAGTGCCGTATCCGACGGGAAATTTAGTTTGAGAAGCTTTTTCGAGACAACAATACTCTCGGATGTTTGCCAGACGTTCGCGAGAGGTGGGACCGTGAAAGAACTTTTTGGTGTTTTCTAGGTTTCGAACTTGGAACGCGCGTAGTGCGCGTAGTGATCCGACACACTAACCACTTACGTCACGGCGCCTACAATAGCCGCGTTCTGTTTTCCCCGCAAACTGATCTATTTCATCTCAAAATAAAAAAAACGCTCCTGGTTCACCTAGAAATTTCATTTTCACAAGTTGGTAGCAGCAGCTCAAGTGCTGGTTCAATTGTTGTTTTTGCATCCTGTGCAAAAATATGAACTGAACCAGTTCACGGGGAAAACAGAACGCGGCTATAGTATTCCATTATGTAGTGAAGATAATGTCGTCCAAATGTGGTCCTCCAACGTTTATGCAAATTTAAGCCTTTTTAATGGCACCACCGGTGATATGGTCTCTATTTCTTTTCTAATGTTGTCTTTGAGGGCTGTGAGAGTCTGTTCACATTTACCAACAACTTTAAATAAAGAAGTCTGGAAAATTATTTTCAAAATAGGTTGTTAAAAAGTGCTGCGTATGAGGAGTTGTTAAAAGTTTTGCCGAAATATAGGGAAGATGCCTGTTTAGCTAAAGTCAAAAGAAAAATTAATATACTTCGGTGTACTTTTCGAAAGAAGTAAAAAGAAAAATCAATCAATCCGAATCCTCTGGCAATTGATATGCAATAATAGCCGTGTTTTATTATCACCCATGATCCAGATCAGATCATTTGTGTGTATGCATTACAATAACAATACGAGATCTTGCTTTTCATTTGGATCTATTTTCGTGATCTAAAAATTAGTTTGCCTATTCCTTGCTAGGCTGCGCTTTTGTCGACAATTGTCAAAACTCCTGTTGCCAGATTAGAATATGAAATACTTTCTGCACTTTAAATATTATTCTATGATTTTTATGTTTTCTTTGCATTCGGATTATGGACATAAAAGCTTATCTGAAAGTAAATACTTATCCCAGTTACTTACCATTTGAATGAATTAGGGTCGGCAAAACATACAGTTAAAGAAAAATATCGCATATTCTCTGAATTTTATAAGGGAAAATAAATCGCATGGCAACTCCGCTTGAAGGAACTCAGCTGTGCAATTCTAATGGAAAAAAGGAAGAAAAAAAAATAATTGCTGCTTTTAAATAACTAATTATTGAATGAAAACAATAAGAAGATGTACGCCAGAAGAAACAAATGTTGTTCTGGATGCATATGGCAAGAGTTAAGCACAATTTCAGTACAAAATACACCATATTTTGAAAGGAGTTCGATGCGGAAACTATTGTATAACCACACCACAAGACACAACAAAAATTGTTCGTTGATCCAGGTCCAGGTCGTTTTATTTTCGTCGTGTGATCTGATCTGGATCATGGGTGATAATGAAACATGGCTAATAATACCCAGACAAGCAATTTCTTTGTCATTCATAAAAAAAAATTCAAACGTCCGCACCCAAAAAAGATAAACCTAACAATGAAGAAGAAAAATTGAGAAAATCTTCCAAAAAATATCATTCCTGGAATGATAGTGCATAGGTACTTAAAGGAGATTTTCGAACAATGCGGGGGTAAACAGTGCACCAGAAGCGAGTATTCTGCTTGTGACATGTTCGGAGGGATGGAAACGTGCTTCATCACTAATGATTAAATTTTAAGGAAAATCGTCCTCTTCATGGTTGAGATTTTTTATGCGCTGGCTGTATACCAGACGGGCTGGGCGATCTGCAGGTAGCAGCTGATGCACCGTCTGAGTTTTATGCGGCAACATCTGCAAGTCTTTCACCAAAATACGCTTCTGAGGCTATCTACCTGAAAATGCCCAATTGCGTGGACTACCGTCTTCGAAATGTGCGGCTAGGCATCGAATTGTGCGACCAGTCGGTGCTGAACTGTGAGGATATCTTCGACGAAATTTAGATTGTGTTCTTATCACTGATGAATTACCATATTCCGCAAAAAATGACACAATTATTTCACGTTTTCGAGGAATGTAGCTCTCCACTGTTCATCGTCGTGTTTTTCGCATCTGTTTACCATATAACTATGTATCAAGATCACGATGACAGGAAACGCTATTTGAAAAATCCTAGACAATTCATACAGGGTCATTACTTTGCGTCACCTGTACATATGTGTATACATACATATGTACATAGGTATAAAGGCAGTGTAAATTTGTTCAATGGAATCATTTTGTAGCTACTCGTACTACCAGCGCCAATCAAGGTAGACATCTGCGTCGTGGAACAGACAGCTGAACATCAAGCGGAATCAAAAATGTCAAAAAAATAAAAAAAACAATATCATTTAAAAAATGTTGTTTGCGTTTTACTTGTGTATATACGTAGTTATAACGGAATATATTGGTTTTGTGATCAATTATACTGGAACTCAGGAAAGTCGGTCCACAAATTCTGTTTATCCGTCTGTATGCATACCTGATTTTAGCATAAGCGGCCGAATGAAGTTCTTTCAAACTTCATATCTGAGGTGACTTTAACGCCAAAAATACCTTTTGGGGCTCAAGACTAACGAACACCAAAGGTAGAGAGCTATATTCAGCAGGACGAGCATTAGATTGTGATTTCCATTCAAGTGATATGCCAATACACTGGCCGGACTATCATCATGTAGTGCGATCAGGCTAAGGGAAACAGGATGCTGGTGCACCAATCCGTATGGTCACAACAGTATCCTAAATCTGCTACCGCAGGATCTGGAAGCTAATCTGACCAACTATATAACTCCCACAATGAACTTTAGAAATGACGTCACGGTCAGATTCCCAACCAGGGCGGAATGGGAAACTGGCGAGCTGACAAATGAGTTCGAAACAATAATCTTCACCGATGGTTCAAAAATGGACTGCGGGGTAGGGGCATTGGGGATATTCTCTGATTCCCTCAATATTTCCATGTCTTACCGGCTTCCTAATTCGTGCAGTGTCTTCCAAGCGGAAGTTTGTGCTGTACGTGAGGCCTGCCGCAAACTTAAGCAAACCTCTCCACCCCTAAATACCATTGCCATCCTCATTGACAGCCAGGGCGCTATCAAGGCTATAGTATCTGCCACTACATCCTCGAGGCTAGTAGAACAGTGCAAAAATGAACTCGCCTCGCTAGGTCATCGGTTAAGGATCTGTCTCCTTTGGGTTCCGGGTCACAGCAACATTGAGGAAAATGAGCGAGCTGATGAACTCGCGAGGCAGGGATCTGCCCTTGATGCTTCCCTAGCAAAGGAGGTGAACGTCCCGTTGGGGGTCCTTAAGGGAGGCATCTTCGCGCACTATCTGCTAAAGCCTGATAGTAGATGGCAGGGGGTGCGGAACTGTGTCATCTCCAGGCAGATGTGGCCAAATATACTAAACAGAAACCGTGCAGATATCGCAAGAGTTCTGGCAGTTAGTACTGACCACTGCCCCATTGGGGCTCATGCCGCCAGAATAGGCATTACATTTAATGCACACTGTCGCAGCTGCAATCTTGCCAACGAGACAGAAACAAGGCAAGGCCAGGCAGCGCACCTTAGGTAAACCCTTTCCGACAACCTAATAGAGTTAGCGGAGATTAGAATTGGGGATATTTTCAGCTTCCTCAATGTAGCGGGGTGGATTTGAATAATCCTTACTTTTTTTCCCTTTCCCTACAAGTTAACGTCTTTTTTACATCCGATAGGTCACTTGAGTTGTTAATTTTTCTTAATTTATACATTAAGCTGTTTTATTTCAGATCATGATACGTGAACCGTTAAGCTAAAGAAGTGTTTTAAGTGGAAACGATAGAAACGTTCTGGTGTTCTAGATTTATTAAAACGCTAATTAAGTTTCGGCATGGTTTGCTGATACAACAACTTCTACCTACCTACGTACCTACTGGCCGGTAGATCAGAATAAAATCTCAGACCAACAGACTTCTATGTAGGAAAGGTCCATCAATTTGTTCTATATGTTCACTGTCAACTTTCAGTCCTACATCATCTTCTTGTCGTTTAGAGACACATTCAGTCTCAATTTATTCATCTTCAGCCATTCAGAAACACTTTTAAGGTCCTGTTGCATTTTTTGTTGGCATTTTAAGTCATTTTTATCCCCAACGTATATCACCGCATCATCAGCAAACAATGCAAGTTTTCAATTTGTTATTGCACTTTTCTTGTCGTTTGTGTATATTATAAACAATAATATTCCCAAAACCGACCCTTGTGGTACACCAAACATTACACTCTTTGGACATGACAGTTCACCATTAACTTTTACACATTGGGTTCTATTACTAAGGTATGGTTTGATCCAATCACTTTCACCTCCTTGAATTCTATATCGTTTAAGCTTATCTATTAAAATTTGTCTGTCTATTGTTTCAAATGCTCGTTTTAAATCGAGAAAAACACATACCTTTTTTTTTTTTTTTTTTTCGTGGGTAGGTGAAAATCTTCATGAGACACTATGAGACTGTGTACTCATAGTAGTGTCAGATTTCTACTGACTAAAAACACCCTTCCCTTCGTTTTGTTTACTACGACTAAGTTAGACCTTATCAAGTAGTTTAAGCTTCAGAAGAGAATATTCGCGTGAGGCAGGTAGATTTTCAATAAAAGCACCTGCTGAAACCGTCATGACATGCGGCTTTTTGTCTTATTGCGCTAATTCGAACGGTTTCGTTCTTTGAAGTCGGCGCGTAAGATTTGTCACATCCAAAGTTTGGAGTATGGCACAGTTGCAATGGCCATGAAGACGAATGCGAAGCTTGCGAGCGAAGTTTTTTATTTCGTCCTCCACGGTAGCTATCCCTAAGTCTCTGTGGATATCATTGTTTCTGATATACCAGGGAGCGTTCACGATTATTCTTATAATTTTATTTTGGAGTGATTGTATGAGATTCCTATTGCTTGGTTTGGTACAACCCGAGAGTTGTATACCGTACATCAACACGGGTTTAAGCACTTGCTTATACAGAAGCAGTTTGTTATATACGCTTAGTTTGGAATACCTTCCAATTAGCCAATACATTTCTCTAAGTCGATTTTCGACTTCGTCACGTTTCTTTTTAACGTGAGGTTTCCATTTAAGTTTCGCGTCTAGTGTCATTCCCAGATATTTAGCTTCGTTTGCATGCGGTATTTGTACCGAGTTAATGAAAACGGGAAGGTTGATTATTTTCTTGTAAGTGAAATTAACATGAGTTGATTTGGTCTCGTTAAGAACAATCGCCAAGTTTTTGTCCACTCACAGATTTTATCCAAGGCTCGTTGGAGTTCTATGGTTGCTGACTCGATTGAACTTTCCGTTGCCAGAATAGCCGTATCGTCCGCGAACGTAGCTACAATAGTGCCTTCAGTTTGTGGTATGTCCCGAGTGTACAGCAAGAATAAGATAGGCCCAAGGACACTTCCTTGCGGAACTCCGGCGGCGATTTCTTTAAAATCAGAATATTCAGTTCTGTGCTTGACACGAAAAAGTCTGTTTTTAAGGTATGATTCTAAGATCTTATGAAGTTGCTCCGGAAGGATTCGTCTTAGCTTATAATTCAATCCATCGTGCCAAACCCTGTCGAAGGCTTGAGATACGTCAAGAAAAGCGCTAGAACAAATCTTTTTCTCCTTAAGGGCTTTTTCAATTTCGTCGGTTATTCTATAAACCTGGTCAATTGTGGAATGCTTGATTCTGAACCCGAATTGGTGGTCAGGTATTAGGCGTCTCTCTTCAATAACCGGAAGAATCCGTTTCAGTAGGAGTTTTTCAAATACCTTCGATATTATTGGTAGTAGCGATATCGGTCTGTACGATTTTTTGTCATTTGGAGATTTCCCCGGTTTCGGAACCATTATGACTTCTGCGACTTTCCATTGATTTGGAACGTATAATAATCTAATGGAAGCATTTATTAAATAAAGCAATTTTAATAGTGCCTTTTTTGGTAATTCCTTGAGGATTTGTCCGGTTATTAAATCATAGCCAGGAGCTTTATTGTTTTTCAGGTTTTTTATTGCCTGGCAAAGTTCTATAAGTGACACACTTTTTATTCTACGGTTGTCAGATGTCGTAGTCGTACCGGTAAAATCGTCTACCAATGTTTCTCCATCAAATGGCTTAAAAGTCTCTTCTAAGTGCTCGGCAAATATATCCGCTTTTTCTTTGTCACCTTTTGCCCATTCGTCGATGTTTTTTCTTATCGGTGGCGAATACATTTGGGGTTTTTTAATTCTTTTGACAGCTTTCCAGAGCGAGTAATTACTGGTTTTTTCGGCGGTTAAACCTTCAAGATAAGCTGAAGTCTCTCGGTTTTTTAGGTCTTGGATCGCTTTTTTAAGCTTATTGCATAGGAAATTCAAGTGGGTTTTATGCTGGGGAGCGCGAGTTTGTTGCCATATTTTGCGTGCTCTCCTCTTTTCTCGAATAAGTTCTTTTATTTCCGGCGGATAATTAGCTTCATTGCATAAGACTTCTTTCCTCCTTAAAGGTGTATTTTTCCACGCTGTTGATTCAATAAATTTGCCGAGTTCATCTTCTATTTCGAAGGGTGTTTTGAGCGATACGTTTAAGACAATATTTTCTTCGCAATCAGTTCTAAAGTCGCGCAAGTTAGTTTTTCTGTTAGTTAATCTAGGCACACCTTCTACTGTCATTAGTCGGTCACTTATTGTCAAGATTACCGGCGAGTGATCTGAGGAGAGATCAAAGCTTTGCTCTACTTTCGCAAAATTTGAAGATACTCCTTTTGCTACGAAGACGTCTATTAGGTCCGGTGTTTTTGCTGTATCAGAGGGCCAATACGTCGGTTTCCCCGTCGAAAAGAAATCAACCCCGAATTGCATACCGGCTTCGTACAGAAGTCTGCCTTTCCGTGAATTGGATCTGGAACCCCAAAAGGTGTGTTCTGCGTTGAAATCGCCACCTATAATGAAATGCGGTCCAAGTGAGTCAAGGAGACGTACAAAGTCGTTACTTCTAAACGTGCATCGCGGAGGACAATAAATGGACGCGATGTTGAAATACGAGTGCCTATTCTTAACTCGAACTGAGCTTGTTTGCATTGTATCGATTTCAATCGTCGTATTTATGGAGTGCTCAATGCAGTCTTTAATGAATAAGGAAGATCCGCCTCTAGCTCTTCCGGAAGGGTGGTATGCGTGATAAGCACGATACCCTCTTATTTTTACTCTGGATTCCTTTGTCAAATGAGTTTCAGAGATCAAGCAAATATCAATGTTGTCATTCCGTAAGAATACTTCTAATTCGGGGTTTTTTTGTAGAAGGCCGTTTGCGTTCCATGTTAAAATTTTTAGTAGCTGATTCATATTCATATGGGAGTTCTTTTTTGGCGAGGTTTTAACTCGAGCTTGCTCAATTTATCAAATATGACTTTGTTGACCTTCGTTTGCTCCTCAAGTTTCGCAAGACTTGGGAGACTGGGTCTACCGTAACACCGCTTTGCTTGTTTTCTAGCGACGCAGCTTGAGCATGTGTTAGCGTCTCTGGAGATTGTGGCTTTTCCTTTGATTTTGCCGAAGGAACTTTACTTTGCTCGACTCTCATCTTAACTTTGACGTGTTTATTGACGGTCGTTACCCTTGGCTTAGCAATTTCACGACTATTTTTAACCGGTTCTGCGTTCTGGCGTTGAATATTTTTAAATGTGTCTCGCCTTTTTTGAAGCTCTTTTGCCACTTCGCAACCTCGATAGTTCGCTGGGTGCTTTCCTTTGCAGTTAATGCAGGTAGCCGGGGCCTGCTTATTTAGGTCACACTTTTCCGAGAGATGGTTACCAGCACATTTTACGCATCTCGGCTCTTTTTGACAATACGACTGTGTGTGATTAAAGCCTTGACAGCGTTTACACTGAGGTATCGATCTCGTACTCGTACGCATAGGCTCAATCTTGACTACGATATTCAGAATAGTTTTAACGTTATAAATATCGTCTACATTTTCCCTCCTGTCAAAGGTAAGCATAAAGAGCGGAAGTCCATGCTTGACCATGACCAAACACATACCTAACACTTTTTTTCCTTGGTCAGTTTCTTCCTTAAAATTGTTAATAATCAAATTTATTGCACTTTCACACGAATGATTCTTTCTGAATCCTGACTGGATGTCAATTATTAATTTATTTTATTCAACGTAGTTATTTAACTATTTAAAGGCGATTTTTTCAAACATTTTTCGTATAATTGCAGGTTGTCAGTAAGCTGAAATCTATTTCATTGATGATGGTAAGGATAGTTCGAGCTAAGGAAGAGGTGACATAACAAGGTGAAGTGAAGCCTTTGTTGAAGTGCTTAAGCCTAAGCCGGCCGGTGTCTTCAAGACAGAGACGACAGGTGTCCGATTGAACACGGCCCATTTTCTTGAGGTAGTAATTGTCCAGTTAGGAAGCCAGTTAAAATCTAAGCATTGTGTTTGCTCATTGTTAGAATGTGTTTGGTTCTATTTTTTGAGAAATTAATAAATTTCCTTATGCCTTAGGCCAGGTTGTGCATTCCAATGTGAGTGCATTTGTTCACGCTCCCAGTGATATAGCTCTATCTTTATCTGGCTAATAGTAAACCGCAGAAAGGTTCAGATCCAATGAGAGGAGATTGGGACCTAGTCTAGCAAGCTCATCAGCAGCTTCGGGATGCCAGGGATGCCTTTGTGTCCAGGGTCCCACATTAATGTGATTTTATTGTAAGCAGCTAGCTGCAAGAGAGTTAATAAATTTCCTTATGCCTTAGGCCAGGTTGTGCATTCCAATGTGAGTGCATTTGTTCACGCTCCCAGTGATATAGCTCTATCTTTATCTGGCTAATAGTAAACCGCAGAAAGGTTCAGATCCAATGAGAGGAGATTGGGACCTAGTCTAGCAAGCTCATCAGCAGCTTCGGGATGCCAGGGATGCCTTTGTGTCCAGGGTCCCACATTAATGTGATTTTATTGTAAGCAGCTAGCTGCAAGAGAGTCTAGAGACAGTTCCAAACAAACTTAAGACTTAAGAAGTAGAAGTTATTTGACACTTATGGCTTACGTATGACTACTTACTGCTCGTATGGACACTAGTAAGTTTCAACACAATGTGAGTCTGAAGTTGTGTTATGTGCCGTGAAGTAAAGATTATTTCAGCTCAAAAAAAAAATAAAAATAAATTTGGCGCAACAGCTCTTTAAGTGCCAGGGCCTAGCTTCTCGCAACCACTCATGTTGTGTGCGTTATATTTTTCACACGAACGGAAGGGACCTACAAATTAATGCCGAATCCGAACGGCGATTTGAGAAGCTTTTTCGTGACAACAATACTCTCGAATGTTTGTCAGACGCTCGCGAGAGTTGTGACCGTGAAAAAAACTTTTTAGTGTTTTCTGGGATTCGAAATCGGAACCTCATGCGTAGTGATCCGATACACTAACCACTTACGCCACGGCGCCCATTTTACCTTCAGTAACAGACAAAATCATGTTTAACCGAGCTACAGATTTAAGCCACAGATACTTTAAAATTCTTTTCAGTCTTTAAGGGCGTAAGCCAGATGCCAGCTTCTGATGAGCTAATTGTTAGACATTGGACACTAATGCGTGGTCTATTATTAAGCAAATTTATAATACATAGACACTATGAGGATCGACAGCGCGTGCTCATAGTAGTGTGCGATTCTTACCCACTAAAAAACCTCCCTTCAAAACAGACTTGTTTTTTATTTAATGTATAATATATACATAGTTGAGCCGATATAGCAGATCATTTTCATATCAGGTACTCCAACATTCACAGGAAAAATATCAAAAGACATAATCGACCATAACTTGATATGATCTGTCCTAATGAAAGTTTTCCATTCTTCCGAAGAGCGTTTAGGTACTTATAACAATATCTTATCACCGTAAGCTAAGTTGTCCAAATAGTAACTTAAATGTGGACAGGAAATAGACGCTTAAACAAACTGATAAAATGTAAAAGTGCACTTCCTTCCATTAAATCAAATGCGTCATTTTGTTTACCATTTAGCCTTGAAAAATACTTGAAAATTATTTATTATTATTTTTTTGTTCGCCAAAAAATTATCTCGTTTACTTTTGTTTCCACCCATGGGAACACCCAACTATTGATACCTTTTTTTTGTTTAAACACTTTGCACAGAATTGAGTTTACTTAGTCAGTCATTTTTGTCAAAAAAATTGAAGTGCAAAGCATACCTACAACTTAATTTCTGTATCTGTACATCGCTACAGATAATAATGTATTCATTATGCCAATCTACAATTCAAGACTTTCAAAAATAAATTCTTCATGGGAGTTCCTAGCGTTATCAATGGCAACAAAAGTATACACAAATGACAATAAATGTCTTATTTGACCTTGTACTTGCACTCAGCTAATGAAAATAATAATTAATTTTACGAGTAACATAAAACCAAACAGCTGATGTTTTTCGCATTTTGAATCGTCCAACAAATTTTAAAAATTTCATATGGTAAACAAATGATAACATGAAATATGAAACTATGTTGTAGAAATGCTAAGACTTCTTATCACAAGCACATGACGGGAATATTGAAAGAGTAGCCGGATAAAATCATATCAAAATCATAATCAGAGATATATGGGGTCAGATATTGGTATTTTTTGAAGTTGATGACGGTTTCGTTTATTTGTAGAGTTACGTTTAGTTGTCAGTCTTGATCGAGTGGAGGATACTTTTTATCAGTCTGGTCTTGATTTTAAATTAAACACGTATATGCACAGCACATACGTCAAAGAGACGCCACTAACCTTTAATTTCAAAATAGTGCCAAAAATGATAAGATTTGGAGATTCAAAATGTTATAATTTCGTGAACTTTAAATCTGCCGTATGTACCTACATACATACATATCGTCGATCCAAATGCGAACTATCGAATGATAAAATCCCTGGTTTTTAGGAAAGGCATATCTTGCATATCTGTACATGAAATAAATAAAACAATCAATGCTTTTTTGTTCGTCATTGTATGTACGTTACAGGCTAATTGTTGTGTTTTTCCAAATATTAATTAATAATTATTAACTAATTATTTAAACGCTTTCGATACATTTTTCATTTTTCGATACTTTGATCGACGATATGTATACATTACGTATCAGAATCAATATTCCCAATGGCGTTAGGTTAGGTTAGGTATGTGTGACTGTGCCACACTCAGGTCAGCGTTGACCCATTGTGATACCCATAGGGGAAAAAGTTATCCCTTACCCATTGAGGCCTAGCGAAAAACCGGCAAAAACTGTATAAAACTCAATCACTTACTTCGTTTCTGCATACAAACCACCTTGAAGATTTGATGAAGGTCAGCATATTTCCTGTTGAAACGCCGGAAAGCTGCTCTAGATCTTGAATGAAATATTTACCAAGGAACTTTTTCCTGGAGTATTGAAGACCCGGACAGTGGCACAGGAAGTGGGTAGTGTCCTCAAAAACTCCCTCGTCACCACAGCCTCTACAAAGTTCCTCCTCCGTCAGGCGTAGTGGTACCGCAGAGTGTTGTGCTCCCTGATGATGCCCTCGAAGTTGGAAAGGGATTTCCTATCTTTGCGAGTAATTCCCTCCGTCCTTCCTGGTGGTGGCACAAGTTTCCATGGAGGTCCATCTTATGTTTGCCTCTTTAATGGCTTAATTCCCTACAACGAGCTTGAATGTGCAAGGCGGGATCGACACAGAGGGGTTCTAGTAGGGCTGCTGAGCCGATTCTTATTAGCTCGTCGGCTTTCTCATTACCTGTGATGCCCTCATGTCCAGGGACCCAGCAGAACAATACCATGTGCTGTGTTCCAAGAATCCTGAGCTCTTCCCGACAACACTTCACAAGCTTCGATTTAATGGATGGATGGATGAAATTCTATGACAGTAAATGCTTTTATAGCTGCCTGGCTGTCGCCCCTCCAAACGGCGTTAAGAGGGGTGTTTTTTTTTTTTTTTTTAGCTTTATACACAACAAAAATACTGTAATACCCACATTCGACGTGTAAAATACTTAGGTATATGAATAAAAATTAAGGCAAAAAACTCTACAATGTCCCAAAGGTCATTCGACAAAAATATTAAAAATTCTGCCTCATCTGCTATCCCAACGTTCATATGGCATTCCAGGTGTCAGCTCCTTAAACAAAGCCAATCTGCTTACTGCACACTTTTCAGCGAGCACCAAGCTGCCCGATAGTGCTCCACCTGTACTTGAGCGCGTCGAATTTTCCATGGGGCGGAAGCGTCGCAGCTTGGTTCTTAAGCTGATAACCAGGGATAGGATTTTGCTAACTTTGCCTCTTTTTTTTGCTTAATCGGAAGATAGTATCGACTTTACACAAACACGTTTCATGTCCTCCTGATTACAAATATACATATGTATTTTATTTTGCCTTTTTTGCCTTTTTATATCATTATTGCCTTTTTTTGCCGTTGTTGCCTTTTTTACGTATTTTGCTTTTTTCTCAAAGTTTGTTCGCTAAAAAAATTGTAGAAAAATGCGCGTTTGCATGTATCTATATCTCTGCAAAATACTTCTTACTCACACTACGTAATACGCATACCTAAATTCCTAGACGTATTAAAATTTAAAACGGCTAGTCTGTTGGGAGAGTCAACATGCAAATATGTAAATGACCACAGACGGTTTGCACTTGTATGTGACCACAGACGTTACTGTGTATAACTCTATTACATATTTCTTGTTTGTATACAATACATCTTATGTGGATTATTTCGCTCGGATTAAAAAAATCGTCAGCGTTCTTGAAGACGATGCAAGCTGTGTTGTGTTTGCAAAGGAATTCATTGAAGATGAAGCAGTACACGCGCAGCTGGCGTACATCAAAGTCAATTTTAGAGTTTTAGTCGACCCAAAAAACGGATTTTCGAAAACTTACAAAAAACAGATATTTTTGAGAGTCTGCACTTATAATTTTAACTAGCATTATTCTGATCAAGGAGCATCAATTGGCGAAGTGTTGCCGGTTTTAAAGAACATTCAGCAAAACTTGAAAAAAGCAAAAGGGCCGATTGCAAAGGAAGTCCTGAAGAAGTTTACTGCCGCTTTCAATGCAAATAGGGGACTGAAAACTATTGAGCAGATAAATTCTGTAATGAACGGCGACTTGGATTCCAAACTTCAAACAACCGGAGAAGATTATTACCAGAAAATTTCAAAAAGCTCTTGGTAGTTCAATGCTACTATAACTAAATGTACATTTACTTTCCTTTTCTTATTTTTTAATAAATGCCTTTTTTTTGCCTTTTTAAGTGTTTTGTTTTGCCTTGTTTTACTTTTTTATGTCAACAAAATCCTAACCCTGCTGATAACATTGCTTCTCCAGACTTTGGATAACATTCCGAACGCAGCTTTTGTCTTCTCGATTGTGCTGCATGCATCAAATTCGGTGCCCCTACGATTATCCGATACCACACTTCCTAGATAAAGAAAGTTGTAAACTTTCTCGACTTCCTGTCCGGCAATATTAACCTTCTGTCCTCACACCTATGTTTTACTCACGCGGTCATCTTACTGGGGTGTGACATACCCCAATTATAAATGTAGAAAAAAGATGTGTTTCTGTTGAATTAAATTTTTATTCGTTATTTATATTTTAAGACACCCAAATAGGGTTCAATAATCCACTCATTTAAAAAAAAAAAAATTTATTAAAGAAAAAAAGTTACATATTTAAAAATTAGATTAATAATAAAATCATAAAAAATTAGGTGTTCAATAAAAGTCAGATTTCTCAAAAGTTATATGGTATGTATATATATAAAAAAAAATACCACATATGTATATTGCGCGAAATGATGTTATGTAATAATGTAAAATATTACGCATTTTTGTTGCAAAACATTGTTAGCGGAGTATTGAAATGCATGTACCAAAAACGAAATTTTATTTACAGCGTTCGATACAATGCAGCGAGCGATGCTCTTCGTGCATAGGCTGTTGACATGCTACACACCCTATTTTTTTTTTTTTTTCTATCTTTTTTTCTGTCACAGAAGTTGCATCTAACATACTTTTCTAAATTTATTGATTGTCGTGCTTCAAACCTGGTTGTCGTTTCATTTTGTGATTCACTGTTCAATACTCCTTTGATAATTTGTTTCAAACCCCATCTTAAACTTATTTTTTATGAATAAACAAACCTCACACTTGCAAATCAATGTATTTGAATTATTTTTTTTTTATTCAAATGCTGGATAAACTACTAAAAACAAAGTAAAAACACTTAAACACCTTTATTCATAAACTGTAAAAAACACTTACATGAACTGCACACTGGGGTGTATGATACCCAATATAAAATGTTAAAGTAAAATTTATGTAAAAAAAATTCAAATCGCTCAAAACCACCGCCTACCACTGCATAAATGTTGAATTGAATTTACATAGGCATGTTATGGTTGACAAAAAATTGTAATGCCTTTGCCTTTCGTCAATGCTGCACGGAGTACAAAGCTGATGACCACCAAGAACAATAGTGGCTATAAATTAATAAAACATCAACAAAAAACACATGCATCAAAAGGCGATTCAGATCTCGGTCACCATTCAGGGTTATCATGAATATATTTGCTCTTTGAATTTTTCCCCCCAACAAAAATTCGGTGCCTTCGAAAAAGAGGAAATAATTCCGCAAAAAAGAAATGAATGACAATTCAGTAGAATTTTCAACGCAATCACGATGTTTAATTTTTTCCTGACGAATTTTTTCTCTATTTTTGAAGATACCTAATTTTTGTTCGGGGGAAAAATTCCGAGGGAAAATTTATTCACGATAACCCTGATTATAAGAATTTTAATCAATCTTGGTATCACTATGATATGATGATGAATTTGAATGCTTACCATTTATTTCTCAGCACTCTGACTCACTGTAGTAGTCCGACTTTAAACGCCAGCAATAATTCCATCAAGAAAACTCTTGCCAGCGAATGCTTCCTTAGGCTAAATAATTAATTGATTAGTTGAGCCCTTCCACGAGCATAAAAGTAGGTCAAATTTCTTATCACCTCAGTCTTGATCTATAACGCAGAGACAAGGAAAAATTGATTTTCGGTAACATTTGTAATATTGGACTAGCTGTATCCGCGGTTCTGCTCGCGTTACAAATCTATTATGATTCCCATATTCATTTGTGCATTCAGCTTCAGGACATCGTACTCAAATTATCTATGGTTTCAAATCTTTAATGACTTTTACTTTAAATGATAAAATCAATTTCATGGAAATCGATAAAGCGGTTTTGACGTTATTTTAATTAGTTGCTGTTACAACCCTGTAATAAGCGTTTTTATTTTCTGTATGCTTTTCTATTTATTTTTAAAATTTTATCAGTTCTAGCAATTTCTCGACCTCAATATTAAAGTTTACAAATAAAACAGAAAAATTTATTGCAAATTCGATGAAATTTTCTGCGAAAATATTATTTTTTATTGTACAGAGTTTATGACCTCATACCTAATGTATACAACAGCTCATATTACTTCGGTAATGCGTATCTTAGGTTTTATGGTCGAAAGACCGCAAATGTATATTTGTTTTTGTTCCATAGGCTGGGAATGAGTGGGACTAAGTAAAAGATATTGAACTGTCAGTTGACTTATCGGCGCATTATGCCTAGAGATACATACCTACATATGTACATTATAAGTTGATGACTGCATTGGGTTTATACTTTTTTTTTGCTGTTGTATGGGAACATATTTTTTGCGCAGAATGAATAGCGTTAGATGCGAATACAAATCTCAATTTATGAGATAAGGTATTTGATATAAATAATCTGATATGGTTTCAAATTACCTTTATGAAGTAATTTGTAACTAAAGAAATAGTGTTGATTCATTTGTTTGCAACATGTTTAGTGGTGAGGATGGTTATGGTTCAGTTGTCGTAAACTGTAATCAATAGTTTGTGATGCACAATTGAAGAGAAATAAAGTCCAATGTCGACAGGGTGCAGAAAGTTTGTGCGATTCTTTGAACCTGTGGATGTAACAGTGCCATAAAAAGTATTTGCGGAGTATTAACGGAAAGAAGTTTAGGAAATATTAAAGCCTATCGGAATTTATCCCCGAGCGTCTTAATAGAGTACATATTTTCCTTTATGTCGAAGATACCAGTGTTTTGTCCTGGAGAAAAATTTCCGAGGGAAAATCTATGCACGTGAACTATTTGGAGTTTAGGTGGAGGGTAAAAACTTGTCTATTACGTTGATTTTTTTAAATTTTTCCAGCGAGTCAAACGCCAATTGGTGCTCAATTTAGGGTTAGGTAAGTGGGCAGGTGTAGGGGGATAGAAAACCTCCACACCACACTCAGGTCAGTATAGACCCATTGTGATATCCAAGGGGGGAAAGGAGATAGAAAGAGGAAATCCCTACCTCGTGGAAAAATACCGTCTTGTAAGTATCCTAAAAAAAAAAAAAAAAAAAAAAAGAACTAAGTACTCACTGTGTCCTAGATACAAACCATCCAGAGGATTTGATGAAGTTTGCGATGTCATTTATTGGTCTGTTGGACAACTCTTCTAGATCCTCAAAGAAGTGTTGCCCAAGGATCTTGTTTCTCAAATGATAGAGGCCTGGGCAATGACAGAGAAAGTGGGCGGTGTCCTCCTGAGCCTCCTCGTCGCCGCAGCCTCTACAAAGGTCGTCGCTGGTCACACATAGTTTTTTCATGTGGTACCGCATGGTGTTATGCCCCGTAATGACTCCAATTAGAGTAGAGAGGGATTTTCTGTGCCTCTGTATGAGTCTATTGGTTCTTACTCTGTCAAAAGCGGGCCACAGCTTCCTCGTGGTGACACAAGTATCTAAACAGGTCCACCTATTGTTAGCCTCCGTTATGGCTTTGTTTCCTGCTACGAGCTAAAGGGCGCAAGGCGGGATGTACACCGAGGGGTCGGATTGGTCCGAGCTTAGTGCTGAGCCACCTCTAGCCAATTCATCGGCTTTCTCATTCCCTGGAATGCCTTCATGACCAGGGACCCAGCAGAGCCTTACCTCGTGCTGTGTTCCAAGAACCTTGAGCTCTTCTCTACAACACTTCACAAGCTTCGATTTTATTTCTATAGCAGATATTGCTTTTATCGCTGCCTGGCTGTCGATGAAAAAGGTGATATCCTCTCGTGGTATTGCTCTCATCGCAGTCTCACGAGCTGCTATTGTAACTGCTAGGACCTCCGCCTGGAAAACGCTGCTGTAGTTCGGAAGCCGAGCTGACATGGAGAGGCCAAGCGTTTCAGAGAAGATGCCTGCGCCTACACCTATTTCCATTTTGGATCCATCGGTGTAAACAGCTAAGGATCGCTCGTTAGGCGTTCTGTCATTTTTCCAGTCTTCCCTGCTCGGATAGGTGCTAGAGAATGGTCTTAAGAAGTCTAGGTAAGGCGTTAAGTAGTCTGTATTAGATACACTGCCTAGATATCTCTGCAGGATCGTGGTGTGACCCATTGCATTTGGTCTCCAGCTATCTGTTTGGCTTAATCTTACGGCACTATGGGCTGCCGATACTTGTATAAAGATGTCTAGCGGAAGCAGATTGAGAATGGCCTCGAGTCCTGCTGTAGGTGTCGTTCTCATCGCACTGGTTGTGGCGATGCACGCTAGTCTTTGTACTTTTGTGATAGCAGCTAAGTTATTTATTTTGCTGGCTGCCTGCCACCATACAAGGCTGCCATACGTTAGTATTGGCCTTACTATAGCTGTATACATCCATAGGATGATTTTGGGGCTCGGTCCCCAAGTCTTCCCAAATATTCTATTTGGTGCTCAATTTAGCTGGCTGTAATTATTTTGTATGTATAGCGTTGTGACTTAAGACATGAGACACAGCGTTAGAATCTATACGATATATGGCTTAAAGATCCGTAAGTCTCAGCAAAGACCATATAATATCATGATAGTGCAACTGGCACTTCAAACTGATGAAAGTAAAAAGCTTTCCAAGCCACGGGCAGTTGGAAACAATAGGTGATAATATTCCCAGAGAGGAAAGCTTTTCCCTTTTTCGGATTGTGGGTTACGCCAACTGAAACACATGGGAAAGTTTCTTTTTATCTATTATTTTGCGGAAGGGTATTCAAGGTATTTCGGGTATTCCCAATGAATCTGTACTTAACAAAGTCACATCAATATGTGATTTAGGAGTACATTTTTCTCAAAATATCGACTTCGATTTTCACATTGAACACATTGTCAATAAAGCGAATTCATTGCTTGGCTTTATAAAACGTTGGAGTAAAGAATTCAAGTGTCCTCTTATAACATCCACGCTTTATAATACCTTTGTCCGTCCGCAGTTAGAGTATGCGTCTAACATTTGGTCTCCAATGTATGCAGTACACATTAACCGTATTGAATCGGTACAGCGTAAGTTTGTTCGATTTGCACTTCGCCATTTGAACTGGAATGGCCCTACACGTCTTCCACCATATTGCGACCGCCTTCTTCTCTTAAATCGTAATTTTTTGGAGAAACGTAGGGAAGTATGTGATGTAGCATTTTTACACCAGCTGGTAAATGGTTTTATTTTTTTTTACCGTTCCCATTCTTCAGTTGCCTTGACGTGGCGGAACGGGTTAAGAGTCAATGACCCTAAGGGTTCAAAAGGACCCCAGGTGAGACATCGAACTAAAGGCTGAAGACGTCTTGACTGTGACGCAAAATCTGTTGACAGTATGATGGAAGAAACTTGTACGGTATCTACTCCAGGTGGTACTCCTGAAAACGATACTCCACCCGTGGTCTTTTTGACTACGGCCGGGACGAGGATTCTGGAGGTCCCAACCACCATACTTTTACCCCCCGCCTCTGGCGTTGAATCAAAAGCAGTAGCGACGCTTGTTTCAGAAGACTTCTGCAGCTCTGTCTCTGACTCGTTTGGTAGACTGGGCTGGAATGGCAAAGAAAGTGGCGGAAAGGCTTCGGCTGGAACGTCTAATCTCTGTCTCAATAGAAGGGTAGCTGGTCGAAGTTGTGTCGGTGACGGTTTGACTCGGGAAACCAATAAGGCTGAACAAGCTCCCGAAGCGGTGCACTCCGATGGGCTCCTGACTAAGAGTCAACTGAAAAGGAGAAGAAGGAAGGCGGCGATGGCGCGGTGCAAAGAGGCTGCAGAGTCAGCTGAAGGCGCAAGCGCCGAAAGCAGTCATCCTTCAGTAGCGACAGGAAAGAAGCCTAGGTCGGCAGAAAGTATTCCAACTGGAGCCGATCAATCCCTCAGACCTAACGCTGGCTCCTTTTCGGTCGGCTCGAACAGGTCCAATCTGATGGAACAAGTTTCGCCTGCTCTTCTTGGTGGAAGCGTGTGCGCATCTGATGCGCGCTCTTCTGCCGGGCACACTCTTACCGCTGGCGTTATCTGCGCACAAAATCTGGTGGATACTGGTGCTGTTACCCCTAAAGGTCCCAGAACTAGCGGACAGAAAATGGCTGACGCAGGCAATGCCACGGGTAGGGGCGCTCGCCTCGCCGGAAGCATGTGCGCACCTGAAGCGCGCCGTTCTGCTAATAAAACTGCGACTATATCTTTGATATTTTCGCAGATAAACCTCCACCATTCAAAGGCTGCTACCGCTCTCTTAAGTAGCAGACTTTCCGTGGTGCGTACAAAACCCCACATAACATCTATCCAGGAGCCATACGTGCGGAACAAGCGCATATGTGGTTAAGGGGGTGTTCGTGGAGTAACGGTGCTATGTGACGAGCGATCTGAAAGACCGAGAGCTTGTCTAATTGTGCCGAATTTCCTCTCAGTAACCAAGCTTGGACAATTTTTTGGACAGGACCTGGTTGCTGCAGCTGTAAGCTACGAAACGACCGGAAGTTGGCAAACCTTCGTCGTTGCGTCGGCTTACTTCCCTTATGATTCGGTAATGCCTCCACCACCGAAGGCGGTTGCCGAACTCATAAAGTACTGTGACACTCGGGAGATGGGACTAGTCATGTGTTGCGACGCGAATGCTCAGAATACGGTCTGGGGCAGCAGCAAATGTAACATACGAGGAAACCATCTCCTAGACTTTATACTATCGTCTGGCATGGTAATTAACAATGTTGGCTTCCAGCCAACTTTTGTTACGGCAAGGAGGCAGGATGTAATTGATTTGACTTTATCTAATAGGTATTTCAAGTCAATTACTAACTGGAGGGTACTGCCGTAGGTGTCCTTGTCAGACCATAGATACATCGCTTTCCAAATCGAATGCGAGGCCATAACTTTGCAGGAGAGGAGGAATCCGAGGAAAACCAACTGGGTGCGGTTTAGGGAAGAGCTAGACAGATCTGTCAAAACTCCAACTAAACTCAGAACGAAACGAAAGGTTGAGGATGCTGTTCAAAAGCTGTCTAGTGTCCTTACCAGCTGTTTTGAACTGACGTGCCCATTGACAAAAACCCCCTGCAGAACTCCAGTTCCCTGGTGGAGCCCAGAACTGCAGCGACTTAGGAAAGAATCCAGAAAACTTCTAAATAGGTCACTCAAGACAAATTTAGAAGGTGACTGGAATCTTTTTAGATCGAAGCAAAAAGACTACAAGAAGTTAATTCGGTTGTCGAAAAGTGCTTCTTATAGAGATTTTTGTGAAAAGATCGAGATCACTCGGTGAAACCAGCAGGTTGGTTAAGGTTCTCAAAAGGGGCAAGCCGACCAAACCGGAGTCACTGAGAAAATCTGATGGCAAGTTTACTGAGACGAAAGCGGAAACTTTTAGTTTTCTGCTGGAGACTCACTTTCCTGGCAATCGGATAATCACTAGGTCGCAGCTTGGCCCGCTTACCCAGGCTGAGCTTGATCTAAGTCAGAAAACTCGGCGCAGCTGGTATATTGCATCAGCCGTGGTAACAGATGAGGCCATCAAATATGCTGTGGCATCTTTTGATGGTTTCAAATCGCCTGGCACCGATGGAATATATCCAGCTATGCTGCAACAGGGTATATATCAGCTATTGCCAACTCTGAAAAGAATTTTCACCGCTGGTTTGGCGCTGGCATATATTCCTACACCTTGGGGGACAGTCAGAGTAGCTTTCATACCGAAAATTGGTAAGGAAGACTATTCGCTCCCCAAGAGTTTCAGGCCTATAAGTTTGACATCCTTCTTACTGAAAAGTATGGAGAGACTGGTAGAATTTCACGTGCGCAAAGTTGCTTTGAAACTGCATCCACTATCGGAGATGCAGCATGCCTATCAGCGTGGGAAATCCTGTGAGACCGCACTTCAAAATCTAGTGGCAAGAATTGAATGCGCGCTTGATATGAGAGAATACGCGATGGGTATCTTCATCGACATTGAGGGTGCTTTTGACAATGCGACTTTTGACTGCATGTGCGACTCTGCCAGACAACACGGGGTAGATGAAACATTAGTGTTGTGGATTAAAACAATGCTAATGAATAGAACTTTGGTAGTGGATGCGGATTGTGGCCAATGTGTTATGACAGGGGTAAACAGGGGCTGTCCGCAAGGTGGCGTTCTGTCTCCATTGTTATGGTGCATGGTGGTCGACTCTCTGTTGAACACTCTAAATAGTTCTAACGTCTACGCTCAGGCATATGCGGATGATGTCGCCGTACTTTCTGTCGGGCCATGCCTGGCGACGGTCTGTGCTAACGCGCAGGCGGCGCTGGACATGATCGATGAATGGTGTACTAGGAGTGGGCTTTCGGTGAATCCTCTTAAGACTGAGGTTGTTCTTTTTACGAGAAGGAGGCTTTTGACCGGTCTGACTCAGCCAGTACTAAAAGGCGTCACCATTCGCATTTCCAATGAAGCCAAATATCTGGGAGTGATTTTAGATAAGAAACTTCATTGGTCTAAACACGTCGAGTCGAAAACATCCAAGGCGCTCTCAGTCTTCTGGCAGTGTAAGGGTGCTTTTGGCAAGACTTGGGGCTTATCACCGAATAAGGTTCTCTGGATCTACACGGCTATGATAAGACCATTCCTCGCATATGCGTCGGTTGTTTGCTGGAAGGGGCTCTCGCGTAAATATGTGGTTGCCTTTTGTGCGAAACTCCAAATAACGGCTTGTCTCGGTTGCTCGGGAGCTTTCCCGAGTACGCCTGGCTCTGCTCTAGACGCTTTGCTGAACTTACCTCCCCTTGATACTTATATCATGGGTTGCACTATCAAAGCCATCCATCGTCTTAGGCGGGGCGGTTTTTGGTATACTCCACACTGACACTTTGATGAACTTGCGCGACACTTATCTTACGACTCCTGTCTTATGGATATGCCGTCTGATGCAATGACACCAGAACTCCGGCTGATGCGCAAACTTAGAGTCGACTTTCCTTGTGTCCAGGACTGGCTTCGGTCAGAGTCTGAGCCGGGAATGGAATGTAGTCGTATTTTCACGGATGGTTCCAAAACCAGTCAAGGGTCTGGCGCTGGGGTCTTCGTGGAAGTCAACAACATTAGACTTCACTTCTCGTTAGGCAAATATGCGTCAGTTTTCTAAGCGGAAACTTATGCAATCCTAATGGCCATGAACTATGTTGTGAAGAACAGGTGGAAGGGACGTAGCATTTGTGTCTGTAGTGACAGTCAGGCTGCGCTTAAGGCCTTGCTTAACCCTTTAACCACTTCCAAAATAGTTCGTGAAACCAAAAACTCTTTGAACTCGGTCGCAAGGCTGAATTCTCTGTCCCTTATCTGGGTCCCAGGTCACACTGGGATCTTGGGGAACGAGATCTCCGATGAGATTGCTAGACAAGGCTCAGAGGAGGCCCCGAACCAGCGTTGGGTCTTCCAGCGTCTTCGGTTAGGGCTTCCATTGACGATTGGGTCTCTCACGAGCACAGTTGTGTGTGGCATGACTCTCCAGGTTGCAGGTTGACTAAACGCATGCTCCCGGACGTCTGTAAGAAATCAGCGGCATTCTTGCTGTCTCTCAGCCGAAAAGACTGTAGACAACTTATCGGCGTCTTGACAGGCCACTTCGCTTTTGCCAAGCACCTTAACGTGTTAGGCTCAAGTGACACTACAATCTGCGACGCTTGCGGAGAGAGCGACGACACCGCGGAACATTATCTCTGTGAGTGTCCGGCCTTTGTTCGTATCAGATGGCAGATTTTCGGTGCGGATGTGGTGAGTGCTGGTACTGTAAGCTCCTCATCACTGAAGTGCTTGCTTGGCTTTCTTAGAAAGTCAAGGAAATTCCAATAAAATGGGTAAATCAGGGTTTGCTCTCTGGCAGTACAATGGACCAGTTGTGTCTGAGTGCTCCAGTCGAGTGTTTCCTATCCCGACAAAAAAAAAAAAAAATGGTTTTATTGACTCGCCGGATCTTTTAAATGAAGTCGGTTTAAATGTAAGATGCTACAACTCCAGAAATACCGAGATTTTCCGCGTAAATATCCACCGAACGAACTACGGTTCTAACGAACCTTTTACGCGCATGGCGAAGGAAGTAAATACTAACCGCGACAAATTTGATTACAACCATAATAAATCAAAACTAAAACATAAGTTATACGAACGATACTAACTTCTTTGTTGTAAGTGTTTAGTGTAATGTTTGACTTATGCGTAGCATATTAATTTTTAGTTCGTACTTTTGTTTGGTATGAAATCTGCTTTTTGTTTGCTTGTCCAGTCTTTTTGTGTAAGGTGTTAGGCTTTATAAATATTCACAATACTAACAACTAACACCACGTTAAATGATGACTGTGACAAGCTGGATATTACTTAGTAGCTGATTTGAGTTTTTCTCTTTCAGTTCAAAGTAATATTCGTCACAAAATGCTTGCCCTTAAGCAGTACTGATAGCGTTAAAAAATAAGAAGAAAAAACAACAAAAAAATGCCTTTAATCTATGAGAACGAATGAACTTTTGAGAACAAAAGGATTCTGAAACGCTGGGGCTCGTATTGTACGACCCCCCCATACCAAAAATATTTGGCCCAGGCAGGGCCTAGCTTCTCGCAACCACTCGTGTTGTATGCGTTGTATTTTTCACACGAATAGAAGGGACCTACGGTTTAGTGCCGTATCCGAAGGGCAATTTGGTTTGAGAACCTTTTTCGAGACAACAATACAAAATACAAATATTTGGCGCAACAGCTCTTTAAAGTGCCAGAGCCTAGCTTCTCGCAACCACTCATGTTGTGTGCGTTATATTTTTCACACGAATGGAAGGGACCTACAGTTTAATGTCAAATCCGAACGGCGATTTGAGAAGCTTTTTCGTGACAACAATACTCTCGGATGTTTGTCAGACGCTCGCGAGAGGTGGGACCGTGAAAAAGCTTTTTTTGTGTTTTCTGGGATTCAAACTTGGAACCTCATGCGTAGTGATCCGACACACTAACCACTTACGCCACGGCGCCCACGAGACAACAACACTCTCGGATGTTTGTCAGACACTCGAGAGAGGTGGGACCGTGAAAAAGCTTTTTGTGTTTTCTGGGATTCAAACTTGGAACCTCACGCGCAATGATCCGACACACTAACCACACCTTCGGATCGGACTCGATATTATGTAAACTCCATTATCACAATTCAATGTTGTCTGATTTCAAGGAGTCTTTTCCTGCGGCCATGGGGCATTCACAAAGAAAAAAAAAAGTTCTGCCGTCTCTTTTTGATCTCCACACAGTCGGCATGCGTCTGTATCTGCTACTCCTATCTTGTGCAGAAGGTACATACATGAGTGGGCAATGACCAGTCAAGTAGCCTGTTAATGTTCTTAGGTCTGCTTTCCTAAGCTCGAGTAGCTATTTAGCCTTGCAAAGGTTGAGATTAATGAACTTCTTTGCCTGTCTTAGGCCCTTGAGTTTGGCCCAGTACAATGCATGATGATCATCTTCCCAGTTCTTTGTTTTGATGTTTGCGCTACCCCATGTGACTCCAAAATAGGGTTCAGGACCGACTAGTGTGCGACTAGAGCCTCTTCTCGCTAAACAGTCCGCCCGTTTGTTGCCCTCGGGTCACTTTGAATATACTCTAGAATCTTCAGATAGCCTGTACAGTTGCCGATCTTAAGGTCCGAGATCTTGGGCAGCCTAAGAGCACTCAGCATGGCTTCTTTTTCTACTGCAAGGTGCAACGGTGTGAGGCTAAGCATTGCTTCCATTGCTGCCGTGTGGCACGTTCTCATTGCTCCTGTGATACTCAGATAGGCTAGACGATGGATTTTATTCAACTGTTACTGAGTCATCACCACGCCAACGATGCAACGGTGACCAAGGGTTTGATAATGGCGCTGTACGTCCAATATATTCATCCCGATTACCGTCGGCGTTTTCGCGTTTCGATGATTATCGTTTTATTCATAGCTACGACCTGCTGACCGTTAAACGATGCTAGACTATTTTTTTGTCGTGTAGAATACTATTACCACTATTTCACATTGAAAAAGTTATGAAAATGGGCCCGTTGTAAATCTGAGGAATAAAACGACAATCGTCGAAAAGCTAAGAACGCCAACGGTAATCGGGGCGATTATTTCCCTTAACCTCTACCAGAGTTGTAACAGAATGCATTCTCTTGGGAATGCATTCATCGAATTCGAAAAAAAGAATTCAAATTTTTGATTGATTAGATTTTTTAGATTTAGATTTGATTTTATTTATGTCGCTTATAAAAATTACAATCTTGTATTTAAGATACAATCAATAAATGCATGGCATTGCCGTCTGCCTGATTGACAATTAAAATTTACAAATTATTAAATACGATTTTTTTGATCTTTAAAAATGTTCATTCAATATTCTTTCTCGATAAGCAAGTGCTAATTTACAATATTGGAATAGTTTCTCAACCTTTAATTCATTAAGTAAGTCTATTACTGCTTCTTCCGCTAGAAAATCACTTCCAAGGTTGTTTCTTCTAATCTCTCGGAGAATTGGACATTTGCCAACAAAATGGAGCACGTCTTCTCTTTCGGCTAGATTGCAAATACTGCAGAGTAATGGTAAATCCTCCCTATGTAGGATGTAGTTCAATTTCAAGAGTTCTGCTCTTAGCTTTAGCATCATCGATATCTTCTCTACTTCATAAGCATCTTTAAAATAATTTCTCTCATTTAGGTGATGGTTCAGTTGGCTGTAGATGGATCGATGGACCGAACTCGTAGCTTCTCCTGTATATATAACCACAAATTTAGCATCAACTTTCGCGATGAGATCATAGAGTATCGGCTTCCAGTTCGTAGAGTTATCGACATCTAGATTTTTTCATTTTTCATTTATTTATTCCATTCAATTAATTCATATTAACAATATTAACTACAATAAAGTAAAATGCACAAGAAAACTTATCTTATAAAAAGCTATAAAAATATTGCTTAACAATGTCATTGAGGAATATTTTAGATCCATCCTTTAGTTACGAAAACTAGTGGCGGATGAATCGAGTAAAACAAATTAAAAAACAAAACTAATTCAAATAAAATGATTGAGAGGTGGTGATAGTGTAAATTCCAAGTGTACAAT
This sequence comes from Brachypalpus laphriformis, assembly GCA_945910035.1. Classification (NCBI taxonomy): domain Eukaryota; kingdom Metazoa; phylum Arthropoda; class Insecta; order Diptera; family Syrphidae; genus Brachypalpus; species Brachypalpus laphriformis. The sequence goes on along the minus strand of OX246753.1, from coordinate 18,016,298 downwards.
AAGAAAGTGTTATAAAAATAAAAATAAAAAAATTAATGATTTCAAAGATATAAAGACTACAAGAAAACTACAAGATCCTTTAAATAATTACCCTTATTAGGTTATTGATTTCAAGAAAGTCGAAGTTGAACAGCCATGATTTGATTTTCTTATTGAAAGCAAAAGAGTTACGAATACTACGAAGTTCAATAGGTAGTCGATTGAAAAGCCTAGGTGCTACTGAGCTATAAAAGTTTAAGAAGGTATGGTTATTATGCGACGGAATTGAAGCCAGAAAACGTTCATTACTACGAAGACTATAAGCGGTTACATTTTGATTGAGAAAATTACCACTTCTTAAGTAAAAAATTTGTAAGACTTTATAAAAGTATAGATGCTTTAGTGGAAGTATCTTAGAATTTACAAATAGATAAAAGCTATGTTCGCGCCGCCTTTTTTTCCACATAATTCGTAGGATATGTTTTTGGACAATAATTAAGGGTTGTAAGTTGTAGCTAAATGTACTACCCCAGCATACGAGCCCGTACTGCAATTTAGACTGCACAAAGCCGTAGTAAATAGTTTCAAGGAGTTTCCGAGAACAGAACTGTTTTAGATGATACATAATGTAAGTAGTTGACAGAAGATACTTTTTTAATTGGGAGGTGTGAACGCTCCAGTTAAGGTTGCTGTCTAAAAACAAGCCCAAGTAATTAAAAACAGAAACGTTTTCGATTATAAAACATTTTGAAGAGCAGCTTAAGCTATCATCAAATGTTGAAGTGGAACTGCTCGCAGTGCAAGTAGCAGCATTAACACACATTTTTTTGCAATCAAAACTGTGGTAGATGATGTTCGGGGAGTGCAGATAAAATGTAGGTAAATTAAAAAACATAAGTTTGATTTTGCCACTTATGACTAGTTTATGCATACCAAACCAGTGTCTCAGGATTTCCAAATCGTAGTTGATGTCCGCTACCAAGTCCAGTGCCGAATTATTTGAGTATGAACATGCTATGTCATCTGCAAAACCAGTTTTTTGCCCCTTTAGATCAAGGTTAAAAATAGAATTAATAAAGATTAGAAATAAAAGGGGACCAAGTACCGAACCCTGTGGAACACCGATTTGAATATCCAGACACACACTGAACACGTTACCAATCTTCACCCTTTGTTTTCTATCTATTTATTTCCATACCACAGCTATCTGCTAGATCCAACCATTCTGCATACCAGCTCCGCTTGGTATGCATTGCTCTTAGAGCCGCTATTTTCGGCAGGCGGGAGTTGGGCATGTTCATAACTTTGATTACATAATCTATCTGCAATTTCAGTGTCTTTATGAAGAGTGGGGACAGTCCTGTTTCCAGCATAAGGATGTAATTAGGCGTGTTAGGTGGAAGACGAAATGCACACTTAATATAGTACCTTAGTAGCTTTTCAACGGTATCGAAATACTTGCACCCCCAAGCTTGGGCCGCATAAAATAAAATAGATTCGGAGACTGCCTCAAATATTTTATACTTACTGCTCTGAGCTACGAATTTATTACCAAGACATCTACTCCATGCTGTATTTATGGCAGTTTTCGCCTGAGTTAACTTTACCTTAAGATGGTTATCCATACTAAGGTTTTTTGTCAGTAACACCCCCAGGTATTTGTATTCAGTCACCACCTCCACTTCTGCACCATTAAATTTCCATTTTTCGTTCAACCGCATTCAATTTTTGATTGATGCAATCGAATTCAAGAAAGAAAAACTTAAATCACCATTCTTTTGAAGTCAATCGGGGCTATCGTGAACAAATTTTCCCCCGAACAAAATTATCTTCAAAAAAGACGAAAAAATTCCGCGGGAAAAAAATAGGTATCATGAGTAACAATTCAGGAGAATTTTCAACGCAATCGCGATATTTAATTTTTCCCCTATTTTTTAAGGTACCTAATTTTTGTTCGTGGGAAAAATTCCGACGGAAATTTTATTCGCTATAGCCCTGATTGACTGAGGGATTCAATTTTTATCAATCATAGAATTGAAATCCTTTTTGGAAGTGTGAATTTATATATTTCGTTGAACTCAGTAGGGAATTCATTTTAAATCAGTTGGAGTCAATGAATTCAACTAAAATTGTTTGAACTCATTTGAAGTCAGTGAATTCCCTTCAAAATTATTTGCTTCTGCAACCAGTAAGACTTGGAAAAATAAAGATCGTAAGCGAGATTACTCATGAATCATTAAAAATTAAAAAAATAGGCACCCATTGAAATCAAATAAATTCAAATTATTTCTATTGAATTCACTGACTTCAACTGATTTTATGTGAATTCATAGCGGACTTCAGCTAACATCAAGTGAATTCATCAATGTAATTCAAAATAATGCAATCATGTAACTTAAATCAATGATTGTTAAAAATGAAATACACTGATCACTGACTTCAAAAGATTGATGACATAGGTTTTTTTTAAAATGCAGTCTTTTTTAGCAAAAAGATTTCAAATCGTTCTAGATGAATTCAGTGGAATTATCTCCCAAAAGATTTAACTCTTTTACAAGTCTGACCTCTACACTGAATAATGCAGTAATGGACTAATTTTGTTACTTGCCTGCCAGCTAGAAAAAGGCCGGTCCTTCTAATAATAACCCCAGATTCAAAAAAAAACTAAATTCTGAAAATGTTCTAGTTGTTTTCTTCAAAAATATCTCTATTATGAATACGGTGAAACGTGGAACGACATTCTTTTAATTTTTTGATTTATAAAACGCGAAAGCCATTAAAATAAGTACATACGTACGCATGGACCATCAATTTCAGTGAGATTATTTTTAAACGCCCCCAACTTGTCTTGAATTTCATGATGTGTCCTAAAAACAAAACAAAGAAAACGACACGTTTTTCAAAAGAGAAAGTTTAAAAATAAAAGCCGGCAACTGCGGACCTGGAGTGCAAGGGTGTAGAGGGTGTAGAGGAAAGAACAACACAATTGTTTGATTTTCATTTTTAAAAATTCTTTATTTAAATAATGTTTTGCGCCTTACTATTATTAGTATACATTAATGTTATGAATATTGTAAATTATCTTTCTTTTTTTGTTTTATGCATATCTTTAGGAACAGCCTTTTTTTTTTAATAACTTCCTACTTGTATATCTGCGCATATATTTTATGTTTACTTTTTTTTACTTTTCTTTTGGCAACACAATTTGTTTAACAATATTTCGACAACAAACTTTTTTATAAAACCAAAAAAACATACGTTTTATAAGCTTTTTAGCACTGCTAAAATCAACTCTATTACAATGCTAATTTCTTTTAAATAATCTTTGTAATAGAGTAAGCAAAATAATATTTTTTTTTTTTTTTTGCAAAAAATATACAATACAATGAATTATTTTTTTTTTTCGAAAGTGTGCAAGAGTATGTACAAGAAAACTTAAATTTATGTATAAAATAAAAAAATAATAATTACTAAACAAAATGAAAAATGCAATATCATTTAGTGGAATTTTATACTTAATTTAATTTTAAATGATTTTTAAGGATTATATGTGTTTTTGTGTTTAGTTTTCGACTGTCGTCGCTCGATTGTTTTCTTTTTCACTGATGGCTTGACTGCCTTCAATGTTACCCATTGATGAATTGATAAAGTTGATGTATTGCGTTAGCCTGAGAGCGGCAATCAGAGACGCTAGGTAGTCGTTGACGTTCTCCTTTTTCAAGTGCTTGATCTGCGTGGAGACTGTTCTATAGACGCGGCGGGAAATCTTGTTGGAGAGGCGGCCCACTGTCTGGACGGTGTGTAGAACTGGGTCCTCGGTGGCGGATATTGGCACTGTAAAGAGCAAAAAAAAAAGAGTGGAGGATTTAGTGATGATAGGAATGAATACTTTTTGGAGGTTTATTTTATTTATTTTTGCAAGCGATTTGTTTAGTAAAATTATCTACTTTTCGGATACTTAAATGTCATATGTTCCAATTAGATGCAGAAAATGTATTTATGTCTCAACACTTTTTTACATTAATTTTCTACGTAAACTAAGCTGAATAATCAATCTCAACGTGGAATACCGATTCAAAAACCAGACGACATAGAACACATCAATCGTCGTACAAACGACAACCATCACTTTAAGTGAAAATTTGACATTTAATTCGACATTGTCTTGGAAAATTTGACATTTAATGACAATGATATTTTAAAATCGAGCTCCCAATTCATTTTGACTATTTTGACAGTTGACTTAAAAATACATTTAACGGTTACGTACCATATATCTAAGTTCGCTTTCAATTTCGTGCATTAATTGTGGATTACTGAATATGAGTTCAACTAATTCAGTGAGAATTGTGATGGAAAGGGAAAGGAAGAATGCAGACGCCCCGAGAAGAACTCTTGCTAAAAATCGATAAGGAATATTTCATTTGGAGTGGATAGGAAGGGGAATAGTGATTTTATTAGAATTTTTTTATAAGCAGTGATATATAAAAAAAAATGTGAGAAGACTTAAATAGGATAATCAATTTATATGATCAGGTTTACCTAAAATGTTGACAAATTTTGATTCAAAATGTAAAACGTCCCAGGGATATTCAATATTAAGAAATGTAAAACGTCCCACGGATATTCCATATTAACAAATGACAGTTAAATTTAAAAAAAAATCAAAGAAAATCAAATTATTGTTTCAAAATGAGACAAACAGGTTTGTAATAAGTCAAAACATATTGGAGAAGGTACTTTAGCGAGATAATTTTGTCATAATCCTTATTTATGTTAGGCAATTACTGTTTTTTTCATTTTCAAAAATGTTGAATGTATGATTCGAGAACCTTTCTTTAGGTGACACTTTCAGAAATGTTTACATATTTAGTTAGATGAAATTATTTTTATGCCGTATGTATACATATAAATATGCATAAGTTTTACAAAAAGTACCATACTGTACTGTCAAAATTATAAATGAATTAGTTCAGGTATAATCTCTTAAACTTTGACAAAAAACTTGAAACTCTACCAAAACTCCATTTTGACATAACTTTCACCAATAACATAGGTAGGTAACATTTCTTTTTTTTAAAAAAAAAAAAAAAAACAAAATGAATTTGAATGAGAGCCCACACAGTTTGGATAGAAAATAGCCGTTTCATGAAAGCAAATAAACTAAAACAATATTTTCTGTTAGTGACAATTGGAAAATTTAGAAAATATGTTATAACCCGTCGTGGCATGCAGATTCCAATTAAGAAAACTTAAAAAAATTCACCTTAATAGAGAGGAATTGTTTCACAAACAAAGACATTCAATGTAAAAATTGAATAATTTTCATAACAACTTACTGTCATTAGCTTTCAGATTGCGAGCATTCATAATGGCAACTTGTTTCTTATCTGTCCCAAAAATAGAATAAATAAAAAAAGAAAAGAATGTGAATAATAGATAGGCAGTAATCGGCGCCATTTTTTTCATTTTCATGCGAAATTAAAAATATATTTATACATTCATATATTTGATAAACAAGCAGATAAATCTTGCCTGGGGCATACATTTTCGAATACCTTTTAGATGACGTTTAGTTGGTCAGTTCGAAAGAGGTATTTGTGAGTGATTTTCTAATTAATTACTAACCGATTGCTTATGCAAATTGGGGGAGACATGATTTGACTACATACTCGTAATTGAAATTTATTAGAAGTAATTATTCTTGGGGTATACATACGAGTACGCCTAATTCTCGTTTTCATTCTGGTCAAAAAATAAGACAAAACAGGGGAGGGTACCGACATGTCAATGGCTGATTGGACCGTTTAGTAATATTAGTAAGTCATTGAAGTCCAAATGCATATGTAGCTTCTCGTTATAACTATTAATGTATTTTATTCATAAATTGCAAAAGCCTTACGCGTTTGAAAATACATAATTCAAGAGAAAGTGAAATCTTTAAACTAAACTAAGGCAGTATGATAATAAGCTGAACTCTGACATGAATGGGTGAATGCATTCAGTAAAGAAAGGAGTTCCATCAAATACAACAATAAAATAACATGTTTTATTTTTTAAGGCATAAAACGAAATTGTCATCAAAGACAGTAAAAGCCAATTCACGAATTTAAACGAAAGATGCAACTGTTTCAGTTTATGCCGGACTTGAATCCCATATTAAATTTACTTTCCCTTCTTGGATCGCCATAAATTTGACATTTGACACACTCTCGGATGCTAACTCTGCCTAGGACTTAAAGCTGAATATGCCAACATCGCTGATGTACCTACCAAAGCTAACATATATTCATATGTCAACATTAATCCCTGAAAGTAAGTACGCTCAAACAGTATTCAGCTTTGAATTACAATCTATTTATACGTCAACGTTGATAAGATTTGTCGCATGTTTTCCCCCGTCGATTAAAAATACTGCCGACCTATTTAAATAATATTAAAACATTCTAGAAGCGCAAAAAGTCCAACGAACTTTACTGCGTCGTAAATCTTATCCTTAAGTACCCGTCAGACCATTCCTTAACAATACAAATACAACAATATTCTGACGCCATTCGACAAATATTATCAATGTACTTGCAGTCTACAAATGTCTAATCATTTATTAAACATTGCTCTTATCATATTAATGAAAGGAAAACAGAGCAAATCAGCGATAAGAGTTCAATTAAACATTCCATTGGAAAGTGTCATTATATCATTAGTAGATAAATATTATTTTTTATCAGACGTCCGCTGAATCCAAGAATTGCAATATTCACGTACTTTTGTTGTCAAATATGGATTAATTCATTTCGGTGTCACATGAATTGAAAGTAAAAAAAAGAACCTCAAACTGTCAAAATAAAAAGTATTGGAAGTTTAATTTTATAATGCTTGACAGTTTTTAAGTTCTTCTGGAAACTAGTGCTTTTCAAAAAGTAGATATTCACCCTGATTACCGTTGGCGTTTTACGCTTTTTGACGATTGCCGTTTTTTTCATAGCTACGACCTGCTGACCGTTAAACGTCACTAAGCATTGTTTTTGTCATGTGGAATACTATTACAACTCTTTCACATTGAAAAAGTTATGAAAATGGATTCGTGGTACATCTGAGGAATAAAACGACATTCGTCGAAAAGCGTACAACGCCAATGGTAATCAGGGTAATTACTTTATTTTTCATTGTTTGATTTTCTGATCAACTGACGAAACTTAACCTAGTCTAAAGCTAGCAAACCAATAATTTACACCCAATGTTAGATCGTGTTAAAAATATAAACTCACCATTTTCTTCCTCCACATCATTCTCTTTGTTGGGGAAATAGTATTCCAATAATCTTTCAGCGAGCGCCGTTGTACTATCGACACCATTCACTGCCAGTGAACCATATTGGGTAGCCAATACCTCATTAGCCTTCTGCCACGCCAAGTCTTTCAGTGAAGATGCCTTTTGTTGTCCAACAGTCTTTAGTTTGACAACCTTTTCAATATGTGGTTGTACAACATCAATTACTTTAGTCTTGGCTTGATTGTAGATTTCTTGAGGTGTATCCTTAATAATTGGTGCCTTGACTTCCAATTTATCGATACCCTTAACCAAGGTTTGATCAACATATTGAATGGGACGATCGAACTTTAGGACAATTGGTGCAGCAGTGGTAACAGCACGGGTAACACAATCCTCGGCAGTGCTAAGGGCCCAGTTGAATAGACGGTTTTTGCCTGAAAACAAAGAAGGAACATCATTAGATATCATATAATTATTTTTTAAAGTTATACAATCTTTTTTTGTAAGTTAGGTAGACAAGCTATGTGGGTAGGCTGCAGGTCAAAGCTATATTTGGCGTTGAGTAGAAAAAAAATTTTTTTAGGAATCAAAATTTCTTATTCCGGAAGCCGCAAAATACGTTGATCCTATCTGCCAGTGAATTCATGGCAATTATTGACAGTTCTGTTTACCTTTCCTTACGCTATAGCAATTTATCTCAATGAAATATGCATAATATGAGTTTTCACCTGTTATGCGGCGTATGAATCTGTGAAAATAAGTTGGTGGGCTCTCAAATGAGCAAGGACACAAATTGATAGATCCACAATAATATTTTGACAGTTGCTGTCCCAATTGTCAATAACTTGACATCTCAACATCCCAGTAAGACGATCGTAGACATCGGATGGAAAAGTGTGTACGATTGTCGTACGAGGAATTTGACCTTTGACTAATTCTAACAGAAAAAATATGAGAATGACATGAAACTTTACTTATTATGCAAGCCTCCGATAAAAAGATCTTCTATCAGAGCTTCCTCTCATCTGTCAAGCAAATGAATCACAAAGCAGAAAATAGCGAGCTACATACATAACTCAATTGCCACTGATTAGATGGAAACACGCGTCGACTTTGGAACGTACATTCATAGAATAAAAAAAAGCTCCATTGCTGTAGATACTTTCCTACATAAGACCAGCATCTAGAATATTCCCTTCTCCTAAATTCACATTGACTTCAATTAAATGCAATTTCATGCACATTGCATCATTTGCCATGATGGGGGCGCACCGGCAACATACCTTATTATTCAATTTACCGCATAAAATTAATTTACTAGATCAAAGTTCGTTCGTAGCAACAAAACAACTGCGCAGTCGGTGAAGTAATTTAACAAATAACAAATTCATGAGTGCTATCACAGAACAACTGACCAAAAAAAAAAATCGTTAAACGTGCTAATTATGTACGCAGAAAAAAAAAACGAAACCAAAACGTCAAGGGGGCAAAGTTTCAAATTTCAAAACAACAAATATTTTCTGCTGATCTTAAGGGGTCTGGCTTGGCTATAAAAACAGCAAAAAAAAGATTCGTATAGAGACACATGTATCTATAAGATGTTTTTTGCTCGAAAAAATGGGTACGTGCATGACGTCATTGCCCGGTGTTTACCCGAATTTTTTTTGGCAAACAAATTGAAATTTAAATAAAAATTTGGAACCATTTTCTGGACTTTAGACATCAGTTTGTGGACGAGAGGTTTTTTTTGTTATATTTTTAAAAAAACAGGTGTCTTATTTATTTACTTTCACATGCTGGTTTTTTTTTGGCAACGATTTGTTGACAGACATTTTTTAATGGCTATTTATTTTTAAACTTTAGACCCTCTTATGTCTGTTTTTTTCAATTTAAATATTTAATTTATCAAATTATCTGAGTAAACAAACCAATAAGAGTTAATTTATGGCATAAACACGCTATTTATGATCGGAAATGCAATAAGACGGATAGAGACAAAAGTGTATGTGACGTTTGGAATTGTAAATGTCAAAAGATATGATCTTATACCGTTTGACAATTAAAATAAATCACATATACTAAATTTGAAATGGTTTTAACGCGTTGACATAAAAGCTTCAATAAAAAAAAACTTGTTGATATCTGTTTGTTCGTCTGTCAAATATTTGGAACATTTTGGCGAATAACGAAAACAAGGGTAAAAATAGATTTAGTATTGATATTCTATGCACAAATGTGTTTGAATTTGTTTTTTCGGGACACACCCCTTTATTTTTGGAACAAGAAACATGGGCTGAAATGAAACCGAATGGTTTTTAATTTCGTATCATCATTAATCGTAGCTGAATCTCTTAAAAATACTCTAAATGCATTATTGTAGGAAATTAAGGATGAGATAACAGTCAGAACTCCATTTCATTAAAAAAGAAATGTCTAAAAGTTTTTTGTGTTTATATAATTCCACACTAAACTGGTCTAAATCGAATATATAAAGATTGTGATTTGAATGACTGAGAGCATGAGAATTCAAAACCAATATTATTATTATATTAGACGATTTAAATAGAAACAACTTAGTAACTATTATTAGTTTAACTTTAAATCTGTACCTTTTTACAAAATGTAGCCATAACCGAATTGGTACATGCATATGTATGTAATGTATGTACATCATTTTAAAATTGATTTAGTTACTAATCACTACTCGTATGACTGATTAACATTTGCAATAAAGCGGGGAGTCATTCAAAGGTGAAGAATATGATACCCATTAAAATCTTATCTGTCAATTTACATTTCGTATCAGTAATCGAATATACAATATTCCAATTACATCAGATGCTGACTCAAGTCCAATTTGTATCATGCAATAAAAATGTTCAATGTTAGTTGTTGTTATTGCTAACTACAGTGTATTTCAAAATAAATTCTTACGATTTATATTAAAATTAGGAAACACTTGACGATACGAAAAGGAAATGAGTGTATTTAGCGTAATAGATTCATGAATAAAATGTATTCGATACATTTCGATGATTACTGTGTCGGACTAATGACTATTTACATCAATAACTTAAGAGTTTTAAAGTAAATATTAGGTCTGTTCGCGTACTTTCTGCACCAACTTTGCGGTTTGTCAAATTTCAACCAGTAGGGGCAAAATTCTATCAGAGAGAGGTAAAATTACGAAAAAGTAAACGAACGCGTTGAACCACAATAGTCCAAGTTTTTAAACGTCAAACCTAAAACCCAATTGTACGCGAAATAAAGAAAGAGAAGGAACAAGCCAACAGAAAATGACATATACAGCGATTTAACAGATATCACAAATCTGCCCAAAGAAATTCCTTGGGCTAAAATTCGTAGCATGGGCAAATTTCTTACTCTCTCGAGAAGGCTTTCTTCCATGAAAAACTATGAAAATTCTCCGTACTCAAACAGGTTTTCCTAAAAATTCGTAACTTTTCGTATAAATTCGCTGTTTTGGGAGGGTATGCGAATGGACCTATTATCTAGGTTTTGAATATGTGAACAAGACTCGACGTTTCATGTCAAAAATGATAGATGATCAAGGCTTGAAACTTTTAGGGCTTATGCATTTCAGATAATAGTCTTGCATAGAGATGGTGTTGTCACAACTACTACGTGCATCCGCTATAAACGAAAAAAATAGTTCTAGACTAATGTTTTAGAATGAGTTGCTAGACTGGTAAGTCCAAGAGTTTATGAACGACAAAGACTTGAAAATTATAGATCAAAATTGCAGGGTGTTTGGTAAAAACAGAGATGGAAGTTTGACCTGAGGTTAAAAGACCATTGATATCAAAAAAAGGTTGGAACGATAATTGTTCATAAATATGCTACATTTCACGCATATCCGGATTTAATGCTCAATTTCTGTACCCAAAGTCAGACATCCGATACGTTGACGATAGATACGTGCCAAAATGACCCGAGTCTGGTAAACCGGATTTGAGTCTAATGTCAGAAACCATCTTCCGATATACGATTTCAAGACAATAATTTCGCAAAGATCTTTATTCTTATTGCCTTTATACTTTTGGGACATCAGGTATCAGAGATGAGTCAAAACTATCTAAAACTTAATACTCGTATATCTGATGTCAAAAATTCGTCATCCAATACGGCAAATACCAGGTTTAACGTAGGTATGTATGTTTGACGTGTGAATGTAAACATAGGCCCCATGCAACTTGGGTTTAACCGTAGTCAGAAGACTTTCATAATTAATGCCACTAACTTCCATGGAAGCATAGGACTTCCCATCGATTAAACAGTTATTAGCAAGGTGGCTGTAACTTTAATGTCTCTATGCGAACGTATGACTTTCCGGCAAATTCATTAGTTATACTGCCACGAATTAACTTATTGTATACATTGAAGCACACTTTAATTCTATTGCCCTGTCCTATATAATTTTCTGAAAGTCAATTGGATAAGGAAATAAGCTAAGATAGACTTGTATGAATTTTACGGCTTAGTTTTACTGATTGTATGTTACTTTCAGCTTCTGTACTGAGTGCCTGAACTACAAAAGACGGTTGTTTCATTCTGAACTAGACTCGATTAATTCTGTGGCCTCAAGCAATAACCGCTAAGTTGATTGAAAATTTCCTTTTTCCCGAAAACGTATGGGATTTTGCTATATCGGTCTTGTTTCTTTGATTAGAACTCGGTAACCACAGCAGAGAGAAAATTAAAAAATTGATGGCATAAATTTAGTATTGGAGTATTGGAGCGCCTTCTGGCATCCTTAAGTCAATTCCGTCATAACTCGACTTAAGCGGTTATCGCTGAGGCCACAGAATTTTATTTTTGAAGTCAAAGAACTCTTCTCTCTTCCCTTCAATCTATGAAAGATGTCTTTCCAATTTAACTAATTAGTGCCCTAATTTAAACTCTAAGACACGTATGTATTTCCCACATTTTTCTTTTCCATACCGCTATTATCACTTTACACCCCAATTACACTTAATTGATTCAATAAAAAAAAACCACATCGAATGATCTTATTATCGAAATCTAAATTCGATCAATTGATTGCAATTTAAGTTCGAAAAATTAAGTCGCTTAAACCGTTTTGAACTTTATGTACCGCAATTTACAATCGTTAAAAGCCGGCAGGAAATGCATACATCCACCATATTTCCCCTAATCAGTTATAGAAAAATTTTCCGTAATCAAAATCACGAGGTTAAACTTTTCTTCTTTTTTTTTTTTTTTTTTTTTTTCTTTTTTCACTTACCTTTAACTTTTTCGTAGACATCTTGACTTTGTTGCCATGCGGCTCCTACCACAGGCAATTTCATCATACGCTCCAGTGATTCCAAATGCGGGAGGAGACTTTGTGTATCCTTCTCCTGGCCATTCTCATTTGAATGCACTGAGTTGTTTGTATTATTTAAATTATTTGAGCTTGAAGCCATTTTTATTTTTTATTATTTTTTTTTGTCTTAAATTTCTTTTTAAACTTTCACACTAGTTTTATTTTTATTTTTATTTATAAATTTTCCACTTTTCTTTTCTTTTTTTTTATTCTCTGAATAAACTGTTTTCTTTTTCAATATATCTCATGAATTATAACTTTTTAACGGATAGAAAAACTTCTTCTCGCACTAAATTGTCGCAAAACCGTTCAGAATCTGATTCAGTTGAGCGATCGCACAAGAGTTTTATTACAAAAATTTCATATAGCCGGCGGAAATAATCGAATCTTATCGAAACTTTTTCTCTCTCTCTTTCTTGAGATAAGAGTTTTGTATGGTGTACATACCTCTCTTTTATTCTCTTAAAAATTTCAATTTGATTTCGTCAAGTGCGAGAGGCGACGTTGTTGCTGCGACAAAACGACGATCATCACACTCATCGGCCCAAATTTTATGACTTGACGACCAATGAGTGGTATTGTATTGCCTGATCGGGTCCCCTTGCCCCTGTGACCTGTTGGTACTTCTCTAAATAGAGTCTGGGTGGCCGATAAGAGACCCCTCGAGAATACGACAACTCAATGTCCAAAGTGTAAACTTAGCCACAGATAGGCCAAGTGAGTGATATTAATTTCTTATTTTTTTTTTATTTACTTGTACTTGCATGGATTTTGTCTTGAATTATCGACTTGATAAGGGAAGCCGACGGCCCTTTAAGGGTGATAAGTCATTACACTGATTATATAGACTTTTCGAGATGAACTTTGGTCTGTGAGGCTTTTAGTTGCAGGAAAACGCGATAGTCTGGAAATAATGATTATAATGTGCGTACGTGATGCAACCAAGCTCATTATCGCTGGGCATACTACATATGTAGATTCCACATACTGTATCTGAGTTCGTTTTCGATGTAGTGATTTAGGTGCATACGTACATGCATATATCGATAGTTGTTAAAAAATGTGTTTATTATTTGCTCGAAAATTTATAAAATAAACCGATGAGCAAATGAGGGCACCCTTGGTGCGGATTACGTATAACTTACTCACAAAGTAGACGTGATGTACAAAGTCCAATGCAATAACAACTGTTGCTCAGTGCGTACTTTCTAAAGCACGTGCATACTAAATTATTTAGATCAGTTAAGCGGTTTTACTGTCAGTGTGAACTATTTGAAACCGGAATGTCGCTAGAAAGCATTATTTTATTAATTTTATTACTTCCACTGTCATTGGCAAATGTTTGCTTTGAAGATGACAAGCAAAAAGTATACTTTATGTACGCTTGACTGGAAGAAAAGAAACATAAGTTTGAAACCAGCTGTGGTGTACTGGATATACACGGCGGTTGTAAGACCCATTCTAACAATATGGTTCACTAGTATGGTGGATGGTACTTGAGAAGCAATACCAGCTTTCAAATCTCGTCAAAATACAGAGAGCAGCGTGCATCGGAGTCGTGGGATCAACGAAAACAACACCAACAGCGGCAATGGCCGCCAAAACCGCTATAAGACTGAGAGAAGGCCGATTGTGATCATCGAGCCTTTAGATAAATAGATAGATAATTGTTGCAAGGTGCAAGTGCACTGCGACTCTTAGCAGATCTATTGTGCCCCTCAAACTAAGGCTCAAGTCGATGATATGATCGGTCTAGGGCACTTCCTCCAGTCCTGCTTCTGCTATGAACCGGAGTATCTTGAGTGGATCCAGCGAAGGTAGATCCAATTCTTATAGGAGGTATGCTCCTATACTATACTATACTATACTAGGGCCCTTGTACGCACTACGACCTATAAGATCTATTGTGCCAGCCCGGTGCTTAGCTGAGAACTTGGTTAAGGCCCTTGATAAACCTCAACAAAGATCCAGGCTTAATGTTCCACAAGTCAGATTGACTCAATAAAGCCCTCCCGAGATGGAGAAGTCTTTTTCCTGCGGCCATGGGGCATTCACAAAGAATATGTTCTGTCGTCTCTTTTTGCTCTCCATAGCCGGCATTCGTCTGTATCTGCTACTCCTATCTTGTGCAGATGGTACCTGAGTGGGCAATGATCAGTCAAGTAGCCTGTTAATATTGTTAAGTCTGCTTTCCTAAGCTCGAGTAGCTTTTTATCCTTGCAACGGTTGAGATTAATGAACAACTTTGCCTGTTTTAGGCGCTTGAGTTTGGCCTAGTACTCTGCATGATTATCATTTTCCCATTTCTTTATTTAGATGTTTGCGCTACTCCGTGTGACTCAAAAATAGGGTTCAGGACCGACTAGTATGCGACTAGCGGCTCTTCCCGCTAAGCAGTTTGTTTGCCCTCGAAACCTTCGTGTCCTGGTATCCAGGCCACAGTGACGGTGTTTTTCGATGCAAGATTTTAGAGTAGGTTTAGACAGCCCCATACAAGTTCTGATCCTAGCGTGTACGATTTCAGAGCCATAAGTTTTGCCTGGCTGTGCGAGAGGATATAGATACGAGTACCCTCGACCCTTCTTCGCAGACATTCTCGTACACAGAATTCGATTGCATGGAATTCTGTCTGAAATATTGTTGGTGATTTCCCAAGCGCTGCCGCACGTGGGAACCTGGGTCCATAAACCACTGCGCCAGTGCTACCATTTTCCAATTTGGAACCATCTGTGTACCGAGTTTGAGAGTTTGGTAAGACTACAAGCCCTTAATTCCTCCATGTGTGGCAGTAACCTATGACCACATTGAATTTGCAGGTATGCACCTAAGTGATTTCTTCTTTTGTGAATCAGTGCTTCGCATTCCATAAGAAGGTGCGCTGGTGTTTCTACGAAGTCCCTGCAGAATCTGCAGTGTCCCTCTCGTTATTCCCAGTTTCCTGAGGTGCTCCTTGAGTCTGCAGTGACCCGTTAACATGCCCGTCAAGATGCGAAGTCGGTTCTTGCTGACTCTTAGGCAGGTTCTACTTCTTTTCTGGTTGTATTTCCAAGAAGTTCTTTTGCCTGTCTTAGTTGTAGGATATCGTCCCAATGCTTGGTCCATTTGTTGCCTTCCTCTTTCCTTAAGTATTTCCTTATTTTGTGGGGTCCTATCCCACAAAAGGGTTCTGGTCCAAGAAACGGCGTGTCTGATCCGTTTCTTGCTAGTTCATCAGCTGCTTCGTTTCCCTCTACTCCTACGTGACCTGGTACCCAGCAGAGAGTTACTTTGTTTGCCTCTCCCAGTTTGTTGATCCTGGTGAGGCATTCCAGGCATTCCGGCTTGGCTGTCTGACAGTATTGCGATAATTCCTGTCTAGGTTGAATTGTCGCATCTTCTCGTGTGAACTTCTGCTTGAAATATACTGGGGAATATTCCCAGTGATTCTGAGAATCTGGTCCTGGGCCCGTACACTCGAGCCCCAGTGCCTGTAGATGTTTTCGATCCGTTTGTGTACCATTTAATTGTGTGTTGTTTGAATTCGTACTTATCGGTCTCACTGCTCCAAACCGTTTTGTTGCTCAGCCCTGATTCGAAGTATTTTTCAAACCAGTATTTCTTGACCATATGGCCTGTCTCTTGGCCAGTCCAGAAGCGGTATCGATTTGGATAGCGTTACTCGCTCCTTGTTTGCTCTTTGTATTCTCAATATCGTTTCCTTGGCGATTCGCTTTAGCACTATGTGAAGTGGAGGTATACCTACGATCACCTCTAGTGTTGCAGGCTAATCTTTGCACCTTGCTCAGCGATGTCCTCGTCGTAGTTAACCTTGTTCGGTCAACCCATGCCACTGCCCTGTATGTGATGATGGGTCGTACTATCAACATGTACAGCCACCTCAGTGTGGCTAGGCTACAACTCCAGGCCTTTCCTGAAATGTTCCTGTACACCATAAGTGTTCTTTCCAAAGGAGTTAACTGTCTAGTTCTATACCTAGAACTGTTTCTGTGGGTCGATCCTGATACCTTCCAATAGGATAGGTTACATACGCTTTAGCTGTCTTTTCTTAGTGAAGGGTATCACAGTGGTTTTGATAGGATTCACTCTAAGTCCTACCGTTTCCCCTCATTTCTGTGTGATTCTTAGACCCCTTTGAATGATTTCGCATAGCGTTTCTTCAAATTTTCCTCTTGCAACAAGGACTATATCGTCGGCGTACCGCTGACACTTAATGCCGGCGTCTGTTAATTTGCGCAGTAGTTCATCTACTACTAGGCTCCACATCAATAGTGATAATACCCCTCCTTGTGGGCAGCCTCTAGTGATGCGTAAAGTGATGGCTTTTTTACCCACCTCTGTGTCAGCCATCTTAGTTCTCAGCATCTTACACATCCAATTCGAGCCTTTACGGCCATGCCTCCATTTCGTCCCGATGGGGGACTACAAGTGGATTGACGGAAACTGGTCACATGGACCCGATGCATTTGAAAGGAGATTCACTACAAGAATTCCTAACAAAATGTACTGGAAGAACCGAAGAACCATGAAGAAAAAGGAGCTGGCGTTTTATACCGACGGTTCTAAAATGGACGCACGGCAGCGACGACTGCATCGTCCTTCAGGCCATCAGTCACAGCCATCATACAGGCTGCTAAAATGATACGCGAGAGTAATATCATTGGTAAAATGATCACTGTCTATATAGACAACCAGGCAGCCGTTAAGGCTCTGGACTCTGCTGTAATCAGGTCGAGGCTTGTGAGAACCTGCAAATCACTCTTAATCGAGATATATAGAGCCAATGCGGTGACCCTCTGCTGCGTACCAGGGCATATGGATATCGAAGGAAACGAAAGGGCTGACGAGCTTGCTAGGAAAGGATCGGCTCTGCACTTATCTATGGCCCTCCCTTTCGTAGTAACCCCAATCAGTTCCTTACGGAAGAAGTTAGAAGATGAAGCCACCGCTTAAGGGAACAGACGCTGTGTTCATCTGGAAATAGCGCACTACCCTTACAGCGTTTCCAGTTGGTCTACTTACTTTACTTATGTCCTGTATCCCCTTGTGGGTCCTAGGGCCTCTACTACGCCTACGCGCCATCGTGTACGGTTTCTGGCAATGTGTCTGAGTTCTCCCCAACTTTTCCCTAACTGCCGTGCCTCCTTCTCGACTGTTCTGCGCCATGTTCTCCTTGGACCGGCAGGTCTTCTGCCATCCTGAGTTAGAGGGTTCCTTTGCATAGCATGGTTCGCTATGGAGCTGTCACCCTTTCGGAACGTGTGACCAATCCACTGCCACTTCCGCCGTTGGATAGTTGTGCATATTGGTTCCTGACCCGTTTTCTCGTAAAGGTGTTCGTAAGAGATACGGTTGGGCCAGAAAATCCTTAAGATATTGCGAAGGCACCTATTAACAAACATTTGCAGCTTTCTGGTGATAGTAGTGGTCACTCTTCTGCTGCAACCATATAGCAGCACGGATTGAACGTTGGAGCGGAACAGTCTTATTTTGGTGCTCAAACTGATTGCATTGCTTCGCCATATTTTGGACAACATCCCGAACGCGGACTTTGCTTTGGCGATCCTGTTGGCTATATCCAGTTCGGTTCCACCATCGGTCGAAACAATACTCCCAAGATACTGGAAATCATCTACTCTCTCTACCGGTTGTCCAGCAATGCATATTTGAGCCGATGAGTTTGTTCCAAGGCTGATAATTTTAGTTTTTGCCGTATTAATTTTCAGCCCTACGACACCTGCCTCCCTCTCCACATCTGCTGTCATTTGGTGGAGGTCCATAATTCTGTGGGAGAGTAAGCATACATCGTCTGCGTAGTCAAGATGTTTCAGTTGAGATGTAAGAGTCCATCGAATTCCTCCGTTTCCCGTCGACAAAGCTGCATGAAGCACATCGCTAATCACCAATAGGAATAATATTGGTGAAAGGATACAGCCTTGTCTTACCCCACTTTGGATCTCAAATTCCTCAGACAACCTTCCCCTGTGCAGAACGTGACATTTGGAGCCTTCATATGTAGCTTTGATAACAGCAATTAGCTTATCGGGAATACCTCTCCTGCGTAAGGCACGCCAAATAAGCTCCCTGTTGACACTATCGAACGCCTTCTCAAAATCGATGAACAGCAGGTGCAGTGGCGATCGATATTCAACACACTGTTCGATGATAATCCGCAGGGTGTTGATGTGGTCGGCACAGGAGGATCCAGAGCGGAAACCTGCTTGTTCGGCATCGAGTGTGTCTTCTAGATGTTGTTTGATTCGCTCAAGGATGATTTTAGCTATTATCTTAGCTACAGCAGGCAGCACGCAGATACCCCTCCAGTTTCCGCACTCCATTAAATTTCCTTTCTTAGGAAGCTTGACGATCATTCCCTTTTTCCACTCATTAGGAAAGCTCTTAGCTTCCCAAGCTCTATCTATAAGTGGAAGCAGAAGCTCAGCCGATGTTGTTGGCGCTGCTCGTAAGAGCTCTGCTGGAATACCGTCAAGTCCTACCGCCTTGTTGGTTTTGAACCGTGTATTCGCTAGCGATATGCTCCCAAATCAGACTGAGATGCCCGAGGTGAGAAGTTCCCGAATACGCACCACGAAGATGAGATCATTACCGCGATCAAGGCACTCAAAACCAGCAAGGCGGTAGGACTTGACGGTATTCCAGCAGAGCTCTTACGAGCAGCGCCAACAACATCGGCTGAGCTTCTGCTTCCACTTATAGATAGAGCTTGGGAAGCTAAGAGCTTTCCTAATGAGTGGAAAAAGGGAATGATCGTCAAGCTTCCTAAGAAAGGAAATTTAATGGAGTGCGGAAACTGGAGGGGTATCTGCGTGCTGCCTGCTGTAGCTAAGATAATAGCTAAAATCATCCTTGAGCGAATCAAACAACATCTAGAAGACACACTCGATGCCGAACAAGCAGGTTTCCGCTCTGGATCCTCCTGTGCCGACCACATCAACACCCTGCGGATTATCATCGAACAGTGTGTTGAATATCGATCGCCACTGCACCTGCTGTTCATCGATTTTGAGAAGGCGTTCGATAGTGTCAACAGGGAGCTTATTTGGCGTGCCTTACGCAGGAGAGGTATTCCCGATAAGCTAATTGCTGTTATCAAAGCTACATATGAAGGCTCCAAATGTCACGTTCTGCACAGGGGAAGGTTGTCTGAGGAATTTGAGATCCAAAGTGGGGTAAGACAAGGCTGTATCCTTTCACCAATATTATTCCTATTGGTGATTAGCGATGTGCTTCATGCAGCTTTGTCGACGGGAAACGGAGGAATTCGATGGACTCTTACATCTCAACTGAAACATCTTGACTACGCAGACGATGTATGCTTACTCTCCCACAGAATTATGGACCTCCACCAAATGACAGCAGATGTGGAGAGGGAGGCAGGTGTCGTAGGGCTGAAAATTAATACGGCAAAAACTAAAATTATCAGCCTTGGAACAAACTCATCGGCTCAAATATGCATTGCTGGACAACCGGTAGAGAGAGTAGATGATTTCCAGTATCTTGGGAGTATTGTTTCGACCGATGGTGGAACCGAACTGGATATAGCCAACAGGATCGCCAAAGCAAAGTCCGCGTTCGGGATGTTGTCCAAAATATGGCGAAGCAATGCAATCAGTTTGAGCACCAAAATAAGACTGTTCCGCTCCAACGTTCAATCCGTGCTGCTATATGGTTGCAGCAGAAGAGTGACCACTACTATCACCAGAAAGCTGCAAATGTTTGTTAATAGGTGCCTGCGCAATATCTTAAGGATTTTCTGGCCCAATCGTATCTCTAACGAACACCTTTACGAGAGCACGGGTCAGGAACCAATAGGCACAACCATCCAACGACGGAAGTGGCAGTGGATTGGTGACACGTTCCGAAAGGGTGACAGTTCCATAGCGAACCATGCAATGCAATGGAACCCTCTAACTCAGGATGGCAGAAGACCTGCCGGTCCGAGGAGAACATGGCGCAGAACAGTCGAGAAGGAGGCATGGCAGTTAGGGAAAAGTTGGGGAGAACTCAGACACATTGCCAGAAACCGTACACGATGGCGCGTAGGCGTAGTAGAAGCCCTAGGACCCACAAGGGGATACAGGACATAATGGAGCCACTTTGTGAAGAAGTCCATAACCACTGCTATATACCGATTTCCATCCGATACAGGCGGATATCGATAGCTCTCGAACGTGCATCCGGCATGACTTGGCTGCAGTCCACCTCGTGTTCGCTGGCTGGGACCTGTCCGAGCGGCACAGTTTTACAAACATAACAACATATTATTACGTCTACGGTGCGTCCAATTCAGAAGTATCGAGTTTTGATTTTTGACAGCGTTAGAACTACGTAAGCTAGATATGTAGGCTTACACAAAGGGCATCTGAAGGCAGTTGCTCTGCCCACACGCTAACATGTTGGTTCCAAATAGGGTGAAAAAGTTAGGGACGGGGTTATTTCGTTGTGCTTATACATATCCACTTCGATTCTCCCATAAAGTCTGAATGTATTCAGGTTGAATCATTTATAGCAAACCTCATCTGATATTCCCACAGAACCTGTCAGATATCAGTTCAGTTAGAACCAGCTACATAATAAAAATACACATGTATGTGTTGAATATACTTTTGTATTTCTAAAATCCTACTCTAATTGGAAATGTATCTATTGTAAATGGGGCGCAATCAAGATTCTTGCTGTAGGTTGTGAGACTTCATAGGATTGCATGCCACAGCGCATAATACACAAAACACAGTCTGATTGTACATTGTAACTAAAATTATTTTTACATTACCTATTACGTGTCACGCATAATTCAAAATTCGATACAGTTTTACCACGCGATTTTCATATGTAAATGAAACCTATGATGTTCACAAATGGTTTGCTTACTTACATAATGTACATATGGTATATTGGCTACGTACACAAACAGCCAAATAAAGTAGGAAAAAAAAAGAACGTAAACGTTTGTGACATTCGTCACACTATATTCATATTTTATGTGTTGTAATTAAAGGCACTATTTGAAAGCACGACATCACGCCATCAGAATTGTCTGTTGTTTTTTTTTTTTAATTACAAAACATGCATAATTGCACTGACCTTTGCTTTTTTTTTAGTGGAGTCGGCGACAGTTTCTTCATTGACTGCATGTACGTTTTAAAAAACTCTCAGGTCATCAAATTCAAAATTACATCATACATACATTTTCATTTACCACAGCAGAAAAAGAAGTGATTTATGATGATGAGGGATGGAGATAATAATAATTCAAGTTGGCTGAAACTATTCATATTCAAACAATATTTTCCTGAAACGCCAATTTAAAAGGCCGTGAGTTTTTCACCATCTTTGATATTTTAATCAACTTTACCCTATCTACATACTTATCAAGGCTCTCGCCAGGATATCCTACACAACTTTTAAACCACAGTCATTTTGGCAAAGCTCCAATCGTTACATTAAATATTTCGGCAGAATGACATACAAGTACAACGTCAACTAATTGGCATAAATCCTTTTCCCTTCCAAATTAGTTAAATCTGCATGACAGTTCGTTTTACGAGTATCATATCAAAATAAATGCCCGCAACCGCAGTCCAACTCTGATCTTAATACACGAACAAAAAAAAGGTTTGATAACATTTGGAATGCATACGATGGGAGAGGCTACAGATAACTGAAAGGTTTGAAGGAATTTCAACTGTTCCATCAAATGTAGAGGAAGAATGGCAACTGTTTTCAACAACGGTTATTGCCTCTGTGGGAGATATTTGTGGAGTGAAGCGGCTTGGTGTGGCGGCTGGTGGTGAGAAAAGAACTGGTTGCCTTAAAGCACCCGGAGTTCAAGAAGCCGTCAGGGAGAAGAAGAGAGCCTTTAAGATATGGATTTACTTTGGGAACTCCAATTCTCGAAATCGGTACATTGAGGTGCGAAAAACTTGCAAATTAGCTGTAAAAACAGCGAGAGAACAGTCTTGGAAGGAGTTTGGAGAAAAATTTAAACGTGATCATAGATCTGCAAATAAGATGTTCTTAGACCGTCCGCCGAATCAGAGGAAGAAAATTGAATATCGTTG
The DNA here is from genome assembly GCA_945910035.1 of Brachypalpus laphriformis. Lineage (NCBI taxonomy): Eukaryota > Metazoa > Arthropoda > Insecta > Diptera > Syrphidae > Brachypalpus > Brachypalpus laphriformis. The sequence goes on along the minus strand of OX246753.1, from coordinate 17,993,621 downwards.
AAGGAGTCAAATTCAAAAACGGTACACTTTTTTCCAATGACGAGGACATCTTACGCAGATGGAGCGAGTACTTTTCCGAATTGTTCAATCCCGAACATGACATACCTATGGTCGAGAGTAGAGCGTAAGTAGTCCTACGATAGAGGAAGTAACTTGGGCGATCAAATCGCTAAAAGTCGGCAAATCTGCTGGTGTGGATGAAATCCGACCAGAAATGAACAAGGCTTTAGGAAAAGAGGGATTGCAATGGCTCTCGCGTGTCATTAAAGCGGCCTGGGCATACGGTTAAATATGTAACTGATGATTGGCAAATGGGGGTGATTGCTCCTCTTTTTTAAAAAGGAGACAACAGAGAATGCGCCAACTACAGGGGTATTCATTCATTCATTCATTTCAATGGCCCGCTAATCCTTCATGAGGGTCGCGGGGGTAGGATGCTCAGGTGGACTCTCCATCCTTCTCGATCCTCCGCCATTGACTCTAATTCATCAGGGGGAAACCCTAAGCGGCTCCAGGAGAGATGTCGGACTTGATCCAACCATCTATTTCTAGGCCTTCCGCGAAGTCGTCTACCTGATGGCACGGCAACCATGGCGCGTCTTGGAAGCCGGTCTGAGGGCATACGCACTACGTGACCAAACCATCGAAGCATAGATCGTTCCGTTCGGAGAAGTAGCTGCTCAACGTAGAGCGCCTCGCGTACTCTGGTGTTACGCACTCGATCCCTACGAGTTATTCCAACAACACCGCGAAGGAACCTCATATCGGCAGCTTGTATCCGCGATCTTATAATTTCAATCACTACCCAAATTTCATGACCATAGGTTAAAATTGGAACATACACAGAGTTAAAAACCGATAGCTTAGCTTGAACACTAAGTTCGGCCTTCCTTATAACAGATTGGCCAAGCTCTCTCAAAATTGATCCAGCCTAACCAATTCTACAGGATAACTCGGCATTGCTCCTCCCATCACTCGTGAATAAAACCCCGAGGTACTTAAACTTCTCCACCTGCTTCAGCGGGACTCCACTAACATGCAGAGTGCACTGAATGGTTTTTTTGGAAACGACCATTACTTCCGATTTGTTCACGTTGATCTTCATTCCAGCATCATCACAAACGGCTACAAACCTTTCGAGTGCGCGCTGAAGTTCGGTTTGAGAAGACCCAAGGATGACCAAATCATCCGCAAAGAGCATATGATTAATCCTTAGGTCTCCCACTTTGAAACATTCTCCGCCACGGCTGCGCTGTAACATCCAATCCATATATACAATGAAGAGGAGAGGTGACAAAACGCACCCCTGGCGCAGTCCAACGCCCACAGTGAAAGGTATTGATTTAACACCGTTTATCCGAACATAGCTTCTACAGTTTGTATATAAAGACTTAATCGCCCTTAACAGGGAACCAGCAATCCCATACTTTACTTTACAAGAAGGTTGGAGTAATATTCGCCTGTAATTTTTATTTATTTTTTTTCCGAGGGTAGGTGAAAATCTTCAACAAGACACTATGAGGATCGACAGCGCGTGCTCATAGTAGTGTGGGATTCTTACCCACTAAAAAACCTCCCTTCACAACAGACTTGTTTTTATTTTTACTACAACTAAGTATTCGACTTATCAAGTAGTTTTCGTTTCGCGAAATAATGACGTTTTGCAGGTACCTTCCCATTAGAAGTTCCTGCTAGCTCCGCAGTTTAGACGCGGTTACTTAACGCGCTAAGTCTAAATGTTCTGCCTGTAATTGTTCTGCCTTTCTCAAGGTAATCAATTAACAGGATCCCGTTCGCATCCCAAACCACACTGGCCATGACCTTTCCGGCAGATGTGATCGACTTCGCATTCTTTGGCGCTGAACCGCCGGCTTCCACCCACTGCTCGACTGCTGTTTCGTTTTTGACGTATAGTGGTGGACCCATGTCTCATCCATTGTGACAAATCGCCGCACAAAATCGGTCGGATCCCTATTGAATCGGTCCAAAGATTGCCGGGAAAATCGTTTGCACATTTCCTTTTGATCGGCATTCAGCAAATTGGGCACCCATCTTGCGCCGAGCTTTCGCATCCCTAAGTTCTTGTGCAAGATGTTTCGCACCCTCTCTTCCGATATACACACAGCCTCAGCTATCTCACTCACCTTCACTCGCCTATCGTCCAACATGATATCATGCACTTTTTCGATGGTTTCGGGTGTGGTTGCGGTTTTTGGCCGTCCTTCATGTGGGTCATCTTCAAGGGACGTGCGACCACGTTTGAATTCAGCTGCCCACTTTTTAACGGTTGATATGGAAGGAGCAGAGTCCCCGTAAACTTTTGTCAACTTTTGGATGAATTTCCTCAGGGGTTAACCCATCCAAAACGAAGAATTTTATGACCGCACGATATTCAAGTTTATCCATTTTAACGAAAAACACGCAAAACGTCTACTGCAAAAATTCGTGTAAACAAACTACTTGAGAGAACAAGTTGAAACTTGTCACACGAACTAATGAGAAGTGCACCCAGGCAGGAAACATACATTTTTGCTGATTAGAACGCTATCTCTGCATCAGGACGAGAACTTTTCACCTTGCCCTCGTAACACTTAATTGTTAAGCAAATATAAAAATATTAAGCACTTTTCTCACTTCGATTGCTATTTTTCCGCCAATTTTAATCCTTATTAAACGTCAGTGTGTAGCTGCTGCTACCAACTTGTGAAAATGAAATTTCTAGGTGAACGAGAGCGTTTTTTTATTTTGAGATGAACTAGTTCAGTTCACAGAGAAAAGAAAACGCGGCTATTGTATTCATATTTTGTACACCCAAATAAATCTTATTTTGTTTCTACATACAATAAAAAGTAGAGCGCAAACAAAGTTTTGTTGGCATTTCAACGTTTTGCAGTACACCTGAATGAAAATCTGGTTTTGTAACTCTCTGGAATATTATACAAACAAACATATAGACTGTAGTTGCAACAAAATGTCCCAAACATATAATATCTAAAGTTATATGTAATGTATTTGCATAGGCTTTTTTTTTATTTGGAAACAACATTTTTGTTTCTTTGCAATACTCAACATGTTCGGTGTTAAATAATATAATATTATATTTGATGGACAGAAGAATTTGGGAAAGATGAACGTTTTGAGTATACAATTTCGATTAAAAACGAAGAACTAGCTAAAACTTTCAAAGTGAAAAACATAAAATACAACAGAACAACAATTCATTTTATTTTAAACACAATCAAACAAAACAAAAAAAATGGAAAAAAAACCAAGGTATATTACCTAAATTTATTCAGAGGTATTCTTAGAAAATTGATCATGCTTTTTTGCTTTTTTTTTAAGCCACCCAAAAGGTGGCCTCACATTGCTCTGCAAATTTTAGACTGATGTTGACGGCCGAAATGAATTGTGCTGGTTTGACGACATCGAAAACCGTATTTTCTGCTGCACTGTTCTCTGAAAATGCTAGGTCATCTTCAACATCTGAATGTAAGAAAACCACATTTTCATTCCATTCCCTTATATCATTAGACGTGCATTGGAACCTTTGAATGAAATTAGAATGTAGAGCTGGATTTGAATAAAAAATGGTTGACTTACATGGGTAAAACTCCTGAAATTGGACTTTTCTGGTCCTCTCTCTCCCTCACTATCACTCCTGGACAGTGACCCTTGTGGCCCCTCTCTCGAGGATGACCTTCTGTCATCAGATTCAGAGGAAGCCAACAATACCGTGATAATGGTATCTGAAGCGAGAAGTAGCCCCAATGCTGCGGATCCTTCAGATTAACCTGCATCACTCCATCACGGCTTCGGCCTCCCTCATTCTCCGGCTCAGCAAATACGGGGAAGACTTAGTCTTGATCCAGCAACCATGGGTTGTTGGAAACCGGGTTTGTGGACTCAAGACTCCAAACTACAAATTAATCTACGCAACAAAGGAAGGTAAACCGAGATCCTGTATCCTTGCGAAGACCCACCTAAACATCCTTTTACTCTCTAATTTCAGCAATCAAGATATAGTCGCTACCAACCTGGAATTGCGATCAAGAAATGACTGACTGGTATCAGCTTATCTAGGTCACGATCTTGTGCGCCCACTCCCCCCGGACATCTTGGGGAGCTTGATTGCTGTAGCAGAGAGCCGAGACACTGGTCTCATCATTGGTTGTGATGCGAATGCCCATCACTCAATCTGGGGCAGTTCCGACATAAATGAAAGAGGTGACCAACTTTTTGACTTTATCCTTAGTACTAACCTCCTAATCTGTAACAGGGGGTCCAAACCGACCTTCATTACTCGTAACCGACAAGAAGTCCTGGACATCACTCTTGTCTCTGATCACTTATATAACTCGGTTAAGGACTGGAGAGTCTCTGATGACCACTCTTTTTCAGACCACCGCTACCTCCAATTTAGTCTTGATGACTATCTGCCTGATGAGAAGGTTTTTAGGAATTATAGGAAAACCAACTGGTCCCTTAATAGGAAACGTTTATTAACGCTTATTCCCTCCCACCTGCCTCGACAATCTAGTCAACACCCTAACATCGGCACTAAATGGTGCCATGTCCGTGGCCTGCCCACTCCGCAAACCTGGAGGTAAAATGAAACCTCCCTGGTGGAATGCAAATCTCAGTACTCATAGGAAAGACAGTAGGCTCCTTTTTAATATTGCGAAAAGCTCCCGTGAGACGGCTGATTGGGACTCCTATAAAGTGTCTCTCAGAAAATACAAAATCTCACTGAGGAAGGAGCAACGACGTTCCTGGAGACTCTTCTGCGACAGCATTTAAGAGTCCTCGGAAGCTTCCAGGCTGCGGAAAATCCTCTCTAAAAGCCCTTCTATACCCAGCTTCCCTTTGCATCCGGATAGTCACTGGACCTCCTCGGCTGAGGAATCCATTGACATTTTACTGGATACTCACTTTCCTAGTAGCTCCCCTGTTGCTGTATCGCAAGTGGGAAATCCCCTCCCCTCAACCTTGCAGCAACTCTTAAGTCTTGATAACTACAGGAAAGATCCGATGGACCATGCGCAGCTTCAAACCCTTCAAGTCCCCAGGACCTGACGGTGTTATTCCAGCTGAAATTCAGCAATGCATTGTGCTTCCATGGCTCAAAGTCATCTTGTCGGGCTGTCTAAATCTGGTCTATATTCCCAAACTTTGGACCGAGGTTGAAGTCATATTCATACCTAGGGCAGGAAAGAGCTCGCATGTGGAACCAAAGGATCTCCCACCTATCAGTCTGTCGTTCTTTCTTTCTTCTTTCTTAGAAAGGTTAATTGATATCCATCTTCGGCATAGTATTAGCCCAGCTCTGATCTTGCCGTCCCAACGTGCGTACTGCAAAGACAAATCGGTTGAGACAGCCTTACATTCGCGTGTGCGCACCATCGAAAAATCATTGAGCGTCAAAGAATACACCATGGTGGCTTTCCTTGACATTGAGGGAGCTTTTAACAATGTCAAACCAAAGGCGATTACCGACGCACTTGTAAATCTGAAAGTGGATACTTCGCTCGGAGTGTTGATCAATCAACTGCTTACATGCAGGATTATTAACACACAGCTGGGCGGAGCATCGGCCAGAAGAACTGCTCGCTGCGGTACACCTCAAGGTGGAGTCTTATCACCTCTTCTGTGGTACCTGATAGTGAATGAACTACTGATGGACCTGGATACGTCAGGTTCCTCTAAAAAGGCTATAGGTAGGAGCTGGGGTATTAAACCTCAAATCACTCATTGGCTATATGTGTCCGTTATCAGGCCTATACTACTATATGGCGTGATCGTATGGTGCTCTGCTCTTGACAGGGCTGTCCACCTCGCTCAACTAGCTAAGGTGCAAAGATCTGCATGCATCTGCATCAGTGGTGCACTGAGAACTACTCCCTCCGCGGCACTGGATATCTTGTTCAACCTGCTACCTTTAGATATTTTCGCCAAACATATGGCTGCCTGTGCGGCCATCCGCCTGAAAGCCTCCTCTCAGTGGACTAGCTATCGCTTTGGCCACTCCTCGATCCTTGATCTTCTCAACTTCAAACACGAAAACACGGTCTACACCCCGCCGAAACTGAGATTTGACCGTAACTTCCGTACGAGCATCCCTGAACGGGATGTATGGGACAATTCCCCCCCTGTCGATGGTAGTTCGGTTCACTTCTTTACAGATGGATCTAAGACGGAGGGTGGGGTGGGTTGTGGTGCTTTCTCCAAACAACTCAATCTGAGCATCTCTTTCCGTCTCCATGATCATTGTAGCATTTTCCAGGCGGAAGTCATGGCGATTAAAGAAGCCCTGTCCTGGCTGAAATGTAATGTATTATCTGTCAGGGATATTAGCATTTTCACTGACAGCCAAGCGGCAATCAAGACCCTGGAATTGTTCTCCTTCACTTCAAAAGCTGCCTTAAACTGTCGTCTATCTCTTATGGAGATGACAGAGCAGTTCAACATTCACCTATGCTGGGTGCCGGGCCACAGAGACATTCCAGGTAACTGCAGAGCTGACGACCTCGCCAGACAGGGTACCACTCTAAGGATTTTGCCTGAAAGGCAAGCCCTGGGTATGCCCCTCGCTACATGTAAGTATCTACTAAAGCTGAACGCTATTATCATGACCTCAGATGGGGATACGGCTCAACGTGTCACATTTCGAGACAGATCTGGCCTAAGCTGGATCAAAAACGTAGTGCCGATCTGATCAAGTTAAAGCGTACACAAATCAGCTGCGTTGTCGGTGTTCTCACTGGACACTGTCTTATAGGCCAACACGCCAAAAGACTTGGTCTCTTCTCCAACGATTTCTGCAGAAGCTTTAGGGACGAAGAGGAGGAGGAAACCATCCTTCACCTCCTATGCACATGTCCAGCCCTGTCGCATAAAAGAATGCTCCATCTAGGGTCCCCCTTCCTTGACGACTTCTGCGATCTGGCGTCCTTGGACGTCATGAGCATCCATCGCTTTGTCAAAAGCTCCAGTTGGTTTTGTTAGTCCCTGAGTGGCCTAATTGGTTTGATCCATGGTATCACAGAAAGAAGAAAAATCAGTTATGACTACAGCGTTCATCTCTTCGAGTGTCCAAAACTCATTCCGTTTATCTTTTGGAACGCTGCGCTGTAATGATGAAAATATTTCGTTAATCTTTCAGGGTAGTTAATCTTATAGAACAGTTCATCTTTCCGAGATTCTACTCTAATTACAAATTTATTCATAGTAACAAATAAATTTTTTTTTTCAGCTTGTAATTCAAAAAAGAAGCCCAAATCCCAGAGCACTCAGACTCTCCGGTCCATTGTACAAATACACTTGACCTCAGTTACAGGCTGGAACAATTTCAAGTCAAACTACAATGCGTCTTAATTCCCTTTGAACCAATTTCATTTAATAAAGAACTATCTCCTAAAACTACTTTGTGAACTACCTATACATCCACACATATTTTCTAATAAGAACTAAAGCGCATTGGCAAAACGATGGTACTTTGAACATTTTTGAATTCGAATGTTAGATTCAATTGTCCTTTGTTGGTAAGGCATAGAAACAATGCTCTGTCCCAACTTTATCGATCGATACAGTGAATATAAATATGTATGAGTGCTCGTACATGTGTACCTAACAGATATCTGCAGGCATCTCAAGAGATCTATTGTGGCACTTCTTGCTCCAGCCGAGATTGCTTTTGGGGCTAAGGCCCCACGTTCAGTTTAGTTCGCTTAGAAACTTAAGAATCCGTGTTGAATCTAAAGATGAGAGGTCTCACTCCTTTGACCAATTTGCTCCCACACTTTTGGTCCCGTGAACCACGCAGTATCGCTGTACATACTCGTATTAGTATTATAAAAACTGGATTCATGTTAAAGCTCATCGAGATATCCCATTGCCCTGCTATCCTCCATCTTATGCATTGTGTCGCAGAATGTCTTCCCGAACTTGCTTCTAGCTATTGAAAGAAAAAATTCTTCTGCTCTTTCTATAGACTTTGTTAATTCGTATCTTCTTCTTCCTATTTCGGCGAGGTTATGATCCGAAGGGGTCATAACCCTCCCACTTCACCGCATTTCTACTTATCCGCATATGGGGTTCGCTTATGTGACCTCATTTAATAGTATCTGCAGGCCTCCCGATTTTGGATCACCTGGTTACTGAGGCCAATCAAATGCTGGCGTCGTTGCATTTGTGTGATCCAGGCGTTTATAAGCCTGCCTCCCCTGCCTCGCGATGCCTTGGTTATTCGTATATGACATGAAAATGAAAGGCATCCTGTACAACATTTCCATTGTCTCATTAAACTACTTACGGAATTTTAAGACACAGTCAATCGCAGAATAGTCATTTAAAAAAAATCGATGTGCAAGTTAAGTACACAAATAATCAGTACATGTGTCCCGTGTCTGATGGTGGAATCTCTACGCCATTTCGTGATCCATCTATACCGAAAAATTCTTAAGAACTATTTACTATTCCCATTTATCAGCACTCAAACCGATGTGCAAAATGACCTGATCTTCAACCTTTATAGATTAAATTCGTGATAAATTAATAATTGCGTCTAATGTCAAGGTTATAGGTTATTTTAGTTACGTACATATACACATTGAATCTCAGCAGAGCATGCCTCGGAACACGTTTCACTTTTCTTAGATTATTCGAAAATGTATATCTCTGATGAAATACAAAATATCACATGTTTCTAAGAATAACAGCACTGTAGTATAAGTAGTCAGGTAGAATCTTTTGAACTAAATGAAAAATCTTAATTTACAGCGTGTCAAACATATGCAATTACTATACCAGATGTTGGCGATGAGCCCTTTTTATTTCAGCGTCGCGTCAGTATAAAACTAGAAACAACTGAACTGTAGGTGGTGCACCATTAGTCATATCACGTAGAATAATGAGTCACTATTTATACATTTGATGTACATACATAATGTATGTAGCTTCAGCGGATAGTACGAGTATAAATTCTAAACTAAAATCCCCTGCGACACATGCCACCTCTCACTAAATTATGCCATTAAAAGGCCACGCTTCGCAGCATCATCGATTATTCAAATTAATCGGCTTTCCCCCGCCAAAACAAGATCAAAGTCTTCTACAAAAATAGAACGCTCACTAGACGGGAAATCACAAGTCTCAGAAACGATCCGCCCCGGTCAACATGACGTGGCAGAGGAATGTGAATCCAAAGTCCAAAGCACTTTTCCGTCTAACTTTGCGGCATTTATTCCGTGACCATGGTCATCCGTACGCGACACGTAGTCTTTTGATTACACAATAAATTTCAATAGAATCGGCCTGGTTTTCAAGTTCAAGTAGATTAGAGTGGGCTTAGCAATATTCATTTTATGACCCAGTATGACATCGGAAAGTGCCAAGTCCAAGTCATAAAGCTTGTTTACTCCGACATTGCAATGAGTAACGAGTTCAACGTGTGCTTATTATGACACAGTAACACAAAAGTGATCGAACCTTGCCGGTTCTAGAATCGATAACAAGGAAACTCTCTGACAACGGACTTTTGCCTGATTTCTTTTTTTTTTAGGGTATGTGACGAAAATTTGTACTATAGGTCCAAAGTTTATCTAGGAAGTACATACATATGTGTATCAATCAAGATGCCCCGCTCGGCCATAAATACAAATATTTTTGTGAATAAGGAAGACATAAATTTGTTCCTCAACAATCTGTCGACAGCACTTAACTTTCGGTCAATATTTGGGTTTCTCCTGTTGTTACTGATTACATGCTTCATTGATAATAGTGTTTATCGCTACAGTTGTAGACGCTGATAGGTATCTAATCGTCTGGCAACTAGCTAGCTAATTAGAACGAAATGTCAACATCGTTAACATGAGTGTCTCTAGAGTCTAGTGGATTCGTATTGCAGCAATTTTATAAACAATTGCATAACTCTGTGAAGCAAATAAAATTCTTTGAATGGGAAGAGACATCAGTATCTCAGTATCCGTTGAACTTTGAATCTTTGAATAAAGTAAACACATCTTATAAGTGATTCCAAGTAGCAACATTTTTTTTTTAAATAAAAATACCTCGTCAGATTTATTTGACGTTTGATAACTGGAAATAGAACCAAGCATTTTTTTTTTTTTTTTTTAATTTCAGTTATCAGCACTTGAGTTAAATTTCTTTTAATTATTACCTCTAGAGAGCATGTGAATGGCAAGTGATTCCGAAAATTACTTGCGAATGTATTTCTTTTTTTTTTTCTAACTTTTTATATCGTTTGCATATGTGTTGTGTGACGTTACAATTCTTGTGGTTTCTTTCGGTATTTTGCTAATTAAGGCGAAATAACAAAGTTTTCGAGGTCAAAGTAGCAAAAAATTGTTTATTCTTTTTTGTGTTGTTTGCTTTGTATGGTTTCTGTTTTGTTGAAAGTTTGGATCGCGTGTTCTACGCGTACAGATAGAAAAGATTAATCGAAAGGAGGTGTGGCCTGGAGGAATGACATTAAACCGATTTTTTATTATTATTTTATATATGAAAATAGCCTCACTGCGTAATTTATTTTAATTTATTTATTTGCTTAATACATGCAAAACGCACTTAAGAGGCTAATTAACTAACAATACTCCAATAACTTGTGGGCGCCGTGGCGTAAGTGGTTAGTGTCAACTCTAGGTGGTGTTCTATCCCCCTTTTTTTGGAATCTGGTGATCAATGAGCTATTGATAAATCATGGAAGGCGAGGGTTGCACGGCGATCGCTTATGCAGATGATGTTGCTTTGGCTGGAAAGCACTTAAATACTCCAAAGGAACTTCTACAAAACGCTTTAAACAAGCTCACTGGATGGGCCGTTCGGTGTGGTTTGGGTGTAAACTCCACAAAACTGAACTTGTACTCTTCTCCAGGAAATATAAAATTCCGTCAATCGTCTTTCCTTCTCTCAATGGTATCAGCTAAACTTTCTCTGACATAGCAAAATATTTGGGTCTCATCCTGGATAAGAAATTAAGTTGGAAACCTAATATTCAAGAAAGAGTAAAGAAGACCAGTAGCACTTTTCTCTTGCAAAGAAGCTATTGGAAAAAGATGGGGTTTACAACCGTGAATCACTCACTGGCTCTACATCTCGGTCATTAGACCGATACTCACATACGGGGTGATTGTCTGGTGGACAGCCCTAGAAAAAGCTATAAATCGCGATTATCTAAGTAAGGTCCAGCGAACAGCTTGCTGTGCATAGGCGGAGCACTACGTACAACTCCCTCTACGCCACTGGACATTTTGTTTCATCTCATACCCCTCGATATATTTAGTAAGCAAATGGCAGCGAATTCAGCCGTTCGCCTCGAAGCTACCCAAGAGTGGTCAAGAAAAGAATTGGGCCACGCTTCCATTTTGAATAAATTCAAATTCTTTCCCGAAAACACGGACTACACCATCCCACGTCTAAACTTTGACAAGAACTTCCTCGTCACCATCCCCTCCAGATCACTCTGAAATGATGATTTTTAGAAGAAGGGTCAATCCACTTCTTCACTGATGGCTCAAAATCCAACGACGGAGTTGGTGGAGGTGTTTTCTCTGACAGGCTTAATCTTAAGCTCTCATTCCGTCTTCCAAATCATTGTAGCGTGTTCCAGGCGGAAATTTTGGCGATTAAGGAAGTCTTATCTTGGCTTAAGAAAAACGTGATATCTGCTAGAAATATCCACATCTTTTCAGACAGCCAAGCAGCAATCAAATCCTTGGAATCGACCTCTATAAATTCCTTAGTAGCTCTAGACTGCCGCTCGTCTCTCGTGGAGATGTCTGAGCAGTTCAATATTCACCTGTGTTGGGTGCCGGGGCATAGGGACATTCTAGGGAATTATAAGGCCGTTGAACTCGCCAGAATAGGAACAACTATACCCATCCTGCCGGACAAAGGCTCCTTAGGTTTACCAATTTAAAAATGGTTTAACGAGTAGGTAGGAGAAACTTTCTCCCATGATTCATGTGGTAACACATGGATGTATTATACATGGTTTGTATTAAGCGAAATCAGTTGCAGCAGGCGATGGCAGTCAATAGTTCCGGCTAATAATTGATACACAAAAAGTACATCAGCGACAACGCGACGGGTTTCTAAGGCTTGTAAGTTAAACAATTTTAGTCGATTCTCATAGGAAGGTAAGTTGTAGGGGCCATTCCAGCCAAGACCTCGCAGGGCAAAACAGATGAATCTGCGCTGAACAGCTTCAATTCTCTGAATGTGGACTTGATGGTATGGTGACCAAGCCTGGCCGGCATACTCAAGATGTGGTCTGACGAAAGTCATGTAAAGGGATTTGGTTGCGTAAGGGTTGGAGAACTCCCTAGACCAACGTTTTATAATGTCTAGTGTTGAATTAGCTCTGCTGATTACGTTATCGATGTGAGAACGAAATTTAAGTTCAGTGTCACAAATGATGCCGAGATCACGAATTATACTAACTCTGGGAACAGCTCCATTGTTGGAAAAATAAGTTCTTGGAGGCATGGGAGGGCGTCTGCGAGAGTAAGCAATGGATTGACATTTTGCGACGTTGAGTTCTAAGAGGTTATGGCGGCACCAGGTGAGGAAAAGGTTTAAGTCAGCCTACAGCGAGTGAGAATCAGTAAGGCAGGACATTTGTTTTGAGATCCTCATATCGTCTGCGTAGACCGCCAGATCGGATCCCATAATGATAAGCTCGACATCGTTTATGGTCAATACGAATAACAGAGGTCCTAAATGGCTACCCTGAATTGCGCCTAAGGTCGCAATGATTAGGTTTGAAACGGAAGATCTGAAAAGGACACTGTATTGGCGATCATCTAAGTAGAACTTAACCCATGAAATAAACGACGGCAACTGAAAGTTTGAGGAGTATTATTTTGTGGGAGATTTTGTCAAACGCTTTACTGAAATCAATAGCCACGACGTCTACTTCTTTGCCTCTTTCCATTGCGCATAATGTGGAAGAAATGAACTCGGTGAGGTTGGTGGCAGGAAATCTACCCTTTAGGAACTCATGCTGTTTAGGGGAGAAAATCGATTTACAGTGAAAGAAGATCAAGTCATAAACGATACGCTCAAAAAGCTTGGGTATACATGAAAACTGAGCAATAGTCCTATAGTTTGAAATTTCGCTCTTTTAGCCCTTTTTATGGATAGGGATGATAAACGAATCTTTCCATAATTTGGAGAAGATGCTGTTTGAGATTGGTAGTTGAAAAAGAGCAGTGAGTGGTCGAGCTAAATTGGAGACGCATTTTTTCAAAACTATGGCCGGAAGTCCATCTACGCCAGAAGAGTAATCGTCCTTGAGAAGATTGATTTTATCAACCACTGTTGATACCACTGTTCAAAGATGTTAGGGAGGTTTGAGCTCAGCAGTGACATTTGAAAACGCCTGGCTGAAGAAATCAGCAAAAAGTTTGGCAATTATTTTCGGATCGCCGACGCGTAACTTAAATATTTTAATGTAGAAGGATACCCGTCAGACTTCCTTTTAGTGTTAATAAACTGGAAGAACCATTTAGGGTTAGAAATAAGATCGAACTGCATATGGCCAAGGTATTCAGAGTAAAGAGATTCACACAACGCGGGAAAGTTGATATACGCTGAAAGATAATTAGAAAAGTCAGACTCAGATCTGGAACTTAGATATGCCTGTCATAGTTTATTTCGCTTATTCCGAAGTTAGCGTAGTTCCTTACAGTACCACGTTTGCTTAGGTAAGCGAATTCCACCGCATGGAGTATTTCGCAATGGAGTTGTCTTCGCGACATAGGGTGTTTTTTTTTTTTTTTTTTTTTGGTTGCGCCTGGAGGTGCAGGAATCTTCAAAAGATACCAGTGGTCCGTACCATTGGTTATGCCCGATTCATATATCTGACAATGCCATCAGTGCTAGTCAGTATATGCCTACGGGCTAAACCTCACCCCCTCAGAGAGGCACTATGAGAACCGGCTGCGCGTACTCATAGTAGTAGGAAATTCGTTCCTCTCATATTTTCATTTTTTGTGATGACTACGACTAAGTTGCCTTAACGAGTAGTTTACGCTTCTGTAGTGTTAATCGCGTTATGTAGGTAGCTTTCCAGTGAAGGCACCTACTAATACCGTCATTACATGTGGTTTTTCCTTACGGCGCTAGGTCGAAAGGTCTTGTTCTTTGTAGTCGGCGCTCAAGGTTTGTCACGTCCATAGTACGGATTATTTCATTATTGCAATGAACATGAAGACGGGTACGAAGTTTGCGAGCAAAGTTTGTTACTTCGTCCCTCACGGTAGCAATTCCTAGATCTCTGTGAATATCACTATTCCTTATATACCAAGGAGCATTCACGATTGCTCTTAGCATTTTATTTTGAAATGCTTGCAGTAGAGCCATATTGCTTGGTTTGGTACAACCCCAAAGTTGTATACCATATGTCCAAGACGGTTTTAGCACTTGCTTATACAGAAGCAGTTTGTTGTATACGCTTAACTTCGAGTATCTTCCGAGTAGCCAATACATTTCTCTAAATCTGATTTCGAGCTCTTCGCGCTTCTTTTTAACATGTGGTTTCCACTTAAGTTTTGCGTCTAGGGTCATTCCTAAATATTTTGCCTCGTTTGCGTAAGGTATTTGTACCGAGTTAATGGATATAGGTACGTTGTTTATCTTTCTTAACGTAAAATTGACATGCGTTGATTTTGTCTCATTGAGGACTATTCGCCAGGCTTTTGTCCATTCGCATACATTGTTCAAAGCTCGTTGGAGTTTTCCCGTTGATGATTCGACTGACTCATCCGTTACGAGGATAGCCGTGTCGTCTGCGAACGTTGCTACAACGGTCCCTTCATCTTGTGGTATATCTCTTGTGTAGAGCAAGAACAGGATTGGACCGAGAACACTTCCTTGTGGAACACCGGCGTAGATATCTTTGAAATCCGAATATTCACTCCCGTGTCTAACACGGAAAAGTCTGTTTTCAAGATAAGATTCCAATATTCTGTACAACTTTTCCGGTAAGATTACCCTTAGCTTATACCTTAGGCCTTCGTGCCATACCTTGTCGAAGGCTTGCGATACGTCGAGAAAAGCGCTAGAGCATATTTTTTTCCCTTCTAGAGCTTTTTCAATCTCGTTCGTTATTCGATACACCTGATCGATTGTGGAATGTTTGACCCGAAACCCGAATTGATGATCCGGGATCAAGTGTCTTTCTTCAATTACTGGTTGCAATCGTTTCAGCAGAAGTTTCTCGAAGACCTTAGATATTATTGGCAGAAGTGAAATGGGTCTATATGATTTCTTGTCATTTGCACATTTCCCCGGTTTCGGAACCATAATAACTTCGGCGACTTTCCATTGCCTTGGAACATATAATAGTCTTAAGGAAGCATTTATAATGTAGAGCAACTTAACCAGCACTTTTTTCGGTAGCTCTTTCAAAATTTCGCCAGTGATTAAATCATATCCCGGAGCCTTGTTATTTTTCAATTTTTGTATTGTCATTCGAAGTTCGGACAGGGATACGGTTTTTACTCTAAAGTTGTCGGGTGCCATATTAACATTCGGATCTTCAATCAACGGTTGTCCATCGAACGGCTTGAACGTTTCCTCTAAGTGATCGGCAAATAATTCTGCTTTCTCTTTATCTTCTTTTGCCCATTCCCCGTTAGCTTTCCTAATTGGCGGCGAGTGCATTACAGGTTTCCTTATGGACTTCAAGGCTTTCCATAGAGAGTAGTTTGAATACTTATCAGCGGTCAGACCCTCGAGGTAAGTAGAAGTCTCGTGATTTTTTAGGTCCTGCAGCACTTTTTTAAGCTTGTTACAAAGATGGTTCAGATAAGTTTTATCCGGTGGGGCGCGGGATTGTTGCCATCTCTTGCGCGCTCTCCTCTTTTCTCGTATGAGGTCTTCGATTTCAGGCTGGTATTTGACTTTATTGTTCCGCGCTTCTGTCTTTCGCAAAGGAGTGTTTTTCCACGCTGAGCTCTGAATGGCTTCGACGAGTTTGTCGATTTCTTCTTCTATTTCGAACGGTGTCTTTAGCGGTACATTTAAAGCAAAATTTTCCTTGCAGTCTCTTCTGAAAGCGTCCCAGTTAGTTTTGTTACTAGTTAACCTAGGCGGTCCTTCTTTTTTTACTAGACTTCCACCTATTTTCAGAGTGACTGCCGAGTGATCTGAGCATAGATCATAGCATTCTTCGATTTCCGTCAAATTTTTAGTTAACCCTTTTGCGATAAAGAAGTCGACGAGGTCAGGGATTTTATTTTTGTCAGTTGGCCAATAAGTTGGCTTTCCTGTCGAAAAAAAAAAAGTTCACCCCACGTTTCATGCTGGCTTTGTACAATAATCTGCCTTTTGTCGAATTGCATCTTGATCCCCAGAAAGTGTGTTTCGCGTTAAAGTCACCACCTAAGACAAAATTAGGTCCGAGTGAGTCAAAGAGACGAACGAGGTCGTCTTCTACTAGCTTATATCCCGGAGGGAAGTAACTAGATCCGATGTTGTAGTCTAAGTGGTTTATTATATTATTATAGGGTGTGTCCGATCCGCTGCCACTTTCTCCTTAGTACAGTAGCGTCTTGGCCCGTTCTCATATAAAGTAGTTCGTTGGAGATACGATTGGGCCAAAATATCCTTAAGACATATCCTTAGACATTTATTTACGAAGGTTTGCAGCTTGCGTGTGATAGTGGTATCCACCTTTCCAGTACTTCACACATGCAGCAGTACTGATTCAACGTTGGAGCGGAACAGTCGCAGCTTGGTTCTTAAGCTGAGAACATTACTTCTCTCTCAGCTTTAGCCTTCCCAATTCTGCTGCACTCATCCAGTCCACACTTCTAAGTAAAGAAAGATATCTATTTACTCGACTACCTGTCCGGCAATGTTGAGTTGAGCGCGGATGTTAGAAGTGCTCAGGGCTTTTGTTTTGGTATTTATTTTTAGCCTTACTTTTTTCGCCTCTGATTCTGGATGAAGGTCCATTATCCGATTTGAAATTATCAAACATCAACAGCGTATTCGAGGTGTTTAAGATAAGTTGTCATAGTCCATCGAATTCCATTGTTACCTTCCGTCAATGCTGAATGGAGCACATTGCTGATGACCACCAAGAACAATAGCGGTGACAGTATGCACCCCTGATGTACTCCACCCTTGGACTTCAAAATAATCCGACACCTTAACATTGTATAAGACGTAACAGTTACTGCCGCGACATTCGTAGGTAGACTTGATAATAGCTATACGTTTTTCTGTGATACCTCTCCTGCGCAAGGTACGAAAATTCTCCATACTCCAACAGGTTTTCGTAAAAATTCGCTGTTTTGGGAGGGTACGCGAACGGACCTAAACCTTTCAACGCGCTCTCGAGATGGATGGGACGTAACGGGAGAAAAACCAAGCGCGAGGTGATATTGTGTTTACACTTTCGTTCTTCATTCAGTGTACGCTGTTCGTCTCTCGTTTTTCGGAGTACATACACCGAACAACGAACATCGAAGAAGCATTCACATTATACATTTTTTTTGATTCAGTTCGCTCGTTGTATCAAACACATTGTTGGCAGTGGTGGCGCTTTATAGTTATTCAGAAAAAAGAAAAAAATAAGAGAGTTCAACAGCGGACACTGAATGAAAAACGAAAGTGTAAAGCTAGTTAAGGGTGACGGCTCCGTTGCAAAAGTCCTCCGTTGTTCCGTTATGTTACACCTTGGCGTATTTCAAAGGGTAGGAAAAATGTTCTTCAATAAAAGTTTCGCTCTATAGGAACCCTGTTCCAATGTTGTGTTAAGAATTCGTAATTTGTTATAATTAAGAAATCGAAAATACTAATGACAACACAAATAATTGTGTCAACGGTGTCATGGCCAACGTTGCCATACTGACAGATTAATCTGAAAATGGCACAGCCCAAACCCTCACCAACATTTAAATTAATTAATCATGTCAAGAAAGATTATATACGAGTATGTATGTACACATGTACTTATGTACAATATGGATTAGCTTAATGGCTTATTGGCATACTGACAACAGTTTCCAACAGAGTGGAAGTTTCTTTACTCTTTTCGAGTCTTTCAGGAAGCATTCTGGCGCCGTCAGCCATTCTTTCATAACAGAAATATCCAAACTTTGGGAGTTCACCATTATGTGAACAGTCTTTGACCATCAATGGTGTAGACATTTATGTCTGCATTACCAGTAAAATATTATAGGAAAGCTCCTGTTTCAGGTGGTAAAGTAAAAGGCTGGGGGTGGTGAACTGCGGCTGCCTCATACTTAATTGTTTCTTTGCATGATGCACATATACCAAAACACCATTAAATACCACTCAATACTAAAATCGATGTACACAAAAGTTCATTGATACGTTTGGAGTTATAGGCGAAAAATAAGTTTTAAAAATGTCTTTAAGTTCATCTTTTATAAACTTTATTAATTCATTGATGTTGGAATTATTATATGTATAGGTATATTGAAATGGAAAACATTCGACTGCATTGACCCATATGATTACCTTGTGGAATACCAGAAGTTACTTTTATTATGAGAGATGTAAAACTTTGGGCCTTTTCCAATTGCCTTCTATCACTGAAATAATTGGGAAACCGCCTTAGCATTGAAGTTTCACTCTTTAAATGAAACCAAATGAAATATGCTTAGCTATAAGTAAAGTGTGATACACTCTATCTTTGCGAAACCCGTAAAACATGCTTATAAAACGAAAAAAAAAGTAAAAAGCCAACAACACGCAGTGTTCCCAAATGTTCCACCTTCTTACTTATGTCCTGTATCCCCTTGTGGGTCCTAGGGCCTCTACTACGCCTACGCGCCATCGTGTACGGTTTCTGGCAATGTGTCTGAGTTCTCCCCAACTTTTCCCTAAATGCCGTGCCTCCTTCTCGACTGTTCTGCGCCATGTTCTTCTCGGACCGCCAGGTCTTCTGCCATCCTGAGTTAGAGGGTTCCATTGCGTAGCATGGTTCGCTATGGAACTGTCACCCTTTCGGAACGTGTGACCAATCCACTGCTACTTCCGCCGTTGGATGGTTGTGCCTATTGGTTCCTGACCCGTTCTCTCGTAAAGATGTTCGTTAGAGATACGATTGGGCCAGAAAATCCTTAAGATATTGCGCAGGCACCTATTTACGAACGTTTGCAGCTTTCTGGTGATAGTAGTGGTCACTCTTCACGTGCTGCAACCATATAACAGCACGGATTCAACGTTAGAGCGGAACAGTTTTATCTTGATGCTCAAACTGATTGCATTGCTTCGCCATAATTTGGACAACATCCCGAACGCGGACTTTGCTTTGGCGATCCTGTTGGCTATATCCAGTTCGGTTCCACCATCGGTCGAGACAATACTCCCAAGATACTGGAAATTCTCTACTCTCTTCACCGGTTGTCCAGCAATGCATATTTGAGCCGATGAGTTAGTTCCAAGGCTGATAATTTTATTTTTGCTGTATTAATTCTCAGCCCGACGACGCCTGCCTCCCTCTCCACATCTGCTGTCATTTGGTGGAGGTCCATAATTCTGTGGGAGAGTAAGCATACATCGTCAGCGTAGTCAAGATGTTTCAGTTGAGATGTAAGAGTCCATCGAATTCCTCCGTTTCCCGTCGACAAAACTGCATGAAGCACATCACAATTCACCAATAGGAATAATATTGGTGAAAGGATACAGCCTTGTCTTACCCCACTTTGGATCTCAAATTCCTCAGACAACTTCCCCCTGTGCAGAACGTGACATTTGGAACCTTCATATGTAGCTTTGATAATAGCAATTAGTTTATCGGGAATACCTCTCCTGCGTAGGGCACTCCAAATAAACTCCATGTTGACACTATCGAATGCCTTCTCAAAATCGATGAACAGCAGGTGCAGTGGCGATCGATATTCAACACCCTGTTCGATGATAATCCGCAGGATGTTGATGCGGTCGGCACAGGAAGATCCAGAGCGGAAACCTGCTTGTTCGGCATCGAGTGTGTCTTCGAGATATTGTTTGATTCGCTCCAGGATGATTTGAGCTATTATCTTAGCTATAGCAGGCAGCACGCAGATACCCCTCCAGTTTCCGCACTCCATTAAATTTCCTTTCTTAGGAAGCTTGACGATCATTCCCTTTTTCCACTCGTTAGGAAAGCTCTCTCTATAAGTGGAAGCAGAAGCTCAGCCGATGTTGTTGGTGCTGCTCGTAAGAGCTCTGCTGGAATACCGTCAATTCCTACCGCCTTGTTGGTTTTGAGTCCCTTGATCGCGGTAATGATCTCATCTTTACTGGGAGTCGTGGTGCGTATTCGGGAACTTCTCACCTCGGGCATCTCAGTTTGATTTGGGAGCATATCGCTAGCGAATACACGATTTAAAACCGTAGGAAAATGCTCTTTCCATCTCTTGAGCTGGTCCTCATCCGAAATGAGCAAGGGACCGTCTAGGCTTTTCACTGGGTGTTGGCTGAAGCTGCGACCACCTGTCAGCTCTTTCGTGATTCTGTAGACAGTCCTGCTGTCACACCTCCGTGCTGCTTCTTCTGCTTCTGTAGCCAGCGCATTGATGTAGTTGCGCTTGTCACGTCGCACGCTGCGCTGAACTTCTCTCATCTTCATGCGATATAGGGACTCTAGCTCGCTTCTCCCTGCTGCTGGGGTAGCTGCAACGCAAGCTTTTAGCTGTTTTCTTTCGTCAATCTGTCTCCAGGTATCCTCGGAAAGCCACGCCCTATGTCTTCCCTGCGATCGACCGACAATTCTTTCAACACCAGATGTAAAAACATTTCTCACAGCACACCAATGGTCTTGGATGGTTGCGGGCATTGAGCTGCTGATTGCTTCCACACCTTGCGAAAAGTGCACCCTTAATTGTTGCCTGTTTCGAGGCATAGTGTCGGTTTCTATAGCGAGCAATTTTCGGTAACGCAGGTTGCTGGCCCACGTTACCTAGCCTAGAATCAAGGCCCTAGACAACCCGCACTTACAATTAGGGTTTATACGTATAAGGGTTTATACGTATAGTTGCCCGGGGACCACCACTTGGGGGTAAAGTAAGCACTTCAGCACGAACTTGATTGTTGCGCTACTGGCCCAAGCCAAGTTTTGGGCAGTCAGTAGTTTCCCGATCAATCGCAATGCAGGTCCCCACCTTCTTCGTAAGTACTAACCACGCCCAACGCTGCTTGATTTCGATGATCCGACGAGCGCGCTTGATCGTTTCATGTTTAATTTTTGTGTCGAAGTCATTCCGATTCACTAGCCTCGCTAAAGAAGTTTCACTTCGAAAACTCTCTTCCAATACGAAGTATTGAAGGACCATCGGTCCTTTCTGCTGTCAAAGAACATCATAGAGAAGAAAATCTACTGGTTCGAAGAATGGCAGAAAATCAACGCAAACACAAGCATCGATGGGGAAGATGCGACTTCAGCTCTGTAGAATGGAATCGAAATACATACATTGGCTACATTAGAATCACTGAGAGAGGAGCGAATCAGGAAAAATATGGAAGAAGTTAAAAAAAGAAGCTATACAAAAAATTAAGCCAATATATAGGGTATACGTACTTCAATGATACCTTTTAAAATCAGAGCATGTTTAATTTGACTAAATCCCAACAAAACAGAAAGTGCTCGTTGTGTAACCTCAATGAGGTGGAAGACGTGGTTTTCTTTAAGGGAAAATGTCCGGTGCTTGCAGAACAGCATGTTAAATGTTTCCGGCGAAATGTTCTTGAAGGAAACGAAATGCTGCGAATACTAAATGGGGAATCCGAGGAGCAATAGAATACACTATACAAATTTGTGATTGAGGCCTTCTGGTATAGAAAACAGCTTATAGACAAATTTAGCTATTAGATATTATAATAATATAAAGTCGTAATGCTTTTTTCGTTTATTCAATAATTACTTACTTGGCTGGCGCTACAGTCCGGGGTAGACCTGGGCCTCAATCAACAAACCTCTCCAGTCAGCACGGTTACGAGCCAGCTGCCTCCAGTTGCGCACGCCAAGTTGGTTGAAGTCCCCCTCCACTTGTTTGCGCCACATACCGCGAGGTCGTTCTCTACTGCGCCGTCCATCTGGGGTGGATTCAAAGACTTTCTTGGCTGGAACGTTGGGCTCCATCCGATCTACATGACCCAGCCATCTTAGTCGCTGTTTATGAACTCTTCTGGCTAAGTCGTTGTTCTTGTACAGGCCGTATAGTTCGGCATTGTACTTTCTCCTCCACTCACCGTCTATGCAGACGGGTCCAAAGATTACTCGAAGAAATTTTCTCTTAATGTTACCAAGGCCACCTTCATCCGATTGTGACAAGGTCCATGCATATGCGCCATACAATAGGACTGGGATGGTTGGTGTCTTATACAGAGTTACCTTAGTAGTTCGAGATAGGATTTTGTTACTCAATTGTTTTCTTAGTCCATAGAAAAACCGATTGGCAAGAGTAATTCTTCGTATGATCTCCCCACCGGCATCATTTGCGGAGCTCACCACAGAGCCTAGGAAGGCAAAGTCCTTTACTACCTCAAAATGATATATGTCTATTGTGGCGTTCTGTCCAAGACGCTGATGTTGGGAGTCCATTAACCGCTAAACACATCTTTGCTGCCTCGATCTTAATACTCGCAAATGCCCGGCTGACGGCCCGTTGATGTCAATGTATGTCAATGTCATCGACGTAAGGGAAAAGTTCTACAGACTTGTAAAAGATTGTACCTCCGGTGTTTGCTTGTGAGTTTCGTACAATTCTTTCAAGTATTATATTAAAGAGATGGCATGATAGCGCGTCACCTTCTAAATATTTCCTGACATCGAACGGTTCGGTGATGTTCTTATCGACTTTGATAGAGCAGCGAGAGTTCTCCATTGTCATTCTGCACAAACGGACGAGCTTGGCAGGGATGCCAGGACTAGACATGGCTCTGTATAACTCGTCTCTATACACGCTATCATAGGAACTTTGAATTCAATACTAGTATAGTATTATTATTATTCACCCCTATCGTGGAATCCGTCGGATCTGAGTTTCACTTCACCTATTCGATTCACGTGAACATAAAACCACTATCGTGGAATCCGTCGGATAATCTTCCTTACCGACCACTGTTGTTGATTAGGAAGTTCTGTTGTGACAGCTCGTTTGAAACACATGTGTGCTTTGTGGAAATCCAATTGGGAAATAAACATTTTTAATTTTGTGCGAAAATAGATAGCGTTTAATTGGTTTTTCATTAAAGATCATCTTCACACAGGAGGAGGAACTCTCAATTAAGAGCAAACACGGAAAATATAATGGAACTACCAGAAGCAACGTAAGATTTCATACACTAACAACCAAATCCGCAATGAAATAGCTGCGGATGTGAAATGTATGGGGAGATTCGATCCGAACGTTTTCCACGATGCAGTGGAACTCGTTCACATTACCGACACGGGGAACTGTTCGCTTTGCGGATTTGACGATACCGAAATATTTTTTTCGGTGAATAATTCCCCCCGGCGGATTCCACGATAAGGGTGATTATATTGGAATCCGGGGGCTTTCCCCCTTTCATTTGATATGTCACTGCTTGGGACTGTGAACTTACACGACAGACAGACTGACAGGCAGATCGTCTTTTAGATTTTTGGCACTTAAAACTTTAATTTAAAAGATTTTATTTAACAAACACCATACAGATGTGCGAGTATGTATATAGAATGTCCGTACAACGCAATCGTGTCCTTTATTTTGTTTGAAACTAGCGAATACATAGCGTGTACTGCTACGACTCAAAAATAATATACATAGATACATATGTACATGAAAATTGGTATCACACAATAACGTTGTATGGGGAGGTATCAAAAGAAGTCGCAATTACCCAAACTTTGTTCTTGACGTGCAACTCATAAGTGGTAAAAATTTCAGGACGATCGGTTAAGCGGCTGAAGTGCCCTTTCGATACATAAATACAGACTTTCGCCTTTATGTACATATGTACATAGTTATACTTTATATTGAGAAATTTTATTACGGCCTGTTGATTGGTGCCTTGCCTATCACGCAGAGCCAACACGCTATCCGCCTTCTTAAAATAAAACTTTATCACATTTCTTTGTCCTTGAACTTACTGTTTGGGGACAAATTTGACCCTTGACAGGGTGTCCTAACAAAGCCCTTTACTATAAGTCCATCTAGAAGGACTTTCTACTTATACAAAATCTATTTCTGATGCTTTTAAACTAAACCCTTAGACTATAAACATTTTAGTATTGGTTGCTTTAATATTTATACGCAAATGCGAATTAATATACCTTTACCCATACATTCGCATGTAGTGCCTACCTAAGTCAGTTTGAAAACCATTCTAACTGCTTCTCCATCAAAGTAGCAATTACAATGAAGTGACCTTACGGAATTTATCAGTTTTTTGGTTTACGTAGTTAATATACGACTTCCATTTTCATCTTACGGGCACCTCCACAGATGTTCCCACTCTCAAGGTGAATTATTGAAGCCTCAACGCATACATTAGACTCCCACCCCAAAAAAATTGAGTAAGACTCGAATAATACTCAAACGAACCACCAAAATTAGTTTGATTAAAAGTGTTAGCCGTGTCGGACCTTCAATTTCCACAAGGGCTTTGCAGACGCGTCGCAATTTGCAGAGTGTTTTTGATCGTGAAACAACGTATAGTTGCTTAAAGCTACGAGCACATCATTTATCTCAATTTGAGCTTCAAGTGTAATTAAAATGAGCAACACAACCACTACGCGTTCCTTGGAAATGCTACTCACCCTGAGTAACCCAGTTTTCGGTTGTTATATATTCTGGTGCAGTGTTTTGGTCATAAAGATGCTTCTCATGAGTATACTGACAAATGTGCAGAGACTCAGATTTAAGGTGAGAGGCTGACATGTGCATGATAGTAGTAAATTCGGTTTAAAGGTGTCGTTGTAGGTAATCACTCATTGCAACAACAAGTGAATCATTAAATTTACATTCCATGAAGTAAACAACAAAAGCAGCAAAACACAAAAAAAAAAAAATAATCGATAAAGTTTGTTTCCTGATAGACCCTCGTTGACATTTCATTAGAATTTCAAATGTATCTCGCACACGAAGTGAGCTATTTTTATTTAAACGAAATTATTTTTGGAAATATCTTTTAATTTTAATCTGTCTCCAAAGTCCAGAGTACAAGTTATATATTTCTCGAACAAGTTGCATTTAAATTACCCACGTTAATTTTAATTGGCACTGAATTCATACTACGAGTATGATATGCTTGGGTAGTGATGTAAGATTTTGCCCCTTGGCTATGTAAAGTATATTTTTAATTTGTTAGTTTCATTAAGTGTATAAGTAACCGAAAAGTTATTTCGGCATAACTATTTACCATTAAAGCTTTTTATGCGAGAATAGAATACTATAACTATACAAACTTCGGTGAACTCAGAGAATCATTCAATTCGAATACAAAAATCACTCGAGTGCGTCTATTTTAGTCAAAACTGGTTTAGTAAATCTTCTTTAAATATCGTATCTGGCCCTTATTTAAACTTGAATTAATGCTTTGCTATTTGTGAGACGCTATACTAACTTGAATGACTACATTTTGTTTTTTCTAAAAAAAAATGTTTTATGATTTGTATGACCAGTTTGCTTATAAAACTTTCTGAATTGCCAAAAGTTCTAACTCAAAATTCTTTAGACGCTCTCTGTACCACTATGGTGATGAAAGTGGTGGGTTGTCCTGATATATTTTTCTTGATAGTTCACGAGCATCCGCTCGAATCCGAGAGGCACATGCATTGAACTAGTACCATTTTTTAGGATGACAGTGGCCTGTTAGGTTTCTTGTAGGACTTTAAGACTGTTTCGGATAATATTTAAGAGGAAGGTTTTTCCTTACTTAATATCAACCCGGCGAAAACTGAGCTAGTGCTATTTGCAAAAAGGCGCAGAATTCCGGAGATTACACCACCAAAAATATAATATATAAATACACATTAGTTTCTCTGAACATGCCAAATACTGGACAAGAAACTAAGCTGGATAATCAACGTACATGAACGTATTGAACCGCTACGGCACTATACGCCTGTAAAAGAGCCTTGGGCTATAAGTGGGGTTTCCGTCCGCAAGCTATGCACTGGCTGTACACAACGGTAGTAAGACCAGTGGCAGCCTGCCAACTAAATGGCTTCCTAATCTCTCCCTTCATGAGAAGCTGTGTCCCAAAAAATGACAATACAGGTAAACGGAGCGTACCGTGGTGGAATGACCAGCTAGAGATACCCAGCAAAAGGATAAGAAGACTTTTTAACACCGCAAAACGCAATCAAAATTGAGACGAATATAGGTCCGCATTGACAAAATTCAACATAGAGTTGAGGAAATCCAAGAGAGCAGCATGGAGAAAGAACTGCGAAAACATCGAATCCCTTCCAGTAGCAGCCCGTCTCCAAAAGGCTCTCTCAAAATATCATTCCAAAGGGGTGGGATTGCTCATCAAACCTGATGGCACCTATACCGCCAGTCGAAGGAAAACCCTGGAAATTCTGCTCGAGGTACACTTCCCTTGCTCGACAATTTTAAGTGATCACGTACTTGTTGCTCCTCAAGGCACCACATGCGGCATCTCCAGAAGAGTCAACAGCTTGTCTGGAAATCTGTTCAGCCAAGAAAAAATGAAATGGGCAATCGGTTCATTTAAACCCTTTAAGACACTCAGCCCTTATTCAGAAAGGTCAAGATTACATCCTGTCCGCCTTGGTAGCTCTATTTAGAACAAGCTTCAACCTGGGATACATTCCGCTAACTTGGCGGGAGGTGATTGTGGTGTTTATCCCTAAGCTAGGTAACAAATCCAGCGAGCTACTCAAATCCTACCGTCCAATTAGCTTGACATCGATTTTCTTGAAATCCATGGAAAGACTGCTAGACATTCACATTCTTGAAAAGACTAAACCTCTGCACTCTAGTCAATATGCATACAGGAAAGGTCGATCGACGGAAGGCGTCCTTCATTATCTCGTCACAGAGATCAAATCTGCCTACCGGTCCTAAGAAATCGCCCTTTGTGCATTCCATGACATAGAAGGTGCTTTTGATAACACTGGTTATGAATCCATCATTATTACCATGAGACGTAGGGGAATAGGCGAACCTACTACCAGATGGGTTAGGACTATGCTTGATAACCGCATAATAACATCTTTATCTGGAGAGGTCTCTATGACAGTGTCCGCAGCCTAAGGCTGCCCCCAAGGCGGCGTCCTCTCGCCTCTTTTATGGTCACTCGTGGTGGACGACTTAATAGTTCAGACTTCATAACTATAGGCTATGCAGATGATCTTGTGGGCGCCGTGGCATAAGTGGTTAGTGTGTCGGATCACTACGCATGAGGTTCCAAGTTCGAATCCCAGGAAATACCAAAAAGTTTTTTCACGGTCCCACCTCTCGCGAGCGTCTGACAAACATCCGAGAGTATTGTTGTCACGAAAAAGCTTATCAAATCGCCGTTCGGATTCGGCATTAAACTGTAGGTCTCTTCTTCTTCTTCTTCTTCCTTTTATCAGCGAGGCTATGATCCGAAAACAAGGGATCACAACCCTCCCACTTCACCGCATTTCTACTGATCCGCATGTGGGGTTCGCCTATTTGACCTCAGAAAATATCGGCAGGCCTGCCGATTTTGGATCACTCGGTTACTGAGGCCAATGAAATGCCGATGTCGTCGCATTTGTCTGATCCAGGCGTTTATAGGCCTGCCTTTCCTACATCGCGATGTCTTTGGAACGTGCATTGATATTGCCTTTTTAATAGGGTTCAAATGATCTCTTCTTTGAACATGGCAATACCAACTGAGCCGGTCACGCTCTATTTTTTGTCCGATGGTTTCCTTGATGTGAAAGCTTCCACGGATCTTCGAACTTCTCATTCGATCAAGCTTTGTCACTCCTGCTGTCATGCGAAGCATCTTCATCTCAGCTGCCGTTAATTTACTCTCATACTTTTTGTACATCGTCCAACATTGTGAACCGTATGTGAGCGCTGGACGTACAACTGCGGTGTAGAGCATTCCTTTCAACTTAGGGGGCATTTTTCTGTCACAGAAGATAGCGGAATTTTCTCGCCACTTCATCCACCCTACGCTTACACGATGATTGATGTCGTGATCACAAGTTGCTTTGCTATTGATAATAGATCCCAGATATTTGAACTTTTCGCACTTGGGAAGCACTGTTCCATTCAAATAAATGTCTGGAATAGGCCTGAGTGGATTAGAGAACGGGCAGCACAAGTACTCTGTCTTTTTTGAACTAATGCGATACCCATTTCCCTCCAAAACGTCCACCCACACATCAAGTGCTCGTTGCAGGGATGTAGGATCCTCACTTATGATGGCTCCATCGTCAGCAAAGAATAACTGATGTACCTTGGGGTCCATCACTTTACCTTCAAGCAGATAATCAAGGACTGTAATAAAGAGCAAAGGACTTAAAACGCTTCCCTGGTGTACCCCGACTTTGATTGGGAACTCTTCGGTTACTCCAGCGGGGCATCTTACTTTTGTCTTTGCTCCTTCGTACATGTCCATAATCATCTGTACATAGGTTTCTGGAACCCCTCGATGTCTTAGCGCCACCCATATCAGATCTCGTGGTTGTCTGTCGAATGCCTTTTCAAAGTCAACTAATACAATATGCAAATCCCTTAAGGAATCACGATGTTTTTCCATTATGATCCTTATACTTTGGATTGCATCTGTGGTTGATTTACCCGAGACAAACCCGCACTGATCATCAGATAGCCGTATTATTTTTCGCAGTCGGCCACCTAATACCCGCTCAACGATCTTCATGGTGTGTGACATCAGCTTGATCGAACGGTAGTTATCACAGTTTCGCGTATCACCCTTCCCTTTGTATACAGGGAGAAGGTAACTTTCCCTCCATTCATTCGGCATTGGATCACCTCTCACGAATTTGGAGATGAGAACTCTGAGCCATCTGAACCCGATATATCCCATCTTTTTTCAGAACTCAGAGGGTATTTCGTCTGGCCCAATCGCTTTTCGTTTTTTGGAGTATTTGACCGCCTCACTAACTTCTTCGACTGTAATGTCGGGTATTTCTTCACAGTTAGGGGTGGCTCTTGGAAAGTATAGCCGGGGAAACTGTTCATTCAAAAGTTCTTCACAATACTGCCGCCACCTCTGCAGAATTTAACTGTAGGTCCCTTCTATTCGTGTGTAAAAAAAAAAAACGCACACAACATGAGTGGTTGCGAGAAGCTAGGCCCTGGCACTTTAAAGAGCTGTTGCGCCAAATATTTGTATTTGTAGATGATCTTGTGATCATCATCAAAGGCAAACATGAAGACAATGTGTGTTAACTCATGCAAAATACATTCCTTGTAGTCTCGGACTGGTGTACTGGGGAAGGCCTATCGATTAACCCCAGCAAGGCAGTCATTGTACCGTTTACAAGAAGAAGAACGCTGAACATTGGCTCAGTGACTCTAAATGGCACAACCATTCATTTTTCCGATGAGGTTAAATACCTGGACAGGAAACTTAACTGGAACTCCCATATTGAGCATAAAATTGCCAAGGCGACTACTGCCATGTGGGTCTGTCGACGTATGTATGGTAAAGCCTGGGACCTGTCCTCAAAGGTCATATTCTCGGTATATACCACGGTTGTAAGACACATCCACATCATACGCGTCCGTTGTCTGGTGGACGGAGACCAATGAGGTCACAACCATCAACTCACTAAACTTCAAAGACTAGCTTGCCTCGGTATCACAGGTCTATGCATACTTGTCCCTTGTGCTTTCGAAAGTCGGGTGTTAATAGTACATGGGATCATGTGGATCTCATAGATCTACTAACTGACTTCCCCGAGCTAGACATGCTCAACATGATTTCCGACTTTATGCCCAAATCACTCTACTTAGGTAGAAGGTTTGAGATTGTAATCCCAAGCCGTGATATATGGAATAATGGCGGACCGTTGCTTGACCCAAACGGAATAGTGTGGTATACCGATGGATCAAGAATGGATTCAGAAGTTGCCGCTGGTGTGTATGACCCAATTATAAAATTTCGAAATCCCTTAGAAAGAGTCCCAGTGTTTTCCAGGCCGAGCCTTACGCTATTGAGACTTGTCTTAACATAAACTTACACTCAGGCATCAAAGGTGCCTCTATACACATACTCACCGATAGCCAAGCGGTGGTTAAAGCACTAATCTTCCACTTGATCAGTTCAAAATCAGTTCTAAGCTGCTTCGCGAGCTTACAACACTTGGCCCGATATAATAATGTACAATTGTGGTCATGTAGGTGTGACGGCAACGAAACTGCAGATCTGCTAGCTAGGAAAGGCTCCTCTGAGTTGTTTACTGGACCTGAAACTTTCTGCGGAATATCTGATTCCGCATTTAAACTGACCCTAAACATTTGGGAACGCAACATGTGCATCTCCCACTGGAATAACTCCCAAGGTCTCAGACAAGCTAAAAGAGCTGTCCAACCCTTCCAAAAAAAAAGTAGTTGATATCCTAAAATACGGCCGAAATGGCATAAGAAGGCTTGTGAGCTTCCTTAACGGTCATTGTCAACTACTTTACCACCTTAACAAAATGAGAATTACGAAGCGATATCACTTGCGCCTTTGCCCAGAAGATGACGAAACTGCAGAACACATACTATGTGAGTGCGTAGCTCCTAGAATTAGGAGAAGTTTTTTCCTCAAAGAGATCATATCTCCAATAGACTTATGGAACTCCTCCGCAGACTTAACTATAGCTTTCATAAGGAGAGTGGAAGTACTGCTGCCCTGAAAAGTTGCCTCTGGCACAATAGATCTCCTTGGTCGCAATGCCTACAAGCCATGTAGGCTTGTTTGTGTGAAAAAAAAACTCAATACTCATGTTTGGAATCTAAGTTTGGTGGACTGCACTGCAAAAGGTCAGCTACCTTGCTGCCATAAGTACAATTCAGAGATCAGCATATGTCTGCGTTAAACCTACGGTGGCGCCTGCTTGAAACCATGTTACAAATTACTCTGCTAGATATTTATGGGAAGGAAGTAGCAATCAAATCGACTTTGCGACTGAAAGAATCATCGCAGTCCTAAGCTTATGCAGCAGCGTGGCAGAAGTCACAGACTACCCCACACCGCCCCTAGACTTCAATATTAAGTACAACACAAACATTCCCAGCCCACAGAATTGGGCAGAGTACTATATGTTATCCTAAAAGATTCCGCTTTGGAAATATACACGGATGGGTCTGAGACAAAGGATGGTGTAGGAGCAGGCATGGATATGCAAAATTCTTTTACACTACCAGATTACTGCAGTGCATTCCCAGCGGAGGTTAAGGCTATTCGTCAAGCGGTTAAATGGCTGTCGATGAGATCGATATCGAACAAGGGCATGGTAATTTACACCGACAGCCAGCCAGCTTTAAAAGCACTTGAATCACAAATAATAAGACATGTATATTGCATAGTGAAATATTCTACCTTTGTTGTGCTACTTATTAGCACTGCTTCCGTCTTTTGATCTGCCAGATCCTGTCCATGCCCTCACGTTCCTTATTGTTTGGTTGCAGTTTTCGGACACTTGTTCTAGCGTTTTTGCTACGACGATTACTGCAATGTAACAGCGTAGCCGAAAATTTCTACTCCGCTCGGCCTTGGTGTTTTTAGTATGCCATCGTACATTGTATTCCACAGGACTGGGCCTAGCACCCTAGACGCTTGGGAAACTCCTCCCGTAATTGTGTACGTCATAGGCCCCTCTTCCGTGTCATAATGAAGGGTTCTCTCACTGAAATAGCTGCCTATTAATCTCAGCAGGTACTTAGGTATATGCTGGTTGCTTAGCGCTTTAACCGTGCTGCTCCAGCTGGCTGAGTTAATTACGTTTTTGACGTCGAGTGTTATGACGGCGCAATACTGCTTGCTCCCTCCTAGCCATCTTTGTCCCGCGATAGCTTCGCGTGCAATGTCGCACACTGCCCTTATCGCCCCTATAGTGCTTGGTTTTTTTCTAAAGCCATACTGCCGTCTCCTTTCATGTATGGCTTTAACCTTGTATGTATTATTTTTTCTAGCCCTTTCCCCAGTGTGTCAAGCATGCACAACGGCTTGTACGACGACGGGTACTAAGGTGGTTTATTTCCCTTTGGGATGAGGACTAACCGTTGCCTTTTTCACTGTAGTGGGAAATTCCCTTCCGTGGCGCATTTGTGGAGATCTCCTTTCTTGTGGACTTTCATTATACTTAGATTGATTGCAATTACTCATAGATGTGTGTACCTTTGACTCACTTTTATATTAAGTCCCAATAGATTCCAGAAAATGTTGGTGAAACATTGACATTCTCTATGTGTGAGTTGTATGCTAGCAAAAACACTCTGTTCTTGTCGAATGCTATTCGGGCTTTCAGAATTCTCTCTAAATGGGTTTCACATTTTAATAAAGTAAGTAAGTCTAAGATAAGAGCACAATTCGTTCTAATCACAGAATTCTAGAATCAAGTAGCACAGTATGTTTTTAATCACACCACATCAAACCTAATGCAACTCGACATTGTTACAGCTAAAAATAAATAATTTTCTTAAGCTACCTACAATCTACTCTATAAAATAGGTATATCCATTTATTCGGGGTAGTAATCTTTACAATCTTGTTTAAGAAATTGATCAACTACACAAGAAAACGGTAATGTAGCTTCAACAAGAATACAGAGATTATAATCAAAAATATGGTATGTAACAATTCTCCCGGTAAGCGCAGAAGCTATACATAAGATAACCTTCTGCTCCTTCTTATTTCGTCGATGTTCCTAACTCAAGGATCATAACCCTCCCACTTCATTACATTCCTACTGATCCGCCGGTGGGGTTCAATAAGACAAGTTGTGATGGTGTTTTTGTCGAAGGCTGAGGTTGGATCTTCGGTTCCGGGGTTGTCCATAAAGAAACGCTTTAAAAGCTTTGGAAAACGTTTAACAATAGTCTATCTTAGAGACCTTTGACTTCAGGTCCATTCCGTGGTGGTCACAGTTCTTCGATGAAACGGCTTGGTAATCCCGTTGCTGGTCTCGGGTGCTGGGAAGGCGGTCTTGAGGATTCGGCTAACGTTGCAGTATTTTCGAGAGGATATTACTAAGGCGTCTCTAACCGGTTATTGAGGAAAATAATCTTATCCCTGACCACCAGTTTGGGTTCAGAAGTAAGCATTCAACGATTGACCATGTGCATAGAATTACTGACGTAATCGAGAAAGCACTTAATAAAAACAAGATATACTCAAGTGTATTTCTTAACGTCTCGCAAGCCCTTGATAAGGTGTGGCATGATGGCTTGAAATGTAAATTACGACTAGATCTCCCTGTATGCCTATACGATATTC
This sequence comes from Brachypalpus laphriformis, assembly GCA_945910035.1. NCBI lineage: Eukaryota > Metazoa > Arthropoda > Insecta > Diptera > Syrphidae > Brachypalpus > Brachypalpus laphriformis. The sequence continues at coordinate 17,960,201 of OX246753.1, read as the reverse complement.
TAGAATCATATCGCGGGAATAGACCTTTCTGTATTAGACATGGAAACGAATACTCGGAGCTCAATGACATTTCGTCCGGCGTACCGCAAGGAAGCACTCTTGGGCCGCTTCTCTATCTGTTATATACTCGTGATATACCGAAAGAAGATGTCACAATTCTTGCTACGTTTGCTGATGACACCACTATCCTAACAGTAGGTAAAACAATCGAAGAAACGACTGCAAAACTGCAAAATGCACTGAAAAAAGTAAATGAATGGGCGAGGGACTGGCGGATCGCCCTCAACGAATCTAAATCTCTTCACGAGAATTTCACTTAAAAGAAAACTAATGACTTGCTAATTTTTCTAAACTCAGTCCGATTACCTTTTGCAAATGAGGCCAACTACTACATTTTGAGGGTAGACCTGTGGTTCGGAGATCTGTAATCGACGGCAGGATCGGGGTATCGGAATCTACGCTTTTAGAGTAGGTCCATGGCTCGGGATTCTGTGTTTTACGGCGGTTTAAAATTGATATCTACTCCCTGTTAGATGTTGTGGTCTGGTTGAATTACCGTGGTAGTACAGTGTGGGTGAGAAGAAACTTCTTCTCTTCGTTACAAACCTTTTTCTTCCTATTTCGGCGAGGTTATGATCCTAAAACAAGGGACCTCAGAAAATATCGGCAGGCCTCTCTCTTCTTTGAACGTGGCGATACCAGCTGAGCCGGTCCCGCTATATATTTCGTAAGATAGTTTCCTTGACGTGAAGACTTCCCAGATCTTCGAACTTCTTATTCGAAGTTACAAACATAACTACTACAAATTTAACCGAACCATTGAAGTGACAGACTGTGGTTCAACATATGTTGTATTTTCTCGCAATTGTTCGTGAAGGCAATATTAATTTATTTTAAATTATTTTACTACCAAATAAGTTAATAACTAATAAAGTTGAAGTAGAACGTCTTTCACATTTCTTATCTTTGCTTACCGCTATATCTGTCCACAAGTTCTTGAAATTCTTTTGTACCTGTACTCACCTTTCTTGCCATGTTACCATGTTACAGATCCTGTCCCTCATCCCGACATGTATTTAAAAGGTAATACAACTATTCGTATTGTCTACCACCAGCAAAATGAGCACACACAATAATTCACAAACGAAATTCTTGATTCCATTCATGAAATCTGGTTCTGGTTTTAATTTCAGTCCTTCATAAGTCCAGAAGATGGGGCATTCGTTAGCAAAGATGTGGTCCAGCCAAATGGTGATCCACACGTTGAACGTGTTCGCAGGTAAAGTGGAATGTTTAAATTTACTAAGTAAGGTTTGATTGTGAAATTTTTTATCATTACAGTGCCCATCTCAATGACATGGAGAACATACTGCCATTCTTTACCATGGGACTGATATTCGTGTGTGTTGATCCCGGTGCAACCATGGCAATGATACTTTTCCGAATTGAAGCTGCCGCCAGAATAATCCATACGTTGGTCTATGCATTCGGACCAGTTCCACAGCCGTCACGAGCGATTGCATTCTATGTGGGATTCCTTGTTACCATCTTCATGGGATTTTATTGCATATGCTATACAATTAAATTTATCTAACATGTGTAATGCTTTGTCGATAGACGTTACCGTATAAATAAAATCAGGGTTGTGTTGTGCCTGACTGCGCATATCATTGATATGATTGATTGTGCATGTGTGTATGTATGTATTTGTATATTGGGTGAATTGTAAACTTTTTTTTTATTAATAAACATACTGAAATTTTATATAGAATGCCTTAACAGATGAAGAATTTTACTACGCAATCTACAATGCAGGTGATCAATTAATCAATCTTTGAGTAGGAACGCAGAAGCGCTAAGCTTTTAAAACTGATCTGTTAAAGTTTTCGACTAATTTCCAATTGCCGTCATCGTTTATTTTGGTGTTTGGTGTTATCTTCAACGCAACAGATTTGTATTACGCTTTAAATGACAATAAAGTTATATAAACGCTATTGAAAGTTGATGGCACAAAATAACGAATAGAGTAACTGTGAGAATATACTCGTAGAAACTACGATTCCACTGTTCGACAAAATGTCAATCTTTTGACACTTTTCGTTAAAAAAATGTGTCAAAAAATTAAGATAAGAAGCGTAAACGAACAGCGAAGGAAGTCAAATGTGATTGGCCGAATGATAAAATTCACCGGTTAATCAGAATCGTAAATTTGCGACTAGAGCTTCTGAATGTTTGCAGCGTTAGATATAGCATTCCAAAGCTAGACGTATGGAAAGAGGTGGCCGCAAAAATAAAACTACATACTCGTACCATGAAAATTGGCAGCATCACAGGGTAAAATACATACACTCCTATTATGGTTAGCGAATCGAACGTTCGACTCAAGTCGAACTGCCAGGCGAATTACTTCTGTCGCTTTTGACACTTCACAGATGACATTTACACCCATATTATGGTTAGCGAATCGAACGAAAAAGTAGTCGAATGAGATTTTTTCGTATTAGGGTTAGCGAATGACAAAAGTTTCATTCGACTCAAACGTCAAAATTTAGTCGAATTAAGACTTCACTTTATTACGGTTAGCGAACGTTCGACCAAAACTTCATTTCTTCTGTCAAAATCAGTCGAATGAAATTTCTTTGTGACAACGGTGGCCGTAGACATGAGTGGACTAAGAAAAAGGTAAATTAATGCAAAAGTATATATATTAACAGTAAAATAATGTTTCTCAAGTTTTAAGAAAACCAATCCTCGCCAATTTGAAAAGCTGGTCGAGTTGATGGAGGCAAACCCGGACATGGCAAAGGGGTTGGGGCAATTTGGTTCATCCAGGAAATGCCAAAAAAAATACTGGGAGTCATTTGCCGTTGAACTGAATTCGTTGGGTCCTCCTGCACGTGAAGAAAAGGAATGGCACAAGGTAATTTTGAAAATCCCCTTTTAAAACTTTGCTAAAAATCTGAAACTGCTTAAGGTTTGGATGGATTACAAGCTAAAAATAAAGAAAAAAACTGCTTCTAACAAAAAAGAAGTTACTGCTACAGGAGGTGGACCTTCTTCAATTATCTCCTTGTCTCCTCTGGAAAAAGTTGTAGACGGACTACTCAGTCTTCAACACGCCATCGATCCACCTGGCAGTACTTTCGGAGTAAGCGAAGATGTATGGGTGCCGCTAACAACAGAGGAAATTTAGATTGTGGAAGAGCAGGAGAATACGCCTGTCCATGTTACTCCTTTGCCTAGTACTAGTCGAGTAAGGAAAAATAATGATGTAAGGGAGGATGCCAAACTAAAAATCCTAGAAGATCAAACTTTGACCCAAACGGAGCTCCTCACTACTGCGAAGTCAATCGAAACAGCTTTATTAGACATAGCAAGATACACAAGAAAGTCCTATGAAGTGGAAAAGGAAAAACTTGTGCTATTGAAAGCCAAAGAGAAAAGGAAGGACAAAGAAAACAAAGATAAAAACCACCGACACAAAGAAAACCTTGAGATACAATTGCGAAAACTGCGACTAAATTTTTTTTTTTATTTAAGAATTGAAGTTTTATTTTATTTAATTTATTTTGATTTATTTACTTTTAAGTTTTTTTTATTTTCTTTTTTTAACTAGTTTAACAAATAATGAAGTGATTTTTGTTGTTCCTTTAACTTTACGTACTAGACTGAAATGAAATATAGTACATACATATATACATTTTTTTATTATTGTATTTTTAAATTATTTCTATATTTTTAGTTACCCTATAGAGAAGCTAGGATTTCATTTCGTCTACGCTCGCCTTCCAAATTGTTAATCGGTAGATCAAACTGTGGAGGTTCAGTTGGCAAGACACCTTCATCGTAAATTTCATCGGGATCGCAAACGTTGTACCTGCGACAGATGTTATGTAATGCACAGCATGCATTTACTATTTTTGTAGCCTTTTCTGGGGAATAGTGTAGCTCCGTTCGTTCAGAAGGCATCTGAATCTGCTTTTCAATACTCCAATTGTCCTCTCTACAATATTTCTGCCTTTTGCATGTAATTTGTTAAAAATAGCTTGTCTGGATTCAGAGTCCGCATTTCTAAAAGGCGTAAGTAAATACGGCGAAAGAGGATAACCGGAGTCACCTAGAATGCAAAGATTAGTAATAATAATTAAATGCATATGTTTATGTACCAAGATATAATGAACGCTCGCCATTTTGATACCATCTTTCCAGAACTACTTTTAGTTGACTGCAGTTCCAGACAAATGAGTCGTGTGAGGAGCCCGGATACCTTGCATCAACGTAAAGGATGTTCATGTTGTGGTCGCAAGCCTATAATATTAACAGATCAATAAAAATTTCAATTAAGTACTCTAAAAACAAACTCACAATCATTGCATTTAAACTGTAAAACCCTTTTCTGTTTAAGTACTGATGGCGCAAACGTACAGGAGCCACAATTCCAATGTGAGTCCCGTCAACGCATCCGATTACTCCTGGTATTCTTGTTTTCGTGTAAAAATATTGTCGAGCATTTTGTTTTTCCCTTTTTGACATGTTAACATTTATCCAAAACGGGCAAATTTTCATTTCCAACACCTTAAGTACTTCCGATAAAATAATAGAAACTGTGGGCTGCGATACTCCTAGATCAAAGTCATTACCAACGCTAGCCTGATAGCTACCACTAGCGAAAAATCGTAGGGCACATGCCAACTTAATCAAAGGCGAAATGCCCGAATAACGTTTAAAACGAAAATGATCTTTTATTTCATTTAAGAGGAACACAAACGCTGCTTTATTTAATCGAAAGTACATGATAAACCTATAAAGGAAAGTATAGTAGATCTTTAAAGTCATAACTCTGGACTTACACATTATCCGGTAGCTCTAAAGGATTTGAGCTATCTCGAATTCCTCTGCGCAGTCTGCTCATTTGTACAATTCGCTCTTGATCGGAGACATCAGTGAAGAAGAGTTCCATGCAACTAATCATGCCTTTTTTTTTTTGTTTTTTCTTTAATGACCGCGAATGCAATTTTTAACTTTTAACTCAAATTAAACAATTATCAAAACAATTTTGCTTTTGACACTTCATAGATGACATTTAATTTTTTTTCTTTTGTCAGCACTGATTCTTTACTCGAATGAAAATGTTCGCTAACAGCAATACCACGACAGAAGCGATTCGCCTGGCAGTTCGACTTGAGTCGAACGTTCGATTCGCTAACCATAATAGGGGTGATAAAGTCATGTAGCAAATCGTTTAACACCAAAGGGTTTGATAGCTTTTGAGACCAAAGGAAAGTGACACACTATTAGAAAATGTAGGTCCTTTTTTTTTTTATTCGCCAAGGATCGACCCAAATTTTCTTAAGAATTTTCATATACAGTCATTCAAAAAAGTCTCCGTACACCCCCTTACTTACAAAGATAACGGCAAATTACTTTTTTTTTATTGAGATATTTTAATGAAAGTTTGTACAAATTCACTTCGTTTATTGTAAAATAAAGTTTGTAAGTTAATTTATTAATTTATAAAGTACTAGCTGACCAGTGCTCGTCTTGCTTCGCCCGCATTTTAGTTGACGATTATTTACATATTGAAATATAATTGCCAACTGAATGCAATACCGAAAATGTGTCTACTCGATTATAACTTTCCCCGTGGGAATCCCCACCAGAGCATACACAAACCCGCTCAGCCACTGCAGAAGGACTGCAGGACCACTGAAGGAAAATTATGGGTGTTGATTTGATTAATTGTTTTTAGCATAACTCAGCTTCAGGACAACGCAGAAGAATGATTTATACCTTAAACGAATCAGCGGCAAATTAACTAAATTTACTTTTTTTGAATTCTTTTAAATCTGATGAGCCATTACTCAGCTAGAACTGTATAATCAACTTTTAGTGAAGGAAAATTCGATCTCAACCCACTTTATGCCACTTAGACCTTGAATTTTTGAAAATCCCCTTTTATCTCACATCTAGGCAAAATAAGGAATAATTGTGCGAAATTTCAAGTACCTACGTCTAGCAGTTTTGGAGAAACCGTGTTCTCAACGAAAATCGTCTTTGCTTTCATAGTATTTAAAGATGAAGGAAAAAAACAAAATAAATTAAAACATAAATACAGTTGAAAAAAGGCTCCGTACGTATAACGTAATTCTTCACAATAAAAAGATATTGCATTCAAGTGATTTGGCAAATATTTGGAAGGGCGGTCTTCAGCATAAAGCACTGATTGCATGTGCCGTTGAATCGAATTCACCAAGTTTGATGTAGTAGCAGAATCTATTCGGTCGCATTCGTATTTCAGCTATTCTATGAGCATTAGGTCCATTCGCGTATGCAATCTAAAACGCTTTAAAGTGCTTTAAGGTACTCTAAAGTGCTCGAAGTGTATTCGCATTCTGAGCGAACATGACAGATAAAGACAAAAATTTATAAGTAACGAGTAGCGAGTATTTCCCCTCTGTGCTTGAATTTGTTTGAAGAATTTTTACCGGCACGAACGTAAAAACTGCCAAATGATTGTCAAATGAGTCAAAGAGTTTTTGATTCCATTTCAAATCTATATAAATAAAAATGAAATGCTGTCCGTTGGTCATCGCATCGCTTGAGAACGGCTGGACCGATTTGGCTCTTTCTTTTTTTAATATCTGTAATAGTCCGAATAAGGTTTTTACGGAAAGAAAAATTGGAAAGGTTGCCCGAAAAGTTCGGAAAATCGGAAAAAAGTGAAAGTACTTTTTTCCATTGGAAAAAATGTGTGTACCTATGTGTGTACTGGCCTCAAGGGCTGAAGAAGCAGCGAGTAGGTGCCACAGTAGGACTGTTTATAGCATCACTAAGGAGCTCATCGGTGGTCGAAACTCCAAACAACATCCAGTGAAGAGTCTAGACGGTAACCTTCTGATTTCGGATGAGGATCAGCTCACTAGATGGAGAGAACATTTTGCTACAGTGCTAAATCACATAGATGATGGCGGTATGATCTCGAATTCGAATGAGCAGTTCGAAGCAACAAATTCCCGAATTCGCACCGGACCTCCCAGTAAAACCGAGATAATAACAGCAATCAAGTCCCTCAAGAAGAACAAAGCGGTGGGTATTGATGGCATCCCTGCCGAGCTATTTCAAGCGGCGCCAAATACATCGGCAGATTTGCTACATCCCCTAATACGGAGTGCTTGAGATAGCGAACAATTTCCACAGGAGTAGAAAAGGGGGATGATCATTAAACTTCCAAAGAAGGGAAACTTGATGTATTGCGGTAACTGGAGAGGTATATGCGTTCTTCCAGCTGTGGCTAAAATAATAGCTAAAATAATTCTAGAACGAATTAAAGAACATTTAGATTCAACTCTCGATGTCGAACAGGCAGGCTTTCGCGCTGGATCCTCTTGCATCGACCACATAAACACCTTACGGATCATTATCGAGCAATGCGTTGAGTATAGGTCTCCGCTACATTTAATGTTTATCGACTTCGAGCTTTCGACAGATTGAGTCGAGATGCTATCTGGTTGGGCTTGCGCAGGAGAGGCATCCCAGAAAAACGTATAGCTATTATCAAGGCTACATACGAGGACGGTAAGTGTCACGTCGTGCACAATGGTAAGGTGTCGGAGGATTTTGAAGTCCAAAGTGGAGTACGTCAAGGGTGCATACTGTCACCACTATTGTTTTTGGTGGTTATCAGCGATGTACTCCGTGCAGCATTGACGGAAGGCAACTATGGAATTCGTTGGACTATGACATCTTACCTTAAACACCTAGATTACGCTGACGATGTTTGTCTACTTTCACATCGGATAATGGATCTTCATCTGATGGCCCAAAATCTAGAAGCTGAGACAAACAAAGTGAGGCTAAAAATAAACACAGCCAAAACAAAAGCCCTGAGCACTTCTTCTAACAACCGCGCTCAACTTTACATTGCCGGACAGGAAGTCGAGAAAGTTGATAACTTTCTTTATTTAGGAAGTGTGGTCTCGGCTAATCGCGGTGGCACCGAACTGGATGTGTGCAGCAGAATCGGGAAGGCTAAATCTGCGTTCGGAATGCTATCTAAAATCTGGAGAAGCAATGTTATCAGCTTAAGAACCAAGCTACGACTGTTCCGCTCAAACGTAGAATCAGTGCTGCTTTATGGGTGCAGTTCTTGGAAGGTGGACACCATTAACACACGAAAGCTGCAAGTCTTTGTGAACAAATGCTTAAGAATCATCTTGAGGATTTTTTGGCCGAACCGCATCTCTAACGAACAACTTTATCTGAGAACCGGCCAAGAACCTATAAATAAGCATTACTATACGAAGAAGAAAGTGGCACTGGATTGGACACACCCTACGGCGCGAAGACAACTCCATTGCGAAATACGCCATGCAGTGGAATCCGCTCACCCAGGCAGGCAGAATAGCGGGACGCCCTAGGCAAACGTGGCGCAGAACAGTTGAGGAGGAATCGAGCTCTTTATGAATTAATTGGAGGCAGCTCAAACACGTTGCAGAACTTCGAACACTATGGCGCGCAGGCGTGGTTGACGCCCTATGCCCCCGAGGGGTTAAATGATCTAAGTAAGTAACTATGTATATGTTTGTGTGCTATAGACTCCGAAACCACGTAACCGATTGAGCTCAAATTCAAATTCAGGCAATATTCTGTATTGTCTCAAGAGTGTTCCTGTGAAGTTTGGTCAAAATTGGTCCACTACTTTAGTATTATCGTACTTTAGTACTAAACAAATTTTAGTCGCAGCAAAGCACGGCGGGTACTATCGGTCCAGCAGTTTGCCCCCTACTTTAGTAGTAGTAAGTAAGTAATAATTGTGATTTTATTGGACAATAAGAAAAAAATAATTACAAAATTCATAAAATTCACAAAATACAGCATTGCCATTTGCCGTCAGCCGGATAGAAGAGATTTACAATTCATAGCAGGGTATTATTGAAAATGTGATAAATAATTAATTTTACTTTTTTTTAATGCATGTTCAAATGTGATTTAAAATGATTCATCTACTATTTGCTGTCGATATTTCAAAGATAACTTTAAGTAGCTAGACAGTGTATTCCAATTTTGGCCATTTAGGATTGAAATGATTTCGCTTGTTGATAAACTATGTTTTCCCCAATGTGCTCTTCTAATCCCCCTCAGTATTGGACATATTCCGACTAGGTGATGTACGTCTTCAATAGCTCGTAGATTGCACAAAGAACATTCTGCCTCCTCGTTCCGGATGGTTATATGCGGCCTGTAATTTAACTGCAAAAGCTCCCCTCTGGTCTTGAATATCATCGATATTGTGTATATGGTGTTTTAATTGTGAAAGTAATTTTGTTCACCTAGGTCGTATTGTAGCGTAAAATACGAATGCCTAGTTAGGCTTTGCTGGGCTTTTACTCTAAACGCGACACGGGTGGATAAATCAATCTTCGCTAGCAGTTCCTTTAAAGTCGTTTTCCATATTGTTTCATTGTAGGGTGTTAGTTCGACGTCATGTTCGTTGCACAATCTAAACCATTCATTGAAAAATTGTAGTTTACGGCATTGCATTGATGCATTGCGACGATATGTGGCAGACGTTGGCTCGGATGGGACATTACTTTTACAATGTACAAAAAGTGCAGTCGTAGTGTATAGATATATAATGGGGGGCAGTCCGGTTTCCAGGTGGATCATATAGTTTGGGGTGTTTTCCGGCAATCTAAATATTTTCTTTAATGAAGTACCTTAACAACTTTTCAACTTCTTCATATTGGTAGATTGTGGGCGCCGTGGCGTAAGTGGTTAGTGTGTCGGATCACTACGCATGAGGTTCCAAGTCCGAATCCCAGAAAACACCAAAAAATTCTTTTTTCACGGGCCCACCTCTCGCGAGCGTCTGACAAACATCCGAGAGTATTGTTGTCACAAAAAAGCTTCACAAATCGCCGTTCGGAGTCGGCATTAAACTGTAGGTCCCTTCCATTCGTGTGAAAAATATAACGCACGCAACATGAGTGGTTGCGAGAAGCTAGGCCCTGGCACTTTAAAGAGCTGTTGCGGCAAATATTTGTATATTGGTAGATGCCCCACACTTGGGCTGCATAGCACATGATCGACCTCGCTACTGCTTGAAAGATTTTATATTTTGTGCTCAAAGCAATATTTTTTTTACAGAGTATGCCTCTCCAACTACAGTTGATTGCTCTTTTTGCCTCTTTTAATTTTTCTTGCAGGTGTTTTTTGAAAGTCAGTCGCAGTGTTACTATGACCCCGAGGTACTTGTACTCCTTTACATTTTCTAATTCTTCGCTTTGCCAAGTCCACCTTTCATCCCTTGCGAATCGCCCAAAACTATTCCGAAAGACCATCATTTTTGATTTATTTGTGTTCACTTGTAAGTCCCACAAACTGCAGTATTGTTCTAATTTGTTGACCATGTTTTGCATCATGGTTGGCGTTTCCGATAGAATGACTATGTCATCCGCGTACATAAGGAGTTTAACTTTTACCCCGTCGAACTCTATTCCCCCAGGCAAGAAGGTTGGCAGGTCGTCCAAAAACAGAGAGAAGAGTAGGGGACTCATGAGGCATCCTTGTTTAACGCCCATTCGCGAATCAAACCAGTTTGACACGTTGTGACCATCCCATACTGTAGTTCTGTTTTTATCGTAAAGACTTTGTATAGCCTTAAGTACTTTCGTTGACACTCCCAGATTACTAAGTTTATAGAACAGCGATTTTCTGGCAATGGAGTCGAAAGCTGCCTTGAAGTCTACGAAGAACGCGTATAGTTTTTTGCCCTTGTCGAGATAAGTCTTAGCCATACTGGTCAGAGTGAAGATATTATCCACTGTGGAGTAGTTCTTTCTGAATCCCGCTTGAAACTCACTGAGTAGTTCGTTTGCCTGCACCCATGCGGACAGCCGATCCAAGATGATTCCGGTGAAGATTTTCATTATAGAGTTCAGGGAGGTTATGCCCCTGTAGTTGCTCGGATCACTGCGATCTCCTTTTTTGAACAGTGGGAAGAATACTACTTTAGTATTATAGTACTTTAGTACTGAAAATATTTTGCTATATGTATTTAAGGTTGGACTACTACACACTGTTGGCCGGCACAAAACTGTTCTGTAATAGACTTAGCCCCAGGCGCCTGCCTGACCGTGGTTTCTTTTTTTGTTGGGCGCAGTAACGCTCGCCGGGTACCCGCTAGAAGTCAATAGATATAGAAAAAAAAAGATGCAAAGTACAATATCTTGAAGAATATGCTGTGATGTGTGAATGTTCTCCCAATACACTTCTTTTTAACTTAATATGAATCTGCTGGTTGTGGTCACACAAGTTTAATTTGTGCATAATAATTTTTTTTAATGACATGGCTCGACATGGCTCGAAATGACTCGCTTTTCATTTGCGTACATCTGCTTAGATTTTCCGCTCTCTGAGAGTATTTACTCTCATCATGTCATATTTGACAATTGATTAGTTTTTGGGTCGGAAAGTACGCGAACGGACCTATTTTCTTGCTCGTTATTTCATGAATCCGAATTCCTCTCGAATTTATCATAAAGATGCTCAATGGGGCTTAAATCGGGGGATTGCGGTTTGTCAAAAAACCTGGGTTTTCTATTCTCAAAAAGCCCATTGGAGCAGTCAAACGGACATTTTGTCAATGTGAATTTATTTTTCACTCTGAACTAAATTTCCATATTTGCAGCGTTAGGATATTGAATACGAAGTAAATGATTTATTAATTTAAACTACAATTCAAGACAAGAAATTAGATTATTATATCCGCGATATGCAGAAAAGATGATAGAGCGAAACCCGAACGACCCGAGCTGTCAAAAAACAGACCTTTCGTCAAACAGTAGGTCTGTTCCTTTACTTGCAAATTCGTACAAATTTGTCTGATGTATCGAGAACCACTGAAGGAACTTAGATGCAGTTTCCACTGTTATGATATACATTTCCCGGGGAAGGTTGTTGTGTATCAAAAATTGCTCTACCGCTTACAGGAACTGAGCGTTCAGGGTCTAAATGAGAGAAAGGGGATTAAAAACACATTCACACGGTTCTAACTCAACAATGGCTTATTGGATTAAAAACAGGAGAAGTTATTTTTAGTAAATTCGTCAGAAACTCATTTGAGCTATAAATTATCCTTCTGTGCTATCCTGAAGCTGAGCTATGCTCAAAACAATTCATGAAATCATCGCCAACAATTTTCCATTAGTGGAGACGGCAGACAACAGCAATGCAGCAGTGGGTTTTTTTTTTTTTTTTGTTGCGCCGAGGGATGTGGTAATCTTCGAAAGATACTAGAAACCCGGGCTACTAGCATGCACGATTCACAAGCCCGAATAATCGATGCCAGGAATGTGGCTAAGTACTAATCCACACAGTGTACACTTCTACCACTCTCCGCGGGACTGCCGTTAGGTATTACTTCGCGGGGCTGGTTAGCAATTTATGCTGTACTTTCCGCTTCTAGACGTATCCTTTCTTGAACTCGAAGCCCTTTTTGCACGTGCGTAATAAACGCGCAACTTTCCATACATTTTTCCACAGATTGTACCATATGGTCTATGAGGAATTGAGGACTGGGAAGACCATTTCTCCAATTTTCAAATCGCCTACAGTAGAAGACTGCATGCTCCGTATCTTCCTCCTGGTCTGGACATTCTGGACACAAGGAGAGCTATCGTGTCCAAACCGGTGAAGATATTTACGATAGCCTCCATGGCCAGACAGGAACTGTGTGAGGTGGTAGGTGCAGTTCTTATGTGCTCGGTTTATCTAAATGTCGATTGTGGGGATTAATTTATAGGTCCACCTGCCTTTAATCGTATTATCCCATCGAACTTGCTACACAGCTGTAGCTGTGTAGCTTTTTCTTCTTCTTTAACCCTTCTTTTTTCGCTAGCCTCTTGATGGCTCGTGCCTCTTCTATTGTAGATTCACTGCATCTCGTTTGGCTGCAGTGGGTGACGTCGTAAATGGAGATGGTATCTGTTTCCTTATTTGCTTTGATTTCCTTTTCTGTTATACCTGCTTGACTGGTTGTGTGGTGTGCGTGGTATTGTGTGTGCTCTGGTGGGAAAGTTATTATTTAGTTTTAGTATTGTATTCAGTTGGTATATGGTATATCAAAAGCAATCGTAATTGAACTACCCTAAGTTTGTTCTTGACATGCAACTCATAAGTGGTATAGTAAAAAATTTCATGACGATCGATTAAGCGGCTGAAGTGCCCTTGCGAATCATAAATACAGACTTTCGCTTTTATATAGATATGTATACATGTATACGAGTGTGTTCATAGTTATAATTTATATTGACAAATTTTACTACGGCCTGTTGATTGGTGCCTTGCCTACCACGCAAAGCCAACACGGTATCCGCCTCCTTAATCTGAGATGTTATCACATTTCTTTGTCCTATAGAACACACATCCTAGAACTTATTGTTTGGTGACAACTTTGATCACTGATAGGGTATCTTAACAAATTCCTTTACTATAAGTCAATATAGAATGACTTTCTAGGGTAGGTAGGTAGGTGCCGTGTTGATACCACAAAACTCGTGTACCTGGTATAAAAGGTGTGTTGGTGTGGAGTCTCTAGATCCAGCCTGTGGTGTTACTTTTACTTTACTTTACTTTACTAGGGCCTTATACGCGCTGCGACCTATAAGATCTATTGTGCCAGCCTGGTGTTTGGCTGAGAACTTGGTTAAGGCTCTTGATAAACCTCAACAAAGCTCCAGGCTCAATATTCCAGAAGTCGGAGGGACTTAATAAAGCCCTTCCGATATGGAGAAGTCTTTTTCTTGCGGCCATGGGGCATTCACAAAGAATATGTTCTGCCATCTCTTTTTGCTCTCCACATAGCCGGCATTCGTCTGTATCTGCTACTCCTATCTTGTGCAGATGGTACCTGAGTGGGCAATGACCAGTCAAGTAGCCTGTTAAGGTTCTTAGGTCTGCTTTCCTAAGCTCGAATAGCTTTTTAGCCTTGCATCGGTTGAGATTAATGAACTTCTTTGCCTGTCTTAGGCCCTTGAGTTTGGCCCAGTACTCTGCATGATGATAATCTTCCCATTTCTTTATTTTTATGTTAACGCTACTCCGTGCGACTCCAAAATAGGGTTCAGGACCGACTAGTGGGCGACTAGCGCCTCTTCTCGCTAAGCAGTCCGCCCGTTCGTTGCCCTCGAAGCCTTTGTGTCCTGGTATCCAGGCCACAGTGACTGTGTTTTTCGATGCGAGATCTTCGAGTAGGTTTAGACAGTCCCATACAAGTATTGATCCTACCGTGTACGATTTCAGAGCCATAAGTGCTGCCTGGCTGTCTGAGAGGATATAGATACGAGTACCCTCGACTCTTCTACGCAGACATTCTCGTACACAGAGCTCGATCGCATGGACTTCCGCCTGAAATATTGTTGGTGATTTCCCAAGCGCAGTCGCACGTTGGAACCTGGGTCCATAAACCCCTGCGCCAGTGCTACCATTTTCCAATTTGGAACCATCTGTGTACCAAGTGTGAGAGTTTGGTAGGACTACAAGTCCTTCATTCCTCCATGTGTGGCGGTCACCTATGACCACATTGAATTTCCTGGAGAACCGGTATTTCTTGATCATAGTATCTGGGATTTTGAGAATAGGGTCATTTTGAATATAAACTGTGGTGTTTAAAAAGATTATTAAATCTTTAATGTTTCTCTCTGAGACTTCCTCAAGGTAATCGAAAAAGGGTTTTCCTAAAGCTCATTGTCTGGCCCTAGCTAGTGCCGGACAGGCGCATAAAAAGGGAATACGGGTTTATTTTTCAGTTGCGATATTGCAACTGCGACAATGGGTGTTGTGTGGGATACCTAGTTTGACCGCATGGTCTCCTATAGGCCAGTGACACGTAGTGTTTGCTGTTATCCTGGCGATGTCCCTACGCGTTCTGTTTAAGAACTCGGTTGTTTTCGATTTGTTGTAGTTTGGCCACATCATTCTGGATATGACACAGTTTCTTAGCCTAGATCATCTGAGGTTGGCTTGGCCAAGGAATTTAGAGGATATTTCGGCTTTGACTGCTCCAGGCGGAATCTGAACTGATTCCGCAAGAGAGCTGTGGAAGACTGAGCTTTGCGTAGCCAGTTCATCTACAAGTTCGTTTCCATAAACGTTACTGTGCCCTGGAACCCAAATCAGGGTTACCTTGAATCGGTTATCTAGCGAAGCTACCTCATTTTGGCATTCAAGCACTAGCTTGGAGGATGTAGTAACCGATGCAATGGCTTTGATGGCTGCTTGGCTATTAATAAAAATTTCGATCTTTTGCCTCGGTGTTATATTGGTGTGTGTTTTGATCTGACGATAAGCTTCCCGGACAGCGAGTGATTCTGCCTGGAACACACTGGCAGAATCCGAGAGCCTAAATGATTTAGAGATGTTTAAGGATTCGGAGAACATACCCGCACCGACTACACAGTCCATCTTTGAACCATCTGTAGATTGTTACGTCGAAATCCTTAATCACCTGTCCATCTTGCCATTCTGACCTTGTGGGGAATTGAACGTCGAAGCGTTTTGTAAAATTCAATTTGGGTATCATGTAATCTGTTGTGGGCAAAATGAGCTTAAAATGTTACTATGCCCATAGGGTTTCATAAACCAGCACCCAGACTCCCTGAGTCTGACCGCACTATGTGCCGTGATGTTTATTAGGTGTAGACCTAAAGGCAGGAGATGCAAGAAGACTGTTAGAGCGTCGGTCGGGGTTGACCGTAGAGCGCCTGTGGTGCCTACGCATGGCGTTCTTTGTACCTTATTAAGTTTGGTTATATTATAGGCCTTTTTCAGAGCTGGCCACCATACTATTGACCCATTTGTGAGAATTGGTCGTACCACGGCTGTGTACATCCATAAGGTCAATTTTGGCTGCAGTCCCTATTTTTTGCCGAAGGTTTTGCTACAAGCATAGAAAGCTATACATGCCTTCTTTACTCGTTGTTCTATGTTTAGCTTCCAGTTGAAGTTAGGATCTAGGATAACTCCTAGATACCTAGCACTGCGCGATAAGGTGAGCGGTTGGCCATTTAGCAGAGGAAGTGCGAAGTCAGGTATTTTGGTTTTAGTAGTGAAGAGCATCAGTTCCGTTTTGCTCGAATTGACACCGAGACCACACATTTGAACCCTGTTAAAAAAGGCAATATCAATGCACGTTCCAAAGACATCGCGATGTAGGAAAGGCAGGCCTATAAACGCCTGGATCAGACAAATGCGACGACATCGGCATTTCATTGGCCTCAGTAACCGAGTGATCCAAAATCGGCAGGCCTGCCGATATTTTCTGAGGTCAAATAGGCGAACCCCACATGCGGATCAGTAGAAATGCGGTGAAGTGGGAGGGTTGTGATCCCTTGTTTTCGGATCATAGCCTCGCTGATAAAAGGAAGAAGAAGACACCGAGACCACACTTTTTGGCCGAAACGCTTACTTTGCTCAGAGCGTTTTCCGTGATTTCGCTTATGACGGAGGGAAACTTTCCTGACACTAGTATCACCATATAGTCTGCATACCCGACTACCTTGATTCTTTCTCTGTCTAATGTTAAGAGGATTTTATTCATGACTATCAGCCATAGTAGAGGTGAGATAGCACCGCCCTGGGGTGATCTCCTACTGGCTATTTTGGTTATACTGCTATTGCCTAATGTTGCCTGAATAATTCTAGCGCTAAGCATAGAAACGATCCATTGACTTAGATTGCTTTCTATTCCCAGCTCCGTAAAAGACTCTAGGATTGCTTCAGTGTGCACGTTATTAAAAGCTCCTTCTATGTCTAGGAAGGTAGCTAGGGTATAATCTTTGTAGTGTATGGAGTTTTCTATAGTGCGCACTACCTCGTGAAGATCTGTCTCTTTTGATCTACCTTTGAGCTATGTGTGTTGAGCTTTGGTGAGGTATGATTCTATTTTGCTTCGCAAATGGTTGTCTAGGGGTCGCTCGAGGGTCTTCAGTACAAAGATGGTTAGACTGATTGGTCTGAAATCTTTCGAGTTTTCATGACCGCGTCTGCCTGCCTTTGGGATGAAAACCACTCTCACTCGTCTCCATGAAGGGGGCACATGGTTGTTAAGTAAACAGCTCCTGAAAATCGACGTGAGCCATGGAATCGTCAGGTCTTGCGACCTCTGTAGCATAATGGGTAAAATGCCGTCCACGCCCGGGGATTTATAAGGAGCGAAACTGTTTAAGGCTCAGTCGATTTTTTATTCTGTAATAATGGATATAAGGTTTTCCCAGGCATTAGATTGCGTGCACTGAGAGTTTGTAAGCTCTGCGCTATTATCTGTGCAACCGGGAATATGGGTGTTTATCAGGAGTTCTAGAGATTCTGCTGTAGACTTAGTCCACTCCCCATCCATCTTCCTAAGAAGAGATGGATTTGAGTGTTCTTTCGATAGAATTTGACTGAGCCTTGCCGTAAGGGTCTCAATGGATTGACAGTAATCTATCCATGACTGTCTCTTATCGACTCTGATATATTGTTTATATTTTCTGAGGCAGTCTTTGTACGGCTGTCAGTATTTACAGCTATGGCAGATATTGAAGGTCTCTCTCGTCAGCTTCCTAGGACATGAGAGTTCATCGTTCCACCAAAGTGGGAATGCTTTCTTGCTATATTTGACTGGACACGAGACTTTATACGCCATATTAAAAGCTTTTTCGAAAGTCTCTGCTTTGTTGTCGAATTCTGTAATTAAGTTTTTTTTTGGTTAGGGAGTTTTACGGAGCTTTGAACTGATGACTTCACCAAAAAAAAGTTTCTAAAAAGTTTAGGAGACTCGATCTCAAGATCTACATCGAAGAGTATCCAGTTATGGTCTGAGAAAGATTTCAGATTCGATACTCGCCAATTTTCAACTTTGATATTATGGTTATTACTGGAGAGTGTGACATCAATAACGTCCTCCCAACCGTTAAAATTATCCGTACTCGGAAAGATAAAAGTCAGGGAGTTACCCTTGTTACAGATGGAAGGTTGTTTTCAATAATGTAATCAAACAAAGACTCACCGCGTTCGTTGTTCTCTGAGCTGCAGTATGTCTGGCGTTGGCGTCGCAGCCCATTAGCAGGTTGGTCTTTGTAGTGGAGATGCTGGTTATTGCGTCATGGACTTCATTCGGCGCGGCGGTACTTGTCGGTCGTGTGCCATGTAGACGGATGCTATTATGAGGTCCGCCCTGCACGCGTTCTCTATTTTAACAACTGTTAAATCAGGAGAGCTAAAATTTGGACATATAAAGGCTTTAATATGTTTTTTAGCTAGAATGCAGATTCTTGGCTTACCTTGGTTGATGTTATTGCGATTGTAGAAGAGGTTGTATTGGTTGTCGCTTAGGCCCTTTATGTTAGGGCCATTAACCCATGGTTCTTGCACAATGCTGATGTCAATGTTTTTCTCCTTCAGAAAGACCATCAGATTATCTGAAGTACATATCGAGTGGCGCAATTAATCTGAATGACTTTCAGCATTGGTATGGATTTTTGTTATTGAAGTGGTGGGTAGGGTGGTCTCGATGTCCTCCAACAGCCTATTGGTGTCGTCGACTTCATCTAAGTCGTCGCTCGGACCTGTTGAGCTTGGCGTGTCTGATGCCGAAGCGATTTACAGCCAGTCTCCTCAAGGGTGACGGCACTTTCTTCGGTGATCAGTAACAGGAAGGATAGGGTGTTGTTGCATGGTTCCTCAGCCTTGATGAATTTCCCATCATCCATGGGAACCGTTGGATTGTGGAGCTTTTAGCAGTTGATGAGCTTACTGCTTTCAATGGCCATGTTGGGGAGCCAAATGCGGATCCTGTGAATCTCTCTGGCTAGGATTAGCTTGAGTCTTAAGCCGTCCCACGCGTCACGGATCTTGTGAACGCTGCCACTTAGGAATTCCTTGGAGAAGGCGTCCTCGCATTTGATGATTCTGTACCCTCTTATGACTTCGGCTGAGTCAAAGCAGGGTAGCGGTCCTCCTAGGTTATTCAAAAGGTATTCCAGCACCATTTCTGATAGCTTGACTTCTATCGCACCCCAAGCGTCAGCCACTGCTTTGCCGGCGGTAGAGAACTCATCCACCAATGCGACTTGTAGGTCGTCTCTGACAACCTCGCTTACAGTCGTGTCGTCTGGGGTACTGAGGTCGATGGGTCATTCGACTTAGCGGTAGAGAGCTTCGCAACTCTGTTCCGTTGGGAGTCAGACTTGACTTCCTCCACGGAGCGGTTGCGCTTTGCTGCTTCGGTCTTTCGTCGTTGTTGAGGTTGTTCTGTTCGGGAGTTGATGTACTCTTTGTTCTTGGTAATCTTACCCAAAATAAAGACGGCCCTCTGGTACGCACTTTTCCTGCGGTTGCTGGCTGATTTCCGGGTGTGTGCAGCGCGCTTATGGGAACTAAGTCGAGTATCCTGCGCTGCTGCCGAAGTTCATCTTCCGATGAAGTGCTCGGGTTTTGGTTTTTTTTTTTTGTGTTTTTTATTGGATTCATTTTTATGATGGTCGCACGAGTAGTACGGAAAATCGATCGGTCCCGACAAAGCCGATTTATCGGGATAAGGCTAAAATACAACAGACCCCGCCCGTGCGTCTGAACGAGCTCGTTAGAGACTGGTTTAACCCCCAGCCTTGAATTCTTGGGCACGGTTTCTTACATTAGAGCGCTCACACCACCACTGAAATCAGGTACCTCGATCCGATGGTCAAAAAGCATGTATAGAGGATTAAGCTATTGAGGAGTTAAGAATCCTATACAATGCTCTTTGACTTTAGCTAACCCCATCTTGACTTTGCACAAGACTACTGTGGTGGTTATTACCGGCTGGCACCCACGTAGGAGGTTAGGATGAGCATTTTTGCCAGCCCCCCTTTCAACTTATATAAAGTATATTTCTGATGCTCTCAAGCTAAACCCTTAGACTAAAATAATTTTAATGTTGGTTGCTATAATATTTATACGCAAAAGAGTATGTATACACATACATACACAAGTAGTACCTACATACTCGTAAGTCAATTAGAAAACCATTAGAATTGCATCTCCTTAAAAATAGAAATTAAAATGACATGACCTTGAGTACTCTATCATTTATTGGTTTACCTATAAGTCCTTTGCGAAAATAAACTACTAGAATTTTCCTACGTTGGAATCAATAATTAATTAATATTTTACAACATACATGTGCTAGTCAATATCCGGCTTCCATTTTCATCTCACGGCACCTCCACAGATGTTCTCACTCTCAAGGTGAATTATTGAAGCCTCAAAGCTATATAGACTGCATATACCATATGCACTCCCTCCCCAAGAAACTTGAGTTACACTCGAATAAAACTCAAACGAACCAGCAAAACTAGTTTGATTAAAAGTTTTAAGTGTGTCGGACATTCAATATCCACAAGAGTTTTGCAGACGCGTCGCAATTTGCAGAGTGTTTTTGATCGTGAAACAACGCATAGTTGCTTAAGGATACGAGCACATAATTTATCTCAATTTAAGCTTCAAGTGTAATTATAATGAACAACTCATCCACTACGCGTTCCTTGGAGATGCTACTCACCCTGAGTAACCCAGTTTTCGGTTGTTATATATTCTGGTGCAGTGTTTTGGTCATAAAGATGCTTCTCATGAGTTTACTGACTGCTCTGCAGAGATTCAGATTCAAGGTGAGAAGTTCACATGTGCAAGATAGTAGTACTTTCGGTTTAAAGGTGTCGGTGTTTGTTTGTATGTCAAGGCAAGTGGGGTAGGTAATCACTCATTGCAACAACAAGTGAATCATTCTATTTACATTCAATAAAGTAAGCAAATTAAATTGTGAACTTTAGCAGCAAAACACAAAATAGAAACCAACAGAAATTAAAATAATCGATAAAGTTTGCTTCCTGACAGGCCGTCGTTGACATTTCATTAGAATTTCAAATGTATCTCGCACACGAAGTGAGCTATTTTTGTTTAAACGGAATTATTTTTGGAAATGTCTTTTAATTTTAATCTTGTCTCCAAAGTCCAGAGTACAAATTATATATTTCTCGGCCAAGTTGCATTTAATGTACCGATGTTATATTTAATTGACTTTGAACTTATAATTAAAATCGCATGATATGCTTGGGTAGTGGTGTAAGATTTTACCCCTTGGCTATGTAAATTATATTTTTTATTTGTTAGTTTCATTAAGTGTTTAAGTAAGCAAAAAATTAATTTCATCATAAGAGTTTTTTTTTTTATGTGAGAATAGAATACTATATAAACTTCGGTAAACTCAGAGAATCATTCAGTTGGAATATAAAAAGCACTCGAGTTTGTCTATTTTACCCACAACTGGTTTAGTAAATCTTCTTTAAATATCATATCTGGCTCTTATTTAAACTTGAATTAATGCTTTGGCATTTGCGAGACGCTACAGTAACTTGATTGGCTACATTTTGTTGTTTCTTCGAAAATAAAATGTTTTATGGTTTATATAACCAGTTTGTTAATAAAACTTCCTGAAATGCCAAAAGTTCTGACTCAAAATTCTTTTAAATCACAAGGACATTAACTAATCCACAGTGACCTCCGTATTTATAATTCGTTGGAACAAAGTTTAGCTCATATTTCCTGCACATTCTTCAAATTATCGAAACCTTGTGCAGTCCCTGCTTACATTAATAAATTTATTAGCATATTTTTGTTTCCAACAACCCTTCTTCGTCACCCTTCATAGGTCACTGAATCGACAAAATACAATACCTACCGCAGCTCACTCACTAATAGAACTCTTGGGTATTCTTTCCACCTCACGTGAGGCTATTTCTAACTTTCTTTCTGTGTCTGAACTACTACCTTACAGCTAATAAGGCAGTACTTGCACCAGTGCTGTTCAAAACTCCAAGTCAATTTTTTTTTTCGAGGGTAGGTGAAAAATCGTCCATAGACACTATGAGAATAGCAAGCGCGTACTCATAGTAGTGTCAGATTCTTACTGACTAAAAAAAACACCACCCTTCGATATAAATTTGTTAGATATCGCAACTAAGTATTAACTTATCAAGCAATTTGTCTATCATGAAATAAAAACGTTTGGCAGGTTTCTTTCCACAGAAAGATCCTGCATATGGTATTCCGTAATCTAGACGCGGTTAATCATTATCTCGCCAAGTCGAAAGGTTTCGTCCTTTGTAGCCGGCGCAATAAATTGCTCTCATCCAAAATTTGTAGGACTGTATTGTTGACATGACCGATTAGTCGGTTTCTATGTTTTCTCGCAAAGCTTCTAGTTTCAGCTTCGATTGTCGGAATTCCGAGATCCCTGTGGATATCGTCGTTTCTACTATACCACGGTGGTTGGACAATTTCTCTTAGCACTTTATTTTGAGAAGTTTGTAAAATATGAGAATTTGTTTTCTTGGTACAACCCCAAAGTTGTATACCGTAGGTCCACACCGGCTTTAGCACTTGCTTGTATAAAAGCAGTTTGTTCTCAGTACTGAGCTGGGAATGTTTTCCGAGTAACCAGTACATTTATCTATATTTGATTTCGAGTTCTTTTCGTTTCATTTTCACGTGCGAATTCCATTTCAGTCTTGCGTCGAGTGTCATTCCTAGGCATTCGGCCTCGTTTGCAAAAGGTATTCGGGCCGAGTTTAGGAAAATTGGCAAGTCATTAGTTTTCTTGTAAGTGAAATTCACGTGAACAGATTTAGATTCGTTGAGGGCGATCCGCCAGTCCCTCGTCGATTCATTTACATTATTCAGTGCGTTTTGCAGTTTTGCATTCGTTTCTTCGATTGATTTACTTACTGCTAGGATAGCGGTGTCATCGGCAAACGTAGCAATTATAGTGTCATCTTCTTTCGGTATATCACGAGTATATAGCAAATAGAGAAGCGGCCCAAGAACGATTCCTTGCGGTACGCCGGCCGAAATTTCTTTGAGCTCGGAGTATTCGACTCCATGTCTAACACGAAAGATTCTATTCCCGAAATATGATTCTAGAATATCGTATAAGCACACAGGGATAACTTGTCGTAGTTTGCATTTCAACCCATCATGCCACACCGTATCAAAGGCTTGCGAGACGTCAAGAAATACGCTGGAGCAAATCTTTTTTTCTTCAAGTCCGTTCTCGATTACGTCAGTAATTCTATGCACCTGGTCAATCGTCGAATGCTTACTTCTGAACCCAAACAGATGGTCAGGGATAAGATTATTTTCGTCTATAACCGGTTGGAGGCGCCGTAGTAATATCCTCTTGAAAATTTTCGATATGACTGGACGAAGCGAAATTGGTCTATACGATTGTAACTCATTTGGCGGTTTTCCTGGTTTTAAAACCATTATGACTTCCGCAACTATCCATTGGCTCGGCGCGTATTTTAATCTGAGCGCAGCATTTACAATATGGAGAAGCTTAATCAATGCTTTTCTAGGTAAAACTTTGAGAATTTCTCCGGTAATCAAAACATAACCAGGAGATTTCTTAGGTTTTAGATTCTCGATCTCATGTTTGAGTTCCCTTAGCGTTGCACTTGTGAGTGTTAAATTGTCAGATGGTAAATCCAGCCTATTGATGTTGCCGTAAGCCACTTGACCATCGTACGGTTTAAAGGTTTCTTCCAGGTGGGCCGCAAAGACGTCCGCTTTTTCTTTATCTTCCCTCGCCCATTCATTTTGATTTAATTTAATTGGCGGCGCGGGGACTTTGGGCCTTTTAGTGCCTTTTACAGCTTTCCAAAGTGAATAATTGGAATTTTTTTTTCGCTGCTAAACTTTCAAGGTAAGAGCCTATTACACGATTCTTAAAATCCTTAATAGTCTTCTTCAAAAAATTGCGCAGACGATTCAAATGTGTTTTATGGTATGCTGCGGAGCACGACTCTGTTGCCATTTTTTACGCGCTTTTCTTTTTTCCTTTTATTTGCGGAGGATGTCGCAAACCGTATCTTTCCGGCGTTTTCCTTGGATTGGGCGTATTATTCCAAGAGGCGAGCTGTACGATCTCAACGAAGCGATCAACTTCAACCTCAAGTTCGTAGTCAATTTGACACATTTTTACCTAAGATAGATACAAGAAACGTAGATGGTTTCCGCAAACCATTGATAGAAGTCGTAGGTAGTTTCAATAAACCCTCTATAGAGGGTGATTACAAAAGTTCGTCACCGATTTGAAAATGAAACGCAGGCGGTTAAATTTAAAGGAAAGCAATTTTATTGATCGATTATATAATCGCCCTCATTTTCTAAAACTGTCTTCCAACATTTCGAAAGCTTGCGGATTCCTTTTTCACAGAAACTGTGTAGTTTTTCTTCAAATAACGTCGTAAGATAATTATCGACAGCTTCCACGGAATAAAACTTCTTACTATTCAAACCATTCTGAAGAGACCGAAAATCTGAATGAGCAAGGTCTGAAGAATATGGTGGGTGTTGAAGGATTTCCCATTTTAATTCCTTCAGTTTTTGCAGCGTCTATTGGGCGACATGCGGCCTGGCGTTATCATGGTGGAAGATGACGCCATTTCGATTGGCCAGAACCGGACGATTTTCTTGAACTTTCTCATTGAACTAAGAGAGTTGCTCACAGTACTTGTTCGCAGTGATTGTTTCGCCAGGTGAAAGCAGCTCCAAAAAAATGATTCCCCTCGAATCCCACCAAACAGACAGTAATACCTTAATTGTAAGCGCTTTTGCCACGGGTTCTGCACCTTCACCTACTTGTTTTCAGCTCCTTTTTTGTTGCACGTTGTTGTACAGGATCCACTTTTCGTTACCTGTTATGACTCGATCCAAAAACTGTTCCTTTTCATGGCGTCCAAGTAGAGATATTGCCACTGAGTCGGGCAACTTATTATTTTCCGTCAAAGAATGCGGTACCCACGTCACGAGCTTGGAAGTGAATCCAAGTTTCTTTAAATGGCGAAATGCTGACGAATGGTCAATATTCAGCCTCTCAACAATCTCCTTAATTGAAATCCTTGGGTTGTTTTCCAATAACGCACGCACAATGTCGTCATCAATGCCGGAAGGCCTACCAGAACGGGATTGATCGTCCATCAACGTTCCGAAATCTACTAAACCGTAAGTAGAATTATTTGCTATATCTACATACAATACTTCTGTCGAAGCAGCGAGAACCGAGAACGAACGCAAAGAGTAAACGCAAAACAAAAGCTCGTGTCTTATCTGCCATGTCTCATGTCTCAATTCTGAATTCGAATGATCATTCGAGATATGACTGCTCTTTGCATATGAGAACACATTCCCTAAAAATCGAGATTTGAGATACGTATCCGAGTAAAATAGTACTCGATTCATTTTAAAGGCGGCTAGTAGCAAAGTTAATGAAGCGAGTGCTATTTTACTCGGATACACATCTCATATCTCAAATCGTGATATGAGTGGAATAGAGAACTTTGTTTGTGTATTCAACCACTTGAGGAGTGTGTTCTTATATGGATATAGCACTCATATCTCGAATGACCATCGATTATAGGGATCACTCGAGAACTAATGTCTCGATTCTTTAAATCATTCGATTATGCCCATCACTAATTATACCCATTACATACTATTCTGTGGACCTGGACCATGTTTAGACGCTGACTTAGGAGTGCGCTATGTCGACATGGCGCACTAATCAGTTAACGTATAAACAGGGTCCTGCGAAATATCTGATCAGCTAAAATCAGTTGAATAGACAGCTTAACCTCGGAGACCCTGGTCAGTTTTAGTTCACAACACAACCGAAGTTTACTCTGCTACATGTTCTTACCGGGCAGAAAGACATACAAGTGGCGATAGTGTAGTTAACAACATCGATTGCCAGGCTAATGGTTCATGATTCAAACCCTGATGTCAGCAAGCATTTATTTATTTATTTTTCATTAAATACATAAAAAATCAGTTCGATCAATTGCGAAAGCTTATGTCAACATAGTATTGCGAACGCAGAAGGTTGGTCATATGGCTGGAAAAGTTGTTCCCGCTGTTGGATGATCGATATGGCTATGACATCATGTAGTCGGGAAAAAAATACTGTGAATCAAAAGCAAAGACAAAATAACAAAACAAATCTCTCCAGTTATCTGAACACCACGCCTGGAGTTCTTCTGCAACCTAATATTTGAGTTTCAAACCACTACACCAATCTTTCTCTTTCTCTCGCACTCTGTCTATCCTTTCAAACGCTAGCACTGGAAGGATTCATAAGACGGTGGTGGTGGTTTTTCCCATTGTCCACTTCTTTTCGAAAAAACAATATTTGCCTCACAGAAACCAACGGCTAATTGGAGATTGAGGCTAAGTTAGTTAAGGGTTTAATAGTATTTTGCTCTCTGGGAATATCTGCTAGAGTACATTGTGTTTATGTATATCGGACACATACTAAAGCCGCAAGGCTATAAGCCATTATATACTTACTTACTAAGGTAGGGCTGCAGTTCGGAGTAAACCAGGGCCTCTCCATTTAGCTCGATCTTTAGCTAATTGCCTCCAGTTGCGCATTCCAAGTTGGTCGAGGTCTCCTTGAACTTATGCGCGCCACCTACGGCGATGAGGCCCGCAACTGCGTCGTCCCTCGGGGTTAGATTCGAAGACTCTGTGGGCCGGAGCATTGGTGTGTGTGCTTCCAATGAAGTGCATGTTTCAGCACCGTAAAGAAGGACTGGGATGATCAGCGTATTATACAGAACCTCATTAGTTGTTTGAGATAGGGCTTTGCTGTTGAATTGCCCTATTAACCCAAAAAGCAATGCTGTAGAGACTGATGTCTCTATAAAACTGGACAACAAATAACATTTTTTTTTTGTCGTTCTTCCAAAACATGCTTTTTATACCTTAGCATGGAAGTGTTTAACACCCCTATTATGGTTAGCGAATCGAACGTTCGACTCAAGTCGAACCTCCCGGCGAATTACTTCTATCGCTTTATACACTTCACAGACGACATTTAATTGTTTTTTCCTTTGTCAGCACTTATTCTTTATTCGAATGAAAACAGCAATACCACGCCAGAAGGAATTCGCTGACAGTTCGACTTGAGTCGAACGTTCGATTCGCTAACCATAATAGGGGTGTAAAATACGTCTGTAAAAAAATTATGAAACATCCATATTTTTAGAAAAAATCTGTTTATTTAAAAAAGTGAAAATACATGAAAATTTGCAGATATTAATTTTTTTTTTATTATTCTGAAGAATTTTTGATGCGTTTTGCTTGTCTTTTATACAAGTATAATGGATGATCTCGTTTCAAGGTCCAACAAAAGTTTGCGAGAGTTCTCGAAGACCATTTTCCTTGATATCGCTTTTCCATCGCCATTATGTCTTGGTGAAATCTATCCCCATGCTCGTCGCTTACGCCACCTAAGTTTTCAGGGAAAAACTCCAAATGGGAATCAAGGAAATTATTCTTTAAGGGCATTTTGCATCCGATCTTTATGCTTACCTTTGACAGGAGCGAAAATGTAGACGATATTTATAACGTTAAAACTATTCTGAATATCGTAGTCAAGATTGAGCCTATGCGTACGAGTACGAGATCGATACCTCAGTGTAAACGCTGTCAAGGCTTTAATCACACACAGTCGTATTGTCAAAAAGAACCGAGATGCGTAAAATGTGCTGCTAACCATCTCTCGGAAAAGTGTGACCTAAATAAGCAGGCCCTGGCTACCTGCATTAACTGCAAAGGAAAGCACCCAGCGAGCTATCGAGGTTGCGAAGTGGCAAAAGAGCTTCAAAAAAGGCGAGACACATTTAAAAATAGTCAACGCCAGAACACATAACCGATTAAAAATAGTCGTGAAATTGCTAAGCCAAGGGTAACGATCGTCAATAAACACGTCAAAGTTAAGACGAGAGTCGAGCAAAGTAAAGTTCCTTCGGCAAAATCAAAGAAAAGCCACAATCTCCAGAGACGCTAACATATGCTCAAGCTGCGTCGCTAGAAAACAAGCAAAGCGGTGTTACGGTAGACCCAGTCTCCCAAGTCTTCTCTATAATTCTTGCGAAACTTGAGGAGCAAACGAAGGTCAACAAAGTCATATTTGATAAATTAAGCAAGCTCGAGTTAAAACCTCGCCAAAAAAGAACTCCCATATGAATATGAATCAGCTACTAAAAATTTTAACATGGAACGCAAACGGCCTTCTACAAAAAAAACCCCGAATTAGAAGTATTCTTACGGAATGACAACATTGACATTTGCTTGATCTCTGAAACTCATTTGACAAAGGAATCCGGAGTAAAAATAGGAAGGTATCGTGCTTATCACGCATACCACCCTTCCGGAAGAGCTAGAGGCGGATCCTCCTTATTCATTAAACACTGCATTGAGCACTCCATAAATACGACGATTGAAATCGATACAATGCAAACAAGTTCAGTTCGAGTTAAGAACAGGCACTCGTATTTCAACATCGCGTCCATTTATTGTCCTCCCCGATGCACGTTTAGAAGTAACGACTTTGTACGTCTCCTTGACTCACTTGGACCGAATTTCATTATAGGTGGCGATTTCAATGCAAAACACACTTTTTGGGGTTCCAGATCCAATTCACGGAAAGGCAGACTTCTGTACGAAGCCGGTATGCAATTCGGGGTTGATTTCTTTTCGACGAGGAAACCGACGTATTGGCCCTCTGATACAGCAAAAACACCGGACCTAATAGACTTCTTCGTAGCAAAAGGAGCATCTTCAAATTTTGCGAAAGTAGAGGAAAGCTTTGATCTCTCCTCAGATCACTCGCCGGTAATCTTGACAATAAGTGACCGACTAATGACAGTAGAAGGTGTGCCTAGATTAACTAACAAAAAAACTAACTGGCGCGACTTTAGAACTGATTGCGAAGAAAATATTGTCTTAAACGTATCGCTCAAAACACCCTTCGAAATAGAAGATGAACTCGGCAAATTTATTGAATCAACAGCGTGGAAAAATACACCTTTAAGCAGGAAAGAAGTCCCATGCAATGAAGGTAATTATCCGCCGGAAATAAAAGAACTTATTCGAGAAAAGAGGAGAGCACGCAAAATATGGCAACAAACTCGCGCTCCCCAGCATAAAACCCACTCGAATTTCCTATGCAATAAGCTTAAAAAAGCGATCCAAGACCTAAAAAACGGAGAGACTTCAGCTTATCTTGAAGGTTTAACCGCCGAAAAAACCAGTAATTACTCGCTCTGGAAAGCTGTCAAAAGAATTAAAAAACCCCAAATGCATTCGCCACCGATAAGAAAAAACAACGACGAATGGGCAAAAGGTGACAAAGAAAAGGCGGATATATTTGCCGAGCTTTTAATGAGCTTTATGACTTTTAAGCCATTTGATGGAGAAACATTGGTAGACGATTTTACCGGTACGACTACGACATCTGACAACCGTAGAATAAAAAGTGTGTCACTTATAGAACTTTGCTAGGCAATAAAAAACCTGAAAAATAATAAAGCTCCTGGCTATGATTTAATAACCGGACAAATCCTCAAGGAATTACCAAAAAAGGCACTATTAAAATTGCTTTATTTAATAAATGCTTCCATTAGATTATTATACGTTCCAAATCAATGGAAAGTCGCAGAAGTCATAATGGTTCCGAAACCGGGGAAATCTCCAAATGACAAAAAATCGTACAGACCGATATCGCTACTACCAATAATATCGAAGGTATTTGAAAAACTCCTACTGAAACGGATTCTTCCGGTTATTGAAGAGAGACGCCTAATACCTGACCACCAATTCGGGTTCAGAATCAAGCATTCCACAATTGACCAGGTTTATAGAATAACCGACGAAATTGAAAAAGCCCTTAAGGAGAAAAAGATTTGTTCTAGCGCTTTTCTTGACGTATCTCAAGCCTTCGACAGGGTTTGGCACGATGGATTGAATTATAAGCTAAGACGAATCCTTCCGGAGCAACTTCATAAGATCTTAGAATCATACCTTAAAAACAGACTTTTTCGCGTCAAGCACGGAACTGATTATTCTGATTTTAAAGAAATCGCCGCCGGAGTTCCGCAAGGAAGTGTCCTTGGGCCTATCTTATTCTTGCTGTACACTCGGGACATACCACAAACTGAAGGCACTATTGTAGCTACGTTCGCGGACGATACGGCTATTCTGGCAGTCAATCAATCAATCAATCGAGTCAGCAACCATAGAACTCCAACGAGCCTTGGATAAAATCTGTGAGTGGACAAAAACTTGGCGCATTGTTCTTAACGAGACCAAATCGACCAACCTTCCCGTTTTCATTAACACGGTACAAATACCGCATGCAAACGAAGCTAAATATCTGGGAATGACACTAGACGCGAAACTTAAATGGAAACCTCACGTTAAAAAAAACGTGACGAAGTCGAAAATCGACTTAGAGAAATGTATTGGCTAATTGGAAGGTATTCCAAACTAAGCGTATATAACAAACTGCTTCTGTATAAGCAAGTGCTTAAACCCGTGTGAACGTACGGTATACAACTCTGGGGTTGTACCAAACCAAGCAATAGGAATCTCATACAATCATTCCAAAATAAAATTATAAGAATAATCGTGAACGCTCCCTGGTATATCAGAAACAATGATATCCACAGAGATCGTCCACCGTGGAGGACGAAATAAAAAACTTCGCTCGCAAGCTTCGTATTCGTCTTCATGGTCATTGCAACTGTGCCATACTCCAAACTTTGGATGTGACAAATCTTACATCTTACGCGCCGACTTCAAAGAACGAAACCGTTCGAATTAGCGCAATAAGACAAAAAGCCGCATGTCATGACGGTTTCAGCAGGTGCTTTTATTGAAAATCTACCTGCCTCACGCAAATATTCTCTTCTGAAGCTTAAACTACTTGATAAGGTCTAACTTAGTCGTAGTAAACAAAACGAAGGGAAGGGTGTTTTTAGTCAGTAGAAATCTGACACTACTATGAGTACACGGTCTCATAGTTTCTCATGAAGATGAAAAAAATCCCAAGCTTTTGTAGTTTTGTAACAGCTTATGAATGATTTCCTTGTAGTTTGGTTACTTTATATTGCCTTAAAAATGTTGTGTCACTTCAGCAAAAGAAAGCCATTCATTTTTTTTCTGTATATTTAATTTGTTAATAAAATTGGCGTCCTTCATGACCTTTGTTACATATGGCCCTATAAAAATACCTTCTTTTAATTTAGCTTCGCTCAATCTGGGGAACAAAGTTTTTATATAGAGGAAACCTACCCCAGTTTTACGAAATAAATGTGAAACTTTACTGATTAATGAATCTCAATCCATGGCAATTATGAATAGAATACAACGTCGTTCATGCGACTTCTGCTGCAAGCGACCATCTGAAGGTTAAAATTATCGACATCTTTTTGAAGAATAGGTGAGTCAATGACCACAATTTCAGTTTGAATGTTATGTTTGAAATCCATTTATAATTGCCATAGACCAAACTTCATTAATCAAAGAAGTTCTATATTGATTTCGTAATAAGTGTGTATTTAATTTAATGAAAACTTCCACACAAATTGTTGGCTCAACCTTTATACATTTTGTCGTATATTTAGACAATTTGATGTAGTAAACTATTTCTGATATTTTTCTGTTAATACTTATGCACGTACGATTCCAAAAATGTTTAACTTAATTAACGGAAAAAAATCGTATTGACCAGTGTAATTAGCGCAGTTGTTGAAGTCTCCTTTCTTTTGGATCGCTATTATAGACCGATTGCAATTACTCATAGATGTGTGCACCTTTGACTCACTTTTATATTAAGTCCTAATAGATTCTAGAAAATGTTGGTGAAACATTGACATTCTCTATGTGTGAGTTGTATGCTAGCAAAAACACTCTGTTCTTGTCGAATGCTATTCGGGCTTTCAGAATTCTCTCTAAATGGGTTTCACATTTTAATAAAGTAAGTAAGTCTAAGATAAGAGCACAATTCGTTCTAGTCACAGAATTTTAGAATCAAGTTGCACAGTATGTTTTTAATCACACCACATCAAACCTAATGCAAACAGTCTTGAAGGTTCGCCTGGGATTGCAGATCTGCGGCTGACGGCAGGCTCAGAGTATCGGGATCTACTGTTTTAGGGTAGGCCCGTGGCTCGGCAGTCTGCGTTCTACGGCGGCGGTTTAAACTTGATGTCGGCTGCCTGTTAGATGTTGTGGTCTGGCTGAATTACCGTAGTCACATAGTGTGGATGAGAAGAAACATAACACTTCGTTACAAATCAAACTACTAAAAATTTAACCGAACCATTGAAGTGACAGACTGTGGTTCAATATGTGTTGTATTTCCTCGCAATTGTTCGTGTTGGCCATGGTGATTAATGTGAAATTATTTTACTACCAAATAAGTTAAAAACTAATAAAACTGAAGTAGAATGTCTTTCAAGTAACATTTCCTTATCTTTGCTTACCTCTATACCTATCCACACAATTACAAGTTCTTGAAATTCTTTTGAACCTGCACTCACCTTTCTTGCCATGTTACCATGTTACAGATCCTGGCCCTCATCCCGACATGTATTAAAAAGGTAATACAACTATTCGTATTGTCCACCACAAGCAAAATGAGCACACACAAACATTCACAAACGAAATTCTTGATTCCATTCATGAAATGCGGTTCTCGTTTCAATTTCAGTCCTTCATAAGTCCAGAGGATGCGGTATTCGCTAGCAAAGAATTGGTCCAGCCAAATGGTGATCCACACGTTGAACGTGTTCGCAGGTAAATGGAATGTTTAAATTTACTAAATAAGGTTTTAATGTGAAATTTTTTATCATTACAGAGCCCATCTCAATGATATGGAGAACATACTGCCATTCTTTACCATGGGACTGCTATTCGTTTGTGTTGATCCCGGTGCAACCTTGGCGATGATACTTTTCCGAATTGAAGCTGCTGCCAGAATAATTCACACGTTGGTCTATGCATTCCGACCAGTTCCACAGCCGTCACGAGCGATTGCATTCTTTGTGGGATTCTTTGTTACCATCTACATGGGATTGTATTGCTTATACAGCACAATTAAATTTATTTAATATGAGTGATGCTTTGTCGATAGACGTTGCCGTATAAATTAAATCAGGGTTATGTTGTGCCTCGCTGCGCATATCATTGATATGGTTGATTGTACATATGTATGTCTTGTATATTGGGTGAATTGTAAAAGTTATTTTTATTAATAAACACACTAAAATTGTATATGAAAAAATTGCCGATTGTCGTCGTCGTTTATTTTAAATCGTATAACGCTAGAAGTTTTTTTCTATTAACGTTACAGATTTGTATTACGCTTTAAATGACAAAAAAGTAATATAAACGCTATTGAAAGTTGACTGCACAAAATAACGAATAGAGTGACTTTGAATATATAAGCTACGATTCCACTCTTGGACAAAATACCGATCATAATCAAACAATGCTCGGAGTGTCTCCGCTACACCTACTTTCATTGACTTCGAAAAAGCTTTCGATAGTGTGAACAGGAAATACATTTGGTATGTCTTGCGCAGGAGAAGTGTCCCAGAAAAACTTGTAACTCTTATCAAAGCAAGCTATGAAGGCACGAAATGTACCGTGCTGCATAGGAGAAGGTTGTCAGAGGAATTTGAGGTTCAGCGTGGAATCCGACAAGGCTAAATACTGTCGCCACTACTATTTCCAATGGTTATCAGTGACGTGATTCACGGTGTTTTGTCGGTGGAAAGCGGTGGACTTCAATGGGGTCTTACATTCTATCTTAAACACCTCGACTACGCCGATGATATTTGCCTATTGTCGCTTCGAATACAGAACCTGCACCAAATGACGATAATTGAGAGGCAAATATGGTTGGTTTAAAGATTAACTCTACCGAAACAAAGATTCTTAATTTTAATAAAGCCTCATCATCACAAGTAAGCATTGCTGATCAACAGATCGAGAGAGACTTTTAATACCTGGGTAGTATTGTCTTCCCGAAGAGGGGTGGTACTGAATTGGATGTATCTAACAGAATCGGTAAAGCCAAGGCCGCTTTTGGTATGCTCTCGAAAATGTGAAAAAGCAGAACCCATATTTCCATTGTCCACTCTAAATGGTAAAATCAACAACATCAGCAAGCTGAAGTATCGTCGCTTACCGGTTGAGGCGAGTTAGGTCGGCACTTACATGCATGGCCTCGCCATCAAAACTTTTATCAAAGTGTTGACCACCAAGTGTGAGCCCAAAAACGACAACAGTGACTTACTAGAAATTAGGTATCTTCAATAAAGAGGAAATAATTCCGGGGAAAGGAAATAGGTATCATGAATAACAATTCAGGAGAATTTTCAACGCAATCGCGATATTTAATTTTTTCCTGATGAATTTTTTTCCTAATTTTGAAAATACCTCATTTTTGTTCGGAGGAAAAATTCCGAGGGAAAATTTATTCACGATAACCCTGAATGTGATCGGTGAATCGAAAAGTTCTTATTCGTCTAACACAAGCGAATATAAAATTTCAGTGATAGACTTGGCGGATGAAAACAATTTGATAAAACTCTACTCTACTATGCTGCAAACGTTCATTAATAGGTGCCTGCGCAATATCTTAAGGATTTTCTGGCCCAATCGTATCTCTAACGAAGATCTTTACGAGAGAACGGGTCAGGAACCAATAGGCACAACCATCCAACGGCGGAAGTGGCAGTGAATTGTTGTAGCGAACCATACTATGCAATGGAACCCCTTAACTCAGGATGGCAGAAGACCTGGCGGTCCGAGGAGAACATGGCGCAGAGCAGTCGAGAAGGAGGCACGGCAGTTTGGAAAAAGTTGGGGAGAACTCAGACACAAAGTGATATACATAAAATTGTTTTGTAAAATTACTTGATTAAAACGTGTTTTAGAACATGAGGGCAGTCCACCAAAAATCCAATGTAAATGCTCCACTTTAACTTCTCTTGAAGGTAGCAGTGGATAGAATTAGTAGTGGGAAATACACGATACAACTGTTCTACGAACGGTTTCACAGCTTTGGTGTTGTATACGATAATTGCGTCGTGTGTATTCACACAACCGACCGTTGTACCGATATCGTATGGTCTTGACGGTGCAACCGCTGTAACATACACAAACTGTATGGAAATTATATGGTGTGTATATGTAAAATGGCTGAATAAAATTTCTGGTTGTACGTAAGTCGTATGCAAATTATATGTGTGTGCTGCATACAACAGTATGCCGATGCCGGTACGACGGTTATATCGTGTATTTCTCACCTAATACTTTCAATTTCGGGTTGAACCAATCAGTGCTATATTTTTCTTCTACTTTTTATCACTTAGCTCCATTATATTCGACCTATTTCTAATTCGCCTGTGTTCTATTCTTTCTCCTTGTGTGTCATCTTGATGAAACCACAATTCGACAGCATCCAGTTCCATTTCTATAACATATATTTAACTTTCTTTCTCAAATATAAATAAAACACAAAATTCCTTGGAACGAAATTTGCAGCGTTCGATACTCGAAGCAAGATTCGCACATTTCGTAGCCCCAGTTGGCAATACTTCCATTCGATTCTGTTTTCTTACAGAATGCCGGCTAAGATTAGAATCGCAAGGCACTTTCGCAAGAATTTGACTTTCGAGTAGCAATACAGAGTGAGGCCCCTGGTTGGCGTTTAACCCGATTAAATTTAAACTGCCCTCCGGAGACCAGTTTAAGTACTTTAACTCGGATTAAAACACAATTTCATAATATTGAATCCTTTTTTTCGAGTCACATTTGACATTTCTTTGTTCGCAGGAGGCAGGTGAAATAAATATAAAAAGTAGCAACAACCAAAACAAATTTATTTCATTCGTGAAATTGATGAAATGTTGATGTGTTCATCGTCAGAAGACGAATTTCGGGAAGAGCTGACCACTTCATCATTCAATGAGGCTCTTGTTGCCACGGGAGCCACTGTTAGGACAGGGGTCAACAATATAGGAGACACCTCACCATAAATTCGATGTCTGACTTGTTGTTGGCGTTGTTGTCGTCGCATAGCCTGGAGGTGACACCCTATCGCTGTTAAAATGTGTGTTCGGTTATTGGCGATGCACCTTTTTTTTTTATAATTTGCGCGCACTCAAAGGGTTATGAATACCTTTAACATGTTTACACACAGTGCGGGTGTTGGAAAGGATGGATAGAGAGAGAGAGAGTAAGATTTTTGGTGTAGTGGTTCTTGAAGCTCAGTTGTTTATGCTTCAGCTATTCTCCATCCTCTTCCCAACATCCGTGCCTATTTTCGATCGTATTCCGGCAAGTACCTCTGGAGGGACCAGATGTTCTCTTTCTTGGGTAAGTGGATTCCATTGCATAGTCCGACTTCTTACGCAATCGTCGCCCTTTCGGAGAGTGTGAATAATCCATTACTACTTTCCCTTCTGAATAATCACATAGCATAGCTACTTATTTAAAAATATGTATTTTCCATAACACTCGCAATATGTTTCTGAGACAACAATTAACAGAAGTTTGTATGCAATAATAATATATATAATAATGCACCCATAAAGCAATAATGACTCTACGTTTGAACGGAAATGACAGAGCTTGATGTTTAGGTTGATTGTACTCGTGCATGTCTTCAACTCACCTCTGAGGCAACTCAACATATTTATGTTATTATGGAACTTTTCCAAACCAGCTATCTCAACTATTTATCCGTTTCTAGTAGCTTTTTTCACTGAACACACGAATTGCCCGTTATAATACAAAAAAAGTAATGTTCCGGCAACTAACAGCGAACTATAATAGATGATCAGTCAAATATTTGCAGTTGTCTTGAATTGAAACATTACAGGCAACTGATTGTTTGAATGTTTGAAGTTGAGGCAAGTAATATGATTTCTTTTTCACACAACCGAAGTTGTTTCCTATTAGTAATTCTTTTTTGTTTTGTGTGCTCGGTTAACAAAGAGAAGGTCTACTTTTTCAATCTTAAATGCGAGCTCGACTTAACCAACTACAGAATTTGGAAAACCAAAAAACTCAAATCCAGCATCTATTATAGTTTGTTTTACAAAAGTTAACTTTATTTTAGGTACTGTCATTATAATGTTATGGTCTTTGATGATTCTGATCAACATATTTACTTATGTTTTACTTTTATTGCATACATATGTTCAAGTGTTTAAGGTGTGTAGTCAAATATAAAGCAAAAGTTAATCCAAATTCGTAATAACTACAATGAGTATGTCCCATTTTGGTGATTTGTGTAACGTGTCAAACGCATTTCAAAACATTTTACCAAATATTTTATAAAATTGTCTAATAAAGTTTCTAAATTTCCAAATAGAAAGTTAAAAACAAAAAAAAGCATGTCCCCCCGACTTGGTCGGCTTTTGTTCAGATGTACGTGTGTGGATAAACTCAATTTGAGTGTATAAACTAAAATGATATTCAAAATCTGTCTTGGTGATAGTAGTTCTACCTTAGAATCAACCCATGTATAAAAGAAAGAAAACAAAATAGATTACTCGTAAGCCCTAAGTTAGCATAATGTAAAGAATAATAGTTTTGGTAGATGCATAATAATGTAAATAAAAAAGTCTCTTGTGTGTTTTGCTGCTGCTGTGAATTTTATTCACAACAACCACTGGGTGGTTGAACTCTCTTTCTAGGTTAAAGTGCTCTGTTGTGGTTGGTTTACTGTGCATTTGACACAGTGCCACTTCCAAGTGATTTCATCAGCTGGTAACAGTCCTTTAGTTTACGTTTATCTCCGACCTTTTCCAGTGTTTTAGCTGCCTCGGCTAACATGCCAGCTCGTTCGCCAGGCGATGAGAGTAGCACTGTTGGTAGGTACTTACAGGCAACGTACATCGCTGCGGCACGCTCACGTTCTCCACCCTCGAATTGATGATTTTTGTCCTTGCCACCGCATATGATGGAGCTGCGAGCGTGTCGATATCGTAGGCTGCGGTCAAGTAATTGTTGCGTTGGTCCAGGAGATGCGCCAGCCATTAGGCGGCAGACTGCTTCGTAGAGATAAATACGAGACTGACCATTCTAGAGACAAAGCGGTTGTAATTAAGACTGCATATCGCTTATTTAGAGTACAAATATCTTACAGGTATATCTTCGACAATGTTTCTCATTGAGTTAAGATCCTTTTGGAATTTTTCCAAGACATTTCCAGGAACTTGATAGTGGCCGTCATCGTCAACTGTAACATATTCATTTTCCCACACCTGTGTTCGTGTTTCCAAAATCCAGTCACATGTCAAAAGTTGGAAGAGCTAGAAATACAAGATGTGGATTGTTAGTAGGTAAAAATGGGAAAAAAAAACAATGTGCATAATAGTGTTCCGCCATGTTATTCAGCACTATCAGATCATTTCCACAAAATATTTCTTTCATTCACTCTTAAGGTTATAAATCTAATAAAATACTAAAATAACGTCTAGATAGCTAAAAGCATTCAGTTTTTCCACTTAACAAGAATTCCATCACTTAATTTACACCGACTAGCAGATTTGCTCGTGAAGAAGATGACATTTTCGAAACGCAAAGTCGAGCGAGGTGTCAACTCTATTTATTTTCAGCTCACCTCGTGGAAAGCTTACTTAAGAAAACAAGGAGCGTATTAAGAAATAACACATATCCCCTCACGCTTTTTCTTTTTCGAATACTGAAGGGAAAATGCAAATGTCGATTTTTTTCTGTGCAGCATTTTGCCTTCACATTCTTGTTTTTTTTTTCTCTCTCTCTCTCTCTCTCTCTGCTTTGCGACAGTTTCTATTGATCAGGATGAGTTCCTGAAACTTTGTTGAAAGTGCGAGTTTCCTCGGTTTAATTCGATTAAAGAAAAAAAACAAACTCCAGTCGAATTCAAGTGAGTATTTCGACCCCTGCTTTCAATAGACAATCTTCACAACCTGCTATCGTAACATTTAAAAAGAATGCGCTCTACAGTCACTGAACACAATTTTCAACAGTACAACGAAGGTAAATTAAGAGGGCACAAAACCTTTATAAATTCATTTTTAATTGGGCCGTAAGAGAAAATTCGAATGAAGCAGCGCAGCTACACTAATAAGATAGATTTAATTTCATTCTTATTGCTAAACCAAAACCTGGGGATTTGTCATGTTTTCCTGACAAGTTGAGGCATTGAGAGCAGTAGTGGCGTAGCCCTTATTTTTTCAATTTTGAGTTTATTACACTATCATGACGAAAAATAAATTTTCTTTCACCTCAGAAATAGCGTAACCCAAAATCAATACAAAAATGTTGTAACATTGTTTCTGCACGGAATTTTTCCTAGGGCAGAAATGGCGTAACCCACTTACGCCACTTCTGCTTTATGAAAAATTTTGAAATGAATCGGCTCCAAACACATATGTACGTCCTTTCTGCACCAACATTTTACAGTAAGCTACATTAATAGTAAATAATCCAACACAAAAGTGTCAATATTTTCTTCATATGAATCACATTATATCCGCCATAAGACCGAAAGAAAATTCTTATCTCCTGAACTTAGCATTTCTAAAATGTATAATTTGTACAAGGATTCTCATACCAGTCCCGTATCAGAGCATGTATTGCGAAAGACTTTTAATAATGACTAGTATCGCGTATGGTCGAAATTCAACCGAGGGGAAAAACAGCAAGCAGCATTTTTTTTTTTTTGCACATCTAGGGCACATTACCTTTCGAATGAAATGAGTTTCATTCCTCTCCTTTTAAAATAAATACTAAAAAAACCTACGATAAATTTCGTGTTCACGTATTAATATATAAGATTTCAATCTATCATTTCATGCTCCAATAAAAGATTCTTGCAAAAAATGTGACTTTTTTAACAATAAGCTTAAGTTTGCGGGTGATAATGAGAAGCCTCAGATACAAATTCAACATGAACTACATCTTAGAAAAGCGGATTCGGCTAGGAATGGCATGAGAGATGACACAACAAGAGCCAAGAAATCTAGTGACACTTTGGTAATTGTGTATTCGGGTGTGTGCTATTATAAGAGGCAACTTCGGACATTCTCACCCCAATTCTTCAATTCGTATACGACAGTCGAACACGACCATGGTCGCATTTAGTTATTACAAAGTCGTACTTTACGAGCATACTCGTACGTAATTTTTGACAGGAGTCGTATGCATCGGAACGCATACGAGTGTCGTATTTTTCCGCTATTACGATGCATTCAATTGGTCGTTTGATGGTCGTATTTGTTTCGTACTTTACTCGTCCTCAAAGTTGGATACGACTCGGCTTCAAAGTGAAGGAAAATGGAAAATAAACATACATATGTAAGTACATGTATTTTCACTAGAAATATCTAAATTTGTACTTTTGTGTTGCTTTCATGTTTTAAAGTCACGAATCGTACCCAATTTGAAAGGCTGGTTTCTGCTATGCCAACAACACGGGGTGTTCCCAAGCGGTCCCCCATCTAAGTACTAACCGCGACGGACGCTGCTTGATTTCGGTGGTCCGACGAGAACTGATACTCAGCATGTTAAGGTCGATTCACAGCTCAGCGACCTGCGAATGCGAATAAGCGAATATTCGCAAATTTTGACAGTTCTTTCATAGCTACTTTTTTATCTGGTCGCGCCAATCCGCGAATTTCAGTTGTCTTTCATTTTGTAACTAATTGCCTAAACGTGAAAAATGCATAAATACATAGCGCAGCTTTTATTCAGAAGGTAATATCTTACATTCCTTCAATAAATTCAACCACCATCTAACCCACCAAGAACAATACAAAAGAATTGTGAGGTTAAGCTCTCGCGAATGTTTTGGTCGCGGGAATGTGGATTGCGTCCTACATGTGTGGAATGTGAATAAAAGTTGACAGTTCGCAGAAATCATTCGCCTATTCGCGGAAAAATCGGCGAATTGTTAATTTCTTCGCAGAAACTAATTACAATTCAACATTTTATATATTAATCAATAGATAAATCAAGCTCCGTTCCTTTGGATAAATAAAATTGCCAAGGGCGTGCTTATAAATGTGCTAAGAACTGTTTGTTCGCAGTTTGGGCATTCGCAGTTCGCTGAGCTGTGAATGGACCTTTATGGTCGTTGGCGTAGGTACACAACAAATTTCTCCGAATTGCTACCAAATTCTCAACCGGCACCACTTCGTCCTCTTCTTAATCGAAAAAGAGTTTATCAAGTTGATATTTTTGATTTATTTTGTTCACAAAAAACTTTACTTTGCTTTAAAATACACCGCCAAACCTATATGTTTCTTTCTCTCTGTTGGTTTGACATTTGCATAACTGCGATGATACGCGTTGTTTTTTTTTGAGTTGCATCGCATACGAATCGAGGAATAGGAATTTAATTTTGATACGACTTTAAATACGAAAGAAAATACGACTGGGCATTCGACTTGAAGAATTGAGGTGACTGTCCAGGCGTCCATGACATGGTAAGGAACAAGACTTACATGTACAGGCCGCGACAAAAAGATAGCACCTATGCCTTTTTCGTATTTTTATAGTTTTTAGCAAAGAAAAAAAACATTTTCTTCTTGTTTATTAAATATTTATCGAAAAACTATAATAAATAATAATGACAACTACAACTAAAAATACAAAAATCAAAAAGATTATTCAATATAAAACGTAAGCACTTCAAATGGTACGACAAAAAGATAACACTTTTTTTAAAATATGAAGAATAATGTAGAAAAAATATAAGATACTTAAAAATTTTAACATTTAATAATGCGTTGATCCTCCTTGCTTTTTTAAAACCTCTGTCACACGGTTTGGAAGTGATTTAAATAACTTTTTTATGTATTTTTTTTGTATTGCTTCCCATTTTGCTTTTATGCTATTTTTTAGCTCTTCAATGGTATCATATTGCCTATTTTCGGCGTAAACTTGCCTTGAAAGATATCCCCAGCAGTTTTCAATTATATTGATATCAGGGGAACGTGCTGGCCATTCTAAAATGTCAATATTATTGTCTCGAAAAAAGTCCTTCACAGCCTTAGCAGTGTGAACGGCTGCATTGTCCTGCTGAAAAATCATTGGACTTTTGGTAAATTGTTGTCCAGGATTAGTTATTGTGTTCCCAATCAAATTAAGATAATCTTTGCTTTTCATTCTCGATGGAACGGTCTTTATTTCCGTTTTTCCATAGTACCCAATTCCGGCCCAAATCATTACGCATCCTCCTCCGTGTTGGCGACGACTAAGAAATTGTTGTTGTTTTCTCAAATCATGGTAATAATAAGTCCAACCATCTGGGCCATCTAAATTAAATTTCTTTTCATCCGTAAAAAGAACGCGACGCCATCTTTTTCCCCACTTTATGTGTTCTTCTGCAAACTTAACTCTGGCTTCCCTGTGTTTCGCTGTAAGTGGGGGCTTTCTTTGTAATTTCCTGCGTTGAATGGTTTCGGATTTTTTTAAAATCCTTTGTACATTGCGTACATTAGTTTTAACCCCGGCGTTTTCTGCGATTTTTCTGGCAGTGAGGTTAGAATTAGAAGCGGTGCGCAAAATAGTTCGCTCTTCTCTACGCGTAACAGCTCTTGGACGTCCACTGCTGCGAGCTTTACCATAATTTTCGGGATCTTTTAACAAATTCATTATTACTTTACGACTTCTCTTTAAATGCTTTACGATTTCACCGATTTTAAAATTTTCTTTTTGTAGACTAAGAGCCACTTGAATTTCCGCACTGTTAAGTCGTTTTTCTCTACCCATTATTAATAAAAAAATATATTTTTTCAACAACGAAAAAAAAGTCTTTACAAGGAAGAAAAACAATGTTGGCTTTGCGATGATTAAAAATGAACTAAAAGCACATTCATCGTCTTGTGCTATCATTTTGTCGCAGCATATCTTCGTGCTCTTCTAGATAACGGTAAATTTCTTTATGGGTTTTTTTCATTTTTGCACTCAAAAGGAAAAGAAAAGAAGCTTATAACTACTTATTACAACTAAATGAAGAAAACAGTATCCAAACGCATTGCTAACTGTAATTTTAAAAAAAATTATGAAATGTGCTATCTTTTTGTCGCGGCCTGTATGTACATTTAGGATGAGTCGGTTGGATCAAGAGGTCCCCAAGAAATTGGCAGCAGCCTGTTGCATTATATTAAAAATGTTGTAAGGACCCCAAATTTAATCATGTACACTAACCAGTGTGGAGGGTAAAATAGAAATATTAAGATGTCCGTTTTATGCCAATATATAGTATCACATAGTGACTACCTTGTTAACCAAATTGAACGTACATTTAAAAAAAAAGTATTTTAACGACATTTTCGGCCCTATGGATTGGTACAAGGTTATAACAGCGGCAAGACAGAAAGAGCCATTTCAAATTATTGTTATGGATGGAACTACGATGTTTTCGACGAAAAAATTGCAAAAGAATATAACCAATCGGAAAGTGAATACAAATAAAGGTAAAGTGGAATGGCTTAAAATTCAATGGTTACAATTTTTGAGAGAGACGCCA
Organism: Brachypalpus laphriformis; assembly: GCA_945910035.1. Taxonomy (NCBI): domain Eukaryota; kingdom Metazoa; phylum Arthropoda; class Insecta; order Diptera; family Syrphidae; genus Brachypalpus; species Brachypalpus laphriformis. The sequence goes on along the minus strand of OX246753.1, from coordinate 17,916,745 downwards.
TTCAATATTTTTTACAAGAACAGTAATAACGAAGACGTACTTTTTGACACTGTGATTTAAAAAAAAGAACATCTGCATTTATCACAGATCTCGACTTCTTGATTCCAAAAGGGAATGCCATTAGCGAAGTAAAAAGGAAAGATTTACTGGACTTATTAAATTGTATCCCCCCAATTTACCACGACTTTTATAAAAATTTGAAAACTATTTCTACAGACAGAGGACGTTGGGGGTTAGTTGAGTACGTAGATGAGGATGATTAATAGTCTTAGCTTATACACATACGTCTTACCTATTTTGTATTTCAAAAGCGACAGTAAAAATATTTGTTTAATAACCTGTATTTTGAATTATTGGTGTAACCAACACATTTTCTTTAAATTATTCCAGGTTCCAGAAAGCAGTAGTGGTGTAAGCCACATAAAATCCAGTAATTCATACATTTACAGACAAGATTGCCATCTAAGGCAAAAGATATGCCACTAGTTATGTCATAATTGAGGTTTATTAACTATTATTTGAAATAGGAAACAAATAATAGAATTATTTTTCATCAACTTCTTTAATCACGATTATGTCAATTGTTGCAATTTGGGGTTCACTGCTCTCAATGCCTCAGTTATTCATATTCCCCTTATTATAGATAGGAGTTTTTTCTCCAAAAAATTAAACAAAAAATTTGCTAACCAGTCAAACTAACTTAAAAAAAATTGTATTTTTGTTTTTTAATAATATGCGGGTAATGAATACCCTTAACACATTTACACACAGTCCAGGCGTTGGAAAGGATAGAGAGAGAGAAAGATTGGTGTAGTGGTTTTGAAACTTAGATATTATCTTTTTCTTCCTATTTCGGTGAGGTTATGATCCGAAAACAAGGGATCATAACCCTACCACTTCACCGCATTTCTACTGATCCGCCTGTGGTGTTTGCCTATTTGACCTCAAAAAATATTGGCGGCCTCCCGATTTTGGATCAACTTGTAACTGACGCCAATCAAATACTGGTGTCGTTGCATTTGTGTGAAACTTAGTTTTTTGTGTTTTAGAACATACGGAGGGACTAACCGCATAGTTGGTGGTAATTTAGTAGTTTTTGAAAAAAAATATGGATTTCTGTAGCTTATAATCTAACAATACTTATTTTCAAATTTTAGAACAATAGGCAAAAATGGAGACGAGAAAGAGAAAAATTAGTGACGTAAGCTCGGTTGAAGTTCCACCGCCAACACAGGAAGAAATTCGTTTTGCCATTCTCTTCGGATTTCGACGTCAACTCACGCCAGCAAAATTCGGCACGAATGCCAAAATGCATTTCAAAGTGGTTTCGAAGATTTCAGACTGGCCATTTTTCTGTGGAGGACGAATCTCGTGAAGGTCGGCCCAAATCCTCGACCGACGATACAAATGTGGCCCTGGTGAAGGCTAAAATTGACGAAGATGCCAGGATGACACAGGAGATGATAGCGGATGAACTGGGGTTGAATGCCATGGCTGTGTCACGAGTTTTAAATTATCACCTGAAATATTCGAAGAAGTCAGCTCGATGGGTTACAAAAATGTTTAATGGAGAGCAAAAAGAGGCTCGTTTTCGTTTTGCTCAATATTTCCTGGATAAGTTTGAAAATGGAGAGTCAAGCTGCTTTAATAAGATCGTTACAGGTGATGAATCTTGGTTTTACAAGTACGATCGGGAAACCAAACAGCAGTCCATGGTAGGTGCAAAACCACCAGTAAAGGCCAAACAACAAAAGTCAGCGACAAAAGTTATGATGTCGATGTACTTCACCAGGGCGAAAATGGTCGCCGTCATCCCGCTTAAAACTGGTCAGACAGTCACTGCTAATTGGTATACTTAAACGTGCTTACCACATGTTTTCCAAAATTTACTAGGACACCGACAAAAAGAGGAGCTGCGCCGCTACTTTTTGCACCACGACAATGCGCCTGAGCACACTGCTAAAAAAAACCAACCACTTTCTTGGGCTCTCGGGCATCAAAGAAATTCGCCCAACACCTTATTCTCCGGATATAGCGCCGTGTGACTTTTGGCTGTTTCCGAAAATAAAAAAAGATTTGGGGCGAAAAATCTTCACATCTAATGAGGAGATTATTAATGCAGTCAATGTCGAAATCGAAAAGCTCCAAAAAGAGGATTTTAAAAGCTATTTTGAAAGATGGATCTATCGGCTGAACAAATGCAATGAAATAAATGGGAATTATGTGAAGAAACAAAAAAAAGATGAAGATTAAATATCTAAAGTTAAAATTATTTTTGTGTTTTATTATTCAATCAACTAAGCGAACTTTTGTTAGTCCCTGCGTATATGTATACATACATACATACATACATTTGCAAAGCCACTAATCCTTCATGAGAGTCGCGGTAGGATGCTCAGTTGGACTCTCCATCCTTCTCGATCCTCCGCCATTGACTCCAACTCATCAGGGGGAATCCCTAGACAGCTCCAGGAGAGATATCACTACGTGACCAAACCATCGAAGCATAGATCGTTCCGTTCGGAAATATAGCTGCTCAACATTGAGCGCCTCGCGTACTCTGGTGTTGCGCACTCGATACCTACGAGTTATTCCAGCAACAACGCGAAGGAACTTAAACAAGTAATTGGGTGCACTCTGCTGGACATGAGTCATAATTAGGCGCTTAGGCTTTACACGGTTCTTTATGTGGACTAATTTTTTTTTTTTTGCGCCAAGCTTTCCAAGAGTTACAATTATTCAAATCACTACACAACCCTATATCGTCTAGACTGTGATTTGAACGCAAGAAATCATAAATCTCCAAATTCACTGCATTTCTACTGATCCTCCTGTGGGGTTCGCCTGTTTGGCCTCAGAAAATATCTGCATACTTCCTGATTTTGAATCACTTCGTTACTGAGGCAAACCAAATGCTGGGGCCTTACTCTGAATTGCTATTCTAAAGTCAAATCATTAGCATTCGCAAAATTGGCACTCTCTAATTCGATTAGCAATTACAAATGTGCGAAAATCAGACAGTCTCTAGTTGCCAACTTCAATTTCGATTTCTTTTCGCAAAACCGACACCTTGTATTGCGAAGCTAAATGACAAAGGAATTCGCTCAATTTTGTTCGATTGATGTTTTGCTTACGGACGCTGGGATAAGTAGCTGAGTTTCCTTGTTTTCTGTTTTCTTACATAGTGCCGGCATATATTTGAGTTTAGAATAGCAATACAGAGTGAGGCCCCTCGTATCGTTGCATTTGTGTGATCCAGTAGCTTTTAGACCTGCATTTCTTTCGTGATATCTCTGGAACGTTCATTGATATTGCCTTTTTAGCAGGGTTCAAATGATATCTTCTTTGAACATAGCAACACCAGCTGAGCCAGTCGCGCTCTATAAGCTAGTTTCTTTGGCGTGAAGGCTTCCACGAATCTTCGAACTTCTTATTCGATCAAGCTTTGTCACTCATGCTGTCATGCAAAGCATCTTCATCTCAGCTGCCGTAATTTATCCTCGTACGTTTTGTACATTGTTCAGCTCGACGCACAACTGCGGTGTAGAGGTTTCCTTTCAGCTTAGGGGGCATTCTTTGGCCGCAGAAGATAGCAGTTGATTCGGTAGATACCTGAACTTTTCGCACTGTTCGGTTAGGTTAGGTTCTCTAACACACTTAGACCAACAATAGGTCCATTGTGACCCCCGTGGATTATAGAGGGAAGTTTATCTCTACCTACTTGTTAAACCATTTTGAGCTTCTGATGAAGCGTAAGAGGCTCTTAATATCTATGTCTATCAAATCGCCTATATCGTTGTGCAGAAGGCTCCTATGTAAAACTTTCTTCTACGGTAGAGAGCTGGGCAGAAACAAAGAAGGTAAAAAATAGTTCCTTCCTCTTCTTCATCCATGCAGCTTCTACAAAAGTCGTTCGCAAAAAGGCCCAGCCTTGTAGCATGCTTGCCTATTAGACAGTAATAACACCTATTGTAGCGCCGATATGCAATCTGATGAGAGAAATCAAGTTCTTAAAACCTTTTAGATCCAGCTTTGGTCAAATCTGTTTTGTCGCTAGACACGTAAGTCCACTTGTCCACCTAAGCTTTGTACTCTCGATAGCATCCGGCTTAAAATTGAGTTTGCAAGTAGCGATTGAGGGATATCAGATGGAACATCAATGTCCAGTGCCGCAAAGGGAGTTGTACGTAGGCTGGGCTTATGCATAGACAAGCTGTACGCTGGACCTTACTTAGATAATCGCGATTTATAGCTTTTTCTTAGGCTGTACACCAAACAATCGCCCCGTATGTGAGTATCGGTCTTTCGCACTGTTAGATTCAAACAAATGTCTGGAATAGGCCTGAGTGGATCAGAGAATGAACAGCACAAGTAATTGGTCATTTTTTAACTAATGCTCCATTGATTCGGTATTAGATCACTTCTCATAAGTTTGGAGATGAGAATTCTAAGCCAAATGAACCCGATGTCGCTCCCATTTGGGCCAACCGCTTTTCGTTTTTCGAGTATTTGACCGCCTCACTAACTTCGTCGACTGTAATTTCGGGTATTTCTTTAGACTTGGGGCAGGTTCTTGGAAAATGTATAGCCGGGGAAACTGTACATTCAAGCAAATAGTCCAGGACTACAATAAAGAGCAAGGGACTTAATACACTTTGCTGTTGCACACCGATTTTTAAGACCTGGTTTAATGCAATCTTCACAATTTTTCATAAACGAATTCAAGGAATAATGGAAAGGAACATTTTTCGAAGTGTAGGTCGGGAATACTTGCACCTTTACTTGAATTTTTCTTGAAAACTTTCTTGCTCAAAATTTTTCTAATTTAGAAAGCTGAAATTAAAGAGTAGTCGACTGTACATCTACACAACAGAATCAAACTTTTAAGGCATTCAAACACAAATAAATAAAAATAAAACCAAATAAACGTTGTTTTTGACCATTCGTAAAGTTTGCACTGCAGAAGTACTGTCCAACCAATTACTACGGACAATGCGACTACAATGCACCTTCAAAACTGGCAGCAAGAACTCTAATAGTAGACAACAATATTCAACATTACTCACCAGCTTGAGTCCCTTAGCGGGTGTGATCTTATTGCAAGCCAAGCTCTCCTGTAAAAAGAGACTACCAGAGTCGCACAACTTCAATACGGTTTGCTTTTCCGCATTCTTCAACTCTGGATTTGCCCTATGAAAATAAAGCTTAGTTACTCAGTAGATTCTAGTAAACAAACAAATTCTTACAATATGATCGTCCTAGCACGGAAGATGGTTCGTAATCCCTTCGGCAAACTTTCACCGTCCACGTGTATGCACTCTGGCAAACAATTAATGCTGTCATACAGCTTTTCAGCTTGTTCATCTTCACCAAGTAACCAGTGAACCGAAACAATCAAAAGATTCGACCACCACTCGATTTTCTTATCGATATCGTCTGGCGACATTGTTTCTTTCAACAGTGTTGTGTACTTCAGAACGTTGTTCACAATTGTTCCCGATGGTGGATTTGGGACAGGCGGAGAATTATCTCCCTTCGGCTGTTGCTGGGGGTTGTGCTTCTGTGAGTGATCATTGCGACTGGATTTATTGGCACCTACAAGGCATTGAATGGCCTTATACAGGAGATGTTCACGATATTCCTATGAAAAACATTTCATTTTATGCAAGGCTGGTTTTAAAAAAATAAAAACTCTTACCTTCAGCACATATGAGATGGGATCAGCTTTGTTAGCTAACGAGGCAAACAGGGAGTCTCCTGAGTTTGCATCGAAATCATGAGAAATAAAGTACCTGTACCCGTACTGAGTGAATGCCCATTGATACTTCTTGATCTGTTCGCACATCTTGGCTGACTCCTGCTTCGCTTTGCTCACGTAGTACCGCCCAAAGAACTTCAACCACATAGGATAGGAGCGCTTTACACGCAATGCAGCTGTCATATAAATGCTAATCAAGTCTGATGGATTAAATATGCCCGCTGACGCTTCAGCCATGTTAATCGAAAACAACGACATCAGTATGCCATGAGAGTCGTTCATGTTCGTCGCCAAGTGAATTTGATTTAATCTATTCGACACCAACGCCAGTTCACGTGCCGATGTTAGCGCCTCTGTCCGAATGGACTCCGCACAAAAGAGTCCACCCGATTTGCGAGACAACCACCGTCCTATCCAAATGCGATGAAAGAAGAATCGTATAAACTGCCAAGTGGTCATCGTAAAGGTTTCCATTTTCGAAAGAGGTAGAGTGATACCAAAAACCTGCAAACAGAGGAGGTACTCCGAATAGGCCGCTGATGAGTTACCCTTAAGAAAAAGAAAATTAAATCGCTGCCCCACTATGCATTTCTCTGACAAACCTGTGCAAACTCCGAATCCGCTCTCTTTTTGTGCTTCCAGTATCTATCACATGCCTGCGATTGGGAACTCATCAGAGGATCTCCATAGCAGAGGAGCTTAACCATACAACAGAACATAATCAAGAAATTCAGCGTCCAAAGTATTAACGATGTGCTTATGCTTTGCCAAGAGAACAAATTGCCAACGTCTATCAATATAATCAATATAAACCATTAGAAACGATATCATTCGAACAATCATTCATTTCCTTACAGCTGTCGTCCACAGAAAGAATATTCCTTCGCACACCACTCAAATCCGCGTCATCATTCTCAGCAAACGGTGCATTGCTGAGAAATGCCTTGAAAGGATTAATGGCCAGAACAGCAAACATAAACATACACAGAGTCAACCGTGAGTGTGCTCCCATTCCACGCACGGAAGGAATTATCTCCTCATCCTTTACGCTGCCATTGCTACTGCCATACGGTGATGATGGTGAGGATATGTCCGAATGCGATGGTGATAGAGATGGATTGGATTCATCACTCCTTGGCGGCGTCATTGGTGTTAGACTCTCATCCAAAATAATTTGTTTGCCATACAAGATATCATCATCAATCGATACCTTACGCTTCTTCTTGCCCAGGTTGTTGTTAAGGAGATCTTTCACCTTAGTGCCGTCACGTGCCATCAATTCACGTTGTAATCTTTGTACTTCCATCTTTAGATCATAGTTATGACGTTGTAAATCGCGGATCTTATCAACAGCTTTACGTAGGACGGCAGATTTATTCAGCTTAGCACTCTCACCGACAACCATGTTTTTGAGTTCCGTGATTTTGTCATTGATCGAGGTGCGATAGCGGCGCTCGATAGCGTTATGCGCCGAACGTTTCACCTCTTTGACCTAAATATAAAAACAAAAAAAAACGATTAAACGAGTGTAAATTACTAAAGCGTAGATGGACATTTTTTTTACGACTCTAATGCCAAAGAAGGTATGCTGAGTGCTCTTCGGCTGCCCAAAATGTCGGACCTTAAAATCGGCAACTTTACAGGCCATCTGAAGATTCTAGAGTAAATTCGAAACGACCCTATTCCTAAAATCCCAGATACCATGCTCAAGAAATACCGGTTCTCCAGAAAATTCAAGGCGACCATAGGTGACCGCCATAGATGGAGGAATGTAGTCTTACCAAACTCTCAAACTTGGTACATGGATGGTTCCGAATTGGAAAATGGTAGCACTGGCGCAGGGGTTTATGGACCTATGTTCCAACGTGCAACAGCGCTAGGGAAATCACCAACATTATTTCAGGTGGAAGTCGATGCAATCGAACTTTGTGTACGAGAATGCCTGCGAAGACGGGTCGAGGGCATCCGTATTAACATCTTCTCGCATAGCCAGGCAGCACTTATAGCTCTGAAATCCTATATGGTGAGATCCAAACTTGTATGAGACTATCTCAATCTACTCGAAGACCTCACATGAAAAAGCATCGTCACTGTGGCCCGGATACCAGGACACGAAGGCTTCGAGGGTAATGAACGGGCCGACTGCTTGGCGAGTTGGTTCGTTCCACTTAACGAGAAGAGGCGCCAGCTGCCCACAAGTCGATCCTGAACGCTTTTTTGGAGTTGCACGGAGTAACAAAAACCTCAAAATAAAACAATGGGAAGCTGATTGTCATGCAGAGTACTGCGCCAAATTCAAGGGCCTAAGTATCAACCGTTGTAAGGCTAAGAATCTACTTGAGCTCAGCAAACAGACTCAAGGACCTTTACAGATAACTTGACTGGTCATTGCCCACTCAGGTACTATCTGCGCAAAATGGAAGTAGCAGCTACAGACGTACGAGTATGCCGGCTACGTGGAGAGCAAAAAGAGACGGCAGAACATATTATTTGTGAATGCTTTTGAGGTGAGCTTTAATGAGCCCCTCCAGACATATGGAACATTGAGTCTGAAGGTTTGTTCAGGTTTATCAAGAGCCTTAATCCAGTTCTCAGCGCAACAACGGGCTGGCACCATAGATCTTATAGGTTGCAGTGCGTACAAGGCCCTACAAGTAGTATGACATCTTGGTGAAAACCCACATGATTTAAGGGAGATTAATAAACAACGCTTAAAACTAATTGCCCATTACGTATATGTATATATGTGGCGTGCTGCAATTACGTACTCGTAAATTGTTCAAAGAATGAAGTTCAATTATGGAAATTCCGGCATGCCAACATCGGAGTGGAAAAAGCTTTGTTTCTATAGAATGCATGACGAAACACTCAATCGATTCCTGGGTACATTCAGAGTTCAAGGCAACTAATTGTGATTCCTGATAATTTTAAATTCTGTGGCAATCTGGCGATCTAAATTGAAGGAGACTGTGAACGAGTTGCAAAGTTTACTTTGCATCTAGAATATTTAGAACATGTTGCTACAATGACCGGTTGCAATGCCGTAATGGAAAGTGCTGGTTTCTTCAGCGAAAAGTTATATTTTCAAGTAGTGGATGGAGATTATCGCCCTAATTGTCGTTGGCGTTTGTCGCTTTTAGCCGATTGTCATTTTATTCTTCAGATGTAGCACGAATCCATTTTCATAACTTTTTCACTGTGAAAGAGTTGTAATAGTATTTTACACGACAAACAAATTGCTTAGTACTGTTTAATGGTCAACAGGTCGTAGCTATGAATAAAAAGAAAATCGTCGAAAAGCGAGAAACGCCAACGACAATCAGGGTGAATAATTTATTTATCTTTATACCATTATTCATCCAGAAATGCGAAAAAAAAGACGAAAAGGTATTCAACACAGTGATCTGTCTTGATAGCACTCTTTTTAGGACTTCCGTAGATATACTAAGGAACATTTTAAAAATACCCGGAGGTGACTCCAGTGCAAGGGAAAGGAGCAAAAAATAATTATTTTCATCGAATGATGATGATCTGATATGTTTATCGTTAAAAAAGGATTCTCAGTAGAATCCAAAGATTTTGAAATTTGAGATATGAACTCATATTGGATTAATCGTAGGTAGATACGCTTTGAAAATTCTGAGTGGCTCGCGACTAAATTTTTTCGGTTCAAATTCCAATAAAAATTGATTCGCGATATCGCCTGAAAAAAGTATTTAGCATAACTATAGGGCAAACATGAGTTCAATTAGAAAGCGCGTGGCAGACTGTGGCACTGATCTACGTGATAACCTTATCAACTTTTCTATTAAGTTTGAAAATCTATTGCTGTGATGATATTGCAAAACAAAATTTATTTTACCCAAGACGATGCGCACTGCTATGCATTTGTTTAACCTTGAAACTATAGTGCGTACATATGACTTTACAGCAATGTGGCTGACGATACAGATAGCCAGTGCGAAAAGAATAGCCTTGGGAATTGTTGATTCCTAAAATAAAATTATATACACAGTGGAAAATAAGCGTCATAAGTAGATGAGATTAAATGCGACGATTAGAAGTTATAACCTTCATAGTGGAGAAGAGATCACATAGGCATCACAGTGCAAAAAGTCAGAGAAAGGGAATCAGGAGCATAGAGTGTGCTTAGCGTCCTTAGAAGGCGAAGGCAATGCGATTTTTTTTTATTGAAAATTCAGCATCTTTCTTATCAGCTCAGCAGCCCTTTCATTATTCGATACACCCCTGCGACCGAAGACTAAGCAGAGCTTTATATTAATAATAGGAACGACGCACAGACTTTATTGCTAAGGCAAAGAAGCTTTCATTGTTACTAGCAATGAAAAAGGCAGTATCATCGCATGTTATTGCCCCTTTATTGTAACATCCCCTTGACAGATATTGTCATTGGCAAACCATCGCCTGGAAAATACTGATGTAGTCCGGCAGTTTCATTGATTTAATTAATTGGAGCACTTGAAAGGCATGCACCTACCTCTACATCCATTCTGGGCTCCTCAGAGTAGTTGGAGATGAATTCATAATTTCATATACGGTTGGTTCCCCTTTCTTCTGTTCTCGGAATAAAATAGATGGAGGTGTATAGGAATTCGTAGTTTACGAATTCGTGTATAGGAATGCGTAATTCCTGGTGACAAGGGTAGTCATGTTCTGGGCAGAACGTTCTATTTGACAAGATTTTCTGCTTTTCTGTCGATTATTGCATAAATAAATACAGAGTCCTACGACTGATGTATAAGTGATTTATTGAAAGTATCTGCAACTAGGATAGCTTTCCTTTCCCTTTCTTTAGACGTACATATGTTCCTTGTTTAGCTCTCCATAACTATTCCAAGATATTCAGCATCCTTAATAAATGAACAGAACAAGTTGGTGACTGCGTTTATATCTACTCTAACTTGGTCACTAGCAAAGGAAGAAGTATCCCGTTGCTAGTAACCCCACATATAACTGTCAAATGCTGCTACGATGCATTACAAGCCCTTGCCAAACATAACAGAGTAAAGCTCGGTAGGAGATTGTGGGCAACAAATCTGCAGATGAGCTTGCTAGGGCTGGATCAGAATCTGCGTTCATAGGCCCTGAACCTTATTGTAGCGTCAACTGGGCAACAGCCACAACGATGATTAACGAATGGGAAAACAAACTTCATCTAGACCACTGGACCAATGGGCCAGGTTTAAGACAATCCAAACGATTAATCAAGCCTTATTCCTACAAGGAATAGGATAAGGAAGGTAAGGAAAATATTGGGAAGCTGATGAGCTTTCTAACATTGTAGCCTGAGATACGACCTTAAAAAAGTGAACCTGTGCCAGGAAAAGGATTGTCAGTTATCCATAGAGGAGGATGAAACTTCCGAACACATTCTTTGCGAATGCTCGGCACTACACTGGTTATGGAAACATATTCTCCACAACTGAAGAGCTCCGCTACTAAAAACCATACTTACTTTCATAAGGAAGGTAGTAAGTCTTTTAGATTAACTCCAACCCTTCGATACAATAGATCTTTCAGATCGCAGTGTGGTTGCCACGCGGGCATGGATTGTACTAAAGGAAAAAGAAAAAAAAAAATTGTAACCCCACATCGTATGCGTACGTTACAACATTCTATAACTTCGTTAGATCTAAGCTTCCAGAAAATTGTCAGAAGATATGTAAAACGTGAATGACTAATCTGTCCCGAGAAATTTTAGTCTAATGATGGAAATATTTTGAAATTAGAGAATTAGCGAATTGTCAATTAGTGAATAAGAGATTGACAGCTGCAGTCAAAGTCAACTGAAGCATTATCATTCGGAAACAGCTGAAGTATACAGATATAGTACGCCAGACTAACGCCATTATCCACAGTGAAATGATTAAGATCAAGCAAAGCCCTGAGTCATCACTGTCAGCTAATTACTAAAACAAAAACCCAGACTGCGTGTCACTGTGTCTTACTCACTTTCGGCTGTACACGATGGATGGGTACTTTGTTTTCCGTCTCAATGACCACTGGAATGCGCGCTGTCGTCAAAATTGTTCCATTAACCAAAGCATGGATGTTCTGCAGAAATACAAATCGATGAATAACTTCCAATAGGAGAAATCATCAGCACCACCTACCTGTGTTGTTGTCGCTGGACCAGCCGTTGTATACATCACAGTGGGATTGGGGTGTAGTAGCACTTGTTGTTTGTCATTGCCGGGCACACTTTGCAGTGTCAGCACCTGCGGGACCTGTTGCACCAACGATGGCTGAATGCTGGGTGGCTTACTACTGATGCTTTGAACTGGCTTCGGATGCTGATGATGCTGATGCTGATGCTGATGGTGTTGCTGATGCGGTTGTGTCGTCACTTTTGGAGTCACCACTGGCTGCTGTTTAACTATCGTCGTCAGCAGTGTTTTGTTCTCCGTGATCTGTGGACTGGCGTTCTGAAAGACGAATGTCTGCGTTGTGGGTTGGTTGGTTGTGTATACAACCTGGCCCGCACCAATCTGTGTTAGGTTTACTGTCGTCGCTGCTTGTGGGGGTGGGGGTGGATGATGAGTTGATTGATGCGGTGGAGGGCTATTGTTGTGTTTCATAGGAGGCGATGAATTCCCAGTTTTATGGTGGGAATTCATCTGCGGAACGATATTCAATGCATTGGAGGATAGGTTATTGAAGATTGAAGTCAACAAAGGGTCTGTGACCACCGGCTTGTACATTCCACCACTTGCCACCGGTGAACTGGGCACTGGCGACTCCTGTTTAATGACCACTTTTGGGATGTCCCCCTTGTAATCCTCAAAATCCGGCGAACCAGGCAATATGACATCGTCATTCAAATCCACCATGTCCATGTCGTTGAGGAAGCTATTCAACATATCTACAGAAACATTCAGTCAATAGGAACTAATAATACACCCGCCAACCACCACTTACCTGCTGGAATCATCTCCTTGATAAGCGAAATCGCATCCTCCTCCTTGAACAGGTCCAGCGAATCCACCATACCGCTGGAGATAAGCTCTCCCATGTCCAGCGATGGATCCATAATTTATACTTTTCCACTAGATTTCACTGTTTCTCGTATATACTCACTGCACAGAGGAAGAAAAATTAATATACCGACGTACTTTTTCTTGCAATTTTCTATTGTTACCCAGTAGAGGGTAGAAAAAAAAAAAATGAAAAATCAGAAACCAACCAATCAGAGACCGTTGTTTGATCATACGATATGACGTCACGTCGTTGTTATAACCCCAAATTAATTACGCACATAGAAAATTCGATTGTTTATTGGGAATAGGTCGATGTCTCGTTTGAATTCGAACATTTTTCCGGAACGGCAAGGGTACTGTACCGAATCAAAACATCATCGTTGGTCAACAATTACGTAAATATTGTATAAAAATTATTTTTCTTTTTTGCTTTCTTTACTTTATAGGAGCAAGGTTGGAGGTAAAATAATTGCCCAGTGTTGCGTCAGTCGAATTTGCGAAAAGTTATGTATATTTTGTTCGTATTGGACTGGAAGAGGGAGATCCACTGAACTGTGTGTAGGTAGGTATGTCGTTGACGACAGCTGACCGGGCAGTTCTTTCAATTTGACAGTCCACATCATCGTTTGTTGGTGTCAAATGAGGGTTGTTCGATTCAACATCGCAGTGCAATAGAGTAGGAGAGGAAGTTGTGTTGAAATTAATTTTGATTTTAACTGCCCGACCACAATGGACTGCTTTTAAACGTTGCAATTCTTGCACTGCGACTATCGTTTCTTTTTTGTTCTCTTTCCGAAACACAGAGGTCCTTTTAAACGTTGCAACTCTACATGAATGTCTTTATGGCATTCCTTTTCATTTCATGCTCGCGAGTGAAAAATTTGGTTGCCGTCTAGTATCTTGCACATACTAGTTTTGTTTTGTTGCAGTGCGCATTAAAAATAATTTATTTGAGAAAATGGATAACGACATTGCTGGGAGCAAAGGAGCAGACCATATGAAAATTGAATCGCTTCTGTCTTCACCGACCACCACATACGTTTCTCTCCAAAGAGCTCAAACAAACGAATGACCAACAAACGAATCACAACCAAGAATTGCAAGGTTTAAAAGCAGTCGGTGACGCTGAAGACGTAGTACGAAGCCGTGTCAGAAAAAATCGCGCACTGATGTACCTGAATACGAACACAATGGTGAAGTGCTGCACGGGTGTTTGTTGTTGGTAATCCAAATGCTTCGGATATTTTTTTCCACACCCCGGCTTTTTATTTTGCATAATTCCATAGTGTGGATTACTCAAATCTTATAGAATATTGTACCTTTTAACTAGTTCGATTAATTTTTCTATTGTCTGATCTGCCATTTTTTATTTTTTTTATTTTGTTATAAAATGTCGAAAAGTGGTGCCGAATGAAGCTAAAGTTGACTCCACTTCTACTTCAGCTAAAAGCTCCAGCTTCACAATGTGTTCGCAGTATTGGATATGTGTATATTTAACTTGGACAGCGCGGACGTACTGCGGCTACAGCTTCGCCATTGTATTCGGCAAGTTAAGCTTGATTGAGCTAAATCTCCGCTGCTCGCCTCTATTTGTTCTCAATCGTTGCATCTGCGTCTGAGACTAGTAGCTACGTTACAGGCTGTTAACAGGTTTTATGTATATGTGAACACTCGCTACTAGCATGTAGCGAAATCAGAATACACTTTTTTCTATAATTAAAGGAAAATCAAATCCCAGAGCGCTCAGATTCTCCGGTTCATTGTAATACCAGGCAGGAACCTTTCTTTGGTACAATAGTTAGATAAACTTCGATGTAAATTGTTTTCCTTTTAATACTCGGGATGCTAATGACTGCTGTTCTACACTGGGGCTTAAACCCATATGGCTGGTAAAATTGTTCGCTCTGTTGATTATGATTTGCCTATGACATCGGCTATCGGGAAAAAAGTACTGTGAATCAAAGGCAAAGACAAAAAAAAAAAAAATAATAACAAAAATCTCCCCAGCTATCTGGACGCCAACCCCGGAGTTTCCCTGAAACATAAACAATTGAGCTTCAAGCCGCGACGCCAAAAATCTTTCTCTATCTATCCTTTTACACGCCCACCCTGTGTGTTAACATGTTAATAGTATTCATAACCCCTTGAGTGCGACCATATTATAAAAAAAAAACTTGCACATATCGGTTAACGAGCAAACACACTATTCACTGCACCATTGGCACCCCTAGAGTACGTGAATAATGACATTCACGCTGCATACAATACAGATCTACATCATATCTCAAAACTAAATTTGCTCCATGTGTCAATGCCACCCAATCAAAAGAAATGGAAATTCGCAACAGTGGAACAGATACAAAAACAAAACGAAAACAAAAACACTTCGGCTATAGCCAGAGAATGACAGCAACTTGCAGTTTCACCTGCTGATCTGCAGCGCAGCGCTGTATGTATTGTACTTATTTCAACTTATTTCTCCACATTTTTCAGTGCCAAATAATTATACAGCTCATTAATTCGAATCGAAATCGGTAAAAACTTTTTTTATGTGTATACAAACAATAACGCATTGTTTGTTTCGTTGAATATTCTTGCTGAATGTATATCTGTGGCCACAAGGTAAGACCGCCTAGGTCGATTTTCACAGATTCTCAGAAAACAAGTTTAAAGTTTTCTTTTTTTCCGAAAACGTGAAGGAATTTGGAATTTTAGTTTTATTCTTTTGCCTTTAATTCGGCAAGGATAACAGGTAATGAGGTAAAAATTTGGTGCAATAAACTTTGAATAGTAAATCATCTTCTGGTATCATCATCCAACTCAATTTTGTCCTAACTCTACTTAGGCGGTTTTACCTTGTGTTCACAGAATTGTATGTCCATTGTTTTTCTATGCTCTAGGATATGCAAAACAAAAATTACGTTATTTACGAAACCACTTTTCAATAGGTACTAAACATGCTACGGAAATTCAAAATGAATAACCAACTCACAATCGCACATTCATTTTCGAAAGTACTTAAACCTCAAATCTGTAAACAATTTTCTCAACTGAATGGATCAAAAAGATTTTAACGTCACTTTTAGAAAGTAGCAATTTTGGCAATCAACACAGTTTATCGGAAGGGTATACCAATGAACTGAACGACTTGGATCGGGTGTGACGAAATAATTTATACAACGCAGAAATTTATTAATGTAAATATATTCAATGCGAATGTGTACTAAGTACTGTTTTTAGACAAAACAGACAGTTTGTCGTTTTTGCTTTAGAAAGACCGTTGACGTGATTTTAACGTTGTGTTGTTTTCCGCCTAAAACTAAAAATCTGTTATTACCTTTACATGACCTGAATGAGAGATCGGATTGAAACCGGAATGAATTTTAAAAGTTTTTGTCGTAACTGAATAGGGGGAGCGAGTTAGAATCGAATCGAGAGAGGGTGGAGTTTAACACCTCTAGCCTGTGATTTAGAGTATGCCAAACTACATCCTCTTCCATGCCCAGTTTAGTTTAACTCTGCACAGGAAACACAGGCCATGCTAAACACCTTCGATCTTTCGAATTTGCAGAAAATTGTATCGTCCCATTCCAATCCGAACTGTGTTTATATTGTACTCAAACCGAATTGATTCCGTATTCAATCCATCGTGTAAACGTGGTTTATTTAAGTCCGCTTTTGCATGACGATTTTTATAAACTGGGGCCTTACTTTGTATTGCTACTCGAAAGTCAAATTATTGCGAAAGTGCTTTGCGATTCTAATCTTAGCCGGCACTCTGTAAGAAAACAGAATCGAATGGAAGTATTGCCAACTGGGGCTATGAAATGTGCGAATCTTTCTTCGAGTATCGAACGCTGAAATGTCACTTTGATGCAAATTTCGTTCCAAAGAATTTTGTGTTTTAATAGTGTTAAATAGTTTAATAGTTTATTTAGTTAAATATATGTTATAGAAATGGGACTGGATGCTGTCGAATTGTGGTTTCATCAAGATGACACATAAGGAGAAGGAATAGAACGTAGGCGAATTAGAAATAGGTCGAATATAATTGAGCTAAGTGATAAAAAGTAGAAAAAAAATATAGCAGTGGTTGGTTCAACCCGAAACGAGAGTATAAGGTGGGAAATACACGATACAACCGTCGTACCGGCATCGGCATACTGCTGTATGCAGCACACACATACAATTTGCATGCGGCTTACGTACAACCAGACATTTTCTTCAGCCATTTTACACATACACACCATATAATTTCCATACAGCTTGTGTATGTTACAGCGATTGTACCGTCAAGACCATGCGACCGTACGATATCCGTACAACGGTCGGTTGTATGAATACATACGCCACAATTATCGTATACAACACCAAAGCTGTGAAACCGTTCGTAGAACAGTTGCATCGTGTATTTCCCACTTTACTCATTCTATCCACTCCTACTTTCAAGAGAAGTTAAGGTTGAGCATTTACATTGGATTTTTGGTGGACTGCCCTCATGTTCTAAAACACGTTTTAATCAAGTAATCTCACATAACTATTTTATGTATACCACTTTCATTGTATTTTAAGTTAAAGATAACTTTTTATGTCATAAAATACTTACATTTTAAAAGAAACACAATTGCTTACCATCAGCATCCGCAAACCAAATAGCAATAGAACAAAATGATGCGAATTCGAGTTACTTTGACATTTCGTTTAGCAATACAGAGTGCCAGATTTGCGATAAGAAATTGACATTGAAGTTGGCAACAAAAGTTTGTTCGATTGTCATAAATTTGGATTTGCGATTCGAATTACAGTGACAATTCTGCGAATTCGAATGATTTGACTTTAGAGTAGCAATACAGAGTGAGGCCCCTGGTCTGTTTTGAAATTTTATTAGTGGGAAAGAGAAAAATATTGGCATGGAAAAATAGCAACCCCTAGCAGTGGTGGGTAGAATTTCGTTAACTCCTTTCTCTTTATTCTTGTTCCTGTCCATTTGGTATATGCGGATCTAACATCGGAACATATCACATAAATGTTTGCAAAGTGAACTATTTTATTACATGGTATCACTCCAGGCAAAACAAATTGCTTACCCTTTACTGCTAATCTGATATGCCTGAACTAGTCATGGTGGACTTGAATTGACAGTTTCCGAAATGCCCCACAGTCAACAAAAGATGTGGTGGATAAAACTTATTTTGGAAATCCCGCCTTTTAACAAATTTCCACTTGTTTTTCTTGTTTATTGTTGCTAATTCAAATTATCATGACTTCCGTGAAGCGATCTCTCCAGCGAAAATTCCCATGCAGGGAGCACGTCATTCAATCACTTGCCGACTTCCTCGGGGACCCCGAAGAAACATTTCCACCGTCCATCTACCTTTATGGACACTCGGGCACCGGTAAAACATCTATTCTCACCGAATTCTTAAAGAAATCCCGATCAAAGAGTGTTCTGTTGGATAGCATTGAATGTTACACGAGCAAAATCCTCTACGAGACCATCCTCAACGAGTTCCACTCCCACCGGCTGCGCAAAGAGGAGAACTTTGCTCCCTATTTGAAGTGTGACACACTGAAGGACTTCATTGGCGATCTCCGAAAGGCCGATGCTGTCAGCACCTCCTACATCATCTGCCTCGACAATGCCGAGAGAGTGCGAGACATGGATGCGAACATTTTGCCAGCATTCATGCGTCTCCCCGAACTGACCGGGCTGAATATTTGCTGTGTGTTCCTCTCACAACTGCCCTTCGAGAAATACTACACAAAGGCGGGACTGTCTGAGCTGGTATCGATTCACTGTTCACAGTACAACAAGAATGAAGTCCAGAAAATCCTGACTGATGACTTTGAAGGAGTACGCAGGAGGTTGCTCAAACGTTTGCAAAAGAGTCCACCTGTGGAGTTGGTAGTGGATGTTGAGCAAGCGGAGAATGTTCTCGCCGGTCTGACGTCCGAGTTCTATGGAAACTTCTTAAATCTGTTCCTCAGCGTGTTCTACAAGGCGTGTAGGGACTTGCCAGAGCTGAAGATCGTATCCACAGACTGCTTTGATGTGTATGTGGAGCCGGTTCTGAACGGAACAATCGACAAGACTGATGTTTCACGTCTTTGGAGGCATATTGCCAAGCCGTTGAGGATTGCACTGGCGCAGGTCTACATGAGGATTGATCAAAATCTTGAGGTAGTTTTCAAAATGTACATTTACTAATGACTTTATGAACTAGTCATTCTAACTAGGACTTAGTTTTGCTGCATCCACATCTTGGTACAGGTGATAGAATTTGTGGTTTTCTCAGTTATGTCAAGTCACACTAGTCTTCTTCAGAAATGCAATAACTGTTAGTGCTTGTGTTAATGTGTTGGTGTTTCCTCGAAGTCTGTTAGTTTTTGTGGTGTCCATTCTGTTTGCGGTGATCTTATTTGTTGAACTTGGTAAGGCATTTCCATACTATTTGGGTACATTTTTTGATAGCATGAATTTGTGCTTTAAATATATTGGGAGATGTTCCCAAAGATTAAAAGTACATACCTAGTGCGGGCCGGATTCCGCAAGCGTGAGTTTTGCTGTGTACACAAAAAAGTGTTTACCCTGCCTTGTTCTGAGTCCGCAAACGTGTGAGTGAGTGTTTTTTGACAGTTGTCGTGTACACAACTGAAGAAATTTATTCACACTGTTTTCGGCTGTGAAGTGAAGTGGTGAAGTAAGAAGAATGTGCGAACCAAAAAAAATAAAAAAAGCCAGTGATGAGCAGAAGGAGTATTTATTGACTTATATGGAAGAAAATATAGACTTTGCTCAGGACAGGTTTGTTTATTTAACCAATTTTATATTTTCTTTTATGCATGTATTTAATTTTATTTTTTTAATGCAGACTTGAATCAGCAGATGGGGCACATCTAAAAGCTACTAAATGGCAAATGCTTACCACCAATTTAAATGCGATGAGAGGTGCGCGGAAAGATATCAACCAATGGCGCAAGTATTGGCGAGACCAAAAGTAAGTAAATCAAACTGTTTAATTTATGTGATAAAATATTTTCTTCACATTTAGAATTCATGCTAAAGAGCGAGACGCTCTAATAAAGGCTTCTTTCAAAAGAAGCGCGGTGAATGAAATACAACAAGTTAAGCAGCTAAGTCCGTTTGATGAGCGCTTGGTTGCGCTATTAGCTACCACCGCAATAAGCGGCGCAGATGTTCCGGAGCTGTTTATGTCACCGCAAGGACAAGCTGAAATGGTAAGAAACTTTAAAACTGATTTAGCATTTTCGAATGGCTTATTTTGCGGATTCTCTATTTTTAATTTAGAGGACTATAGCTACTCCCAGTCAGTCGTCACAACCTATAGAAACTCCTGAGGATAAGGATAATTTGTTAGGAGTTCTGGAGGCCTCAAACGTTGCCGCAGAGATGTGTTTAACCTCAATTGCTGACGAAATGCCAGTAACAGCGGTGGCAGCTGCTAGGAGACCTCGTAAAAGAAAAAGGGCGCCATCGGGGAAGCAATCAGAGATATCTTCCTTCGAAGAGAAGGTGCTAGAAATTGAGGACGAGAAATTAGTTTACATTAAAAAATGCTACGAAGTGCAGGAGAAGTCATTTAATTGGAAAAAGGAATATGAAGGAAAGCTTCTTGAGTTACGAGAAAGAGAAGTATCTCTTCAGGAAAAAGAGTTTAAATTCAAAATGAAAAATGTCCAATAAATTTATTTCTTAATATATATGCTATACATAACAAAAACTCAAGAAAAGTTTGTTTCAATTATATTCTGCCTTATTATCTCTCCTTGTCTTAACGTATTATCATCGTCCGAATGAGAAAGTTGACCATCGTTGCTTGATGTTTCCAGTTCTTCATTTGTTATTAAGTCGATAGGTATATTGGCTTTTGTGAGGACGTTATGGAGAATAACACACGCGTTTATAACTTTCCCCGCTTTGACTGGATCGAAACCGAGTATTCTTTGCGAAGAAAGACAACGAAATCGGCTTTTTAAAATTTCGATACAGCGTTCTACCATACATCTCGTGGTTTTATGAGCAATATTGTACTTTTCCATTGCTTTATTAGATGTCGTTTTACATGGTGTCATTAACCATGGCTGCTGTGGAAATTCACTATCGCCAAGCAGCCAAAAACTCCTTTTTCCTTCTGCATACTTTGTTTTGAAAAATTCTTGTATAGCTGATCGGCGCCAAATGTAAGCATCGTGTGAGATTCCTGGAAACCTTGCTTTCGCATAACGAATAAAGTATTTTGAGTCACAAACTAAAAGCAAATTTATGGAATGACCTCCTTTCCGACAATGATAAGTGTATTCAGTGTCATATTTTGGTGCAGTTATATTAATGTGAGTTGCATCTATAAGTCCCACAATCCCGGGGAAAGATGCTACATTGTAGAACTCTTCTTTAATTGTGGCTTCCTCCTGCTCGTCTGGAAATGAAATATATTCATGCGCTATTTCATTAAGGATTCCTGCTACTTCATGGATACAGCGATGAACTGATGTCTGAGACATGCAAGCCATGAAATCTTGTCCAACTTCTCGCTGACAATTCCCTGTGGCAAAATATCGCAAAGCACAAAGGAGACGAGTAGTAATACTAAGTGCAGATTGTCGCTCATTTTTATAAAAAAGATGTTTAATTTTTCCAAGAAATTCCAAACACAAATGCTTTGGGAAACGATACAAGTCGATGAATTGCTGTTCTGTTGTTTCCACAAATGGATCACAAGAGTCTCTGATATGTCTTCTGATAATTATTAATTTTCTCCTGTGGAAACATAAATGATAAGACACAAAATACCTTCATTAAAATTAATTGAATATACCGATTGTGTCGTCTAATGTGTCTCCTTACAATGACGTTGTACGCAGAGGTCATTTTCACTTTTAATAAATTGTTTTTCAATAACTATATATATAATATTCACCGGTCAATCAAAATAAAAACCCAAACGTCAAACTGAATTCAGTTCACTTGACTGACAAAAAATAATTGATTCAGCACATTGAAACTCACAGCATGTTGCGGAATCGCATAAACTGGTTTTGGTGTACACGTGCTGTGAATGTAAGTTTTGTTAAGTGTGTACACAGGCAAAAGCTTACGGAATTTAGCTCCAGAGGCACGGACACGACTGCTGCAGTTCCGCACAGAGACATGTTGTCTCTGTGTGCGTGTGATCTCTTTGTTCCTGGTGAGAAATCGCTTTGTTTTGTTGGGCTCATGGTTATGCACACCATACACGACTCATTTCAATCATCAACTCAGTCAAATCACAGTGAAATCAACTCGTGTGTGGCTTTGTCAATTGATCAGTTTGATGGTTGACATGTTCGTTGAAGAAAAATCAAAAGATTTTGAATTTTGGAAATTGACTGGAAAGTCTTTCAACTCAATTGAATTGTGTGTGGGCGTATTTTTTTTTACGTCGCGTCGTACCACTTCTAAAAAAATAATAATATTTTTGTCAGTTGAAGCAAAGTCTTTCAATTCAGTTGATGTAGTGTGTGGCCAAGTATCAATTCAGTTGATAACTCAGTTTACAATCGAATTGAATTGTGTATGGCCTGCTTTAGCTGCGGATAAAGTTGTGTGTTCTGTTATTTCATATTTATTAAATGTAAAAACTAAATAGTACACTAACACAATTAAAAGCAGAATGTCTGCTGTACAGGAATGCCTCGATTTACGTCGTTTTCGGGACCAAGAAAATGCGATGTAAATCGAAACAACGTAGGTAAATCGAAAATAAAATTATCCAACACTCGTACATTCCATATAGATTGAAAAAACTTACTCCGAATGATATTGTGCATGAAATCGGTGAGATGTGCATCTCGATTAAATAATGTCGTTTTCCTTTGGTTTCACTCCCGATTTCACTCCTTTTTGATTCCAATGGAACATGCGAAATCGTCTTCTGCTTACTTTTGTGTGTGTTGGTGAATGTCTGATTTTTGTTTACATTTTTCACAGAAAAATAAAGCAAAAAATTGCTTCTATGTAAAATTTGTTTCTACTAACTTGCCCCAACTAAGAAAATAAAATAAACAAAAGAATGCGTATTGTACCATATGACTTTGACAAGTAGTCCGATGTGAGGGTTTATATGTATGAGTGCATTTTGAAAGCACTCCCAAATGAAATCCGGAAGAGAAAAACACTCCCGGAACAGCACTCCAAACAGCCAATGGAACATGATTGGGAGTGCTTTTTCTGTGCGGAACACAAGAAGAGTACTCCTTTTGGCCCAATGGAAAACGACATAAGAATGACGAAAGAGGGAATTTCGTGAGAAAATTGTGTTTAATCGAAACTAGGAACTAAAAAACTGGACAACTGACACTCATCTGTCAGTTCAACCACGTTTAGACTTTTCAACCTTTCGACTCGGTGTGTAAAAATACTCAGATCGAAATCTCAATTCCTCCTCGCCTGTGCATATATGTAAACGTACTGCATTGTCTTTGCGTGTGTATAGAAGTTGACCAACATTTTAGTCGAACATAATTTAAGTGTAAATTTCAAAAGATAAGCATCCATCTGTTCGCGGGAAATAAAGCCATAGAACAATTAAAGATACGACTGTATGGTGTCTTTTTCGAACTGAAAGATCTACCTGTACTTTGGCAGGTCAAAGCAGACATTTTCAAGGATCGGGAGAAAAAAAACCGTCGTGGAATGTATTGCTCGAAAAGTATAAAATATGGCGTCACGCATTGACATACTATATATGGACTGCTAGTGAAATGTCAGTTCCATACAATCTCTGTTTCGGAGTGGAAAAATGTGGAAACGAAATGCCAACCATCCTGAATTTTTCCATAGAATGGTAGAGACACCTCTTGGGTTTGTGTGGATTTGCTAAATAAAACGGTTGAAATTCAAATAGTTGAGGCATTGCTTTCAACAGATGTCACCTTGAAAATGTGCCAGTTCAAGTAATTACCGATATATGGAACCAATAAAATTTTAATAAAAAATCGTTATATATGCACATATGCGAAAATTGTCCTCTTTTATCCATAAACTTATCCTTTTTTTAATTTAAATTATTTCCTCGTCACTATCCAGACAACTATCAATTATTATATACTTACTTACTTAGGTGGCGCTACAGTCCGGGTTGGACCTGGGCCTCAACCAACAAACCTCTCCAGGCAGCACGGTTACGAGCCAGCTGACTCCAGCTACACACGCCAAGTTGGTTGAGGTCCCCTCCACTTGTTTGCGCCACCTACCACGAGGTCGTCCTCTACTGCGCCGTCCATCCTGGGTGGATTCGAAGACTTTCTTGGTGGGAACGTTGGGCTCCATCCGCTTTAAATGACCCACCCATCTTAGTCGCTGTATGTGAACTCTTCTGGCTAAGTCGATGTCCTTATATAGCCCGTATAGTTTGGCATTGTACCTTCTCCTCCACTCACCATCCATGCACACGGGACCAAAGATCGCTCGAAGAACTTTTCCCTCGGAATAACCAAGGGCATCCTCATCCGATGTTGACAAAGCCCATGTCTCTGCGCCATACAGCAGGATCGGGATGATTATTGCCTTATAAAGAGTTACCTTAGTACTTCGAGATAGGGCTTTGTTACTCAATTGCCTTCTTAGCACATAGAAACTACGATTAGCAAGAGTAATTCTTCGCTTGATCTCCCCACTGATGTCATTTGCGGAGCTCACCATAGAGCCTAGGTAGACAAAGTCCTGTACTACCTCAAAATTATATCTGTCTATTGTGGCGTTCTGTCCAAGACGCCGATGTTACGTGTCCTTTTTTGTAGACAGCACATATTTTGTTTTGCTTTCATTGACTGCCTCGATCTCAATACTCGCAAATGCTCCACTGACGGCCCGCTGAGTTCTTCCGATTATGTCTATGTCATCGGCATAAGCGATTAGTTGTGCAGACTTGTAAAAGATTGTACCTCCGGTGTTGGCTTGTGAGTTTCGTACAATTCTCTCACCGTCAGCTTGTCTAAGACCTTTCCTGGCTTTGGACGGGTCGGTAGTGTATTTGCGGCTTTGGTGGAGAGTTCTCCATCGTTATTCTGCACAAACGGACGAGCTTGGCAGGGATGCCAAGACTAGACATGGCTCTGTATAACTCGTCTCTATACACACTATCACAGGCAATTTTGAAATCGATGAAGTGGTGGTCCGTCTCGATTTTATATTCATCGTTTTTTTCCAAGATCTGCCATTGTGTGAATATTTGGTCAATGGTGGACTTTCCAGGCCTGAAACCGCACTGATAAGAACCTATCAGGATGTTGACGATCGGTCTTAGGCGTTCACATAATACGGCAGGATCTTGTATGCGATGTTGAAGAGACTTATACCTCTGTAGTTCAGAGGGTCTCTTTTCTTCGGGATCTTCAAATATTATATACATGTCAAAAGTTTTCTTTTTGCACTGATTTTCCTTTCTATCAAAATTAAACACACATACATAAAGCAGTGTTAATCAGCTGCAATCTCGTCGCAAACTGCGGTTGATCAACATGGTCTGAATGTGTGTATGCTAAATACTCAACATGGTACGCGTACCATGTTTTAGTGTCTATAGGTTTCTTAAAGGAGCGAACTATATTGGGTTTTGCATTTTTCTTCAAAAACCGTTAAAGCTTCTGCAATAGCCCACGAAAATTTGCAACAGTATATATGTATATCATCTGCGTAGCCGGGCAGATATATAGACTTCTTGAAGATAGTGCCTTCCATGTTGACGCTAGTCCTATAAGCTATCTGCTTCAGTCTGGCATACTCCTGCCGTAATCGAAGAGTTGCTCTCGAATTGCACAGAATACCGTGTTTTCCAGCGTGACACATCATGGCTGGATGAGTTTTTTTTTGGGATGCCGCCTTCCACCATCTATTTGTTGAAAGTTAACTTTGAAGCCACTGAAAAGATGGTCGGTTTCGATTTGAGTTGGTCTTTTCCAGGATTCGGATTAGTGTAAAGATTTGGCCTGTCGTTGATTTGCCGGACAGGAAGCCGTACTGATATGTGACGCTATAAGGGGTGCATACGTAAATAGGTGGGATAGGATCTAATATGCGACATTGAGAACAGAGATAAGGCTCGGTAATTTTTAAAGGACGTGGAATTGTTTACTCTTGGGCGTCCCTTCATCCTTGTTTTATGATTTGTTGGATGCTTCCTGTCAAAAAATCACATTCATATTCAAATAGTTACATTGGTAAGCCATGGAGATTCGCGACTTTGTTGCTCTTTAGTTAGACTGGAATTGTTTTATTTTCCTATCATTGTCTCTGTTTGATGCTCACTCAGGAGCTGCTAGATATGCTGCTTAAATATACATCAACTTTTCGCTGCATATCGGTGAGGTATCTTTCACTATTTCGAAGAGCTTGCGTTCCGGGTTGAGTCCAGATGCCAGCAGTTTGGCTTTCTTTAACGTTGGGTTCTTTTTCTCCAACTTCCTGACGATACTCCTCTTCTATTTTTTTAAATTTTTTATAATTTGCGCGCACTCAAAGGATTATGAATATCTTTTAACATGTTTACACACAGTGCGGGCGTTGGAAAGGATAGATAGAGAGAGAGAAAGATTTTGGTGTAGTGGTCCTTGAAGCTCAGTTGTTTTATGCTTCAGAGATTCTCCGGGGGTGGCGTCCAGATAACTGGGGAGATTTTTGATGTTTTTTTGTGTTTGTGATGTCTATGATGATACATCTCTGGATTCTCTCCGGGTTGATGGTGGTGATACACTGCCTACGCCATGTACACTTAAGCACTCGTCGTTAGAAAGTCGAGCTTTGAAGGAGGACCACCAATAAAAATGTATAGACTTACAGAATAATTGTATGCTTGCCTTGCATCCACAAGCGAGTAGAAAATGTGGACTCTTTTGTACGGAAACCTATTGCTAGCTATCACCGATTAGTAAGTTGTTGTTGTTGTAGCAGCCTCTTAAATAGAACGCGTAGGGACATCGGCAGGATAACAGCAACCGCCACGGGTCACTGGCCTATAGGAGATCGTGCAAACTGGGTATCCCACACAACACACATTGTCGTAGTTGCAATATCGCAACTGAGAAAGAAACCCTTATTCCCTTTTTATACGCCTGTCCGGCACTAGCTAGGGCCAGACAACGAGTTTTAGGAAAACCCTTTTTCGATTCCCTTGAGGCAGTCTCAGAGAGAAATCTTAAACTCCACAGGTTGGATCTAGAGACTCTCCACCAACACACCTTTTATATCCAGGTACACGAGTTTTGTGGTATCAAAACGGCACCTAGTGCTAATTGGGTTCTTCTTTTCTAAAATGAACCAGCACATCTACCTATCTACATGTAGCAGCTACGATTCCGCTGGGAACAGGTCAGTTTCTAGGCTCAGGAATCGAGCAACGTCTATAGGCCGTTCCCAAAGTGCATCAGGGCGCAAGTCAGTTGGTTTTGCTGGGTAGTTGAGAAGATGTTTGGTGCTGTGCTAATACAGATGAGTCGGATGAAATGGCGATTCCCTGTTGTTCAAGGAAGTCATACGGTGGTGCTGGTGTTTGTAGCGCGATGGGGCTGTATTTGACGGTGTGATGAATGATAAATGCCAGACCTCAGCCGGTCACCCTGATTTTCGTTTGTCGTTTTAGTACTAGCTACGACCTGCTGACCGTTAAACATTACTAAGCAATTTGTTTGTCGTTTAAAATACTATTACAACTCTTTCACAGTGAAAAAGTTATGAAAATGGATTCGTGCTACATCTGAATAATAAAACGACAATAGTCGAAAAGCGACAAACGCCAACGACAAGGGTGAGTGTCTCTCGCTCTGTCTTCTGGTAGAATATGATAGTCGCATATCCTGTTGGACCTGAGTTTGGAACAACTATTGGATTTCGAAGTAAGTTTGGTCTCCTGGATAGTAAGTCGCACCACGTTATGTAATGTCGTGTATTGGGGGCAGCATTCTTCGATTATTTAATCACCATTGTTTCGCCATTGAAGTCAATTTCAATTTAATAATTCCACTTGATCGTTGCATCTCCTTGGCATACAGGGTGTGTGTTTCAGGAGCATATTCTTAAATCATGTTCCGTTGTCGTCCCGGGTCGTGTTACGACTTCGATATCACACCCTCGCACAATCTCTAATCTGAAGGACCAGGTATGTTGGTATCAGCAACCCACTGCGGACATGTCATGGTCACTATCTCCTTCTCTCTACCATCTTTCTTTGAAGAAACCCTGACAGTTTCAAAAGTCCTTACAAACCTGGGCATCCACTATGTATGAGTTGCTCTTATTAGGAGTGTGCTGGGGAGTTCTGCTGGCCGGTTAGTGCAAGGAAGAGTTTTAGGACGTACATAAACGTACGTGTAAGGGACCATCACAAGGTGATAAAGCAAACATTTTTCCACGAACTGGGTTGTTACTCTATTAATCCATACCATGTTTCCTAGACAATTTCGTCTTACTCCCTCATACTCAATTTGAATTCGTGTCTTTTTTTTTTTATCCATGCTACTCTACTTCGAAATTCTCTTCCCACTACAATAAAACAAACAATTGGAGGCACTGAATCCTAAGACTTATTTTCTCTATATCTTCTCTTCTTTTTTTAGTCTTATATGTACATTGTCCTGATGCTAAACTTGGTTTAATTGAATTTTCAGTTGCGCACAGAGGAGACGTTTGAAACCAATCAAAGTGTGAAGAAACTAGCGCAGTCCTTGGAGTTACCATACTACGGAAAGTATCTACTGATTGCAGCCTTTCTAGCTAGCCACAACTCAGCGAAAGAGGATAAGCGATTGTTTGTCAAACACCATGGCAAGCAAAGGAAACGAATGCAGACAGTGAATGCTAAGGCGAAGGTAATTTTGTCAACTCTCTTCCTGACAATCCATTTAATATACTCCTTCAGGTATCTGAGAAGATGTCCACCTCACTGGGGCCAAAGTCCTTCAGTATCGACCGCTTGTTAGCCATCTTTTATGCCATTCTTGAGGAGAAAGTCGGTCTCACATGCAACCTCCTGGCGCAGATCTCCACTTTAGTGCATCTAAAGCTACTCAGTTATGTATCGGGTGAGAACAACGTCGTAGAGGGTTCGGCGAAACTTCAGTGTACAGTCGGACTTGAGTTCATTTTGTACATTGGCAAAGTAGTGGGCTTCAATGTAAGGCAGTACCTCTGCGACTTTATGTAGATTTAAAAGCGATTTCTTGTTTTTGTTATTTTTTTTCTTAATTTATTGCATTTCCAATAAAACAACTAACGATTCACTAGAGGCTTAAGAGCTAAAAATTTTCTGTAAATAGTTGAACACGTCCGTTATATGAATGGTCTCGGAGAGTGTTGTGTCACGGCTGCGGAGTTTCATTAGTCCCGTACGGAGAGTGTCGGATTCTAAAATGATGCAGTAAGGCACTCCGATTTTGTCCATTTGGGAGAGTTCGCTGGTAAGAGCATTCCAGTTGCTGCTGTGGCATTTTTTGAGATTAAGAGCGGAGATACCAACTTTGCGTATGACGTTGCTTATGTGTGTTGAGAGATCGGTGAGATCAGCGGTTGAGCTCTTATCTGGTGGAGAGAATGTCTATAAATGGTTTTACAAAGAATCTAAAAAGCTTACCTTCAAAGTAACAAAATATTCCACACTGATAAGGAGCTAGCTTTCGATTGAGGGCAAGGGTGCTCTCTCCGTTGGTCTCAATGGAGTCTAAAAGTAAAGCTGGAGGGAAAAGTGTAGTTAACATAATTTAATTATGTGCTCGCTGTTTTATTTTAAGTGTATAGTTCGAATGGAAGTGACGTAAGTTCTGTATAAAGAAGCGGCTATGGTAGAAGAAAAGGGTCAACGGTCAATGGAACAAGCAAGAAGAGCAGGTATTTCATGGAAAATCATTCAAGTGAAGTCTTTTGAGCCGTTGTCGTTATGAAAAGCATGCATTAAAGGCAAGTAAATTGTGATATATTCTCTACAATAATCACACAATAAGTTGCAAATTACTTGAACTGATCAACTTAAGTTTGTCAATCAATTGGAGGAGCCAAATCATTTGCCGTAGTGGATTCACTTAGCAGATACAACCAGTAGGGATCTGACGAACTCTTTACTCAGTAAAATGATTTTGCGAATGTAGTAATTCGCCCGATGAAGCGAAGCAATTGCAACTGCTCTATACATAAGAATTTGATGAGATTAAACAACACGAAGCCAGATATAGAAACAGTTATAAGCAAGGTGTGTCTAATCTTAAAACGTTTGATTGCAAAGCATCATCGCGGGCAACAGTGTACTCAAGTACATCGATGGTACTGTCTGCGGGATCCAACTGCAAAAAGGATAATTGTTAACGGAAATGTATGCCTCATCGTGAGATCAGGAAGTGTTTGGCTTGGAAGTTTGAAGCCGAAGCAGATACACATCGTATTCAGACACAGAAATTAAGTAAACTCCACATGAGGGCATCTGGAGGCACCTGGCACCAAGTCCGTGAGAAAGGGCAGAAAAAATAGACCAAGCAAGTCATACAAAAAGCTTAGCATGTTACACACGCAGCGCCCAAGTGCCAGAGAATAGAGAACTGAAATTGAGGCTCAGTTCGAAGCACTTCGAGGTATTAGATGAAGAATTGTTAGGTCTTGAACTACCGGTTGTAACAAGTAAATGATGGATAATCAGCAGAATTTCAAGATGAACGATCTTGGTAAGTTTCATTATTGTATCTAGTGGTTCCGTTAGCAACAAATATTCTAAAGAAAAGACGGCACATGATCTTATTGGATCAAGCTTTGCGACTTTTGCTGTCATCTGATTCTTATCCTTACACTTTTTGTATATTGTCCAACATTGTGAACCGTGTGTAAGTCTTGGACGCACTGCGATGCAGAGCCTTATTTTCTGTTTAAAGGACATTTTTCGGCCACAGAAGATGGCGGAGTTTTCCCACCACTTATCCACCGTACGCTTACGCGATGATTGATATAATCATCACAGGTTGCTTCGCTATTGATCATAGATCGCAGATATTTGAACATTTCACACTTGAGAAGCAGTGTTTCATTCAAATAAATGTGTGGAACAGGTCTGAGTGGATCAGAAAACTGACAGCACAAGTACTCAGTCCACATTGCACTCATTTTGTACCCATTTCCTCCCAAAACATCCACCCATGCGTCGAGTGCTCGTTGCTGAGACGTGGGACGCTTACTTACGATGGCTCAAGCAAAGAATAACTAGTTCGCTTTGGGGTCCGTCACTTAAACTTCAAACAGATAGTCAAGGACTGCAGTAAAGAGCAAAGGACTTAAGACGCAACCCTGATGTATACCAACTTTGATTGATATCTTTTCGGTGACTCCAGCTTCGGTGTAGATGTTCATTGTCATTTGTACGTAGGTTTCTGGAATCCCTCCAGAAACCCATATCAGATCTCATAGTTGTCTGTCAATGATTTTTCAAAATCTGACCGAATTGTGTCATGAATGAATACCAAAGAACGGGTCACGAATCTATAGACATCGCCATTGGACGACATATGTAAGGGGCGATGGTTTGGTCATACACTTCGAAATGGCGACAGTTCCATAGCGAAGTACGCAATACAATTGAATCCCTTAACCCAAGATGCTAGAAAAGCGGATCGACCGCGAAGAACATGGCACAGAACAGTGGAGGCCGAGTCAAGACGAAGAGTTGGAGAGGGCCGAAACATATCGCCAGAAACCCTACGAGATGGCGCGTAGGCATAGTAGAGGCCCTACGACCCACACGCGGATACGGGATATATGAAAAGTAAGTAAATATAAAGTCGAATGCAATGCCAACTAAACGATGGAAAATTATAGATCTGAGATGAAAACTATTCCAAATAGTTCGCCTATTGGATCGTTGATGTATGCGCTCGGTTAATGCTCACCCGGTTAGTACTCCAAGTCAATATAATACAAATCTGGAGAAAGAAAACTTGGAAAGCAACAAAATCTGTTCCTCAATATCTATGAAACACAGAACCGACAATTTTTAAGCAATAGCTGGCAGGGCATGGCAATAGATTTGTCATACATTCTTTGCTTTGCCTTTAAATTCGACAACACAGAAGCCAGTCGTTTTGTGGAGTACAGAAGCTGAGTACGTGTTACTGACAAAGATTGCTAAGAATGCAGAAGCTGAACCAACAAAAGAATACTGCGATAACCATTAGCACCGGTGTCATAGTAAATGCATTCATAAAGAAAATCATGAAAAATGTAAGACTTTGCCTGGACATCAAAGTGATAATAGTATTGAACCGTATAATAACGTTGCTGCTATTCGAAGTTCGAAGATCCGTGGAAACCTTCACGTCAAGGAAACCATCTTACGAAAGATAGAGCGCGACTGGCTCAGCTGGTATTGCCACGTTCAAAGAAGAGATCAGTTAAACGCTGTTAAAAAGGCAATATCAATGTACGTTCCAAAGACATTGCGAGGCAGGAGAGGCAGCGCTATAAACGCCTGCATCACACAAATGCGACGACATCGGCATTTCATTGGCCTCAGTAACCGAGTGATCCGAAATCGGGAGGCCTGCCGATATTTTTTGAAGTCAAATAGGCAAACCCCACAGGCGGATTAGTAGAAATGCAGTGAAGTGGGAGGGTTATGATCTCTTGTTTTCGGATCATAACCTCGCCGAAATAGGAGAAGAAGAATAACGTTGATGTCATTCCATTTTAGCTTGTGAGGCGTTAGATATACATACATATATGTAGGTATATAGAAGCTCTGGTTCACAGGAACCCAATTTGCATAAATATTCCGTTTCTCAGATGACCTGGTTGTTGAAGTGTGTTGTTGAGGAGTTAGGGAATTTTATACCTGAAGCCTGAAGGAAAGTTCAAGTCATTTTCATACCTAAAGCTAGTAAGCCGACCCACACGAATCCAAAAGACTTCAGGCCGATTAGCCTGCCTTCACTCGTGTTGAAGACTTTCGCAAGACTAATAGATCTACACATTCGCTCCAAATTAAGCCCTAGAGACATGTCCCCAGCACAACATGCCCATACGAAGGGCCGATCAGTCGAAACAGCCCTGCACGAAGTGGTAGCAATGATCGAACAATCACTCTACCACAAGGAATTCGCTTTAGCGGTATTTTTAAACGTGGAAGGAGCCTTTT
This sequence comes from Brachypalpus laphriformis, assembly GCA_945910035.1. NCBI lineage: Eukaryota > Metazoa > Arthropoda > Insecta > Diptera > Syrphidae > Brachypalpus > Brachypalpus laphriformis. The sequence continues at coordinate 17,883,833 of OX246753.1, read as the reverse complement.
ATAATGTGAAAACCGAATCAATAAGATTATCACTAGGCCGACTCAGAGTAGATTCCACACCCCGACTGGATGCTCAAGACGAGACATATCAACTCAGAGCTGGGTGACAGCCAAGTAAATACACTGGCCTCTAGAGAAACCCCACAAGGAGGGGTCCTATCTCTACTATGAACTCTAGTCGCAAACGAGATCCTTTTAAAATTAGGACATAGCGGAGTAAAAGTTGTTGCTTATGCAGACGACATCGTCCTACTTATGTCCCGCAAATTTCTCGACACAATCACCGAACTTCTGCAATCGCCCCTGAATACACTCTGTAACTGGGCGAGAAGTTGTGGACTGAACGTTAATCCAGCGAAAACAGAAGTGGTCCTCTTTACCAACAAACTCTACTCGGTGACACTGTACTCCAAGTCTCGGATAAAGCAGGGTATCTAGGATGCATACTTGACCAGAAACTGAGCTGGAGAGATAACACAAATTAAAGAATAAAGAAAGCGTGCATTGCGTTCTATGCTAGCAGCAGAATTTTTGGTAAAAAATGGGGACCCAAACCTGCCATCCACTGGACGTACACAGCCATAGTCAGACACATTTTTCCATAAGGGTGCAATGTCTAGTGTGCAATAGCAGAGAAGAACATACATCTCAAGGAGATGACTAAAAACCAGAGACTTGCCTGCATAGCGACCACTGGCGCCATTAGAACCACCCCGACCGCAGCACTTGAAACAATTCTAGCACTGATTTCACTAGACTTATTTGTTAAGAATTCAGCTGCGATGAGTGCCCTCCGACTAAAAGAACCCAACCTATGGAGAAGAGGCCATACGGGCCACCGTAGCATATCAGGATGGGCTCACCTAGACGCCACCACAGACTACCTTCCGTCATCCCCCGACTTCAGTCTAAACGTCAAAACGGTCATCCCATCAAGGGAACACTGGGAAGACGGTGGGGCCATTAACCCGCATAGTATTTCAGTCTTCACTGAGGGGTCCAAGACAAACGAAGGTGAGAGTTCGGGTATCTACTCAGCGGAACATGATATTGCAATGTCAGTAAGGCTTCCGAACCAGTAGTATGTTTCAGGCAGAAGTCCTAACGATAGCAGAGGCAGGACGAGAAATATCCACGAAACTTGTTACTAGGAAAGAGATTGATATTTACATAGTCAAGCTGCTATAAATGCCATCTCATCCGCGGTAATAAAAACAAAAGTAATAAAACTCTGCCGCAAGGAGTTTGAAATGCTCATCCATAGCCTCCATGTGACACTCTGGTGGGTCCCAGGACACAAAGAAATTCCAGAGAACGAGATGGCGGATGAACTGACAAGAAAGGGATCAGAACAAGACCTGTCAAAGCTCAGTCCGCCCTCCCCTAAAACTTGTTAAATCAAACATAGCACTTGAATTCAAATGACAAGCAGAAGAAAGATGGAGAGTGCTCCCATCATGCCGAGTCTCCAGAAGCATCTAGACAAAACATGACAAGATGAAAACCAAGCTCATCCTCACTCAAAATAGATAAAACTTGGCGCTTCTCATAGGTATGATTACCGGCCACAACCTATTGGCGGCCCAGCGGAAGAGAATGCGGCTAAGTACAGATAAGCTTTATAGAGGATGCGGCAACACAGATGTAGAGGACACAGAACACTTCCTTTGCAAATGCCCTAATACCAGGAAGACAGCCCTTGGCGAGTATTTCTTCAACCACCTGGGCGACCTGTCTGAAAAGCCACCAACCGCCATCATGAAATTCATAACTTCTTCAGGATGGTTCAGAGGAGGTCGTTCGATTAACACAGAACTCTAGCCATTTTATTTTTTCTCTCTTTTCAGTACTTCAACCAGGAAACTCCACGTCAGGGGAGCACAATGGACCCGTTTAAGATCCAAGTGCAAGTTAACCCCTTTAACCTAACCTAACCTAGGGAATTGAAACCCTTTCAATGGAATTGAAGAAAAACATCATTTCTCTGAATTTTTTCCTGAGCGTTATCTGGCTCTAACTAGTGACGGACATCTGCGGAGTAAGAGGATAAGAATTTCTTTCTAAGTGGCATCTTAGCATCTGGGACAATATGCTGGGTTAGTCAGCCTACCTCATTGGAGGTTGGTTTTAGGTAGGAAGAGTTAGTATATTTTAATCTTAACAGGTCCAAGCGGAATGTATACTTTTTCCGCAAGTGAGCCTTGTAGAGCCGAGCCTCGCATGGCCAGTTCGTCAAGCGCGTTCGTTTCCACAATAACGCTGTAACCTGGTTCCCTAAACCGAGTTGACTTGAATTGACCGTTCAGACAGGTTAGCTCATTTCGGTACTCTCGTACTAGTTTGAAAGATAAGGTAACCGAATCAATGGCTTTAATAGCGGTTTGGCTATCATCGAGGATAGCAATGAATTGGATCGGGGAATAAGGATAAGTTTATCCCAAGCACCCAGGCACAAAGCGGCCCATTGTACTTAAAGCTCTCTTACACTTTCTTATCGTATAGGTTAATCTAACCGCAAGCCTGTTAGATTGCGTCTCGATACCTCCGCATGGAAGACACTGGCAGAACCTGGGTGTAGAGTGTTATGTCGGAATCTTTAACCGAAGTTTGTTTCCTACTACTATTTGTAGTCGAAAATTCAACTTACCACATCCAGCAGTTTCCAGCTTGACTTCTGACCTTATGCACGTCGGCAGTACATGCCTTCCCAAGCGGGCATCTTTCATCGCAAAATCATTCTCATTCTCCAGGCCCATAGCAGCGATTGGAACAAAGTGAATCTCTTCCATCTCCATGTCACCCATTCCAAACTTCGCCTTAATCTTCAACGATTGCAGCTTATGACCTCCGTGCTCCTCTGTTATCATGTCGGACAAGAAATACCGACTTGGATTGGATGAGAACTTCATCCAGCAGATCTTCCTCTCCCGCTGTATGTGATAGAACTTCTCCAGCGCCACTGATGGGGTGAAGAAATAAGTCGATGCCAGAAGTGTTCCACTTGGTATATCAATTTGTATCGTGCTCTCCTGCCCGTCGCCCACACCTCTGTGATACGGATTTTCTGATTTTATGATCAAAGGAAGCTCGCTTTGGAAATTCTCCTTCACATGCAGAAGGTTTTCTCGCAACGCCTGCCCCTGGACAAATGAAAACTTGCCCAAACCGCCAACCCTTTCATCCTCCTCCTCCTCCACACCTATAGCTGGATACGAGTTCAACTCCTCCTTATTTTTGTGCCACTCATTCCGTATATTGTCCAACAGCGCCGTGCCCAGCGGAAGGAATCTTACATCACTAATCTTATTCTGCTTGACTACACCTCTAATGAATCCGGATTTGCTTAGAAACTCTACTAACCTAGCTAGACTTGGCTCCATCAATTAAATTTTTTCTCTTCCTGTTCGAGGGGAATGTTGCCGGGCGGAGCAACAAAGTAGTCCTCATCGGTCACCTTGGCGTTGCTTAGAATATCCTCTCGGATATTACCGTCAGTAACGGTGTCCTCGCGGAGCTGAAGATCTTGATCCTCCAGAACTGTATAGAGTGGCTCCACTGCACTCGTGTCGATGTCAACGATCCGGTCAGCGAATTGGATACTGTCTTTGAGGGTTTTTAAAGCCTCCTTACTGTCTAGGTCTACCAGCGACAGGCGCTCAAGGAGCTGTATGGTTTTGCTGTCAATTTCGATTTCTTGCTGCTGTGGGACGGCGGCCACTATTGGCTCGCGGGCAACTTTAGTTTCGTATTTCAAGTTATTCCAGTTGATTGGGTGAGTGACACCTGTGGTGTCTAGGGCCTTTTTGCTGCAGTACAGACGCTGGGGTATTTGCAGTGCAAAATAGATTCGTCTGTACATGTTAAATGAGAGAAATTTGAATTTATTCGACGGGGAATCGGAAGAATTCCATTCAACTTTTCTAATGCAAGTGATGTAGCAGTGAAATGTCAATTTGAGTGGCAGTGGCTTTTAAACTGTGGAAGTTATGCACATATGAAAGATGTCATGGGATAAGTTACACTGCTCAAAAAAAATTATAGGCGAAATTGAAAGTAGGAAATATTCAGTAGGTCTTCTTATTCATCGAAGGAACTTATAAAAAATAGTGAATGTAAAAATTCAGAAATTAATTGAATATACAGACATTTGTCAGAAGAAAAAGTCAACCTTAGAGGTCCATGTAGACATTGATCGGAAAAAGGTTCTAAGGCCGGTATTCACCGACCAATCTTAAACTAAGAGCTTCATAAACCTATTCACCAACCAATAATAGTGCAGATTTATTAGCGCTCATAAGACTTATGAGTGGTCTCACCCACTCTTAAGTTATTAGTGCTCATAACTTAGGAATTTCGAAAGCTTTCGAAGTCAGCTGTAAACTGTCACTCAGACCAAACAAAGGACAAGCTGCATTGGCGAAATGCAAAAGAAGAAATGCCGACGAATTTAATGCCTCCAGCATTTCCGTCAATAGAACTGCCAGCCAAATAAAAAATAAAATGTGCCGTGATTAATTCTGACTAAAATCAGGAAAATACAATGTTTTCTTTTTCATTGGCATTTCTCCCAGTTCGCATATTCGAATTAGCATGGACACAATCCTATTAGTGCTTGGTGAATACGTAGCAAAAATTTAAAACTGAGAGCTTCATAAAATTAAACTTGATTTAAGAGCGCTTGGTAATTACCGACCCAAATCTTGATCCAAGCCTTTAGCATTATAAATACCGATTAAATCAACGTTACTGAATGCGTCATAAATAAATAAAGAATGTGCTAAAGGCATTTTCAAAAATCTAGAAAATTAGGCTGTGTATATTATTGGAGACATTCAATTGAATTGGGAGAACTATTTAACACCAGCCGTCAGATAAGACGGAAAAAGAAAAACTGAACTTTCGTTTAAAAGACGAATGTATAATAATTTCGAAAAATTTTGCGTAGCGAACTGAAAGCAACGTAGCCTGACTTACAGAAGCATGGAAGGTAGACAAAAAGAAAGATTTTCTGCGAAGAATGGGGATAAACAGAACAACCTTAATAAAAGAGGTGACGTTTGGGAGAAGCTAAGTACGACATCTGCTAAAAGACGTGCAGGATAACAGAACACTATAAAATTAACACATCACGAACCCGTCCTTAATGGCCTTTCACCCTTAATGTGGAACATAGAGGTACACTGTTTGATAGGCTAAAAAGTTGAGGAAACAACTCTGTCGGTTACGATGAAGAGTTTGGGTTGATATCTAGAGGTAACCTTAAGGAGGCATTTTGTGATTTAATAAAAAGCGGACTGAAGACAGTGGGCAAGAACAATCCAACGAAGGTAATGTTACGTCAAAACTGGACCACGGAACTAAGCACGTGTGCCCTCAAAACCCATTTCATGAAATGGTATATCCATATACAGATGGATAGAGGACAGTTAAAGAAATTGCAGCAATATTATTTACCATCTTTGAGATACAAATTCAAGCAACAGGAGAGTGAGTGCAATTTATCTTCTACTGGCAAGTAAGTCGATTATAGTAATTAAGCTACCATCAAAGTGTTGAATTCGTACATATCGTACATCCACAATGAAAAAAATAAATAAAAACCAATTGGAAAAGTTGTTCAATGTTAGGAGCAAATGAAAGCTAGAGCAGTAAGTCATAGCTGAAAATCATATAGAGCTAGGAGTTTTGAGGACCTTAGAAGGTAGAACAAAGACATGGAGTTTCTCTGAAGCATTAATAACTGAGCTTCAAACCACTATACCAAATCTTTCTCTCTCTCTCTATCTATACTTTCCAACGCCCGCACGGTGCAAAACATGTCAAGGGCATTCATAGCGCCTTGAGTGCGCGCAAATAACAAAAAAAAAAAAAAAATGGAAACAGAGTTGGAAGCTACACAAAGCTATGATCTAAATAGAGCAAGATGCTAAATAAAATTGGAAACTAGTAAGAGCTTAAAGGTAGAAAGCCATATAGAGCTAGAAGCTACATAAAGTTATAGAAACGAGAAAGAATTAGAAGCTAGAGAGAGCTAAAAGCCAAATAGTGCTGGAAGATAGATAGTCCTGGAAGCTGGATAGAGTTGCAAGGTAGACAGAGCCAGAAGCCAGATGGGGAAGGTAGTTCGATTTTTTATTTTATAATTTCTTATAATTTTGAGAGCGGATAGAGAGAGAGATAGATATTCATGTAGTGACATTGAAACTCAGATTTTATGTTTCAGAAAAATTCCGGGGTGGCGTCCAGATAACTGGGGAGATTTAGTTATATTTTATCTTTGCTTCTGATTCACAGTATTTTTTTCCCGACTAACTAATGTCATAGGCATATCAATCACCCAACAGAGGGAACAATTTTTCCAGTCATATGACCAAGCTACTGCCAGTGTTATGCCTTTGCTGTAGTGCACACCCAAGCATTCGCAATTAATCGGATTGACTTTATATATTTAAATAAGAATGCTGACATCAGGATTTGAACCATGAACTATTAGCGTGGCAATTGGTGACGTTATCACTACACCATGGCCAACCCTAAAGAGCTAGAAGCTTTAAAGAGCCAGAAACTATATATGGGGCTCAAAGCTAGATAGAGGTAGAAAATATATATAACTAGACGCTAGATAAGGGTAGAAGTTAGATAGGGATAGAAGTAAGATAGAGTTGGAAGTTAGATAGACCTAGATGAGCTAGAAGCAAGGTAGATCTAGAAGCTGGATAGAGCTGGAGCCCAGTTTTTTTTATAATTTGCGCGAGCCGAATGGATTAATAATGCCTTTATACTGATACTAAGGGAAAGGGCGGATGGGAAAAGAGGGAGAGGAGATGCCGGTTTGCGTTGGCTTTAAATGTTTGAAAGTTGCAATGATGAGGAAATGCACATACGTGTCATTCGGCTTATGCACGAGCTAGAAGCAAGGTAGATAGAGCTGGAAAATATTATTATTATTGAGTCTGTTAACTCATAAATAAATTACAAAGTTAACTAGCATTAACGTATTAAACTATGCGGCCCAATCTGGACACCACGCCTCAGTGATACGCAATAGCAGAAGCTCCAAACAAGCCAGAATGCTGCTCTACGCATTATCATAGGTTGTCATCGTATGTCTCACGAAGATCACCTACATCAGGAAACAAAGTTGCTTAAAGTCAAAAAGCATAATGAACTACTCTCCATGCAGTTCTTACTAGGTTGCAACCGTCCCGATCACTTCAATAGAGATCTACTCAGCCTCATCACACCACTAAGGCATATTCGATCCGACATCCGTTCATACCGTGAAGAGGTACCTAAATGGGTGTATAACCCAAACACCACTGGATCCAGCATGCTATAAATTGACAATGAACTCAATCCATCAGAATGCTGTCAGAACCACGCTTGATAGCCGACAGATTAAACATCCTGCTAGGCGGCAGTCGACCACTTATACATCTAAGTGAACAACATCTCTCCAGACGTACCAGATCCACACTTGGCCAACTTCGATCCGGGTTGGAGTTCTATGCTGAAGAACTATATGCACCACATACGCGACAGTATCATTGATTAATGGCCGGACTCCGGCTCGTCACCTTATAACACCGTTCATTCGTTCAGTTGTCAGTCGCACCCCACAACACTAACACCAAGATCCTTATATGGACACACCCAGTCAAAGCCGCCGCATTTTTGCGCCTCGATAGTCTTTCACAACCCGGCTCACCGGCTTTTGCGCGTTTGCCATCCGAAATTTGCGATACCAATACCGTGGCTCATACTTCCTTGCCTTTCCGGTGACACATTAACCAAATTCCATTGAGGACTTGTAACCCTTCCTCGTCCTCCAGTAATCTTCCAATCAGACGAGGCACCAATATCTAAATTACTATTAACTCAGATTTAAACTCGTTTTACAGACTCCACCGAACTTTTATTTTCCCACTGACTACTCAAAATTAATCTTTAAACAAGTCCTGAATGTTAACAGGCTTTGATGTGTCCTTAACTCTCTTAGCTTCCGTAAAACTTTCGGTCAAACCAGGCGCCGGGCTTGCTTCTCTCTCCAATTCCGGCTCCGATGGAGTTGCTGCAACACTTCTGTTCGACAGCTTTTCATCTAACAGCTCCTTGGCTGTCTCTAGAATCTTCTCCTCGTCCAGCGCTCCCTGTGACTTGAGATTGTTATAGATCGCGATGAACTGTTGGGCGTGCGTCTCCCGTCTAGAGTCTGATAGATTCACTGTCTCCTGGAATTTCAGCATTTTGTGGTATTTCCTAGAAAGGGCAAGCTATGACAGTGCCATTGAAACACACCCTGATATATGATACTTACGCTCGAACTGCATCCTCTGCATAGAATATCTTTCTGATTGGGATATTCGGTGCCGGACGATCGAAACGCGGTTCTATTTTCGGAGGAAAGGCGGCGTAGAGATCATACCAAATGGGCTTGTCCTCTGGCTTCATGGCCCCCGACCGGAGTAGACCGGTCGTTCTGGAAAAGGAGAAGCACTGTCTTAAGGACTGCCATGTAGTTTTTAATTGAGTATTTACCTCGAAAATATTGTTCCGATTTTTTCAAGTCTGCTTTGGGCCATTTTTATGGATTATGAAAGATTTGACAGTTGACAGAATGGGATTGTAGTAGAAGGGAATGAACTCGCCTTAAGTTTGATACACAAGTCTGAGAAAAGTTTGAATTTTCTAAGGGCCAAGAATTATTGCAATACTTTTTCATTAAATTTAGAGAGACATGTAGGGTCGCAGCAAGTAACACCCACCAACATTACAAGCTTTTCTGAATTTTCTAAATCATGTTTTAGTTTCACTTGCTTTAAGCAATGACGCTAGTATTAGAAATAAAAAAAAACTAAAATGCTAACTTCCTGGACGTAATTTCGAAATTCCAGAGCTTCGTTCTGGGCGGTCGTCGTAAAAATTGTATAAACGCAAATTTTGAGATCAAGTATTTGAAAACTTGGAAACTTGGAAAGATGCATAATATGTTTGGCTTAAGTGTACGTAAAAATGAATCTGGTGACTCTGGATAATTGAATAGTTTTCTAAGAAAAAAGCATTTTATTGGGAAACGTCTAAAACACCTTCGCATGTATATACAATATTTCACATTCGGCGGAGATGTGCTCAGTCGTCTGAACTCTATTTAAGTAAATGTACCAGTGATGTACCAAACCGAAAATTCAATCATCACACAACAAAACAGCGCATACACAAAACAAACTAACACAAATATGTGAAAAAAAACAACAATGACAGAAAATAGAAGCGAGTATCTAGTTCAGACGCCACCGTCTCAAGAGAAACTGAACCGAAACCGAATTCCAAATAAATTTTTTTTTTATAATTTGCACGCACTCAAGGGGTTAAGAATATCCTTAATATGTTTTTTTTACACAGTGCGGGCGTTGGAAAGATTTGGTGTAGTGGTTTGAAGCTCAGTTGTATATGTTTCAGAGAAATTCCGGGGGTGGCGTCAAGATAACTGGGGAGATTTTTGTTATTTTTTGCCTTTGCTCTGATTTACAGTATATTTTTCGCGATTACCGACGTCATAGGCAATTCAATCATCTAACAGAGCTACTGCCAGTGTTATGCCTTCGCAGTAATGTACGCACAAGTTTTCGCAATTGATCGGGCTGCCTTTATATATTTCATGAGAAATAATTAATTGCTTGAACCATGAACCATAAGCATGGCAATTGACGACGTTACCACTACACTATTGCCACCCCCACTATTGAATCGGGCAGTGCAACTTGGTTTGCTTAAAACCATTAGACTGCTTTCCAATTCAACTTTATATACGGAAATTATGTTTGGGCAAGTAAGTGGCGTTAAATCAATACCTTTCACAAAGGGGCCCTGGACTCTGCCGGGCGTGCGTTTTTTACCTCTCTTCATTATATACATACATATTTTTTTTTTTTATTCCAAACATAATAAGCTGCAAAGGATTACAAATGTTTGTTAACACTGCGACTAGTTATGAAACCAATGAGCAGTCTGCTTTTCAGTATAAATAGTGAGAGAAAAGTAAATGGCTAACAGTTTACTATTTTTAAAGTACAATATAATTTTAATTTGTTGTATGTCATTCTTAACTTTTAATGAAAGTAACAAGAGCATAGATGGGATTTAATCCATCCAAAGCGTTTGAGGTTAAATTCACTCCGAGCGCCTCTTTTCGCTCGTTGTTGTCGCTCTGTCACTATCTAGTAGAGGATGTGGTAAGTCGTCTGGTTTGCTGTTGCCTTGCAAGATCTGACGGTCTTATACGTTGCAGTCGTCTCACGCCATATACGTTTAGAAGAATTGTTGCTTCCTCGTTAATATGTTCCTGGAGACTCTTCTCGTGTGCTTTGATTTCTTCAAGAATAGTAGGAATCCCTAGGTCCCGATGGAGGTCGCTGTATCTGATGTACCATGGAGCGTTCACAATACTTCGAAGGACTTTATTCTGGAATCGTTGGATGACTGCAATATTAGTTTGGCTGGCACATCCCCAGAGTTGAGCGCCGTAGTTCCACAATGGTTTTAGGATCTGGTTATATAAAAGAATTTTATTATTAATTGATAGTCCTGACTTTCTGCCTATAAGCCATTCTAATTTTCGCCATTTAATATCTAATTCTTGTCTTTTAATTTTAATATGTTCTTTCCAACGAAGCTTGGCATCTAGAGTCATACCTAGACACTTCGCTGTATTAGCGTAAGGTATTGTCGTGCCTGATATTGCTATGGGGGAGTACGAGATAGACTTATTTGTGAAGTCAATATGTACAGATTTGCTCGAATTTAGTTTTATACGCCATATTTGAGTCCACCTGATAATTTAGTCTGTAGCAGCTTGTAACTTTTGCGTCGATTCTAGCGTTGTATCTCCCACTGCTAAGACTGCCGTGTCGTCGGCAAAAGTTGCAGTTTTGGTGTAGGGCGTTGTAGGTAGGTCTTTAGTGTAAAGGAGGTATAACAGAGGTCCGAGGACGATTCCTTGAGGAACTCCGGTTTCGATCTGCATTAGCTTAGAGTAGTAGTTTTCTTGTTTTATACGGAAGTTACTTCCGATGTTAAATAAGACTCCATTAGGTGGAAGTACTGTTCTGGCAGGTACACTTTTAGTTTATTGAGAAGACCTTCGTGCCATACTCTATCGAAAGCCTGTGCTACATCTAAAAAGATAGCAGAGCATACTTTTTTTTCTTCTAGTGCTCTTTCGATTTCAGATGTTATTCTGTGGACTTGTTCTATCGTGGAGTGTTTGCTTCGAAAGCCAAGCTGATGATTTGGGATTAAATTTCTTGATTCTACGATTGGTTTGAGACGCTTAAAAATCAGTCTTTCAAACAACTTTGATGTTGACGGAGTAGCGATATTGGTCTATATGAGGATACCTCGTGAGGGTCTTTACTTGGTTTAGGGATCATTATCACGTCAGCTACTTTCCAGACGCTTGGTACATACTCAAGGCTAATTGTTTTATTCATTAACCGTAAGAGTTTCACTAACCCTTTGTTTGGCAGTCGCTTTAGGACTTCCGCAGTGATCAGGTCAAAACCTGGAGCTTTTTTGTCTTTTAATCGCCTTATCTCATATTTTAACTCGTGCATATTAATGGGAGCAATCATAGAACTAGTACTTTCATTGAGATTTAGAAGTTCATCACAGGAAGCATCATTAGGCTTAAAGGTATTCGCCAGGTGGTCGGCAAAAGCAATAGCTTTTTCCTCATTGCCCATTACTGCATCTTATTGGAGGAATATGATTTATTGGTCGCTTAAGATATTTTGTACTTTTTCAAAGTGCATATTCAGTGCTCTTGTCAGCAGTTAGCTCTGAGAGATATATTTTCATCGTCTCATTCCGCATTAGCTTTATCTCAAGTTTAAGATCTTGTGTGGCCTTGTTTAGCCTCGTTTTGTCGGAGGGAAATCGAGTTTGTTGCCACCTACGCCGAAGTTTTCTCTTGTTTATTATAAGCTCCTTAATTTCTTTTGGATAATTGCTACCGACCGTTTTTCTCTTCGTTGGAGGAGTACAGCTCCAAGCTGCGAATTGGATTAGTTGGATGAAAGCATTTGCTTCGTTTTCCAGTTGGTCTGTCGTCTCAATAGGCGTACTAATATTGACTTTATCCTGAAGGATTTGTTTAAAACTAAGCCAATCTGTGAATTTGTTTGAAAGGTATGGACTTTCTTCTTTAACTATAACAGTTTCACTGAGTGTCAGGTATATTGGTGAGTGGTCCGAGTCAAGATCCAAACCCGGATAAAATTCCTTGACAATTTATTTATGACAAAAAAGTCAACCAGATCTGGAACTTTGTTAACGTCCGTCGGCCAGTATGTAGGCTTACCAGTAGATATAAATTCACACCCTGTCTTTTTAGCTGCATCGTAGAGTTCACGACCTTTTGTTGTAGTGAGTCGGGATCCCCAGTATGTGTGCTTAGCATTAAAGTCTCCTCCCATTATAAACTTAGATTTGTGCATTTTAATGACTTGCTGGTATTCATTTGAAGAGATCGAATGTTTGGGAGGACTATAGACAGCTGTTATTGAGAGAGGTTGATTTTTAGTTCTGACAGTTGCGGTAGTAGTTTGAAACTTGAGTGAACTTATTTTCTCTTCTTCATAATGATCAATGCTACTTCTTATAATAATAGCACTATATACATACATATGTGCACTTAAAGTTACAGCGCAGCTGTGGCGGAGAATATTCCAATAAAAGACTTAAAGCCGTCCTTAATGATGCTGGAATAACGGTAAACGTGAGCAAATTAGAACTGATGGTTGTTTCTAGAAAACCCATTCAATGCACTCTGCATGTTAATGGAGTCCCATTGAAGCGGGTGAAGAAGTTTTAGTGCCCTTTCGTTCCCTGTATAGGTAGTATTGGTCAGGTTGGATCAATTTTGAAGAACGTTGGCCTATCTGCTATAAGGAAAGCCGAACTCAAAGGTGGTATCAAAGATAAGTAAATAGTGTTTAACTTGGTATATGTTTCCAACTCTCACTTATGGTCATGAAATATGAGTACTGTCGAAATGAGATTTCTTTGCAGTGTTGTTGCTGGAATAACTGGTCGTGATCGATATCGAAACACCATAGTATTCGAGGAACTCATTGTTAAGCAGCTACTTCTCGGAACTCAAGGATCTATGTCTCCAAGCCGGCTTCCAAAATTTGCAATGATTGCGACCCCTTCTTATGCCTAGAAATATATGAACAAATGAGAAAACCGAAATTCATTTTATAATAATAGTTGCGTTTTGTTTTCCCCGTGAACTGAACTAGTCCACCTCAAAATAAAAAAAACGCTCTTGGTTCACGTAGAAATTTCATTTTCACAAGTTGGTAGCAGCAGCTACACACTAACGTTTAATATGGATTAAAAATGGCGGAAAAATAGCAATCGAAGTGAGAAAAGTGCTTAATATTTTTGTATATGCTTAATAATTAAGTGCTTTTAGAAACTTATGTTAGAAAGTGAGGATACAACAAATAACTATGACTTACTTCTGGCATTCAGTAGAGTTGCCAAGCTTTACATATGATTTTTTTTTTGTGAAAAGCCATCTACGGGTGACGTATGGGATAGATATTGTGGTTCACGAAAATTGAACCAGCTCAAGTGCTGATTCAATAGTTGTTTTTGCATCCTGTGTAAAAATATGAACTGAACCAGTTCACGGGGAAAAGACCCAGCGGGGAACAGCAATCACCAGCCACCCGAGTATAAAATGGAAAAAAAATACCATCGAAGTTTTTCGAACCACTGCACTAACGAGCTCTCACGATGATCGGTTCTACGTACGTACGTACGTCTCGGAGCGACTCGAGGACAACACCTCGACTAAGGATCGTCAACCTCAGCTACACAGCTGCTACAACAACAACAACGGAGAAAACAAAACGCGGCTAATAAGTACTTAGAAGTATGTACTCGCAAAAGCTTATTTACTGAGAGTTGTAGTAGATCAAGAAGTGCATGCATGTCCACCTTCACCTACCATCTGTTGGTCTGCCAAAAAAGTAAACAAATATGTACAACTCGCCGCAGTTTCATTCAAATTTTCCAACAAAATTCTAAATTCTCTCGACTCACGATGAAGCATTTAATACGAAATTATCACGAAATATACCCGCACAGCACAGTGAAAATTTATCGCAAATCAAAGGAGATACTGCCATCCACGGCTAACGTGAGACCGCCAGAGCCACTGGTGCCGTTGCCACCAAAAGATGAACCTAACCTGCCGCGGGATACCCCAACATCTCCAGAATACCGGGAGAATCCGTTGAAAGTCCAAATGCTCTCGGAGAACCTTTTCCATCAGGTGTTTGGCAGAGGACTGGGGGGTACCCATGACGAAGCGCTAGTCGGCCGGTGTATCAACGAACTCACCAGGCACGGCATCAACATCGGAGCGAACGCCAAGATGAAGGATGTCGAGTTAAAGCTGCCCCCGTTGCGAGGTAAGAACATTGAGGAACACTTCATGGAGATTGGCAAGGCGCAATCTGAGCCTTATCGTTTGCTGATTGAGTCTCTCCTCGAGGGAAGTGCGGTACCTCCGAAGGAATGGGCCATTAAGCCGGGATGGACGTGTTACAAGCCAGGTGGACCAGTTCCAGTGGAGTACCCGGAAGAAGAAGGTCTAGTTTTTGACGTAGAAGTCTGCATGTCAGCTGGCTCTGCTCCAACGATGGCCACGGCGGTGGGCAACAAGTTCTGGTATTCCTGGGTAAGTCCACAGCTGGTTAGTCTCAATATTTCTCGTGCGGAGGGCCGGAAGTACACCTTGGACGACATGATTCCGCTGGGGGATGTCAAGCTAATTGTTGGTCACAATGTCTCCTACGATAGAGCAAGGCTGCGAGAGCAGTACTTGATCCAGGACACGGGAACCCGCTTTCTGGACACGATGTCACTGCACGTTTGTGTCAGTGGAGTCACCAGCTATCAAAGGGCCATGTTGAAGTCAAAGAAAGAGCTGTCGCACGAGGATGCCGAGTGGTCCACCCAGAGTTCATTGAATAGTCTAGCTGAGGTCCATCGACTGTATTGTGGATCGGAGCTGGCCAAGGAGGCTAGGGAGACCTTTGTCAATGGAACTTTGCAGGATGTGAAGGATGACTTCCAGAATTTGATGGATTACTGTTCCTCCGACGTGGTGGCGACGAAGAATGTCCTCAAACAGCTGTACCCCTTATTTCGAGAGAGATTTCCTCACCCAGTGACGCTGGCGGGAATGCTGGAGATCGGATCAGCGTACCTGCCGGTGAATTCCAACTGGAGTAGGTACATCAGCGAGTGTAACTTGACATACGAGGACCTAGACATCGAATCGAAGTACCACTTGTCCAAACGAGCCGATGCCGCATGCCAACTGATGAATGACGAGAAGTACAAGCAGGATCTGTGGATGTGGGATCAGGACTGGAACACGCAGGAGATCAAAATGAAGAAGGCACCAGTGAGGAAGAAGAACATAACCGAAATCCTAACCAAACCTGAAGAAGAGGAGGATCCCTTGCAGAAGAAGTTCCAATACTTGTACGATACCAAGAGCCTCCTGCCAGCCCGACGTCCCTTGCTTCCTGGCTACCCGGCGTGGTATCGTAAAATATGTTCCAAACCAAACCTGAATGACCTTACAGAAGACTGGACGCCAGGAGCGACTCAAATAGGCACCGGGATGCAGATTGCTCCAAAGCTACTCTCCCTGTGCTGGGAAGGGTATCCCCTGCACTACATTCGCGAGCAAGGCTGGGGATTTTTAATTCCTTTTCGAGGCACATACCCGGAGGGCACCGACTGCGGACATATCCCAATCGAACGCCTCGCTGAGAAGTGTCCTGTCATGAGCTTTGTGGACACCGAAGCAAGTGCCAACGAGAGTGCGGAAGCATTTGCCAATCTCTGGCGGGACGTGGAGACGAATTTGAGTAAAAAAGACTTCTACTCCAAAACGCGCAAGGATAAGACTTCAGGAAAGTATGCCGGAACGGGGGTGTGGTGTAACCAAACCCTCGAAGACTGTTGCTGGTTCCTGAAACTTCCACACAAGAATGGACGCTCCTTCCGTGTGGGCAATCCTCTGGCGAAGGATTTCCTCAACAAATTCTCCGACAACGTGCTGACTGGCGATGGAGACAAGTCCGCCGAGCGAGTGATTGACATCGCACGGATGCTGTCATACTGGCGGAATAATCGTGATCGAATTATGGGACAGCTTGTATGTTGGTTGCCAAGGGAGAGCCTTCCGGAAGAGCTGCAGTCTGAAGAGCGTGAGTTCGGAGCGATCATTCCACAAGTTGTGGTTTGTGGAACGTTGACACGTCGAGCCATGGAGCCTACCTGGATGACGGCGAGTAATGCGCAGCGGGAACGTGTTGGTTCGGAACTAAGATCAATGATTCAGGCGCCGACTGGGTACAAGATAGTCGGAGCAGATGTGGACTCTCAAGAGTTGTGGATCGCATCGGTGTTGGGCGATGCCCATGCGACAGGAATGCATGGAGCTACACCACTCGGATGGATGACATTGAGTGGTTCGAAGGCAAATGGAACCGACATGCATTCAGTCACAGCAAAGGCCGTGGGAATTTCACGTGACCACGCGAAAGTGATCAACTATGCGAGGATCTATGGCGCAGGGCAAAACTTTGCAGAACGGCTACTGAAACAATTTAACCCAACGTTTTCCGATGCCGAAGCGAGGTCGAAGGCGAAAAAGATGTTCACCCTGACCAAGGGAAAGAAGACATATCGGATGCTAGAGGAGTTTAGAGATGAAGAAACCGACAGAGAGTAAGTCTTATCGAATGTTTTGAATGCGTACTTATCCTTATTATATTTCCAGCTACTCAGGTTACGAAGCTATTGGCATGGCGAGATCCACAAATAAATCGGTGCCAGAACTCTTTTCCAAATCTCGCTGGGAAGGTGGCACCGAAAGTGCGATGTTCAATCGCTTGGAAGACATTTCATCGCAAGATCAACCAGTCACACCGTTCCTCAACTGCCGCTTGAGTCGCGCTCTAGAGCCAAAGGAGGGCACAGAAGATCGCTTCCTGCCGACTCGTGTCAATTGGGTCGTCCAAAGCGGAGCAGTGGACTTTCTGCATCTCATGTTGGTTGCAATGCGCTGGCTTATGGGCACGAATGTACGTTTTTGTCTGAGCTTCCATGATGAACTCAGGTATTTGGTGAGAGAGGACTTGGCCTACAAGGCAGCTCTAGCCATGCATGTAACGAATTTGCTCACGCGATCGTTTTGTGTGCATCGAATCGGCCTTAAAGATCTTCCTATGTCGGTGGCATTTTTCTCATCTGTTGAGGTTGATAGGGTGCTGCGTAAGGAGAGCAGTATGGACTGCAAAACTCCGTCGAATCCACATGGTCTGGCGAATGGATATGGTGTCCCGCCAGGAGAGAGTTTAGATATACATACGACGATTGAGAAGGCCGGTGGAAATGATATTTCAAAGTGGAAGTGGCACCGAAGGATGAAACCAACTGATGAGTAATTGAAGGTGAATTAGTTTATAAGTTGAGAGATAATAAATACGTTGGCGCTTCTTTTATAAAGTAAGTCACTTCTATTATTTATTTTAAGAATTCGGTTAGATGATATGTTAACCTATCTCCTTCAGCTATATAAGGTTGGGTGGGTTGCCGCCAGCTTACCCGATGGCTCGCATATGCCTATATGAGCCGTTATCGATATCCATGTACTTGTTGAAAAGAGGGAGAGGAATGTATTGACTAGTATGAGATACATAGAATTAACTGTATGATGTGGTTGTGTCCGTCTCAAGTAGGAACCTTGTGCAACCGGGTTGCAGAAATTCACGATCATCGAGATGGGTATGTTTGCCAGTTTCTCTGATTCTTCAAAGAAAGGTTTCTTAGTATGTTTCGACGGGGTCTGCTGATTGCTGGACAATGACATAGAAAGTGTGTAGTGTCCATTGGACTAAGTAACAGTGTGGAATTTCCACCCACTAAACCAACTTCCTACCAACTACCCCTGGTCTTCACGGTACTGCCGTCGACGATTTCATCGAGAGGGGGTTTCAGTCTTACATACTCGACTCGTTCGTGTTGGCAGCCGTCTGCGCCACGTTTCGCTGTCGCTCCTGTCTTCGTTGATCTTTCATGATGGTAGGTACAGTTTCACTTACTGCTTTCCAAGCTTCTTGGGTGCTCAGCATCCGTCTGGTTATGTTTTCTGTTGCTAAGTCCACACCCAATCTGTTCGCCAGCAAGTTACGCTCTTCGTGATATCGTGCTCAGTGGAACATGATGTGTTCCGCATTGTCAACTGCTTCCATGCACGTTGAGCAATAAAGGTTTGTTACAAATCTGTGGAGGTAGGCTTTGAAACATCCATGACCAGTAAGCATTTGCGTCAGGTAGAAGTTTAGCTCGCCATGCTTCCTATTGATCCAAGGGTCTATATTGGGAATCAATCTCTACGTCCATCTGCCCTTGTCAGAAAAGTTCCATCTCTCTTGCCATTCTTCGAGGGTTGTTCTTGGTGGTACTTCAGTGACTCGTCGCTGTGGACAATATTGTCCTGCTGGCACGATATTTCCGTTTGGCTTCTTTAACGAGGAGCCACTACGCCACTACGCATGCCGCGTCGTAGGAGGTTGTTCGAAAAGTTCTGCATACTCTCAAGGCGCTGGTTCTGTAAACTGCCTCCGTCTTTCTTCTGTTCGATTTCATCTTAATGGCACCTGCCCATATATGGGAGCCGTAAAGCATCATCGACGTCGTAACTTTTGCTAAGAGCAGTCTCTTCTTCTGCTTAGGTCCTCCTATAGCTTTATTACATTCGTGCTCCAACACTTCAAGAAATTTGGTCACTACAACGATCGCTATGTCGTCGGAGAAGCCAATTATTTTCGAGGACCTCGGGATTCGAAGTCTGAGGGCGTCATCGTACATTAGATTCTACAGCTATGGACCTAGTACGGATCCTTGGGGGACACCGACTATGACGTCATACTACCTCATTCCGTCGCCCGTGTTATAGTGCAGTATTCTATTTCTAAAATAGTCTGCAGGTAGTCCAGTTCTCTTTTGGTGGTAAGTGCTCGCAGAATGTTACTCCAGTTTGCGGTGTTGAAGGCGTTTTTAACATCCAGCAATATGATTTCACAGTACTGTTTACATCCGCCTTTCCATCGCCTTCCTTCGATGGAGTGCGCGCAAATTATAAAAAAAAAAAAAAAAAAATATTTACGACTTCGTCGATGGCGTCAATCATAGAACGTGCCTTACGGAAGCCATGCTGGCGGTCTGCGAGGCCTCCCTCTTCATCGATCGCGCTTTCCAATCTGTCACTTATTATGCGCTCCAATATTTTACCCATGATGTCCAGCATGCATAGAGGCCTATACCATGAAGGATCCAGCGGTGGTTTATTACCTTTAGGTACTGGTACCTTGTTCCACTGATCGGGGAATACTATTTCCTTCAGGCAGGCGTCGTATACGTCTGCAAAGATGTGTGGGTGCCAATTAATTGCAATGTTTGGGATTACATCGACTCCAAGTGCTTTTTGGTCTTTGATGCAGACTTGTAGGACTTCTGCTGCTGTGACGAGAAGTATTGATAACGCCCCGTCGTGATTCTCCTCTCCGTTTGTTTCTGTGTGACTGCTGTGTTCCCCGGTACAATCGGCACGTCCTTGGCGTTCTGAGCGTAGTCCGGCGATCTCATCATTCCGCCAGTATACTGCGGTCCGTTGCAAGTTTGCTGTTTTCTGCTGCATGGAAGCGTCACAAGCTCTAGTTACTACTCTGGAGAGCTGCCTCGCTTTATCGGCGGCAGGTCCTCAGATGGATATGTCCTCCATCATCGGCTGAAGTACTTTAAAGTCCAGAGTGTGAGGTTTCCACCCCTTACTATGCATCTGTCCCCTCTGCTCTCTTCTACTTCCTGTATGACTGGGTCGTAGCTGAAACTTGATTGCCTGGTGATCGCGGTGCGTGTCCGTAATTTGTGATCAAATGGAAGAAGGAGACTTGTTTCTAAAGAGATTACTGTACTCCTTGCTCCTTAGTACCAATTAGTAGGTCAGTAGGTCATAGAATTCGTAAACAAAATCTGTTTTTCTCCTCGTGTGACATCAGCTTTTGAATTTTTTTTTTTTTTTTCTTTCTGCACCCAAATTTAAATCGAAGAAAATGTCCGGACTTGCGGGTCTTATTCCCAAAAGCATGTACCAGCAAGACTTCCCTGCCTGGCAGTTAGAGCCTAGACGAAAAGTTGTACACAAGCCAGCACCAAAAGAGGTTGAACGATCAAAGTATCGTCCTCAGCAAATGGACTTAGAGATCCTTCAACCCTTCAAGCCAGATGCGAATGTCCCCTTTAATCTACTCCATCGGAAAAAGCGAATTTTTCAAATAAATCCTCATGCACCGATTCCGAATGTCAAGTTAGAGGATAAGATGTTTGAACTAAAACTGAAGGCTAGACGTGAACGACCGAAAACCTTTATGGTTCCACAAATATCCTTAGACGATGTGCCCGAAGAAATTATGTACGGGAAGGAAGAAAAAGGAAAAGGTGGTCTGTGCTCAAGCCTTTATTCATCGGACTGGAAGAAGGCCTGTGAGTTTGCCATAAAGAATTCGCCGCTAAAATCGAAAGAAGGCGATCAAATGCAAAGAACATTCGAGAAAAAGGATCTGATTGATAAATCGATTGAAAAGACACGCGCCAAGGGTGAGGAAACGGTGTTGCCCTTAGAAATCGGACTGGCAAAGTATGTACCCGAATGGGAGAAGCTTAATCCTAAGGAGTTTGTCGACACTACGAAGATGTTTTGGGAAAATCATCCAGAAACAGGACTGTAAGTTAAATCTTGTGCAGTTCTATCGAAAGTTTGTCTCTTTCATTGCACTATTCTAGTTGCTCTATCTGCGATCCACAGCCTGCAGCGAAGGGTCTCACCGATGAAGAAAGAGCCGAACTTGAAGAATGTTTGAAACAAGATGTTCTCAGGACACCGTATGCCCTGCATCCACCAGGCTACACTGGCTATGTGCCGCATCTGGCATTGGGAATTCATTTCCGGAAAAAGAAGTTCACCAAGTATGATACATTTGTGTCAACAACAATGGAAGCCCAGGGCACCTGTATAGTAGAGAAAAAATAAAAAGTTTTTTTTTCGCTGTTGGTAATCATTTATTTCACTCGCATTCCCCATCTAAGGCGTGTGGACACAAAAAGCTCAGCAATCAGAATCATCGTTGCTAGAAGGCTACCGAGAATGATGACATAGAACGCCAGCTGTAGGTCTTCAATGGTCAGTACCTTCCAAGTGTTGCCGCCCATAACTTTTAGGATCTCTGGTGATTGGAGAATTCCAAGCCTGGCTCTGTGATACATCATCTCTATCCAGTAGTTGATGAGTCCGGCGTTAAGAAAGCGCAAGAGTAGATCATCCACTCTCTGTCGGAATGGCGACTCCCTGGGAAGGGCATAGGCAATGTGATAGTTCTTAGGGCACTCAGGAATCGGGTGAATTTTCTTTGATAGTATATACCCAATATCGTCGATTAAAAGCGAAGAGGATCTGGTGACCGAGGAGATACCACCTCTACGGGACATCATCTCAATAACCCGGTCCTCCATTTCGCGAACATACAGAAGTTTGCTATCCAGTCGTTGATAAATCGGCGAGCTACTCCCATAGAAGAGGTCGTCCTTCATAGCCGCATGCTTTATAAGGATTTTCATCTGGGATTCATCGAGCTCTTTCAGAGTGTTGATATCTTTGTAGTAAAGCGGATTTATGTAGACAGTGGCAAGACTTGATTCAAAGATCGCTCCAAAGATCACACTGACCAAGCATAGAGATATTACGAATATTTTCTCCGAAGAGAAAGGCGGGTACTGGGAGATATTTACTCGCACCCAAATGACCCAGGTGTCAATGAGGATTTGAATGTATTGATATCCTCGTGTGATTTGTTCAGGTATTATTCCAGATTCATTGCGAATTAACCACAGATTGAATTTTCTGAATACCGACCAGATGACGGCCCAAAGAAAGGCGGTACCAATAAATCCTAGCCACATGTCCATTTTAACTGAGAACAGAGGTAGAATGGATTGGGGAATCCGTTTGGCTTTGGCCACGTAGCAGCACAGTTTATCCATGTAGACTGTAACAGAGAATTCGATGTCTCGGGTGAGGTAGTCCTTAACGAAGAAACCCGTCAGGGTAAGATCTGTTTCATAGCGGATAGATCTGCCGATAGAACCATCAAATGATCCGTTTTCGAAGCGGTGTCTGTAAGCAGAAGAAAAATTGGTTAATATTACTTTGAATGGTAATTTAAGGAAGTTATATGACGAGAGTTTGAAAAAGCATAAAAAACGCTCACAGGCCAGCACCAAACAAACGATTAAGGATCTCTGAGTGATAAACATTCAGGGGGCAAATCACGTAACTTGTCAGACGATCATCGTTTGAACGATAGCAACCGACGAATGGAAAAAATGGATGCATATTATAGGGGTTAACATTTCTCTACCACAGTTGATTGCGCACTGTTGACTGTGTAACGCTTAAATGCATGTTTGAATGATAGCAAAAACCGCAATCGTCTATAGTTTACATGACTTTAGGCGTTATACAGCTAACAGTGGGCAACCAACGGTAGAAGAGAAATGTTAACACCTGACTGTGTAACGCCTAAATGCATGTTTGAATTATAGCAAAAACCGCAATCGTCTGTAGTTCACATGCATTTAGGCGTTTTACAGCCAACAGTGTAGAGAAATGCTAACACCTATAAATGTGCAACAATTCGTTCCATCCATCGGTTGCTATCGTCGAAACGACGTTCGTCTGAAAAGTTACGTGATTTGCCCCCAGGACTTTAGCAGCTTCCTTCAGTAACGTTAAGTAAAGTTATAAGGCAAGCCATTGACCCAATGAACATATGCACGACTCGGACTAACCTTCATCCAGATTCAGAATGAGGCGATTTGATTTTCAGAAGCACCCTTAAACGACGGGTGGTATGATATGTAACATCTATATTTATCTGAAATCCCCAAAGCTGAAAACCCGAAACCCAAAGGCAGATAAAGCCACTAGCGAACCTACTCGTACAATCAATGCCATTAGAAGCTCTTCCACTGTAAGCCTCCAAACATGATGATAGTTAGACTCCTCATTACAGATCGCGTAGTGGCATGGATCAGCAGAACAAGGCTAAGCATGACGAGGATATCCCTAGGCAAAATGCAAAAACTTACGTGCATCTATATAACAGGAGCCATGATAACATGTTCCACAGCAACCACCAACTACTAGAGGTGATCGTAGGACTACCTCCGCTACACACAGTGCTAGAAAGGATGACAAAGGAGACTATATTAAGAATAATCAAAAAGGGCGCCGAGAGAGGAAAATGCATCGCAAACAAAGAGCGAGAAACCCTATCCAAATCGGTGCCGCTTTTGGACTAACCCAGAGACGATATTGTCAAGAAATAAGATTAGTACCAAATAAAGCAACATACTATTAAATGGTGGCGTGGCAAAATCGCATCATCACCTCCTCGCGGTGCCCGCTGGATAGCTATCTGATAGTCCTTTAACCTTTAACTCGGCAAATTGGACATTCATAAGGAGATCGCTAGCCAGAATGGATACTCCATACTATCTATTGAGGATAGTTACAAGCGATTTCACCAACAGAAAGTTGAGGTACCAAACCGACGAGGGGGTAAAGTACTACAACGTCACGGCAGGAGTCCCACAAGGATCGGTACTAGGCCCTCTCTTATGGAATACCATGTACGACGGAGTCCTGCGATTAGCACTTCCACAAGGAGTTAAGATAATCGGGTTCGCTGACGACATCGCCGTGGTCGCCGTGGCTAAACACATCCACGAAATAGAATCAGCGACAAACGAAGCAATCGGAAAAATTAAAGACTGGCTACGATCCGCCGGCTTAGAATTAGCAGACCACAAAACTGAAGCTGTTCTTATAATAAGTCGAAAAGCTGTTGAATATGCGAATATTCAAGTCGGAACTCAGACTATAAGAACCAAGGAAGCAGTTAAATACTTAGGAGTAATGCTCGACAACAGGTTAAGTTTTAAAACACACGTGGAATACTCGAGCAAGAAGGCTTCACTACTGCAGGCAGCCCTTTCTCGAATACTGCCAAACATCGGTGGCCCTGGATATGCTAGACGGATTCTACTATCCAGAGTGGTTAGCTCGGTTCTCCTATACGCTGCACCGGTTTGGGCGGCGGCGTTAGCGACGATAGAAACACGGAGAAAACTATCGTCAACATACAGGCTATGCGCGATAAGAACAATCAGCGGTTTCCGAACAATATCGGACGAAGCAGCCTGTGTCATAGCCGGAATGATCCACATCGACATCCTCGCAAATGAGATGGTAAGGATCTACGAAAAGAGAACCTCGAGTCATCAAGAGATATTGTCAGCAGATATCGTCAAGAGGATAAAGGCGGAGGAGAAGGCTACATCACTAGCTATGTGGCAAGTCAGGTGGGATAACAGTACAAAAGGTAGATGGACCTACAAGCTGATCCCCACCATTGAGGTCTGGACGAAGCGAGTGTTTGGGGACTGCAACTACCACTTTACGTAGTTCCTACCGGGTCACGGCGGCTATCGCAAATATTTACACAGATTTGGACATGATAACTCACTCCTCTCTCCACATTGTCCAGATCAGGAGGTAGATACAGAGCACGCAATATTCCATTGCAATCGCGTTACGGAATGGAGGAATAACCTGCCAAGTCCACCATTACTTATAGACCAAATGCTGCGGTCAGAGGAGAATTGGCTGGAAATTTGTACCCTTATAATGAATGTGCAAAAAGAGCTCCGAATAATTGAGAGAGCAAGGAGAGCTGAAGCAGCAATACAAGAAGCATAGCATTAATTGCTAACTAGCCCCGCGAAGTAATACCTTACGGCAGTCCCGCGGGGAGAGTGGTAGATGTGTGCAGGGTGTGGATTAGTAGGTAGGCGCATTCTTGGCATCGATTATTCGGGCTTGCGAATCGTGCATGCTAGTAGCCCGGGCTATTAGTATCCTTCGGCGCAACCAAAAAAAAAAAAAAAAAGCTATCTGATAGTGAACTAACGATGAGCGTATGCTGAGTCTGATGATATATGTGTAGCTGAACACTCAGACCTGCGTAAGCACATCTGGGTGAACTTCAGTGCGCATATGCTTAACCGGATGAGGCATCTCTTGTTGACCTAATTGGCTGAAATATGCGTCTCAGAAGTCTAGCAAGAGGACGTGCGGCGGACGAATTCTCTCAATGGAATCAACGGTGACGTCAGATACCAGCGGATACCTTACTGGAGCTACTTCAACATATTTGGAGCTGAGGTCTGTAAGGATTTTCAATACTACGTCAGGGTATTGAAAAAGAGATGGTGGCGGATGAACCCTTAACGGGCCAACGGCAGCGCATATATCCCCGAAGTGGGTTACAGTCATCGGTGTATCCAGCCTCTTGTCCTAGGGGTAAAGAAAAGGATCTGGTCCTCCAGGTTGGGGGCTGTGCCGTCGGGTTAACTTCCCTACCACGTAAAAAACCTTCGGTTACAAAGCAACCAATAGTCTCGGATACGGATGATTTTACTGTTGACGACCCAAGCAAACGCAAAAAGGACAATGATCTTCGTGTCTGCACGTGGAATGTTAGGTCCCTCTACAAACCACGTGCAGCTGAACAACTTGCGGAGCCCCTAGAGTGTTTCAAAGCAGACATTACCGCCATCCAAGAAGTGCGATGGGGCGGGCCGGGCAAAAGGAGGATGAAAAACTGAGGACAGACAGACAACAAGGACAGCGTCTATTCGGGTGCGGATTTGTCATTGGAGACAGACTTAGGCAAGAAGTCTTGAGGGTCCGGCATGTGAATGAGAGCCTCATGACAATCCGTATCAAGGTTAAATTCGCCAATATTAGCCTAATATGCGCTCACGCCCCTCACGAGAAGATGACGCGACCAAGGATGACTTCTACCAGCTCTTGGACAAGACGTATGAGCAATGCCCTAGTCACGATGCTAAAATTATCCTAGGTGATTTTAACGCAAAGCTAGGAAGAGAGGACGTCTTTAGTAGCGTGGTCGGAAAGCACAGCCTGCACGACATCGCATCCGATAATGGACTCAGGCTAATCGACTCTGCGGCGGGACGAAACTTTGTTGTAGCTAGTACGCGGTTCCCACGTCTCAATACTCACAAGGGAATATGGCTCTCCTTTGATCGAAAAATTGTCTACCAAATCGATCATATTGTGATCGACGCAAGGCGCTCTTCCAGTATTCTGGGTGTCCGGACTTTCCGAGGAGCCAATGTGGACTCGGATCACTAACTAGTTGTAGCCAAGCTACGGATGCGGATATCCAGAACGGAGCGAAATCAACGAAATACTGTGAGGAATTTTGACGTCGGGCGGCTTCAATCGCAAGAGCCCGCCAGAACCTTTACCGATCGTGTTTCTTCTAATCTCAATCTAAGTCCTATGCCGTCAGCAGCAAATGCAGAAGACCAGTGGCAGCATTGCTAACAAGCCATCAGAGATGCCGCCCCTGATGTACTGGGTTTTCTCGGCCACCACAACGAAACTCCTGGTTTGATGAGGAATGCCGGCAAGCACATGCAGCAAAACAAGAGGCGTACCTACAAAGCGGCTGCTGCATAGAAGGACTAGAGCTGCTTAGAGAGCTCGTGCGCAGGAGAAAAGAGGAACATCGGTTTCTCAGGAAGAAGAAAAAGGAGCATGAGAAGCGCTCGATCGAGGAGATTGAGAGACTTAATTGCAGGAAATATGTTGAAAAATTTTAGCAAAAGGTAAAAAGAACATGCCAGGGTTTCAAAGCCAGAACAGAAGCCTGTAGGGACGAAAATGGCAATGTAGTAGTAGAATCGCAGTCGGTGCTGAAGATATGGAAGGAACACTTCTGCAGACTGTTAAACGGCGATGACGGCCAATATTCCGCTGTCAGGCAAAATGAGCCATTCAACAGTGACGATGACAGTCAAGATTCCCGTCAACCCGATCAGAATGAAGTGAGGATAGTGATATCTAAACCTAAATTCAACAAAGCTGCCTACGGCCTTGCCGCTGAACTTTTCAAGGCAGGAGGAGATGAGTTGGTAAGGAGCATGCACCAGCTCATCTGTAAAATCTGATCGGACGAAAGTATGCCCGATGAATGGAATCTCAGCATCGTTTGGCTGATCCTGAAGGAGACCCTCTGAACTGCGCCAACTACAGATGTATAAGTCTCCTCACATCGCGTATAAGATCCTGACTGCCGTACTATGTGAACGCCTAAAACCGATCGTCAATAACCTGATAGGTCCTTATCAGTGCGGTTTCAGGCCGGGAAAGTCCATCAAATATTCACACTACAGCAGATCTTGGAAAAAACCCATGAATATAAAATCAACAAGCACCACCTTTTCATCGATTTCAAAGTTGCCTATGATAGCGTGTATAGACACGAGTTATACAGAGCCATGTCTAGTTTTGGCATCCCTACCAAGCTCGTCCGTTTGTGCAGAATGACGATGAAGAACTCTTGCTGCTCCATCAAAGTCGGTAGGAACATCACCCAACCGTTCGATGTCAGGAAAGGTCTTAGACAAGGTGACGCGCTATCATTCGATCTCTTTAACATAGTACTTGAGAGAATTGTACGAAACTCACAAGCCAAAACCGGAGGTACAATCTTACAAGTCTGTACAACTACTCGCTTATGCCGATGACATTGACATAATCGGAAGAACTCAGCGGGCAGTCAATGAGGCATTTACGAGTATTGAGATCGAGGCAGCAAAGATGGGTCTAGCGGTCAATGAAAGCAAAACAAAATATATGCTGTCTACAAAAAAGAACACCCAACATCGGCGTCTTGGACAAAACGCCACAATAGACAGATATAATTTTGAGGTAGTAAAGGATTTTGTCTACCTAGGCTCTATGGTCAGCTCCGCAAATGACATCAGTGGAGAGATCACACGGAGAATTACTCTTGCCAATCGTTGTTTCTATGAGCTAAAACGGCAATTGAGTAGCAAAGCCCTATCTCGAACTACTAAGGTAACTCTTTATAAGACACTAATCATCCCAGTCCTGCTGTATGGCGCAGAGGCATGGGCTTTGACACAGCCGGATGAGGATGTCCTTGGTTATTTCGAGAGAAAAGTTCTTCGAGCGATCTTTGGTCCCGTCTGCATAAACGGTGAGTGGAGGAGAAGGTACAATGCCGAACTATACGGCCTGTACAAGGACATTGTCTTAGCCAGAAGAGTTCACATTCAGCGACTAAGATGCCTGGGTCATTTAGAGCGGATGGAGCCCAACGTTTCTGCTAAAAAAGTCTTCGAATCCACCCCGGATGGACGACGCAGTAGAGAACGACCTCGTGGTAGGTGGCGCAAACAAGTGGAGGGGGACCTCAACCAACTTGGCGTGCGCAACTGAAGGCAGCTGGCTCGTAACCGTGCTGGCTGGAGAGGTTTGTTGGTTGAGGCCCAGGTCCACCCCGGACTGTAGCACCATCTAAGTAAGTAAGTACTATTAAATGGTACACGGATGGATCGAAAACTTCTACAAACACTGTGGCAGGCGTGTATGGGCCCAGGATCAGATACTTAGAACCACTGGGAATATTTCCCAGCATATTTAAAGCAGAAGTTCACACGATCAAAACGCGTAATTCAATCTCGATAGGAAATATCGCGGGCAGGAGATTGCAATACTGTCATTTAGCCAAGCCCCAATCAAGGCACTGAGTTCACACGAGATTAGATCCAAACTGGTTTGGGAGTGCCTCACTAAGATCAACATATCAACTCCACTGCTGTGTCGCTGAGTGGAACAACGCAAATCATGGAGAGATGTGCCCTGGGTATGATTGTAACGAAGTAGTGGCTTTTTTTTTAAAAAAAAAAACTCACATCACTTGAGGGTTATTTTCGATAAGAAGACAGATTCCGGCGACTTAGGATGCTCAAAATATCGACCTCAACGCCAACACATGGAGGGTAATTTAGAGAGAAGGGACAGTTTTCTCTTGGCTATTGGTGATGACTCTATTGACATGTTTAATAAACTAAAAACTTAGGTTGTCTACCGATTTGATTAGCTAAGGCTCTTCTTAAAATAGCTTCGATAAAACAACATCTCCCGCACCATATGTACTCGTATTTAAGTTGTACATAACTCAAACCGATTGTTTTCGCGTCAATAGCTTGAAATCGAAACTTTGTTTTAAAATGTTCCCAAAGGGTTCTCAATTTATGTCACTATCACTTCACTTACCCAAAAAACTCATCATCTGGCTGTTGTAGGACCATTTTACAATTCATAGCTCTTTCAATTGAGTATGCCACATTAGCATCAGCTCCTACTGCGAACTGTATTTTGCCAGTCTTCTTGTCGTAACGTAGATTTGAATACACAGATCGAAAAATGTATGTCCTTACAGGATATCCATTGAGATTTTGTAGAATTTCCTGAAAATTCATATCATTTGTTGCGTTTTGTAATGCTCCATAATATCCGAGTCCTGCCACAGCAAATGGGTTGTAAAAATAAATATTATCAGATGCGAGGTAGTAATTTTTAAATATTCCCCAACGATTCCAAATGGCCCTTGAGGCTTCAATCACAGTACTAAGATCGAATGCATCCTCTAGAATGTAGAACTGAGTTCCTAGACGAGTTGAGTAGATCTCTAGTAGACTTTTCAATTCACTGGTCTTTGTCAAGATGGCATTGTTTCTGTTCCTACGCATGTCGGTGGTGAGATTTAAAAACACTTTCACAGAACATACACTTTGTTTGAGAAAAAATTGCACTGCTCTGTTCGAGGGATCTTCGCGAGTCCTCAAGCGTACACTTATCTCTCGAAGAGGCTTCAGTAAACTTAAAAGCTTTCCTTCTAGTCCAGGTGATAGTTCTGCATTAGATTGAGTTTTAGACTCAATGGCAAAGAACAACAGCAGAAGCAAGCACCACTTGTGACCGTGCATGGTTATCCTTGAAAAATTGAACAAAACTGCGTCGCTAAACGAATTCAATAGAGGTATTTATACCCAGCAGCTAAATGGTTGAATATCAAATATTTACTCGATATCAAAGTCATTGGACGGGAGCAAACATATTTATCGAAAATACAAAAAAAAAAAACTCGAGGACCTGGGACACCTATAAATCTCGATAATATTTCACGTCAATTATTGGGTCAAAAAGTCAACGTAGTCCTTTCATTCAGGAGAAGAGTGTCTACGAATGGGATTGGATTTTCATTTCTAGTCCTAGGAGGACATGTGTGTTTGTGTGAAATATTGCATAATGGCCGGCATTAGGGTTGAGTACTTTATTAATAGGGTTGTGGAAATAGGGTGGACCTATAGTAAACAAATTTCATTGATAAGTAAAGGTGTCAGCAAATAAACGTGTCAGCTATTTAAGTGGAATTATTTTTCTGCTACAAGATTTTGGTAGGAGCATTGGGACACAATTGGAAGGATAAACAATTTTGTGCGACTGACGTCTTTGGAGACAGATTGAAGATACGAGTACCTTACATAAGGTTTAGCTATTAATATATTTTTGAAACTTGTAGGTAAGGCTCATGCAGCACAGCTTCAATCGATTGCAATGTCAAAGACAGGAAAAAAAAAATTGTATTTGTTATTTTTTGGCACCTCAGGGTATCTTTATTAAGCAATACAATCTGGTCTTATTTGGTTCATACTGGGGGACTAACAAAAGTTCGCTTAGTTGGTGTCAATTTAGTAGTTTTTGAAAAAAAAGATGCATTTCTGTAGCTTATTATCTAACAATATTTATTTCCGAATTTCAGAACAATAGGTAAAAACGGAGACGAGAAAGAGAAAAATTAGTGACGTAAGCTCGGTTGAAGTTCCACCGCCAACACAGGAAGAAATTCGCTTTGCCATTCTCTTCGGATTTCGACGTTAACTCACGCCAATCAAAATTCTGCACGAATGCCAAAATACATACGGAACAAATGGACCATTTCTTGTTACTATTTCAAAGTGGTTTCGAAGATTCCAGACTGGCCATTTTTCTGTGGAGGACGAATCTCTTGAAGGTCGGCCCAAATCCTCGACCGACGATACAAATGTGGCCTTGGTGAAGGCTAAAATTGACGAAGATGCCAGGATCACATAGGAGATGATAGCAGATGAACTGGGCTTGCATGCCATGGCTGTGCCACGAATTTTAAATTATCATCTGAAATATTCGAAGAAGTCAGCTCGATGGGTTCCAAAAATTTTGAATGGAGAGCAAAAACAGGCTCGTGTTCGTTTTGCTCAATATTACCTGGATAAGTTTGAAAATGGAGAGTCAAGCTGCTTCAATAGGATCGTTACAAGTGATGAATCTTGGTTTTACAAGTACGACCCGGAAACCAAACAGCAGTCCATGATATGCAGCCGAGAAGGTGCAAATCCTCAAGTAAAGGCCAAACAACAAAAGTCAGCGAAGAAAGTTATGATGTCGATGTACTTCACCAGGGCGAAAATGGCCGCCGTCATCCCGCTTAAAACTAGTCAAACAGTCACTGCTAATTAGTATACTGAAACTTTCTTACCACAAGTTATCCAAAATTTACTAGGACACCGAGAAAAAGAAGAGCTGCGCCGCTACTTTTTGCACCACGATGTAAAAACGACAACGATTTTCGTGTCTGTACGAGGAATATAAGGTCCCTCTACAAACTACGTGTAGCCGAAGAACTTGCAGAGGCCCTAGAATGTTTCAAAGCAGACATTATCGCCATCTAAGAAGTGCGATGGGATGGGTCGGGCAAATGGAGGATGAAAAAATGCGACATCTACTACGGCGATAGCTGCAGACAACAAGGACAGCGTCTATTCGGGTGCGGACCATTGGAATTTCCGACATGTAAACAAACGCCTATCTGCATCAAGGCTAAGTTCGCCAATATGAGCATAATATGCGCTCATGCCCCTCACAAGAAGATGGACGACGCGACGAAGGATGACTTCTACCAGCTCTTGGACAAGACATGCGAGCAATGCCCTACACACGATGTAAAAATGATGCTAGGTGATTTTAACGCAAAGCTAGGAAGAGACGAGGTCTTTAGTACCGTGGTTGGAAAGCACAGTCTGCACGACATCACATCCGACAACGGACTTTGCGGCGGGACAAAACTTTGTCGTAGCTAGTACGCAGTTTTCACATCTCGATATTCACAGGGGAACATGGCTCTCCTTTGATCGAAAAACTGTCAACCAAATCGATCACATTGCGATCGACGCAAGACACCCTTCCAGTATTATGGGTGTTCGGACTTTCTGAGGAGTTCCTAGTTGTATGCGGATGTTGGATGCAGATATCCAGAACGCAGCGAAATCAAGGAAATTCTGTGAGGAAGTTTGACGTCGGGCGGCTACAATCGCAAGAGACCGCCAGAACCTTTGCCGATCGTGTTTCTTCTAATCTCAATCTAAGTCCTATGCCGCCAGCAGCAAATGCGGAAGACCAGTAGCAGCATTGCCAACAAGCCATCAGAGATGCCGCCTCTGATGTACTGGGTTTTTCTCGGCCACCACAACGAAACCCCTGGTTTGATGAAAATTGCCGGCAAGCACATGCAGCAAAACAAGAAGCGTACAAAGCAGCGCTGCATAGAAGGACTAGAGCTGCTTACGAGCACTACGTGCGCAGCAGAAAAGAGAAACATCGTCTTCTCAGGAAGAAGAAAAAGGAGCATGAGAAGCGCTGGATCGAGGAGATTGAGAGACTTTATTGCAGGAATAATGTTCGAAAATTTTAGCAAAAGGTAAAAAGAACATGCCAGGGTTTCAAAGCCAGAACAGAAGCCTGCAGGGACGAAAATGGCAATGTATGTAGTAGTAGAATCGCAGTCGGTGTTGAGGATATGGAAGGAACACTTCTGCAGAATGTTAACCGGCGATGACGATGACAGTCAAGATTCCCGTCAACCCGATCAGAATGAAGTGAGGATAGCGATATCTAAACTCAAATCCAACAAAGCTGCAGGAGCCGACGGCCTTGCCGCTGAACTTTTTAAAGCAGGAGGAGATCAGTTGGTAAGGAGCATGTACCAGCTCATTTGTAAAATCTGGTCGGACGAAAGTATGCCCGATGAATGGAACCTCAGCATCGTTTGCCCGATCCTGAAGAAAGGAGACCCTCTGAACTGCGCCAACTACAGAGGTATAAGTCTCCTCAACATCGCGTATAAGATCCTGTCTGCCGTACTATGTGAACGCCTAAAACCGATCGTCAACAACCTGATAGGTCCTTATCAGTGCGGTTTCAGGCCTGGAAAGTCCACCATTGACCAATTATTCATACTACGGCAGATCTTGGAAAAAAACCCATGAATATAAAATCGATAAGCACCACCTCTTCATCGATTTCAAAGTTGCCCATGGTAGCGTGTATAGACGAGTTATACAGAGCCATGTCTAGTCTTGGCATCCCTGCCAAGCTTGTCCGTTTGTGCAGAATGACGATGGAGAACTCTCGCTGCTCCATCAAAGTCGGTAGGAACATCACCGAACCGTTCGATGCCAGGGAAGGTCTTAGACAAGGTGACGCACTATCATGCGATCCATTTAACAAACGAGTAGTACTTGAGAGAATTGTACGAAACTCACAAGCCAATTCCGGAAGTACAATCTTTTACAAGTCTGCAGAACTACTCGCTTATGCCGATGACATTGACATATGTAATCGGAAGAACTCAGCGGGCAGTCAGTGGGGCATTTGCGAGTATTGAGATTGAGGCAGCAAAGATGGGTCTAGCGGTTATTGAAAGCAAAACAAAATATATGCTGTCTACAAAAAAGGATACCCAACATCGGCGTCTTAGACAGAACACCATAATAGACAGATATAGTTTGGAGTTAGTAAATGACTTTGTCTACCTCGGCTCTATGGTGAGCTCCGCAAATGACATCAGTAGGGAGATCACACGAAGAATTACTCTTGCCAATCGTTGTTTCTATGGGCTAAGAAGGCAATTGAGTAGCAAAGCCCTATCTCGAACTACTTAATTAACTCCGTATAAGACACTAATCATCCCAGTCCTGCTTTATGGAGCAGAGGTATGGGCTTTGTCAAAACCGGATGAGGATGCCCGTGGCTATTTTGAGAGAAAAGTTCTTCGAGCGATCTTTGGTCCCGTCTGTATAGACGTGAGTGGAGTAGAAGGTACAATGCCAAACTATACGGCCTATATAAGGACATCGACTTAGCCAGAAGAGTTCACATACAGTGACTAAGATGCCTGGGGCATTTAGAGCGGATAGAGCCCAACGTTCCCGCTAAGAAAGTCTTCGAATCCACCCCGGATGGACGACGTAGTAGAGGACGACCTCGCGGTAGGTGGCGCAAACAAGTGGAGGGGGACCTCAACCAACTTGGCGTGCGACACTGAAGGCAGCTGGCTCGTAACCGTGCTGGCTGAAGAGGTTTGTTGGTTGAGGCCCAGGTGCACCCCGAACTGTAGCGCCATCTAAGTAAGTAAGTAAGTAGGTTAGGTTAGGTTAGGTTAGGATCGGCCTTCGATGAGGATGTACTTAGACCAGAAAGTAAGTCCATTATACAGCTGATGTGTAAGGCGGGTGGATCACCCTCTTGCTCTTGGAACCATTTGCTTCGTTGAATGAAGTCGAGAATTTTAGCCGTGCAGGCGTTGCCGAGATCATTAAGATCATTGTAGAAGTATTCACCCAGATTGGCCTTCCTGATGTTGGCGAGCGCAGGACAGGCGCACAGGAGATGACTGATGGTCTCTTCCTCCTCCTCATCTTTGCAGATTCTGCAGAAGTCGTTATGAGGGATACCTAATCTTTGGGCATGTCTTCCTATGACGCAGTGTCCAGTGAGGACATTTGTTATTTTTGAGAGGGTTCCTCTCATGTGCTTCAGGAGTCCGATGGACCTGGATTTATTGAGTATCGGCCAGAGCTGTCTGGCGGTATGACATTGGTCTAGATGTTGCCATCGATGATTGGCTACTTTCTCGGCATCAATTTGAATGAGGTACTTAACATAAGACGTTGGCGCTTCGATGTGGGTGATGCTTATGCTATCTGTACCAGAGGAGCCTTGTCGTGCTAATTCGTCGGCTGCACAATTCCCCGGTATGTCACAGTGACCTGGTACCCAGCAAAGGGTGAGGTTGTACTGACCAGCTATCTCGTTAAAAGATATGCGACAGTCTTTCACTGCCTTAGATCTCGTAGTGCTGGATGCGAGGGATTTGATGGCTGCCTGACTGTCGACATAAATAACAATATCAGGTGTTGATAGTGTGCTAGCCGCCAGCCAGTCAGCAGCTTTGCGAACTGCGGTAATTTTGGCTTGAAAAACGCTGCAGTAGTCTGGAAGGTTAAAGGAGAGGTGTATGTCCAGATCTTCCGAGAAAATTCCGGCACCGACTCCGTCCTTGGTTTTGGACCCATCCGTGAAGATTGACAGCGATTCGTTGTAAAGGACATTGCGTTGCGTCCACTCACTTCTGTCCGGTATCGAGTGCGTGTAGCCCTAGTCAAAATCATATTCAGTGGGCAGATGGTCAGTGCATTTGGGAAGATGACGGTGCATCGAAAGTATATTGGCATGTCCCGTGTGTTGCTCCTTCCACTGCTTGGAGCCTCTCAGTCTTATTGCCGAGCTGACAGCCAATTGCTTACTGACGATGTAAATCGGAAGCAGGTGGAGCATGGTTTGGAGCGCCGCTGTGGGAGAAGTTCTCAGTGCACCGGTAATACTGAGACATGCAACTCGCTGAGTTTTTTCCATTATGGATAGGTTGGATTTCTTCTCCAAGGCGGGCCACCATACCAATACTTCATACATGAGAATCGGTTTAATGACCGACGTGTATAGCCAGTGCATGATGCTTGGTTTAATGCCCCAGGTGGAGCCTACTGCTTTCTTGCAGATGTATAGAGCGGCCAGCGCTTTCCTGGCCCGTTCGACGACATTCTCCTTCCAAATTAGCTTGCGGTCAAGCTTTAGGCCTAAATAGCTAGCACTATTTGAAGGCTTGAGGGTGGATCCCCTTATCTTGGGCGGAGTGAAGTCAGGTAGCTTGTGTTTTCTTGTGAATAGAACTAGCTCGGTCTTCGTCGAGTTAACGGAGAGGCCGCATTTATCGGTCCATCTGAGCAGTTCATTGAGAGCAGACTGCATGACATCGGCCAGCGTCTGCGGGTATTTGCCTGTTGTTAGAATGGCGACATCATCTGCATAGGCAATAACATTGCATCCAGTTTTTTCGATCTTTAGAAGGGCCTCGTTGAGCACCAAATTCCACAATAGTGGAGACAGTACACCCCCTTGAGGGGTGCCTCGATGTGCATGTCGCTTAACAGTACTACTTCCGAAGGATGCTGTTATTACCCTGTTCTTTAGAATGTGTTCTATGAAACAACAGATGGGTTCGCAGATGTTGAGCCTACGTAAGGCACTGGTAATCGAATTTGTTTCAAAGTTGTTGAAGGCTCCCTCTATGTCTAGAAATGACACTAGGGTAATTTCAACAACATTCACATTTACCAGGGCGCGATCATCGTTGGGGGTAGGCGTGCAGCCGGGGAAGTGAGTGTCCATGAGCAGGTTGAGCGATGCTTCGTCCGATTCAGCCCAGGATCCATTGGGATTCATGAGGACACTAGGTATTGTTGGTGTTTTGGAGAGGACTTTTCGCAGTCTAGAGGATTGAGACGTGTTGTCAATACTCTGACAAAAACTGCACCAGGATCTGCGTCTAGCTTTCCGAACCTCTATTTTGAAGTTCTTCAGACTTTCTTTGTAGATCTCCCAGTCCAGTGGTAGCCTTGTTCGTTTGGCTTTATTGAATTGCTTCATGCTTGTGCAGCGAAGGCTGTTAAGTTCTGCATTCCACCATGGGGGACGATTGCCCACCTTTCTTCTTGTGATCGGACAGGATTCGATGAAAGCTGTATTAAGTGCAGAAGTTAGAACGGTGTTTAGCTTGTCTAATTCCAACTGTGTAGTTGGTGTAGTGTACACTTGATTGAATAGTTTAGCAGAGAGGGATTTATTGTGTAAGCACCAGTCGGTTTTCCGTCGATTGCGGAAGACCAAGGGTGCGGTACTGTGACAGATTTCCAGTTTGTACTCCAGATAGCGGTAATCGGAAAACGAATGACTGTCAGATACAGTCCAGTAAGAAATTGCAGGATAGATACTTTGAGGAGCAAAGGTGACGTCAAGCACCTCTTGCTGGGTCTTGGTAATAAAAGTAGAACTATTTCCTCTGTTACAAACTACTAGGTCGGTGCCTACTAAAAACTCGAAAATAGACCTACCTCGAGGGTTAGTGTCGGTACTTCCCCATAGTAAGTAAGTAAGTACCTTCCAGGAAAAAAAAGCGTCACGTATCAGGTAACGGATCTACATGAAAACTACTAAAAAGCGTGTATCCGGCGTCGTGCATCCGATGGTGGATATGTTTAAAATGGGGGTACGATTAGTTATACAAAGTTATCGTTTCTGGTAGTTGCATACTCGTTAAGGAGGAATCGGGCACTTTGGAATGAAAGTGCACTGACACTAGTTGTAGGGTTTCAAACACGATGGCGTCTAGCATTGTCCACTTAAATACATGCAGTAAACTCATAAAACAAACTGATTGTAACAAACACCAAGCTCTTTTTATTTATTGAATAGTTTGCAACACTGATAATTGCTATCTTAAAAAATGTATTCACCTTCTCAACACAAAATATTTAACTGCTCTTAAGCTCTGCAGCAACCCTTTTTGAGTTCTTCTTCCTTTTTATATAAAGCTCAGCTAGAAACGACACCGCACCCATGATACTGCCCAAGATTGCCACGTAGAATGCCAACTGCAAGTCAACCATTGTAAGGATCTTAAATATTGCACTGTCCTCTATCTCCTGCGTCTTCATTATGACCATATTTGCCTTGGCATGCATATCATTTATCCACTTGTTAATCAAGCCTGCGTTCAGAAATCGGAGTAAGAGACCATTAATTCTCTCGCTAAATGGTGAGTCCTTCGGCAAAACATAAGCAATTGTATAGTACTTAGGACACTCCTTGACTACATAAACTTTCCTAGACATAATATAGTTGATGGACTCCAACATCAGTGAAGAGTACCGTGTCACACTGGCAAAACCACCAGTTTCGGCTATATCATGCATTAAATCCGCATTCAGGTCATTCAAGTGCTTCAACTTTTTATTTAGCGCAGCAAACAATGGTGAAGTGTCACTGAAGAATAGATCGTCCTTAAAAGCCGTGTACTTGTACACTACGTCCAAGCCGCTCTCATCTAACTCGTGAAGGGTATTAATATCCTTATAGTACATCGGATGGATGTAAACGGTGGCTAAGCTGGATTCGATTATAGCACCAAAAATGACACTAACCAGGCAGAGGGATAGGATGAATATGCGTTCGGATGTGAACGGTGGATAGCTGACTATGTTGACTCGTACCCAAACTACCCAAGTGTCAATGTAGATTCGGACCAATTGATACCGCAGATGTTTGGATAGGTGTAACTTGGCGAGCTCATCAGCAGCCATCCATAAATTTACACGTCGTATGAATACCCAAACGGTGCCACAAGCAAAGCCTGTGAGTATGAATCCTAGCCAAAAGTCAAAACGCACTGCGAAGATGGGAAGAATTGACTGAGGTATGCGCGGAGCTTTTGGGACATAGCAGCAAAGTTGATCATCATAAACAGCTACAGAGAATTCCATATCTGGCACCATGTAGTCCTTGACAAAGAATCCGGTCAAGCTGATGTCGGTCTCACCCTTGATGATCATACCAATGGCGCCGTTGTATGTTCCATTCGCAGAACGTTCCCTATAAAGAGGAAAAATTGTCGATTGCATACTTTCAAACGTCAAATTTTGTTTAAAACATTTCGATATCGAATATGGACCACTTCATCTTACCCAAAATAATCCTTTGTCGGCTCTTGAAGGATCATTGTGAAATTCATTCTCTCCTGCAATGTATGTGCCACTTCAGCGTCAGCTCCTTCGATACCGACAATCTTCTTTGAATTTTTATTCAATATCGGACGAGCATAAACTGATTTGAAAATCTGCAATCGAAGAGGATATCCTCTCAAGTCGTTAAACAGACCAGTCAAATTGGTACTGGCAAGAGGCAGAATGTCACCGAATTTCTGCGTAGTTTCATCAAAAGCAAATGGATCATAGAACTGTAGACCCTCGGTTGTCAAAAGCAATGTTCGATAAATTCCTCTTGAATGCCAGAGTGTTCGAAAAATTGTGTCAACTGTCGGCGGATCAACGGGATCGGGAATAATGAAGAAGAAAGCTCCAGCAGCACGAGCAAAGTATTGCACGGTAATTGCGAGATTATTCATATTCACCACAATCGCGAAACTCTCACGAAGGTTAGGACGGTTTTTTGTTTCGTTAAGGGAATAGGTTGACACCATGATTGGACATATGGTTTGCTTTAAAAAGAAATCTACGTAGACATTTTCGAAGTCACTTCTGACACCTTCACGGAGTTCCACTCTTAGATAGGGAATCCTTTTTAGAGCAAAATTTAGGACTCTTTGAAAGTCTGGGACGGATTCATCTGCGATTGCTCCTCGACAGGCAATTACGAAAATTAGTAAAAATTTTATCCACATCCTTGGTCAACCGTTAGCTATGAAATAATGTTGAAAACTAATTTCGCAAAGTCAAGTGGTCAATCTTTGCAGGGTCAGAAGAAATGTCAAAGGGGACGGGTAATAATAATATGAATTTATGTCTTTTTTTCAATTGAAAGGACGTGACACTATTAATTAGTTTTGACAGATATCCTAGGAGGTGGAACATGTGCTATCATAAAAGGAAATCATGTTTATTTAACAAGGTAATTGTTAGGGGGTTGTTGTTATCGTTGACAGTGATTATAGCGATACCCGTTTGCTAGAGGACGGTCCGGACAAACATATGTGTGCCTATGATTGTGAGTTCGAGAATAATTATAGTTTTTCGAATTTAAGTGTCATTTATCAAGAATCAACATTAACACCCTCGGAGTTGACAACTCCTTTCATGGACTGCAGTCATTATTGTATTACACCTGAGTTGTTTGCTTTGCGATAGAAATCTGTCTTGTGCTAATACTGTAGTTACATGACATTTAACCTGTCAATTTGTTCCCTTAGGGAAATGACAGCTCAACAGCTGAACGCAAATACGTATGTCAGCATGTGTGGTAATAAGTTCTATTTTGAAAATTATAATATTAAAGTTTAAATAGTCAAGGCTACAAAAGAAACAAAGCTTTCCTTGCGGTATTTTATCGAATATGAGTTGAAAGTCTTTAAGAAACTCGCGTAGACAATCTTAAGCGTTAAAAGGTGATTTAACGCGCTCTAAATCGCTCGAAGTGTATTCGGGTACTGAGTGAATATGACAGATAAAGAGAAAAATTACAAAGTAACGAGTAGCGAGTATTTCCTTTGCGCTTTCTTACTTATATGGTGCTACAGTTCAGGGGTGAATCTGGGCCTCAACCAACAAGCTTCTCCAATTAGCTCTGTCCTTAGCTAATTGCTAATTGAACTAGTGCGCGCCACCTACGGCGAGGACGCTCTCTACTGCGTCGTCCCTCCGGGTTAGATTCGAAGACTCTGCGGGTCGGAGCGTTGGTGTCTATGCGCCATCTCAGACGTCCAATACGCAGTTTTTCGACTAGGTCGATGTCGCTGTACAGCTTGTATAGTTCGTTATTGAATCTTCTCCTCCAAAACCCGTCAACGCAAACGGGACCGAATATCTTACGAAGAATTTTTCTCTCGAAGCGACCAAGGATATCTTCATCCTCCTTTAATAAAGTCCATGTTTCTGCGCCGTAAAGCAGGACTGGGATACAAATACAAATATTTGGCGCAACAGCTCTTTAAAGTGCCAGGGCCTAGCTTCTCGCAACCACTCATGTTGTGTGCGTTATATTTTTCACACGAATGGAAGGTACCTACAGTTTAATGCCGAATCCGAACGCCGATTTGAGAAGCTTTTTCTTGACAACAATACTCTCGGATGTATGTCAGACGCTCGCGAGAGGTGGGACCGTGAAAAAACTTTTTTTTTTTATGTTTTCTGGGATTCGAACTTGGAACCTCATGCGTAGTGATCCGACACACTAACCACTTACGCCACGGCGCCCACAGCAGGACTGGGATGATCAGAGTCTTATACAGAGTTTCCTTAGTTGTTCGAGATAGGGCTTTACCATTGAATTGCCTTATTAGCCAAAAAACAGTGATTGCCAAGAATTATTCTTCGCTTGATTTCTGAACTGATGTCATTTTTAGAATTTATAGCAGAGCCAAGGTAGACAAAGCCCCTTACTACCTCGAAGTTGTAGCTGCCCACTGTGACGTTCTGTCCAATTCGTCGGTGTTGGTTGTCCCTTCTTGTTGACAGCATATACATACTTGGTTTTGCCCTCGTTTATCGGTAAACTCATTTTGGCCGCTTCCGCCTCAATTCTTGCAAACACACCGGTGACAGCCCGCTGAGTTCTTCCTTCTTCTTGTCAATATCGTCGGCGTATGCAAACAGTTGTACAGACTTGTGGTAGATTGGGCCTCCGGTGTTGGCTTGTGAGTTCCGCACAATCCGTTCAAGTAGGATATTAAAGAAGTCACATGATACCGCATCACCTTGTCTGAAACCTTTTTTGACATCAAAGGTCTTGGTGAGGTCATTACCGACCTTGATGGAGCAGCGAGTGTTCTCCATCGTCAACCTTCACCGACGAACAAGTTTGGCAGTGATGTCAAAACTAGACATGGCTCTGTAAAGCCCTTCTCTTTAGATGATGTCATGAGTGGCCTTGAAATCGATCAAGAGATGATGAGTATCAATTTGGACTTTTTGGGTTTTCTCCAGGATCTGCCAAAGTGTGAAGATTTGATCGATAATGGACTTTCCTGGCCTGAAACCGCACTGATAGGGGCCAATCAGGCTGTTGATAAATGGTTTCGGGCATTCTCACAATATCGCAGAAAAGATCTTGTATGCGATGTTGAGGAGACTGATGCCTCTATAATTGAGGTGGTCTCCTTTCTTGTGGAGCGGGCAAACGATGATGAGATTCCATTCATCAGGCATACACTCGTCTGACCAAATCTTAGAGAGGAGTTTATGTTCTCTACCAGTTCATCACTAGCTGCCTTGAAAAGTTCGGCCGGTAAGTCGTCAGGTCCAGCAGCCTTGTTGGATTTCAGCTTGAATATTGCTATCCTCACTTCGTTTTGGTCAGGTGGACGGAAATTTTGGCAATAATCATCTATGTTGAATGGTTTATTCTGCCTGACAGCGGGATGTTGGTCTTCGTCGCCGTTATACAATCTGCAGAAGTAGTTTTTCCATATTCTCAGAACCGACTGTGATTCTACTACGAGGTCTCCATTTTCATCTCTACAGGTTTCTCAATATTCTCGATCGCGTGCTTCTCATACTCTTTTTTCTTCTTCTGGAGAAACCAAAGTTCTTACCGTCTCGTAGACCTCACGAGCAGCTCTCGCTTTGCTTTGTAGTGCCGCTTTATATGCCTCTTGTTTTGCTGC
The DNA here is from genome assembly GCA_945910035.1 of Brachypalpus laphriformis. Taxonomy (NCBI): domain Eukaryota; kingdom Metazoa; phylum Arthropoda; class Insecta; order Diptera; family Syrphidae; genus Brachypalpus; species Brachypalpus laphriformis. Next base: position 17,841,105 of record OX246753.1, on the reverse strand, counting down.
ATACACTCGCTAACATGCTTCGTCAAACCAGGGGTTTCGCGGTAGTGGGCGAACGAACACACGCACTACGTTACCAAACCATCGAAGCATAGATCGTTCCATTCGGAGAAGTAGCTGCTCAAAATTGAGCGCCTCGCGTACTCTGGTGTTGCTCACTCGATCCCTACAAATTATTTAAGAAACACCGCGAAGGAAACTCATTTCGGTAGCTTGTATTCGCGATCTTATTCTTTCGGTCACTACCCAAATTTCATGACCATAGGTGAGAGATGGAACATACACCGAGTTAAAAACCGATAATTAAGTTTGAACACTAAGTTCGGCCTTCCTTACAACAGATTGACCAAGCTCTCTCAAAATTGATCCAGCCTGGCAATTATTCAGGATAACTCGGCAATGCTTTTCCAATCACCCGTGAAAAAGAAGACCCCGACGTACATAAACTTATCCACCTGCTTCAGTGGGACTCCACCAACACGCAAAGTGCACTGAATGGGTATTTTGGAAACGACCATTACTCCGATTTGTTCACGTTTACCTTCATTCCAGCATCATCACAAACGTATACAAACTTTTCGAGTGCGCGCTGAAGTTCAGTTTGAGAGGACCCAAGGGTGACCAAATCATCCGCAAAAAGCAAATGACTAATCCTTAGGTCTCCCACTTTAAAATATTCCCCTCCACGGCTGTGCAACATCGAGTCCATATATACAATGAAGAGGAGAAGTGACAAAACGCTCCCTTGGCGGAGTCCAATGCCCACAGTAAAAGCTATTGATTTAACGCCATTTGCCCGAACACATCTTCTACAGTTTGAATATAAAGACTCAATCGCCCTTAACAAGGAACCATCAATCCCATATTCCTGCAGAACACTCCAGAGTTTGCCTCGGGGAACCCTGTTATTTATGCTTCTTACAAATCCACAAAACAGATGAAAACAGGTTAAGCATACTCCCAGGCTTTCTCAAGAACCATTCTAAGAGCTCTGGAACGCGTTTCTATCACCTTAGCGAAGATCTTTCCAGGGCGACTTAAAAGAGGTATACCCCTGTAGTTGCCGCAATCGCTTTTGTCCCCTTTTTTAAAAAGAGGGACACTCACCAGTGTGTTTCACCGCATTCCCTGGCCACTTTAATAATACGCGAGAGGCATTACACTCCCTCTTTACTTAAAGCCTTGAACATTTCTGGCCGGATATCATCCACACAAGCAGATTTGCTAGCTTTTAGCGATTTGATCGCCAAAGTCACTTCCTCTGCCGTAGGACTACTTTCCGCCCTACTCTCGACCATAGGTCTATCATCTTCGGTAAAATGTTCGGGATTGAGCAATCCAGAAAAGTGCTCGATCCATCTGCTTAAGATGCGCTTTTCAAAGGAAAGAAGTGTACCATCTTTGGATTTGACTCCTTCAACGATATTGAACTTTCTTCCTCTGAGTCGGCGGACGGTCTGCCAGAACATCTTATTTGCAGATCTGTGGTAACGTTCCGAGAGTATTGTTGCCACGAAAAAGCTTCTCAAAAACAAAACAAATATTTGGCGCAACAGCTCTTTAAAGTGCCAGGGCCTAGCTTCTCGCAACCACTCATGTTGTGTGCGTTATATTTTGCACACGAATGGAAGGGACCTACAGTTTAATGCCGAATCTGAACGGCGATTTGAGAAACTTTTCCGTGACAACAATACTCTCGGATGTTTGTCAGACGCTCGCGAGAGGTGGGACCGTGAAAAAACTTTTTGGTGTTTGCCCTTCGGATACCGCAGAAAACTGTAGGACTCTTCCATTCGTGGGAAAAATATAACGCACACAACACGAATGCTTGCGAGAAGCTAGGCCTATACCTCCCATGGGTTGTTGCGCCAAATATATACTATATGTATGTGTTTGAGAAACGCCATGTGCTAAGAAACCCCTCGCTTTTCTCTGCCCTGTTGTTCCCCTGCGGCACCGCCAGTCAAGGCATTCCTGTAGCCATAGCTTCATGTTTGTGATTCTTGGATTACAGTTTTGCATAACTTCCTCTAATGTTTTGGGGACTACTACAATTGCAATATCGTCGGCATAACCGATGATGTCTACTCCATTCGACCTTTGTGTTCTTAGAATGCCATCGTACATTATGTTCCACAGAATTGGTCCCAGAACCGACCCTTGTGGAACTTCTTTCGTGATCTTGTACCCCTTTGGTCCCTCTTCTGTGTCATAGTATGAGGTTCTGTCTTCGAAGTAGTTCACAATTATCCACAGTATGTAGTTTGGTACCTACAGGTCGCTCAGTGCTTTTAGTATTCAGCTCCTATCGGCTGAATTGAACGGGTTTTTGATGTCAAGTGTCAGTACTGTTTTGTTCCTTCGAGCCATCTTTCTCGCGCGATTGCTTCACGTGCTATATCGCACACAGCTTGTGTTGCATGGTTGGTGCTTTGTTTCTTTCGAAATCCAAACTGTCGGTTACAAAGCCCTGAGTCCCCTACCGTGCATTGCTTCAATCTTGTCCGTATAATTTTCTCGAGCACTTTCCCCACCGTATCTAGCACACACAACGACCTATACGACGATGACTGCTCAGGTAGTTTGTCATTGAGAAATTACGTTTGGAGAGTTAGTTTAGTTCTCCAAGTAATGGAATGATGACTGTTTTGGTGGAGGGACTTTTAACCCTTCTGACTGTCACTATTCATTTAAAATAAAATAAAATAAATATTTGGCGCAACAGCTCTTTAAGTGCCAGGGCCTAGCTTCTCGCAACCAACCATGTTGTGTGCGTTATATTTTCCACACGAATGGAAGGGACCTGCAGTTTATTGCCGTATCCGAAGGGCAATTTGGTTTGAGAAGCTTTTTCGAAACAACAATACTCTCGGATGTTTGTCAGACGTTCGCGAGAGGTGGGACCGTGAAAAAACTTGTTGGTGTTTTCTGGGATTCGATCTTGGAACCTCACGCGCAGTGATCCGACACACTAACCACTTACGCCACGGCGCCCACGGATCACTATATATTTGCACTGGCATTTTGCATCTGACCAGTGATTCTGGACTCTTGAGTGCCGTTTATCTTTATGACTAAGTCATCGGCGTAATCGGCTACCTCCTACTATTACATAACGGTAACAATTCGATAATGTTTCGTCTACCCTATGTTGTCTGGCTGAGATAAACATGCAATCAAACGTCGCATTGCCACGGAGTTCTATTGTGCCAGAGGCTACTTTCAGGGCAGCAGTACCTCCACTCTCCTTACGAAAGTTATAATGACGCCTGCGGAAGAATTCCTTGAGTCTATTGGAGATATGATCTTCTTCTTCTTCTTCCTTTTATCAGCGAGGTTATGATCCGAAAACAAGGGATCGTAACCCTCCCACTTCACCGCATTTCTACTGATCCGCCTGTGGGATTCGCCTGGAGATATGATCTCTTTAAGGAAAAAGCTTCTCCTAGTTCTTTACAGAGCTACACACATAGTATGTGTTCTGCGGTTTCGTCCTCTTCTAGGCAGAGGCGGCAGGTGATATCCTCCGTAATTCTCATTTTGTTAAGGTGATAAAGTAGTTGACAGTGACCGGTAAGGAAGCTCTCAAGCCTTCTTATGTCATTTCTGTCGTATTTTAGGATATCAACTGGCTGTCTTTGGAACGGTTGGACAGCTCTTTAGTCTGTCTAAGACCTTGGGAGTTATTCCAGTGGGAGATGCACATGTTGCGTTCCTAAATGTTTAGGGTCAGTTTAAAGGCGGAATCAGTAATTCCGCAAAAGGGTTCAGGTCCAGTGAACAATTCAGAGGAGCCTTTCCTAGCTAGCAGGTCTGCAGTTTCGTTGCCTACATCACCCGTTACCCATCAAAATTTTACTTTATTGTGTCGGGCCAAGCTTTGCAAACTGTCGAAGCAACTTAGAACTGATTTTGAACTATTCAAATGGGAGATTTGTGCTTTAAGCGCCGCTTGGCTATCGGTGAGTATGTGGATAAAGGCACCTTTGATGCCTGAGCGCAAGTTTATGCTAGCACAAGTCTCAATAGCGTAAACCTCGGAAAACACTGGGACTCTTTCCAATTGATTTCGAAATTTTATAATTGGGTCCATACACACCGGCGTCAACTCCTGAGTCCATTTTTGATCCATCGGTATACTACACTATACCTTTTGGATCAAGCGACGGTCCGCCGTTATTCCATATATCACGGCTTGGGATCGCAATCTCAAACCTTCTACCAAAGTAGAGTGATTTGGGCGTAAAGTCGGAGATCGTGCTGAGCATATCTAGCTCGCGGAAGTCGGTTAATAGATCCATGAGATCCAGATGATCCCGTGTACTATTAACAACTGGCTTTCGAAGACTAACTGCACTGCGAATTGCCACTTTATTTTTATAAATATATGTAACGGAGTGAGACCGATTATGGCTTCTATGGCTGTTGTGGGACAAGTATACATATTGTTACGCGAGCGCACAAGCCGACGAAGAAACATAAACCACCAAGAAGCCCTGAGAAACATCTCGTAGCTGTCAACCTGAAGGTACCAGAACTTTCCAGATTCTTGGCGGATGGAATTCCAGCGGCGAATTGGAAAGTTGATAATTTGTCGGGAAAGCCAGAGCCAAATATAAAAGGAGGTTATCAAAAGCCCAGCGACGAGTTTTGTTTTGGTCAGCGTTGACAGCCGACATTAGAGACGCGCAGATTATAAGCCTAAAGAAAAAAAATGTACTAGATTTTATTTTTTTTGTTAAAGTAAATTTAGTTAAAAACATTTTATTGAAATAAATAAGAAATTAAAAAACCCTCTCGGGAACCAGAAAAATCTTGTTCTTTTTGTCACCACCGTCCGTCGCAGCTTTGGAAGTGTTCGGCTTGATCGGCGAATTTTGTAACACTGGTGTCAGGTGTGGGGTTATGCGGACAGAATTAAGCATAATTCCCACCACGTAAATCAAAATGGACGCTGACGATGTAAGACGAATACTCGAGGAGGTCACCCGGAAGCAAAACCAACTCATGGAAAGGGTGATGACGGAGATGGCGGAGTTCCAGAATGGTTTGGAACGAAGGCTAGATGGACTAAAGGAGAAATTAGCCCAAATTGCTTCTACCACAGCAGTACCTGCGAACTCGTCGTCCCGAGTGATGCCAGTGGATGATCAGGAAGAGTCCCACAGAGCTTCCGCACTGGCGGTAGCGAATCTAGACGATCAGACGAAAGAGGAAAGCAGCCGTCCCAGAACAAGTATGGACGCCGAAGGTCAATCACGATTGCAGTATCGAGCGGAACCATCAACGATTCAGGATCGCCAAGCACTACTCGTTAAACAGTCTGACAAACTAGACCACCGCCATCGAAGCCCGGTTGATAGTCGTCCTGATTCAGAAATCCATCTGCCATCGCTAGCGACACAAGGAACAACGCAGCCACCAGAGGTAAACCCGCGACAAAGGATAGGCTCCTTTCCCAATTTTAGTGAACTGGTCGTCAGGCGCGTGTGCGCAGCTAAGCGATGCAAGGACTCACAACCAACTCAACCTACGGACAGACATCTTCAAGACCTTTCGAAGAAAAGTCCAGAGAAATTAGCAAGGGAAAAAGTTCTTCGGATTAGCGCTCTTCTATTACCTTTGTGGAACTCAGCAGGAGCTTTGAGTCCTAAGAAGGGGGTAATGTTACGCGAGCGCACAAGCCGACGAAGAAACATAAACCACCAAGAAGCCCTGAGAAACATCTCGTAGCTGTCAACCTGAAGGTACCAGAACTTTCCAGATTCTTGGCGGATGGAATTCCAGCGGCGAATTGGAAAGTTGATAATTTGTCGGGAAAGCCAGATCCAAATATAAAAGGATGTTATCAAAAGCCCAGCGACGAGTTTTGTTTTGGTCAGCGTTGACAGCCGACATTAGAGACGCGCAGATTATAAGCCTAAAGAAAAAAAATGTACTAGATTTTATTTTTTTTGTTAAAGTAAATTTAGTTAAAAACATTTTATTGAAATAAATAAGAAATTAAAAAACCCTCTCGGGAACCAGAAAAATCTTGTTCTTTTTGTCACCACCGTCCGTCGCAGCTTTGGAAGTGTTCGACTTGATCGGCGAATTTTGTAACAATATTACCTGTGATACCGAGGCAAGCTAGTCTTTGAAGTTTAGTAAGTTTGTTGATGGTTGTGACCTCCTTGGTTTTCGTTCACCAGACAACGAACGGATATAACGAGAATATGACCTTTGGGGAAAGGTCACAGGTCTTGCCGTACATACGGCGACAGGCCCACAAAGCAGTAGTCGCCTTGGCAATTTTATGCTTAATATGGGAGTTCCAGTTAAGTTTCTTGTCCAGGACAAAAAAATAAAAAAAATACAAATATTTGGCGTTTTTTAAAATGCCAGGGAATAGCTTCCCGCAACCACTCATGTTGTGTGCGTTATATTTTTCACACGAATGGAAGGGACCTACAGTTTAATGCCGAATCCGAACGGCGATTTGAGAAGCTTTTTCGTGACAACAATACTCTCGGATGTTTGTCAGACGCTCGCGAGAGGTGGGACCGTGAAAAAACTTTTTGCCAGGGCGCCCACTTGTCCAGGACACTTCCTAGATATCTAACCTAATCGGAAAACTTGATGGTTGTGCCATTTAGAGTCACTGAGCCAATGCTCAGCGTTTTTCTTCTTGTAAACGGTACAACGACTCCCTTGCTGGGGTTAATCGATAGGCCCTCTCCAGCACACCAGTCCGAGACTAAAAGAACTGCATTTTACATTCACTGAATCTCTCACCGAGTTCGGTGTAGAAGGCTTTATTAGCCAATGGATAGTTTCTATGCTCAGTACTCGTATAATCCAAGGAACACTAGGCAACAGTAGTACAACTAAGACGGTAAACAGAGGAACTCCACAAGGCGGAGTCATCTTCCCGCTGCTCTGGTTAATGGCGATCAATAAAATCTTGGTGCGACTTGATAGAGAGGGTTTTAAGGTGGTTGTGTACGCGGATGATATGGTTATACTAGTATCAGGAAAGTTCCTCTCCACGATAAGTCAACTCATGGAGAGGGCTTTGGATAAGGTACACTCATGGGCTACGAGCTGTGGCCTCGGAGTAAATCCGGAGAAGACTGAAATGATGCTGTTTACCACCAAAACCAAGGTACCAGCATTCACCCCCCCACAAACTAGATGGTCATCCTCTCTCGCTTTGCTCCAGTGCAAAATACGTAGGCACGGTTCTAGACCCGAAACTTAGTTGGAAACTCAATAAAGAACAGCGAATTAAGAAGGCAAGCGTAGCCTTCTATGCCTGTAATAAAACATTCGGTAAGAAATGGGGACTCCAGCCAAAGATGACCCTTTGAATGTACATAGCCGTTGTGCGTCCAATTCTTACTTACGGCGCCATCGTTTGGTGGCCAGCTTTGAGCAAAAAGTACAATATCGACAGAATAAAAAAAGTACAGAGATCGGCGTGCGTGGGTATCACAGGAGCAATGAGGTCTTGTCCAACAGATGCTCTCAGTGTGATCTTGCCTCTGATCCCTCCCGAACTACACATCATAGACACAGCTATATGCAGCGCAGTCCGGCTCAGGGAATATGGATGCTGGACCACAAGGCCATATGGTCACGGCAAGGTCCTGGAGACGATTCCAAGTGAACTGGTTGCGCCCTCTACCGACTACACGATACCCAAACTCAACTTCAGAATATCGTTCTTAGCAAAATTCCCTTCCAGAGAAGAATGGAAGAACGGAAGCGTTACCTGCAACTATGATATAGGGATATACACGGACGGTTCGAAGATGGACTGCGGAGTCGGCGCAGGCATCTTCTCTGACCAGCTGAATATATCAAGGTCCTTCCGTCTCCCAGACTCTGCTAGCGTTTTCCAAGCGGAGCTTCTGGCGATTCGAGAAGCCTGCCGCCTGCTAAATAATCTTCCAACATCTAACCACAACATCGCTATTTTTTCGGATAGCCAGGCTGCCATCAAGGCCATTGATGCAGTCTGCATCTCTTCAAAACTGGTAGAGCAATGACGGTTTGAATTGAATCAACAAAGCACTCACTCGAGAATCACTCTCATCTGTGTCCCACGGCACAGCAACCATGAGGGTAATGAACGTGCTGATGAGCTGGCCAGGCGAGCCCTTAACGGCTCTCTAGCAGAAAGAGTCGACATTCCGCTTGGTGCCGTTAAGGGCTATATTCACCCTCACTTCCTCCAACTAGCCAATCGCGGGTGGAACAACCTCACAAGCTGTGTCATATCTAGGAAGACGTGGCCCAGTTTCAACAAACCCAGGTCAAAAGAGTTACTAGGCAAACCAAGACCAGTTATTGCCAAAATCGTAGCTATTATCACAGGTCACTGGCCAGTTGGAGACCATGCGGCCAAGCTTGGTATCCCCCACAACACCTTTTGTAGGAGCTGCAAGGATATTAATGAGAAAAAATATCTATGTCATTTCCTTTGCAGATGTCCGGCCCTGGCGAGGATCAGACATCAAACTCTTGGCAAACCCTTCTTCGAGGATCTGAGAGAGATAGCGGACAAGAGGATTGGAGAACTAATCCTCTTTCTGAACTACACGGGCTGGGTTTAAACTTAACATCATCTTTAACTAGCCACTACAACAGGTAGACACGAGTCCGTGGTAACAAAACGGCGCACTTTAAGCGCTAATTGGGTTCTTTTTGGACCGCCACATTACCTACCTAAGTCATCCACTACGAGTGACCATAAGAGAGGCGAGAGGACGCCGCCTTGGGGGTAGCCTTTGGCCGCGGAGACCTTCACAGAGGCCTCTCCCGACGAAGATGTTATTATGCGGCTATCGAGCAGCGTGGAGTTATTCACGACTTAGAAGTTTACCATCAGACGTACATATGCCAAAGCATTTCTTCAAATAAAAAGGCGCTTGACCCTCGCTAAATTTCTAACAAAAAACCACCCGAAAAGGTTACCTGTAATAGAAACCAATAAAACTCACCAACCCTCATATGTAAACCACATTACGCATATTATCGTTCCCACATATGTACATATGTATACAATTCTATATAATTATCCTACCTTTCTTCTTCTACACTTGCACCCAAAGTTTCAACAAAACAACAACTGTCACACCGTAACATTAGACGAAAGAACTCCCAACGATGATGATGGCTCCGATGATGATGATGATGGTGCTCGAGTTCTGTTTCTGTCCGAAGGTCTGCCCACAGGTGTATTATATTGTTCTCGGTTTGTCACACCTCGTTGATCCTACGCAAATTAACATCAACTGGACTGAAAATAAAAAAAAAATAACAAAGCACCCAAGTTCGATGTACTTTTAAGAAGTAGTCTTCATGACTCATACTTCGGCGTGGGTATGCAACCAGGACAAGACTATAGCCCCCCAGCAAATCACATGCGAGGAATCATAGCTTACGTATCAATCTGTGAAGGGAGTCATCACTGTTTACTGTCAGTAAACAAAGTTTTCTGCCAAAGAGAACACCAGAAGGTACTTGAAAAAGTGTATCCTGTTTAGCAAGGAGTCACTCATGCGTGACCCTCATTCCTGTTAAAAAAGAAAAGATGGGCATGGGACATTATTACAGGTGGAAGCTAAAATAAAGTGACCAGTGGATGGTAGAATGGCAGTGAGGTTGTGTAGGTGAGAAAAGAGAGAACTATCAGCATGAAGCATCCAATGAATTGTGGATGGCATGTGGTATGTGTGTGGTAGGGAGAAACCACACTCTGAAACTTGGTATAGTCCAAGCAACAATTCGATGGAAGTTTCAGTCAACGGTTTTATGTGATTCTTATAGGTGGAATTGCTCGGGAACAAGTCTCACTTGTGTGGACCCTAAGTGCTTGAATATTTCGTTTTTGTTTGTTTTTCTCTAATTATGCAGAATAGTGTTGTAAATAAAGTGCATTGAATTTGTTTAAACAAATTACGAAGGTTATTCAGTGAAATTTTTTCGAAAATAAAAGAAGATATATAGATATTGTGTTCAGTGGATTAAAGTTGGGTTAAGCACGACTGAAGAAGAAAAACGGATTACTTTCTGTGGATTACGTTCAGTTTTTGTTGAGTTTTATTTCGCAAAAAGCTCCTCACGCAGCGCTTGCAGTTTCTAAAGGTAAGCCATGGCAACATCTTTGTAACATCTCCATTGACCTTAAGGCCACCAAACCACAAGAAAACAAACAGAATAAGGAAATAGAGTATCACGGTTTATTACTACATTGTGGTGGCCGTGCGTGTGTAGGTATGTGCAAAAAGCCGCAATGGTATGCTGGATTCTCTAAGTGAAGATGGTCAACAAACAATTTTATGTTAACTCAGCATTTCTTCATGGTTTTTTGCATAATTAAGTGGCAGGGGGTAATTATTTGTTGTCTAAGCCCAGTGGCACTTAAGCCTAAACTCTCTACGGTCTCATTGTGCTCCAAAAATGGGTTTTTGCAAAACTGTTTGTGTACTACTGCAAGTGTATCCAGACTGCACTGTCATTGCTAGGAATAATGAACCAAGCAGTGTGTAGCACATTTGTAGAGCGTGCAGCAGACAGACAGACAGGGGACTATAAATCACATAATTCGGTCTTAATTGTTGGCATGTCGGTGGTGTTGATGTTGTTTTTTTTTTTTTTTTTTTGGAAAACTAAAGTCAAGTTGTTGTAGTCATCAACCATGTTATGTGCTACATTGCTTTGATCTGCTGTTTGGTTTTTTTTTTTGTCTGCATTTTCCGCATTCTGTTAATTTTTTTTTGTCTTTTTTTTGGATTTTGCTAAGCGCATGACGTTGTGACAGGTAGAGCATATCTTTCTGAGAATTTTGTCCAAATTAGGTATTAAGTGTCAGAAGTGGGGATTTGTGGTTTGAGAAGTGCTAATTGGTAATTTTTGTTTTTGCGAAGAATTTTGTCGGTATTTCCTTGGAAATGTAGGGAGTGGTGTGTTGTTTTAGGAGACATTTTGAAGGAACTGGCTTAAATCTTATTGTCTTCTTGTTATGCAAGCTTCATTTGTCTTTTTTTTTTTTAAAGAATACTAATGCATGTAGAGGACTATAGAGTATAGAATAATGATGAAGAAGATTGGCTTCGTTTGAAGTGAAGTGAATGCAAATGACAGCACGTTCGAATGACATAAACCTGGTTGCATAATGAACTGCGACAAACCATTGGTGTTATTCTATTTTGCACAGTTTTATGTTCTGTTGACGAAAGTAGTTCAAGTAAACAAAGATATATATATCCACCGCACGTAAAACAAGAATTTAATGAAATCTACTTTAAATCTTCAATAAGTCCTTGGGATTTACCATATAAATTGAAAGAAATAAATCCCGTGACTTAAAACAGATCTCACATACAAGTCCTCTGGTAATTGTGAGTTTTCAAAATCGAACACACCTTTTATGAAATCTTTGCGGTAGCAATGCTGTAGTGTTTTTTTTTGGTTGCGCCTGGTACCATTGCTTATGCCCGATTTATATATATGACAATGCCATCAGTGCTAGTCAGTATATGCCTATGGGCTAAACCTCACCCCTCAGAGAGGCACTATGAGAACCGGCTGCGCGTACTCATAGTAGTAGGAAATTCGTCCCTCTAATTTTTTCATTTTTGTTATGACTACGACTAAGTTGCCTTAACAAGTAGTTTACACTTCTGTAGTGTTAATCGCGTTAGGTAGGTAGCTTTCCAGTGAAGGCACCTACTAATACCGTCATTACATGCGGTTTTTCCTTACGGCGCTAGGTCGAAAGGTCTTGTTCTTTGTAGTCGGCGCTCAAGGTTTGTCACGTCCATAGTACGGATTATTTCATTATTGCAGTGAACATGAAGACGGGTACAAAGTTTGCGAGCAAAGTTTGTTACTTCGTCCCTTACGGTAGCAATTCCTAGATCTCTGTGAATATCACTATTCCTTATATACCAAGGAGCATTCACGATTGCTCTTAGTATTTTGTTTTGAAATGCTTGCAGTAGAGCCATATTGCTTGGTTTGGTACAACCCCAAAGTTGTATACGATATGTCCAAGACGGTTTTAGCACTTGCTTATACAGAAGCAGTTTGTTGTTTACACTTAACTTCGAGTATCTTCCGAGTCTTCTTCTTCTTCCCTTCATTAGCGAGGCTATGATCCGAAAACAAGGGATCACAACCCTCCCACTTCACCGCATTTCTACTGATCCACCTGTGGGGTTCGAGTATCTTCCAAGTAGCCAATCCATTTCTCTAAATCTGATTTCGAGCTCTTCGCGCTTCTTTTTAACGTGTGGTCTCCACTTAAGTTTTGCGTCTAGGGTCATTCCTAGATATTTTGCCTCGTTTGCGTACGGTATTTGCACCGAGTTAATGGATATAGGTAAGTTGTTTATCTTTCTTAACGTAAAATTGTCATGCGTTGTTTTTGTTCATTCGCATACTTTGTTCAAAGCTCGGAAAACTCCATTCTCGTTGATGATTCGACAGACTCATCCGTTACGAGGATAGCCGTATCGTCTGCGAACGTTGCTACAATGGTCCCTTCATCTTGTGGTATATCTCTTGTGTAGAGCAGGAACATGATTGGACCGAGAACACTTCCTTGCGGAACACCGGCGTAGATTTCTTTGAAATCCGAATATTCACTCCCGTGTCTAACACGGAAAAGTCTGTTTTCAAGATAAGATTCCAATATTCTGTACAACTTTTCCGGTAAGATTACTCTTAGCTTAGACGTTAGGTCTTCGTGCCAAACCTTGTCGAAGGCTTGCGATACGTCGAGAAAAGCGCTAGAGCATATTTTTTTCCCTTCTAGAGCTTTTTCAATTTCGTTCGTTATTTGATACACCTGATCGATTTTGGAATGTTTGAGCCGAAAGCCGAATTGATGATCCGAGATCAAGTGTCTTTCTTCAAGTACTGGTTGCAATCGTTTCAGCAGAAGTTTCTCGAAGACCTTAGATATTATTGGCAGAAGTGGGTCTATATGATTTCTTGTCATTTGCACATTTCCGCGGTTTCGGAACCATAATAGCTTTGGCGACTTCCCATTGCCTTGGAACATATAATAGTCTTAAAGAAGCATTTATAATGTAGAGCAACTTAACTAGCACTTTTTTCGATAGCTCTTTCAAAATTTCGCCAATGATTAAAACATATCCCGGAGCCTTGTTATTTTTAAATTTTTTTTATTGTCACTCGAAGTTCGGACAGGGATACGGTTTTAACTTTAAAGTTGTCGGGTGCCATATTATCATTCGGATCTTCGATCAACGGTTGTCCATCGAACGGCTTGAACGTTTCCTCTAAGTGATCGGCAAATAATTCTGCTTTCTCTTTGTCTTCTTTTGCCCATTCCCCGTTAGCTTTCCTAATTGGCGGCGAGTGCATTACAGGTTTCCTTATGGACTTCAAGGCTTTCCATAGAGAGTAGCTTGAATACTTATCAGCGGTCAGACCCTCGAGGTAAGTAGAAGTCTCGTGATTTTTTAGGTCCTGCAGCACATTTTTAAGCTTGTTACAAAGGTGGTTCAGATAAGTTTTATCCGGTGGCGCGCGGGATTGTTGCCATCTCTTGCGCGCTCTCCTCTTTTCTCGTATGAGGTCTTCGATTTCAGGCTGGTATTTGACTTTATTTTTCCGTGCTTCTGTCTTCCGCAAAGGAGTGTTTTTCCACGCTGAGCTCTGAATGGCTTCGACGGGTTTGTCGATTTCTTCTTCTATTTCGAACGGTGTCTTTAGCGGTACACTTAAAGCAACATTTTCCTTGCAGTTTCTTCTGAAAGCGTCCCAGTTCGTTTTGTTACTAGTTAACATAGGCGGTCCTTCTTTTTTTTACTAGACTTCCACTTATTTTCAGAGTGACTGCTGAGTGATCTGAGCATAGATCATAGCATTCTTCGACTTCCGTCAAATTTTTAGTTAACCCTTTTGCGATAAAGAAGTCGACGAGGTCAGGGATTTTATTTTTGTCAGTTGGCCAATAAGTTGGCTTTCCTGCCGAAAAAAAGTTCACCCCACGTTTCATGCTGGCTTTGGACAATAATCTGCCTTTTGTCGAATTGCATCTTGATCCCCAGAAAGTGTGTTTCGCGTTAAAGTTACCACCTAAGACAAAATAAGGTCCGAGTGAGTCAAAGAGACGAACGAGGTCGTCTTCTACTAGCTTATATCCCGGAGGGAAGTAACTAGATCCGATGTTGTAGTCTAAGTGGTTTATTTTTACGGAGACTGAGCTTATTTGCATAGAATCAAATTCTATTTCTATGTTTTCGGAGTGCTTAATACATTCTTTGATGTAAAGAGAGGACCCGCCTCTCGCATTTACCGAAGGATGATTCGCATCGTAATCGCTGTAAACTTTTTAGTTTGGGTCTAAGTCCCCTTTTTAAGTGCGTTTCCGATACCAAACAAATATCAATATCATTTTTCCGTAGAAACACTTCTAACTCGTCGATTTTTTTCAGAAGGCCGTTTGCGTTCCACGTTAGTATCTTAAGTAGCTGTTTCATATTCATGTTTTATTGATTGTCTTGCGAGGTTTGAACTCGAGCTTGCTCAATTTGTCAAGTATAATTTTATTAACCTTGGTTTGCTCTTAAAATTTTTCCAATATAATGGTAAATATTTGGCTGACCGGATCGTTTGACGCGACTTGCGCGTACGATCTCGAGTCAACCTGTGGCGGTTTTTCCGCTGCACTTGGACCAGCGACGTTCTCTTGCGCAATTTTTTTTATTTCCCTTTATCGGTCTCGTCGTTTTGACTGGCTTAGCGGTCTTAGGCTTATCGGTATTACGATCTCTTAAGCTTAAGTTCGGGTGTATCGGTTTCTTGAGAGTATCGCGCCTTTTTTGAAGCTCCTTTGCTACTTCACAACCACGATAGTTTGCTGGGTGCTTGCCTTTGCAGTTTATGCAGGTCGCCGGAGCCTGTTTATTTAAGTCACACCTTTCTGATAAGTGGTTGCCCGCACATTTTACACAATGTTTATTATTACAATTAAAAGCAGCACAGCGAAGTCAAATATCTTGGAGTTATACTTAACTGGAATGCACATATCAAGCCAGCCACAGAGCATGCTACCAGAGCATTGTGGGCCAGTAAACGCCTATACGGCAGAACTTGGGGTCTCTCTCCCAAAATGATACATTGGTTGTACATAATGATGGTTGGACGCATTATCACATATGCGGCCATTGTCTGGTGGCCAAAAACTCTCCAACAGACAACGGCAAACAAACTGCAGAAGTTGCAAATAATTGCATGTGTTGGTATCACAGGAGCAATGCGCCCTACGACAGCTCTGGAAGCTATTGCCGGGCTAACATCCCTACCAATCTTCATCAGGAATATGGGTGCTAGATATGCCATAAAACTGCAGCTGGATTATGACTATAAACCAGGTGATCTTGTGGGACAATCTACTCAACTCAATTCCTAAAAGAGATATGTTCTGCACTATACCAGAAGTTATGGTCAGGCAACATTGCTTCGGTAGGTTATTCCATGTTGAAATATTGGACCGCGGAAATTGGACCAATGGTGTACTAACACTGGACCCTAAAAGTCGGGTCTGGTTCACCGGCGGATCAAAAATGAACTCTGGAGTTGGAGCTGGTGTCTTTGGACCCAACACAAAGACTTCGGTACCTATGGGTACGACTCCCACTGTGTTTCAAGCTGAAATCTATGCCATTGAGATCTGCGCCAGACACAATCTTCGTAAGGGGATCAAGGGTGCTAGAATACATATTTTCTCACATAGCCAGGCAGCACATAGGGCATTATCGTCCAACCTATGGAATCCGTAACTGTCAAATCCTGCTACGATGCATTACAAGCCCTTGCCAAACATAACAGGGAAAAGCTCGGATGGGTCCCCGGACACCAGGGGATTGTGGACAACGAATCTGCAGATGAGCTGGCTCAGAATCTGCTTTCATTGACCTTTAACATAGATAAGGAAAGTATTACCACCTTAACAAGTTGAAGCAGTGCCAGGAAAAGGATTGTCGGTTATGAAGATGAAACATCCGAACACATTCTTTACGAATGCCCGATTCTACACTGGTTAAGGAAACGTATTCTCCACAAGGAGATATCTACTTCAGTGGTGCTGAAAGTTCCGCTACCAAAAACATACTTACTTTCATAAGGGAGGTAGTACGTCTTTTAGATTAACTCTAACCCTTCGTTACAATAGATCTTTCAGGTCGTAGTGTCGTTGCCACGCGGGCATGGGTTGTACAAGAGCAAAAAAAAATATAAAATGTCCAACAGTTGAATGAGATGTCATCAGCAAGGAGGAAGACAAGGAGTCTATTGCTTCCCCTGCCGCATTCGTCCCCACTTCCTGTTGCAAGCCTCAGAACACCCCAAGGTGGAGTCTTGTCCCCGCAAATATGGCTCCTTGTGGTGAATGAGATCTTGGTAATACTGAAGGAAAACGGCTTCAACGTGACGGCCTATGCGGACGATGTCATTATCCTGGTTTCGGGAAAATTTCCTCCAGTCCTAAGTGAAAGGCTCAATTTCGCGCAACAACTAGTGGATAACTGGGTCAACAGCAAAGGGCTGGGAGTGAATCCTTCAAAGACGGAGGTTGTTCTCTTCACTAAGAGGAGATCAATCCCTACCTTCAGACCCCCAAATATTGGTGGCACTGAACTAAGTATCTCAAGTTTAGCTCGGTATCTGGGCGTAGTTCTAGATTCCAAACTTAACTGGAAGGAAAATATTGCCGAACGCGTTAAAAAAGCAAGCGTAGCTTTCTACTCCTGCAAAAAGGCTTTCAGCAATACGTGGGGCTTCAAACCGGCTGTGGTGTACTGGATATACACGGCGGTTGTAAGACCCATTCTCACATATGGTTCACTAGTATGGTGGACGGCACTTGAGAAGCAATACCTGCTTTCAAACCTCACCAAAATCCAGAGGGCGGCGTGCATCGGAGTCATGGGATCAATGAGAACAACACCAACAGCGGCAATGGAAACCATGCTTAGTTTCATTCCGCTGGACATATACTGCAGCAGTTTGGCGGCTAAAACCGCTGTAAGACTGAGAGAAGGCCGGTTGTGGTCATCAAGCCTTTACGGCCCTGCCTCCATTCTGTCCCGATGGGGGATCACCAGCGGATTGACGGGAGCTGATCACATGAACCCGACGCTAGCATTCGAAAGGAGATTCACTACAAGAATTCCCGATAGAATATACTGGAAGAATCGAAGAACCATGAAGAAAAAGGAGTTGGCTTTCTATACCGACGGTTCTAAGATGGACGTTGGCACGGGAGCCGGAATTTATTGTGAGGCCCAAGGAATAAACCGCTCCTTTAGAATAAACGACGACTGCAGCGTCTTCCAGGCCGAGGTCGCAGCCATCATACAGGCTGCTGAAATTATACGTGAGAGTAATATCGTTGGGAAAACGATCACTGTCTATATAGACAGCCAGGCAGCCGTTAAGGCCCTGGACTCTGCCGTAGTTAGGTCGAGGCTCGTGAGAAGGTGTAAATCACCCTTAAACGAGATATCTAGAGCCGATGCGGTGACCCTCTGCTGGGTACCAGGGCATATGGATATCGAAGGTAACGAAAGGGCTGACGAGCTTGTTAGGAAAGGGTCGGCGCTGCACTTATCGCGGGCCCTCCCCTCTGTAGCAACCCCAATCAGTTTCTTGCGGAAAAAAATAGAGGGTGAAGTCACCGGTCGAGCAAACAGGCGCTGGGCTCATCTGGAAACATGCGCAACGGCCAGGGCGCTATGGCCGGCCTACAGCAAGAAGAGATCAACCTCTCTGGTAAAACTTAGTCGTTATAACGCACGGGTCGTTTCTGGCATAATTACCGGACATTGTGCCATTGGCGTTCACGCAGAGCGACTCGGTGTGCTGCATAATGACTATTGCAGAAGTTGCAGGGGCGAAGAACAAATTGAATCTGTTCGTCACCTGTTGTGTGACTGTCCTGCCCTATCCGTCAGAAGAATGAGGACTCTTGGTAGTTACTTCTTCTCGGAGCTGGAGGACTTGGGTAGTGTTGAGCTAGCGGACCTCCTGAGATTCATACCACTTTCTGGGTGGTTCTAACGGCGGATTTTCTTTACAGCGTTTCCAGGGTAAAATGATTCGGCACAATGGACCCGTACTGTTGGTCTCAGTGAGCAGTGACTCCTTGTCACAAGGCACCCATCTACCTAACCTAAGCCTCTGAATCATCCCTTTCTCAGTTAAGGCTGATGACGGTTTTTTCACTGCTCTTTGGCTCCTTTGACTTTCTCGTCATTTGGTAGTTTTTTTTCCGGATGACATAAATCACACCTCATTGAGAAATTTGTCCTTCAGTCTCCATGGGAACTGCTTTCTAATTAGACTTACATTTTAAAATCGTACTGTATGAATGGTGTTAGGTTACCTGAACAACTTGTCTCACTCTTGGAATTGAAATTGTATAGTCCACTATGATATAAACTATCTTTATGACTTTATGCAGAGCAGAGATTTTATGATGCATTTTTACATCTACCAAACGCACAATTTTAGTTTCTTGCATTTGATTTACTGCTGTTGAGAGCGCTGCCTTGACACAGTTGTATATCTCGAAATTCCTTTCTCATCTACTACACATATGTATATCCATTTTCTACTTAATTACGTTTCATCTCTACGATTGCAGCTTCTTGGAGTAGTAAAATTTCGTTTATATACCTGACAAGCTTGGAAATACTGCAACCAAATTTAGCAACAAAACTGCCAAACACAACTTGCTGCATCCAATTTTGCCATTAAAAGCAGAAAATTAATGACTTCGATGTTTGGCCTTGAATCGCGAGACAAACTACGTTCCTGTGTTGTTTATAGTGATGACAAAATATTTAAATTTTTAACACCAAATGCTAACCGCAATAGATAACATCATATAGATGGCCATTTATCTTTGGAGATGAAGTTTGTCGAAAAGTATCGGGTTTAGAAATTGTGACCTTTAATCATTAGAGGATGTGGGTGTATCTGTGCCTGTGGTATGAGTAGGTACATATCTTAGGAGTTTAATAGTGGTGAAATGGCATTAATTACCACTAGTGTATGTGTTTTATAACTTGGGATTATATGCCCTGATATGCAAAACTAAGATGACCTTGTAGCATCACTTAATACGGAGCACACAGTTGAGGGTAGTAACAGTCTAGCAATTTAGATTCCACATTGGCTATCGATAAGCACAATTTATGACTGGCTCATGGTGCTACGAATCCAAGATTTTATTGTCAGTGGTGCTAACTCTGGGGTAGAATAGATCAGGGTTTCAAGCGACAAACTTTTTTAGCCACAACGATTCTTGTCAGGTGGATTCAGTTGCGTGAAAGGGTACTTTGTTGAAGTCCCCTTGCCTTACGCACATCAGTCGATTTTTTCAGTTTTGTATTGGTCGTTCTCATGCTTATTGTCACCTACGTATATTCATCATTTCACCTCTTGTAGTACACATTGTTAAAGCTTCATAGCTTAATATCTCCAAGCCCAATGACACTTATAAATTTGTTTAATGACGAACCTAGATCAAATAAAAATGCGAGCTAGATTGGATTTAGAAGGGCTAGATGCATGTCAGAAGGTGAGGGCTAGAAGGTATACCACTTAGCTGTACGCATCATCATTTCCAAAGATTTGAAATTCTCCTCGACGACTCTACGCCATGGTAGTTCAGTATCAGATTGTGTAAGCATCATCAAGCTTCATATCATTGCATTGCATGAAGAACTTTGCAATCTCTCCGTAAGATGTGACAGTGAGAGGCTGAGAGCTTTTATTTACGTTGCGTTAACTAACAGCCCCTCACATAGCGGCGCTCCAATCCATACTCCATCTACTTCCGATTGACATCGTCAGTAAACAATTGGCTATTAGCTCGGCAATAAGACTGAGAGGCTCCAAACAATGAAAGGAGCAACACACGGGGCACGCCAAAATACTTTTGATGCACCGTCATCTCCCCAATTTCACTGACCAACTGCCCACTGAATATCAGTTCAACAGGGGACTTGTGCACTCAATATCGGACAAAACTGAGTGGACGCAACGTGATGTCCAATGCGATTCAATACAACGAATCGATGTCAATTTTCACGGACGGGTCCAAAACTAAGGACGGAATCGGTGTCGGAATCTTCTTAGAAGACCTGGATATACACCACCCTTTTAACCTTCCAAACCATTGCAGCATTTTTCAAGCTGAAGTTACTGGGGTTCACCAAGCCGCTGGCGGACTGACGGCTAATACACTATCAACATCGGATACTGTTATTTACGTTGACAGTCAGGGAGCCATCAAATCCCTCGCATCCAGCACTACAAGATCTAAGGTAGTGAAAGACTGCCGCGTATCTCTTAACGAGATAGCTGGTCAGTACAACCTCACCCTTTGCTAGGTACCAGGTTACTATGGTATGACATACTGAGGAATTGTGCAGCTGACGAGCTGTCTCGACAAGGCTCCTCAGGTACAAATAGCATAGCATTACCGATTTCGAAGCGGCTATGTCTTATGTTAAATCTTCTTCTTCTTCTTCCTATTTCAGCGAGGTTATGATCCAAAAACAAGGGATCATAACCTCCCACTTCGTAATGCTTTTTCAGGCGTAAATTACCCAAATGACCATCACAGTGTGCGGAAATGTGTTATCTCCAGGCAGATGTGGCCCAAATACTCCCGAAAAAGAACGTAAGATCTACTAAACAGAAACCGTGCAGATATCGCAAGAGTTCTGGCAGTTAGTACTGGCCACTGACCCATCGGGGTTCATGCGGCCAGAATAGTCATTGCATTTAATGCACACTGTCGCAGCTGCAATTCTGCTGACGAGATAGAAACAATCTTACACATCCTCTGCAAGTGTCCGGCTTTAGGCAATGCCAGACAGCGCACCTTAGGTAAATTCTTTTTCGACAACCTTATAGAGCTTGCGGAGATCAGCATTGGGGATATTATCAGCTTCCTCAATGTAACGGGGTGGACTTGAATAATCCTCACTCCTTTTTCTTTTCCTTTTTCCCTAGCAGTTAACGTCCTTTTTACATCCGATAGGTCACTTGAGTTGTGGTATTAAAACGGCTCTTCTGCGCTAATTAAGTGTCAGCATGGTTTTGCTGACACAACCACTTCTACCTACCTACCTAAGCCTCCCACTTCACCACATTTCTACTGATCCGCCTAATGTCTTATGTTAAGTTCCTTATCAAAACCGACGCGAGGAAGGTGGCCAATCATCGATGGCAACATCTAGACCATCAACTAGGCCAGACAACTTTGGCTAACACTTAACAAATCTAGGTCCATCGGACTCCTGAAACACAGGAGAGGAACCCTCTGCAGCATAACAAATGTTCTCACCGGACACTGCGTCATAGGAAGACATGCCCAAAGACTAGGCATCCCCTATAATGACTTCTGCAAAAGCTGTAGGGATGAAGAGGAATAAGAAACCATCAGTTACCTCCTATGCGCTTGTCCAGCGCTCACCGACATTAGGAAGGCGATTTAAGTTATATTCACAACGCCTGCGTGGCTAAAATCAACTCCTTCATACAACGAAGCAAATGATTCCTAGAGTAAGAGAGTCTAAGTGCATCCTCATCAAGGGTCGATCTTATGCCTTATCCTTCATGAGGGTAACCCAGTTGAACTCTCCAACCTTGTCGATCCTCCTCCATAGACTCTAAGTCGTCAGGAGGAATCGCCAGTCTCGTCCATTAGAGATATCGGACTTGATCCAACCATCTATTCTTAGGCCAGCCAAGGGGTCGCTTACCTGATGCTCCCATCTTCATTCTTCTATAAGAAAAAAAAAAAAAAAATGGTGATTAGCGATGTGCTTCATGCAGCTTTGTCGACGGGAAACGGAGGAATTCGATGGACTCTTACATCTCAACTGAAACATCTTGACTACGCTGACGATGTATGCTTACTCTCCCACAGAACTATGGACCTCCACCAAATGACAGCAGAT
This sequence comes from Brachypalpus laphriformis, assembly GCA_945910035.1. NCBI lineage: Eukaryota > Metazoa > Arthropoda > Insecta > Diptera > Syrphidae > Brachypalpus > Brachypalpus laphriformis. The sequence goes on along the minus strand of OX246753.1, from coordinate 17,819,110 downwards.
GTGGAGAGGGAGGCAGGCGTCATCGAGCGTCATCGGCTCAAATATGCATTGCTGGACAACCGGTAGAGAGAGTACAGGATTTCCAGTATCTTGGGACTATTGTCTCGACCGATGGTGGAACCGAACTGGATATAGCCAACAGGATCGCCAAAGCAAAGTCCGCGTTCGGGATGTTGTCCAAAATATGGCGAAGCAATGCAATCAGTTTGAGCACTAAGATAAGACTTCTGCTCCAACGTTGAATCCGTGCTGCTATATGGTTGCAGCACATGGAGAGTGACCACTACTATCACCAGAAAGCTGCAAACGTTCGTTAATGGGTGCCTGCGCAATATCTTAAGGATTTTCTGGCCCAATTGTATCTCTAACGAACACCTTTACGAGAGAACGGGTCAGGAACCAATAGACACAATCATCTAATGACGGAAGTGGCAGTGGATTGGTCATACGTTCCGAAAGGGTGACAGCTCCATAGCGAACCATACTATGCAATGGAACCCCTTATGATGGCAGAAGACCTGGCGGTCCTAGGAGAACATGGCGTAGAACAGTCGAGAAGGAGGCACGGCAGTTGGGGAAAAGTTGGGGAGAACTCATACACATTGCCAGAAACCGTACACGATGGCGCGTAGGCGTAGTCGAGGCCCTAGGACCCACAAGGGGATACAGGACATAAGTAAGTAAGTAAGAAAACAAACACACATCACCAGCGTAATCCAAGTGCTTGAAATAAGATATCATAGTCCATCATACTTCATGATTATCCCCAACCAATGTATATCGCCGTGGGCGCGGTGGCGTAAGTGGTTTGTGTGTCGGATCACTACGCATGAGGTTCCAAGTTCGAATCCCAGAAAATACCAAAAAGTCTTTTCACGGTCCCACCTCTCGCGAGCGTCTGACAAACATCCGAGAGTATTGTTGTCACGAAAAAGCTTCTCAAATCGTCGTTCGGATTCGGCATTAAACTGTAGGTCCCTTCCATTCGTGTGAAAAATATAACGCACACAACACGAGTGGTTGCGAGAAGCCAGGCCCTGGCACTTTAAAGAGCTGTTGCGCCAAATATTTGTATTTTTTTTTTAATGTAAGACAGGAAAAGCTCTGATTAGATACCATCAACTTTGCTTTTTTCTTTTTGCGTGCTTTAATCCCTGTGGTGCTGGGTGGACCAGCACGAATTCTGGAATGTGTTGTAGGATCGGATCCATGTCGCTGTCGCTCAGGTGTTTCAAAATCGAAGCGAAATGTTTCTTCCATATATTGAGCTGATCCTCATTCCAGATCAGAAAAGAACCGTCTAAACTCTTAACATGGTGTAGTTTTACAGCCTTGGCCACCTACCAGCTCCTTGGTGATTCTGCAGATGGCTTTGCTTTTGAAACTGTTTGCTGCTTATTCCTCGGCAAGGGCATTAATGCGATTGCGCCTGTCTCGGTTTACACTTTGTTGCACTTCCATCCTCTTCACATGTTGCCGTGACTCAAGCTTTTTTTCTGGTTAATGACTGAGACTGGTTAATTCGTAGGTCTCTGCAGAACAGCTCTCCAAAGCTCATCTACGAGTAGGTTCGCCTGCTCTGAAGTAGTGATTGCTTCCGCTCCTTGGGACAGATGGTCCAAAAATTGTGCATTGGGTGTACGAAATAAGATGGAATGCTTTCTGCTTAGAGATGCAATATGAAGACCAACAGGATGGTGGTCACTTATTATACCTACATTTGTATCCTCCTCGCTTGTTAAGGACATTTGAAAGGCAACCTGAAATAGAACTAGAAGCTTCTACTAAAATCGGGGAAAAAATAGGCCGATGACTAAGAAGCTGCCAAATTGAGGTCGTTTGGCCTTTTGTTGTTCCCTGTGGCAAAGGTATATTGGATCCGGTTATACAAGGCGTCTCCTTGTATATTCCAATAAGTGTGCCACATAAGCCCGTGGTTCATTATTAGTTCAGTAGAAAAAAATATATCCGGTAGGCCGCAAATCAACAGAATTCTGACTTTTCATAAACGATGCCTTTACATGGGCCAATGCCACTGCGTTCAGACAGAGTGCAAGAATCTCCACACAATTACCAATCTTCTGAGAATAATTTGCATTCCATCAAACTGTTTAGAGCCTGAAACAAGCTGAAAGAGTAAAATGGTTTAAAATTACCGCAAGATTTATTAACTCGTCCTTGCTCCCTCGGCTTCGTTTAAATATAGCCCGCAGTAGCCCATTCAAATTATGATGTTTCCTGATGCCAATAAATTTAAAAATATTCAGAACAGAGAAAAGCATACCAACCAGCTATGCGCCAGAGTGCACGTTTTTTTTCTCAGGCATCCTCACCGGCGCGGTGGAGAACGTGTGCGTTAAATCAAACCAGCCACGTTAACTATACCATTGACAATGTAATAAATTTTGAATCTAAAGACCATCCAATCTAGTTGCATACAAAAAGACTCAGTTCTCCATCCAATCCACATGCATATTCAAAACTTTAGCTAATTATCTGTAACTAAAACCGTGGGGATAGAGATAGCTCGGCTCCCACCGATCGAACCCACCCATCCACTGTGCCTCTACTGTGCGCAGTCGACTTTTTCTATTTTTATTTTTCATAACCAGCCCCGAGGTGACTATTGCAAATTTTCTTGTTTTACCCTACTGGTTCTACAAACACCTGGGCGCACTTGGGCCTTTCAGACGAGACTAGCTGCTGCGGTAAGGTAATTCAAATTGCGGCAGTTGTTCATTTATCCTCCTGCCGCCTTTTGAGATTTTATTTTTTTTTATACTCTATTCGATAGGGTATATTCATTTTGACACATAGTTTGTAACATAAAGAAATAATGGTATACGGGATAAAGATACCCAACTTCACCTCTAAAGAAATACATGTTTATTGCAACCTATAGATATATGCTGTTGCTATACTTTATACTTTTTATAGACTTCTTCATTGCTAACAAGTCTTCCGTGCAGTATGGTTTTCGCAGATGCCGTTCAACACGAGTTCTGCTGAGTTGAGTAGCCCCTCTATGGACCTCAGCTATTGAACAACATGGCGAATCAAAAGCGGTTGCACTAGACAACTCAAAAGCGTTTGATTGAGACTGGAATAGTGCTTTACTAAGCAAACTAGCTTCGTATTAACTATCACAGCAGCTCTGCGGATGGATGGACAAATTTCTTCAGGAAAAAAGCAATTCAGGTTGTTGTCGACAGTGTGTCTTCCGGCGCATTGGCTATTAATGCTGGTGTACCTCAAGGATCTGCAATGGGGAAAAGCAACCCTTCTTCAACTCGACGAAAACACAATTCACCACCTATTCGCCAGCTTCAAATGGATAATCAAATAATCGATTCCAAGGAGACTAGGTGTGTCACAGTACACTCTGGAGCAACATGGCATGATCACATATCCAACATCGCAAAAATCAGCTTCAATGAAGATCTATTTAGAGCAAAGAAGTACTTTACACCGCCGCAATTTTCTCTTTTATATATACAAAGCACAAGTTAGACCGGGGCTTGAGTACTATTTTCATGTTTGGAGCTCGGCCTCAAAGGTCAGGTTAGGTATGTGGGCTGGTAGAAAACCCCTTCACCACACTCAGGTCAATATAGACCCAATGTGATACCCATGTGGGGAAAGAAGGTAGATTAGAGAATCCCTTGCTTGTGAAAAGCAGAAAATAAATCCTCTTTTGTACATATCCCAAAGAAAGCATTTAGTACTTACTGTGCCCGATATACAAACCATCCAGAGGATTTGATAAAGTTTGCGATGTCGTTTATCGGTTTATCGGACCGGATTTAGAAATCCTTAAAGAAGTATTTTCCAAGGAACTTATTTCTCAAATGATAGAGGCCTTCCTGAACCGCCTCGTCACCGCAGCCTCTACAAATGTCTTCGTTCGTCACACGTAGCTTTCTCATGTGGTATCGCATAGTGTTATGCCTCGTAATAAATCCTATTAGAGCAGAGAGGGATTTTCTATCCCTCTATATGAGTCTAATGGTTCTTGGTTTCTCGAACGTCGGCCATAGCTTCTTCGTGGTGACAAAAGTATCTAACCTGTTGTTAGCCTTCGTTAGGGCTTTGTTTCTTGCGTTGAGTTTGAGTGTGCAAGGCGGGATGTACATTGAGGAGTCGGATTGGTCAGAGTTTAGTGCTGAGCCATCTCTAGCCAGTTCGTGGACTTTCTCATTTCCTGGTATGCCTTCATGCCTTCATCGCAATCTCACGGGCTGCTATTGTCACTGCTAGGACCTCTGCCTGGAAAACGCTGATATAGTTCGGAAGCCGAGCTGACATGGAGATACCAAGCGATTAAGAGAAGATGCCTGCACCTACACCTATTTCCATTTTCGATCCATCGGTGTACGAGTACACAGCTATGGATCGCTCGTTAGACGTTGTCATTTTCCTGCTCGAAGGGCTCGTGAAGTCTAGGTAAGGCGTTATGTAATCTTTTTTTTTTTTTTTTGATTGGGAGGGGTAATCTTCAAAAGACGAAACTCAGTACGTCCTGAGTGTGGGACTCTTACCCACTAAACCCCCCTCCCACGACCGCCCCATTCCCCGCGGTACTACCGTTAAGCATTTCATCGCGGGGGGGGGTTTTAGTCTGATGTATTCGACTAGTGCATGTTTGCATTTTCCTGCTCAGCATTTATTGTATTTCGCCGGTCTGATTCTTTCCCTTCTCTTTCTAGGGTTCTTAGAATCTTCATTATGCGCATTGTGCTCCTAGCGACTGCGTCCCATGCCTCCTGGCTTTTGAGCATTTCGCCAACGATGTTTTCTGGCGTCAGTGGATGGCCGAGTTCACTCCTTAGTGCATTCCTTTCGTCGAGGAATCTTGGGCATTCAAAAAATATATGTTCTGCGTTTTCTACGCAGTCAGAGCAATGCGGACAGTAAGGGCTATTGTCGTGTTTATACTTATGCAAGTACGAACGAAAGCATCCATGGCCCGTTAGGAACTGCGTTAAGTAGAACTCAAGTTGCCTGTCGAACCATGGCTGGATTTGGTGTATGAGCCTATGGGTCCACCTGCTTTTCTCAGAAGCATTCCAGCGTTCTTGCCATTCTCTTAGGCTTTCTGCTCTATAGAGCTGGTTTTCGCTGGCCTGGTTTCTTTCTCTTCTTGCGCAGTACTGACGTTGCTGTTCTACTGCCAGGATATCTATTGGGAGCATTCTCGCTACCACGCAGGCTGCATCGCTAGAAGTAGTGCGAAATGCGCAGCTAGCTCTCAATGCGCATATTCGATACACAGATGTGATATGTGATCTGTATGTTTTAATTGCCATGGCCCCGGCCCAAATTGGTGCGGCGTATAGGATTATAGACGTAACCACTCTAGCCAGCAGTAACCTACGGCTATGTCTTGGTCCTCCTATGTTGGGCATGATACGCGCGAGTGCAGCACTTGCTATTGCACCTTTTCGGCCTAAATACTTTAGGTGATCTCTAAATGAAAGTCTCGTATCTATCATGATACCTAGGTATTTTATATGCGGTTTAGATGTGATTTCATGGCCGCCGACTATAATGGTGAGAGTTTCTACCTTCTTCCTACTACTTATCAGGACTGCTTCAGTTTTATGCTCCGCCAGTGTTAGACCAACTGAGATGAGCCATTTTCGTATTATCCTTATTGTCGCATTGCTTATCTGTTCCACCGCCTCCAACAGTTTAGCAGTGACAATAATGGCGATAGCATCGGCAAAGCCCACTATTTTTGTTTCTTCGGGTATAGGAAGTCGCAGTATACCGTCATACATAATATTCCAGAGCAAAGGGCCAAGGACTGAGCCCTGTGGTACTCCGCCTGTGATCTTATATTCCTTGGGGCCGCGGTCTGTATTGTATACCAAGATTCTGCACCTGAAGTAGTCAACAATAATGTCTATGAGGTATTGTGGAACTCTCATCCTTCTGAGCGCTTGTAAGATGTGACTTCAATTTGCCGTATTGAAGGCGTTTTTTATGTCCAGAGTTATAACCAAGCAGTACTTTTTGGAACCGCCTCTCCATATTCTTCCCTGTATAGCCTCTTGTGCCGTTTTAACTACCACACTGATTGCATCTGTTGTTGAGCGCGCTTTTCGAAAACCGTATTGGTGTTCTGAAAGACCTCCAGATTCTTGAATTGCTGCCTCTACCCTGTTACAGATGATTCGCTCCAATATTTTGCCAGCCGTATCTAACATACAGAGCGGGCGGTATGATGATGGTTCATTTGGTGGTTTCTTACCTTTGGGAAGAAGTACTAGGTTTTGCCATTTCCACTGATCCGGGAAGACTCCTTCCTTCAGGCACGAGTTGTAAATGTTAATAAACATTTCTGGGCTTACTTTTATAGCTGTCTTGAGTGCTATATTTGGGATACCATCTGGTCCAGGTGCTTTTTTATCTCCAATTTTATTACAAATCTCGGTTATTTCTTATATGGTTACCTCTCGGATTGTTGGTGCCTCTTCTATTGGATCATCCGAGAATGCGTTCTTTTGTTGATGTAATCTGTACTAGATACATTGCCTAGATCTCTCTGCATTGCATTTGTTCTCCAGCTATATGTTTGGCTTAATCTTACGGTACTAAGAGCCGCCGTTGCTTGTATAAAGATGTTTAACGGAAGCAGGTTGAGAATGACCTCGAGTCCTGCTGTAGGTGTCGTTGTCATCGCACTGGTTATGGCGATGCACGCTAGTCTTTGTACTTTTGTGATAGCAGTTTGGTTGTTTATTTTTCTGGCTGCTTGCCACTATACAAAGCTGCCATAAGTTAATATTGGCTTTATTATAGCTGTATATATCCATTCGACCCCAAAACACTATCTAAATCTACTTGACAGCATCCAGAGGTGAGCAGTTCGTTAAATAGAAGATCCAGCACTAACATCCAACCTTCAATTGTTGGCAGGTGTCAGATTTATTATTATTATATTTGCAACTTGGTACTAAGGGTTCGATTGTATCAGTCACCCTACCTAGCTAAACCAATTCCCACAGTTCGACTGTATATTAGTGCAATGCTTGATTGTATCAGTCACCTCGCCTTTTATTATACACTCCACTATTTCCACGGTCCACCTAGGTACGGGTTTGATTGAAACAGTCACCCTAACTAGTTAACACCTTATGCACAGCAGTACTTAGAGTTTGATTGAATCAGTCACTCTATTACCCTTACGCACATCTACACCTGCACGGTCTACCTTTGTATGACGGGTTCGATTGAAACAGTCACCCCACCTAGTCAACACCCATGCATAGTAGTACTTAGAGTTCGATTGAATCAGTCACTCTACTATGCGTATGCATCTCTACACATACACGGTTTACTTAGACATCGCGATGTAGGAAAGGCAGGCCTATAAACGCCTGGATCAGACAAATGCGACGACATCGGCATTTCATTGGCCTCAGTAACCGAGTGATCCAAAATCGGCAGGCCTGCCGATATTTTCTGAGGTCAAATAGGCGAACCCCACAGGCGGATCAGTAGAAATGCGGTGAAGTGGGAGGGTTGTGATCCCTTGTTTTCGGATCATAGCCTCGCTGATAAAAGGAAGAAGAAGAAGACCCGGTTTACTTAGACCTGCCAATATAACTTACACAACAGTACAGGGGGTTCGATTGAATCAATCACCCGCAACACTTTTTTGTACTCTATACCTTCCCGGTACATAACGACTTAGGGTTGATTGAGTCAGTCACCCTCTCTAGCCACTTCAGGCACAGATATTCTCAACCAATACCTTCCTGAGAAAGGTTAAGGTTCCCCCGGTAATCGGTGATTCCTCCGGTCCCAACTCTATGTGGTATCACAATGGTCTAAGTATGTCCTGACCCTGTCAGGACAGCCATCGTACCTAACCTAACCTAACCTAACCTACTTCTTCTTCCTATTTTGGCGAGGTTATGATCTGAAAACAAGCGCTCATAACCCTCCCGCTTTGCTGCATTTCTACTGATCCTCCTATAGGGTTCGTCTGTTTGACCTCAGAAAATGTCGGCAAGCCTCCTGGCGTTTATTTTTATTTATTTAGTGCAGTGATTTCAGAAGTTTAGTTCTGTGTCAAACCACACCCCTAAGTATTTAAATTCATCAACCCTTGCGACTAATTGTTCATTATATTCAATATATGTGGATGTCAGGAGTATTTTTGCATAGGATCATGTATTACATTTTTTTATATGCTTATGAGTGGCTATCTAGCATCCAAGTTTCTTAAAATCTTCATTTATACTTTTTTGAAGGGAGCAAGTACTGCTTTCATTATTAACCAGACATACTTAGATCATCCGCGAACATAAACAATTCTCCTTTAAAAGAGAGAGTGCGCAGGTATCATTGATATAGATGCAGAATAGTGTCGGCCCAAGCATGCTTCCTTGTGGTACACCGCATTCAGCCTCAGATTCAGAGCTTCTCATCCCATCTAATTGTTTATATTGCCGCCGATTTCTGAGATATGAGCTAGGTTAGTTTAGGTATATGAGCTGGCAGGAAGAGACGCTCTCTGCCACACTCAGATCAGCGTTGACCCATTGTGATACCCATAGGGGAAAAAGTAATCCCTTACCCATTGAGGCCTAGTGAAAACCGGCAAAAATTATACAAAACTCAATCACTTACTTGGTTTCTGCATACAAACCACCCTGATGATTTGATGAAGTTCAGCATATTTCCTATCGTAGCGTCGGAGAGCTCCTCGAGATCTTGGAAGAAATATTTACCAAGGAACTTTTTCCTGGAGTGTTTAAGATTCGGACAGTGGCACAGAAAGTGGGTAGTGTTCTCAAAAACTCGCTTGTCACCACAGCCTCTACAGAGTTCCTCCTCCGTTAGGTGTAGGTAGGTAGGAAGGAGTGGTTGTGTCAGCAAACCATGCCGACACTTAATTAGCGCAGAAGCGCCGTTTTTTTACAACAACTCAAGTGACCTAACGGATGTAACAAGGACGTTAACTACTAGGGAAAAGAAGAAGAAAAAGGGGGTAAGGATTATTCAAATCCACCCCGTTACATTGAGGAAGCTGATAATATCCCCAGTGCTAATCTCCGCTAGCTCTATAAAGGTTGTCGAAAAAGAGTTTACCTAAGGTGCGCTGTCTGGCCTTGCCTAAAGCCGGACACTTGCAGATGAAGTGTAAGATTGTTTCTATCTCGTCAGCAGTATTGCAGCTGCGACAGTGTGCATTAAATGCAGTGCCTATTCTGGCCGCATGAACCCCGATGTGCCAGTGGCCAGTACTAACTGCCAGAATTCTTGCGATATCTGCACGGTTTCTGTTTAGTAGATCTTACGTTCTTTTCCGGGAGTATTTGGGCCACATCTGCCTGGAGATGACACAGTTCCGCACCCTCTGCCATCTACTATCCGCCTTTAGCAGATAGTGCGCGAAGATGCCTCCCTTAAGGACCCCCAACGGGACGTTCACTTCCTTTGCTAGGGAAGCATCAAGGGCAGATCCTTGCCGCGCGAGTTCATCAGTTCGCTCATTCCCCTTAATGTTGCTATGACCCGGAACCCAAAGGAGACCAAGCGAGGCGAGTTCTTTGCACTGTTCTACTAGCCTTGAGGATGTAGTGGCAGATACTATAGCCTTGATAGCCGCCTGGATGTCAATGAGGATGGCAATGGTATTTAGGGGTGTAGAGGTTTGCTTAAGTATGCGGCAGGCCTCACGTACAGCAAAAACTTCCGCCTGGAAGACACTGCACGAATCAGGAAGCCGGTACGACCTGGAAATATTGAGGGCATCAGAGAATATCCCCGCCCCTACCCCGCAGTCCATTTTAGAACCGTCGATGAAAATTGTTGATTCGAACTCATTTATCAGTACACCAGTTTCCCATTCCGCCCTGGTTGGGAATCTGACCGTGATGTCATTTCTAAAGTTCACTGTGGGAGTTATATAGTCGGTCAGATTAGCTGCCAGATCCTGCGGTAGCAAATTCAGGATACTGCTGTGACCATACGGATTGGTGCACCAGCATCCTGTTTCCTTTAGCCTGACCGCACTACATGCTGATAACTGCATAATGTGAAGATCGAGTTGTAAAAGGTGCAGAATAACGTTCAAGGCATCGGTTGGACATGACCTCATCTCACTCGTTGCGCCTATAGCCGCAGTTCTTTGTACCCTGTTGATAAGTTTGATGTTATAAGCTTTCCTTAGCGCAGGCCGTCAGGCGTAGTTTCCTAGTTTCTTCAAGTGGTACCGCAGATAATTGTGCCCCGTGATGACGCCCACGAGGATGGAAAGGGATTTCCTGTCTTTCCTAGTAATTCTCTTGGTCTTTGCTTTATCGAAGGATAAGCATAGCTTCGTAGTGGTGGCACAAGTTTCAAATGGCTTCATTCTCTGCAACGAGCTAGAGTGCAAGGAGGTATACACACTGGCTGCTGAGCCGATTCTTGCTAGCTCATCGGCTTTCTCATTGCCTGAGATACCCTCGTGTCCAGCCTTCATGACCAGAGATCCAGCGGAGCGATACTGTGTGCTGTGTTCCAAGAATCCTGAGCTCTTCTCGACAACACTTCAAAAGCTTCGATTTAATTTCTATGGCAGTAATCGCTTTTATTGCTGCCTGGCTGTCGATAAAGATGGTGATACCTTCTGGCGGTATTACCCTTACCGCAGACTTACGCAAATAGCAAATAGCTCTTTGAGTATTGGGATAATTATCAGTGCAGATTTTTGCAGCATGATCGGTATAATCCCATCAATTCCTGGCGATTTAAATGGGGGAGAACGACCTAATTGCCCACTCTACTCTATCCTCTGTTACCAAATCCGCATTGGGGCCCGATTCAATGTGACTGTTGTTATTAGCACTGCTGCGTGGTACGGTCGTACACTCCGAAAAATGCGTTTTATTCAGCCTTCACAATCTAGAGATTCCGAATAAGACCCGGTCCAGTTTCCTTCGTGGTCCTTTAGGGAACCAGTAGTTTTGGATTCTCTGGAGAGGATTTTCCTCAATCTAGCAGTTTCTGTTGTACCCTTTATCTCGTCACAAACGCGTTGCCACGACTGTCTTTTGACTTTTTGTGTTTCGCTCTTGAAGTTCCTTTGACTGGCCTTGTATAGTTCCCAGTCCGAGTCAGCTCTTTTTGATTTTGCCAGATTCAGGGGTTTCCTTGTTTCTCTCCTAATGCTGGCCAGTTCTTTGATCCATCATGGGGGTGAGACTTTTGTCTTAGGTTTAAATGCGGGGCATGCCTTAGGCCGAAAGCCTCTTTAAAAACAGCAGTCATTTCCTCGGCTTTCCGGTCGATGTTCGCGGGCCTATGTAAATAGCAATTCAATTCAATTTATTCAATAGTTTATGAGTACAATAAGACTGGGTCTTTTTTAGTACATAGTATTATACACTTAGCAAACTAAAAATGTTAAAGGATATTTAACTTAACAAAATAAAATATTATATAAAAGGAAGGAAACAGAGTATTAAAGGAAAAAAGAATAGTGCTGTGTTTATTGCTGCAATGCAAAATGGACAAAAATAGCAGATTTAAAACTTGCAAGGTTGTTATTAGAATATCCCCTGATGTGAGTGGGCAATGCATTCCATAATCTAGTGGCGTGGACAAAGAAAAGGCGAGAGGAGTTAACTCTTTTGAAATAAGTCTAAATGTTCTGGTGGATCTGGGAAATTGCAATCTATTAAATAAATAGGGCGGTGATCTTGTACGCATAATGTTGAACAGAAATATACAACACCTCGCGTTAAGAAATTGTTGCACGATACAACCCAGAACTAATTTACTATATTCAGATATATGGTATGAGCGTGCCTAGGTAACCCAAAGATATATCTAACTGCATCATTAAATGCTACTTGCAGCTTATGAAGAGAAACTGCGTCAGGCTTGCAATAGACCACCTCTGCGTATCCTATAATAGGGACAATCAGCGTTTTAATTAGTTTAAGACGGGTTGCGACAGGTGTGAAAGGTGCAGTAAACCATAATTTACGAAGACATCCATAAATACGACCAACAACATAATTAACATGATTAGAACATGTTAGATCTGAGTTAAGAACGAAACCAAGTGTACTCACAGATTCAACTACATTAAGTTTGGTATCTGCCAAACAGATATCAGGCAAAGTATTGCGATTAAAAGTGCGGGGTGAGATCGGTATAACCTGAGACTTAGATGCATTCAAAATTAGTCCGTTGGCAAGTGACCAATTATATACATTTGTGAGATCTTTATTAACACATGAGACAAGTTCATTTACACAGGTCAATGGGCGAGACAAATACAATTGAACATCGTCGGCATATAAGTGAACAGCCACAGATTGACATACAGCAGGACGATTATTTATAAACATACAGAATAGAATGGGTCCCAAAATTGATCCCTGTGGTATTCCCAGATATACAGGCTTAAAATCTGACTTCTTTTCACCGATGACCACTCGTTGGAACCGATTTGACAAAAAAGACTTTACAAGTTTGACAGCCGTCGGAGAAAAATTAAACAAGTTGCGCAGTTTCCAACAGAGTATACCATGATTAACTTTATCGAAAGCCTTTGAGAAGTCTAGTAGTCACAGAAGCGTAAGAAAACCTTTATCAAACTCACGTCTTATATCGTCCAGAATGTTAACCATGGCTGTAGTACAACTATGGTTAGACCTAAAACCAGATTGAAAAGGATATTTTTTTTTGTTTTTTGTCGGGATAGGAAACACTCGACTGGAGCACTCAGACACAACTGGTCCATTGTACTGCCAGAGAGCAAACCCTGATTTACCCATTTTACTGGAATTTCCTTGACTTTCGAAGAAAGCCAAGCAAGCACTTCAGTGATGAGAAGCTTACAGTACCAGCACTCACCACATCCGCACCGAAGATCTGCCACCTGATACGAGCAAAGGCCGGAAACTCACAGAGATAATGTTCCGCGGTGTCGTCGCTCTCTCCACAAGCGTCGCAGATTGTAGTGTCACTTAAGCCTATCACGTTAAGGTGCTTGGCAAAAGCGAAGTGGCCTGTCAAGACGCCGATAAGTTGTCTACAGTCTTTTCTGCTGAGAGACAGCAAGAATGCCGCTGATTTCTTACAGACGTCCGGGAGCATGCGTTTAGTCAACCTGCAACCTGGAGAGTCATGCCACACACAATTGTGCTCGTGAGAGACCCAATCAGCAATGGAAGCCCTAACCGAAGACGCTGGAAGACCCAACGCGGGTTCGGGACCTGAGAAAGCCTCCTCTGAGCCTTGTCTAGCAATCTCATCGGAGATCTCGTTCCCCAAGATCCCAGTGTGACCTGGGACCCAGATAAGAGACAGAGAATTCAGCCTTGCGACCGAGTTCAAAGAGTTTTTGGTTTCACGAACTATTTTGGAAGTGGTTAAAGGGTTAAGCAAGGCCTTAAGCGCAGCCTGACTGTCACTACAGACACAAATGCTACGTCCCTTCCACCTGTTCTTCACAACATAGTTCATGGCCATTAGGATTGCATAAGTTTCCGGTTGGAAAACAGACGCATATTTGCCTAACGAGAAGTGAAGTCTAATGTTGTCGACTTCCACGAAGACACCAGCGCCAGACCCTTGACTGGTTTTGGAACCGTCCGTGAAAATACGACTACATTCCATTCCCGGCTCAGACTCTGACCGAAGCCAGTCCTGGACACAAGGAAAGTCGACTCTGAATTTGCGCATCAGCTGGAGTTCTGGTGTCATTGCATCAGACGGCATATCCATAAGACAGGAGTCGTAAGATAAGTGTCGCGCAAGTTCATCAAAGTTCCAGTGTGGAGTATACCAAAAACCGCCTCGCCTAAGACGATGGATGGCTTTGATAGTGCAACCCATGATATAAGTATCAAGGGGAGGTAAGTTCAGCAAAGCGTCTAGAGCAGAGCCAGGCGTACTCGGGAAAGCTCCCGAGCAGCCGAGACAAGCCGTTCTTTGGAGTTTCGCACAAAAGGCAACCACATATTTACGCGAGAGCCCCTTCCACCAAACAACCGACGCATATGCGAGGAAAGGTCTTATCATAGCCGTGTAGATCCAGAGAACCTTATTCGGTGATAAGCCCCAAGTCTTGCCAAAAGCACCCTTACACTGCCAGAAGACTGAGAGCGCCTTGGATGTTTTCGACTCGACGTGTTTGGACCAATGAAGTTTCTTATCTAAAATCACTCCCAGATATTTGGCTTCATTGGAAATGCGAATGGTGACGCCTTTTAGTACTGGCTGAGTCAGACCGGTCAAAATCCTCCTTCTCGTAAAAAGAACAACCTCAGTTTTAAGAGGATTCACCGAAAGCCCACTCCTAGTACACCATTCATCGATCATGTCCAGAGCCGCCTGCGCGTTAGCACAGACCGTCGCCAGGCATGGCCCGACAGAAAGTACGGCGACATCATCCGCATATGCCTGAGCGTAGACTATTTAGAGTGTTCAACAGAGAGTCGACCACCATGCACCATAACAATGGAGACAGAACGCCACCTTGCGGACAGCCCCTGTTTACCCCTGTCATAACATATTGGCCACAATCCGCATCCACTACCAACGTTCTATTCATTAGCATTGCTTTAATCCACAACACTAATGTTTCATCTACCCCGTGTTGTCTGGCAGAGTCGCACATGCAGTCAAAAGTTGCATTGTCAAAAGTACCCTCAATGTCGATGAAGATACCCATCGCGTATTCTCTCCTATCAAGCGCGCATTCAATTCTGGCCACTAGAATTTGAAGTGCGGTCTCACAGGATTTCCCACGCTGATAGGCATGCTGCATCTCCGATAGTGGATGCAGTTTCAAAGCAACTTTGCGCACGTGAAATTCTACCAGTCTCTCCATACTTTTCAGTAAGAAGGATGTCAAACTTATAGGTCTGAAACTCTTGGGGAGCGAATAGTCTTCCTTACCAATTTTCGGTATGAAAGCTACTCTGACTGTCCGCCAAGGTGTAGGAATATATGCCAGCGCCAAGCCAGCGGTGAAAATTCTTTTCAGAGTTGGCAATAGCTGATCTATACCCTGTTGCAGCATAGCTGGATATATTCCATCGGTGCCAGGCGATTTGAAACCATCAAAAGATGCCACAGCATATTTGATGGCCTCATCTGTTACCACGGCTGATGCAATATACCAGCTGCGCCGAGTTTTCTGACTTAGATCAAGCTCAGCCTGGGTAAGCGGGCCAAGCTGCGACCTAGTGATTATCCGATTGCCAGGAAAGTGAGTCTCCAGCAGAAGACTAAAAGTTTCCGCTTTCGTCTCAGTAAACTTGCCATCAGATTTTCTCAGTGACTCCGGTTTGGTCGGCTTGCCCCTTTTGAGAACCTTAACCAACCTGCTGGTTTCACCGAGTGTCTCGATCTTTTCACAAAAATCTCTATAAGAAGCACTTTTCGACAACCGAATTAACTTCTTGTAGTCTTTTTGCTTCGATCTAAAAAGATTCCAGTCACCTTCTAAATTTGTCTTGAGTGACCTATTTAGAAGTTTTCTGGATTCTTTCCTAAGTCGCTGCAGTTCCGGGCACCACCAGGGAACCGGAGTTCTGCAGGGGGTTTTTGTCAATGGGCACGTCAGTTCAAAACAGCTGGTAAGGACACTAGTCAGGTTTTGAACAGCATCCTAACCTTTCGTTTCGTTCTGAGTTTAGTTGGAGTTTTGACAGATCTGTCTAGCTCTTCCCTAAACCGCACCCAGTTGGTTTTCCTCGGATTCCTCCTCTCCTGCAAAGTTATGGCCTCGCATTCGATTTGGAAAACGATGTATCTATGGTCTGACAAGGACACTTCCGGCAGTACCCTCCAGTTAGTAATTGACTTGAAATACCTATTAGATAAAGTCAAATCAATTACCTCCTGCCTCCTTGCCGTAACAAAAGTTGCCTGGGAGCCAATATTGTTAATTACCATGCCAGACGATAGTATAAAGTCTAGGAGATGGTTTCCTCGTGTGTTACATTTGCTGCTGCCCCAGACTGTATTCTGAGCATTCGCGTCGCAACACATGACTAGTCCCATCTCCCGAGTGTCACAATACTTTATGAGTTCGGCAACCGCCTTCGGTGGTGGAGGCATTACCGAATCATAAGGGAAGTAAGCCGACGCAACGACGAAGGTTTTCCAACTTCCGGTCGTTTCGTAGCTTACAGCTGCAGCAACCAGGTCCTGTCCACAAAATTGTCCAAGCTTGGTTACTGAGAGGAAATTCGGCACAATTAGACAAGCTCTCGGTCTTTCAGATCGCTCGTCACATAGCACCGTTACTCCACGAACACCCCCAAAACCACATATGCGCTTGTTCCGCACGTATGGCTCCTGGATAGATGTTATGTGGGGTTTTGTACGCACCACAGAAAGTCTGCTACTTAAGAGAGCGGTAGCAGCCTTTGAGTGGTGGAGGTTTATCTGCGAAAATATCAAAGATATAGTCGCAGTTTTATTAGCAGAACGGCGCGCACCAGGTGCGCACATGCGTCAGCCATTTTCTGTCCACTAGTGCTGGGACCTTTAGGGGTAACAGCACCAGTATCCACCAGATTTTGTGCGCAGATAACGCCACCGGTAAGAGTGTGCCCGGCAGAAGAGCGCGCATCAGATGCGCACACGGTTCCACTAAGAAGAGCAGGCGAAACTTGCTCCATCAGATTGGACCTGTTCGAGCCGACCGAAAAGGAGCCAGCGTTAGGTCTGAGGGATTGATCGGCTCCAGTTGGAATACTTTCTGCCGACCTATGCTTCTTTCCTGTCGCTACTGAAGGATGACTGCTTTTGGCGCTTGCGCCTTCAGCTGACTCTGCAGCCTCTTTGCACCGCGCCATTGCCGCCTTCCTTCTTCTCCTTTTCAGTTGACTCTTAGTCAGGAGCCCATCGGAGTGCGCCGCTTCGGGAGCTCGTTCAGCCTTATTGGTTTCCCGAGTCGAACCGTCATCGACACAACTTCGACCAGCTACCCTTCTATTGAGACAGAGATTAGCCGTTCCAGCCGAAGCCTTTCCGCCACTTTCTTTGCCATTCCAGCCCAGTCTACCAATCGAGTCAGAGACAGAGCTGCAGGAGTCTTCTGGAACAAGCGTCGCTACTACTTCTGATTCAACGCCAGAGACGGGGGGTAAAAGTATGGTGGTTGGGACCTCCAGAATCCTCGTCCCGGCCGTAGTCAAAGAGACCACGGGTGGATTATCGTTTTCACGAGTACCACCTGGAGTAGATACCGTACAAGTTTCTTCCATCATACCTTCAACAGGTTTTGCGTCACAGTCAAGACGTCCTCAGCCTTTAGTTCGATGTCTCACCTGGGGTCCTTTCGGACCCTTAGGGTCATTGACTCTTAAGCCGTTCCGCCACGTCAAGGCAGCTGAAGAATGGGAACGGATGGGAAAAGGACATAATAGTGAGTTAGACTTCAGGTGATTTTGGATTTGTTTGGCTATAATTTTCTCCAGGACTTTAGACAAACACGGTAGGATACTTATGGGTCTGAAATCGTTAGTGCAACTTGCTCTAGTTTTCTTCGCAATTGGAATAACTTTTGCCAGTTTCCAGCTCAGTGGAAAAGTTGAAGTCATAATGCAAGAGTTATTATTTGAGCTTGAATTATTTTTACGAAGCGCAGTGGTATTCCATCTTCACCTATAGAATTCGATTTGATGGCGGCTATGACGAGAACAATATCGGCCTCAGAGACAACCTGAAAGTCTAGTTCACAGTGTGGAGACGATGTGGTAATTTCACGTGGGTGAAAAGTAGTGTTTACTGTAGAATGAGACAAGAACTTTTCATTGAGATCATTGGGATCCAGTTTACAATCGCTAGTGCTCTTTGAACCAATTCCGATCTGTCGAAGATTTCGCCAGAGTATTTTTGGCGGAAGAGCGGTATCAAGTTTGGAGCAGAAGTAATTACGCTTGGCAGTTACACAAGTTGCATTATTACGTGCACTCTTTTAAATTTTCCAATTATTTATTGATGGATTGCGTTTCCATTTATTATACAACTTGTTTCTATATTTAAGAGCAAAGACAACTTCAGATGTAAAGCATGGACAAACATTATTACAAATACGAACGGTTTTAGTGGGGACATATTCACTATAAAGGGTTGTTATAAAATTATTGAAAATATTAAGCTTTTTGTTAGGATCTGGTTCCATTCTACAAAGCTCCCAAGGTAACAAATTGACGGCAGTACTAAGCGCATGTGAGTCCACGGACTTAAAATCTTTAAACGTAAAACATGTAGGAACAGGATTGCGTGAAAAATTGACATTATACGTTCAGAAGAGCAAGTCGTGATCTGAAATACCGGCGAGTGATAACTGATCGAACAAGAGAACGGATTCAGAATCGGATACAATAACTAGATCTAAAAGACTGGGAGTCGAATTCGGAGCAAAGCGGGTTGGACAGGTGTTTATAATGCTAAGACCAAGAGAGGAAGAGAGATTAGTAGCTTGGTGAGCGCGTGCATCATCCTTAAGTAGGTCTGAGTTAAAATCACCACATACTATGATGTGCTCAAACGTTGCAGAAAAATCAGTCAAATTTAAGAAAATTGGTTCAGAAGAAATACTTTTATCTGGTACGTAAACACATGAGACAATGCACTTAGCATTGTTATCAGATACTTACTTACTTACTTAGATGGCGCTACAGTCCGGGGTGGACCTGGGCCTCTACTGCGCCGTCCGTCCGGGTTGGATTCGAAGACTTTCTTAGCGGGAAGGTTGGGCTCCATCCGCTCTAAATGACCCAGCCATCTTAGTCGCTGTATGTGAACTCTTCTGGCTAAGTCGATGTCCTTGTACAGGCGGCATAGTTCGGCATTGTACCTTCTCCTCCACTCACCGTCTATGCAGACGGGACCAAAGATCGCTCGAAGAACTTTTCTCTCGAAATAACCAAGGGCATCCTCATCCGGTTTTTTCAAAGCCCATGCCTCTGCGCCATACAGCAGGACTGGGATGATTAATGTCTTATAAAGAGTTACCTTAGTAGTTCGAGATAGGGCTTTGCTACTCAACTGCCGTTTTAGCCCATAGAAACAACGATTGGCAAGAGTAATTCTCCGTGTGATCTCTCCACTCATGTCATTTGCGGAGCTGACCATAGAGCCTAGGTAGACAAAATCCTTTACTACCTCAAAATTGTATCTGTCTATTGTGGCGTTCTGCCCAAGACGCCGATGTTGGGTGTCCTTTTTTGTAGGCAGGATATATTTTGTTTTGCTTTCATTGACCGCTAGACCCGTCTTTGCTGCCTCGTTCTCAATACTCGTAAATGCCCCATTGACTGCCCGCTAAGTTCTTCTGAGTTCTCTCGATTATGTCAATGTCATCGGCATAAGCGAGTAGTTGTACAGACTTGAAGAAGATTGTACCTCCGGGGTTGGCTTGTGAGCTTCGTACAACTCTCTCAAGTACTATGTTAAAGAGATCGCATGATAGCGCGTCGCCTTGTCTAAGACCTTTCCTGACATCGAACGGTTCAGTGATGTTCTTACCGACTTTGATGGAGGAGCGAGAGTTCTCCATCGTCATTCTGCACAAACGGACGAGCTTGGCAGGGATGCCAAGACTAGACATGGCTCTGTATAACTCGTCTCTATACACGCTATCATAGGCAACTTTGAAATCGATGAAAAGGTGGTGCGTATCGATTTTATATTCATGGGTTTTTTCCAAGATCTGCCGTAGTGTGAATATTTGGTCAATGGTGGACTTTCCAGGCCTGAAACCGCACTGATAAGGACCTATCAGGTTGTTGACGATCGGTTTTAGGCGTTCACATAGTACGGCAGACAGGATCTTATATGCGATATTTAGGAGACTTATACCTCTGTAGTTGGCGCAGTTCAGAGGGTCTCCTTTCTTCAGGATCGGGCAAACGATGCTGAGGTTCCATTCATCGGGCATACTTTCGTCCGACCAGATTTTACAGATGAGCTGGTGCATGCTCCTTACCAACTCATCTCCTCCTGCCTTGAAAAGTTCAGCGGCAAGGCCGTCGGCTCCAGCAGCTTTGTTGGATTTGAGTTTAGATATCGCTATCCTCACTTCATTATGATCGGGTTGACGGGAATTTTGACTGCCATCGTCACTGTTGAATGGCTCATTCTGCCTGACAGCGGAATATTGGTCATCATCGCCGTTTAACAGTCTGCAGAAGTGTTCCTTCCATATCCTCAGCACCGACTGCGATTCTACTACTATGTTGCCATTTTCGTCCCTGCAGGCTTCTGTTCTGGCTTTGAAACCCTGGCATGTTCTTTTTACCCCTTGGTAAAATTTTCGAACATTATTCCTGCAATAAAGTCTCTCAATCTCCTCGATCGAGCGCTTCTCATGCTCTTTTTTCTTCTTTCTGAGAAGTCGATGTTCCTCTTTTCTGCTGCGCACGTAGAGCTCGTAAGCTGCTCTAGTCCTTCTATGCAGCGCCGCTTTGTACGCCTATTGTTTTGCTGCATGTGCTTGCCGGCATTCCTCATCAAACCAGGGGTTTCGTTGTGGTGGGCGAGAGAAACCCAGTACATCAGAGGCGGCATCTCTGATGGCTTTTTGGCAATGCTGCCACTGGTCTTCCGCATTTGCTGCTGGCGGCATAGGACTAAGATTGAGATTAGAAGAAACACGATCGGCAAAGGTTCTGGCGGTCTCTTGCGATTGTAGCTTTTCGACGTCAAATTTCCTCACAGCATTTCGTTGATTTCGCTCCGTTGTGGATATCCGCATCCGTACCTTGGCTACAACTAGGTAGTGATCCGAGTCCACGTTGGCTCCTCGGAAAGTCCGGACACCCAGAATACTGGAAGAGTGCCTTGCGTCGATCGCAATGTGATCGATTTGGTTGACGATTTTTCGATCAAAGGAGAGCCATGTTCCTTTGTGAATATCGAGACGTGGGAACCGCGTACTAGCTACAACAAAGTTTCGCCCCGTCGCAAAGTCGATTAGCCTGAGTCCGTTGCCGGAAGTGTTGTCGTGCAGGCTGTGCTTTCCGACCACGCTACTAAAGACTTCCTCTCTTCCTAGCTTTGCGTTAAAATCACCTAGGATAATTTTAACGTCGTGGCTAGGGCATTGCTCATACGTCTTGTCCAAGAGCTGGTAGAAGTCATCCTTTGTCGCGTCGTCCTTCTCCTCGTGAGAGGCGTGAACGCATATTAGGCTAATGTTGGCAAATTTAGCCTTGATACGGATAGTCATGAGGCGCTCGTTCACATGCCGGAAACTCAAGACTTCTTGCCTAAGTCTGTCTCCAATGACAAATCCGCACCCGAATAGACGCTGTCCTTTTTGTCTGTAGCAATCGCCGTAGTAGATGTCGCAGTTTTTCATACTCCTTTTGCCCGGCCCATCCCATCGCACTTCTTGGATGGCGGTAATGTCTGCTTTGAGACACTCTAGGGCCTCCGCAAGTTGTTCGGCTGCACGTGGTTTGTAGAGGGACCTAACATTCCATGTGCAGACACGAAGATCGTTGTCCTTTTTACGTTTGCATGGGTCGTCAACAGTAAGATCATCCGTATCCGAGGCTGTTGGTTGCTTCGTAACCAAAGGTTTTTTACGTGGTAGGGAAGTTAAC
Organism: Brachypalpus laphriformis; assembly: GCA_945910035.1. Classification (NCBI taxonomy): domain Eukaryota; kingdom Metazoa; phylum Arthropoda; class Insecta; order Diptera; family Syrphidae; genus Brachypalpus; species Brachypalpus laphriformis. The sequence goes on along the minus strand of OX246753.1, from coordinate 17,797,526 downwards.
CCGACGGCACAACCCCCAAACTGGAGGGCCAGATCCTTTTTTTTTTTTGTACCCCTAGGACAAGAGGCCGGATACACCGATGTCAGTAACCCACTTCGGGGATATGAGCGCTGCCGTTGGCCCATTAAGGGTTCATCCGCCACCATCTCTTTTTCAATACCCTGACGTAGTATTGAAAATCCTTACAGACCTCAGCTCCAAATATGTTGAAGTAGCTCCAGTAAGGTATCCGCTGGTCTGTAGACGTCACCGTTGATTCCATCGAGAGAATTCGTCCGCCGCACGTCCTCCTTCTGAGGACCTCTTGCTAGACTTCTGAGACGCATATTTCAGCCGATCAGGTCAACAAGAGATGCCTCGTCCGGTTAGACATATGCGCGCTGAAGTTCACCCAGATGTGCTTATGCAGGTCTGAGTGTTCAGCTGCACATATATCGTCAGACTCAGCATACGCTCATCGTTAGTTCACTATCAGATAGCTATCCAGCGGGCACCGCGTGGAGGTGATGATGCGATTTTGCCCACCATTGTTATCAGATACCTCCACTGTTATGAGCTCGGCTCCACTTTCATCCGATCTGCTCACTATCCGGCAATTTAAGGAGCTCCTGCAATAGATTGCCACCCCTCCACCAATAGTACACGTAACTCTATCATTCCTGTGCAAGGTGAAATTAGGTATGCCGTAGTCTTCATCCAAGAATTTCGGTTTAAACCAAGTCTCACTCACACAGATCACGTCAATACTTGAGGTGTGGAGCAAGTAACGAATATAATCTAATTTAGACAAATTTAGACGACGAGCATTGAAGTAGCAAACCTTAAACCCATCTTGCGCATTCGACAAGACATCAATCATTGTCAAAGTGGTGTTATTACTCACACCAGGGGTATTATTCAAGTTATTTAGACAAAATCTATCCATATTAAAAGAGATGAAGCAGCAATAAAAGTTCAGCAATCAAAAGTATAAAGGTATAAAAGTAGAAACGTAAAATAATAAAAAAAAAAAAAAAATACAATCTTGCAGTGGATTCTTATTCTTCCGCACCTCGTAACTGAAGGTAGTCCAGTCGGTCTTCCTAGGGTTTCTATGGGTTTTGTGAGAGTCACATCTATCATTAGGATTAAATTCAATGAATCTGTGATCGGACTAGGATTCTATTCCCAAAGTATTCCAATTGTCTATAGAGACGGTATTAAAATTACTTGCTAGTGTAATGTCAATTACCCCTTGCCTGTTTCTAACTACAAAAGTGGGTTCAGAACCCCTAGTAGCTACTAGATGATTGTGTATTCATATATATATATAATAAATTCGAAAACCAACTCACCGCGTGGGTTCGTATCGCCACTGCCCCATTGCGAGTGGTGTGCATTCGCATCGCAACCTAGTAGTAGGTCACATCTCTCGAGTTCGGCTTTCCTGGTTAAGACGCGGGTAAGTTCGGATGGCGGTCTATCATTTCCGTCGTAAGGCATATAAACGGCTGAGATAATCAGTGGGGAAGCCCCCTCCGGTCAAGCCTTACTATCGTCTGGTATGAGTTGCTATAGGTAGATAGAAAAAGTAAGTTAATATGTTTCCTAGCTACGATACAAGTTCTGTTCTTACAACCCGCGTTTAGCGGTTCGCTGCTGTATAGTACTACATCGTTATGATTTAGCCCACTAATTTTGCCAAGGGAAATCCATGGCTCTTGTACGAGAGCTATATCCATATTCCTTTCGCCTAGAAGATAGGTAAGATATGAGCTAAACCTGTATATCTAGTTCCTCGTATACCGATTGACATCGGCTTTGAAAGTAGAATTTGATGATCCACTGTATCAAAAGCTTTGGACAAGTCAATGAAGAGCAGGGAAACCATCTTCTTTTGAGTCCTTTTCTTTTTGAATATGTGAGACTAGGTCCACAAGCGCTGAGTGACTTCTGTCGAAATCCATACTGCCCCTCAAATTTCAAATTGCAAGAAACTTAAACAAATTTACTTAACAACATTTCTGTCAATAATTTTCTCTACACTCATTTCATACATTGTGTATGGCCACGCCCAATTTTGGGGGCGTTTTATTAAAAATAAAAAGTTTTCGATAGAATTTCTTAACAATCGAGGTAAAGATCATTTAAGTAAGGAAGTAACATGTCGTCATTGTATCAAAACTTCCCTACGCCACACATAATTTGAAAGGGCGGGGGTGAGAAAAAAATGTGTAGGGTAACACAAGATCCGTTCAACACGGATTGTAACTATTCCATACGTTTTTTTTTCTTGGTTTGCTGGGAGAGGGCAGGGAATAAGTTTGGGTAATGGAATTGCGCGCGCGCGCTGTGTGGTTTCAAGACTTCCAGATTCACAGTTGGCCACATTGCCTAGGAAATCAGCATGACATTCTTGTTGCTAGTTCTGCTGCGGATACTAAAATTTGGATACTAATAGTTGGTGGGTTGTTAAATTTGACCACAGACCGGCGCGACAATGTCGATGATTATTTTAACGCGGCCGGTCACGTAACACAAAAACCCCGGCAACTATCGTCGACTTAGTAACAACATGACAACAATACCGTCGTGCCTTGGCTATACCTTGAGTAGTATTTTTCTCAATCTTGTTGTCGTTCGTAATCGTAAAGTGGTAGATACTTGTATCTGGACAGAAGTGCAGCGATTTGTGGAGGGAATATCAACTGAGGGAAGCCTCATGCATGGAGGTGAATGCAAGCGATTAATTGAAACTGTGCAGGGAAATTCATTCGAAATTGGTTTTTCCAGATGAAGTCGATCGGTGAATGTGGATGGAAAAAACGGGTGCAGATTGAACTGGTAGACTGTGTAGCTAATCCAATTTTGTGGAACCACACATATTTTATTAATGTGCTCTCTGTTGTTTGGTAAATTGATAGTTGGCTATATGTTGGGAGGAGAACAATTGGAAAAGGCCATCGAGTAAGTGGGCATTATTTTTTTTTTTTCTCGAAATGTCTTCACGCCGAGGGATTAGTTTAGAGGTGTGTTTTATGGGCTAAATTTTATATTTCAATTTCGGTTTCAAAAGAAGTTTATAGTTTGCTGAAGCAACGTTTTGTTAAACAGTTGCATTCGATTGGTCATTCGGACTTAGGAGTGATAACCGTAGCTAACTTTACTCGTAGGATACATAAATAATGTTTTATTTGACAGCTGACAGGTCTTCCTGATTGGATGAATGCTTTGAAATGAGGTTTGTAAGGTGCTTTCTTACTTTAATGATGTGTCTGTGGATGAAGCCGTGCGCGAAAGCTGTTAGGTTGTTGTTGTCTCTTTGGAAAATATCGGAATGCTTCCATCGTCACAGACATCGTGAAATAGAAATCAATGAGGAAAATACGGGAATTCTTGCATAAGGATGATAGTGACGAACTTGTCGATGGAAGCAGCTGTTAATAACTTAGGAAGATGTTTATCCTCCTCTCCGAGATGTTCTTTAGCCTACATCCGCTATGCGAGTAGCTTTCTTAGAGAGTAGTTGCTAAATAACCTCCAGGCCAATGAGAACCAGGCTTATAGATGCGGACCCAGACTTGTTAGATAATTTCAGCTACATAAGTAGTGAGTGACCACCTAGAGAAAGGTGGGCAGGGGACCATCTCAGGGCAGCTTTCTCTGGGCACAAACATGACTACTTCTGGTAATCGAAGTTTTAAGAACATTGTGAGGAAGTGGCTTCAACCTAATGATGATATGGCTACGAATTTGGAACAATTAATCACTATTACTACTACTTCCTATTTCGGCGAGGTCATGATCCGAAAACAAGGAATCATAACCCTCCCACTTTACCGCATTTCTACTGATCCGCCTGTGCGGTTCGACTATTTGACCTCAGAAAATATCCACAAACAAATACAAATAATTGGCGCAACAGCTCTTTAAAGTGCCAGGGCCTAGCTTCTCGCAACCACGCATGTTGTGTGCGTTATATTTTTCACACGAATGGAAGGGACCTACAGTTTAATGCCGAATCCGAACGGCGATTTGAAAAGCATTTTCGTGACAACAATACTCTCGGATGTTTGTCAGACGCTCGCGAGAGGTGGGACCGTGAAAAAACTTTTTGGTATTTTCTGGGATTCGAACTTGGAACCTCATGCGTAGTGATCCGACACACTAACCACTTACGCCATGGCGCCCACCGCCCGAAAATATTCTGAGGCCAATGAAATGCCGATGTCGTCACATTTGCGTGATCCAGGCGTTTATAGGTCTGCCTCCCCTGCCTCGCGATGCCTTTGGAACGTTCATTGATATTGCTTTTTTAACTGGGTTCAAATGATATGGTATCTTCTTTGAACGTGACAATACAAGCTGAGCCGGTCGCACTCTATTTTTCGTACGATGGTTTCCTTAACGTAAGGGCTTCTACGGATCTTCGAACTTCTTATTCGACGAAGCTTTGTCACTCCTACTGTCATGCGAAGCATCTTCATGTCAGTTGCCGTTAATTTAATCTCATACTTTTTGTACATTGTCCAACATTGTGAAACGTATGTGAGCGCTGGACGCACAACTGCGGTGTAGAGCCTTCCTTTCAACTTAGGGCATTTTTCTGTCACAGAAGATGGCGGAATTTTCTCGCCACTTCATCCACCCTACGCTTTCGCGATGATTGATGTCGTCAACCTAAGTTGGGTGCTGGGGCATAGAAACATTCCCGGGAATTGTAGGGCCGACGAACTCGCCAGAATAGAAACAACTATACCCATCATAAAATTAAGCCGGATGCTGTCGAGAGTACAAATCTCAGGTGGACAAATGGATCAACATGTCTAGCGACAAAACAGATTTGGCCAAAGCTGGATCTAAAACGTTCTAAGAATTTGATTTCTCTCAACAGATTGCATATCGACGCTACAATAGGTGTCATCACTGGGCACTTTCTAATAGGCAAGCTTCCTATAAGGCTGAGCCTTTTTGCGAACGACTTTTGTAGAGATGCATGAATGAAGAAAAGGAAGAAGGTTACGTTAGGTATATGGGCTGGTGTAGGGGATAGAAAACCTCTACACCACACTCAGGTCAATATAGAGCCATGGGGGGAAAGGAGATAGATTAGAGAATCCCTTCCTCATGAAAAGCAGAAAATAAATCGTCTTTTTCACATGTCCCAAAGAAAGCATTTAGTACTGACTGTGCCCGAGATACAAACCATCCAGAGGATTTGATAAAGTTTGCGATGTCGTTTATCGGTCTGTTGGACAACTCTTCTAAATCCTTAAAGAAGTATTGTCCAAGCATCTTATTTTTCAAACGATAGAGGGCCTTTAGGTCTAGTAAATTCCAGCAATTCTTTCTTCTTGACGAGTCGCAGGTCGGCATTCGCCCATGGAGCCTGCATGCTGGTTACAAAGGCTTTAGGTTAGGTTAGGTTGAAGTGGCTGCCAGCTGAGAATCGCCAACACACTTAGACCAACAATAGATCCATTGTGATACCACATGGATCATGGGAGAAACTTTCTCCTACCTACTCGTTAACCATTTTGATGTTTTTCAGGTCGCCTATGTCGTTGTAATAGTGGGCTCCTAGGTGAAGCTTCCTTCTATAAGAGAGAGTTGGGCAGAAACAAAGAAGGTGAGGAGTAGTTTCTTCCTCTTCTTAATCCACGCAGCTTCTACAAAAGTCGTTCGCAAAAACGCCTAGCCTTGTGGCATGCTTGCCTATTAGACAGTGTCCATTGATGACACTTATTTATTATAGCGCAGATATGCAATTTGTTGAGAGAACTCAAATTCTTAGAACGTTTTAGATCCAGCTTCGGCCAAATTTGTTTTGTCGCTAAACATGTGGGTCCACTTGTCCACCTATGGTTCGTACTCTCGAAAAGGCTTTGAACCAATTCAATGTCGTCTCGTTGTCACACGACATGATCTTGAAGCCTTTGCAGGCGGTGAGCTGCTCAAAGAAAGGGATAGTTCCCTGATTCTTAACTATAACGTCATTTACTCCGTCGAGTATACACAATTCCATTAGCCTCCATTGGTCTCCGGATAACTTGCGATCAGGGTTGCTGAAAACGACGACCGTCACCTAAAGATTAGCCTTTCCTATTCTAGATGCCATCTTGGCTTTCTTGCTGACTCTTCGTGTTGGCGGCGATGTCGTGTCGTCGCGCCTACCTCTCTTGGAACAACCCGCAATCGAATCGGCTCGGATGTAAACCTTGTGGCCCCATCCGAGACAGTTGGCGGGGGCTTGAGTCTGTCCGAGACTGAGGTGGACAACAAGAGGCGTTCCCTCCTCGACTTGAATAGTCTCCTACCTGTTCGCCTAGTCTGCCCTGCGCTGCGCTCTCTATTGCCTGAGTCAGCACCAGAACGTCTAACAATCGACCCAGGTTTGGACTGTGCGTTCCTTCTTGGATTGGTTGAAAGCAGTTTACTTGTAAGTCTATCTGCGGCTGAGGTAGATGGCAAAGGGCTGTCCCTCCTCGCTGCTGTCAGTCCTACACCAGTTTCTGTTGCAGTTGAGTTCCGTAACGCAGTCGCCTTATTGGAGCAGCTTGTAACCGGCTCAGGGGTTGAGTCTGAGTCAGTTACTTGCCGAAGTCTCTTCACGACTGAGGTGGGGAGCAAGAGGCTGCCGCCCTTGCCGCTAGGGAACTTCTTACCTTACGGCTCGTTTTGTCTTGTCGGGTGGATCCTCTCAGCTTAAGCGTGTTAGTGGTTTCATTTAGAGCTACTCTTTCTTTGTCCGTGTAGGACTCCGGATCACGCTTTTTAAGCCCCCGTATTAACTGGATAGCGTTACGTGTACGGTTTCGTACTGTCGCCTGTTTTGGGTTGAAGCTAGTGTCGCTGGTCTTCCCTATTTCGGGTGGTCGGGCTAGTCCCAAACTATGGTTGCCTAAGCTAACTACCGTCGCAAAACTAGAGGCCGAAGAATCAATCCCAGGCTCAGCAGGGCTGCGACTGCCAGGCTGCTGAGATGTTGACGAATTCTTCCCGCGTGAGTAGCTAAGGCTTGTCATGCTGGAAGTGTCCCCTCCTCCAGAGTCACCTCCTCATCCAACACTGGGGCTACTCCAGTCGTTGAGTCGGACGCTTTATCCATCGGCTTCTGCAATGCCACTGAATCACGATTGTGTCCTGTGTCCTGACTGGCAGATGCCTATCGCGGACTTAGGTGGTCCCATCAACCTTTCCTCGCTCATAACTTCCGCTGTCACTCCAAAGAGAGGGCTAGCAATATGCCTACTCTCCGCCAAGTACTGTTCCTGCAGGAACCCTCGTGCGTTAATAAGCCTCTTCCGCTCACATTACGTTAACTACTCCCATTTCTCAGGCCCTAATCTCCGGACTGTCAACTTGCAGTTTTTGGAAGGTTTGGAGGATGTTGACAAATTGGAGAAATATGAGCTGGCGATGGAGCAAGTATCGCTTGAAAAAAGATTTTCCAGATTAACGTCAATAGCTCCAAGGCGAACCCCACAGGCGGATCAGTAGAAATGCTGTGAAGTGGGAGGGTTGTGATCCCTTATTTTCGGATCATAACCTCGCTGATGAAAGGAAGAAGAAGAAGAAGAATAGTTTCAACGCTTTCCTCATCTGGCGTACGGAGAAGAATTGCTTCTTCCTCCACTCTTACAACTTGATCTGTTTTTATAGAGCTAGGAGTGCCTAATCGAATTAAACTATTCGCTTTTGGATTTTTATTACAAGACTTAGACATTTGGATCCCACGTGTAAGGAGGAGGAAGATGTCCGCCTACACTCACCCTCTGCATGCAGGTAAAAGGAATTAAAAGAAAACTGAAGGGTCCTGAGGTATTCAGAGTTTGCGCTCGCTACTGAGCTTCCCCCCAGCCATGCAGGCCTCGGCGCGTCGTACCTTGCCTTGGGTGATCACCTTTTGGTCTCTAACACCTCCCTTTCAGTCAGGTTAGGAAAATATCTAACTGGACGCAGACTAGATTTAGTTATTCTCCTCTGATCGTCCTTTGGTTCCTAGGAAATAGATTAAGCCTCTCCACCACGACAAGTTAGGGATCAAGGAGAGGAAGAAAAGGAAGAAACTATTCCACACCTTCTTTGTTTCTGCTTAGCTCTCTCCCACAGAAAGAAGGTTCACTTAGGAGCCTTCTACTACAATAATATAGGCGATCTGATCGATACAGATATTAAGAGCCTCTAACGCTTCATAAAAAGCTCAAAATTGTTTAACGAGTAGATAGAGAGAAACTTTCTATTATGATCCACGTGGTATCATAATGGAAATATTGTTGGTCTAAGTGTGTTGGTAATTCTTAACTGGCAGCTAATTCAACCTAACCTAACCTAACATGCTGGGCGAAGGTGAGTTTTACGTCGCCCGACAAAGCTTTTAACTTTTAGAAGTGTTTTAGCGAAATTTTCACGGAATTTGTAATGAGTTTCAAGTATTTGAATGCATCGTTGAAGCGTTTATCGTTCCATTTTAATTAATGTCGTAGTTCTTCCTTGCCACCTGTCAAAAGATGACAGCACATTTTTTGACAGGTGACAGAATAGCGGATTATTTAAAATGCAACCTCAATAGAAAACCCTATACCTATTTTAAATTCTTCTATAATTCTGTATAAGAAGTGCAAACTTATTTCGAGCAAAAGTATATCACATATACCTCCCCTTCGCACTACATTTGACAGCTTAAAACCCAAATGTGGGTGAAGATTGCAGTAGAAACCATTTTTTTTGTAATAGTTGTGGATAAATTTCTCAATGAAGTAGACCTAGTGACATATAAAGACACCATCACCATCAAGCATCAAAGAGTGTTGACATATTATAGTCATTGTATCTCACCTAACCTATTCGCCATATTTCATTCGAAGAGAAGATGAGGACATTCTACAAGACGGGTTAACAAAATGACAAGTGACAGTAAAAATGGATTCGCTACACTAAATCTTAGCCAACACCATCTATAGAGTAGTAAATAATTCGCCATAACCAAACATTTCCTACACACTGCTATTCTCTATGGATAATAAAATCTGAAGACCGCAAGCTAGCTATTCATCATTCCCAGGCGCATGGGGCTTTCATAACACACAATGCGGTGCACATCGGTAAGAGTATGAATCAAAAAATTTATGAGGGCAAACCATTTGCGCCCCGTCTTCTTTTTCTTCTTCTTCTCGGGCTTGAGGTACTAACAATGAGTGTTGATGAGGTCTTACCACCATCATCCGTAATAACATGACTCCCCGAGTAACAACATCAAATGTGTATTATTATTTTTTTTTTTAATTATGCAAATGCGTTAATTGTAACAAAGGTGGATGACCCTCCACCTGAAAAAAAGAGGAACAGACACTAGTGAGGGCTGTCAAAATTGACAAGAGCTCGGTTAATCATCTTCTTCGTCATTCATGCGTCAGAGTGCGAGTCGAAACAGAAGTGTAGGTTTTGAAGAACCCTTTTGTGTGTTCGCGGATGCGCGGAGAGTTCAATTACTCCATTCAATTGGATTTCATTTGTTTTGATTCAATCGTGGGGTTTTCATTAAAAGAAAACTTCTTTCTCTCAAAAAGCCGGAGACACTGAATATTGCGTGACAGAGAGTTTATTGCGCTCACGTGAAAGGTACCAGTGACAGTGGTGGAGAGGAATCACCACAACTGTCACTTGGGTGCTGTCATTGCACTGAGCCGACATTTTTTTTTTTTGTTTTCTCCAGCACGACGACGCGACACACGCTTTCAAACGTGACCGGTGTAATTTTGTTTATCTGTCAGTCAAGACTGTCGGTGTCGTGCAATGAATTAAAAATGTTTTTTTTTTGTTTTTTTTAGGGAATACATACTACGTCCAACTGACGCGACGACGTAACGGGTAATAATAGCGAATTCGGGGAGACTCATTGTGAATTGGAATAGTACACCATGATGTGGGCATTCTGGAATTTAGGCTACCACCTAGTTTATGAGATGCCTATAGCCGATATGGCTATGATGGAGGTTATAAGCAAACATACGTATTTGGTAGTCGGTAGCCCACACGGCCGGCGATGTAATGAAGAAGGTTATTGTTTTGTTGGCTTCCTGTGAATGGTAATTAAATGTTAATCACGAGGTGAACGTATTATGTGCGCCGGCGCGCATTTAATTGAAGTATTTCGCTGAAGATGGTGATTAAGTTGTAATAGTCGAGAATTAAATTGAGATGCTCAGTGGTAGTCTTTTTGCGAACATGAAACCAGTTCCTTGCTAGAGGGTATGTTTTAATTAGAAACAGAAAACATGGGATCAAGGTAGTAAAACATAGAATTTTTTAGTTGATTCGTGTATTTGGTGTACTCGTGGGGAGTTTTCAAATGGCACAGTCATAATACTTTGCCAATAAAAGAACCGTGTTACGGTCTTATGTAAAATATAGTATCGGGGACGCTAGTTACCTGAACGCTGTTCAGTTTTTGGTTTGGTTTTTGATATGAGATGAAAGTAGCTTAAGTGCTACTTAACTTGAGAGGTATTCTCCCATTAAAAGAATTTCATAACGGCATTGATCCAAATGGTTTATGGACAAAATAAGTAGGATATGTAAGCTCGATATGTCTGTAGAAGTCTATTGATTCTGCTCTTAGCTTAGGTAAGGTTGATGAGTGTCTTGTGACAAAAGTGTCTGCTCACTTAGACCAACAGTTTTGGTCTATTGTGTCCAATTGTTTAACCCTGGAAACACTGTAGAGATGGTCCGCTGTTAAAACCCCTCAGATAGTGGTATGAATCTCAGGATGTCCATCAGCTTAACATTACCTTAGTCCTCCAGCTCCGAGAAGAAGTAGCTACCAAGAGTCCTCATTCTTTTGACGGATAGGGCAGGACAATCACTCAGAAGGTGACGAATAGACTAAGTTTCTTCTTCGTCCCTGCAACTTCTACAATAGTCGTTGTGCAGTACACCGTGTCGTTCCGCGAAAATGCCAATGACACAATGACCAGTAATTATGCCAGAAACGACATGGGTCTATGCTATAACGACTAAGATTTATTAGAGATCTCGATTTCTTCTTGCTGAAGGCCGGCCATAGCGCCCTGGCCGTTGCACACGTTTCCAGATGAACCCAGCGTCTGTTTGCTCGACCAGTGGCTTCATCTTCTATCTTTTTCAGTAAGGCAATGATTGGGGTTGCTACAAAAGGGAGAGCCTGCGATACGTGCAGCGCCGACCCTTTCCTAGCAAGCTATTCTGCTTTTTCGTTTCCTTCCATATTCATATGCCCTGGTAGCCAGCACAGGGTCACCGCATTGGCTCTAGACATCTTGTTCAAGAGTGATTTGCAGGTCCTCGCAAGCCTCGACCCAATTACAACAGAGTCCAGAGCCTTAAGGGCTACCTGGCTATCTATATAGACAGTGATCGTTTTACTAACGATATTACGCTCGCGTATAATTCTGCTCTTAAATAGCTGGAAATTGCAAGCTTCTGGAAACATATTTCGGTTCGGAATTATGATTGTTTTGTAGCAAAATGACTACTTGCTTGCGTGGTTACTAAATTAACATGAAGGTGGTGAACAGCGGCCTATCTAGATGTCGTGCTTGTGGATCATTCTTCCAAGCCCTTTGAGACATCTTCCATGGTAGTATCTGTGGTATACTCATAAGTTTACTACCCACTTTCGTGGAGGTCTTCTATTAGGTAAATTGCTCTTGTTGTTAAGTATAGACGTTGAGAATATTTTGGAACCGAACACCAAATTTGGATATTCCTTTAATGATTGAATAGGCGTGTTCGACTCAGGAGAACCTCTGCAGGAGAGTTGGCATTCCTTAGAAAAATGTAACTTGCATACTTAATGGGCTTTCGAATCATGTAGAGTCTCTGCCTAAGACACAGCATCCTTCCATCCTCATCGATTCCGGGGATGCTGCTTCCAGTTACGTGGACTAAGATCTCTGGCATCCCCGATTCGGTGGTTTCAAACCTGGGGGCTGTGATTCAAAGATTCTCTTGGCTGAAGCTTTGTTGTCCATTTGTTTGATGTGGCCGATCCAATGTAGTCGATATATCTTAGATTTTTCGACTAAATACACATCTTGGTACAGCTCATAGAGTTCATGGTTAAATCTCATCCTCCAATGGCCCACCTCGTCCGCGGATCTAATATCCGACGAAGTATTTCTCTCGAAAGAATTCGATACTAGTTTGGCTTTCTTACTTATCGTCCAGCACTCGGCGTCATATAGCAGTACTGGTAAGATTAGCTTTCTGTAGAGCAATAATTTAGTCCATCGAGCTAGGAGTTTTGAGCCCTTTTTCTTCATCGAATCTTTTCAAAGGTGATGTTACTCTAAGGTAGGTGAACTCCTAATCCGGATCGATCGCATAGATCGATTTTTGTTTATTGATAACATATACTTGGTTTTGTTCTCAAGACCAACTTGTTTCGCCTGATCTTCAATTGCTTCGCCTGAGCTTCAATTGTCTGCTCCAGCGCGAGATTGAAGAAATCACATGACAGCGTGTCTCCTTGCCGAAAACCGGTTAACTTCGGACTAGTTCGGACGAGTTATTTTCAAATTGCACATAGCACCGCATATTTTTCAGCGTTATGCGACGCAACTGGCTGGATCAGTTTTGACGGAATCCTGAATTTAGCCATCGCATTGTAGACCTCAAGACGATGAATGCTATCATATGCCGCCTGAAAGTCGATAAGCAGGTGGTGAGTTTTGACTTGAAATTCATGGCCATTTTCCAGGATTTGCTTCATTGTGAAAATTTTGTCTATCGTCGATCTGCCACTCACTCGCATGAGGTTCCAAGTTCGAATCCCAGAAAACACCAAAAAGTTTTTCCACGGTCCCACCTCTCGCGAGCGTCTGACAAACATCCGAGAGTATTGTCACGAAAAAGCTTCTCAAATCTTCCGTTCGTGTGAAAAATAAAACGCACACAACATGAGTGGTTGCGAGAAGCTAGGCTCTGGCACTTTAAAGAGCTGTTGCGCCAAATATTTGTTTTTTTTTGTTTTTGTCGATCTGCCATGCCGGAAGCCACATGGTACATGCCGATTATTATGTTGCTGAAGGGCTTTAGACGTTCACACAGTACGTTGGATAGGATGTTGTATCTTGTATCTTAGAGAAACGTAAGGTTTTTCCTACTTAAGTCAAGAGGAAGTAGAAAACCGGAACTTAAAATATTTTATCACTAAAATCTTAAAAGAAATCCATCTTTCTTGTCATTGAACGAAAAACCTAATTCCAAATTATCAGTTCGGATTAAGAAGACATCATTCAACAATTGATGAAATCCACAGAATAATTAATATCATAGTAAAAGCTTTAGAAGAGAAAAAGGTCTGCTCTGCAGTATTTCTCGACGTAGCTCAGGCTTTTGACAAAATTTGGCATGCAGGACTAAATCATAAACTAAGATGCTTTCTACCAAAACAATATGCTGTGATCTTAGAATCATATCTAAGCGGAAGATTTTTTAGAATAAAACAGGAAGATTCGTACTGAGAATTAACGAAAATTAAAGCAGGAGTTCCGCAAGGTAGCTTACTGCGCCCCATTCTGTACCTCCTATACATTGGTGACCTCTCAGAGCTAGAAAATTGCACTTCGGCCACATTTGCTGATGACACTACAATCCTAGCGGCAGGAAAGAATAATATAGAATCAACGCAGAAACTCCAATCAGCTGTAAATAAAATTTGTAATCGGTCAATAAAATGGCGAATGAATCTTAATGAAAGCAAATCAGTGCACATCAACTTCACTTCACAGAATAATAAATCATATCCCGGTAACTATCAACCAAAAAGTAGTGCCGTACGCTAATACAGCAAAATATCTTGGAATGACGCTGGACGCTAAGCTAAGATGGAAAGAACACGTGAAAAAGAAGAAAAACCGAATCGGAAATAAAATACGGAAACATGTATTGGCTGATTGGAAAGGATTCACCACTATCAATCTATAGTAAGCTTTTATTATATAAGCAATCAATCAAGCCAATATGGACATATGGTATTAAACTATGGGGCTGTACCAAAAAGAGCAACGCAGACATCATCCAAAAATTTCAAAACTAAGTGCTAAGGAATATCGCTAATGCACCCTGGTACACAAGGAGTAATAACCTCCACAGGGATTTAGGAGTGGAATGTGTTACAGATGAAACTAGGAAAAATGCACGAAGGCATAAATCAAGGCTTCAACGAAACATAACACTGAGGTAGTACAACTTTTAGACAACGCAAACATAGTGCGAAGGCTCAAAACGACAAAGCCAAGGGCTTAACCATCAACCCTGGAAAAACTATCCTTGTACCTTTTCATAGAAAAGGAAGCTCGAACTGAAGCAAATATGACTGGAAAACACCCATATCAATCCTACAGGGGAAGCAAAGTATCTTAGAATGGTCCTGGACAAAAAGCTTAACCAAAACTCTCACCTAAACAATGTTATCAACACAAAGTTCATGTGCCAACGCTTCTATGGTAAAAGTGGGGTGTGAAGTCCAATCGTCAGACCAATGATTAACTACGCCTCTCTAGTATGATGGCCTTAAATACAACAGATCAAAGCTAAAGAACAGTTGAACCGGCTGCACCGATTAGCCTGTGTCAGCATTATCGGGCAATGAAAACGTGCCCGACGGTAGCATTAGATACAATACCTAACTTCACGCTGCTGCATCTCACAGTGGTCATTGGTGATCGCCAAGAATGGAGAAACAAAGGGCTCAACACACCACCCAACGCGCAAATTTAGTACACAGGTAGGTAGGTAGGTAGGAGTGGTTGTGTCAGCAAACCATGCCGACACTTAATTAGCGCAGAAGCGCCGTTTTATTACCACAACTCAAGTGTCATAACGGATGTAACAAGGACGTTAACTACTAGGGAAAAAAAGAAGAAAAAGGGGGTAAGGATTATTCAAATCCACCCCGTTACATTGAGAAAGCTGATAATATCCCCAATGCTAATCTCCGCTAGCTCAATGAGGTTGTCGAAAAAGAGTTTACCTAAGGTGCGCTGTCTGGCCTTGCCTAAAGCCGGACCCTTGAGAGGAAGTGTAAGATTGTTTCTATCTCGTCAGCAGTATTGCAGCTGCAGTATTCTGGCCGCATGAACCCCGATGTGCCACTGGCCAGTACTAACTGCCAGAATTCTTGCGATATCTGCACGGTTTCTATTTAGCAGATCTTGCGTTCTTTTCCGGGAGTATTTGGGCCACATCTGCCTGGAGATGACACAGTTGCGCACCCCATCCCATCTACTGTCCGCCTTTAGCAGATAGTGTGCGAAGATGCCTCCCTTAAGGACCCTCAAGAGGACGTTTACCTCCTTTGCTAGGGAAGCATCAAGGGCAGATCCTTGCCGCACGAGTTCATCAGCTCGCTCATTCCCCTCAATGTTGCTATGACCCGGAACCCAAAGGAGACAGATCTTTAGCCGGTGACCAAGCGAGGCGAGTTCTTTTTTGCACTGTTCTACTAGCCTTGAGGATGTAGCGGCAGATAATATAGCCTTGATAGCCGCCTGGCTGTCAATGAGGATGGCAATGGTATAGAGGTTTGCTTGAGTATGCGGCAGGCCTCACGTACAGCAAAAACTTCCGCCTGGAAGACACTGCACGAATCAGGAAGCCGGTACGACCATCCATTTTTGAACCGACGGTGAAAATTGTTGATTCGAACTCATTTGTCAGTACGCCAGTTTTCCATTCCACCCTGGTTGGGAATCTGACCGTGAGGTTATTTCTAAAGTTCACTGTGGGAGTTATATAGTCGGTCAGGTTAGCTGCCAGATCCTGCGGTAGCAAATTCAGGATACTGCTGTTACCATACGGATTGGTACACAGATGTCTCCAAATTGGAAAATGGCAGTACCGGAGCTGTGGTATAAAGTTCCAAGCTTGAGCGTGCGGCAGCGCTTGGTAAATCACCTACCATCTTCCAAGCGGAAGTTCATGCAATAGAACTATGCATTCGGGAATACCTGGGGAGGAATACTACCTGAACCCGCATCTTCATCTACTCATACAGTCATGCAGCATTAACGGCTCTTAATTCCTATACAAAAGGGTCAAAACTCGTGTGAGACTGTCTCGACATCCTTGATAGCCTCGCATTCACAAATCAGGTTACCATAGCATACCTTATATTCCTGGAAACGAAAACTTTGAAGGGAACGAACGACCAGACTCTCTGGCGAGGAGAGTCGCTGAGCGTCCACTCATTGGGCCTGACAATAATCTTATAGGTCACAGTGTACCTGGGTCTCAAACATCGTATCGTATAGTAACAAGGGATAACACTTCCTAAGAAGGTCTCCTTCGTAGGTTTCCAGTTTTATAATTCACACGGACTCGAGGAATATAGGGTACCCTTAGGATGTAGAAACGTAATACGTATACGAGTACACAGAGCGGGCGTTAGTGGTATAAGATTGTGAATTTTACTGGCCAGAAAGAGCTGGTAAGACATTATACATTCGTATGGTTTTGCATCTTTAGACATTTCGCAGCATTTGTGATGACTTGGAATATGTGGTCAATTTAACAAATGTTGTCATTGATGCACATACTCAGAAAAAAAAAAAAAAAGAATTTGGGTTTCAGCAAAGCCAGTGTCGTTCATGGATAATAGCTGATGATTTGGGTTTCGCTTCAACGTATCTCATTTTGTTATGCTATTCAGGTCGAATCACATCAACAAGCTGAGAGCCACATCAACATGTGCTATGGAAGTTATTCTGGGAATTCAGCTGTTCGATTTATTTAAAAAGTAACAGCACTTCGGTTGTACCGTGACGGTAATTTGTACTGGCACAGTACCATCTATAGAGATAAGAAGATTCTTGAGGAATACGATTAAGATCTGACTATACCTACAGATTACATTCGACAGTGCAAGAACTAATAGACTCACGCAGAGCGATAGAAAATCCCTCTCTACTCTCATAGGAGTCATTACGGAGCATAACACTATGCGATATCACAAGGAAAAGCTACGTGTGACGAGCGAAGACCTTTGTAGAGGCTGCGGTGACGAAGAGGTTCAAGAGATTACAACCCACTTTCTTTGCTACTGCCCGGGCATCTATCATTTAAGAAATATGTTCCTTGAACAATACTTCTTTAAGGATTTAGAAGAGTTGTCCAGCAGACCGATAAACGACATCGCAAGCTTCATTAAAACCTCTGGATCATTTGTATCTCGGGCACAGTAAGTTCTAAATGCTTTCTTTAGGACGTATGTACAAAAGACGTTTTATTTTTTGCTTTCCACGGGGAAGGGATTCTCTAATCTATCTTCTTCAAGCAAAGATCAGGCGACGTTAATATTTCAATGTCTTCGGAATGTGTGCAAAAACTCAACAAATTTGCGCTTCAAAACAAATTGACATTATCCTGGGGTAAGAGAACACGTGGGGATCGAAGGAAAAGAAAAGGCAAACTGAACTAATAAACCGGCCAAGCAGAGATCAACTTCGGAATTTCTTGGTCTCAAGCCATTTCCTGCACGAGGAATGGTAAGGGGCTTGGTCCAGAAGTGGGCTAGTAAATGGAATGATCCTTAGAAGGACAACATTTGGGCTAAAACTCATCACCTCCACATTCACATGGCCACCGATCAATCATAACTCCTTCAAATTTCCAAAGCTTTCGATCTACAGCAATTCTAGAGCACAATCAATAGGTATGTGCGGACATTTAAATATACATATGTACAATATATTGTTTCAACTAAGTCAAGTGCTTTCGGAGTTAATCTTACTTGGAAGCCTCATCAGGAAGAAGACAATGCTAACAGGGCATCATCAACTCTAAGGGTTTGCTCAAGACACTTTGCCAAAAGTGTGGCCTGATGTTAAGAATAATTTACTTGGTCTACCTTTAGAGTGTTATTCCAACCATTCGTTGTCAAACAGACCTTTTTAAGTCTGAAGTTCGTAGTCAAGCAAGATACTTTTCTGTGTTAAACATTTTGCAGACGGCAGATACCTTGCATAGCTACTCAAAGTTAAGTTCGAATACAACTTGGTTTAGTGAGCATTCCTAAGGCCTTAGTTTCGCCCAAAGGCAACTCCACCTTGGTTAATCGAAAAATTGATGATGATAATCATTATATCGAATTTTATTGATCATCCGTTCTAGATTTGTGGAAAACCAGAGTAACCCCAACAACTAAATATGTCCAAGTTCTACGCCATTTAGCCAGATACAACAGCTAAAGATAAGGAACTCACATAGACAGCTGCATCTGGAATGGAACTCGACGTAAGACAATGAATCATTCAAGTTCAAGAACCTGCAAGTTATCTGAGAACACAGCTGTTAATCAAATATCCGCTTACAAATGCGATTCGTATATTTTTCCCGCCACCAGCGGATGAGAAAAAAATAAAAATAAAAACATTCTCAAAGCAGAATATGTTACAACGAATCAATCGTGTTCCCCCGCCAAGACCACGACAATTAATCAAACCCCTAATTCATAGAATTCCCCGACTAAGATACCTTAACCTAGACCACCTCACATAGACACTGTGGATTCGTTTTCAACTACTCAGCTTCACATGGGTGATTGGAAGCGTATAAAAACTTCACTCCACATACTCGTACGAACTAGTAGTATCCACAGATACATGGCTGCATGAAAAGAAGAAATAATAATCCAACCAAGCGCGCAGCAGTTCAACTGAAATAATGCATCTGGGGTTACACGGAATCAATTAATTCTTAGAAGATACCAAAAGCGAAACACAAAAACCCGTAATAAATAGTTTAAGGTCTGATAGAGCTTGTAGCTTGTACCCTCCGTTTCTGTCCGTGTGCCTGAGAAGACTTCTACACTGATTTATGCGCGCTGCCGCGGCCAACTCTCTAGAGTTTGGCTTAAGAGATAAACTCCCCCTTGTAGCGATGAGAATGCATTTTTTTTTGCGAATGCGCACCGCACAGACAGAGACCTCTAAACTTTGGTATGTCTTGTTTCGTTGTGTCTATGCTCCTATGGGCCGGACAGACAACAGATTGTTATGGCAATCAGAGTTGATCTGGTTTTTCTCCTCCCGCTCTTCGGCTAGATACATCCTTCTGGTGGATACAAGAATGCAACTAGTTTGACCATTGTCTGGGGGTATCTAAATATAGAAATCCAGGCTTTTTGTTTTTATATATTTTTTGTATCTGTGTTCTTTGTAAGCAAATTGCATCTCACGGATGTGAAAGGATAGAAATTTCTCCAACTTATATCACATATCAACTGTCTTCGATGTTCGCCATTGGATAGGCAGGAGAGATGGTGGGTAATAAACATCAAACGACGACACGCGAATTGCGGTTGCGGAAAACATCCGTACACGTTGTCGAGTGGTTAACACATACCACATGTCCCACTTTCAAGTTCAAGTTTAGCGATCACAAGTGTATCTACCACAGTCAGTGGATATACCTTACCCACCACCACTGCTCGTCTCGTTTCACTTCATCGATTTATTAGGCAGTCTCAGTTGCCGCTGGTCTTTGTTGCAATAAAAACTGCGTAAGTCAACCAATTTAAAATGTCTGCAGAGAAATTATCCACCGTAGATCATATGTGAACGAATGAAGCAAGAAAACTCGATCGAATTTCGAACTCTTGACCAAGATTCCATTGCCAACCTTGTGTTACACTTCGGATGCGTTACGGAATGCGATCTTACTTTCCTTTGGGCAGTTGCCGCCGTTACCGCCCGAAATGTGAAATTAAAACTGGTTTTGCAAAATAAAATCGAAATCACACTACTGGCAGCAGCGGTAATTTAGTAACTTGTACGAGTTACTACAAATAAGTATCTAAGTGCACGGGGGAGCAAGGTGAGATGAGATAGAAAGTCACGCGAACACGTTCATCTCACTAAATTTAGAGTGAAATGAGTTTGTTTTCATTTGAGGTGAGAGAAATGCACATAATGAAATCAAGTTCCATACCTGTAGGCCACAAGATGTTTTAGTAGTCGGTGTTATTTATTATGATGTATCACAACGCCCAAGACATTTTTATGAAGTTGATCTATCTTCTTGGTAAAGATGTGGACATCTACTGCAGAGGCATTGAGCAAAGTACAGAAAGAGTTTTGTCTGTATCTCAAGACAATGTTTTAGTTTAACTTAGGTTTTGCATCCTTCTATGTGTCTTAGGGCGTTTGCTATGTCTGCTACGACTTTACTGTCTCTAACTTGTCTTCCTTTCAAGTTTTTTTGGGCGAGCCGATCTTCTTCCATTTGAAAGACTATCTTACTATGA
Source organism: Brachypalpus laphriformis (assembly GCA_945910035.1). Lineage (NCBI taxonomy): Eukaryota > Metazoa > Arthropoda > Insecta > Diptera > Syrphidae > Brachypalpus > Brachypalpus laphriformis. The sequence continues at coordinate 17,777,257 of OX246753.1, read as the reverse complement.
TGTCTTCGGCCTTGAGAAGGTTCTGACTAATCCATTGGAGCTTTCACTCTTATATATTCGAATTTACCCGATTAATGCAATGGATACAGGAGAACTCACTTCTGAAAGAGTTTCAAGCTGGGTTCCGAGCCGGATACTCCACTACAGATCACATCTTTGTACTGCGAAACATAGTGGAGACATTCGTCGAAAGGAAACAGAGGCTTAACACGTTCTTCATCGACTTTAGGACAGCCTTCGATATCGTAGACCGACAAAGACTTTTTTACAAATTATAGCAGTACGGATTGTCCTATGAGTTTGGAAATGTTCTGTATACGACAATACTAAAGCAGCAGTCTGGAACGGTGACGAATTGTCGAAGTGGTTTTCTAGAAAAATAGGACAAGGATGTAATGGCAGCTCATCAGTATTTGCCCTTTAGGGGATATTATTGATTAACTTCCAGGAGTCATTTTCGCAGGTACTCTTATTAAGGCTCTTCTGAACGCGGATGATATTGTCCTGTTCGTTAGGTCACCAGAGTCCTTGTAACTCATAATAAACCGACTGTGCGACAACTACGTACTATGGAATTTCAAAATAAACTTGGACAAATCGAAAATTATGATTTTTAAGAGAGGAGGTGGCATTCTATATAGAACAGAAAGATGGACATTTAACGGTGAACCCATTGGTGTTGTTTAAACAGTATACATACTTGGGAGTTGTGCTATCGAGTAACTTGAGTTTCGACGCCCATCTAAGTGAAAAATTTGCACAGTCTAAGAATGCAATAAACTCCACGTGGCGAATTTGTATCCAAAATCGAAGCATACCTCACAGTACGAAGTATAGAGTCTTTGAAGCTGTACCCAAATCAATATCGTTCTACGGAGCTCAAGCTTGGGCCATGGGGTCATAAGTATTATAACCTGGTAGAAAAGCTACAGGGGTTCTATCTCCGTGGGTCATTTCAACTCCCAACAACTGCCCCAAACTACATGCTGATGATCAAAACTCTAGACTTGCTCCATTGTTCATACACTCTTAAGCTGAGCGTAGATTATACTCTCAATATACTCGACGAGAGATGAAAGGCTCACAAGGAAGACGGTTATGTTCGCAGAAAATACTCAAAGTCTGTAGTGTAAGGACATAATTAATCTGGCGGAGACATATGGATGACCTTACCTTAGACTGGAATGCTCGGACTTATTGGAAGGGGATATTCTACGGTTTACCATCTCACGTAGATATACCTATTATTATTTATGTAGGGTTATTTTGCACTGCGACCTAATGGTCTATTGTGCCTCCTGCTAATACCTTGGAGAGGTTTGTTTCCTCGTTAGAGGGAATTGCAATTTCAATTCCTGCGGAATTGTGTATGGAGGTCATATGCCGTTCAAAGATATACCTATGCATGCGTAATAAATATATCGAGGGAGCAGAGGCATCAACACATAGGGAAATCTATAGGAATCGGCAGTTCAACCTAGGTCCCCTTAATTACTTTAAGGATTCTAACAGCGTAAGATGTATCTCTTTGATTTCCGTACTAGAGGAGAGGTATTGCTACTCAACTTCGTGTCACACAAAGAGGATCTTGCAGTTCTCTGTTTAATTTGCTACTTAGCTCAAAGAGAATAATTCTCTACACTTCTTGAGAATCTGCCCAATATTCCGGGGTATCAGGAGATTTTTCTTTGGAAAAGCCATATTGTCGAGCGAAGAAGTAACAGAGTTATTAAACGGTTCTAATTGAAAAACTCTCGTATCATACGGTGAATCAACGTTAGGTATAGAAGAATGATCATTAAAGAAAATTTTTAAAATTAAGAATTTAGTAGTAAACATTACTGGAAAAATGATTAAAATTGTACCAAAAGGCTGATAGTCTTTGACAGATGGCGTTGAGCCATGTTTTTAAGATTTAAGTATTCTTTTTATGAAAATGTGTGTCATATAAAAATTTAATTAGTTTGATTAATCTGAGCTAATCTATCTAATCTAGTCGAATTTACACGTTTCTGATCCGTCCTTTCATATAGCTGTGGGTTTGAGATATAAACGATTGTCTGATGGATGCAGCACATTGGTGGTAATCTTCCACTCTTAAGCTCACCGTACCACTTCTTAAGATGTTTGAAATCATACTAAAAGCTGTGCTGGCTTTCTCAATTCTAGTGTATGCATATAAGCCGTGTTGGTGGAAACATTACTCCTGAAGTATCGAAAACCTTACTTTCTCAATATGTTATCCAACTATGCTTATGAATGACTTTGAAAGTTTAGAAAGACAAAGAATTCTAGTTCTGGTAGAGTAAATCTTAAAATGCTCATCAAATCGGTGGACGTATCCATGAAAGTTCCTTATTTCTTTTCAATCGTAAGTACATATCATTAGGACAGTCAACCTATCTCAAATAGGTTACAGGATTCCACTGATTCCCCTGGTTTACATCAACAAAGAAGATCACTGATAATTAATAAAAATTATAGTGGCGACAGCATACAGCCTTGAGAGGCATCGCTTTGAATCATAAATTCTTTTGACAACCAACTCCTATGCAACTCATTCATAACTGGATTTGATAAAAGCTGCCAACTTTCCGTGGATATCTCGAAAACTTTTTCGAAATCTCTGAGAAGCAGGAGTAGCGCACTATATACCTCTCCGGCATATGTTATCGTGTCGCTCTGGAATATATAGTCGTGGGTCAAAATAAGCTGATTTTCATTTCAGCATTTTCCCTTTTTTTTTTCTCCTTGACGGGATATCGAAGGATACGATTTCGGCTTGTACATTGCTATCCAAATCTGTTCTGATGAAGAACTAAATACACAGACTAGATGCAAAGACTGCACTAGACGTAGCCTTCGTAGATCGCACATAAACACTTTCTCAGGCAGTCAGGCCAGTTCATATTATTAGAAGTTGAAACTCAAAACCCTTAGCAACTTGCCGCCATCAACGATGTCTCATTAAATTGTGTATGAGTACATTATGGTGTCGAGGGAATGAGATAGCAAGACAAGGTGCACAAGAATGTGTTCTATTGTACCATAACCCTTCTTTGGCTTAGTCGTTGGAGCTCCACAAACAACCCAAATAGTCCAGTGGTAGGAGATGAAGAATCAGACAGGGTACTGCTCTAAGGATTCTGCCTGATAGGTAAGCCCTGGGTATGCCCCTCGCTACATGTAAGCATCTACTAAAGCTGAACGCTATTAGCATGACCAAGTCCAGATGGGAAAACGGCTCAACGTGTCACCTTTCGAGACAGATTTGGCCTAGGCTAGACCAAAAACGTAGTGCCGAGTTGGTCAAGCTAAAGCGATCACAGATCATCTGCGTTGTTGGTGTTTTCACTGCACACTGTCTTATAGCCCACTACGCCAAAAGACTTGGCCTCTTCTCTAATGACTTCTGCAGATGCTGAAGGGACGAGGAGGAGGAGAAACCATCCTTTACCTCCTATGCACTTGTCCAGCCCTGACGCATAAAAGAATGCTTCATCTAGGGTCCCCCTTCCTTGAAGACCTCGGTGGTCTGGTGTCCTTTGACGTCATGTGCATCCATCGCTTTATCAAAAGCTCCGGTTGGTTTTGTTAGTCCCTGAGTGACCTAATGGTTGATCCATGGTATCACAAAGGAAGTCTAAGTAGTCTAAAGGTCTAAAAGTCTAAGTGTGTCTGCACTCCCGTGCGGACAGCCAATCTAACCTAACCTAACCTTGTGTAGGCTAGAATTGGTATTCTTTTCTCCGTGAATATGCTAGGGCTTTCGCGGGTGATAGGTAACCAGATCGGCGGAGAAAGGAGTCCTTCTGGTGGGCCGTCTCTTGTTGTCACATTCAGTGATGACAACAGCAACATACTTACGCGAAAACTTCTTATTTTTTTTATTGATTATAGGACGATATGATTGTTTTAGTGAGCAGGCCCGTTCCTTTGTAAAAAAAAAAATACCCCTGCAGGTACTGCCTTGAAACTTAGAGGGATCTTACTGGCTTTGACTCTTCTGACGTTTTTCTATGGTACTTCCGCTCTTGTCTCTACATACATACCTATATAATGTGCAACTGTTTCCCGTATAGATAAAGAACTTTCAATTCAATCAATAAAAGACAATTTCAGTTTAGTCTATAGTGAATCTCCTAACACCTTTACTGTGAATGCTGGAGTACCACAGTGTTCCATTTTTTCACCAGTTTTCTTTCTTCTTCATATCAATGAGATGCTCGATTCAACAAATAGTACACTAATATCATCTTGCTCAACATCTCCGTGTAAGCCATCACCTCACACATTCGCAGGTGCGACAAGAGAGAGAGAGGTTTGCAGTTCAATGGCAACAATAAATCCTCGGTAATTAGCCAGATGTATACATTTGGTTGCACATTTCTAGGTTTAATGCATTCACTTGTAAGATGCTTACCTGCACATTTGTCTTAAACTTGACCCAATTTCCATACCAAGATAAGTAAATCAAATGGTAGACTTAAACACAAACCAAGCCATCCTGTCTGTAACTCATAAACTTTACATCATTCCAATGAGACTCATTCCACAGGAAATTATTCTCTCGATGGCTTTCAAATCCTCAGGCTCCTCGTAAATCTATTCACCTTCGATAAATGTCCATAGACTTTCCAACTAATTCATTTTTCCTAATGAATCCCGTATTATCCAGATGCTAATATTCAGCTGCACACCATCTACCTAACATCGCCGATGGTAATCGCTGCATGAGTGCTGTATATGCCAATCACAAGCTCACGCCTCACCTCTCTTTTTCGATTAAGAAAGATGAATTTGTAATTTACGTTCACATTACAGTTTCATAAGAAAAAAAAAAAACCAAAAACAAAAAAATAAAAGCACAAAAACGAAAATTAGCAAACATTATTCATCAGGATATTTGGTATGCAAGTGCACTTTGGGTAGGTCACGACAAACCAGAGTCGCTCATGTCATGGCTTTCTCCCATTTGGACGTGCGGAATCACTTACTGTAGCAATAATCCAACAGACCAGCAATCACCCTCTGCCTTCCAATTCTCTTTCAGCCTTTTTTGTTTTTAACGAAAAATTTACTAATATACCACACCATTAACTATCAACCTTTAACCTTTAAGTACCAAAAGTTTTTGAGGAAAAAACTAATAAGGAAAAAAACGAAAAGAAAAGAGAAGAAATTGCAATATTAATTTCGTCGCTTTATGATTCTAGTTATCGATAAAAAGTATAAATTTTCATCAGCATTTTACACTTTCCCATTCTAAACGTGTTTTTGTTGCTACTTTAATATTTACATACTCGCGCGGATAGTAGAACTTGTAATTTGTGTTTACTCAACGTGCATTAGGTTTGCTTAATTTCTCGGCAATAAAAATTGATGATGATAACCGAGAGAGGAGAGTTCTTAAATACAAACCAACGAGCATGAGCACAAACCTGACAGATACAATTTTGGATAAAAAGAAAACAATTTTAATTGCTGCTCAAGTGAAAGTAATAACAATTATTGTTATGGCTTTTGTTTCCGGAAAAGAAGCGTTTTCTCGTTGTGTTGAGAGATTGTGACACTTTTTTTTTTGGGTTGTTGTTTGCTGATTTGTGTTGTTCATTTTTTGATAGGAGGTCGACAACACTGTGCGGGGGGCTATTACACCAGATTTAATCGGTAGCACGGGCAATATGCGGGAAAATTTTTTCGCAGTTTCGTCAGAGGAATTGACAGCGTAAGCGATTTTTAATGAGTTGGTAAAATTTCGGTTGAAGTGAATGCTTCGAGTTGATTTCAACATGAAATACTTTTCAAACTTCACCTCATTCTTTTTCCTTCCCTATCCAATCTCTAATTCTCCCCTATACCCTTTCCGTGCACTCCATCACTGGGTTTATAACTTTAGAATACATAGTCTTAAGTGATGCAAAACATTTAAAAAAATAATAATAATACGAATACAAAAGAGTTGACGTGCGAACTTGAATCAAAATTTAGTTTGCACATTTTTTTGAAGGAGTGTACTACATTCTGAGACTATTTCGCAATTTTATTGCTTGATTTCAAGGATTTCCTGCTAATTGGAAGGACGTACATATTGTCTCTCAATGTTCAATGCAGATCGTGAAATATCGTTGAAAAGTTTAGTTAATGGGAAGAAAAAAATGGCACGACTGACAAATACGATACTTCCGTGATACCTCCGGGTGAAAACGCCGACAATTAAGGTGTGGAATCATTACTTGCTTTGCCATATTCGACAAACACTGACTCATTAATCAATTGTGTAGCCCAAAATTGAAAAGATTAATGAAACTGAAATTAGAGTAATGTAGCACCAAGTAGATCTGATAGAACAGATAAGTAGAAGAACAGAGCAGTAAAGTAGTGTTTCCATTTCCTTACCTGGATGTAACTTTAGGTTTCACTAAGCCTTATATATATATATATATGTAGGTGGAGTCCCAATTTCCGCATGGTACGTATATAAAAGCCCGTTGTAAAGCCCTTGAAAAAATGGACGAAACAGATTAATGTTATAAACGAACGTAAACACCGTCGACTATGAAAGACACCTCCAGATATTTTGATATAAATCTGATTGAATTAAGTATACTGTTACGGGAGCCCAGAAACATAAACAACATAACCGGGAAACATCGCGAAAATCCTAGAACCTGACAACGCGAAGGCACTAGAACTTGCCAGACTTTTGAGATAGAGAGTTCCACCGGCGAAGTGGAAATTCGGGAATTTGCCTGGAAAGTCGCAGTCAAGTATAAAAGAAGGTTGACAGAAGCGGAGGGATGAGTTCTGTTCTGGTCAGCGATGACAGCGGCTATTGGAGATGTGCAGAGTTTAAGCTAAGAAACATTGTAGTAGATTTTTTGTAAAGAAGTTAATTTAGTTGCTAACAATTTTTGATAAAAGTTCAAAAACCCACTCGGGAACCAGAGAAATTCTGTTTTTTTTTGTCTCCATCATCCTTCGCAAACCTTGGGAAGTATTCGGCGTGATCGGCAATATTTGTTACAATACCTTTGCGGTTACGTTGACTAAAATGCTCTTACTCTCCAAGCTTTGTATTTTTGCTCTTGCTCTCCAAGTTTCGTATTTTTTGCTGTGCAGACTACCCTTCCTGAAATATCAGTAAAGTAAGGCTCAGTAAGGGTCACTGTCTTATAGGCCAACACGCCAAAAGACTTGGTCTCTTCTCCAACGACTTCTGCAGAAGCTGTAGGGACGAGGAGGAGGAGGAAACCATCCTTTACCTCCTATGTACATGTCCAGCCCTGTCGCATAAAAGAATGCTCCATCTAGGGTCCCCCTTCCTTGACGACCTCTGCGATCTGGCGTCCTTGGACGTCATGAGCATCAATCGCTTTATCAAAAGCTCCGGTTGGTTTCGAAAGTCCCAGAGTGGCCCAATGGTTTGATCCATGGTATCACAAAGGACCTTCACTGGTCTAAGTGTGTCTGCACTCTCGTGTGGACAGCCAACCTAACCTAACCTAACCTAAGGGTCAGTAAAGTAAGGGTCTTTACTGAACAAAAAACAAAAAAAAAAAAAAAAATCCTCGGCTTATCAAATTTTTATGAGAGGCTGCAAGTGCGAGTAAAGTACATGCGACCTATTAATAACCATCACTTACTTACTAAGGTAGCTCTACAGTCCGGGGTGGACCTGGGCCTCAACCAACAAACATCTCCAGCCAGAACGGTTACGAGCCGCCTGCCTCCAGTTGCGCACGCTTAGTTGGTTGAGGTCTCTATCCACTTGCTTAGCCTACTACCGCGAGGTCTTCCTATACTGCGCCATCCATCTGGGGTGGATTCGAAAACTTACTTGGCTGGAACGTTGGACTCCATCCGCTCTAAATGATCCAGCCATATTAGTCATTGTGTGTCGATGTCCTTGTATATGCCGTATAGTTCGGCATTGTAGCTTCTCCTCCACTCGCCATCTATGCAGACAGGACCAAAGATCACTCGAAGAACTTTTCTCTCAAAATAACGAAGGGCATCCTCATTCGATTTTTACAAAGCCCATGCCTCTGCGCCATGCAACAGGACTGGTATGATTAGTGTCTTATAAAGAGTTAGCTTAGTAGTTTGAGATAGGGCTTTATTACTCAATTGCCTTCTTAGCCTATAAAAATAGCGATAATTCTTCGTCTGATCACCCCACTGGTGTCACTTGCGGAGCGCACCGTCACCATAGGGCCTGGGTAGTCAAAGTGATCTACTACCTCAAAATTATATCTATCTATTGTGGTGTTCTGTCCAAGACGCCGATGATATTGGGTGTCCTTTTTTATAGACAGCATATATTTTGTTTTGCTTTCATTGATCGCTAGACTCATCTTTGCTGCCTCGATCTCAATACTCGCAAACGCCCCACTGACGGCACGCTGAGTTCTTCGGACTAACATATGTTAATGTCATCGGCGTAAGCGAGTAGTTGTATAAACTTGTGAAACATTGTACCTCCGGTGTTGGCTTGTGAGTTTCGTACAGTTATCTTAAAGAAATCGCATGATAGCGCATGACCTTGTCTAAGACCTTTTCTGACATCGCACGGTTCGGTGATGTTCTCACCGACTTTGATGGAGCAGCGAGAGTTCTCCATCGTCATTCTGCACAAACGGATGAGCTTGACAAGTATAGCTCGCCTTGGCATCTATTGAGGGTAAGAGACGTAGCTAACTTTCCTTATTACAAGGAAAGGTTCGGTTTAAAGAGTTAGCTGCATCAAATGGGTGCAGCCTGCACTCGGATCTCAAACGGATACATTGTACTTCCCTGACGTGGAGCTTCCTGGTTGAAGTACTGAAAAGGGAAGAAAAAAAAAAAATAAAAAATTGCTAGAGTTCTGTGGTCTGTTCTGAATGGCCTCCTCTGAAGAAGTTATGAATTTCATGATGGTTATTGGTGGCTTTTCAGACAAGTCGCCCAGGTGGTTGAAGAAATACTCTCCAAGAGTTGTTTTTCTGGTATTGCAGACACTAGGGCGTTTGCAAAGGAAGTGTTCTGTGTCTTCCTCTACGTCTGTGTTGCCGCATCCTCTTCAGAGTTCACCTGCATTCTCTTCCGGTGGGCCGCCAATAAGTTGTGGCCGGTAATGATGCCTATGAGAAGCGCCAAGTTTTGTCTATTTTGAGTAAGGATGAGCTTAGTTTTAATCTTGTCATGTTTTGTCCAGATGCTTCTGGAAACACGACATAAAGGGAGTACTCTCCATTTTTCTGCTGCTTGTCGTTTGAAGTCAAGTGCTATGTTTGATTTAACAAGCTTTAGGGGAGGAAGGACTGAGCTTTGGGCCATTGACAGGTCTTGTTCTGATCACTTTCTTGCCAGTTCATCCGCCATCTCGTTCCGTGGAATTCCTTTGCGGCTTGGAACCCACCAAATTGTTACATAGTGGCTATGGATGCGCATTATAAGCTCCTCGCGGCAGCGTTTTATTAGCTTTGATTTTATAATTGCGGATGCGATGGCCTTTGTAGCAGCTTGACTATCTATGTCAATATCAATCTCTTTCCTAGTAACAAGTTTCGTGGATAGTTCTCGTGCCACCTCTGCTATCGTTAGGACTTCTGCCTGGAACAGACTGCCGTGGTTTGGAAGCCTTTGTGATATTGCAATATGGGGTTCCGCTGAGTAGATACCCGAACCCACTCCTTCGTTTATTTTGGACCCGTCAGTGAAGACTGAAATACTATGCGGGTTAATAGCCCCACCGTCTTCCCAGTGTACCTTTGATAGGATGACGGTTAGGCTGAAGTCGGGGGATGGCGGAAGATAGTCTGTGGTGGCATCTAGGTGAATTTTGAGATGCTACGATAGCCCGTGGGGTTCCCTCTCCATAGGTTGGATTCTTTTAGGCGCAGAGTACTCATCGCAGTTGCTTTCGTAACAAATAAGTCTAGTGGAATCAGTGTGGGAATTATTTCATGTGCTGCAGTTAGGGTGGTTCTAATGGAGCCAGTGGTTGCTATGCACGCAAGTCTCTCGTCCAACCAATTAGTCAACTCCTTGACATGTGTGGTTTTCTCTGCTATTGGCCACCAGACAATGCACACATATGCCTGTGTACATCCAGTGGATGATGGCAGGTTTGGGTCCCCATTTTGTACCAAAAATATTGCTGCAAGCCTAGAACGCAATGCACGCTTTCTTTATTCTTTCGTTTGTGGTATCTCTTTAGCTCAGTTTGCGGTCAAGTATGCACCCAAGATACCGTTCTTTGTCCGAGACTTGGAGTGGAGTGTCACCGAGTCGCAGGGGTCCAAAAGCTAGGATTACCCTTTTGTTGGTGAAGAGGACCACTTCTTTTTTTTTTTATATTTTCTTTATTTCAGCAAAAATTTATATTCTTAAAACTACTATTGCACGATTTACAGAGATTTGGCTATTGCTACCTTACTACTGAAACTTTATATAATCTTTATAAACTTATTGGAAAACTACAATTGATAATTAGAGGAAAAGCTTCTAGGAAAAACCTCTATACAAACATATTTTATTTTTCATCGAGATGAGGGAAGTGGTGGTGTGCTATCTTGATTTCAAGTAGGCTATTGGGATATTGTTATATAGATTAATAAGTGTAAATAACACGACAAAAATAAATAAGTTACAAATACGCATAAATTAAATTAATAAATACAAATTAATAAATATAAATAATATTGATAGATAGACATGTACGAACATATTAACAATGTAAATAAACAAAATAGATAAATTAAATAAATAAATAAATAAATAAATAAATAAATAAATAAATAAATAAATAGATAAATGAATAAATAAATAAATAAATAAATAAATAAATAAATAGATAAATGGATAAATAAATAAATAAATAAATAAGTAAATAAATAAATAAATAAGAAATAAATAACACAAGAATAAATAAATTAATAAGTAAATTTATTATTAAACGATTATAAACTTGATCACAGTTTATTCGCAATGTTTAATGCAGTAGACCTGAAATCAAGTGGTTTTCAGATAAATTGCAAGAACAGCTGTAGCGCTCAATTAATTTGTTCAGTCTTATGGACACTTTTTCAATATTTGAGATCATATGTAACTCTTCAGTCGAAAAATGCCAAGGCAAGTTTAAGATCATGTTCAATAGTTTGTTTTGTGTTACTTGTAATCTGCGGAGGTGACTTTTTGCACATTTGCCCCAAACTGGAGATCCATAGAAGATTATTGATTGGAAGATTGCTTTAAAGATAATGAGTTTGTTTTCATTACTCATTTTTGATCTCCGGTTAATAAATGGATACAGCATTTTAATTGTAATATTAACTTTTTTAATGGTTTCTTGGATATGAGAGCTAAACGTTAATGATTTGTCAAGGTGCACCCCAAGATACTTAACACTTGATTTCCAATCCGGTTGTATATCATTTAATACTAGTCTGTTGCTTGGTAAGAAGCAGACTTTTCTTTTTCTAGTAAAAAAGGCAGCCTGGGCATTTATTTTAATCTTCCATTTGCCGAAGTATGTTTGGATTACATTTAAATCGGATTGCAAATTACTTTCAATGTTTGAACCAATTGAATCTGAATAATAAATGCATGTGTCATCCGCAAAGAAAGCAGATTCGCAATTACTTAGTCTAGGGAAATCACTTCTGTTTCACGGGATTAACGTTCAGTCCACAACTTCTCGCCTAGTTATGGAGGGTATTCAGGGCCGGTTGCAGAAGTTCGGTGATTGTGTCGAGAAATTTACCGGACATAAGTAGGACGATGTCGTCTGCATAAGCAAAAACTTTTACTTCGCTGTTTCCTAATTTTAAAAGTATCTTGTTTGCGACTAGAGTCTATAGTAGAGGAGATAGGATCCCTTCTTGTGGGGCTCCTCTAGAGGCCTGTGCATTTACTTGGCTGTCACCCAGCTGCGAGTGGATATGTATCGTCTTGTTTGCCTAATACTATCCACACAGCGGAAATTTGCCACATGAGTGTCGATTATAGGTTAGGTTAGGTTCTAGTGGTTGCCTGCTTTAGGGTGCAGATACGCATTTACCAGGACAGGTCTGTGTGATATCACAAGAATCCAAACATTCTCATTATCTAGCTAGAATCTAACTGTTAAGCGTTGAAGGCACCTGACGTCGACATTTACCAGGTCACAAAGGTCGACGAAGATGTAGGTTCCTAGGTGCATTTTTTTTTATCCCTCTTCTGAAATCATTCGAGAAGAGACAGAGCACCTGACACCTACAGCTGCGTTGATAATTTGCAAGACCAGGCAACTAAATTATTTCTGATCCAGCACGTCTATTGACGTGGCACGTAATGGCATCTGTCCATCTGCGATCGCATTCAGTTTGTGTAGCAGTTTACATGTAACGAATGTCATGTCGAGATTCTCCTTCTGCTGTAGAATGAATTAAGTTGAGTCATGTATGGCCCGTTTGTCAGTGTTATGGTTGGTTGGTTGGTTAGGATCGGCCCTGGATGATGGTGCACTTAGACCAGAAATAGGTCCATTGTACTACCAATGTGTAAGGTGGGTGTACTATCCTCTTACTCTAGGAACCATTTGCTTCGTTGTATGAAAGATTTATTATTATGATATTTAGTCGAGCAGGCGATTTCGAGATAATTTAGAGATCATTGGCCTTCCTAATGTTGGCGAGCGCAGGACAAGCGCATAGGAGGTAACTAATGGTCTCTTATTCCTCTTCATCCCTACGGCTTTTGCAGAAGTAGTTATAGGGGATGCGTAGTCTTTGTGCATGTCTTCTTATGACACAGCGTCCAGTGAGAATGTTTCTCATTTTGGAGAGGGTTCCTCTATTGCATTTCAGGAGTTCTATGGACGTAGCTTTGTTAAGTGTTGGCCAAAGTTGTCTGGCGGTGTTGCCATCGGCGATTGGCCACTTTCTTCGCGTCGATGTGAATAAACTGCCTAACATAAAATGTTGGCGCTTCGATGTCGGTAATGCTTATGCTGTTTGTACCAGCTGCACAATTCGCCATTATGTCACAGTGACCTGGCACCCAGCATATAGTGAGGTTGACTAACCAGCTATCTCGCTAAGAGATATGCGGCAGTCTTTCACTGCCTTAGATCTCGTAGTGCTGGATGCGAGAGATTTGATGGCTGCCTGATTGTCGACATACATAACAATATCCGACGTTGATAGGATATTAGCCGCCAGCCAGTCAGTGGCTTGGTGAACCGCGGTAACTTCGGCTTGAAAAACGCTGCAATGGTTTGGAAGGTTAGAAGAGAGGTGTATGTCCAGGTCTTGTGAGGAGATTCCGGCACCGATTTCGTCCTTAGTTTTGGACTTACTTACTTACTAAGGTGGCGCTACAGTTTGGGGTGAACCTGGGCCTCAACCAACAAGCCTCTCCAGTTAGCTCGGTCTTTAGCTAATTGCCTCCAGTTGCACACTCCAAGTTGGTCGAGGTCCCCTTGAACTTGTGCGCGCCACCTACGGCGATGATTCCCTCTGCGTCGTCCCTCGGGGTTAGATTCGAAGACTCTGCGGGCCGGAGCGTTGGTGTCCATTCGCTCTACATGTCCGAGCCATCTCAGACGTCCAATACGCAGTTTTTTGACTAGGTCGATGTCGCTGTACAGCTCGTATAGTTCGTTATTGAATCTTCTTTTCCAAAACCCGTCAACGCAAACGGGACCGAAAATCTAACGAAGAATTTTTCTTTCGAAGAGACCAAGGATATCTTCATCCTCTTTTAATAAAGTCCATGTTTCAGCGCCGTAAAGCAGGACTGGGATGATCAGGGTCTTATACAGAGGCTCCTTAGTTGTTGAAGATAGGGCTTTACTGTTGAATTGCCTTATAAACCCAAAAAAACAACGATTGGTAAGAGCTATTCTTCGCTTGATTTCAGCGCTGATCTTGTTTTTCTAGTTTATAGCAGAGCCAAGATAGATAAAGTCTCTTAGTACCTCGAAGTTATAGCTGCCGACTGTGACGTTTTGTCCAATTCGTCGGTGTTGGCTTTCCCTTCTTGTTGACAGCATATATGTACTTGGTTTTCCCCTCGTTTATCTCTAAACCCATTTTGGCCGCTTCCGCTTCAATGCTTACAAACGCACCGGTGACAGCCCGCTGAGTTCTTCCGATAATGTCTATATCGTCGGCGTATGCAAGCAGTTGTACAGACTTGTAATAGATTGTGCTTCCGGTGTTGGCTTGTGAGTTCCGCACAATCTGTTCAAGTACAATATTAAAGAAGTCACATGAAAGCGCGTCACCTTGTCTAAAACCTTTTTTGACATCAAATGTCTCGGTGAGGTCATTACCGACCTTGATAGAGCAGCGAGTGTTCTCCATCGTCAGCCTGCACAGACGGATAAGTTTGCCAGGGATGTCAAAACTAGACATGGCTCGACTTAGTTTTGGACCCGTCGGTGAAAATTTACAGCGATTCGTTGTATAGGACATCGCGCTGTGTCCTCTCAGTTTTGTCGGGTATTGAGTGCATGAGGCCTCTGTTGAAGTGATATGCAGTGGGGAGGTGGTCAGTGGAATCGTGTGTTGCTCCTTCCACTGCTTGGAGCCTATTAGTCTTATTGCCGAGCTGATAGGCAACTGTTTACTGACGATGTCAATCGGAAGCAGGTGGAGCATGGTTTGGAGCGCTGCTGTGGGAGAATTTCTCAGTGCACAGGTAATGCTGAGACATGCAACTCGCTGAGTTTTTCCCATTATGGATAGGTTAGACTTCTTCTCCATGGCGGGTCACTATAAGGTGTCAGTGTTTTAGTTTCCTGAAATGTTTCTGTGCTCAGTTACCCAAATGAGGTGGAACTGATCTATTCGGTTATCTCGTTAACAGATAAGAAGGTACATATGTAAGGCAAAAAAAAACAAAACAAGTATTTGCCGCAACAGCTCTTGAAAGTGCCAGGGCCTAGCTTCTCGCAACCACTCATGTTGTTTGCGTTGTATTTTTCACACGAATGGAAGGGACCTACAGTTTAGTGCCGTATCCGAACGCCGATTTGAGAAGCTTTTTCGTGACAACAATACTCTCGGATATTTGTCAGACGCTCGCGAGAGGTGGGACCGTGAAAAAACTTTTTGGTGTTTTCTGGGATTCGAACTTGGAACCTCATGCGTAGTGATCCGACACACTAACCACTTACGCCACGACGCCCAGGTATGTAAGGCGGTTTTAGACTTAAGGGCGACCGATTTCAGAAACTTAATTGCAGCTTGACTGTCAGTGAACCTGGTGATATGCCGAATAGATATTACCTTGCACTTCAGCCACGAAAAGTCCCCTTTAAGCGTCATTACCTCTGGCTGGAATGTACCACAATGGTTTGGGAGGCGAAAGGTAGGCGGATGTAGTTTACTTATGTCTTCTGGCATGGATTCTCTATTGTTAAGAATAGTCGTGTGGCCATTGGAAAGTAATAGTAGCTTTCTTAGTGTACTCTAGGATGTTAAGTTTCCAGCTAAGTTTCCTACCTTGAATAATACCCAGATATCGGCAAATGAGAGGAGAGTCAGTACTTCCTGCTGAACAAGACCAATTCAGTTTTGTGAGGGCCCGATGCCACATTTATTAGTCCATTTGTAGAGCTTAAAGAGAACACTTTGCATGCAGTTTCTAAGCTTAGTGAGTGTTTACCAGAAGTAGGTTACCAACTTGGCCTGTGCAATCACTCTGTACTTTTCGCCTTCCAGCATTAGAATCAGCTAATTTTCTACTTCATTTTCACCGAACAGGAGAAACGACAGCAATAAGTTGAGTGCCCCTGATGAGTCTTATTCTGACTACCACAGCGTAGTCTTACCATAGCAGTTTTCGAATCTTATTGGACTCATGAAAAGTTTCTGCTTGAGCCTGAGTTACCAGAGTCTCTCCTCTTCGACCCCGGTCCGATTTGCTAAGCTAATCCTTCTGGAGTCCACGACCAATTGTTAACTCCAACAGATATTCCATTTTACTTATCGTCTAGATGGTCTATGTGCTAGAATTTAAAGACCATTTTATTGGTCAAAGCTTCACTTGACAGAGCACTGGAGAAGAATTTATGGCTCCTCTACACTAACTGCACCAGTACGACTTTGAAATAATCACCATGTGAAGTTTAAATAATGTAGGCTACCTATTTCACTGCATCTTTCCAATTGCAAATGTTTCGTAACCTACATCTCAGTATTTCATAAACCCAGATTCATAGCAAAAAGATACTTTTTTCCTCGTATCTTTCACGGAAGAAAGTCAACTGACACCGATTCACTACATACAAGCAAATCATCATAAAAAAAAAAAAACAAACAAACAAATAAAAATTGTTCCACGAGAAACAATTAAAACACTTGACCGAGAGTGAATTGAGGCAAAGAAACTACAACAAGATAAACAAATACTCGCCGCCGTACTCGCATCCATTTCCGATTCAATAATTGCTTTCGCCTCGCAAATGCGCTTTGTGTGTGGCTCTACATAAGTGTTGAAGCATTTCATGTGTAAATTACTTAAAAAGTAAAAACTTACCAAGGAGGAATCTAACAACGATTAAAGTACCACGGAATGTTGAATCTCTTAAGCAAAACTAGTCGTTCAGTTGAGAGAGAGAGAGTGCTGGCTCTAATGAAAATGAAGTTTATTATCGGGCCAGGCGATGCTCCGGCACATTTGTATCTGCTGAACCTGAAGAGCATCTATGCGTATAAGGAAATGAATCAGGTATGAAGATGCTGATGCTGCTGCTGCTGATGCTGCTGATGATGATGATGATGATGATTATGGTGGGGGGGTACTTTTCAATCTTAACGAGCAAACGTCGCGTCGTCGCGAGGAATATTATATTCCTTCTGGCGATTTGACAATGAGCTCTTGCTGCAATTTCTCCTTTGAGACTTTATTTTATTAAAAAAATAATAAATAACATCCCAATGGTGGGTTGATTCAATTTAGTTTTTTGCTCAAGAGATCGACCGGTTTGTTCTTCAACTTTCGAGGAGTTATTTGGTTTTATGATGAAAGTGTTGTTTGATCGGGCTCTTTGCAAAAGACAAGTAAATATGTATCTGCTGTATTCCTGGGAATAATAATTGCGCTGTTTTCACATATTGCAATATGTATCTATTGAAAAGTAAAAACAAAGTTCTGGGTAAACAAAATTCCTAAAATGTTAAGTGTACTTAATAGAACAGTAAAATATGGCACGTTTGACCAAGCAATCAGTCAACTCATATATAGTAACTTTGTTATATCTGACTACTTACTTACTTAAATCCTTTAACCCCTCGGGGGCATAGGGCGTCAACCACGCCTGCCCGCCATCTTGTTCGAAGCTCTGCAACGCGTTTGAGCTGCCTCCAACTCATTCCTAAATAGCTCGATTCCTCCTCAACTGTTCTGCGCCACGTTTCCCGCTATTCTGCCTGCCTGGGTGAGCGGATTCCAATGCATGGCGTATTTCGCAATTGAGTTGTCTTCGCGCCGTAGGGTGTGTCCAATCCATTGCCACTTTCTTCTTCGTGTAGTAATGCTTATAGGTTCTTGGCCCGTTCGGCCAAAAAATCCTCAAGATGATTCTTAAGCATTTGTTTACAAAGACTTGCAGCTTTCGTGTGTTAATGCTGTCCACCTTCCAAGTACTGCACCCATAAAGCAGCACTGATTCTACGTTGGAGCGGAACAGTCGCAGCTTGGTTTTTAAGCTGATAACATTACTTCTCCAGATTTTAGATAGCATTAAGGTGTTTAAGGTAAGATGTCATAGTCCAACGAATTCCATAGTTGCCTTCCTCCAATGCTGCACGGAGTACATCGCTGATAACCACCAAGCACAATAGTGGTGACAGTATGCACCCTTGACGTACTCCACTTTGGACTTCAAAATCCTCCGACACCTTACCATTGTGCACGACGTGACACTTACCGCCCTCGTATGTAGCCTTGATAATAGCTATAAGATTTTCTGGGATGCCTCTCCTGCGCAAGGCCAACCAGATAGCATCTCGATTCAATCTGTCGAAAGCTTTCTCGAAGTCGATAAACATTAAATGTAGCGGGGACCTATACTCAACGCGTTGCTCGATAATGACCCGTAAGGTGTTTGTGTGGTCGATGCAGGAGGATCCAGCGCGAACGCCTGCCTGTTCGACATCGAGAGTTTTAATCTAAATGTTCTTTAATTCGTTGTAGAATTATTTTAGCTATTATTTTGGCCACGGCTGGAAGAACGCATATACCTCTCCAGTTACCGCAATCCATAAAGTTTCCCTTCTTTGGAAGTTTAATAATCATCCCCCTTTTCCACTCCTGTGGAAATTGTTCGCTATCCCAAGCTCTCCGTATTAGGGGATGCAGCAAATCTGCCGATATATTTGGCGCCGCTTGAAATAGCTCGGCACGGATGCCATCTATACCCACCGCCTTGTTCTTCTTGAGGGACTTGATTGCTGTTATTATCCCGGGTTTATTGTGAGGTGCGGTGCGAATTCGGGAATTTGTTGCTTCGATCTGCTCATTCTAATTCGAGATCATACCGCCATCGTCTAAGTGATTTAGCACTGTAGCAAAATGTTCTCTCCATCTAGTGAGCTGATCCTCATCCGAAATCAGAAGGTTACCGTCTAGACTCTTCACTGGATGTTGTCTGGAGTTTCGACCACCGATGAGCTCCTTAGTGATGCTATAAACAGTTCTACTGTCGCACCTACTCGCTGCTTCTTCAGCCCTTGAGGCCAGTGAGTTGACATATTGACGTTTGTCACGTCTCACACTACGCTGCACTTCTTTCTTCTTCGCACGGTATTGGGCTTCAAGCTCCGTTCTCTCTACTGCTGAGGCCGCTGCAATCCGAGCCTTGATTACTGTACGCTCATCGATCCGTCTCCAGGTGTCTGTAGAAAGCCATGTGCGGTGGTGTTCCTGCTTTTTATCGACATAAGTGCGTGCCCCAGTCGCAAAAGCATATTTCACAGCACTCCAGTGGTCATCCATGTTCTCTATGCTGCTGATTGCTTCTACTTCTAGGGCAAGATGGTCCATGAACTGTTGGCGCACTTAAGGAACCTTGAGCCTGTCGATATTAAACCTGATGATGTTAAGTAGGTTTGAGCGGTTGCTGTTGACGGATGCAGTACGAAGGCGCAAAGAGCTGTTTCAGACGTCCAGGAGACAATTTCTAAAGCGGCGACTGATCGCAATGTGGTCGATCTGGTTGGATGTTCGTTGCTTATCAGTAGGGACCCAACTGATTTTGTGGCAGGTGTTATGCTTAAGCAGCGTACCTCCGATGACTAGACGGTTGGTATTGCAGAAGTCCACAAACCGCTCACTGTTATCATTACGGTCTCCCACGCCGTGAACTCCCATCACGTGCTTAAGCATGATGTTGTCGCTACCCACTTTGGCATTGAAATCTCCCATCACCATTACGATGTACCCATAAGGCGTTTGGTTGTAGGCGGCGCCTAAGTGGCTATAAAAATCATCCTTTTCATCCTCAGTCGCGTCTAGAGTCGGAGCATAACACTGTATGATGGTAATTTTTCTAACTCTACTCTGGAAGCCGTCAATATCCGCTCACACTCATGTTATATCTGAGGCTGTTGAGAATTGTAGTCTATCACACCTAGTTCGTGGTTAGGTAAAGATAAAGGCGAAGATTAGGGCAAGGTTACAAATCGCAGAAAAGAAATTAGGTGATTCTCGAGGCTCAACTCGAGCAAAACTGAACGGATGCTCTTCACCACACCAAAATACCTGATTCGTACTTTCTCGGTTAAATGGCCAACCGCTCTCCCTATCGTCCAGTGCTAGGTATTTAGAAGTTATCATAGATCCTAAACTGAACTGGAAGCTAAACATAGAACAACGGGTAAAGAAGGTATACTTAGCTTTCTATGCCTGTAGCAAAACATTTCGGTGAAAAATGGGGATTGCAACCAAAATTGACCATGGATGGATGTTCACAGCCATGGTACAACCAATTCTCATATATGGATCAATAGTATGGTGGCCGGCTCAAGAAAAAGCCTACAATATAACCAAACTTAACAAGGTGAAATGAATGGCTTGTATAGACACCAAAGGCGCTCTACGGTTAACCCCGAAAAATGCTCTAACAGTCTGTGTGCATCTTCTACCTATAGATCTACACACAAGTAGAATCAGGAAGTCTGGGTGCTGGATTACAAGACCCTATGGACATAGTATCAGATTAGATTCTCTGCCAAGAGAACTCATTTTGCTCACAACAAATTACATTATACCCAAATTGAATTTCACAAAGCGTTTCGACGTCCAATTCTCCCTACAAAATCAGAATGGCAAGATGGATAGGTGATTAAGTATTTCGCCGTCATAATCTACACAGACGGTTCAAAAATAGACTGTGAAGTCGGCGTGGGTGTGTTTTCTGAATCCTTAGACCCTTCGAAATCATATAGACTTCCGGACTTTGTATTTCAGAGAGAATTACTCGCTGTCCGGGAAGCCTGTCGCCATATATAATTACACACAAATATAATGTCAAGGTAAAAGATCTCCATATTCATTGACAGCCCAGTTGGCATCAAATCCAATGCCTCGGTTACTATATCCTCCTAGCTGGTGCTAGAGTACCGAAATGAGCTAGCCTTGCTAGATGGCCAATTCAAGGTAACCCTGATTTTGGTTCCCTACTGGCTGCGCAAATCTCAGTCCTCCAACACTCACTTGCGAAATCAGTTCAGAATCCGCTTGGAGCAGTCAAAGCAGAAATCTTCTCAAAATTCCTTGCAAAAGCCAACCTCAGATGAACTAGGCTAACAAACTGTGTCATATCTAGAAACATGTGGCCAAACTACAGCAAATGAAAAAACACCGACTTCCTAAACAGAATACGAAAAGACGTCACCAGAATAGCAGCGATCATCACGGGTCACTCGCCTATAGGAAACCATGCAGTCAAATTAGGCATCCCACATAACAAACGCCGTCGCAGTTCCAATGCCGCAACTGAAAAATAAACCCTTATCCACTATTTAGCTAGAGCCAGGTAACCAGTTTTTGGAAAACCCTTTTCCAATTCCCTTGAGGCAGTCTCAGAGAAAAACCTTAAAGATATAATAATTCTTTAACTCCACAGGTGCCCCCCTGGCAGCTGACCTCCTCGTGGTGGGGGGCGGGCAACGTGACTGGGATGTGCAGATGGGGTAGGGTAGGTAGGTAGAAGTGGCAGTTCTGTAAAACAGAAACCAAATTAGCACAGTTGTGCAGTTTTGATACCACGACTCATGTGACCTTGGATGTTGATGTGTGTTGGTGAGGGCAATCTAGAGCGAGCCTGTGGAGTTTAGGAAGAGGATTAGCTCATTTATGTTTTTACCCGAAACCTCCTCGAATGAATTATAGAAGGGTTTGCCTAATGCTTGATGCCCTGGCTAGTGCCAGACAAGTGCACATGTAGTGGATGATTGTTTCCTTTTCGGTGCTATGTTGCAACTGTGACAGTTGTGTATAATATGGGATACCTAGTTTGGCTGCGTGCCTTCCTACCGGCCAGTGTCCCGTGATTATCGCGATTAATCTAGCAATATCTTTGCGCGTTCTGTTCAATAGGGAGGTTGTTTTGGTCTTGTTGTAGTTGGGCCACATCCTTCTGGATATGACGCAGTTCCTTAACCTAGACCATATAAGGTTAGCTTTTCTAAGAAAGATTGAGGAGATGTTTGCCTTAATTGCTCCGAGCGGGGTGTGAACAAGTTCCGCAAGTGAGCAGTGGAGGGTTGAGCTTCGCCTGACCAGTTCATCAGCATGCTCGTTGCCATCAACGTTGTTGTGACCTGGAACCCAGACTAGGGTCACCATGCATTGGCCATCTAGCGAGGCCAGCTCCTGTCGGCATTTTAGTACTAATTTCGAGGAAATAGTTTCCGAGGCAATGACTTTGATAGCAGCTTGGCTATCAATTCCAATAGTGCTTTTTGCTTTGGTAGTATATTTGTGTGTGACTTGGTTTGGCGACAGGCTTCGCGAATGGCGAGTAATTCCGCTTGGAAGACGCTGGCAGCATCCGGGGGTCTATACGATTTTGCGATGTTCAGGGACTCCGAAAAAAACATCCGCACCGACCCCACAGTTCATTTTTGATCCATCGGTGTAGACTGTTAGATCGAAACCACTGGTCGCCTGTACATCTGCCCAATCTTTTCTTGTAGGGAATTGTACATCGAAACGCCTTGTGAAGTTCAATGTAGGGATGATGTAATCTTTTGGAGTCGATAAGAGTTGTCCTGGTAGAGAATCTAGAATATTGCTCTGTCCATAGGGTTTCGCAGTCCAACTCTTGGACTCTCTGAGTCTGATTGCGCTGTGCGCTAAGATGTTTGTGATATGTAGATCTGGGAGTAAAAGGTGTAGCAGGACTGTTAGAGCATCTGACGGAGTTGACTATAGGGCGCCTGTGGTGCCTATGCACGCTTCTCTTTGCACCTTACTTAGTTTGGTTATATTATAGGGTTTTTTAAGGGCCGGGCACCATACTATCGACCCATAGGTGAGGATTGGGCGTACTACGGCTGTGTACACCCACATAGTCAATTTTGGTGGCAGGCTCCATCTTTTGCCGAAGGTTCTGTTGCAGGCCTAGAAGGCTATGCATGCTTTTTTTTACCCGTTCGTCTATGTTTGGTTTCAAGTTAAGTTTAGGATCTAGAATAACTCCTAGGTGGTTAGCTCTGAAAGATAAGGAGAGCATCTGACCGTTTAGTCGAGGAAGCGTGAAATCGGGTATTTTGGTTTTTGTGGTGAAGAGCATCAGTTCAGTTTTGTTTGGGCTGACTCCAAGTCCACACTTTCTGGCCCATGCGGTGACTTTACTTAGAGCACTCTCCATGATCTCACTTATCACGGAGGGAAAAAGTCCCGACACTAAGATCACCATGTCGTCCGCATACCCAACTACTTTAATTCTTTCTCTGTCTAAACATAAAAGGATTTTATTCATGACTATTAGCCATAGTAGAGGTGAAATGACCCCATCTTGGGGCGTTCCTCTACTGGCAAATTTGGTTATGGTACTGTTTCCTAGAGATGCCTGAATAATTCAAAAAAAAAAATTACAAATATTTGGCGCAACAGCTCTTTAAAGTGCCAGGGCCTAGCTTCTCGCAACCACTCATGTTGTGTGCGTTATATTTTTCACACGAATGGAAGGGACCTTCAGTTTAAGGCCGAATCCGAACGGCGATTTGAGAAGCTTTTTCGTGACAACAATACTCTCGGATGTTTGTCAGACGCTCGCGAGAGGTGGGACCGTGAAAAAACTTTTTGGTATTTTCTTGGAACCTCATACGTAGTGATCCGACACACTAACCACTTACGCCACGGCGCCCAATTCTAGTGCAGAGCAAAGAGACTATCCATTGGCTTAGACAGTTTTCTATGCCCAGCTCAGTGAGAGACTCTCGTATGTACATTGTTAAAAGCTCCTTCTATGTCTAGAAAGGTAACTAAAGTGTATTCTTTGTACTGTATGGATTTTTTTTATTGTTCGCACTACTTCAAGAAGAGCTGTTTCCGTAGATCTTCCTTTGAGGTATGCGTGCTGAGATTTGGAGAGAGATGACTCGATTGTATCTCGCAGATGGTTGTCTAGAACGCGCACGAGAGTCTTCAATACGAAGGAGGTCAGACTGATTGGTTTGCAATCTTTCGCGTTCTCATGTCCGCGCCTCCCCACCTTCGGAATGAAAACCACTCTTACTCGTCTCCATGAGTGGGGTACGTGGTTATTTAAGACGCAGCTTCTGAAAATCGGTACGAGCCATGGGGTTGCTACCTCTTGCATTTTTTGTAGCATAATGGGCAGAATGCCATCTGGGCCTGGCGATTTATAAGGGGCGAAGTTGCGAATGGCGCAGGAGATTTTTTCTTCGATAATAATGGGAACACATATTCCGAGGATTGCAGGCATTGTGAACTGTTAGGCTCTGTGCCACTGTCTTTACATCCAGGAAAGTGAGTGTGTATTAAGAGCTCTAAGGCCTCTGCAGTTGACTCCGTCCAATTACCACCCAACCTTTTCAGGAGAGATGGATTGGAATGATCTTTCGATAGAATCTTGCTGAGTCTAGCGGAGTCTTTGAGGGCATCAATTGATTGGCAATATTCTATCCAGGACTGTTTCTTGGCCACTCTGATAGCTTTTTTGTATATTTTTAGGCTGTCTGTGTAAGACTGCCAGTATTTGCACTTGAAGCAGATATTGAAGGTCTCTCTAGTCAGTTTCCTGAGGTTAGAGAGTTCTTCGTTTCACCATGGAGGGAAGGTTTTTTTGCTGTATTTGACCGGACATGCAACTTTAAATGCATTCTTGAAGGCTTTTTCGAAAGTCTTTACTTTTGTGTCTAGTTCTGCAGTAGAGGTTATTATAGGGTTTGGAGTTCTACGTAGCTTGGATCTAACGACTGGACTAAACTTTGTCCAGTCGGTTCTTTTCGGGTTTCTGTAGGGTTTGGGAGTCTCGGCAGATGGGGTAACTCCATAACCATGTCTATACAATCCAGTCACGGCTAACAAAGCGCACACCCTATGATATCAAAGAGAAGTAGACTGGCGTCGGATATTGGCAAACCTGGTAAACTAGGGCATCCTTTGGGGCGAGGCTTGTAGGGTCAGTTTGCGAGCGTCTGGTGTTGGCCTGTCCCGCTCGCCAGCCGACCGGGTATTACTCGAAATGGCTACGAGCTTCCTGTCAATGGTCTCGCGAACCATTACGGGGGTCAAGGGGTGAGCGCGCTGTGCACCGATAGGGGCACAGATGGATTCTCTGAATTTCGACAATGACATCGACTAAGGATAGGTACATGGAACGTCTCATCGCTCACAGGGAAGGACCTTGAGCTTGTTGGGGAGGCTGTTAAAAGTCGACTAGATATAGTTGGCGTCTTTTCAACAAAGCAGACAGCTTTTAAAACTGTGGACTTTTCGAATGGGTGGAAGTTCTATCTGTCAGGATTCGCACCCTCAATGTCTGCTCTGGATACCATTAGGAGGGAAAGTTGCGACCTTAAAGCCCAAGCTTGAAAGATCAACTCTGGCATTGGTGCAGGTGTATGAACCGAATCTTCATTCAGAGTATGCAGCTTTCTTAGATGAAGTTGATGCTGCCTTTAAAAAGGTTGCAGATATGGGTTCTTTTATCCTGATGGGTGCCTTAAATGCTCACGTGAGTGTAGATGTTATGACATGGGGGAGTGTGATTGGGAAGAATGGCGATCCTAATCAAAATGCGAACGGGGAGCAGTTGCTGTGAAAATGGCTTATCCATCATGAACATTATCTTTCCACAGAAAGACATTCAACAAATACACGTGGTACCGCCAGAGTCTTCAGCAGAAGTCGCTGATAAATTTAAATTTAATAAATAAATAAATTTAAATAAATTTCATTGTATTACCATTGTGCCTGAAGAGAATGGTTTGTAATGTTTGCGTATTGAGAGGCGCCGAACTATCAACTAATCACCACTTAGTGCTATGGAAATTGCATCTCAGCGAGAGAGTGCCTCCCCTACCAAAGCGCAAACCAAGAATGGTTACACGCATACGATGGGAGAGGCTACAGAACGATGAGATACGGGAGACATTTGCGCCGCAAATAACTGAAATATTTGAACGAATTCCAACTGTTCCATCAAATGTAGAGGAAGAATAGCCACTGTTTTCAACAGCGGATATTTGTGGAGTGAAGCGCCTTGGTGAGACGGCTGCTGGTGAGAAAGGAACTGCTTGGTTTAATATGCCTGGAGTTCACGAAGCCATCAGAGAGAAGAAGAGAGCCTTTAAGGCGTGGATTCACTTGTGGAACTCCGATTCTCGAAATCGGTACACTGAGGCGCGAAGAACTTGCAAATTAGCTGTGAAAACAGCGAAAGAACAGTCTTGGAAGGAGTTTGGCAAACAATTGGAACGTGACCACAGACCTCCAAATAAGATATTCTGGCAGACCGTACGCCGACTCAGAGGAAGACAGTTGAATATCATTGATGGAGTCAAATCTAAAGACGGTACACTTCTTTTCAATGAGGAGGACAGCTTACGCAGATGGAGCGAGCACTTTTCAGAATTGCTCAATCCCGAACAGGGCACCGAAGATGATCGACCTATGGTCGAGAGTCGGACGGAAAGTAGTTCTACGGTAGAGGAAGCAACTTTGGCGATCAAAGAGCTAAAAGTTGGCAAATCTGCTGGTGTGGATGAGATCTGACCAGAAATGCTCAAGGCTTTAAGTAAAGAGGGATTGCAATGGCTCTCACGTGTCATTAAAGTGGCCTGGGAATGCGGTGAAACACCTAGTGATTGGCAAATGGGGGTGATAGTTTCTCTTTTTAAAAAAGAGGACAAAGGAGATTGCGCCAACTACAGGGGTATATCTCTTTTAAGTCTCCCTGGAAAAATCTTCGCTAAGGTGCTAGAAACGCGTTCAAGAGCTGTGGTTGAGCAATGCGGTTTTTTTCCCGGTAGTAGGACAACCGAGCAGTTATTCCCTCTCAGAATGGTTCTTGAGAAGGTCTGGGAGTATGCCTATCTATGCTATACTTGTTTTGTGTCTCGAGGCAAACTCTGGAGTGTTCTGCAGAAGTATGAGATTGATGGTTCTCTGTTAAGAGCGATTCAGTCTTTACATACAAACTGTAGAAACTGTGTTCGGATAAACGGTGTTATATCAATACCTTTCACTGTGGGCGTTGGACTCCGCCAAGGGTGTGTTTTGTCACCTCTCCCCTTCATTGTATATATGAACTGGATGTTGCAGCGCAGCCGTGGTGGGTAATGTTTCAAAGGATTAGTCATCTGCTCTTTGCGGATTATTTGGTCATCCTTGGGTCCTCTTAAACCGAACCTCAGCGCACACTCGAAAGGTTTGTAGCCGTTTGTGATGATATTGGAATGAGGATCAACGTGAACAAATCGGAAGTAATGGTCGTTGCGAAAATACCCATTCAGTGCTCTCTGCATGTTAGTGGAGTGCCACTGAAGCAGGTGGATAAGTTTAAGTACCTCAGGGAAGTGATGGGAAGAGCAATACCGAGTTATCCTGTAGAATTGGTCAGGCTGGATAAATTTTGAGAGAGCTTGGTCAATCTGTTATAAGAAAGACCGAACTAAGTGTTGAAGCTAAATTTTCGATTTTTAACTCGGTGTATGTGCTAACTCTCACCTATGGTCATGAAATTTGGGTAGTGACAGAGAGAATAAGATCGCGGATACAAGCTGCTGAAATGAGGTTCCTTCGTGGTGTTGCTGGAATAACTCGTATGGATCGAGTGCGCAACACCAGAGTATGTGAGGCGCTCAATGTTGAGAAGCTACTTCTCCGAACGGAACAATCTGTGCTTCGATTGAAAACATATGTTTTCGGAATGACGGCAAGGGTCTAACTCTGTGAATCGTAACAGGATTAAATACTTTGCGGCAGACGATGGAATAGAAGTCTCTAAAGTGGGTGGTGCGAAAGGGAGCCATACTTACAGAGGTGCATGAAATCTTCGCTGATTGTAGACGTCGGCCTCATGCTTGAATTGAAACTGATATTCATGATGAGACTGCTTCAATTGGTTCATTCCTGTAAGTCCACTCCTCACCCCTTGACTGTCTTCCAATCGCCTTTTTAAAAATCATAATTTTGAATTTTTCCATTTTTGGTAATGACATTGTAGCTCATCAATCATTGTTCGTAGGTTTTTTTTTTTTTTTAAATTGTTGTTATCAATAAAAATGGAAAAAAAACTTTCGTTTTTGCACCTCGAACTTTAAGTTGCTATCTCTTGCTTACAACTTACTACAATGAATGCACCATCAATGACAGGATAGCACTTTATCTTAAACTTGAGTGGAACACAGAACAGAGTACTTAAGGAATTTGAATACTAATCATCAATATTCAACACAAACATACGGTCCTTACACTGAGAAGGCGTACTTAAAGGCGTTTAGAAAATTATACGCGTCATTTGTATTCAAAAGAGAGCTGCATCAGAGGTATGTCTGGAACTCCCTATGTAGATCATTTCCGCATAAATTTACTAGCACTGGCTTAGGACTTATGTACCGCCTTGAAGAGAGTGTCTTCCATTATCCGTCTAACAGACATATAAAAAGACGCAAGACGCACATCGCACATGTAGGTGGGATAGTTGCCTCGATGAACGCGCAAAACCGCCGAATGATGCAATTTTCATCATCCGTGGGATACTTAACAGCAAAATGTAATAAATTTACCATTAATAGGTACGTCATCCAAAGAGTGGTATGCTTCGGTCTCTTCCTCCAACAATAACGAACAGCCACAAAGCCCGCATGCATCACATCACAACGATGCTCTGAAGCTGTTGATGATCTTTGGGTTTTATGAGTTGGAGGTACATCTTGTATCCATCGCCATCATAAGCCACCAAATTAATTGGCGATAAATTGAAATTATTCAAAGGTGCCCAGGTATAGAGAGTGTTGGCGGTGCAAACCGAGACGAGAGTAGAAAGAACTACGAATTGCAAGTTGATGTAACCGTGATTACGATGATGATGTCAGCGCGCCGATAAAGATGTTTTTGGCACGCCTTTTGAGCATCAAGTAGCTGGCAAGCGTTACAACTAGCGTAGCGAAAGAACTGAAAGTGATTTCGAGGGGATTTACATAAGTCCCCCCCGAAAGAGATGAAAGCATCCAGAAAGATTAGTTCGACAGCTTTTATGATGAGTAGTAAAACTACCTCTTCCTCCAAGTGTTGGGGTCCCGTAAATCGGTTTGTGCGGCTTTTCTCTTCTCTATCACTGTATCTGTCGGTGACAATGATGAGGCTCGGATTTGAACTGTATTCAGATGCGTAGCTGATTTGATTGTGAAATGTAATTGAGGGGGATACGCGTACATACCTATGTATGTTGTGGTTTGAGCTTAACTTGTTGTCTACGGTTTGAAAGGCTTGAAAGGCGTGAGAAAAGCCCAGATAATTACGGTTATTGTGTTTGAATAAATTCGGAAATTTAGGGTAAATCTATTAAAGCTGAATTACCGTGCTCTGTGAAGGGGCTCGAGGTGAGCGGGGGCTTTTTATTATGATATAAAGGACGTGCCAGTTGTGGGAAGGTGATAAGTGCAGATAATTTGCGGCCAATTTTATGATCTTTTTTTTATTGATTTAATGCAGTATCATAGTGAAATATATTTGATTGTTAATTTAAATTTCTTTTCTCCTTATTTGCAGGTGCGGATTATAAAGGGGAATACATTTTCAATTTCATCGAACAATTAAACGGTGAGTAGTGAGTTTTTGGATTTGTCTAAAAATGAGTAGGGGAAAATATATTGAATATTTAGATAGATAGATAGATAGATAGATAGATAGATAGATAGATAGATAGATAGATAGATAGATAGACACACTATTATTAAATTTTCCAGATAGAGTTTTTTTTTTTTTTTTTTGTCGGGATAGGAAACGTTCGACTGGACCACTCAGACGCAACTGGTCCATTGTACTACCAGAGAGCAAAACCCTGATTTATCCATTTTATTGGAATTTCCTTGTCTTTCTAAGAAAGCCAAGCAAGTACTTCAGTGATGAGGAGCTTACAGTACCAGCACTCACCACATCAGCAACGAGAATCTGCCACCTGATACGAGCAGAGGCCGGACACTCACAGAGATAATGTTCCGCGGTATCGTCACTCTCTCCACAAGCGTCGCAGATTGTAGTGTCACTTAAGCCCAACACATTAAGGTGCTTGGCAAAAGCAAAGTGCCCTGTCAAGACGCCAATAAGTTGTCTACAGTCTTTTCTGCTGAGAGACAGCAAGAATGCCGCTGATTTCTTACAGACGTCCGGGAGCATGCTTTTAGTCAACCTGCATCCTGGAGAGTCATGCCACATACAATTGTGCTCGTGAGAGACTCAATCGTCAATGGAAGCCCTAACCGAGGATGCAGGAAGACCCAACATGGGTTCGGGACCTGAGAAAGCCTCCTCTGAGCCTTGCCTAGCAATCAGATCGGACATCTCGTTTCCCAAGATCCCAGTATGACCTGGGACCCAGATAATAGACAGAGAATTCAGCCTTGCGACCGAGTTCAAAGAGGTTTTGGTTTCACGAACTATTTTAGAAGTGTTTAAAGGGATAAGCAAGGCCTTAAGCGCAGCCTGACTGTCACTACAGACACAAATGCCACGTCCCTTACACCTGCTGTTCACAACATAGTTCATGGCCATTAGGATTGCATAAGTTTCCGCTTGGAAAACAGACGCATATTTGCCTAAGGAGAAAAGAAGTATAATGTTGTGGGCGCCGTGGCGTAAGTGGTTAGTGTGTCGGATCACTACGCATAAGGTTCCAAGTTCGAATCCCAGAAAACATCAAAAAGTTTTTTTTCACGGTCCCACCTCTCGCGAGCGTCTAACAAACATCCGAGAGTATTGTTGTCACGAAAAAGCTTCTCAAATCGCCGTTCGGAGTCGGCATTAATCTGTAGGTCCCTTCCATTCGTGTGAAAAATATAACGCACACAACATGAGTGGTTTCGAGAAGCTAGGCCCTGGCAATTTAAAGAGCTGTTGCGCCAAATATTTGTTTTTTTTTTGCTGTCGATTTCCACGAAGACACTAGCACCAGACCCCTGACTGGTTTTGGAACCATCCACGAAAATACGACTACATTCCATTCCCGGCTCAGACTCTGGCCGAAGCCAGTCCTGAACACAAGGAAAGCCGACTCTGAATTTGCGCATCAGCTGGAGTTCTGGTGTCATTGCACCAGACGGCATATCCATAAAACAGGAGTCGTAAGACAAGTGTGCCGCAAGTTCATCAAAATTCCAGTGTGGAGTATACCAAAAACCACCCCACCTAAGACGATGGATGGCTTTGATAGTGCAACCCATGATATAAGTACCGAGGGGAGGTAAGTTCAGTAAAGCGTCTAGAGCAGAGCCAAGCGTACTCGGGAAGCTCCCGTGCAGCCGAGACAAGCCGTTCTTTGGAGTTTGGTGCAAAAGGTAACCACATATTTACGCGAGAGCCCCTTCCACTAAACAACTGACGCATATGCGAGGAATGGTCTTATCATAGCCGTGTAGATCCAGAGAACCTTATTCGGTGAGAAGTTCCATGTCTTGCCAACAGCACTCTTACACTACCAGAAGACTGAGAGCGCCTTGGATGTTTTCGACTCGACGTGTATAGACCAATGAGGTTTCTTATCTAAAATCACTCCCAGATATTTGACTTCATTGGAAATGCGAATGGTGACGCCGGTCAAAATCCTCCTTCTTATAAAAAGGACAACCTCCGTTTTAAGAGGATTCACCGAAAGCCCATTCCTAGTACACCATTCATCGATCATGTCCAGCGCCGCATGCGCGTTAGCACAGACCGTCACCAGGCATGGCCCGACAGAAAGTACGGCGACATCATCCGCATATGCCTGAGCGTAGACGTTAGAACTATTTAGAGTGTTCAACAGAGAGTCGACCACCATGCACCATAACAATGGAGACAGAACACCACCTTGCGGACAGCCCCTGTTTACCCCTGTCATAACATATTGGCCACAATCCGCATCCACTACCAAAGTTCTATTCATTAGCATTGCTTTAATCCACAGCACTAATGTTTCATCTACCCCGTGTTGTCTGGCAGAGTCGCACATGCAGTCAAAAGTCGCATTGTCAAAAGCACCCTCAATGTCGATGAAGATACCCATCGCGTATTCTCTCCTATCAAGCGCGCATTCAATTCTGGCCACTTAATTTTGAAGTGCGGTCTTGCAGGATTTCCCACGCTGATAGGCATGCTGCATCTCCGATAGTGGATGCAGTTTCAAAGCAACTTTGCGCACGTGAAATTCTACCAGTCTCTCCATACTTTTCAGTAAGAAGGATGTCAAACTTATAGGTCTGAAACTCTTGGGGAGCGAATAGTCCTCCTTACCAATTTTCGGTATGAAAGCTATTCTGACTGTCCGCCAATGTGTAGGAGTATATGCCAGCGTCAAGCCAGCGGTGAAAATTCTTTTCACAGTTGGCAATAGCTGATCTATACCCTGTTGCAGCATAGCTGGATATATTCCACCGGCGCCAGGCGATTTGAAACCATCAAAAGATGCCACAGCATATTTGATGGCCTCATCTGTTACCACGGCTGATGCAATATACTAGCTGCGCTTAGTTTTCTGAGTTAGATCAAGCTCAGCTTGGGTAAGCGGGCCAAGCTGCGACCTACTGGTTATCTGTTTCCCAGTAAAGTGAGTCTCCAGCAGAAGACTAAAAGTTTCCGCTTTCGTCTCAGTAAACTTGCCATCAGACTTTCTCCGTGACTTCGGTTTGGTCGGCTTGCCCCTTTTGAGGACCTTAACCAACCTGCTGATTTCACCGAGTGTCTCGATCTTTTCACAAAAGTCTCTATAAGAAGCACTTTTCGACAACCGAATTAACTTCTTATAGTCTTTTTGCTTCGATCTAAAAAGATCCCAGTCACCTTCTAAATTTGTCTTGAGTGACCTATTTAGAAGTTTTCTGGATTCTTTTCTAAGTCGCTGCAGTTCTGGGCTCCACCAGGGAACCGGAGTTCTGCAGGGGGTTTTTGTTAATGGTCAAAACAGCCGGTAAAGAGGCTAGTCAGGTTTTGAACAGAATCCTCAACCTTTCGTTTCGTTCTGAGTTTAGTTGGAGTCTTGACAGATCTGTCTAGCTCTTCCCTAAACCGCACCCAGTTGGTTTTCCTAGGATTCCTCCTCTCCTTCAAAGTTATGGCCTCGCATTCGATTTGGAAAGCGATGTATCTATGGTCTGACAAGGACACCTCCGGCAGTACCCTCTAGTTAGTAATTGAGTTGAAATACCTATTAGATAAAGTCAAATCAATTACCTCCTGCCTCCTTGCCGTAACAAAAGTTGGCTGGGAGCCAACATTGTTAATTACCTTGCCAGACGATAGTATGAAGTCTAGGAGATGGTTTCCTCGTATGTTACATTTGCTGCTGCCCCAGACTGTATTCTGAGCATTAGCGTCGCAACACATGACTAGTCCCATCTCCCGAGTGTCACAGTACTTTATGAGTTCGGCAACCGCCTTCGGTGGTGGAGGCATTACCGAATCATAAGGGAAGTAAGCCGACGCAACGACGAAGGTTTTCCAACTTCCGGTCGTTTCGTAGCTTACAGCTGCAGCAACCAGGTCATGTCCACAGAATTGTCCAAGCTTGGTTACTTAGAGGAAATTCATCACAATTAGATAGACAAGCTCTCGGTCTTTCAGATCGCTCATCACATAGCACCGTTACTCAACAAACACCTCCAAAACCACATATGCGCTTGTTCCGCACGTATGGCTACTGGATAGATGTTATATGGGGTTTTGTATGCACTACGGAAAGTCTACTACTTAAAAGAGCGGTAGCAGCCTTTGAGTAATGGAGGTTTAACAGCGAAAATATCAAAGATATAGTCGGTGTTTTATTAGTAGAAGGGTGCGCACCAGATGAGCCAATTCTTCCGCCGAGGCGAGCGCCCCCTACCCGTAGCTTTGCCTGCGTCAGCCATTTTCTGTCCGCTAGTGCTGGGACTTTTAGGGGTCGGCTCCAGTTGAAGTACTTTCTGCCGACCTATGACTCATTCCTGTCGCTACTGATGGATGAGTGCTTTCGGCGCTTGCGCCTTCAGCTGACTCTGCAGCCTCTTTTAACCGCGACATCGCCGCCTTCCTACTTCTCCTTTTCAGTTAACTCTTAGTCAGGAGCTTATCGGAGTGCGCCGCTTCAGGAGCTCGTTCAGCCTTATTGGTTTCCCGAGTCAAACCGTCACCGACACAACTTCGATCAGCTACCCGCCTATTGAGACGGAGATTAGACATTTCAGCCGAAGCCTTTTCGCCACTTTCTTTGTCATTCCAGCCCAGTCTACCAAACGAGTCGAAGACAAAGCTGCAGGAGTCTTCTAAAGCAAGCGTCGCTACTACTTCCAGATAGTGTCAATGAAACCAAATAGAAATTACGAAAAACAGCAGTTCGAGAAATTGGTACACATACAACATTCGAAAAGTTTCCGCGTAAATTATGATTGGAAAATAATCTGCAATAAAGATTTCCTGACCTCATAAAGAACCCGTTTACTACTTACTTAGGTGGCGCTACAGTCCGGGGTGGCTCTGGGCCTCAACCAACAAGGCCCTCCATTTAGCTCGGTCTTTAACTAATTGCTTCCAGTTGCGCACTCCAAGTTGGTCGAGTTCCCCTTGAACTTGTGCGCACCACCTTCGGCGAGGAGGTCCTCTACTGCATCGTCCCTCGGGGTTAGATTCGAAGATTCTGCGGGCCGGAGCATTGGTGTCCATTCGCTCTACATGTCCTAGCTATCTCAAACGTCCAATACGCAATTTTTTTACCAGGTCGATGTCGCTGTACAGATCGTATAGTTTGTCTCTTTCAAAACCCGGCAACGCAAACGGGACCGAATACCTTACGAAGAATTTTTCTCTCGAAGCAACCAACGATATCTTCATCCGCTTTCAATAAAGTCCATGTTTCCTGCCGTAAAGCAGGACAGGGATGATCAGAGTCTTATACAGATTCTCCTTATTTGTTCGAGATAGGGCTTTACTATTGAATTGCCTTATAAGCCCAAAAGAACAGCGATTGGCAAGAGTTATTCTTCGCTTGATTTCTGCGCTGATCTTGTTCTTCGAGTTTATAGCTGAGCCAAGGTAGACAAAGTCCCTTACTACCTCCAAGTTATAGCTGTCCACTGTGACGTTCTGTCCAATTCGTCGGTATTGATTGTCCCTTCTTGTTGACAGCATATACCTTGTTTATGGCTTAACCCGTTTCGGCGGACTTTGCCTCAATGCTTGTAAGCGCACCGGTGACAGCGCGCTGAGTTCTTCCAATAATGTCAATATCGTCGGCGTATGCAAGCAGTTGTACAGACTTGTGATAGATTGTGCCTCCGGTGTTGGATTGTGAGTTCCGCATAATCCGTTCAAGTACAATATTAAAGAAGTCACATGACAGCGCGTCACCTTGTCTAAAACTTTTCTTGATATCAAAAGTCTCGGTGAGGTCATTACCGACCTTGATGGAGCAGCGAGTGTTCTCCAACGTCAGCCTGCACAGACGGACACGTTTGGCAGGGATGTCAAAACTAGACATGGCTCTATAAAGCTCTTCCTTGAAATCGATAAAGAGGTAGTGAGTATCGATTTGGAATTCTTGGGTTTTCTCCAGGATCTGCCGAAGTGTGAAGATTTGATCGATGGTGGACTTTCCTGGCCTGAAACCGCACTGATAGGGTCCAATCAGGCTGTTGATAAAAGGTTTCAGGCGTTCACACAATATTCCAGAAAAGATCTTGTATGCGATGGGCGCAGTTGAGGGGTCTCCTTTCTTGTGGAGCGCGCAAACGATGCTGAGGTTCCATTCATCAGGCATACACTCGTCTGCCCAAAACTTAGAGATGGAGTTGGTGTATGCACTCTACCAATTCATCCCCAGCTGTCTTGAAAAGTTCGGCCGGTAAGCCGTCAGGTCCAGCAGCCTTGTTGGATTTCAGCTTGGATATTGCTATCCTCACTTCGTTTTGTTCAGGTGGATGGAAATTTTGACCATCATCGTCTATGGTGAATGGTTCATTCTGCCAGACAGTGGAATGTTGATCTTAGTCGCCGTTATACAGTCTGCAGAAGTGGTTTTTCCATATTCTCAGCACCGACTGTGATTCTACTACGAGGTTTCCATTTTCATCTCTACAGGTTTCTGTGCGGATATTGCTTCTCTGACACGTTAACTTCCGTACATTGTTCCTAGAGTATAAACTCTCGATATTCTCAAACGCGCGCTTCTCATGCTCTTTCTTCTTCTTTTGGAGAAGCCGATGTTCTTCCCATCTTTTTTGCTCGTAGAGCTCACGAGCAGCTCTCGTCTTCCTTTGCAGCGCCGCTTTGTATGCCTCTTGTTTTGCTGCATGCACTCGCCGGCACTCATCGTCAAACCGCACATCAGTTGCGGCGTTTCTGATGGCATGTTGACAGCGTTGCCACTGGTCTTCGGTACTTGATGCTGGCGGCGTAGGGGTGATTGAGAGATTTCGGGATATGCGTCTAGCGAAGAGTCTGACGGTCTCTTGCGATTGTAGCTTTTCGACGTAACATTTTCTCACAGCGATTCTTCTTTGTTGCTCAGTTTGGGATATCCGCATTCGTATGATCCGAGTCTATGTTGGCCGCTCGGATGGTCCGGACATCCAGAATACTGGAGGCATGCCTTGCGTCGATCGCAATATGATCAATTTGGTTGATCGTTACATGATCATTGGACCGCCATGTCTGCTTATGAATATCGAGATGAGGAAACCATGTGCTTGCTATGGTGACATTTCGCTCCACAGCGAAATCAATTAGCCTTAGTCCGTTATCAGACGTGGTGTCGTGTAGGCTATGCATACCGACTGCCCTACCAAAGACGTCCTCCTTTCCTATTTTGGCGTTAAAATCGCCCAATAGGATTTTAAAGTCGTATTTAGGACATTGCTCGTATGTTTTGTCGAGGAGCTCGTAGAAACACTCTTTGGTGGCAGGGTCCTTTTCTTCCGTGGGGGCATGAACACATATTAGGCTTATGTTTGCGAATTTAGCCTTGATCCGGATAGTCATAATACGTTCGCTCACGTGTCGGAAGCTTAAGACTTCTTGCCTAAGTCTGCCACGTATAACAAATCCACATCCGAATAAGCGCTGTCTGTTGCCTCTGTAGCAATCACCGTAGTAGATGTCACAGTTGTTCATCCTTTTTTTGCCCGGCCCATCCCATCGCACTTCCTGGATGGCGGTAATATCTGCTATATAGCAGTCTAGGGCCTCTGCTAATTGTTCGGCTGCACGTGGTTTGTAAAGAGACAAAACATTCCACGTACAGATCCGAAGGTCGTTGTCCTTATTTCGTTTGTTGGGGTCTTCATCAGTTGAGTCATCCTTATCCGAGGCTTTTGGTTGTTTCGGAACCATAGGTTTTTTACGTGGTAGAGAAGTTACCCCGACGGCAAAACTCCCAACCTGGAGGGGCAGTTCTACCTGGGGATAATAGGTCCATGTGGTACCGAAATGGGCCTAGTCTGGTGGAATTGAGGCTGCATTCTGCAGCCTGCCGCTCTAACCTAACCTAATTTTCTGCAAAACCAAGCAGAAAACTGCCTAAAATAGAGATGCGGATTGGATGGCGTCCAGTCGGTTTGGTGACCAAACCGCATCCAGACAGCATTAGGTTTATGTGAGGCTTTAATGCGATCGAAAACTACCGAAAGTATCTTTGACATTTTGTAACTAAACAGTACAGAAATTGAGTAAATAATGTCTATCTATACCTATACACAAATGTAGATACAATTACGATGTCGAATTTGTGTTTTGTTTTATCGATCTTACGTATCCGAGAGCTAGCTGATATCCTACTAATTGCTAAAATAATGACGGAAGGACTATAACTCGACTTTTTTGAGATTACTGATGGTACACTTGCATTCCATTGCAGATATGTTGGAATGCGACAGTTTTCCTATGTCACATCCTATAGTCCTCCTACAATGTGCTACACTGAAGCATAAACCCGGAACGAATTTACCATAAAAAAAAAACTCAAAACTTCGTGCATTTACATGCCACAGTTTCGTAATCAAAATCAAAGAAAGGTTACCGTCGAAACATTAATAAACCGCCAAGAGATCATGAGAACGCTAAAAAGGGAAGAAATCTTGTCTGTTGCTCCAGTGGTATACACTTGTTTACCGATGGCAGCCACGATACCATCTGCCACCACATAACAGTGCACCAAAGTAGTTCTACTACTACCTATCTAGCCTCCCGCATCTGAGTCTAGCGCTGACTGTGGCTGAGGAGCCGCCAGTTTAGATGAGTTATGCACAATATAATTGCGCCTAGTGTAACAAAAGGCGTTCAATGCTCAACAGAGATGTTACCCTCTCCAGTCCGCCACATTCCGCCGATAATCGTCTGCGTTGCATTTTAATTTCAATTTTTCTTCTCAAATGGATTTAATTACGAGCGTGGAGTGGTTTTTTTTTTTTGCTTTTCTGCTTGAACTGCACGAATACGAGAAGCATGAGGAACGTTTTTTCTTTGAAATCACTCTGCTCAGCTTTGCGTATGTAACTTGAGGTGACTTTGGACAGACCACGACGACGACGACGATGACGATGGCGATGGCGATTATTGTTTTACGATGCGGTCATTGGAGTTTGTCTGAAGTTTTGGAGTTTTCATCTAATGCTTGTTATCTCACACACATGGCAAACTGTTGAATTGCACAATCTTCGCCTCAAGCGAAATGATCTTTAACTCATCACACACAGAGATGAGATAGAGATGAGAGGCCAAATGAGTGTTTAGTCTCTTAATTGAGTTTCGTGGTTTTCTGTTTTGCTAACGCTGGCGGTTTGGCGTTTGGATGAGCTCTGGAAGATGCTAACGGGTGTATTTAGAAAACGATTAGATTATGTTGTGAGAGGTGAGCTAAAGTTAACCAAATTGGTATGATATTTGTGTGTGCTTTTACTTATATGACTTTGTGATGGTAGATTACTTAAAATACTAGTTTGAAGATAGTTTAGATTAACGAGTGTTAAAAGTATCTTAACTATGTCAGATAGAAATAATGATGGCGTTAGAATGAAGACGCGGATGTGGAAGATTAAATCGATGATTGGACTTAGAATTTCAATGAGAACGTTCAATCGTTTGTAGGTTTTAACCAGTGGAATGGGTACGGGGGAAGAGGGTGTCTATTAAGTCAATCTGTTGCTCTATATTCTGAATTAAAAGTCCGAATTCAGGATTATCTTGGGATTGCTATAAATAACACTAAGATTGCCTTCAATTTTCAAGCTCCGGTTAGTTGTTTTTTTATATTAAAAACCAAAGTAAGACGTGAGAGTAAGACAGAAGCAAATTGAGAAGTGCTTTGGTTCAAATGGTACAATGGGAATATAAGTGAGCGTCATAAATGAATTGCTTAACTCTAGCTCAGCTATTAAATTCGTGAGTTGGACAAGCGCAGATATTAAATGTATCTCTTGCCAATTGACTTTTTAATTTGCATATAATAAAATTTATAATAGAAGCTCTAAACAGCACCTTCTTTTCCTTTTGTACAACCAATCCCCGCGCGGCAACGACACTGCGACCTGAAAGATCTATTGTTTCGAAGGGTTTTGGAGTTATTCTAAAAGACGTAATAACTCCCTTATAAAAGTGAGTATGCTTTTAATAGCGAAGCTTTTCATTTCCACTGAAGTAAGTATCTCCTTGTGGGGAATACGTTTCCTTAACCAGTGTAGTGCCGGGCATTCGTAAAGAATGTGTTCGGAAGTTTCATCTTCCTCTCAACATAACCGGCAATCCTTCTCTTGGCACAGGTTGAACTTGTTAAGGTGGTATCTCAGGCAGCAATGACCAGATAGAAAGCTCACGAGCTTCTTAATGCTTTCCCTATCTAAATTAAGGATCTCCTTGTAGGAATAAGGCTTGATTAATCGTTTGGATTGTCTTGGACCTAGCCCATCGGTCCAGTGGTCTAGACGAAGCCTGTTTTCCCATTCGTTAATCAGCGTTGTGGCTGTTGCCCAGTTGACGCCACAATAAGGTTCAGGGCCTTTGAACGCAGATTCTGATCCAGACCTAGCAAGCTCATCTGCAGATTCGTTGCCCACAATCCCCTGGTGTCCAGGAACACATCCCAGCTTTACCATGTTATGTCTCGGAAGGTCTTGTATAGCATCATACTCGTAGCAGCATTTGACAGTTACGGAGTTCATTAGGTTGGATGATAATGCTCCAAGTGCTGCCTGGCTATCTGAGAAGATATGTATTCTGCCGCCCTTGATCCCCTTATGGAGATTGTATCTGTCGCAGATCTCCATGGTATGGATTTCAGCCTGAAACACAGTAGGAGTCGTACCCATGGGTACCGAAATCTTTGTGTTGGGTCCAAAAACCCCAGCTCCAACTCCAGAGTCCATTTTTGATCCGTCGGTGAACCAGACCAGACTTCTAGGTTCCAGTATTGGAACACCATCGGCCCAACTTTCGCGGTCCAATATTTCAATCTTGAATAACCTACCGAAGCAATGTTGCCTGACCATAAATTCTGGTATAGTGCAGAACATGCATCTTTTAGGAATTGAGTTGAGTATCCTTAGATGTTCCACAAGGTCATCTGGTTTATACTCATAATCCAGCTGCAGCTTTATGGCATATCTAGCGGCCATCTTCCTGATGAAGATTGGTAGGCATGTTAGTCCGACAATAGCTTCCACGGCTATCGTGCATCACACATGTCATACCAAGACAGCCAATTCTTTGCAACTTCTGCAGCTTGCTTGCCGTTGTCTGAGAGTTTTTGTCCACCAGACGATGGCCACATATGTGATAATGGGTCATTATGTACAACCAATGTATCATTTTAGGAGAGAGACGCCAAGCTTTTCCGTATAGTCGTCTGCTGGCCCATAGTGCTCTGGTAGCACGTTTTGTGGCGGACTTGATATGTGTATTCCAGTTAAGTCGCTTGTCAAGTATTATTCCAAGATATTTGGCGCTACAGTTCGGGTTGCACCTGGGCCTCAACCAACAAGCCTCTCCACTTAGCTCGGTCTTTAGCTCATTGCCTCCAGTTGCGCACTCCAAGTTGGTCAAGGTCCCTTTGAACTTGTGCGCGCCATCTACGGCGAGGAGATCCTCTCCTGCGTCCTCCCTCCGGGTTAGATTTGAAGACTCTGCAGGCCGGAGCGTTGGTGTCCATTCGCTCTACATGTCTTAGTCACCTCAGACGTCCAATACGCAGTTTTTTGACTAGGTCGATGTCGCTGTACAGCTCGTATAGTTCGCCATTGAATCTTCTCTTCCAGAACTTGACAACGCAAACGAGACCGAATATCTTACGAAGGATTTTTCTCTCGAAGCGGCCAAGAATATCTTCATCCGCCTTCAATCCATGTTTCCTGCCGTAAGCAGGACTGGGATGATCAGGGTCTTCTATAGAGTCTCCTTAGTTGTTCGAGATAGGCTTTTACTATTGATTTGCCTTATAAGCCACAAAAACAAAAAACAGCGATTGGCAAGAGTTATCCTTCACTTGATTTCTGTGCTGATGTCGTTCTCAGAGTTTATAGCAGAGCCAAGGTAGACAAAGTCCCTTACTACCCCGAAGTTATAACTGCCCACTGTGACGTTCTGTCCCATTCGTCGGTGTTGGTTGTCCATTCTTGTTGACAGCATACACTTGGTTTTGCCCTCGTTTATCGCTAAACCCATTTTGACCGCTTCCGTCTCAATGCTTGCAAACGCACCGGTGACAGCCTCTGAATTCTTCCAATAATGTCTATATCGTCGGCGTATGCAAGCAGTTGTACAGAATTTGATAGATTCTGCCTCCGGTGTTGGATTGCGAGTTCCGCACAATCCGTTCAAGTACAATATTAAGGAAGTCACATGACAGCGCGTCACCTTGTCTAAAACCTTTTTTGACATCAAAGGTCACGGTGAGGTCACTACCAACCTTGATGGAGCAGCGAGCGTTCTCCATCTTCATCCTGCAAAGACGAACAAGTTTGGCAGGGAAGTCAAAACTAGACATTGCTCTATAAAGCTCTTCTCTATAGATGCTGTCATAGGCGACATTGAAATCGATAAAGAGATGATGAGTATCGATTTGGACTTCTTGGATTTTCTCCAGGATCTGCCGATGTGTGAAGATCTGATCGATGGTGGACTTTCCTGGCCTGAAACCGCACTGATAGGGTCCAATCATGTTGTTGATGAAAGGTTTCAGGTTTCAGGCGAATTGATAAATTTTCAGACCAAACTTGGCAAGTTTTCATTAAAGAACTGAGGACACTCGTGAAAATTTGCCAAGCTTGGTCTGAAAATTTATCAATCAAATATGACGTGTCGTACTCTAGCCTTGAAGGATAGAGATAAGGAATGGATGCAACTATAAACCCTGTTTTGCGTATGTGGTTTTCTGAGGTTCTTTACGGTAAGAGTATGTCCCCTTAATATGGAATTAATTCTTAATTACTCAGATTCCCATCCCACTTTAACTACTCTAGAATTAAGGAACTACTTCGCATAAGTTTGTTTCATGGTTTGTTGGTAAAGGTGGCGGTTCAAAGAGATCACAATTAGAGCTATTGCGCCATTTTGATACAGCAAAACTCATGTACACCTGGTTGTATGATGGAGTATACGGTTGATAAAGATTGTGAGGGTATCTTTCTTCAAAGGCTCAGGTGGGCTCGCCGGCCCCAGGGTTAACCCAGAGGAACACCCTAGACTTTGGGAAAGAGGTACTTTATTTTACGGAGTGGTTTCACAATATTTTTTTTTTGAACAATGCTAGTACGATTTTATCAATTTCTTAACATTTTTTTATACTTAGTAATAATAGCACTTAATACGCTTACAACTATCGTCGTCCTGCTGCTGGTTCTGGTACGGGCCGGGGTTATGCCTCCTGTTGTCTGGCTCGGTTCGGTACGTCGTCTGGAAAGAGTTTCAGTCCGCACTTAGGGCAGGCTTAGAAAGTAGCCGTCCGCACTTAGGGCAGGCGTGCTGTGACCCAGTCCGCACTTAGGGCAGGCTTAGGAAGGATCCAGTCCGCACTTAGGACAGGCTTGGAAAGTAGCCATCCGCACTTAGGGCAGGCGCGCTGTGACCCAGTCCGCACTTAGGGCAGGCTTAGGAAGGATCCAGTCCGCACTTAGGGCAGGCTTGGAAAGTAGCCGTCCGCACTTAGGGCAGGCGTGCTGTGACCCAGTCCGCACTTAGAGCAGGCGTGCTGTGACCCAGTCCGCACTTAGGGCAGGCTTGGGAAGGATCCAGTCCGCATTTAGGGCAGGCTTGGATAGTAGCCGTCCGCACTTAGGGCAGGCGTGCTGTGACCCAGTCCGCACTTAAGGCAGGCTTAGGAAGTAGCTTAACAAAGGGTGGCAAATCCGCTGTAGTTAACTCGGTTTGTTTCTCTCAGAAGGGGAGAAACTTATCGGACGGGCCGGCTATAGCTAGTAGCAGACCCGTGGATTATTATTAATCACCGAGGTGAAGGCAGAAAATTCGGTGGAAAGTCGTAAGACCAATTCCGAGAGAGGCTGTCAAAAGTACACTGGATTGGTACTACCACGCTTGAGCAGACTCTGCCGACTGACTCTCATCCACTCTCCTTTATGGAAAAATCCTGCAAGACGAGAATGTGAATCTTGAGCCAATGCAAAATTTCCTCCACCTTCTCGTCTGCGACCTTTGTATTTACTTTTTCTCATATTGCACTATTCTCCTTTTCTTCCGTTTCCTCTTGTTTGACAGAAGATTCAGAGAATATTCGCGGTTTCGCTACCTGCCAACAGATGGCGCCCTCCGCATTAGGTGTTTAGTAAGGTTTTTGTGGATGATCGCTTCTGTGGTGGTGGATTATGTCACTTCGTTACAAGATGGATATGCTAGACCCAGCCTGTCGAGTTTATGTAAAGGACGAGGGCTCCAATCTTTTGTCAGATATATCTTCCAGGTCATCGAAAAAGCCTTTGCCTAAGGTACGCTGTCTGGTTCTTGCTTAGGCTGGGCATCTGCGAAGAAAGTGAAACAGAGATTTTCTCTCATTAGCATCTCTGCAGCTACGGCTGAAGGTATTATGGGGGATGTCAAGCTTGGCTGCATGGTCTCCAATCGGCCAATGGCCTGTACTGATGGCTACAATTCTGGCAATATCTGGTCTTAATCTGTTAAGTAGCTCATTTGATTGAGGTTTATTATAGATGGGCCATGTATTTCTTGATATAACGCAGCTTGAAGGCGATTTCCACCCGTGATTAGCAAGCTTTAAGAAGTGGTTTTAAATGATACCCTTGACGACTACCAACGGAATATTGATTCTTTCTGCCAGAGAGTCGCTAAAGGCTGATGCTTGTTTGGTCAGATCATCCGCTCTCAACTTTTGTTTTGTTTCCTAGTTACGTGAGGACTACTATGTGAATCCACACCTAGCACTTGAATATAACCTTGGTACTGGTTCAAAACATGATTTGGGTATATGTGCTGAATTCATTTCTCAGCGTCACAAAATTCAAAGCCCACGCAGAGCACAAGAAAAGTGTTAAGATTTTGCATTTTAAAGGCAGTGCAACCGTGTCAAAGGAACTCTGTGCTTCTTCCCTTTCCCTTTCTTTAGCAGGGACTTTCGTTTGTTTTTTTTTTTTTATGGTAGCAAAAGCGAATATCTTTTGAAATTACTGTAGCATAGACACCAGTCTAAACTTGTAGCTGAGAGCATAACTAGTTGCTGCAATCAGATGTACTTGGACTCACTTACTCTAGCTTAATGGAACATGGGTCGCTACTTCTTCTTCTTCTTCTTCCTATTTTTTTTTTGGTGAGATTATGATCTGAAAACAAACGATCATAACCCTCTCACTTCACTGCATTTCTACTGATCCGCCTGTGGGTTTCGCCTGTTTGACTCCAGAAAATATCGACAGGCCTCCCGATTTTGGATTACTTCGTTACTGAGGCAAATCAAATGCTGGTGTGTTTCTTTTGCGATGTCTTTGCAATCGTTGGAACGTTCATTGATATTGCCTATTTAACAGGGTTCAAATGATCCTTTCTTTGAACGTGGCAATACCAACTGAGCTAGTCG
The DNA here is from genome assembly GCA_945910035.1 of Brachypalpus laphriformis. Taxonomy (NCBI): domain Eukaryota; kingdom Metazoa; phylum Arthropoda; class Insecta; order Diptera; family Syrphidae; genus Brachypalpus; species Brachypalpus laphriformis. The sequence continues at coordinate 17,732,553 of OX246753.1, read as the reverse complement.
CGCTCTATCTTTTGTAAGATGGTTTCCTTGACGTGAAGGCTTCCACGGATCTTCGAACTTCTTATTCGATCAAGCTTTGTCACTCCTGCTGTCATGCGAAGCTTCTTGATCTCAGCTGCCATTAATTTACTCTCATACTTTTTGTACATCATTGTACAACATTGTGACCCGTATGTGAGCGTTGGACTTAGAACTGCGGTGCATAGTCTTTCTTTTCTACTTTTGGGGCATTTTTCGGTCACAGAAGATAGCGGAGTTTTCCTGCCACTTCATCCTTTGATGTCGTCATCACAGATTGCTCGATGTTGATCCCAGATATTTGAATTTTTCGCACTTGGGAAGCACTGTTCCATTCAAATAAATGTCTGGAATAGGCCTGAGTGGATCAGAGAACGGGCGGCACAAGTACTCTGTCTTTTTTGAACTACTGCGATATCTATTTCCCTCCAACACGTCCACCCACACATCAAACGCTCGTTGCCGGGATGCAGGATCCTCACTTATGATGGCTCCATAGTCAGCAAAGAATAACTGATGTACCTTGGAGTCCGTCACTTTACCCTCAAGCAGATAGTCAAGGACTGTAAAAAAGAGCAAAGGACTTAAAACGCTTCCCTGGTGCACCCCGACTTTGATTGGGAGCTCTTCGGTTACTCCAGCGGGGCATCTTACTCTTGTCTTTGCTCCTTCGTACATGTCCATGATCATCTGTACATAGGTTTCTGGAACGCCTCATTGTCTTAGCGCCGCCCATATTAGATCTCGTGCTTGTCTGTCGAATGTCTTTTCAAAGTCAGCCAATACAATATGCAAATTCTTTAAGGAATCACGATGTTTTTCCATTATGATCCTTATAGTTTGGATTGCCTCTGTGGTTGATTTACCCGCGACAAACCCGCACTAATCATCAGATAGCCATGTTATTTTTCGCAGTCGGCCACCTAATACCCCCTCAACGATCTTCATGGTGTATAATATCAGCTCTTGTACCCTTCCCTCAGTATACATAGAGAAGGTAGGTACCACGGACTCGTGTCTACCTGTTGTAGTGGCAAGTTAAAGATGATGTTAAGTTTGAACCCAGCCCGTGGAGTTCAGAAAGAGGATTAGTTCTCCAATCCTCTTGTCCGCTATCTCTCTCAGATCCTCGAAGAAGGGTTTGCCAAGAGCTTGCTGTCTGATCCTCGCCAGGGCCGGACATCTGCAAAGGAAATGACATAGATATTCTTTCTCATTAATATCCTTGCAGCTCCTACAAAAGGTGTTGTGGGGGATACCAAGCTTGGCCGCATGGTCTCCAACTGGCCAGTGACCTGTGATAATAGCTACGATTTTGGCAATAACTGGTCTTGGTTTGCCTAGTAACTCTTTTGACCTGGGTTTGTTGAAACTGGGCCACATCTTCCTAGATATGACACAGCTTGTGAGGTTATTCCACCCGCGATTGGCTAGCTGGAGGAAGTGAAGGTGAATATAGCCCTTAACGGCACCAAGCGGAATGTCGACTCTTTCTGCTAGAGAGCCGTTAAGGGCCGACCCTCGCCTGGCCAGCTCACCAGCACGCTCATTTCCCTCATGGTTGCTGTGCCGTGGGACACAGATGAGAGTGATTCTCGAGTGAGTGCTTTGTTGATTCAATTCAAACCGGCATTGCTCTACCAGTTTTGAAGAGATGCAGACTGCATCAACGGCCTTGATGGCAGCCTGGCTATCCGAAAAAATAGCGATGTTGTGGTTAGATGTTGGAAGATTGTTTAGCAGGCGGCAGGCTTTTCGAATCGCCAGAAGCTCCGCTTGGAAAACGCTAGCAGAGTCTGGGAGACGGAAGGACCTTGATATATTCAGCTGGTCAGAGAAGATGCCTGCGCCGACTCCGCAGTCCATCTTCGAACCGTCCGTGTATATCCTAACTATATCATAGTTGCAGGTAACGCTTCCGTTCTTCCATTCTTCTCTGGAAGGGAATTTTGCTAAGAACGATTTTCTGAAGTTGAGTTTGGGTATCGTGTAGCCGGTAGCGGGCGCAACCAGTTCACATGGAATGGTCTCCAGGACCTTGTCGTGACCATATGGCCTTGTGGTCCAGCATCCATATTCCCTGAGCCGGACTGCGCTGCATATAGCTGTGTCTATGATGTGTAGTTCGGGAGGGATCAGAGGCAAGATCACACTGAGAGCATCTGTTGGACAAGACCTCATTGCTCCTGTGATACCCACGCACGGCGATCTCTGTACTTTTTTATTCTGTCGATATTGTACTTTTTGCTCAAAGCTGGCCACCAAACGATGGCGCCGTAAGTAAGAATTGGACGCACAACGGCTGTGTACATCCAAAGGGTCATCTTTGGCTGGATTCCCCATTTCTTACCGAATGTTTTTTTACAGGCATAGAAGGCTACGCTTGCCTTCTTTATTCGCTGTTCTTTATTGAGTTTCCAACTAAGTTTCGGGTCTAGAACCGTGCCTACGTATTTTGCAATGGAGCAAAGCGAGAGAGGATGACCATCTAGTTTGTGGGGGAGTGAATGCCGGTACCTTGGTTTTGGTGGTAAACAGCATCATTTCAGTCTTTTTCGGATTTACTCCGAGGCCACAGCTCGTAGCCCATGAGTGTACCTTATCCAGAGCCCTCTCCATGAGTTGACTTATCGTGGAGAGGAACTTTCCTGATACTAGTATAACCATGTCATCCGCGTACGCAACCACCTTAAAACCCTCCCTATCAAGTCGCACCAAGATTTTATTGATCGCCATTAACCAGAGCAGGGGGGAGATGACTCCGCCTTGTGGAGTTCCTCTGTTTACCGTCTTAGTTGTACTACTGTTGCCTAGTGTTGCTTGGATTATACGAGTACTGAGCATAGAACCTATCTATTGGCTAATAAAGCCTTCTACACCTAGATTCAGTGAAAATGTTGTTGAAGGCTCCTTCTATATCAAGAAATGTGGCGAGAGTATATTCTTTGTAGTGAAGAGTTTTTTCCACTGAACGCACGACCTCATGAAGAGCAGTTTCTGTGGACCGCCCTTTGAGATAGGCATGCTGGGATTTCGACAGTGGAGAACTCAGGTTATCGCGGATATGGAAGTCTAGGATACGTTCTAAAGTTTTCAAAACAAAGGAAGACAGGCTTATGGGTCTAAAATCCTTCACGGATTCATGTCCTCGCCGGCCCGCCTTGGGGATGAAAACCACTTTGACAGGCCTCCAGGTTTGGGGAAGGCAACTCTCCCTCCATTGATTCGGCATTGGATCACCTCTCATGAATTTGGAGATGAGAATTCTTAGCAATTTGCACCCGATGTCTTCCATCTATTTCCAGAACTCAGAGGGCATCTCGTCTGGAGCAACCGCTTTTCGTTTCCTGGAGTATTTGACCGCCTCACTAACTTCTTCGACTGTAATGTCGGGTATTTCTTCACAGATGGTTCATATTGTCTCTTCGCAGCTTCTGGATAGCCTAGTTTGCATCAGCAACCGGGGAAGATATTTTCTCCAGCTCCCGATACAGGCCCTCCGTACTCTCTGCTTAAAGCTGGGCGCACTTTTTCTTCGTTTCTTTCTTGCAACATCTTTATTCCACTTCGAGGCGAACTTTTTTTGTCTCAATTATTAGAGGGGCATTTTGATCAAGTTTTGAAAGCCGCTTTCTTCTTATTTACTACTTCTTTGCTTCATCACTCAAAACACAGGCTGCTACTGTTTGCACTTAAAAGTTCAATCCACTATTTCACTGCCAAATTTAGTTAATCGGGCCAACAAATTAATTATGTTTATAGCTTAACTTAAAGTTAATGTACAAGAATGACTTATGACTTCAAATCTTCGCTGATAAATAGCCTAAATGGAAGAATGAATTTAAATTTCACTAAAATTTGTTATCTATGTAGCTCGGAAGTTATGAGCATGGGAAACGAAAAAGTGAAATCAGGTTTTGCTTTAAATGGCATTGGAGTCGGCGGACTTATGTGAAAATGACGTACTTCACTATTTTAATCTGGATGTTTGCATATCTTCTTTCTAGATCTCCAGAGGATTAGGCAAGATTTAATGCTGATGGTTTCAAACTGGAATCTGGAATGAGCCACTTTGTGTGTTCCTAATTCCATTCATTGAAATTTATAATCCTCTGGGAGTGGTGCCAACTATCCTATTCCGCAAATGTCATTTGGTGATGGTCCGAAACATTATCTCCACCCACGGACTGACATGAAAACCCCTTGGAATTTACTGACTCAATCCGAGTTCATTCTATCAATGCAACGTAAACTACCAACTTCAGAATCTTGTCACACGCAATAACTTTGCAATTTTTATCAGAGAGACATACTTGTATCCCCAACGTAAACAGTAACTGGAGAGGCAGTCGCACAAAGCCCCCGTACTCGTACGTACGTATATTTAGGTGTCACACTCGGAGCTGGAGGACGCCTATCTACGCGCCGCAGCGACACTGCAGTGTTTCTTATTTAAAATCTGTGTTGGGCTATAAAATTTGTTGAAACCGAAGGAAAACCGTCCAAACGTCTTGAGCATTGCGCAAACCCACAAAATATAAAAAGCGACTAAAAACTTGTCTTGCTGAACATCTTATCTGAGTTTTGGCACTAACGCAACGAGATACTACATCTTACAGGCCAACACCAGCTGTGTACAGATGCAGATATATTATTTTTTTTTGTTGTCTTGTGGTGGGCCGATGAACTGTGTGAATGCATCGCGTAAATTCATTAGAAGGTCTCCGCGGAGTGCGCTTTGGCTGCGTTAAGCACCGTCTACATCGAGGTAATTTACCTTGCGCCATTTCATTTTTGTCGAAATGAAAAATTTGAATTTTTTTTTGGAAGGAGTAGATACGGTTGCAGTGCAATACGGAAACCATTTCGGGTGGCGAAGGTGGTTTATGATCCCCTTTCGTGGTTCTCATGTGTTTCTCCCTCTGTCGCGTATCGGTGCTGTAAGAACCGGCTTTATGGGCCAAGTTACATTTTCCAATACCAGCCAACATTTGGTTGCGCAACATCTCTCCACTCTCTTTCCCATGGTGGGCTTATAATTTGGAATCGATTTTGAAAAATCTCAGCGAGTGTGTTTGCCCGCAAGGGGGCAGCTAGTTTTGTTTTAATTTTTGCCTCGTTGATTGATGATTGGCGAGTCATTGGACTGGTGGACCACCACTGTGAGGTTAATTAAGTTTTTTTTTTTCTTCGCTTTTGGGAGGGAATACGAGTAGTTTTCCCAAGTGGCTACAGACTTTGTTTTGACATCATATTAGCTGATTTGAATATTCGAAAGGAAATGCTGTCAAATTTGAAAATGAAATGCTGCCAAATCTGAGGAGTATTACACATAGGTGAGTGACATTGCCTATTTAAGTTGTAATTAAGCTTATTTTCTGCGATCGTGTGGGTGTTAGGAAGAAAAAAAAAAAAAATATCATGTATCTGTGGGTTGTTGAGTAGAATTTATTACCTGCGGAATTACGATTTCATGGTCAACCTGTCAAACAGTAGGGGATCAAGAGTGTTTGTATTTTTTTTTTGTCTGTTTATAAACATCAGAGTGTGATGTGTGAAAAGGCGATATTCGGGCTTTGTTGGATAAATGTCCGAAATTTTATTATTGAATCAATTTGCATATGTGTCTAATTATTGTTGTGGTGTTCTGTTTTTATTGCCGGCTTTGTGCAGATTGTTGTAAGATTTATTAGTAACACAAGCTCTTGAAATCGAATCAGAGGAACACCTTTAGGATCTCAAGGTTCTCCTTTGTTTAAGCTTAGGATCGTCGCTTCCATGTGGGGCTATTCCATTGCTCAAGCATAGTAGTCATGTCAAATAATTTTCCATTTGACACACGCGTTCGATTCATTGGTGAGTTTTACGTATCGTGAGCTGAAAAGAACTGAAGTGTTGAGTTACGCATCGAAATTAAAGTATCTGTCGTCGAAAATGATTGAAGGGATAGTCCAAAGAAACGTAGTTGAGTATTCAATAAGCTTTTTACTATCAAGGAGAAAAAAGGATAAAAGAGATGAGGTTGTCAATTGCGATGATATCATAAGTTAAACTTTTTTTTTCTTTTTTTTTTTGCGCATCGGAAGGACGGAATCTTTTAAAGACGGAACTGAGCCCATACTCAGTGACAGTGTGGGATTTCCACCCACTTAACCTACTTTGCCTTCTACCCCTGGTCCTTGCGGCACTGCCGTCAAGCATTTCACCATGAGAGGGGACTTATAGGAGAACTTTTTATTATAGCCGGCGATTTTAATGCCAAACATAGATATTGGGGAAATAACACGCCGAATTCTAGAGGGAACTTACTGTTCAATTGGCGGGGTCAGCACAGTGTTGAGGATCGACTAGATTTAAAAGGGACGGATAGTCCGTCGTATCCCAGAAGCGGATCTTATCTAGATCTAATGCTGTTCGACGTACGGTTACAACTGACCGACATGGACCGACAAACGATATACTGCTTACACACTTTTGTGTATGACAGTGATCATTGCGGACTCAGTGCCGAAATAACGATTCCCAACGAAATTGCCGAATTAGAGGAGTTTATCCAACCGCACACCTACAACTACAGTAGAACGCGTTGGACTCGCTTATCCAGATGTTCTCTGACGAGAGCACTCCCCTCGAACTTGCTCGACCTACCGTCCAATAGGGATCTGTCAAACGAGGAGATAGATAGATATCTAAAACAAATAGACGATACAATAAAACGAACGATGGACAGTACGATACCTCGGTATCAACACACAGACAACGTGGACATATACCGCAATGCAACAATTGACGCACTGCACGAACATAAAAGTAGACTGCTGTCCAGATTGAAAACCTTGTACAGACAGTTTACTGACAGATAGAACTCGGAGGAGGTTAGGAAGTCGTTGATTTGAAACCTCTCGAATTTAATTGAAGAAAATTACAGACTTTCTTTAAATTTGCACTGGGACAGGAAAATTCGGGCTATAAAATCCAGCAACCCGGGTATGTTCCCGCAAATAAACAAGATATTTCGGAGGAATAATCAAAACGATCTTCCGCGTCTTTAAATCCCCCGTACTACAAACAGTGTACAAATACTAGCGACAGCAGGTATAGATCCGGATAACGCAGCTGAGGATGACAAATTCTTTGTGATCGAAGATCCGCAGGAGAAGGTAGAGGCTATAGGAGCAACTTTCCAGGACGTGTATAAGGTGAATGATAGTATTTGCCCAAACCACGAGCTGCAAAATCGGGTCCTTGTGCACAACTTCTACCTTCAAAGTGACATGGAGCACTGGCGATCTGAGAACACTGGTTTCACCGTGTTCAATGATAGAAATATGGCAAACAATGCCGTCGCCGATAAAAGGATACATCCCCCATTCATTTCGAAGGCAGATCTCCAAGCGATCTTCGACTCACTTAGAAGAAAGAAATCCATGGGAATCGATGGCATACCCAACATTGTGCTTCGACATATTTCTCCTGAAGCGGTGGACATTTACACCACCCTGTTTAATAATGCAATGAATAATGCCCATTATCCAGCGCATTGGAAAACAGTGGTGGTACAGCCCATTCGGAAAAAAAATAAAGATAGTTGAAATCCGGGGAATCTATGGTCGATAAGTCTCCCTCCGAACATCAGCAATGTATTCGAAAAAGTGACCCATAGAGCTCTGGTTAAGTGGGTTGAGGACATGCTCATAATTCCGGATAACCAATTCGGTTTCAAGGCGGAGCATGATACTATACATGCCGCGTCTAAACTGGTATCGGATATCCAATGGAACAAAAGCAAGAAGCAATGCACGGGTGCGTGTCTGGTTGACTTGGAGAAGACTTTCGATACAGTATGGTTAGAGGGACTCTTCTACAAGTTAAGCAGACTGGGCATAAGTAAACCACTGCTGTACATACCTTATGACATGCTCACCTGTAAGAGGTTCGTTGTGAAGAATGGCAATGTGACGTCTGCTGGAACTTTTGAAGTAAAAAATGGTCTGCAACAGGGTGCGGTTAATTCGCCGATCCTATTCAACATTTACAGAATTTTCACCATGCCATAGCATACGGAAACGATTCTGTCGCATACATGTAAGGGCCTATGATCGAGGTCAGTGCAACACTCTTTCAGCGTGACTTCGATAAAATCAAGAGATGCTGCGACGATTAGAAGTTGAAGATTAATTTTCAGAAGTCGGAGACCATCCTGCTTAGAACGCCGTTGTCTGGGGCCTCTAGGGACACCAGAAAGAATTGGCGAAAGTTCTCTATCATGGGACAGCACGGACAGCCACTTGCGTGTCGAAGTGTAGTCAGATACCTTGGGGTGTGGCTAGATCAATATCTATATTTTAAGAAACATATACCTAGATGCTGCTTTGGCCAGTGCCAAAGTTGCTTTCGCCCTTACAAAGAGACTGTTTTAAAGCAGCCAACTTGATGCAAGGGTGAAGGTAATCTGCCGTATGGCCCTCATTCGGCCTATGCTCGCATATGGATGTCTCGTGTGGTTTAACGTGGGGCCAAGCTTGTTGGAAAAGATGCGAGTGTTTGAGAGGGCTTACCTTCATTTGAACAGAACACCAGAGTCTGAGTACATAAAATTCTATCGAAATAACATCCTGTATAACAGGGCGAATCTGATCAGAGTGGATAATTTCTTGATCAAGTTGATTCGAAGGCACATTGCAAGAGCAATGACCTCAATGAATAGCCTGATCTTTGGGGCTTATTACCCCAACAATCTCTATCAGGAGAGTGTGCGCCTTAACGGCTTCATCCCTCCAGAGGCGTTCCTATATTTCGATCAAAAAGGTCTGATCCAGGATAAGTTAGCGGTTTCACTAATCTTCCACGTCGCCAGAACAGCTGCCTATATGCGACTCAATTACGACCCAGACGTCGCACAGAGTAGTGTAGAGCGTCTCCGGTACAGAAGGGCGATCTCGATAGATCGCGATATTGAAGATGTTATGCGATAACATGATCAATTTTGAGAGGAAACGCCGTCGTCGTTTCAGTTAGTTAAGTTACATTAAATAAATTTAGTTAGATTAGGTCAAAAGACATAGTCTAAGTTGTAACGAAGTGAGATATTCCAAATACAAACCAGCGACCATCCACACATGGCGCACACTTCGATAAACACCTAATGCGGAGGCCGCCATCTGTTGGCGGGTAGCTAACACATTCTCGTTTTGCAGGATTTTACTATAAAGGAGAGTGGATGAAAGTCATTCGGCAGAGTCTGCTCAAGCGTGGTAGTACCAATCAAGATTACTCTTGATAGCCTCTCCAGGAATTAGTCTTAGGACTTTCCAACGATCTTTTTTCTGCCCTCACGCCGGTGATTGGGCAATAACCCACGGGTCTGCCCGTCCGATAGGTTTCTCCCCGTCTGAGAGAAACAAAACGATTTAACCATAGCGGATTTGGCGCCCCTTTGTTAAGTTACCTTCCAAGCCTGCCCTAAGTGCGGACTGGATCCCTCCTAAGCCTGCCCTAAGCGCGGGCTGGGTCACAGCAAGCCTGCCCTAAGTGCGGACTGGATCCCTCCTAAGCCTGCCCGAAGTGCGGATTGGGTCATCGCAAGCCTGCCCTAAGTGCGGACTGCGACCTTCTAAGCCTGTCCTAAGTGCGGACTGAGGGGCTTTCGACAATGTCAATGTATCAGCGATAGCAGATGCACTATCAGACCTGAAGATGGACAGCTCACTTTGCGAATTGATTAATCTACTGCTTATTGGTCGGATTATCAACTCTAAGCTGGATGGGATGTCTACCAGAAGGTCTGTCAGTAGATGCACTCTGCAAGGTGGTGTTCTATCCCCCTTTTGTTGAATTTGGTGATCAATGAACTATTGATAATCATGGAAGGCGAGGAATGCACGGCGATCGCTTATACAGATGATGTTGCTTTGGCTGTCTCGTGAAAGCACTTAAACACTCTAAAAGAACTTCTACAAAACGCTTTAAACAAGCTCACTTGATGGGCGGTTTGGTGTGCTTTGGGTGTAAACCCCTACAAAACTGAACTAGTACTCTTCTCAAGGAAATATAAAATTCCGTTATTCGACCCCCCCTTCTCTCAATGGTATCAGCTTAACTTTCTCTGACATTGGGAATAAATGGGTTTTACAACCTCGAATAACTCACTGGCTCTACATCTCAGTCATTAGACCGATACTTATGTATATACGGGTGATTATTTGAAAAAGCTATAAACAGCGATTATCTAAGTAAAGTCCAGCGTACATCTTGTCTATGCATAAGCGGAGCACTACGTTCAACTCTCTCTGTGGCACTGGGCATCGTCTAAATTTTGATAAGAACTTCCTCGTAACCATCCCTTCTCGATCACTCTGGGAGGGTGATGCATTTTAAGAAGATAAGTCAATTCACTTCTACACTGACGGGTCAAAAACCAAAGACGGAGTTGGTGCAGGTGTTTTCTCTGACAGACTTAATCTTAAGCTCTCCTTTCGTCTTCCAAATCATTGTAGCGTGTTCCATCTGCTAGAGATATCGGCATCTTTAAGGCAGCCAAGCAGTAATCAAATCCCTGGAATCGACCTCTATAAATTCCTTAGTAGCTTCAGACTGCCGATCGACTCTTGCGGAGATGGGTGAGCCTTTGCCGGACAGAGGCAACTTAGGTATACCAATCGCTACTCGCAGACTTAAATTTAAGCTCGATGCTGTCGTGAGTACAAATCTTAGGTGGACTAGTGGATCAACATGTCTAGCGACAAAGCAGATTTGGCCAAAGTTGGATCTAAAATTTGATTTCTCTGAACAGATTGCATATCGGTGCTATAATATGTGTCATCACTAGACGCTGTCTAATGGGCAAGCATGCTACAATGCTGGGCCTTTTTGCGACGACTTTTGAAGAAGCTACATGGATGCCGAAGAGGACGAAACTATTCCTCACCTTCTTTGATTCTACCCAGTTCCCTCCCGTAGAAGGAAGCTTCACTAAGGACCCCGCTATTACAGCGACTTAGGCGACCTGATAGGAATCGATATTAAGAACCTCCTACGCTTCATAAGAAAGTCGAAATCTTTCTGCCAGATACTTCCCTTAAAAGAACGAAACACTTCCTTCAATTAACTAGGAGTCAGATTCAAATAGCTACAGGTTTCCTTACTCTCGAGGGAAAAAAGCATCACATGGCTATGGGAATAGCACAAGACAGTATCTGCAGACTGTGCAACGAAGACGAAAAATCAGCAGAACACATCCTATGTCACTGTAACTGTCTAATCAGAACACGTCATCGTTATTTATGTAATTTCTACCTTGAAGCAGAAGACCTATCGGCAAGCTCAGTCAAAAACATAGTAGAGTTCATCACCAAATCGGGCATATTGAATGAGCTTTAAGATCAGAGGAAATCACAATAGGCCCAATGTGGCCGCACTGATAAGGTGACCTAATCTCACCTCTTCAACGATCTACAATCTACTTTGGGCTATAAGGGTTGCTGTCGAGTCTAAAACTGTGGAGGTAGGCTCAGAAGTAGCCATGACCAGGTAGCATTTGGATCAGGTAGAAATTCAGCTCCCCACTCTTTCTATTGATCCAAGCATTTATATTGGGGATCAATCTCTGCGTTTACCTGCCTTTATCAGAGTGATTCTATTTCCCCTGCCATTCATCCAGACTTGTACTTGGTGGCGCCTCAGCGACACTTCGATTCGTCGCAGATGGTGCCGCTCTCCGGTTGGCCTTGACCTTGGGCTTCTTTGGACAGAAGGTCTATTGTACCATGCCGGCCACTACACATGCATCTTCCTTTTGTATGACTTCGTGGTACAAGTCCATATCTAAGCCGTAGAGCATTATCGATGACGCACATCTTCCTAAGAGAAGTCTCCTCTTGTGCTTTGATCCGCTGATATTTGGCATGATCCTTGCCAGGGCAGCCGTTGCCTTTGCTGCCTTCTCAGCTGTATATTGCAGATGTTGCTTAAAAGTCACACTTTCATCTATAGTAATACCAAGGTACCAGCTTTGGTTCGCAAACTGCCACATGATCACCCACCGTTACTCGTATAGTCTCCACGACTCTCGTGCTAATTACGAGAACTACTTCCGTCTTTTCCTTAGCGAGTGGTTTCCCATGCGTAATAGCTAGTCCTGGCACAGCCCGATAGCTTCATTGAAGTTATGCTCCAATTCCTTAAGGAATTTTGGTCACTATAACGATTGCTCTGTCGTCGGCGAAGTGTGTTATTTTCGAAGACCTCAGGATTTTAAGTCTGAGGACGTCATCATACTTGGGTAAAAGCCTTGCTCGTGCCTTAATGGCAGTATGGTTGTCTTCGTAAATGGAGATATCTTCCTGAGATACGCTCAATACTCTGGCCATTTGAGTCGAGCCGCTTCCTGACTTGTTTAAATATCCGCTTGGAAAACCAACACGAATCTGAAAGGTAAATTGACTTAGAGGTGTCTTAGCTTCTATGAGTTGACACCCACCCCAGTGTATCAGTGCTTTGTTCCATTTTCAATCCAACCATGTATATTGAGACATTTGAGCTTGAGGGAGTTGCACTTGAATTCCTCTTTGGTCATCCTTATACCCCGTTTCCGGCTTAGAAACATTCCTATAGAAGTTTACGGATTCTCTTTATGAGGTCAGGTCTCCTCCCCATGCTAGTATGAAGGGCGTGTTGACCTCAAAGTTTCGCGTCCGCTTCTTTTGGAAGAGAAAAATAAATTTTCACTTAGAAGAATGGTGCCCCAGAGATATTGCTGTAAGGCGGTCGTGCTAGCTGCTACTTCTCAGTATCTACTACTGTTGATGTTTAGATCCGCAGAATATGGAGAGCTTCCAAAGAAGCAGTAGGGTCACTTTAACACAAAGAGGCAATCATTCTTGTATCTTTCCTTGAACGCCATCGTTCACCAAAGGATGACCCCATGGAGCTAGTGAGTAATTCGCGTTTTACCTGCTGATGGCTCTTTTGCCGAAGTAGGGGATTGTGGTAGCCTTATGAGTGCATTCAAGGATGTCCGGTTTCCTATCTAAAATCCTATCGAGATGTTTAGGTTTTTCTACGAAAGTAAGCTTTTTCTTTAAATGGTGGCGATGGTATCGTGGAAAGTGTGTTTGCTCGTTAACCAATATCTGCAGGTTAAATTCTCAGCGAGCAACAGCCATTATCAACCACGAGAATATTAAAAGAAAAATGGATAAAATCTGAGTTTTTCCAACCACTGTGCCAAAAGAAAGGTTAAAAAAAAGGCATCTACCACATAAATTGAAAGAAATTTCTAAACGTGATGAAATAAATATCAAAGGCAGCTAAAGCACGCCTCCAGCTGACTAGGACGTGTTGAGCAGATGAGCACCATTGCTCCGGCCAGAATGTCTGCGAAAACTACACATAAGATATAGACCTGATTTTTAATGGGGAACCTTTAATAAAGTATGTAAGTGGAAGTGATCCTCAACCAACTTGGAGTTCACAGTTGGTGACAGTTGGCAAAGAATCAGTCTGGTTGGATGGGCTTGTTGGCACCGTTTTTGTTGGCAGGCACTCTACAGCCATCTGTATATATCAGAAAACACCTCTGGCTATGTTCTTCATAAGAAAGTGTACTAAGACTTTTGTCAGCTTGTAGAAAATGCTTTCTTAAACTTAAGGAGGTAGTACTACATTCCCTACTGTACCAAGGCGTCATCTATTAAGCTTCTCCAGGCAGCCTAGTTCTTTGAAAGACTTGTACTATCCTCCGAGATGGAAAAGTCAAAAGACATTTCACCGGTTGATTGTCAAACAGATTGGATTAATATTGCAAATTGTGGAAAAAGCAAATGGTTCTCTGAGATTGTGCTTGGATCCAAAGCCATTAAATTCATGCAGACCAATGGCAGAATCTATTATTGGTCGTTTAGCCGAGATGACTGTGTTTACAGCCATGGATCTCAAGAAGGGGTTCTGCCATCTGGAGCTCGATGACCACAGTGCTGAATTGACACCTTGGAATCGAGTTCCATTTGGATTAAACAGTGCAACGGAAGTATTCATGCGCAAAATGGTGCAGCGCGGAGATATTCCCGGTGTGGAGATCTATTTCAACAATATTTGTATAGCTGACCAGACAGTTGAATAGTATAATGCAGTACTGAGAAAGTATTGCAAATTGCGCGTGACAACGGAGTTCGATTCAATAAGGAAAAACTGCAACTAGCATTGACTGAGGTTCGGTTTATGGGTCAACAAGTGTCAGCATCGCAAGTCAGATCCAGTCAAAATAATCTCGGCGCCATCGCCAGTATGCTAATGCCTGAAAATAAATCAAACGTAGCTCGATTTCTCGGGATGTGAAATTCGTTGGTCAGTATTTGCCGAATTTGTCACAGCGAACCGTAAAACTGCGTGAAGTTACGCGAGTAGATGTTGAATGGGGCAAGGAGCAGGAGGCAGAGGTGCTTGCCTTAAAAAAAGACCTGAATAAAGGACCTGCACTGAGGATCTTTGACTCAGCACTGCCAATAGTGACACAAACCGATGCCTCAAAAGATGGATTAGGATCTGTGCTATTGCAAAAGGACCAACCGGTCGCATATGCTTCTCGGAGTCTCACATGTAGCGAGTAGAAGTGGGAGCAAATAGAAAAAGAATTGCTAGCAGTCACTTTCGCGTGTGAGAGATTCCACTATTTTGTTTATGGCTGATAAGTAGAAGTGCAATCTGATCATCGATCACATATTGATGAAAAAATAAATTAACAATGTCTCTGTACGACTACTAAAGTATCGGAATCAAGTATGTTCCAAGTAAAAAGATCCCGGTAGCCGATTGCTTGTCACGGGCAGTTGTTAAACAAATGGAAGAAGATGATCATAAGTTACAGGCAGTCATACATGCAGTTCGAAAACGAGTGTGCATGTCGGATCAGAATCAAGCCGTCTACGCACAGGCAACACAGAGAGACGATGTTTTAATGTAAATTGTCGGGTATTTGCAAGTTGGATGGCTGAGGGTAAAAAAAATTGAGCGGTGAGGCCCAGTAGTATCATAAGATGAAAAATGAGGTGAAGTTTGAGAGAGGGTTATTGTTTTTCAGAGACAAATTAGTCGTACCTCAATCGCTCAGGAAGGAGATCCTGTCAATGATTCATGATCCGCATTTGGGCATTCAGAAATCACTGTTGAGAGCTCGACATTTATCCTACTGGCAGAGGATATAAAACTGACAGTTAAAAAATGTTTAACATGTGAGAAATATGCTCGAGCTAACCCAAGAGAGCCACTTACTCAACACGAGATTCCAGAATATCCATGGCAGGTGTTTGGAATTGAGGAAATCTCGTGTGTAGTTTTCGTAAAGACTACGTGGCCATAATAGATGCGTACTCGATCTGGCTAGTAGCTGACTAACTGAAGGACAAATCGATGACAACGGTTATTAAATTTTTGGAAAGTGTCTTTGCCAGATATGGTTACCCTTCGGAAATTCGGCCTGACAATACTCCATTCAATTGTCGACAGTTTCATCAGTTCGCTGAAAAAGCAAACACCACATTCACATTCTCGAGCCCGGGTTATCCACAGAGTAATGGACTCGCTGAGAATGGCGTAGCAATTGCGAAGAATTTGCATGAATTTGACAACCGATTGTTGGAGTATAATATCCCCATTGACTTCCATGTCGATGTCTGTTCTTTGGGTCAAGAATCAACAGAAAGGCACCAATTAGTAACAAACTCTTTTTACAGTTGCCAGAACATATGATCAAAGATACTCGTAGGTTCATTCAAAAACGTGAACGGCAAAAGCTGTATTACGATTGCGGTCAAACACGCCCGTTGCCCAAGCTTGAGATTGATCAAAAAGTTATTTTTAAGAAGAATACGAAATGGTGTTATGGTAAAATTGTTGCTCGAGTCAATGACCACTCATTTTTGGTACTGGACATATCAACAGGCCAGATTTTCAGACGTAACCGTCGTTATTTAGCGGTCACCGTAAATCGTAAGCACGAATTTATAGATGATTCGATTCGTTTCAGAGATAGTCATGCTGCCCCAAATGTCCAGGTAGAGAGAAACGCTCTTAATGGTAGCAATGAGGCCCCAGCTACGGATAATCATGGCGCAAAATCATCTGATGAATCTAACGGCTTTGATGCTGAGGACAGTGGATACCAATCTGATTCGAATTTGGAATCAGATGCTGATGATGGGCCTGGTGGTGGTCAGCCTCGCCGTAGCTTGCTTGTTTCTCGTCCACCTATCCGCTGGGAATATTAGGGTTATTTGGTCGCTCTTAGCCACAACACAGATATGCTTTAGTTAGGGTGAAGTTCTCAGAATGATTGCTGTAAATGGAAGACCATGTAACATACAGGCTAGAAGTGACGCTGGACGTGCTTTTTTTATAACGCCAACATTAGTTTTGACAATTCTAGGAGTAGGGAGCACTAAGAACTAAATAAATAATAGAAATACTGGCTGCTGATTCTACAGACTTGTCATTATTGATCTTTATAGTGCAGCGGGCATTCTGGAGAGACTCTAAGTCAGCAAGAAAAGCAAATCTTTTGACAACATTTTTTTTCGGGTGGATTCATCAACGGTTTTGGAAGTTCAGCCATCTAGATGTTAAGTTTTTCGTACCACAAGAGACAGAAAAGCGTTAAAAAACTTCTTGTTTCAAAATTCCGAGGCAAGACTGCTTTGGTGTATGGTATAGAGAGTTGATCCTATCTTTGGTAGATTACCCTTATCGACACGTAAGCAGAACCATCGTCTTCTTTACATGTGGCCCAACTTAGCGAAAGATTGGCTGCCATCTTCCTGGGAACCACCTCAAAATATACCCATATTTGACCACGAATAGATTGAATTTCTTGCTCATGAAATATTCGCCGAGTCTCTAGATCAAAACCTTCAGTCCTGTATCCAGTGGAGATACTATAGAAGTTACCCAAGAACATACCCAGAACATATCCAATTCATAAAAGCTTCTAAAATAAAATCATTTCAACGCTTTGAACATATATTGGTATAAGGACAACTCTGCGCAAGTAGGTCACTCTGAAAACCTGTCATCACATTCCTTAACCCCAACTGCGGAAGATTGCACTTTCACAATCGGCATTAAGAACCATGCAGCCCGTTTGTAACCATTGCATTATTCCTCCAACATGTTGTTAGCATGCCATCATCTCTGGTTCCCATCGAAAGACCGCTACATGACAAATTGCAATCTCAACACTGTCAAATCCCATTTAACCAAAGCTCTCCGTACTATCACTATAAGTGCCGTCATTATACATCAGCACTAATCCACACCAGAGAGTCTCTCATCGTTGTCGTCCGACCGACTACAGGACAGCAAAACTAAAAGGAAAACCAAAATGAATCGTGTGAAGTAATGTTTCCCACCGGAAGTTCCTACACTCCACCATCTATTTCCATTTAAGCCCATCTCACACTACAAGTCATCATCTAAAGGGTAAAAACTCGTAATAACAGCTTCTGAAGAAGTTCTTACACGGGTCCGAGCCATACACACGCGAAACAAAAAGTATCTGAAGAGATGCTGAAGCATAGCACTCCATAAGAACCTGAAGATGCTACCTTAATGAATGAGTTTGCAGAATTTTTTTTCAAATTGAAAGCCTAGATACTTTATGCTGATGCCATTTGCGCGCAGATGTGCTGTGTGCCAGAGAAAAACCCGAGGCGGATGACGAATCGCTTTTGCAGCAGCCAGCGTATGTGAGAGAGTGAACGCGTAAATCCACTTTCAAGATTAATGGCTTAAGCCTTTCTCAAATAGACTTCTAGTCTCGGCATCGGCACAGGCGGCATATGTGTGCGCGGGGCTACTTAAAATATTCGCCTCCCTTCATGCCTCCCCCACTTGAGTGTAACTGACTTTTATGAGTATCCGCATACAATCGGCTGCTAGATACTTGTATATCGCGTCCCGGGCGCAATTACTCAAATTGACCAATTATCGAGCAAAAATGTAGACATGTATGTGGAACACCATTGGTGGACCATTCTTGGACCTCTGGAATCCACAGTCGGATAGCTTACATTGAAAATTAATTTACGTAGATACCCAATCAATTATAGTCATCCAAATGGACGGACTGAATGGAAGCGGTACGAGTACAATGTTATCTACGCATGTAAGTGCTGCACACGCCCGAAAAGATACTTACTACTTGTGGTAAGGTAGGGGATCGATCGTCTTATTCCGACCGTAATGAGGTTATTATCTATTTATCTTTACTTGGAGTGGCCGGGCAGTAGGTTGGTACAAAAATGTTGTGTTTTTCTTGGAATTGCGAGGTCAATTGAAACTAATTTTATGGAAAATCGATGGATGGTGGAAGACCTCAAATGCCACGCTTTAGCCGTTACAGTAGGAAATTTGTTTAACGCGTATTATGTGAAGTCGCACCCATCTAGCGGCAAAATAACATTACCTCTATACCAAGTCGTATAGAGATTAATTTACACGGACTCTATTCAGGTACGTTTTTGTCGTCTTCTTTTTGCCTCTACTGGAAGTGGAAATGCGAATTTTGGACGTTTACAATGTGCCTTAAATCTATGAAAGAACACTCCCAAATATTTTTAGATAAAAAAATAAAAATAAATAAATATTTGGCGCAACAGCTCTTTATGTGCCAGGGCCTAGCTTCTCGCAACCACTCATGTTGTGTGCGTTATATTTTTCACACGAATGGAAGGGACCTACAGTTTAATACCGAATCCGAACGGCGATTTGAGAAGCTTTTTCGTGACAATACTCTCGGATGTTTGTCAGACGCTCGCGAGAGTTGGACCGTGAAAAAACTTTTTGGTGTTTTGTAGGATTCGAACTCGGAACCTCACGCGTAGTGATCCGACACACTAACACTAAATATTTTTAGATACCCCATCCAAATTATCAATTATTGATCTGAACTGTATCGTATATTCTTCTTCTTTTTTTCAGCGAGGTTATGATCTGAAAATGAGGGATCATAACCCTCCCACTTCATCGCATTTCTACTGATCCGCCTGTGGGGTTCGCCTGTATCGCATATATACGCATTATATCCTTGGGGACTTTGTTTCTTATATCCAGGGTTTTAGTTAGTCGAACAAGAGCCGTCTAAGATTTACCATCTAGCTTTGGTTGAATTGGTTTCTGCAACGCGCCCTCTGAGTGGATCCTCTTGGCACAGAACTTTTGATCCACAGTTGAATTTAGGAATGGGATGTCCGTAATAATTGGAATAGTTCTAAGAAATCAATCCAAATAGTCAAAGTATCAATACAGATGGAACAACATTTTGCAGTGCCAGCATCATATTCCTTACTTACTATGCCTATGTCCTGTATCCCCTTGTGGGTTCTACGGCCTCTACTACGCCTACGCACTATTGTGTACAGTTTCTGGCAATGTGTCTCAGCTCTCCCCAACTTTTCCCCAACTACCGTGCCTCCTTCTCGACTGTTCTGCACCATATTCTCCTCGGACCGCCAGGTCTTCTGCCATCCTGAGTTAAAGGGTTCCATTGCATAGCATGGTTCGCTATAGAACTGTCACCCTTTCGGAACGTGTGACCAATCCACTGCCACTTTCGCCGTTGAATGGTTATGCCTATTGGTTTCTGACCCGTTCTTTCGTAAAGGTGTTCGTTAGAGATATGATTGGGCCAGGAAATCCTTAAGATATTGTGCAGGCACCTATTAACGAACGTTTGCAGCTTTCTGGTGATAGTAGTGGTCACTCTCCACGTGCTGCAACCATATAACAGCACGGATTCAACATTGGAGCGGAACAGTCTTAGCTTGGTTTTCAAATTCGCCATATCTTGGACAACGTCATATTTTGGACAACATCCCGAACGCGGACTTTGCTTTGGCGATCCTGTTGGCTATATCAAGTTCGGTTCCACCATCGGTCGAGACAATACTCCCAAGACACTGGAAATCCTCTACTCTCTCTCTACCGGTTGTCCAGCAATGCATATTTGAGCCGATGAGTTTGTTCCAAGGCTGATAATTTTAGTTTTTGCCGCATTAATTCTCAGCCCGACGACACCTGCCTCCCTCTCCACATCTGCTGTCATTTGGTGGAGGTCCATCATTCTGTGAGACAGTATGCACACATCGTCAGCGTAGTTAAGATGTTTTAGTTGGGATGTAAGAGTCCATCGTATTCCTCCGTTTCCCGTCAACAAAGCTGTACGAAGCACATCGCTAATCACCAATAGGAATAGTAGGCATTGGTGAAGGAACACAGTCTTGTCTTACCTCACTTTGGATCTCAAATTCCTCAGGCAACCTTCCCCTGTGCAGAACATAACATATGGAGCCTTCATATGTAGCTTTAATAATAGCAATTAGTTTATCGGGAATACCTCTCCTGCGTAAGGCACGCCAAATAAACTCCCTATTGGCACTCTCGAACGCCTTCTCAAAATCGATGATGAACGGCAGGTAAAGTGGCGATCGATATTCATTTTTTTTTTTTTTTTTTTTTTTTTTTTTTTTTTCCGAGGGTAGGTGAAAATCTTCAACAAGACACTATGAGGATCGACAGCGCGTGCTCATAGTAGTGTGGGATTCTTACCCACTAAAAAACCTCCTTTCACAACAAACTTGTTTATATTTTTTACTACAACTAAGTATTCGACTTATCAAGTAGTTTTCGTTTCGCGAAATAATGACGTTTTGCAGGCACCTTCCCATTAGAAGTTCCTGCCAGCTCCGCAGTTTAGACGCGGTTACTTATCGCGCTAGGTCTAAAGGTTTGGTTCTTTGTAGACGGCGCAGTAAATTTCTTTCTTCCAAAAGTTGGAGGACTGTAATATTTACGTGACTTTCTAGTCGACTTCTATGCTTTCTCGCGTAGGTTTGAATTTCGTCTTCGATTGTTTTAATGCCAAGGTCTCTGTGGATATCGCTATTTCTGATATACCATGGCGCATTTACAATACCTCTTAGCACTTTGTTTTCAAAAGTTTGTAAAATTTTAATATTACTTATTTTGGTACAACCCCAGAGTTGTATACCATATGTCCATACAGGCTTTAGCACTTGCTTATATAAAAGCAGTTTGTTATATATATTAAGCTTGGAATATTTTCCAAGTAACCAATACATTTCTCGATATTTGTTATCTAGTTCTTTGCGTTATTTTCTTAACGTGCGTTTTCCATTTCAGCTTTGTATCAAGTGTCATTCCAAGATACTTAGCCTCGTTTGCAAACGGGATTTGAACCGAGTTTGAAAAGATCGGCAAATTATTTATTTTCTTATAAGTAAAATTTACATGAACAGATTTGGTCTCGTTGAGTGCGATTCGCCAAATCTTTGTCCATTCATTTACTCTATTCAAAGCTTCTTGCAGTTTTTCTGTAGTATCTTCGACCGTTTTACCTACTGTCAAGATAGCAGTGTCGTCGGCAAATGTAGCTAGCTCAGTGCCTTCTACTTGCGGTATATCACGAGTGTATAATAGATATAAGACTGGACCAAGAACGCTTCCTTGCGGCACCCCAGCCATTATTTCCTTAAAATCTGAATATTCGTTTCCACATTTGACGCGGAATAGCCTATTCGTAAGGTAGTTCTTCAAAATATTATATAGGTGCTCTGGCAGAACTTGTCGTAATTTAAACTTTAAGCCTTCGTGCCAGACCTTGTCAAAGGCTTGAGAAACGTCAAGGAATACGCTTGAACAAATCTTTTTTTCTTCAAGTGATTTTTCGATTACATGTGTTATTCGATGTACTTGTTCAACTGTAGAATGCTTACTTCTAAATCCGAATTGATGATCAGGGATGAGATGCCCTTCTTCTATAACCGGCTGTATTCGCCTAACCAATATTCTCTCGAACACTTTGGATATAATTGGAAGAAGCGAAATCGGTCTATAAGAGGTTTTTTCATTCGGCGGTTTTCCAGGCTTAAGGACCATTATAACTTCGGCGACTTTCCATTGACTGGGAACATATTCTAGTCTAATCGCGGCGTTTATAATGAATAGAAGTTTAATTAGAGCTTTTCTTGGTAGTGCTTTAAGAACCTCTCCCGTAATTAGGTCGTATCCAGGAGCTTTTTTAGGTTTAAGTTTCTTTATTTCTTCCTTAAGTTCGGTAAGCGTTACATTTCTTATTACGCTATTGTCTATATACGACGTATTTATATTTTCAATAAGTGCTTGTCCATCAAACGGTTTGAAAGTTTTTTCCAGGTGGGCGGCGAAAACTTGCGCTTTCTCTTTATCATGCCTGGCCCATTCGTCTTGATTTTTCCTAATTGGCGCGGCTTGAATTTGAGGTTTTTTAATACCTTTTATAGCCTTCCAAAGCGAATAGTTAGAATCTTTTTCTGCCGTTAAGCTTTCTAGGTAAGGTTGTATTTCATTATTCTTAAGGTCTTTAATAGATCGTTTTAGTGAGTTGCACAAACGGTTAAGATGTGCTTTATGTTGCGGAGCCCGAGTTTGTTGCCATCTTTTACGCGCTTTTCTCTTCTCCTTAATCATCTCTTTTATTTCCTGCGGATAAATTTTAATGTAACTGGCCGGGGTTCTCTTTAGTTTGGGAGTATTCTTCCACGCGGCATCCTGTAAGATTTCGACGAAGCGATCTACTTCAACTTCAAGTTCATAGGGCGTTTTAAGTGATACGCTCAGCTCAATATTTGCTTCAATATCTTTTTTAAAGCCGTCCCAATTAGTTTTCGCGCCAGTTAATCTGGCCGGTCCTACTTTTTTAATCAAAGCTTCGCTTATCGTCATAATGATTGGAGAATGATCAGAGGAGAGATCAAAGCTTTCTTCAACTTTTATACAGTTGCTAGATATTCCTTTAACAACAAAGAAATCAATCAGATCTGGTATCTTATTTCTATCAGTTGGCCAATATGTTGGTTTACCCGTCGAGTAAAAATCACAACTGAATTGCATACCCGCATTATAAAGCTTTCTACCTTTCTGAGAGGCGTATCTTGAGCCCCAGAAGGGGTGTTTCGCGTTGAAGTCACCACCAATAATAAAATTTGGTTTAAGGAAGTTGAAGATGTTTGTGAAATCACTTTCTTCAAGTTTACATCGCAGTGGACAATATATAGACGAAATGTTGAAAGCAAAATGTCTATTTCTAACGCGTACCGTGCTTACTTGCATTGCTTCTAATTCAATTTTTATTTCCGCTGAGTGTTCGATATTTTCTTTTATAAACAAAGATGATCCGCCTCTGGCTCTTTCCGATGGGTGAAAGGCGTGATATCCGCTATATCCCCTTATCTTAATATTCGATTGCTTTTTCAGATGAGTTTCACAGACCAAGCATATATCAATATCTTTCTCTCGCATAAATATTTCTAACTCGTCGAGTCTTTGTATGAGCCCGTTAGCGTTCCAAGTAAGAATTTTAAGCGTTTCTTTCATATTCTGGTTGAAGTGCGCGTGTTATGAATGTTGTTTTCTAGTGCAACGAGTCTCTCGAAAATTAGTTTATTTGTTTTGCATTGCTCTTCAAGTTTCGCAAGAATTAGGGAAAAAACATTGGATACATGATCTTCTGAACTACCTCTATCACTATTTTTCAATGTCGCAACTTGAGAAGGAGTCTTTACATTAAAGTTTGGACGGTTTCTTGCTTTGATCTCCCGTGAGTTGTCGGTCATGTACGTATCCTTAACTGTCTTCGCCGCTTGAGCATAAGACTGCACGCCAATATTCGGAGATTTTGCTTCTGTTACCTTATCTCTATTACTTTCGGATTTTTTATCATTAACCGATCTTAAGTTAATATTGACGGACTTTCTATCTTTCGCTGCTTTTTTCGTAGCTATTTTGGGTCTGTTCTTGATTGGTTTCATATTCGGACGCATCGAATTTTTTAGCGTATCGCGGCGTTTTTGAAGCTCTTTCGCCACTTCGCAACCTCGATAGTTCGCAGGATGTTTTCCTTTGCAATTTATACAAGTGGCTGGGGTTTGCTTGTTTAGGTGACACTCTTCCGAGAGATGTTTACCTGCACATTTGACGCATCGCGGCTCTTTCTGGCAGTAAGTCTGCGTGTGATTGAAGCCTTGACAGCGCTTACACTGCGGGATCGATCTGGAGGTCTTACGCATGGGTTCGATTTTGACCACGATGTTTAGAATAGTCTTGATACCATATATAATATCTTTATTTTCGTCTTTATCAAAACTAAGCATGAATAGTGGAAGACCGCGCTTTACCAATTTTTCATGATCTCCCTCCGACTGTTGTTTCTCCTTCTTGATAATATTGACGGCATCAAGAATTTTAAAGCCTTTGTCTTGAAGGTCGTGCATTACATCTTCTTTAGTGCACGAGGGGTGGAGTCCCCTTGCTACAACACGCAGTGGTCTTTCTAACTTATTTTCATAAGTATACCACTGAATCTTTTCGGCATTCAATTTTTTAGATACTGATCGGTAACCGTCGGCATCATCGACATTGATTTTCCACGTATTGTTTCGCAGAGATGTCACCTTAAACTTCGAAGCCAGAGTTCCTTTAAGGAGGCAATGCAACTTATTATAGTCCGTAATTCCAACGACGTTTATCGGTGGCGGAGGACGTAATTTTGGCTGTTGTTGCTTTTCTTGCATCTCCTTGCGCTTTTCATCTTTTTGTGGCTCGACTTCCGGCGAGGAACCAGCTTTTCGTTTTTTGCTTGGTCGTTTCTTTTCGACCCAATTCGTTTCGCGTGTTAGCTCTTCTTCATCCGTCTGGTATTCGCGACTAGGTGAGCGATGTGAGCTAACTGTATTTTCTTTTTGTAGGTACGTGTTTTTTAGGGCATTATTTTCTTGCCTGAGTAAATCTACCTCTTTCTTGAGCTCACGATAGAGTAGCTCCATTTCGCTAAGCTTGGTACGGAGTACGTCGTTTTCCTCCTCAATGCTTTTAGATTTCGCTGAGTCCCGTTTTTCACGCGTTTGCGCTTCCGGCGGACTTCTTTTTCCGGAGACGTTCGATCTTGTTGGTGGAGATCGAGATACCCTTGTACTTTTTGAGAAGGGATTTATAAGGTGCAATAAATGGCTCTCCCCAGAATCCGTAGAGCCGACCTCCGAAGAGGGTGGATTTTCCAGTTTACCTGGACTGCCACCTGGGGTATTTAAATCTTTTGTTTTGTTCATTGCATGTTTTTTGTATACGCCATACTCGGTATACGGAGGGTGGATTTTAGTCGCCTCTTACGACAGGCATGCCTACCTCGGGTATATTCTAACCCCTACCCGAAGGGGGGGTTATCGTTCGTCAATCCGTCAATCCGTCTCCAGGTATCCTCGGAAAGCCACGCCCTACGTTTTCCCTGCGATCGACCGACAATTCTTTCAGCACCAGATGTAAATATATTTCACAGCACACCAATGGTCTGGGATGGTTGCGAGCAGTAAGCTGTTGATTGCTTCCACACCTTGCGGAATGCTCCCTTAATTGTTGCCACACTGAGGGATCTAGATGTTGAACCTGATCAGCGAACTACAGCAGTGCGTAGTTGGGGAGTAGCTATCATAAGATGGTGATCTCGTACTATCCCCACATCTGTACCTTGCCTGTTTCGGACGTCCAGGACTACTTCTTAAGCGGAGGCTGATGGCAAAATGGTCAATTTGATTGGAGGTTGCTTGCCTTTCGTTGGAAACCCAGCTGACTTTGTGGCAGGTCTTGTGCTCAAACATGATGTCACCTATCACAAGGCGGTTGGCATTGCAGAAATCCACAAACCTTTCGCCGTTGTCATTGCTGTTGCCTATTCCATGATTCCCGATTACATGATTGAGCCATTTGTTGTCGTTGCCTACCTTGGCATTCAAATCCCCCATCACTATGACAATGTTTCCATTTGGTGTTGTGTTGAAGACGGCACTTAAGAGATTGTAGAAGCTCTGCCTTTCGTCCTCAGACGAGCCATTCGTTGGGACATAACACTGTATAATGGTGACGCGTCGTACTCTAGTCCGGAATCTGGCCGTCATAATCCTATCACCTTGAGGCTGCCAGGAAATGAGACCCATGCGTGTTGTTGTTGATAGCTTCAGTCCCACTCCATATTCTTAAATACTTCAGGATGGTCTTCCGGAATGGAGTAGTACAGTGTTACGCGTTTGGGACTGGTACTCGCCCGTTTCTAACCATCTGATTTCACTTACCCCCAAAACGTCGCGTCTATATCGCATGAATTCATTTTCCAATTGAAGTAATCTGGCATTGTAAGGACCTTCGCTTCCCGCATCGAGGAGCATCTTTACATTCCAGAAACCTATCTTTGTCCGGGTACAATAGCCAAAAGTCGTCAACATGTGATCATTCCTTATCCGAGGCATAGTGTCGGTTTCTTTAGCGAGTTGGTTTCGGCAACGCAGGTTGCTGGCCCACGTCACCTAGTCTAGAACATACATACATTCCAATGGCCCTCAAACCCTGCATGAGTTTCGCGGTGGTAGGATGCTCAGGTGGACCCTCCATCCTTCTCGATTCTTCCCCATTAATTCCAACTCATCAAGAGGAATCCCTAGACTGCTCCAGGAGGAATGTCGGACTTGAACCAACCATCTATTTCTAGGCCTATCGGTGAGTCACCTACCTGATGGTCCGTATTTCCAATGGAGCCAAATATCCAGGTGATTCTAGATAAAAAAAAAAACTTCATTGGTCCAACTATGTCGAGTCGAAAACATCCAAGAAAGTTTGGCGATTTTCTTGCTTTAAGCAAGACATGGGGTTTATCACCAAATCAAATAAGGTTCTCTGGATCTATACAGCCTTTCGTCG
The DNA here is from genome assembly GCA_945910035.1 of Brachypalpus laphriformis. Classification (NCBI taxonomy): domain Eukaryota; kingdom Metazoa; phylum Arthropoda; class Insecta; order Diptera; family Syrphidae; genus Brachypalpus; species Brachypalpus laphriformis. Next base: position 17,705,745 of record OX246753.1, on the reverse strand, counting down.
TATATGCGTCGGTTGTTTGGTGGAACGGGCTCTCGCTTAGAGATGTGGCTGCCTCTTGTGCCAAAGAACGGCTAGTCTCGGATGTACGAGAGCTTTTCCGAGTACCTTTTTGATGTACTCCACACTAGCGCGACACTTATCATTCGAATCCGGTCTCTTGGATATGCCGTCTGACGCAAACTCACCAGAACTTCAGCTGATACGCAAATTCGGAGTCGATTTCCTTGTGTTCAGGACTGGTATCGGCCAGAATCTAAACCAGGAATGGAATGCAGTTTTTTTTTCGCGGACAGTACCAAAACCAGTCAAGGGTCTGGCGCTGGAATCTTCGTGAAAGACGACAACATTAGACTTCATTTCTCGTTAGGCAAATATGCGTCTGTTTTCCAAGCGGAAACTTATGCAATCCTAATGGCAATGAACTATATTGTGAAGAATAGGTGGAAGGGCCGTAGTATTTGTGTCTGTAGTGACAGTCAGGCTGCGCTTAAGGTCTTGCCAAAACCTCTTTCAACTTGGTCGCAAGGCTTAGTTCTCTATCTCTTATCTGGATCCCAGGTCATACTGGGATCTTGGGGAACGAGATCTGCGATGAGATTGCTAGACAAGGCTCAGAGGAGGCTTTCTCAGGTCCCGAACCCGTGTTGTGTCTCCCTGCGTCCTCGGTTAGGGCTTCCATTGACGATTGGGTCTCTCACGAACATAATTGTGTGTGGCATGACTCTCCGATCGTCTGTAAGAAATCAGCGGCATTCTTGCTGTCTCTCAGCAGAATATAGTGCAGACAGCTGATTAGCGTCTTGACAGGCCACTTCGCTTTCACCAAGCACCTTAACGTGTCGGGCTTAAGTGACACTACAATCTGCGACGCTTGTGGACAGAGCGACGGCACTACGGAACATTATCTCTGTGAGTGTCCGGTCTTTGTTCGTATCAGGTGACAGATCGTAGGTACTGATGTGGTGAGTGCTGGTACTATAAGCTCCTCATCAGTGAAGTGCTGGCTTATTTTTCTAAGAAAGACAAGGAAATTCCAATAAAATGGGTAAACCAGCGTTTTCCTCTCTGGTAGTACAATAGATCAGTTGCGTCTGAGTACTCCAGTCGAGCGTTTTCTATCCCGATAAAAAAAAAATGCAATAAGTTTGAACACTCAGCTAAGACTGTTGCGCTCCAATGTTGAACCCGTGCTGTTACATGGATGAAGCACGTGAAGAGTGACCATTACTATTACGAGAAAGCTGCAAACGTCGTTCTTGCTTTGGCAGAACATATACTAAAATTGGAATGATACAGACACGATTAGCATGGCCCCTGCGCAAGGATGACACGCAAAATCGTAAAGCGTTATAGAAAAAAAGCTGCAAGCGTTCATTAACAGGTGCCTGCGTAACATCTTAAAGATTTTCTGGCCCAACCGTGTCTCTAACGAACAGGTCAGCAACCAATAGGCACAACCATAGAACGACGGAAGTGGCAGTGGAGTGGTCACACGTTCCGAAAAGGTGACAGTTCAATAGCTAATCATACTATGCAATGGAACCGAGGAGAACATGGTGTAGGGCAGTGCGACAAGGAGGCACGGTAGTTGGGGAGAGTATATAATATAATAATAATAAGGCGATACAGGACACAAGCGAAGCGAGCATTTTAGAAAGGCCACTCTAGCAGATTACTTTTTTAATGATTTAATCGTACACAAGATCTGAAAATAAGATGCCAACCAAGGACGTTAGATCGATAGGCACGCATTCCTCACCCGAAATATTTGTGTTTCTATTGATATGGAATTCGATCATAATTAAAATTGGGATTATTCCGTCAAAGAAGAGGACAAATCACATCTCAACACATTCCCCGCCATCAAAATCATCATCAATACAACTACTCCACTTTTTTTTTTGCTAGCCGGACCTCACTTGATCCACTTTACAAACAATGGCCCTCTCCTATAGCCTTCCTAGAGATCTCACCTTGATTATGATGTAACAAATTCAATCTCTTTTTTCGCGAACTGTAAACAACCAAAATAGCTTCATTTTCATTTATTCAATCCTAAGTACGTTTGCTCATTAGCCATTTATCCATTAGCCCGAGTCAACAAGCGGCCGCAAAGAATGCTCCCATACAGTGTGTTTGCCCAACCATTATGTTTACTCTACAAGCCATCAAGGTTGCACACACACACACACTAAGGCCCTAACAAATCAGCTATTCCCACCGAAAAAAGATAGCGCCCGTCGCTCAATTAAGTTATGATTGACAAAAATAAATTGACAATGTCAGCGCACGGTTTCTCTTCAGATACACAGATACAGTACCGCAGCCGCCACATCTAATCCCATTAAACGAAACATTTGCGCTGTACGAATATATTGAAGATGTTTGGCCGCAATTAATGTTTTCACGGTTAAGGCACGATGCTTGGTGACTAAAAGTAAAAGTCTCTGTTCACACCAAGTCCTGATGAATGATGAACATATGCAACAGCGCCTGGCGCAACTTTCTATGAACGGAGGAGGAGGAGGACTCTCCAGCATGTATCAATTTAAGGTGGTCCCATAGGTTATCGCGATCTGTCTTTCCTTCCGTCTCTGGGAACGCGAAAGAAAGAAATTTCTCTCTTCTTCATTTTGACCCGTCGCGTCGATGTCTTCGTCGCAAATGGCAGATGGTGCATCCTCGTGACTCTCTAGATGGGCATCCTCCTTTTGCATCTCTCACAGATGTGTTGTGTTTCGTAGGAAGTTATGGTATGTAGTGGCCACCAACATGCAGGTACCTCTGCCATAGCTTTCGCCGAATTAATCTTTCACTTTCCTTAAGCAAATATTCACCGCGCACCGCCCCATCATCATGACAACGAAGACGCTACAGCAGCAGATGTGACCACAATGTCACGACTTGCCAGCATTCATCTATCGTTTATCAATTGACTCCTCAGCTGTATACCATCTAATCCAATAAATTTCTAGACAACAGCACTGTTGTCACCTCATCAGCTATCCGTGTAGGTTTCCATACTTGCAGTCCACTGCACCTTTTTGTCTGCGCCTCCATGGGGAGCCCAAGATGAAATTTATGCAGTGGCAGCGATGGGCTGAAATTTTTGCGGTGCCATATGGCCAGCCAAAAGAAATTCCCGCAAGAGGACATGGCTCTCTGAGGAGACTTTTCCTTTTCCCCACGTCAAACATGCGGAACGCAATGAAAATTAGAAAATAAATTCCACCGAGCAGATGGTGGTGATGGGAAATATCCGGTCCCCAAAGATGCATCTAGGAAGTTGTATTGCGGGCTTGCTGGCAGCACTGACACCTGCTACCTGGCCAACGATCATTTAGATTTATGATTAGATTAAGTTTTAGTGGGAATGTTTTGCGGTCTCGATTAAAGTCGAGATAAAAAGTTTTTTTTTTTTTCAATAATTTCTCCTCTCAGCCTCTGTCTGACATTTGAAACGGGTCAATGGCATCACTGCCAAGCCGAGCTTAATTGGTTTAAAGCTGATTTGAGGTTGCAAGGTATTTTGTAATGCGCGTGCGTGAGTTTGGTTGTCACTAATTAACAAATCGTATTTTGAATGATTTATCGACAAAGGGCTTGAGAAGATTGTATCATTATGAATTTGGTGTGTGAGAAATTTTGAGCTACTTTGGCAGATTAGAAGGTCACGATTGATGATGGTCTTGTGCAATGATTGTGGTCTTTTTCTTCCCCTTAGGAGAAATCTTCACACGAAATAGTGTTCGAATCAGCATCTGTCAGATGTTCGATTATTTAACAGCTGGGTAACTTCGAATGTTTATTACGCGAATCGAATTGTGGGGCTGAAATGTCATACCGAGATGAATGGTACGAGTATAATCCAATTGATCACCATAGACAATTGACAATTAACACTAATGTGACATCCACGACATAGACGTCAATGTCTTCCGACAGATTCTGTGAACATACCCTTGGTTGAAGTAATTAATAAAGCCTTTAGGGAATGTTGATTGACAGTGATGGTTCTGCTTTAAGCCTTGTTTTGGTTGACAAAGTTTACTTGAGATTGAAACAGTCGAGGTTATATTTATATTTAAGCGAAATAGGCTAGGTTAGGTTAGGTAAGTGGGCTGGTGTAGGGGGATAGAAAACCTCCGCACCACACTCAGGCCAATATAGACCCATTGTGATACCCATGGGGGGGGGGGGGGAAGGGGATAGAATAGAGAATCCCTTCCTCGTGGAAAAATACCGTCTTTATAAATATCCTAAAGAAAACATTTAGTACTTACTGTGCCCGAGATACAAACCATCCAGAGGATTTGATGAAGTTTGCGATGTCATATATTGGTCTGTTGGACAACTCTTCTAGATCCTCAAAGAAGTGTTGTCCAAGGAAATAAGTGGAAGTGACAGGTCGTTGGGACAGAATTGCGTTTTAGATAAATCAGAAGCGATTACTGAGAAGTTATGAAACGTCAGAAGACCATTATTCGACGCTCCTCTCCCTTTGAACGCTATCAAACTTAATAATTGGCGAATTGTTAATTTCTTCGCAGAAACTGACTAATCTGTTCTTTTGGAATAGTAAAATTGCCAATTGCGTGCTTAGAAATGTGCTAAAAACAGTTTGTTCGCAGTTCGGGCATTCGCAGGTCGCTCAGCTGTGAATGGACCTTTAGTTTCTCTGCATAAGCGCAATCGAGTGTTAGCTCTTTTCAATTCTTCGCCAACTGTTGTATCGGACAAGTGATATGTTGGGTAAGGAGGTTCCATTTCATTGCGTAGTTAGCTATGCAGTTATCGATTGAAAAGCGGTAGTAATCTAATGTCTAATCTATTACTTCCTGAAACATACAGACAAGACAAACGTCTTAATTATAAAAAGGATTAGGCGAGAATCCCTTCATATATAATTATCTATATAAATAAATGTTGGTATTGTTATAGATCGAGCCACCCTGTTATAAGTAGGTAAAGCAGACACCGAAAGCGGTGCATTGTCAGCTGTCAAGCAGACACGTTTTGGAGTAGAGGTTAGAGAGAAGACGGAATTGATTGAGATGGAATAAAGAATTTTGCAAATCTAAGAGTTATTGTGCATTTATTATATTATTCCTGGAAGAATACCTTTTAAAATATTACAGGTATTAGGCGCGTTTCACACAAATTCGGTATCGAAAACACCGCGTCATGTATTCACTTCAGAGATATAACCTGTATAAGTGTTACAATTATATCGCCTCCACTCTGTTCCATTTTGACGGCAGCTACTGTACACAGTTGGTTCAGCACAAATAACAACATCTGGCAATGATCACGCCACACGAACATGACCACTTCTCTCAATCTCATTGGCCAAGATGTTTGCGAAAGTGAATTTCACTCACTTTTGTAATTCACATTTGCTTTTGCAGAAATTTGCATAAGGGAGAGATTGAGAGATGTGGTCAGGAGAGTCTGCTCAAGTGTTCAAAGTACCAAACTCGTGTAGTCTTGACAGCCTCTCCCGGGAATTGTTTTCCGACCCATTTATTCCGTCTCTGACGTCTTCACTTCGGTTTCCTCCCATCTGGGAGAAGCATTGTGGTTTACATACAGCGAATTTGCCGCCTCTTCCAAGCCTGCCCCTTGCACGGACTGGGTCGTTGCAAGCCTGCCCGAAGTGCGGACTGCCTCTTCCAAGCCTGCCCCTTGCGTCGACTGGATCGTTGCAAGCCTGCCCTAAGTGCGGACTGCTCTCTTGCAAGCCTGACTCTTGTGCGAACTGGATCCTTTCAAGTCTGCCCTAAGTGCGGACTGCCTCTTCTAAGCCTGCCCTTGCGCCGACTGGATCCTTGCAATTTTGCCCTAAGTGCGGACTGCCTCTTCAAAGCCTGCCCCTTGCGCGGATTGGATCCTTGCGAGCCTGCCCTAAGTGCGGACTGCCTCTTCTAAGCCTGCCCTTGCGCGGACTGAATCCTTGCGAGCCTGCACTAAGTGCGGACTGCCTCTTCAAAGCCTGCCCCTTGCGCGGATTGGATCCTTGCGAGCCTGCCCTAAGTGCGGACTGCCTCTTCTAAGCCTGCCCCTTGCGCGGACTGGATCGTTGCAAGCCTGCCCGAAGTGCGGACTGCCTCTTTCAAGCCTGCCCCTTGCGTCGACTGGATCGTTGCAAGCCTGCCCTAAGTGCGGACTGCTCTCTTGCAAGCCTGACTCTTGTGCGAACTGGATCCTTTCAAGCCTGCCCTAAGTGCGGACTGCCTCTTTAAAGCCTGCCCCTTGCGCGGATTGGATCCTTGCGAGCCTGCCCTAAGTGCGGACTGCCTCTTCTAAGCCTGCCCCTTGCGCGGACTGAATCCTTGCGAGCCTGCACTAGGTTAGGTTAGGTAAGGTTATGAGGTTATCATAAAACACTAGGCACCAAAGTGGGCCTATCGCGATCCCTAGGAAACCTTCAGGGCAGAAGACATAAACCCATTCCCCCAAGCAAATAATCTCCCTACAAAATTATGGTTTAAGGACCTCACCTCCTCCAAGTTATCGAAGAAGTATCTACCAAGGTACTTTAGCCTTATCCTGGCAATTCATTGACATTCACAGAGTATATGAGTTATATCCTCCGAGACATGTAGGTTATCGCAGTACCTACAAACATCCGTTACGGATTACCCTAGTCTCATGGCATGCCTCCTTAGGAGACAGTGGCCAGAGAGTATTCCTATCGCTGTTCTTAGCCTCGATCTATCTAACTTAATTATCTCCCCAGATTTTCTGTGATCTAACACAGGCCACAAGGCCTTAGACACCCTGTGACCATCTATGTTTGACCATCTTAGATTAGCCGTGTCAATAATTTTATCCCGAATAATTCCCTTAGCCACGCACCCTGGTGGTTTAATACTGCCAATTATGTCGCTACGTGGGAGCTCCGCTCCTCTTTTAGCCAGCGCGTCGGTTTGCTCGTTGCCTTCGATATCGCAGTGTCCAGGTACCCAACATAATCTGACTCGGTTCTGCGTACATAATGCCCTGGGCATTGTGCGGCAATTCCTGATTATCTCAGATTTGGTGACGTAAGACTCTAGCGCCTTTAGCGCAGCCTGACTGTCAATGTAGATGGCGATATACTTATCGGATATTGATCCCATCTCAAGTAATTCCGCAGCTTTAAGTACAGCTAGAACCTCTGCTTGGAACACACTGCATGTGTCCGGAAGTCTCAGGGCCACCTGTAGATTCGTATCTCTCGAGTAAATACCTGACCCCGTTCCCTCACTGGTCTTAGAACCATCTGTGTATATTGCAATCTCGTTATGGACAGAGACTGTCTTCCTTTGCCAGTCCTCTCTAAAAGGATACAGTTCTTCGTATGGTGTGTCGAAGTCTAAGGTGCCAAGTATATTGTCCGTTTCGTCAGGGATTCCGGGAAAAGATTCCTTGAGAATGGAGCTGTGTTCTATGTTATTAGTCCTGAAGAGACCAACGTTAGTGAGCCGAAGCGCACTGTTGCCCACTTGAAATTTAATTTGTAGGTCTAATGGTAAAAGATACAGGAAGATCTCGAGTGCAGCCGTAAGTGTTGTGCGTAGAGCACCTGTGATCGCAATGCAGGCTGTTCTTTGTACCATGGCCAACATATCCCGTGTGTTTTTCGTATTCGTTGCCTTCCACCACACAAGAGCCCCATACGTAAGGATGGGTCTGACTACCATGATGTATAGCCAGTGCATCATTGCTGGCTTCAGGCCCCATTTTTTCCCCGCCGTCCGCTTACAGATGAAGAGAGCATTATAAGCTTTGCGGACTCGTTCCTGTATGTTAAGTTTCCAATTTAGTTTCCTATCCAGCATTATACCAAGATATCTAGCGCGATATCTAGCCTGCACTAAGTGCGGATTGACTTTTCCAAGCCTGCTCGTTGCGCGGACTGGAACTCTTCAAGCCGACATACTTCCGCACCGAGCCGAGCCGTACAACAACCCGTGCGACTCTGACCCGTAACAGAACCATACTTACATACAAATTGTTAAGTTTAGAAATTGTTAGAAAGAAAACCATTTGTATTGTTAACGAAGAAACATTGTATCGAATCGCTTCGTTTTATAGATAAAGTACCTCTTTCCCAAAGTTTATGGTATTTCTTTGGATTGGCTCTGGAGCCGGCGAGCCCATCTCAGCCTTTGATGAAAAATACTCTCACAAACCTTACATTGTTTCTTTTTAAAACAATGAAGAACGATATACGTATACTTAACACATTCCCACTTCATTACCGTCAGCATGCATACAGAGTGGGCAGATCTACTGAGACGGCTCTTTTTCAGTTAACGGAAACCATTCAAAGAGCTCTTAAAACAACAGGGATAGTATTCTGCGCCTTCCTAGACATCGAAATGGCATTTGACAATACTTCGCATGAAGCTATTAAATGAGCCCTGGACAGAAAAGGAGTCAACAGAACAGTATCTTAGTGGATGTACGAGTTGGTGACATCAAGATCAGTAGAAACTCAAACATCACGTTTAATTACGACTATCAAGGTCAACACAACAAGATGATGCCTACAAGGAGCAGTGCTATCTCCTCTAATGTGGAGTCTTGTGGAACCCCACAGGCGGATCAGTAGAAATGCGGTGAAGTGGGAGGGCTGTGATCCCTTGTTTTCGGATCATAGCCTCGCTAATAAAAAAGGAAGAAGAAGAAGAGGTGGAGTCTTGTTGTGGATGAACTACTTACTTATGTCCTGTATCCCCTTGTGGGTCCTAGGGCCTGTATTACGCCCACGCCCCATCGTGTACGGTTTTTGGCAATGTATCTGAGCTCTCCCCAAATGCCGTGCCTCCTTCTCGACTGTTCTGCGCCATATTCTCCTCGGACTCCCAGGTCTTCTACCATCCTGAGTTAAAGGGTTCCATTGCATAGCATGGATCACTATGGAACTGTCACCTTTTCGAAACGTGTGACTAATCCATTGCCACTTCCGTCGTTGGATGGTTGTGCCTACTGGTTCCTGACCCGTTCTCTCGTAAAGGTGTAGGTTAGAAATAAAAAAAAGACCAGATAATCTTTAAGATATTGCGCAGGCACCTATTAACGAACGTTTGCAGCTTTCTGGTGATAGTAGTGGTCACTCTCCACGTGCTGCAACCATATAAGAGCACGGATTCGACGTTGGAGCGGAACAGTCTTATCTTGGTGTTCAAACTGATGGCATTGCTTCGCCATATTTTAGACAACATCCCGAATGCGAACTTTGTTTTGGCGACCCTGTTGGCTACATCCAGTTCGGTTTCACCATCGGTCGAGACAATACTCCCAAGACAATGGAAATCCTTTACTCTCTCTCTACCGGTTGTCCCACAATCCATATTTGACCCGATGAGTTGCTGATAATTTTGGTTTTTACCACCGGATTTAATTTTAAGCCTGATGACGCCTGCCCCCCTTTCCACATCTGATCATTCTGTTTTTTCACTCGTCGGGAAAGCTCCGCCCAACTCTCTTCTAATAACAACATGTGATCTCCAATGTGAGAACCGTCTTCTGTGAAATATTGGGTGCTCCGCTGTTTCTAATTCTTCTGGACATTCAGGGCAAAGCGGTGAGGTATCGTGTCCAAATCTGTACTAGTGCCTGTGATATCTTTCATGACCGTCATAGTTACAGTTTCCATGTTCGCAACTTGTCCAAACATCGATTCTTGGTATAAGTTTGTAGATCAATCTGCCTTTTGTGGCACTGTCCCATCTGTTCTGCCAGCTGTCTAGTGATGTCAACCATTATTCTTCTTTTATTGTTCTCGAAATACCCTTGCTCTACAATATACCCTTGCTACCTTCTTAGGCATTGAAGGTGCCTTCGATAACTTCAGTACGGAATCGATTCAGGAAGCCTTGATCCAACTGGGTGTGGAAGAGTTTATTAGCAAATGGATATTGACAATGCTAAAAACTAGAATCATTCAATCGAATCTCGGCAACAGTAGCTCCACCATATTTGTTGTTAGAGGAACTCCTCAAGGTGGGGTCTTGTCTTCTCTTCTATGGCTTATGGTCATCAATAAAATTTGCTGTAGACTTGATAGGGATGGAGTTAAGGTTGTCGCGTATGCGGATGACGTGGTAGTACTGGTATCGGGGATGTTTCCATCCGTAATCAGTGAGATTATGGAAGGTGCCTTGGGCAAGATTAGCTCATGGGCCACTGGATGTGGACTCAGCGTCATCCCAAGCAAAACTGAACTGATGCTCTTTTCCACTGAAACCGAAATACCGACGTTTACGCTTCCTCGGCTAAAAAATCATCTACTCTCCCTATCCTCCAGTGCCAAGTACCTAGGTGTGGTACTTGATCTAAAAGTATGCTGGAAGCTTAATACTGAGCAACGGGTAAAGAAGGCCTGTGTGGTTTCTATGCCTGCAGCAAGACCTTTGGCAAGAAGTGGGGACTTCGCCCGAAGATGGTGTTATGGATGTACACTGCCGTGGTGCGTCCCATTCTTTCCTATGGATCGCTAGTCTAGTGGCCTTCGATAAGGAAAGCTTATAACATCAAACTTATCAACGGGGTACAAAGAACTACGGCTATAGGCGCAACGGGTGCCATGAGGACATGTCCAACCGATGCCTTGAACGTTATTCTGCACCTTTTAGCACTCGATCTTCACATTATGCAGCTATCATCATGTAGTGCGGTCAGGCTAAGGGAAACGGGATGCTGGTGCACCAATCCGTATGGTCACAGCAGTATCCTGAATTTGCTACCGCAGGATCTGGCAGCTAATCTGACCGACTATATAACTTTAGAAATGACGTCACGGTCAGATTCCCAACCAGGGCGGAATGGGAAACTGGCGTACTTATAAATGAGTTCGAATCAACAATTTTCACCGACGGTTCAAAAATGGACTGCGGGGTAGGGGCGGGAATATTCTCTGATTCCCTCATTATTTCCAGGTCGTACCGGCTTCCTGATTCGTGCAGTGTCTTCCAGGCGGAAGTTTTTGCTGTACGTGAGGCCTGCCGCATACTTAAGCAAACCTCTACACCCCTAAATACCATTGCCATCCTCATTGACAGCCAGGCGGCTATCAAGGCAATAGTATCTGCCACTACATCCTCAAGGCTAGTAGAACAGTACAAAAAAGAACTCGCCTTGCTTGGTCACCGGCTAAGGATCTGTCTCCTTTGGGTTCCGGGTCACAGCAACATTAAGGGGAATGAGCGGGCTGATGAACTCGCGCGGCAAGGATCTGCCCTTGATGCTTCCCTAGCAAAGGAGGTGAACGTCCCTTAAGGGAGGCATCTTCGCGCACTATCTGCTAAAGGCGGATAGTAGATGGCAGGGGGTGTGGAACTGTGTCATCTCCAGGCAGATGTGGCCCAAATACTCTCGGAAAAGAACGCAGGATCTACTAAACAGAAACCGTACAGATATCGCAAGAATTCTGGCAGTTTAATACTGGCCACTGGCCCATCGGGGTTCATGCGACCAGAATAGGCATTGCATTTAATGCACACTGTCGCAGCTGCAATACTGCTGATGAGATAGAAACAATCTTACACTTCCTCTGAAAATGTCCGGCTTTAGGCAAGGCCAGACAGCGCACCTTAGGTAAACTCTTTTTCGACAACCTTATAGAGCTAGCGGAGATTAGCATTGGGGATATTATCAGCTTTCTCAATGTAACGGGGTGGATTTGAATAATCCTTACCCCCTTTTTCTTCTTCTTTTCCCTAGTAGTTAACGTCCTTGTTACATCCGTTAGGTCACTTGAGTTGTGGTAATATAACGGCGCTTCTGCTCTAATTAAGTGTCGGCATGGTTTACTGACACAACCACTCCTACCTACCTACCTACCATTGTTCTCGCTGCAACCGCATTTTGTGGATGGAGAAGTCTCCTTATATAAATTCGCAGCATCTCATTTGCGAGAATGTCGATGGGGACCATTCCGGATATAACAAATGCTGCTTCATCCGAAATTGTTCTATGTAAGTCCACTTATGGTTCTTAGAGCACAAGGTCTGTATACCGAAGTGAGTTTATTTCCGATCGCCTTTGTTTTCAATGCCTTCGCTCTCACCGCGGCCGCATAAAGGAGGACGGAGCTGACTACTCTTGAGAGTAGAATTCACCTGGCGTAACCGGGTCTCCGGATATTTTTGAGGATCCCACAGAGCGCTGCCTGGATTCCCGAGGCATTTTTACTCACCGATTCTACATCGCTCTTAAAGTTCAGCCGGTCGTCTAGCATCACACCAAGGTATTTGATGGATTTTGTTTTGTTAGTTCCAACCTGAATCTTGACGTATTCTGGAACTTTTCGACTAGTTAGGACGTAAGGTAAGAACGGCCTCCATTTTATGGTCAGCCAGTTCCAGACCAGCTGTCACGAACCTATTTTAAGTGCGGCATATTGCTTCATTTGTGACAGCCTCTATCTCGTGAGTATATTTCGCAATGATAACCACATCGATATCATCAGCGAATCCAATAATTTTTACTCCTTGCGGCAGAGATAGTTGCAGAACTCCATCGTACATGATGTTCCACAGAAGGGGGTCGAGTACGTAACCTTGTGGAACTCCCGCAGACACATTATAGTATTTCAAACCCTCGTCGGTTTCATACCTTAGCTTGCTATTAGTCAGATAATTTGGCACTAATTTTCGCAGGTAGTATAGCGTGTCCATTCTGATTAATATAAAGGACCAGTCTGCCGAGTTGAACGCATTTTTTTAATGTCCAACGTCATTACTGCGCGTTATTCCTTAGTTCCAAAACAGCATTTTTTTCCTTGTATCGCTTCGCTTGCGATGTCAACTACCATCTTAATGGCGTTCACCGTTGAACGAGATTTTTTAGAATGTAGATTGTTGAAGAGGTGGGATTACCTTATCACTACGGCCGCATTGGGCCTTTTGTGATTAAGATTTTCTAAATCCGAGCTGAAGGTCGGACAGTGCATCTTTCTCTTCTGCTACGACAAGAAGTCGTTCGTAGATGATGCGCTCCAAGATTTTTCCCATTGTATTTAGGAGGCATATTGGGCGATATGAGGACGGTTCCCCGGGTGACTTCTTTCCCTCAGGTAGTGGAACCAGGTGTTACAATTCCCAAAGCTCGGGGAAAACTCTTTCTCTTGAAATTACTTCTTACATCTTTGGTTGGTGTTATCCTTATTTTTTGGTTGACAATCTTGTGTCCAAGGTTCGGGTGTTGGAAACACAAAAAAGCATGTCTCAGTTCCAGCTCGAGCGTCTAACAAATACCTTAATGTATTACTGATATAAAAATGCTTCAAAATATCTATTTATTTATTTATCTATATATGGCCTTAAAAAATAGTGGAAGTAATAATTTTAGTACCTGCCTGATTTGGTCGTCGAAGGACAGGGGCTAAGTCTGTTGTCAGAGATCATTCGTCATAACTTTTAGTAATGTGGTGTACGTAAGACCTCACAGTGGTATCTAAAACGTATGCACTCAGTTAGAAGTCAAGGCCTTGAATGAATTGTCTTCTTCTGGAACTGTTCATCCACTCAGCCATATTTTCATTCTCAGCTGCGACTACAAATTCTTAGGTAAGCTCATAATCCATTCGTCGTTGCTTTGCGCGTTAATTAAACAACGTGTGTGCACGTATGTTTGTATCACGCACTTAATACCTACATACATATCTATTCACCTTGAAAGACCCATAGCTGTGACCAATAGGCATTTATAAGGGACGGTCAAAATAAATAAGCATTTCTACAGATTCCCTTTATTCCAAAGCTACACACATATCCAACCACGCATTCGTATGACCTTTAGAGTACCGATGTGCACAATATATTAGAGGTCAGTTGACCCCGGATTAAACCGTAAATTTCACTAGAATCAGCCATAATTTCAGGGAACATACACATAACCGCTTACATAATAAGCACACTCAGGCGGTTCTATGCACAAGCAGCTCATTAAAGCCACCTGTTACTGCTGGCGCGTCTCACACCAAAAAACAATCCAAAACAGCCATTCATGCACACGCAAGCTTTACCTCAGCACTTCATTACCTGCGCTGCGGAGGTACATAGCTCACCTAAAATAATGTCATTTTGGCGGTAGTTTGAGCCGAAAAGTCGGTCCCACGTGAACCACGATGCGTCAACTGTGCTGCCATGTGGAACCCAATAATTATTCCGGCATGTAATTTATGTAGACCGCGCTTTGGATGTATCTCTGTATCTGCTGTGAGATATTCCTGTGTCGTTCGTTGCGTAACGCCTGCGGGCAGAGTGTAGCTCCAACACGCGGTACTACTAACGCTTTGCGACACATCTATGCTGTGCATGCGAAGATTTATTGACGCTTCTACTTTGTTACTAATTAATTATGATTATTCATTCGCCTGTTCGTTCTCTCATTCCAGCTCAGATGCAACCTCAGATCTAAGGACAGAGACTCATGCAACTAAGCCAGTCACAATGACAGATTGTAGCAGCATTCAGGGCTCGACGAGCTCCTCCACGAGCGACGTCATATCATCGGCTCGCAGCGCAATGGTGTCGAATCCAAGGATTCGAGTGGTACGTATGGTACGTCCTAATTCGCGACGGATTCTGGTCACGCCTGACAACAATGTGACGTTTGGATTTGCCATACGCGGCGGGAAGGAGTTCGGCACCGGATTCTTTGTCTCGAAGGTGGAGAAGAGTAGTGAGGCCGAAATGAAGGGATTGCGGGTAAGTAAGAGTATATTGAACGTGTAACTGGTTGAACGGATTTATCTCGATCGGGAAGAATTTGTGCGGGGAATGCAGGTCATAGCAGTAGATACATTTGTTTTTTTTTTTTTTATCGAAAGTTCGTGCGCTTCCACTTGACACAATTAGTGAAAAGTTTCACTTTGCAGTAGGTAGGTACGAGTATACAGAGTCAGGCAGCGACGACGCGACAACGACGCAATGAGGAAGAGAAGAGAGTCTGCTGAATGTTGGATCGAGATGGGATCGAGGTGATCATGATGAGAGATGAGATGGATGTGTGGTATTTGTCTCTACATGTGTGGAGAGGAAGTAGTAGATAGTTTAGTTTTGTTTAAGTGTTTAGCTGGAAGCAGATGTGATTTGTTATTAGATGAAGACCGAATAACAGGTAGAATGCTGTGCTCATTGCTGATGGAAGTCCGGAAAGAAGTGGAGTAGAAATGTACAAGCAAACGAACATTTAACGGTCACTGGGAATTCGTAGAAATAAACGTAAATTTACTTGGATCTTCATATAGCATGTATCTAATGGTGATTTCAGTTGTTTTCGCGAACACATTCTTCATCAATCTGTGTATAAGACGGCTCGAGCCGTTCCTCAGCTTATTGCAATTCCTTGAAAAGTCATCACGTGAACACTTCAGGGACAAGTACCCCACAGACGTGCTATTTATTACCAATTTCTCAAGTGCTTGCATAAAAAGTTTTGCTCTGTATTATTGCTACAGATACCATGAGATTGATCAGCGGACCTAATGCTTGGCCAAACACTTCTGCCTACGCAACTTGGAAATGATACAACGATTGCACGACGTAAGTTGGAAAGGATACATAGATGGAGAAAGATTATTGCAGTGGTTGGAAACTTAGGTGATATTATTATAGGTTTCAGAAAAGCTCTGAGGGTGGCGACAGGTAATTGTTATTTTATCGTTGCTTTATAATTCACAGCATTTTTTTCTCCATCTACCTCATGTCTTCCACATCAAGTATTAATCCCGGATGATGATCAGGTTTCCAGCCCTGCTTCTAGTGTTATGCCTTCCCAGTAGAGTTGACATAAGCTTTCGGAATTGATCGGATTGACTTTATTTATTTCCTGAGTAGGTTAGGTTAGGTAGATGGGTGCCTTGTGACAAAGAGTCACTGCTCACTCAGACCAACAGTACGGGTCCATTGTGCCCAATCATTTAACCCTGGAAACGCTGTAAAGAAAATCCGCCGTTAGAACCACACAGAAAGTGATATGAATCTCCGGAGGTCCGCTAGCTCAACACTACCCAAGTCCTCCAGCTTCGAGAAGAAGTAACTACCAAGAGTCCTCATTCTTCTGGCGAATAGGGCAGGACAGTCACACAACAGGTGACGAACAGATTCAATTTCTTCTTCGTCCCTGCAACTTCTGCAATAGCCATTATGCAGCACACCGAGTCGCTCCGCGTGAACGCCAATGGCACAATGTCCGGTAATTATGCCAGAAATGACCTGTGCGTTATAATGACTAAGTTTTACCAGAGAGGTTGATCTCTTCTTGCTGTACGCCGGCCAAAGCGCCCTGGTCGTTGTGCATGTTTCCAGATGAGCCCAACGTCTGTTTGCTCGACCGGTGGCTTCATCCTTCATCCTTTTTTTCCACAAGGAACTGATTGGGGTTGCTACAGAGGGGAGAGCCCGCGATAAGTGCAGCGCCGACCCTTTCCTAGCAAGCTCGTGAGCCCTTTCGTTACCTTCGATATCCATTTGCCCTGGTAACCAGCAGAGGGTCACCGCGTTTCCTGAGTAACACCAGGATTTAAACTTCTAGATTATGTTAGGTTGAAGGGCGCCAAATTCGTTGTAGCTTCAATGCGCATATTCTTATGGCGACCCGAGCGTTACCCTGATTCATCTATATCTAGAAAAAAATAAGAAAAGAAAGGAATTAAAGGAAAAAGAAGGATGTTAGTGTTGATGGTGTGGAGAGAGTAGTGAAGTAGATTCCGAATTGCACCAACTTTGTCTATCCTGTGTTGGCTCAGAATTTAGGGATTGATGTAGGAGTATATCTGCCGGATTCTCCGTAAAAGGTGCTCGTAAAGAGTGCCCAAAAACATCTGATTTGGCTAGGGCATTGGCAGAGAAGACTCCATTTCAGGGTCTCCACATCTTCCGCAGGATTGTCTTAATGCCTACATAGCGTTCGACGTAAATAGGGATACCCTTCTAAGATATAGTCAATACCTTCGTAATTTGGATAGCTTTCATAATAGCTTGAAACACGCTGCACTGATCTGCAAGTCGAATAGACATTTAAATGCCCAGCTTCTCTGACCAGACGCCAGCTCCAGTGTTGTGTTCCACTTTCGATCCAACCGTGTAAATTGAGGCATTTGTGTTTGAAACAATGGTATTTGAATGTCCTTCTTTCCTTTTGAGTGCAGATCGATTATTTCCAACTAAATTCTAAGCAAGGGGTCATGTAGTTTGCCCGCTATGACCTTCCATTTCTTCCACAATTGCACTCTACGTGTTTGTTGACAAGTTTCTGTTTTCTCTGAGGCCTGCACTGAACTTAGCACCCGACTCTGGCTAATTACAACCAATGTCTGTTCTTAAGATATGGTCCCCAAGATTTGCCACAGACTTTCTTGTATATTTAAAGTGCTGTTGTGGCTTTTCTCGCTCGATCTATTCCATTTTTCATCGAGGATTAAGAATAAGTAATTTGTGCCTTTAGGTGGCGAATGAGTATTTCCGACTGCTGCCCGTAGCGCAAAGTCTGCAGTTCTTGTTAGTAGATAGAACGACTCCAGTTGCAAGAGATTACTCATTATTTAGTGCACTTGGTAGAATTTCACTGATAGTGAAGAAAATGCTCCCACAGCTATGAAGAACACGTCGTCCGCGTTCACGTCCTGCCTATTTTTATTAGGATTTCGTTTATGACCAAAAGCCAGAGAAGCGACGATGGAACACTCCTGTTACAATCTGATACGTTCAAGATGTAAAGTCAACTGTGGGGTTTGTTAACTTTGGGAAGAGTGGAAGAGCATCACTTACATTTGATGCACTATTCCTGATCTTTGAAACTATTCCTTTGTTCTTTCTTCTAATGAATATCCTTAAGGCTTTTAATTCCCTGATGCTTTAAAAAAATTCGGATCGCTTTGGAATGTGTGGTTATATGATAGAAGATGTTGAATCGATTCTATGCCTCTTTATATTCACAGCTCCTGCAGACATAGTTGGAATCATTACTTAGTTCTGATGATACAGTGTCCAACAGTTCCTCTGTCTAGTTTATGGATGAGGGATTTTTTAGGAAGCAGATTGACTGTTGATAGCGCTGTACATTTTCTTGTCTGTAGGATTAGAAATAAGTCCTCATAGCCGACCCTAGTCTTCTTCTTCTTCCTTTTATCAGCGAGGTTATGATCCGAAAACAATGGATCACAATCCTCCCACTTCACCGCATTTCTACTGATCCGCATGTGGGGTTCGCCTATAGCCGGCCCTAGTCTCTCCATTTAACTCTCCATTACTTACTTACTTACTTAGGTGGCGCTACAGTTCGGGGTGAACCTGGGCCTCAACCAACAAGCCTCTCCATTTAGCTCAGTCTTTAGCTAATTGCCCCCAGTTGCGCACTCCAAGTTGCTCGAGGTCCCCTTGAACTTGTGCGCGCCACCCACGGCGATGATTCCCTCTGCTGCGTCGTCCCTCGGGGTTAGATTCGAAGACTCTGCGGGCCGGAGCGTTGGTGTCCATTCGCTCTACATGTCCTAGCCATCTCAGACGTCCAATACGCAGTTTTTTGACTAGGTCGATGTCGCTGTACAGCTCGTATAGTTCGTTATTGAATCTTCTCCTCCAAAACCCGTCAATGCAAACGGGACCGAAAATCTTACGATGAATTTTTCTCTCGAAGCGACCAAGGATATCTTCATCCTCTTTTAATAAAGTCCATGTTTGAGCGCCATAAAGCAGGACTGGGATGATCAAGGTCTTATATAGAGTCTCCTTAGTTGTTCGAGATAGGGCTTCACTGTTGAATTGTCCATAAAAACAGCGATTGGCAGAGTTATTCTTCGATTGATTTCTGCGCTGGTCTAGTTTGTAGAATTTATAGCAGAGCCAAGGTAGACAAAGTCCCTTACTACCTCGAAGTTATAGCTGCCGACTGTGACGTTTTGTCCAATTCGTCGGTGTTGGCTTTCCCTTCTTGTTGACAGCATATATGTACTTGGTTTTCCCCTCGTTTATCTGTAAACCCATTTTGGCCGCTTCCGCCTCAATGCTTACAAACGCACCGGTGACAGCCCGCTGAGTTCTTCCGATAATGTCTATATCGTCGGCGTATGCAAGCAGTTGTACAGACTTGTAATAGATTGTGCTTCCGGTGTTGGCTTGTGAGTTCCGCACAATCTGTTCAAGTACAATATTAAAGAAGTCACATGAAAGCGCGTCACCTTGTCTAAAACCTTTTTTGACATAAAAGGTCTCGGTGAGGTCATTACCGACCTTGATGGAGCAGCGAGCGTTCTCCATCGTCAGCCTGCACAGGCGGACAAGTTTGGCAGGGATGTCAAAACTAGACATGGCTCTATAAAGCTCTTCTCTATAGATTCTGTCATAGGCGGCCTTGAAATCGGTAAAGAGGTGGTGAGTGTCGATTTGGAGTTCTTGGGTTTTCTCCAGGATCTGCCGAAGTGTGAAGATTTGATCGATGGTGGACTTTCCTGGCCTGAAACCACACTGATAGGGTCCAATCAGGCTGTTGATAAAAGGTTCAAAGGTTCGTTCACACAATATCGCAGAAAAGATCTTGTATGCGATGTTGAGCAGACTGATGCCTCTATAATTGGCGCAGTTGAGGGGGTCTCCTTTCTTGTGGATCGGGCAAACGATGCTGTTCCATTCATCAGGCATACACACGTCTGACCAAATCTTAGAGATGAGTTGGTGTATGCACTCTATCAATTCATCCCCAGTTGCCTTGAAAAGTTCGGCCGGTAAGCCATCAGGTCCAGAAGCCTTGTTGGATTTTAGCTTGGATATTGCTATCCTCACTTCGTTTTGGTCAGGTGGACGGAAATTTTGACTATCATCGTCTATGTTGAATGGTTCATTCTGCCTGACAGTGGGATGTTGGTCGTCGTCGCCGTTATACAGTCTGCAGAAATCGTTTTTCCACATTCTCAGCAACGACTATGAGTCTACTGCAAGGTTTCCATTTTCATCTCTACAGGTTTCTGTACGGTTATTGCTCCTCTGATACGTTCTTTTTACCTTTTAGTAAAATTTCCGTACATTGTTCCTGGAGTATAAACTCTCGATATTCTCAAACGCGCGCTTCTCATGCTCTTTCCTTTTCTTTTGGAGAAGCCGATGTTCTCCCCGTCTCCTTTGCTCGTAGAGCTCACGAGCAGCTCTCGTCTTCCTTTGCAGCGCCGCTTTGTATGCTTCTTGTTTTGCTGCATGCACTCGCCGGCATTCTTCGTCAAACCAGGGGTTTCGCGGTGGTGGGCGAACGAGACCCAACACATCAGTCGCGGCGTTTCTGATGGCATGTTGGCAGCGTTGCCACTGGTCTTCGGTACTTGATGCTGGCGGCATAGGGGTGATTGAGAGATTTTGGGATACGCGTTCAGCGAAGAGTCTGGCGGTCTCTTGCGATTGTAGCTTTTCGACGTTAAATTCTCTCACAGTGATTCTCCTTTGTTGCACAGACTGGGATATCCGCATTCGTACCTTGGCTGCAATAAGGTAATGATCCGAGTCTATGTTGGCCGCTCGGAAGGTCCGGACATCCAGAATACTGGAGGCATGCCTTGCGTCGATCGCAATATGATCAATTTAGTTGATCGTTACATGATCATTGGACCGCCATCTCTGCTTATGAATATCGAGATGAGGAAACCATGTGCTTGCTATGGTGACATTTTGCTCCACAGGGAAATCAACTAGCTCTCCATTGTTCAACATTATTTGTTCCCTTCTGTACAGTGCTATGCTTGGGAGCAAAACAGTGTTTGAATTTGTGGTCACTAATGGAATTCAGTGCAGTTTTTAATTCTATTGTTTCAGTGCTAACAAATAACCTGGACGCCTGGAGGCGTCATTCTTGTAAGGTGGGACAGTGGCAATAAAGGTGTCTTCCCCGATCCCGCAGTTTCTGTATAAATCGTTGGACTTATCATTCCATTCGCGGGGCATAACCCCAATGGCGCAGTGTCCAGTGATTACTCCAGTTAGTTTGCGGATAGAGGATTGATCTAGTGCCAGCAGGGTCCTGGTTTTTGTTTTGTTCAGTTTTGGCCATAAAGCGCGTGAAGTAGCGTAGTCCTCCATGGATTACCAGGATACGTGTGCTTCTTTTTTTATTATATTATCTATGATACCATACAATCTTCCTATCGGTGGCAGTACGGACGTATTCGCCTCACTAATGTTCAGAGCAGACCCCATCCTTGTAATTCACCGCCTTTGCGTCCCCTTCTACATTGCTATGTCCAGGTATCCAGCAGAGTTTGACCAGTGATCAGTGAGTCATGACATTTTCTGACTGCCTTTGATTGGATTATACTGATTTCAGAGCTACTTGACTATCTAAGAATATTGTTAAGTCCGACGGAGGGATGTGACGGCCTTCTATAGATAAAGGGGCTTGGAAGACACAACATGCTTCTGGTAATCTGAAAGATTCCTGTTTCTGTAGTGCTTCTGATATTAGATGATCTCTTTGGAAAAAGATGTTCACTATTGACTTCGGCATTCTCGGGCGTGCTATCTGTGGGGAATTGCCGCCCTTAAGCTCTGTCATCACCATCCTATACGCCGTGCCACAATGGTCGATGTTAGCTTTATCGCAGAGCTGTTTGAAACATCTTGCTTTGCTCTCCTTGATAGCTCTGCTTAACAGTCGTCTCGCCAGCTTAAAGGACGATAGGTAATCCTGAGAGTTGGGTATATTTCGAGATCTTTGTTCTTCGCGTCTTGCCCGTAGACACTCTGCTCCAAGTACCCTGATCTCGCCATTCCACCAGTAGCAAGGCATGCGTCTTCTACTTGGAGCCGTCCTGGGCATTGACGCATCGCACGCCATGTTTATGGACTGGGTGAGGTGGCGAGTTGAATTTTCTACCGATCCTTGGACTAGCGTGAAGGTGTCAACCATTTCCACGAATGTATCTTTGTCGAAGGGCTTATCCTTCCATTTCGGACCAGTCGATCTCGGGCGATCAGTGCTTCTGGTATTGCCGATGTCAATTGCTGCTTGGCGATCACTGTGGGTATAATCATCACTGACCCTCCATTTAATTCTCCGCAGGATGGAGTTACTCGCTAAAGTGATATCAATTATTGAGGCCATGCCCGCTCTGCAGAAGGTATTAGCTTTACCTACGTTTGCGATATCTACGTCGAGAATTGTAAATGTTTCCAGGGGGCATGACCTTTTGCGTTGGTAAATCTACTGCCTCATTCCATCGCCCATGCATTGAAATCTCCGCCAATAACCACTGGAGTTCTTTCACGAGCACCGGCCACGAGGTTGTCTAGCATCTGCTGATATTCAATTATAGTCCAGCTGGGCGAGCGCAGCAACTATAAAAGTGTATACCATTGATTTTGGCCCGAACGAAGCCCTCCGACTCTTCATTAGCATCCTCGAACGCATGTTTCCCACATGACCATATTGCGGCCCGCTTGGATTGACCACTGAGCCAGATGCTGCTGTTGTCGGGAACTTTATATGGCTCGCTGATCAAGATTACATCTGCTTTTTCGTCTTTGATGGTTTGTGTCAGGATATCCTGAGCTGTTGGTTGACGTTAATTTGGATAACCTTCATAGTTTCTTGCTGCAGATCGCTTTCCTCAGGACAGGGCATTTGCTGCCGCCGGCTACGTGCTTTACATTTTCCGGGTTGAATTTCTTGCAGAACATGCAGGATGGTTCCTCGTTGCAGTCTCTCGCGATATGTCCCTCTTTACCACATCTCCTACAGAGTTTGGAACGGTCTTCTTCACTTACAATGATGCTTGCCTAGATGTTCCAATTCGAGGCACTTAAAACATTTGTGTAGCAGCGTTCGCTCACGAATGCGACAGACTACCCAGCCAATCTTGATGCGTCCTGCTTCCAATTGTTTCTTCGCACTTTCACTAGGGAGATTAACTATTGCCGTTTGAGTTTCACCGTACACCTTCCGCAAAGAAATGATGTCAGTAGTCATGACCTTGCTCAAATCGAATTGGGCTCTGATCGCCGCGCATACGTCCTCTTTGGTAGTGACCTCGACCGTGGTACGATGAGTGAGTGTTCTACCTTCCGTGTGTTTTCCTAGGGCTTCACCAATGACGTTTTTGTAATCCGTCGTTTTGTCTCCTGCTTCCTTCAGTTGTATCTGAAGATCCCCTTTCTTCGTCCTCCTGATCCTGGATATCACCCTGCCCACAGAGTAGGTGTGTCTATGTGAAGATCATTGTATAACTATATAGTCAAAGCTTCCCCACTGCGGCTCGCCTTCAAAAGGCCCTAGCCCAGAGTCACTCCAATCATCTTGGCTCCCTAAAGAAACAAGATGGGGAATTCACCAGCAGTCCGGAGGAAACCTGTCAAGCCTTACTTTATACCCACTTTCCAGGCTGTATATCCGTTTGTGCTGTCTCTCCAGAACAACTGAGGAAAGACGTTCTCATTGCTTCTACACGAGACTATAGCCTATCTGGCAAAATCTTTACTGCCAACCATATTAGATGGGCTCTATCTACCTTTAAATCACCAGGTTTAGATGGCATATTTCCCTGCCTACTACAACAAGGAGCAAACCTGTTAATTTCTACCCTTATAAGAATTTTCAGATCCAGCCTTACACTAGGCTACATACCAAAAAGTTGGAAGGAGGTTAAGGTGGTATTCATTCCAAAGGCGGCAAAGAAGGCGGAGCAATCGCCTAAATCTTTTCGACCCATTAGTCTCAGCTCCTTTCTCCTAAAAACGATGGAGAAAATTGTCGATCATCATATAAGGGAAAAGTTCCTTATACATGATCCTCTGCATGCAAATCAATTTGCTTATCAACCTGGGAAATCTACAGAAACAGCCATTCATAGCTTAAAATTATTGATTGAAAAATCATTAGCTGCCAAAGAAACAGCCCTATGTGCCTTCATAGATAAACAGGGAGCATTCGACAACACTTCCTATGAGGCTATCAAAAAGGCTATGATCACGAAAAATATCGCTCCTCTGATCATAAACTGGATCCTAACCATGCTATGCAGCAGAAAGATAAGAATCGAGTGCGGAGGCTCGCATAAATCTATAACAGCTACCAGAGGTTGCCCGTAGGGAGGAGTCCTCTCTCCCCTGCTCTGGACCTTAGTTATTGACGAACTCCTAGAGCTACTTGAAAAATCGGGTTACAAAGTACAAGGATACGCAGACGACATTGTCATCAGCGTCAGAGGCAAATTTGAGGACATAATTTCTCAACTAATGCAAGGTGCCCTTAATTTAACTTCCGATTGGTGCAGGACAACGGGACTTACCATCAACCCCGGAAAAACTATACTTGTACCCTTTTCCAGGAAAAGAAACCACACTCTCAAAGAAATTAGACCGGAAAACGTCCCAATCGACATATCCAAGGAAGCGAAATACCTAGGTGTTATACTTGACAAGACGCTCACCTGGAATTCACACCTGAACACGGTTACCGAGAAAGCGACAAGAGCAATGTTTATGTGCCAGCGCCTACATGGTAAAACTTGGGGGCTAAAACCCAAGATAATATATTGGACGTACAGCGCCATTATCAAACCCATGGTCACCTATGCATCGTTGGCTTGGTGGCCAAAAACCTTACAGGCCAAGACTCAGGAACAGTTGAATAAAATACATCATCTAGCCTGTCTGAGCATCACAGGAGCAATGAGAACGTGCCCTACGGCAGCAATGGGAGCAATGCTTAGCCTCACTCCGTTGCACCTTGCACCACAAAAAGAAGCTATGCTGAGTGCTCTTAGGCTACCCAAGATCTCGGACCTTAAAATCGGCAACTTTACAGGCCATTTGAAGATTCTAAGTTATATTCAAAATGACCCTATTCTCAAAATCCCAGATACTATGATCAAGAAATACCGGTTCTCCAGGAAATTCAATGTGGTCATAGGTGACCGCCACACATGGAGGAATGAAGGACTTGTAGTCTTACCAAACTCTCAAACTTGGTACACAGATGGTTCCAAATTGGAAAATGGTAGCGCTGGCGCAGGGGTTTATGGACCCAGGTTCCAACGTGCGGCTGCGCTTGGGAAATCACCAACAATATTTCAGGCGGAAGTCCATGCGATTGAGCTCTGTGTACGAGAATGCCTGCGTAGAAGAGTCAAGGGTACTCGTATCTATATCCTCTCAGACAGCCAGGCAGCACTTATGGCTCTGAAATCGTACACGGTAGGATCAAAACTTGTATGGGACTGTCTAAACCTACTCGAAGATCTCGCATTGAAAAACACAGTCACTGTGGCCTGGATACCAGGACACGAAGGCTTCGAGGGCAACGAACGGGCGGACTGCTTAGCGAGAAGAGGTGCTAGTCGCCCACTAGTCGGTCCTGAACCCTATTTTGGAGTCACACGGAGTAGCGCAAACATCTAAATAAAGAAATGGGAAAATGATCATCATGCAGAGTACTGGGCCAAACTCAAGGGCCTAAAACAGGCAAAGATGTTCATTAATCTCAACCGTTGCAAGGATAAAAAGCTACTCGAGCCTAGGAAAGCTGACTTAACAACATTGACAGGCTACTTGACTGGTCATTGCCCACTCAGGTACCATCTGTACAAGATAGGAGTAGCAGATACAGACGAATGGCGGCTATGTGGAGAGCAAAAAGAGACGGCAGAACATATTCTTTGTGAATGCCCCATGGCCGCAAGAAAAAGACTTCTCCATATCGGAAGGGCTTTATTGAGTCCCTCTGACTTCTGGAATATTGAGCCTGGAGCTTTGTTTAGGTTTATCAAGAGCCTTAACCAAGTTCTCAGCTAAACACCGAGCTGGCACAATAGATCTTACAGGTCGCAAAGTAAAGTAAAGTAATAACTACATATATAGTCCGATGTGGCTGTGAAGGTTTTCGAATTATATTTTTCGTCCATTGTCTTTAGTTTTTTCAATATCTTGGCGTGTTGCTACGTTTCCTCATGTTGGCTCCTTTTGCAGCGCTACCTTTGATGAGCAAGTCAAGGGAGATGAGATGAAGAATCATGTTCAAGCGTGGTGAATAGAGCTATTAGCCTTTACACTTTGTCGGGTTCGTTCAAATAGCTCTTTATTTCTGTTTCAGTCCACCAGACGAAGGATCCGTAGGAGATGATGAACCTGATGATCGCTGTGTACATCCAGTGAATAATGTGCGGTTGGTTGTTCAAGGTTCAGAAAGGAACAATCCGTGGGGACTCTCTAGTTGCCAATAGAATCCGAGTTATTTACTGGAGTCAGGATGATTAACCTTTTCCTAATCCGGTTATGAAACTTTGCAGAAATAGTTTCTTTGACTTGCATCTCATTGTTGCATAGGTTCCCCCAGGCCCTAAACATGTCTTCCTTAGACTCTGTTTCCGGTGAGAATTTTTGTCAATTTGTTGCGCATTAGGTGTCATTTATATTTTTCTAGATTCGGGACCCAACATCCCAATACGAAACATCCATCATTGATGTCGAATATCAGGTCTTCCTTATGTAGCTACCAACCACATTTATATGGCATCTTCTCATGGTCTTAGTATGTTCAGAGTATTGTAACCTCAGTCCTTTTTTAGGCCGTTCCACTGAAGATGGCAAGGCCATCTGAAATGTCAAGAATTTGAACAGACCTTTGTGCTCGTTGGCAGGTCTTAATCCGCGTATCCGCTGACATCTGAGCGTATACAGCGCTTTGAATTTTTGTTTGATCGGAGTGCACTGATCTCCAGATTAAATTAACATTTGCCTCCAGAAATAACCTCAGCCGATAGTCCGCACTACCTATATTTCTTATATGATCCTGGCTTGGGTTTAGGTTGCGAAATCTTGTACTCTTGAGTTAGCTTTCTGCAGATAGGCCCAACATAGTTCCTGTGCATGTTTTTCGTTCCTCGTTGACTGCATGAGCATCGTTTTCTTGTGGCGTGATTCTATAGACCTGCACTTGTTTAGAGTTTGCTCTCAAGCAATGGTCGTCAAACCAACTTTTTCGGGTAGGCTATCGATTAAAACTACGCACCTTAGGTACTTGATGGTCTTGTGAATTAATGTGTATTACATCAAGTGACTGAGTCTACTTAGGCTATGCTTTGTTAGTGTTTTCATCGAAGATGCTCCCAAAACAAGCTCGCATTCGATCCTTGTGTAGACAATTACCACCTATTACTCACCTCTGGCATTGCTCTACTTGAGACAGTCTTTGGTACGATCGTCTTATTGTGATCGCAGTCCACTGGTGTCATTAACATAATTATAGTATATCCTCTAAGGTTAGGCAATTTCCTTCAGATCTTATTTCAAATCCCTCCTCCGTCCTCGAATTAGATCTATCGCTTCAACTGTCCAACAATTCAAGGTAGCTAAAGTCTAACTCACACTGATCTTCATTCCAGGTGGGTGATCAAATAATCCGTATAAATGGTTACCAAGTGGATGACGCAGTCCATAAAGAGCTCACACAATTTGTTTCCAGTCAAGATCGCTTAACTCTCAAAGTTCGAGGTAAGATTTACCCTTCAAGGAGCAAAAATTTCAATGACTAAGCCCCTCCCTATATTTTAGGTGTCGGAATGCTGCCAATCAAAGAGTAAGTCAATAATCCCCACCCCTAAATTCTATAATTGTTTTACTTGCCCCCCCCTTTTAGCAATCAAACCGATCCCCTCACATGGCACATAGTCCCGCGTGCCACACTTTCATCCCTGAATCCGCTCATGGATGACTACAGTGCTGGTCAAAAAGACGTCCGCATTATGCTCAAAGTTGCTCCACGAACCAAGCTCGGGCTGGGCATATGCAAAGGCCCCGAATGGAAACCTGGAATTTTTGTCCAATTCACCAAAGATTACAGTGTTGCCAGAGATGCCGGACTCCGCCCGGGAGATCAAATTCTAAGTGTGAACAGCATCGATTTCTCCGATGTACTCTTCAGCGAAGCCGTGGCGGTTATGAAAAGTGCTTCCACTCTCGAGATGGTGGTGCGTTCGGGTGCAGGCCTAGACCTCTTTCCCGGTGAATCAAGCGGATACAACAGCTCAGCCAGCAGTGTTACCGGTGATCAAAGCCCCTGCTGGGCTGATCAGTCAGCAAAACGTTTAAGTTCAGTACGTGAGGAGCCACTTACGTCAGCGAAAAGTCATTGGCACGATCGCCGAAAAAATCTCCAAATGCCCGCACTCACCTCGTCCGCCTCCTCGTCCTGCTCCTCGGCCACAATAAAAGATGAGTCCAACAAGACGATTATCCAACTTTCCGAAAACGGCACGCTCATCAACAACACAATGGTAGCCAGCCACGACAGTGGCGCATCCACTTCATCATCCGTCTCGTCGTCCTCCGTGTGCGGCGATGATTCTAATCTGAAGTTGAATTTCATAATGCCACCCGATCAGGCGAGTCCACAGCATCATCGGGTGCCTCATTTCCCACCACCGCCGCCTCCCCCAGCGCCTGGTGGTGCTGGTAATACGCAACAGCAGCATGCTAATGGCAAGATCGCCGACATCTGCTTCGTGTCACGCCAGAGCGAGACAAAGACAGTCATTGTCGAGGTGCACAGAAGCGCAGCCGACGGGAACAACCAGAAGGGTCGCGCACCATCACCTCCGAAGCCACCACCACCAGCGTCATCGTTGTCGTCGTTGGCAGAATTCCAGGCAAACAACAGTGACAACAAGAAAAGCGCCCACAATAGATCGCCATCCATCGCTAGCAGCAGCATGAGCACGGCCGGTTCTATGAGTGGAACCAGTTTATGCAGTGCCATCAGTGAAGAGTTGAAAAAGAGACGTGAGGTTAGTTGTAAACACAGCTTTCTGCTGCAAGCTTTCAACTAATGGTTTGTGCATGTACTTTACAGAGAATCAGCAAAGGCGACAACCCAGAAGATGGTGAATTACCGCAGTTGAGACACACACCGCGACGCATCGGAAGCTCAAGCTGCGCCGACGATGAACGCCGGCACAGTGCTTTAATGGATGAATTCAAGCGCGCCCACAAGCGGATGTTCCGGAACGGCTTCCTAGAGACTGACCGTCAACAACTGGTAAGTGAATAGCGGCACACTGTTGCATTTGAAAAGCTAATGTATGTAAATGGTGCTACAAGGCGATAAGGCGAAGATAAGATAAGCAACGCGGCGAACATGTTTGTTTGCCCAAAATGGGGGAACCTTAATTGCTTGCTGTTTATTTATTGCATTTATAATTATTTGCACGAGCCGACGCCGACGTCGTCACTGGGGTGGTGTTTACCTTTCCACCCCCGCAAGAGAGAAAGTTAAATACTTATGACCCAAGAGGGGTATTTTTAGAATGGGAATTGTTTTGAATAGCAACGTCAAGTGCGTGGGTTGCCAGTTGAGTGGTTGTGTCTTTTGAATGTTCTGTGATTGTGGCGGATAGATAGATAGCACAGGAAATACTTGTTTTTTGGTGGTCTTCATCGAATAGGCATTGTGGAATCTTCTCGAAGTAATAATGAATGAACGGTCTTATCGGCAAAAGCTTCTGGGTGTAACGCGATTTTCAAAGTGGAAGTTGCAATTTGAATCGAAAGTGGAATATGATGGTGGTTATCGCTTCAGTGGGTAGATTACTTTGTTGTAGAGAGTAGATTAGATAAAATGGAATTAGATTAGATTAGGGTAACAGGATGTGATGATAGCTCCCACTAACTGTAACATTAAGTGGATCTACTGTGGTTTTGTCGAGAGTTGACTTATGAATGGTTGAGTTGGGACCTACGTTATTACGTAGTTCGTTCTTGGGCTAAATCACCTCGTCCAGTTTCAATTTTCCCAAAGAAGTACGAACTCTGATCATACCTAGAGAGTGTATTCTCCTCCTTCATCTAGTAGGCCCGTAGAAGAGTCCTTTTAAACAAAGGAGCTTCAAGGTACGTCCGCCTCATAGAAGCTTTATATATTCCACGAAATATGAGTCTGGCCACCAAGCCTCTACACTTAGCTCGGTCTTTAGCTAATTGTCTCCAGTTGCGCACTCCAAGTTGGTTGAGGTCCGCTTGAACTTAGGTTAGGTTAGGTTAGGTTAGGTAGATGGCTGGCTTGAGAGAAAGAGTCACCGCACACTCAGACCCACAGTACGGGTCCATTGTGCCCAATTATTTAATCCTGGAAACGCTGTAAAGAAAGTCCCATGTTCGATCAACTCAGATAGTGATATGAATCTCAGGAAGTCTATCAGCTCAACCTTACCCAAGTCCTTCAGCTCCGAGAAGAAGTAACTACCAAGAGTCCTCATTCTTCTGACGTATAGGGCAGGACAGTCACACAACAGGTGATGAACTGATTCAATTTCTTCTTCGTCCCTGCAACTTCTACAATAGTCGTTGTGCAACACACCAAGTTGCTCCGCGTGGATGACAATGGCACTATGTCCAGTAATTATGCCAGAAACGACCCGTGCGCTATAATAACCCAGTTTCACCAGAGAGGTTGATCTCTTCTTGCTGAAGACCGGCCATAGCACCCTAGTCGTTGCAAATGTTTCCAAATGAACCTAGCGCCTGTTTGCTCGACCGATGGCATTTCCTTCGATATCTTTATGCCCTGGTACCCAGCAGAGGGTCACCGTATTGGCTCTGGATATTTCGTTTAAGAGTGAATTGCAGTTTCTCACAAGCCTCGACCTAATTACAGCAGGGTCCAAGCCTTAACGGCTGCCTAGCTACCTACATAGACAGTGATCGTTTTACCAACGATTTTACTTTCGCGTCTTATTTCAGCAGCCTGTATGATGGCTGTGGCTTCAGCCTGAAAGACGCTGCAGTCGTCGTTTTTTCTAAAGGAGTGGTTTATTCCTAGGGCTTCACAGTGAACTCCGGCTTCCATGCCAACGTCCATCTTAGAACCATCGGTATAGAACGCCAGCTCCTTTTTCTTAATGGTTCTTCGGTTCTTCCAGTATATTCTGTCAGGAATTCTTGAAGTAAATCTCCTTTCAAATGCTAGCATCGGATTCATGTTATCAGTTTCCGTCAATCCACTGGTAGTCTCCCATCGGGACAGAATGGAGGCATGGACGTAAAGGCTCGATGACCACAACCGGCCTTCTCTCAGTCTTCCAGCGGTTTTAGTCGCCAGGCTGTTGCAGTATATGTCAAGCGAAATGAAACTAATCATAGTTTCCATTGCCGCCGTTGGTGTTGTTCTCATTGATCCCATGTCACCGATGCACGCCGCCCTCTGGATTTTGGTGAGGTTTGAAAGCTGGTGTTGCTTCTCTAGTACCGTCCATCATACTAGTGAACCATATGAGAGAATGGGTCTAGCAACAGCCGTGTATATCCAGTACACCACAGCTGGTTTGAAACCCCACGTATTACTGAATGCCTTTTTGCAAGAATAGAAAGGTACACTTGATTTTTTGACGCGTTAGGCAATATTTTCCTTCCAGTTTAGTTTGGAATCTAGAATTACGCCCAGATATCGAGTTGAACTTTAGATACTTAGTTCAATGCCACCGATATTTGGGGGTCTGAAGGTAGGAATTGATCTCTTCTTAGTGAAAAGAACTGCCAAAATAAGAAGAAAGAGCATGAGAAGCGCGCGATCGAGAATATTAAGAGCTTATACTCCAGGAGCAATGTACGGAAGTTTTACCAAAAGTTACAAAGAACGTGTCAGAGAAGCAAGCCCCGTACAGAAACTTGTAGAGATGACGAAGGAAACCTCGTAGTAGAATCACAGTCGGTGCCGAGAATTTGGAAACCAACATTGCGCTATCAGGCAGAATGAACCATTCAACATAGACGATGGTAGTCAAAACTTCTATCAACCTGCGAAGTGAGGATAGCAATATACAAGCTGAAATCCAACAAGTCTGCCTGAAGGCTTACCGGCCGAACTTTTTCAAGGCACCTAGGGATGAATTGGTAAAGTACATACACCAACTCATCTCTAAGATTTGGTCAGACGAGTGTATGCCCG
This sequence comes from Brachypalpus laphriformis, assembly GCA_945910035.1. NCBI lineage: Eukaryota > Metazoa > Arthropoda > Insecta > Diptera > Syrphidae > Brachypalpus > Brachypalpus laphriformis. The sequence continues at coordinate 17,673,837 of OX246753.1, read as the reverse complement.
ATGAGTGGAATCTCAGCATCGTTTGGAGACCTCCTCAACTGCACCCATTATAGAGGCATCAGTCTCTTCAACATTGCATACAAGACCTTTTCTGCGATATTGTGTGAACGATTGAAACCTTTTATTAACAGCCTGATTGGCCCCTATCAGTGAGGTTTCAGGCCAGGAAGGTCCACCATCGATCAAATCTTCACACTTCGACAGATCCTGGAGAAAACCCAAGAAGTCCAAATCGATACTCATCATCTCTTTATTGATTTCAAGGCCGCCTATGACAGCATCTATAGAGAAGAGCTTTATAGAGCAATGTCTAGTTTTGACATCCCTGCCAAACTTGTCCGTCTGTGCAGGCTGACGATGGAGAACGCTCGCTGCTCCATCAAGGTCGGTAATGACCTCACCGAGACCTTTTATGTCAAAAAAGGTTTTAGACAAGGTTACGCGCTTTCATGTGACTTCTTTAATATTGTACTTGAACAGATTGTGCGGAACTCACAAGCCAACACCGGAGGCACAATCTATTACAAGTCTGTACAACTGTTTGCTTACACCGACGATATAGACATTATCGGAAGAACTCAGCGGGCTGTCACCGGTGCGTTTACAAGCATTGAAGCAGAAATGGCCAAAATGGGTTTAGCGATAAACGAGGGCAAAACCAAGTATATGCTGTCAACAAGAAGGGACAATCACCGCCGACAAATCGAGCAGAACGTCACAATGGGCATCACGGACTTCGAGGTAGTAAGGGACTTTGTCTACCTTGGCTCTGCTAAAAACTCGAAAAACAAGATCAGCGCAGAAATCAAGCGAAGAATAACTCTTGTCAATCGCGGTTTTTTTGGGCTTATAAGGCAATTCGACAGTAAAGCCCTATCTCAAACAACTGAGGGGACTCTGTATAAGACCCTGATCATCCTAGTCCTGCTGTACGGCGCTGAAACATGGACTTAATTGAAAGCGGATGAAGATATCCTTGGTTGCTTCGAGAGAACAATCCTTCGAAAGATATTCGGTCCCCTTTGCGTTGCCCGGTTTTGAAGGAGAAGATTCAATGACGAACTGTAGGAGCTGTACAGCATCTTAAACCTAGTCAAAAAAAACTTGGTATTGAACGTTTGAGATGGCTAGGATATGTAAAGCGATTGGACACCAACGCTCCGGCCCGCAGAGTCTTTGAATCTAACCTGGAGGGACGACGACGATGCAGTAGAGGGCCTCCTCGCTGTAGGTGACGCGCACAAGTTTAAGCCGTCAAGGATTCTTTTTTCATGGCAAGTTGATGTAACCATCCAGAGAAGGGTCTACAGAGGAACACCCCAAGGTGGAGTTCTGTCCCCGCTAATATGGCTCCTTGTGGTGGATGAGATCCTGGTAATACTGAATTAAAACGGCCTATGCGGACTATGTCGTTATCCTGGTCTCTTTTGTTCGTAGAGTTCACGAGCAGCTCTCGTCTTCCTTTACAGCGCCGCTTAATATGCCTCTTATTTTGCTGCATGCACTTGTCGGCATTCTTCGTCAAACGTTTCTGATGGCATGGTGGCAGCTCTGCCACTGGTCTTCGGCATTTGATGCTGGTGGCATATGGATGATTGAAAGATTTCGGAATACATGTTCAGCGAAGACTCTGGCGATCTCTTGTGATTGTAGCTTTTAGACATTAAATTTTCTCACAGTGATTCTTCTTTGATATCCGCATTCATACCTTGGCTACAACAAGGTAATGATCTGAGTCTATGTTGGCCGCTCGGAAGGTCCGGATATCCAGAATACTGGAGGCATGTCTTGCGTCAATCGCAATATGATCAACTTGGTTGATCGTTACATGATCATTGGACCGCCATATTTGCTTGAATATTTAGATGAGGAAACCATTGTGCTTGCTATAGTAACGTTTCCCCACAGCGAAATTAATTAGCCTTAGTCCGTTATCAAACATTGTGTGGTGTAGGCTATGTTTACCGACTGTCATACCAAAGACGTCTCCCTTTCCTTTTTAAACCTTAAAATCGCCCACTACGATTTTTACGTCGCACTGTGGCGCCGAATGCTAAAAGTCGTGGCAAAATTCAAATTCGATGTGTTAACTGAAAAAAAAAAAAAATTAAATTGGTTACTCAAAGGAAAGAAAACAGAGCTTCAAACACAAGAAAAAATAGTTTGACTGGATGAGCCGTTTGATTTTTAAAGCTCTTCAAAGTTGGACGACTTTGATCTTCGGTGGAAAAAAAGAAGAAAAGTATGATATGATGTCTCATGTTTCCCCGTACAAATTTCACATATTCACCAAGCAATAGATTTTTCTTTAATTACCGTTCGGTTATGCTGTTCTTTAAGTAAATTAAAATATTAAAAAAAACAAAAGAAAATTTAGCTTAATATTTTTAATAAATTTTGTATTATAACATATTTTTAAGAACATTTTTTAACTTTTCATAGAGCTATAAAAAAAGTTAACTAAAGCAGGAAAAAAATTTTGAAGATTTGTAAACATACACTCTTCGGCAAGAAATGGGTCTTAAAGCAAAAAAAGTATTTTCTGGACTTCCGTCCCTTGCAACGTCAAGACTTCTAATTCAGTTGTACATCTGAAGATATTGGTATCCCTACCAACAGTATGCGTCACTGATTTCATGCCCACTTAAATTGCCCATTCAAAGTTATCATTCCGGACTGCATCCATCCGGGATCCGTCAGCCCGAGTACCAATTTAAATGATACATTGATGCTTAAAAAATTGTAAATGGAATGGGTGCCGGAATTTTAGGTCGCAACTTCAAATCGGTTATACCATTGGAATGCACTACTATGATACTATCTTACAGGCTCAGGTTTATGCTATCGAGCTCTGCACTAGAGAATGCATCAGAACAAAGCTCCAAAGATCATACGTGAATATTCTGTGAGTTACTCAAGCAGCTCTAGAAGCTCGTAGGCCTCTCAATTTTGAGTCTAAGTCGGTTTGGAATAACCTCACATTCACCTGGGTCTCTAATCACAAAGGTATCACTAGCTGATGAACAAGGCAGATAAGGTGCCCAATTTCATTGGCCCTGAACCATTCTATGGCTTACCTACTACCGAACTAAAATAGAATTAAATCATTGAGAACAGTATGAAAAGCTCTCAAACTGGGGCTCAAAGGCCAGCCTAAGACATGCCAAGAAATTTATCAACTTCTTTAGAAAAAGAACGAAAGAGTTGAGCGAGAGATGAGACCAATGAACATATCCAAGTATCCAGATCTTGGCTAAATTCCTAACTAGTACAAATACAAATATTTGGCGCAACAGCTCTTTAAAGTGCCAGGGCCTAGCTTCTCGCAACCACTCATGCTGTGTGCGTTATATTTTTCACACGAATGGAAGTGACCTACAGTTTAATGCCGAATCCGAACGGCGATTTGATAAGCTTTTTCGTGACAACAATACTCTCGGATGTTTGTCAGACGCTCGCGAGAGGTGGGACCGTGAAAAAACTTTTTGGTGTTTTCTAGGATTCGAACTTGGAACCTCATGCGTAGTGATCCGACACACAAACCAATTCTTAACTAGTCATAGCTTCTCAAATGCCAACTCAAGAAAAGTCTATCTGACGCATGCAGACTATGACTTACTTACTTACTTATGTCCTTTAACCCCTCGGGGGGCATAGGGCGTCAACCACGCCTGCGCGCCATCGTGTTCGGAGTTCTGCAACGCGTTTGAGCTGCCTCCAACTCATTCCTAAAGAGCTCGATTCCTCCTCAACTGTTCTGCGCCACGTTTGCCTAGGGCGTCCCGCTATTCTGCCTGCCTGGGTGAGCGGATTCCACTGCATAGCGTATTTCGCAATGGAGTTGTCTTCGCGCCGTAGGGTGTGTCCAATCCATTGCCACTTTCTTCTTCGTATAGTAATGCTTATAGGTTCTTGGCCCGTTCTCAGATAAAGTTGTTCGTTGGAGATGCGGTTCGGCCAAAAAATCCTCAAGATGATTCTTAAGCATTTGTTTACGAAGACTTGCAGCTTGCGTGTGTTAATGGTGTCCACCTTCCAGGTACTGCACCCATAAAGCAGCACTGATTCTACGTTGGAGCGGAGCAGTCGTAGCTTGGTTCTTAAGCTAATAACATTGCTTCTCCAGATTTTGGACAGCATTCCGAACGCAGCTTTAGCCTTCCCGATTCTGCTGCACACATCCAGTTCGGTGCCACCGCGATTAGCCGAGACGACACTTCCTAAATATAGAAAGTTATCAACTTTCTCGACTTGCTTTCCGGCAATGTTAAGTTGAGCGCGGGTATTGGAAGTACTCAGGGCTTTTGTTTTGGCTGTGTTTATTTTTAGCCCCACTTTGTTTGCCTCAGCTTCTAGATTTTGGGCCATCAAATGAAGATCTATTATCCGATGTGAAAGTAGACAAACATCGTCAGCGTAATCTAGGTGTTTAAGGTAAGATGTCATAGTCCAACGAATTCCAGAATTAGCTTCCGTCAATGCTGCACGGAGTACATCGCTGATAACCACCAAGAACAATAGTGGGGACAGTATGCACCCTTGACGTACTCCACTTTGGACTTCAAAGTCCTCCGACACCTTACCATTGTGCACGACGTGACACTTGCCGCCCTCATATGTAGCCTTGATAATAGCTATAAGCTTTTCTGGAATGCCTCTCCTGCGCAAGGCCAGCCAGATAGCATCTCGATTCAAGCTGTCGAAAGCCTTCTCGAAGTCGATAAACAGTAAATGTAGCGGAGACCTATACTCAACGCATTGTTCGATTATGATCCGTAAGGTGTTTATGTGGTCGATGCAGGAAGATCCAGCGCGAAAGCCTGACTGTTCGACATCGAGAGTTGAATCTAAATGATCTTTAATTCGTTCTAGAATTATTCTAGCTATTATTTTGGCTACAGCTGGAAGAACACATATACCTCTCCAGTTACCGCACTCCATCAAGTTACCCTTCTTTGGAAGCTTAATGATCATCCCCCTTTTCCACTCCTGTGGAAATTGTTCACTATCCCAAGCTCTCCGTATTAGCGGATGCAGCAAATCTGCCGATGTATTTGGCACCGCTTGAAATAGCTCGGCAGGGATGCCATCAATACCCACCGCTTTGTTTTTCTTGAGGGACTTGATTGCTGTTATTATTTCAGCTTTACTGGGAGGTACGGTACGAATTCGGGAATTTGTTGCTTCGAACTGCTCATTCGAATTCAAGATCATACCGCCGTCGTCTAAGTGATTTAGCACTGTAGCAAAATGTTCTCTCCATCTAGTGAGCTGATCCTCATCCGAAATCAGAAGGTCACCGTCTAGACTCTTCACTGGATGTTGTTTGGAGTTTCGACCACCAATGAGCTCCTTAGTGATGTTGTAAACAGTCCTACTGTCGCACCTACTCGCTGCTTCTTCAGCCCTTGAGGCCAGTGAGTTGACATGTTGACGCTTGTCACGTCTCACACTACGCTGCACTTCTTTCTTCTTCGCACGGTATTGGGCTTCAAGCTCGGTTCTCTCTACTGCTGAGGCCGCTGCAATCCGAGCCTTGATTGCTGTACGCTCATCGATCCGTCTCCAGGTGTCTGTAGAAAGCCATGTGCGGTGGTGTTTCTGCTTTTTACCGACATAAGTGCGTGCCCCAGTCGCAAAAGCATTTTTCACAGCACTGCAGTGGTCATCCATGTTCTCTATGCTGCTGATTGCTTCTGCTTCTAAGGCAAGATGGTCCCTGAACTGTTGGCGCACTTGGGGAACCTTGAGCCTGTCGATATTAAACCTGGTGATGTTAAGCAGGTTTGAGCGGTTGCTGTTGACGGATGCAGTACGAAGGCGTAAATGAGCTACCATAAGATGGTGATCTCGTTCTTGTCCGACGTCAGCTCCACGTCTGTTTCGGACGTCCAGGAGACAATTTCTAAAGCGGCGACTGATCGCAATGTGGTCGATCTGGTTGGATGTTCGTTGCCTATCAGTAGAGACCCAACTGATCTTATGGCAGGTGTTATGCTTAAACAGCGTACCTCCGATGACTAGGCGGTTGGTATTGCAGAAGTCCACAAACCACTCACCATTGTCATTACGGTCTCCCACGCCGTGAACTCCCATCACGTGCTTAAGCATGGTGTTGTCGCTACCTACCTTGGCATTGAGATCCCCCATTACCATTACGATGTCCCCATTAGGCGTTTGGTTGTAGGCGGCACCTAAGTGACTATAAAAATTATCCTTTTCATCCTCAGTCGCGTCTAGAGTCGGAGCATAACACTGTATGATGGTAATTTTTCTAACTCTACTCTGGAACCTAGCCGTCAATATCCGGTCACTATGGGGTTTCCGGGATATGAGGCTACTACGTGCTGCTGGAGTTAGCATGAGTCCTACGCCAGAACTCCGTGCACTTCCAGCTGGTTTACCAGAGTAGAGCATCACAGTGCTTTTTGTTGGGGAGATGTATTCCCCAGCATCGCACCATCTTATCTCGCTCAGCCCTAAGATGTCGATTTTATACCGTGCGAATTCGCGCTCCAATTGGAGGAATATGGCGTTATAAGGACCTTCCTTGAGTGAGTCCAGGAGGGTCTTAACGTTCCAGAATCCGATCGTTGTCCGTGTCCGATAGCCAAAGGTCGTCAACAAATGATCAGTCCGTATCCGAGGCGTATGTTTCCGTTTCGGAGCAATAGTTTGTTTTTACGGTTGCGGCTCGCTGGGCCACAGACCAACCGACACTTATCCTGTTTTTTGGCGCAGGAAGCTCGCCATTCGTCCTCTCCCGTTAGCAATTTCCGAAGAAATTCCCAGATGGCACCACGAGGAGGTGGGAGTAGGGCTTACTAACAGAGCTGCTAGGTTTTCGGCTGCAGTGGCTCCTACTCGTTACTTAGCGGACCAGCACCTATCGGGAGATGCTGCCCCTACGAGGCCTTTGTTAGTCGTTTGCCATCCAAAACTATGACTTGTGGACACTGAAACCGCCAAATGTATCCGCAGCTGATATATCCTCTTCCTCTTCCACATTCGATAACTTAATTTCAGCTGGAATGCAAGCACACGCAAAGCGTCCTCCAAAGGCAGAGGACAAAAATCTCCATGAAGTCGGAGTGCTCTGAGAGGTCTCTCCTAACAATTTGCCAGTGGTTATGGGATGGCCCAGATAGAGTTCATCTGGGATCAGGATAACTAACCCACGAATCGGTGTAACCTTTCAATAGAATCTAGATCCTTGTACACTTATGCGGAATCAGGATCAAATAGTCTTACTAAACATTGAATTTATATTCATTTAAAGTGTACGAGTATATAAGCTTAAGTTTTCTTACATCATTGGCTGAGCAAGCAAAAGGTTGCACACACACATTGTACTGAAATGCCCCATTCCGCGACAAATCTTGCTGCTGGTTTAGTTGAAGAGATACTTGGATTAATTGTACAGAAGAAAACAAACGCGGGGGGGCGTAAAAGCCGTAGTGGAACCAGGAATTCAGTAGATGTGAGCGATGGGGCTCAAGGTATCCCATCAAAGTCGATGAGTAGACCACGCAGTTCAAAAGTAGAAGAAGTGGGTGCCAAGAAAAAAATCAAAAGTCGCAGTAAAAGTGGTGGCACGAAAAAGTGAACAGCTCAAGTTATTCTAAAAATCCGAAAAGGACCACAGCTAAATCTAGACGCGTATAAGATGCAGACGTAACCATTTGCTCTTCACAACAAAAATGTTAACAGTATGGCCTTATTGAAGAAAAATAAATTCATAGTTCTTAGTTGGTGTTTTGGTTGCTAGAGCTTTAATACCTGAAGTGTTAGATTGTCAGAAGATGCCTGTAAACTTCGTTCCCACAACTGGAAGCAGCGTGCCTGTCGTGTCTTAGGCAGAGACTTTTAAAGTGTTAGGAGCCCTTTAAGTAAGAGATTGTCAGAAATTCAAATCATTAAAAAGCCTTCTGTGTTCGATTGGTGTTAATATCAATCAACGCTATGAATTCGTGCAGAAATGGTACTAGCCAAGGAAATACTCTATGGAAGTTTGATGTTGATATGCTACAATCATTTAGGACTTTGGTGATCTAGTGCCCCTTAGGCTGCTATGAAGTTCTGCCAGAATTAAGTACAGAAGAACCAGTAGCAATATTTCTTACAATCAATTAGGGAACGGCTGCTCTGATACGCTGAGTCTCTCGACCACCACCAGCAAGCATGTTTTGTATCCGTTTGTGATGATGCTGGAATGAAGGTAAACGTGAACAAAGTAAAGTGCACTCTGCATTTGAGTGGAGTCCCATTGAAGCAGGTGGATAAGTTTAAGTACCTCGGGCTTGGAACCATTGTTTACCAACGAATATCTATAAACCGTGCTATGACACCAGAGCAGAGATCAAGCAAAGAATAGCATTTGTCAATCTTTCTTTGCGATAAGGAAACAATTGAGAAACAAGGCCCTTTCGAACAACTAAGGCAACTCTGACCATCCCAGTGCTGCTTATTGGTACTTAGACATTGGCCTTACCAAAAGCGGATGAGGGTTGTAGTGTTATTGCTAATATGGTCGCTGTTAGTACAAAAAAATCCACTCGAACCAAATATAATACTTCAAATCATAACTGAATGCAAAAACATAGCAAATTCCTCCTGATTAGTTTAGCCACCACCCATGGAGTAAGTCTCCACTGAAGTCTCATAGTAGCTGAGTGTCAAACCAAAAAGCTCTTTCCTATATCTTCTCTTCGTTTCCAATTAAATGCATTACAAATTTTGAGCTCTTCTTCGGGATCAAAATTTCACGACTATTATTGATAGGGTTCCTCGAGACAAAACTCTGGAGTGTTCTGCAGGAGTACGGGCTTGATGGTTCCCTGTTAAGGGCGATTCATTCTTTATCTACAAACTGTAGAAGCTGTGTTCGGATAAACGGCGTTAAATCAATACATTTCACTGTGGGCGTTGGACTTCGCCAAGGGTGCGTTTTGCCACCTGTCCTCTTCATTGTATACATATGTGGACTGGATGTTGCAGCGCAGTCGTGGCGTAGAATGTTTCAAAGTGGGATACTTAAGGATTAGTCATTTGCTCTTTGCGGATGATTTGGTCATCCTTGGGTCCTTTCAAACCAAACTTCGGCGCGTACTCGAAAGGTTTGTATCCGTTTGTGATGATGCTGGAATGAAGTTAAACGTGAACAAAGTAAAGTGCACTCTGCATGTTAGTGGAGTCCCATTGAAGCAGGTGGATAAGTTTAAGTACCTTGGGATTTTATTTACGAATAATGGGAAGAACAATGCCGAGTTATCCTGTAGAATTGGCCAGGCTGGATCAATTTTGAGAGAGACTGGTCAGTCTGTTATAAGGCGTAGCCGAACTTAGTGTTCAAGCTAAATTATCGGTGTATGTTCCAACTCTCACCTATGGTCATGAAATTTGGGTAGTGACCGAAAGAATAAGATCTCGGATACAAGCTGCCGAAATGAGGTTCCTTTGCGGTGTTGCTGAAATAACTCGTAGGGATCGAGCTCGCAACACCAGAGTACGCGAGGCGTTAAATGTTGAGCAGTCACTTTTCCGAACGGAACGATCTATGCTTCGATGGTTTGGTAACGTATTGCGTATGTCCCCAGGGCGGCTTCCAAAACGTGCCATTAGGTAGGCGACTCCCCGGTAGGCCTAGAAATAGATGGTTGGATGAAGTCCGACATCTTTCCTGGAGCCGTCTAGGGATTCCTCCTGATGAGTTGAAGTCAGTGGCGGAGCATCGAGAAGGACGGAGAGTTCAACTGAGCATCCTACCCCCGCGACCGTCATGAAGGATGTATTATTGGTCCTGTCTGCACAGACGGTGAGTCGAGGAAAAGATATAATACGAACTGTGTATACAGTTGTACAGCGACTTAGTCAGAAGAGTTTGAATACCATGACTAGGACACATATACGGTAGGCGAACCCCACAGGCGGATCAGTAGAAATGCGGTGAAGTGGAGGGGTGTGATCCCTTGTTTTCGGATTATAGCCTCGCTGATAAAAGGAAGAAGAAGAAGAAGAATAGGACACATATACGGAGGAACTTCAACGCTCCGGCCCTGCGATGTTTGCGATGATCTCGAAAATTACGTTCTTTTGTTAAGCTATCCCGTGTTAGGTTTGTTGGTAGGTGAAGGGGAAATTATTCCCAACGCTACACTCAGATCAATACAGACTCAAGGTGATACTCATAGGTGAGTCTAAAAGATATCCTTGTTCTTCTGCTAACTTAGGTCCTTACAGTGATGAACTTACAGGCTATCCAGTGGATTTGATATAATTCAAAATATCGTTAACTGGTCTACTGCATAAATCTTCTAGGTTCTGGAAGAAGTGCCCGTGGAATTTATTCCTGAGGTGGGTGAGACCTGGACAGTGATACAGAAAGTGGGTTGCGTCCTCATTGCCTTCCTTATCTCCCCAGTCCGGACATAGGTCTTCTTCCGTGTTGGACGTAGCTTTTTTATGTTGTGCCGCAGATGATTATACTCCGTGATGAATCCTGCCAGTGCAGAAAGAAATTACCTATCCTTTTGCATAATTCTATCGGTGTCATTGTCTATGGTTGTACAAGTGTCAAGGGAAGATCGTCCGTTGTTAGCCTCAAATACAAAAAAATACAAATATTTGGCGCAACAGCTCTTTAAAGTGCCAGGGCCTAGCTTCTCGCAACCACTCATGTTGTGTGCGTTATATTTTTCACACGAATGGAAGGGACCTACAGTTTAATGCCGAATCCGAACGGCGATTTGAAAAGCATTTTCGTGACAACAATACTCTCGGATGTTTGTCAGACGCTCGCGAGAGGTGGGACCGTGAAAAAACTTTTTGGTGTTTTCTGGGATTCGAACTTGGAACCTCATGCGTAGTGATCCAACACACTAACCACTTACGCCACGGCGCCCACCTCTTTTAGGGCTTTAATCCCTTCGAGCTTCAGCGTGCAAGGCGAGATGTTCGCCGATGGGTCGACTTGGCCTGATCTAGATGTCGAACCTCTTCAAGCTAATTCATCGGCCTTCTTATTTTCTGCTATACCTTCACGTCCAGGGACCCAGCAGATGGTAACCTTGTGCTGTGTCCCAAGAACTTTTAGTTCTTCTCAAGCTTGGATTTTATTTCCATCGCACAAATTACTTTTATTGCTGCCTGACTGTCGATGAAAAAGATGATATCTTACTGTGGTATTGCCTTCACTGCTAGGACTTGGAAAACACTGCTGTTGTTCGGGAGTTCGGGAGGATGGTTGTCCCGTGTGGATGGTTGTTTCCTGTAAAGGATTACATTGTACAAGGCACGTTCCGGTAATCAGGACTTTTTTAAAATAAATATTTCTAGTGAAGTCATCTATAAGCAATTACATGGTAGATGCTTCACTGATGTACTGTCAAAATGTCATGACATTTGGGCGAATAGAAGTGGAGTTATCGCGTCTGAAGTGACAGAATGGTTTGTGACGTCGGTACTAAAATGAGTATGCGAAGAAAGAGCGACCAAAAATTGCTCAGAATTCAACATTGGAAGGACATCACCAAGAAGGTTAAAAAGAACAAATACTTCCTTTACAACATTGTGACGGGTGATGAAACATGGTGTTTTCAATATGATCCAGAAACCAAGCGCCAAAGTGCCGAGTGGAAGGCGCCAGACGAGTCAAAACTTAAGAAATCTCGTTTGGTGAAGTCAAAAGTGAAGACAATGTTGATTTGCCTTTACGATTCCTAGGGCATTGTCCTCAAAGAGTTCACTCCACCGGGCCAAACCGTTAATGCACAATTCTATCTTGGTGTATGGAAGCTTTTAAAATAAATAAATATTTGGCGCAACAGCTCTTTAAGTGCCAGGGCCTAGCTTCTCGCAACCACTCATGTTGTGTGCGTTATTTTTTTCACACGAATGGAAGGGACCTACAGTTTAGTGCCGTATCCGAACGGCGATTTGAGGATGTTTGTCAGACGCTCGCGAGAGGTGGGACCGTGAAAAAAACTTTTCTAACCACTTACGCCACGGCGCCCACAAGCCAAGTTTTGAATCTTTTGGTGCATCGTTTTCGGCCAGAATATTGCGCTGAAGGAAGTTGGTATGTGTATCGATCGACACTTGTGACCGATTTTTTGACTAAAAATCGTATTTTAACTAGTGATGGGCATAATCGAATGATATAAAGAATGGAGACATTAGTACTCGAGTGATCCGCATAATCGAATGATCATTCGAGATATAAGTGCTATCTCAAGACATCGTTTAAAATCATTCGAATAATTTACTATGTATTAAATAGAATGTATGTATGTGTACTCGTATGTAGTACATATGCAAGAGAAAATCGTTTGTTGGTTCTATTTCTCTTTGCCTTTAAAAGGAATTGAGTACTATTTTACTCGGATACACATCTCATATTTCAAATCGTGATATGAGTGGAATCGAGCACTTTTTTTTTGTATATTCAACCACTTGGGGATGTTGTCATATGCATATAGCACTCATATATCGAATGAACATTCGAGAACCGAGAACTGAGAGATGAGAAAGAAATGAGACATGAGTTGTGAGATATGAGATATGAGATATGAGACGCGAGTATTTGTGTTTACTCTTTGTTTTCGTTCTTGGTTCTCGCTGCTTCGTTGGAAGTATGTAGGTAGGTGTACGGGGTTATCGTGAATGAATTTTCCCTCGGAATTTTTCCCCCGAACAAAAACTAGGTGCCTTAAAAAAAGAGGAAATAATCCCGCGGAAAAGAAATAGGTATCATGAATGATAATTCAGGAGAATTTTCAACGCGATGGCGATATTTAATATTTCTCCGGTGAAATGTTTCCCTATTTTTGAAGGTACCTAATATTTGTTCGGGGGAAAAATTCCGAGGGAAAATTTATTCGCGATAACCCTAATAAAAAATATTCTTCTTCTTCCTCTTTCTTTTATCAGCGAGGTTATGATCCGAAAATAAGGGATCACAACCCTCCCGCTTCACCGCATTTCTACTGATCCTCCTGTGTGGGTCGCCTAACCCTAATAGTAAATCATTCGAATGATTTCAGTCGATGTGTCGAGATATCTCGAGATATTGGAAGAATCGATCATAATCGATAATATCATTCGAATGCGCCCATCACTAATTTTAACTGTCAACCACTCCTCGTATTCGCCTGATTTGTCAACGTGCGGCGATGAAAGGAAAACGTTTTGTGGACGTAGACGCCATCCAAAAGGCTTGTACCGACATCATGAAGGACATCCCGACCGTTGATCTAAAACAAATCGCTTTATTGAATCGGAATGGGACTATTTTAAATAAAATAAATAGGTTTTGCCAAAAAAGAAAAACTGTCCCTCAAGAAGAACAAGGCCGTGGGTATTGATGGCATCCTTGTCGAACTATTTCAAGCGGCCCAAATACATCGGCAGATCTGCTGCACCCTCTAATAGGGAGAGCTTGAGATAGTGAACAATTTCCGCAGGAGTGGAAAAGGAGATGATAATTAAACTTCCGAAAAAGAGAGACTTGACGGAATGCGGAAGCTGGAGAGGTATTTGCGTTCTTCCAGCCGTAGCCAAAATAACAGCTAGAATAATTCTAGAACGAATCAAAGAGCATTTAGATTCAACTCTCGGCGTCGAATAGGCAGGTTTTCGTGCTGGATCCTCCTGCATTGACCACATAAACACCTTACAGACCTTAATCGAACAATGCGTTCAGTACAGGTCTCCGCTACATTTACTGTTTATCGACTTCGAGAAGGCTTTCGACAGCTTGAATCGAGATGCTATCTGGTTGGCCTTGCCCAGGAGAGGCATTCCAGAAAAACTTATATCAAGGCTACATACGAGGGCGGTTAGTATCACGTCGTGTACAATGGCAAGGTGTCGGAGGATTTTGAAGTCCAAAGTGGAGTACGTCAAGGGAGCATACTGTCCCCACTATTGTTCGTGGTGGTTATTAGCGATGTACTCTGTGCAGCATTGACGGAAGCTAATAATGGAATTCGTTGGACGATGACATCTGACCTTAAAAATACAAATATTTGGCGCAACAGCTCTTTAAAGAGCCAGGGCCTAGCTTCTCGCAACCACTCATGTTGTGTGCGTTATATTTTTCACACGAATGGAAGGGACCTACAGTTTAATGCCGAATCCGAACGGCGATTTGAGAAGCTTTTTCGTGACAACAATACTCTCGGATGTTTGTCAGACGCTCGCGAGAGGTGGGACCGTGAAAAAACTTTTTGGTATTTTCTGGGATTCGAACTTGGAACCTCATGCGTAGTGATCCGACACACTAACCACTTACGCCACGGCGCCCACATCTTACCTTAAACACCTAGATTACGCTGACGATTTTTGTCTACTTTCACATCGGATAATGGACCTTCATCTGCTGGCCCACAATCTAGAAACTGAGGCAAACAAAGTGGGGCTAAAAGTAAACACAGCCAAATCAAAAGCCGTGAGCACTTCTAATACCCGCGCCCAACTTAACATTGCCGGACAGGAAGTCGAGAAAGTTGATAACTTTCTGTATTTAGAAAGTGTGGTCTAGGCTATTCGTGGTGGCGCCGAACTGAATGTGTGCAGCAGAATCGGGAAGGCTAAAGCTGCGTTCGGAATGCTATCTAAAATCTGGAGAAGCAATGTTATTAGCTTAAGGACTAAGCTGCGACTGTTCCGCTCCAACGTAGAATCAGTGCTTCTTTATGGGTGCAGTACTTGGAAGGTGGACAAATGTTTAAGGATCATCTTGAGGATTTTTTGGCCGAACCGCATCTCCAACGAACAACTGTATCCGAGAACGGCCCAAGAACCTATAAGCATTATTATACGAAGGAGAAATTGGCAATGAATTGGACACACCCTACGGCGCGAAGACAACTCCGTTGCGAAATACGCCATGCAGTGGAATCCGCTCACCCAGGCAGGCAGAATAGAGGGGCGACCTAGGCAAACGTGGCGCAGAACAGTTGAGGAGGAATCGAGCTCTTTAAGAACGAGTTGGAGGCAGCTCAAACGCGTTGCAGAACTTCGAACAAGATGACGTGCAGGGGTGGTTGATGCCCTATGCCCCCCGAGGGGTTAAAGGATCTAAGTAAGTAAAGTAAGTAAAAAAAAACGGTTGTCTTATTTCGAAAAAGTCCTTTTTTATTTTGGAGCACAGCTTGTTTATATGTATCTCCGGGTAAAAAAATAACTTCCTGGGAATGGGGATGACCGGGCGAGTTTGCTATTTGAAAAGAGTATGGTTTCAAACGATGCAATCAGACCGATTCTCATGATGTTGGTTGCTCATATTCTTGTCATACAGAGTAGTACCTACAAAATCCCAGCAAAACTATATCAACGGGTAGTATTTGTTTATTCGAACTATTCCAGAAGTCCATTCTGAATCTGCTACATAGCCTTTTACTAATAACCTACTAGATGTAAGCCTTCATGTACCCATGCTTCCTGCTTCGTAGGACATCTGAAACTGAAATGTACATGTAATGTACTTCTAACGATCATAAAAATGGTTATGGTGGCAATCTTATAAAAATTCATCCCGCTGGCCTTGAGTTAATCCATTAGGTACAATCGACCGAAGCTACGACTGAAAAGATTTTATGGTTTTTCTGAAATAAGAACGTCTCAGTTCTTAAACAATAATTGATGTGCATCAAACCAGTTTTGGACCTCCAACTACCTCGGGGTGTAATTAACATTCTTTTATGAATAAGTTCGATCTTATGCGCGCATCCAACGACCTACCATTTAGAGTACCATTAAATTTTTTTAAATTACTCATATTCAAATGCAAACCCAACGCCATTCATACCTCAGTTAGTACCATCACTTAGGCTTATGGTCATTATTTTCACTTCCTAATGGCCCATAGCTGGAGCGAGGAAACCGGACTTAAACTATCCGCTATAACCACGACGGATAGCATACAGCGACGGCGGCGGCGGCGAGCATACAATTCAAATGAAGCGTCACTAATAATTTTGTATGTGAGGTAGCAAGCCCCACTCATGCGTTCGGTTATGAAATAGATTCCTCGTTTTGAATACTTATGTTGATAATGAAATTTTTATATATCCACTCATCTCGACCGGATCGAGATCAACGACCCCCCAAACATTTTTAGTTTTTTTTCGCCTCAAGTCTATGAATTATGCAAAAGATACAAATCAGCATCTGATTCATGTTGTCGTGGTCGTATGCTTGTATCCAAATCATATTCACATTTTTGCAAATCATGATGATGATGATGATGTCTTCACCATCCAATCGAGATCTGTTACAGATCTCCACTTCAGTGCGCCAACAACTGTAGTGCTACTGATGTATCTAGGTCGAGCGCCAGATTAATGATCATAGAAAACGTTACGCTTTTAGATGCAAATGAACAACAAATTGCAACCTGCAAGTACAAGAGTATCTGCAAATGCGTGGAACATATAAAGAAGAACACAAAGAAGAACACAAAAAGTAGTTATCGCTTCCATGACTTTCATCTCGAAAGAAGGTTGAAAGAATCCACGAAGAAGCTGTGGAGTACCTTCAAAGAAGATTACGACTCTCTCCCTTTTCTCTTTTTTTTATTTATTTTGGTCTTCAATCTGATCACGTGGTGATCATAAAATTTGGACCAGAATTACAATAAATCAGCCAAGAAATACACAGTCCATCCGAGAAAAGAGGCCGAAATAAAACTGAGAAGAAAATTGTTTGTCATTAAAATCGACGACAAACTGGAAAGGTGTGGTGTGGTGATCTGACAGCCGCCACGATGATGTTGATCGTTGACGATCGTGTGAGTTCAGTGATCTTTAGGAGGAATTATCGCATTATTAATTATCTAACATTGATTTACGGAACTGTTAATTGAAATTGTTGGAGACCAAAGAAGGTGAAAGATTTCTTTTCTCTTCATTGCGCTCCATTGTTGCTAATCACCGGTGGACAGCGCCATCTTTGGTCAGCGCGTGGTGGTTTATTTACCAAAAACGATCAGATGAGATACTTTTCGTATCTTTTCTTGTTTGTATCTCCCGTGTGTGTGTGTGTCGTGTTAATTATGTCACCAAGTAATGCATAAATACTTTCACAATTTTTTTTTATATAGATATTCCGCGCCGGAAAAGCACTCTGTCAGTGGTGCATGCTTACTTAAGGTACATTGACTTCCGTCAAAACGACCGAGACGATGGCAAAAAGAAGTTTATAATTAGTCCGTGATGCAGTGGAAGTGACTTCCGATTGACAGCCTACTTCAGAGATGTTAAAATTTATGTAAAGTTGTGTACCTTCTCGCCCTGTGATGGTGTGAAGTAGGGGCCGGGTTTGACTTCAAGTTTGATGAAGCGGTAAGGTGTCGATTATACCCGTGCATATCTTTGGAAGGTTTCTCTCATTTTTGGTAAAGAATTGGTATTCGTCGGCGGAACAATGAATCTTTGTATGTTTGGGCACACACGGTGTTTCTTCTGTAGCGTCTGTGCCACTTGAAGTACCGTTAATTGGCGTCAATTTTTGTATTTTTTTTTTTAGCAGTGATTTCGGATGAATGGGGGACTATGATGCGCGTAAAGAATGGTCATCTATCTTTGATGGTTTTCTCTTTTCTATTTGCCTAATTGTATGAAGAAATGACTTTTATGTAACTGTAGGCAATTGATTAATTTATTACGCGTTTGGGACAGGGATGGAGAACCCAGAGTGAAGAAAAAATGTGGAGTACAGTATGGAATTGCTTGGAGGGTTAAACCTTATAAACTTTTTTTTTTTTTTTTTGCCGAGAGCAGGGGAAAAATCTTCCAAAGGCACCATAAGGCCCGACCGCGCGTGCTTATGGTAGTGTGAGATTTTTACTCACTAAAAAAACACCTCTCTTCAAAATCAATACTACAACTAAGCCAGTGCTTATCCAGTAGTTTTATTTTCGCTTACGAGAATCGTTATTCTAGAAAAAGATGATCGTATGTGAGTAAAAATAAATGTAGCACTTTACAAATACAAATATTTGGCGCAACAGCTCTTTAAAGTGCCAGGGCCTAGCTTCTCGCAACCACTCATGTTGTGTGCGTTATATTTTTCACACGAATGGAAGGGACCTACAGTTTAATGCCGAATCCGAACGGCGATTTGAGAAGCTTTTTCGTGACAGCAATACTCTCGGATGTTTGTCAGACGCTCGCGAGAGGTGAGACCGTGAAAAAACTTTTTGGTGTTTTCTGGGATTCGAACTTGGAACCTCATGCGTAGTGATCCGACACTCTAACCACTTTAGCACTTTAGACAGGTTAAATTTCAATGAAAGTTCCTGCCTTTTTCACGACCTTCATATGCTATGACGCTAGGTAAAAAGGTTTTGTCCTTTGAAGACGACGAATTGTATTGTTCGCGTCAAGTAGTTGAGTGATAGTACGGTTACAATGGCCGTGAACACGATCTTTGTGTTTACGCGCAAATTTTGTTATCTCTTCGACGACGCTGGGAATTCCCAGATCCCGATGAATATCTTCGTTACGTACATACCACGGTGCGTTAACGATCGTTCTAAGAACTTTATTTTTGAAAGTTTGTACGATGTTTCTATTGCTTTTCTTGGTACAACCCCATAGTTGTATACCATACGTCCACACCTGCTTTAGCACTTGCTTATAGATAAGCAGTTTGTTATGTAGGCTCAACTTCGAATGTTTTCCGAGTAGCCAGTACATTTGTCGGTATTTGTTTTGAAGTTCGTCGCGTTTCTTTTTCACGTGCGATTTCCATTTGAGCTTGACATCTAGAGTCATTCCTAGATATTTTGCTTCGTTTGCGTACGGTATTTGAGCCGAGTTTGGATATACAGGCAATCTATCCACTTTTTTGTACGTTAAGTTGACGTGAGTAAATTTGCTTTCGTTCAGCATAATACGCCAAGAATTCGTCCAAGCGTGGACTTTATTAATAGCATGTTGAAGCTTTCCGGTTGCTGCTTCAATGCGATCTCCCGTTGTCAATATCGCCGTATTGTCCGCAAACGTGGCGACGACACAGTTTCTTTCTTTCGGGATGTCACGCGTGTAGAGTACATATAGAAGTGGGCCAAGGACACTTCCTTGCGGGACTCCGGCTGCAATCTCCTTGAAGTCAGAGTAATCGTTTCCGCGCTTAACACGAAAGAGTCTCTTGGTGAGGTACGATCGTAAGATTAAAAAGAGTTACCGTGGCAGTAGTCGTTGCAATTTATATTCCAAGCCTTCGTGCCAAACCTTATCGAAATCTTGTGAGACGTCAAGAAATACACCACAACAAATCTTTTTTTCTTCCAGAGCTTTCTCAATAACGTCAGTTATTTTGTGGACTTGGTCAATTGTAGAATGTTTCATTCTAAATCCAAACTGATGGTCAGGAATGAGACGTCTTTCGTCGATTACGGGCTGTAGACGTTTGGAAAGAAGTTTTTCAAATATTTTTGAGATAACCGGCAATAGGGAAATAGGCCGATATGATTTCTTCTCATTTAGCGGTTTGCCTGGTTTCGGGACCAATATAATCTCGGCGACTTTCCATTGTCTCGGAACATAGAGCAATCTGAACGAAGCGTTGATCAAATAGAGCAGTTTGATAATAGCTTTATTCGGCAATTCTTTAACTACCTGCGCCGTTATCAAGTCGTAACCCGGAGCTTTTTTCGTCTTTAAACTTTTAATCACTTCCCTCAGTTCAATCAATGCAACTTTTTTTTACTTTAAAGTTGTCAGATGTCGTGACTGGGGAGTCGGGCGTTAACGAAGGGCCGTCAAACGGCTTAAACGTTTCTTCTAAGTGCAAAGCAAAACGTTCTGCCTTTTCTTTGTCGCTCTTGGCCCAGTTACCATCGTTTTTCCGAATTGGTGGCGCTTGCATTTGAGGTTTTTGGATGCCTTTTAGTGCTTTCCAAAGCGAATAATTTGATTCTGTTTCACCGAAAAGATTTTCAAGATAGGTCCCTATTTTTTTTGCTTTTAAATTCGCGAATACTATATTTAAGGCAATTGCATAGTCGGTTAAGGACCGTTTTATGCTGCGGTGCACGAGTGCTTTGCCATGTCTTTCGTGCTTTTCGTTTCTCTCTCACCAGTTCAATTATTTCTCTGGGTTACTTTTCGTTGCGGTTGATCTTATAGCTTCTAGAAGGAGTGTTTTTCCACGCCGGTCTTTGGATTGTTTCCACGAAACGATCAACTTCGTCCTCTAGTTCACAAGGTGTTTTAAGTGAAACATTTAAGGCGATATTTGTTTCGCAATCATTTCTAAAGCCCTTCCAGTTTGTTCTATTGCTAGTAAGTCTTGGAGGCCCTTTTTTCTTGATCAGCGCTTCTCCAAGTAATAAAATTACCGGCGAGTGGTCAGAAGAGAGATCAAAACATTCTTTGATTGTAATAAACTTCTCGTAAATGCCTTTTGTAATGAAAAAAATGATAAGATCGGGAATTTTTCCTGAATCCGTTGGCCAATAGGTCGGTTTTCCAGACGAATAAAAACAACAACCGAATTCATTTGCCACTTCGTAAAGAATTTTTCCTTTAGAAGATGTACATCTTGAAATTTGAACCAAGAGCATTGAAGACACGAAATTAGTCGTCTTTTTCTAGTGGGCATCACGGCGGACAGTAAACAGACGCTATATTGTAACTCAGGTGTTTATTTTTAACCCTTACCGCGTACAACTGAAGTTTTTCCAGCTCTATGCTTATATCGACTGAATGTTCGATGTTAGTTTTAATGAATAAGGACGAACCGCCCCGCGCTCCTTCAAAAGGATGGTAGGCGTGTTAACCAGCGTAGCCTCTTATCTTTATTTGCGATTCCCTTGTTAGATGGGTTTCGGAGATCAAACATATGTCGATATTTTCTCTTATTAGAAACATTTCTAATACGTTAGATTTTTGTAAGAGTCCGTTTGCATTCCATGTTACTATTTTAAGCAAAGAATCCATATTTACTTAGATTTAGATTTATGGTTAGCCTTACAAAAGCTTTCGACGTTACTGAGACGTTCGAGAATCTGTTTGTTAATTTCACATTGTTCCTCGAACTTAGCGTAGATGCAGTTTAGAATTTCATTCAACGGATCAGAGGGTGGACCGACGTTTCGTTTGGTTGCTTTGACTGCAGCCTGAGAATACGTCAGACGTACGGGGTTCGCTGACTTATCCGAGGTTATTTTTCGTTCAGCCTTTTTAGTGGACGACTTTGACGTACGTTTAACCGGCTTAAAAGGCTGATTGACTGTTTCAAGAGTCTGCAGTGCTGATTCGAGCGTCCTTTCAGTCGGCTTAGGAATCTGTACAACTGGCTTACGAGCCCGCTCAGTCTGATTAGCAACGTTCTTCCGACGTAGGAGCCCGAACGACTGATTTCGTTCCCCGTACAATCGGCGTTGTCGATTTTTCCGTCGCATCTGTAATTCCTTAGCGACCTCGCAACCGCGATAATTTGCTGGGTGCCTTCCTTTGCAGTTAACACAAGTTGCTTAACAAGTACCTTATAAACTTAATCAAACTTTCAAGGTTGACAACGAAGCAGTGGCTGCAGTGATTGACAAAATATAGATACAAGGATTCTGAAATTACATAAAATATATACGGGGAGTTCAAGGCTTATGAATAAATATATCTTCTCGCCCAAGGATTTTTGAAAAGGCTTCCCCCATTCTGTTCAAGTAATACGTTGGATTGTACGATTTGTGAATTTTTTTATTGTTGAGCATGCGAGTATTTTGGATTCGTTTTCTTTCATCTACAAGAACAATTCTATCTATCTATCTATACGTGTTATAATATTCTTGCTGGGGTTCGTTTAAATAAAACCGTCTTTTGTGTATTTTAATCGTTTATTTATTATCAAACACCAACATCACTTCAACACAATATTCAATCACTTTATTCTTTATTTATTTCAAATTAAACTGTCGCTACAATCTCGCTTATTTTCACCACTGGTCTAATATCCCTCTTGTAATCGCTGTACGCACTTATAAGCAACTGTGTCCACGACGGTTGTGGTATGGGTATTTATATGAAATACCAGTCCTTCTAGAAAATGTTAGATGTCGCTCGGGATGAATTGATGATCCTGGAATAATTGGAATATTGTGTGGAACAATTGTGGAACGTAAGCACATCAGTTGGGAATATTTACTGCTAGCAGGCAATAGATGTCGTTAAAATAAATAAACACAGAGATTAGAAAAAACAGACAAAATCAGTCATTTATAAAACTATACATTCGAAAAGTGTGAGAGAGAAGTATTGATTTTTGTGCGTAATTTTGGGCGCAGCATAAAATAAATAAACACATGGATCTATTTCTTTGCCTACCTATGAGGCGCAAATTTATAGCTGCATTTTGACGCAGGCGTTTGACATATTCCTTCTGTTAGTTAAATACATACATATATGGTTAATATTATAGTAGACCACGCGACAAAGTCGCAGGGATCTGCTAGTCTTACTAATTGCTAATTGCCTCCAGTTGCGCTCATAAGTTGGTTGAGACCCTTGAACTTGTGCGATCCACCTACGGTGAGGAGATCGTCCTCTATTGCGTTATCCCTCTGGGTTAGTTACGAAGACTCTGCGGGCCGGAGCATTGGTGTCCATTCTCTCTACATGCCCTAGCCATCTCAATCGTCTAGAAGAACAAAATTTATAAACGCAAGTTTCTGACTCACCGACTTTAATCTCTGCAACTCTAGGTCGTTGGTTTGCTCCTTTACGATGGCAGTGTTATCCAAGGCTGCAGGACTTGCAATTGCTGAGATCCGAGACATCGGCGGCTGCATTGTTCTTTTCATTAATAAAATGAATGTCCGTCGTTAAGTTATGACGTCCAGAATGCGTAAAGGATGAGGTGTTTCTGTAGGCGACGGTGTGTTGTGGAAGGCAAACATCAGCTGCTTGTGGTCGGCGTGAAGATTGCAAAAGGTCCCTCTAAGAAGCGGCGGAAGTACACCGTGGGCAGTTTAATAGCCAACAACTCCCTATCGTATGCTGCTACACTTTTGTTGCGCGGGAGTCAAGGATTTCGAAAAATATCCCAGTGGTTCTGCCTTGCCTTCGACTACTTGAAGTAGTACTGTGCCGGCTGCTGTATTTGATGCGTCGCAGTGTAGATCTGCATCAGGTTGTGGGTAACTGAGTGAAGCTGCCTCCGCAAGAGCCTTGTGCCAACATCGGAAGCCGGCTTGTGAAGCAAACGGTCATCCTCTGTGGCGTCCTGAAGCATCTGGGAAAGTGGTGTTTGGCCGCCACCTGCATGCGAAAGGCGTGGGCGAAAGAAATTGAGCGCTCCTAGAATGCGACGGAGTTCGCGAACGCTCACAGGCTGTGGAAACTTCGAGATTGCCTTGATGGAATCGTGAGGTGGTCGTATGCCGGTGCTGTCCAGGTGGTGTCCATAGAATGCGAGTGCGTTTTTGCCGAACTCGCACTTTTCCAAGTTTATTGTGATGCCGTTGGCCTAGAGACGACTTAAAACTTCTTCGAGATGCTGTAGGTGTTCTGATGCCTCCTTTTTTTAACCACGATGTGAAGAGGGCTTGCCCACAGGCTGTGTGACGGCCGGCAGATACCCGCATTCAGCATACGTTGATATTCCATTTTCCCCAGCGCGTGAAATTTTGGAAACGTCAAGGAAACCATCGTACAAAAGATAAAGCGCGACCAGCTAAGCTGGTATGACCACGTTCAAAGAAGAGATCATTTGAACCCTGTTTAAAAGGCAATATCAATGAACGTTCCAAAGACATCGCGATGTAGGAAAGGCAGGCCTATAAACGCCTGGATCTCGCAAATGCCACGACATCGGCATTTCAGTCGAGGAGTCTTTGGTGATCTGATCGATGAGACGTCGCCCAGTAGCAGGCGGAAGTACTGGAGAATTTTTTTTTTTTTAAAGGAAACCCAAATCCCAGAGCACCCAGACTCTCCGGTCCATTGTACTACCAGGCAGGAACCTTTTCTTTGGTGCAGTGGTTGGAAAAACTTCTATGTAATTCGTTTTTCCTTTATACTCGGGTGGCCCATGATTGCTGTTCCCCGCTGAGGCTTGAACCTGCACACATCAGTTAACGAGCAGACACACTATCCACTGCACCATTGCCACCCCCAAGTACTGGAGAAACTTCACTCTCAATGGTTACTGCGGAACGGCCGCCCGGACTAATGTCTACCGAAAAGCGCTGCGTAAGCCTAGGTCGAGGTTTAACGTGTCTGTCCCATACGTTGTTTGTAATTTGTTGCTTTGTTTGACAAACTGTTTTGGTTTGACAACTGTTTTTCTTTTATTCAAGATAAAAAACAAAAATACACTAGGTACCATATGTTTAAATAATTTCAATGATCAGCGCTATCTTGAAAAGAAATCTGTAAGTTTATTTGGTTGCCTGCTGTCACTTTTCGCATGACGCCATAATACGAGTACCTTTAACTGAATGAACTTAATGCTATTATTCCTATTATCGACTAGAAGTGTTGTGCTATTATTATTATTGTGGATTGAGCGGGGCGGTGGGGTTAAGCCCAAACCTGCCTATTATTGCGACCTAAAGAGATCTTTTGTATTATCCTCTGGAATCCGTTCTTCTTGGCTTCTTCTTTTGTCATTGAATGCAATGAGTTTCGTGCCCTTCCAAGATTACTATTTTCGTGGATAGTCAAGCTGCAATCAAAGCGCTAGACAGCGAAGGAGTTAGATCGAAAACAGTTTCCAGATGCCTGTATTCCCTGAACGGTATATGCAACACCCATGATGTAACTCTCTGCTGGGCTCCCAGACATGGCAATATAGAAGGGAATGAGATAGCAGGTGAAACAGCCAAAAACGGATCAGCATTAGATATCGAACATACTCAGACATCAATGGAAATTCCTATTGGTGTACTAAAAAGGAAAATGGACCTCAAAACAAGAGAGCTGATCAACTCCACATGGCTTACCAGAGCCTTTATCTAACTTTATCATATCTCGCAGTTTATGGCCGGTATCGAATGAAGGAAGAACAAAAAAGAAGTACGTATCTTGATAGGGGCACTTACAGGACACTGCGCGATAGCGGAAATGGCCGTAAGACTAGGCACTAACTCATCCGACCGCTGCAGTTGGTGTCAAGATGCGAAAGCGGTAGAAGGTATCAAACACTTACTATGTGACTGCCCATTTCTACAGAACCGTCGCCAATGCCAAACGGGTAACAGGTTTTTCGACGACCTAAGTGATCTTGTGCAAATTCCACTAAAGAACAAGATATGATTCATAAAGAGTTCAGGTTCGTTCGCTACTAGACCGACCAAAAGATAAATAGTCCTAACAAGTTCCACAAACCAAAAAGGGAACTACAATGAACCGTTTGGAAGCACATAGGTGCATTTCCCTCTAACCTAACTTTACCCTGGCAAAAACCTTAACAGGAGTTTCCTACCAGGCCCTTGGAACTCCCAAGACTAATGAATAGTTGACAGAAGGATCCAGGATCAATGAAATGAAATTGAGATCATTGTCTTGCAAGTTAAGCCGTGATTTTGCTGTTTTCCATACCTAGATATCTGGGTACCTAAGAAAGGAATACTTTGTTGAAGGCAGCAAGGTGTCTGGATATAGAGTTCACATTTTCATGTACGTCTGCCCGAAAGATTGTAGCTAGGGCCGAAAATACAGACCTATCAGTTGTGTATGAGCGCATTCACCGGTAATGTCGACGCAGGTGAGTTTTTGGATGTTCTGTAGCGCATGTGGGGCCGAGACCTATTCGACTCTCACCCACCAGACTAGAGAAGTATCAGTTAGCATTGAAACGGCAATGATGATGTAGGGCCAACAAATTTTGTTTAGGCCTGATTTAATGGACCCTAATTACCGTCAGCGATATCTATGTAGCCCTTGTGGGCCTTGATTGATGGTCAATGAACTATTGATAATCATGGAAGGCGAGGGATGCACGGCGGCCGCTTATGCAGATGATGTTGCTGTCTCGAAAAAACTGTTAAATACTCTAAAAGAACTTCTACAAAACTCTTTAAACCAGCTCATTAGATGGGCGGTTCGGTGTGGTTTGGGTGTTAACCCCCACAAAACTGAACTAGTACTCTTCTCCAGGAAATAAAAAATTCCGTTAGTCGACCTTCCCTCTCCCAATGGTATCAGCTTAACTTTCGCTGACACAGCAAAATATTTGAATCTTATCCTGGATAAGAAATTGAGCTGAAAGCGTAGTATTCAAGAAAGAGTCAAGAAGGCTACAGTTCTCTTGCAAAAAAGCTACTGCGAATAGATGGGGCTTACAACCCCGAATCACTCACTGGCTCTACATCTCGGTCATTAGACCAATACTCACATACGGGGTGAGACAATCACGGTGGACAGCTTTCAAAAAAGCTATAAATCGCGATTATCTAAGTACGGTCCAGCGTTCGCCTGGTCTGTGCATGAGCGGAAAACTATGTACGTACAACTCCCTCTGCGGCACTGGACATTTTGTTTCATCTGATACCCCTCGATATATTTAGCAAGCAAATGGCAGCGAATGAAGCCGTTCGCCTTGAAGCTACCCAACAGTGGTCAAGAAAAGAATTTGACCACGGTTCCATTCTAAATAAATTCAAAATCTCTCCCGAAAACACGGACTACACCACCCCACGTCTAAACTTTGACAAGAAATTCCTCGTCATCATCCCCTCCAGATCACTCTAGAATGACGATGCATTTTTAGAAGATGACTCGATTCATTTTTACACTGACGGCTCGAAAACGAATGACGGAGTTGGTGCAGGTGTTTTCTCAGACCGGCTTAATCTTAAGCTTTCCTTCCGTCTACCAAATCATTGTAACGTGTTCCAGCCGGAAATAATGGCGATTATAGAAGTCTTATCTTGGCTTAAGTAAACGTGATATCTGCTAGAGATATCCGCATCTTTTCAGACAGCTTTCGACCTCTATAAATTCCTTAGTAGCTCTAGACTGCCAATCGTCTCTCGCGAAGATGGCTGAGCAGCTTAATATTCACCTGTGTTGGATGCCGGAGCATAGGGACAACTATACCCATCCTGCCGGACAAAGGCTCCTTAGGTATACCAATCTTCTTCTTCTTCTTCCTTTTATCAGCGAGGTTATGATCCGAAAACAAGGGATCACAACCCTCCCACTTCACCGCATTTCTACTGATTCGCCTGTGGGCTTCGCCTATTTGACCTCAGAAAATATCGGCAGGCCCGCCGATTTTGGATCACTCGGTTACTGAGGCCAATGAAATGCCGATGTCGGCGCATTTGTCTGATCCAGGCGTTTATAGGCCTGCCTTTCCTACATCGCGATATCTTTGGAACGTGCATTGATATTGCCTTTTTAACAGGGTTCAAATGATCTCTTCTTTGAACGTGGCAATACCAGCTGAGTCGGTCGCGCTCTATTTTTTGTACGATGGAACGGATCTTCGAACTTCTTATTCGATCCAGCTTTGTCACTCCTGCTGTCATGCGAAGCATCTTCATCTCAGCTGCCATTAATTTACTCTCATACTTTTTGTACATCGTCCAACATTGTGAACCGTATGTGAGCGCTGGAAGCACAACTGCGGTGTAGAACCTTCCTTTCAACTTAGGTGGCATTTTTCTGTCACAGAAGATAGCGGAGTTTTCTCGCAACTTCATCCACCCTACGCTTACGCGATGATTGATGACGTCATCACAGGTTGCTTTGCTATTGATCACAGATCCCAGATATTTGAACTTTTCACACTTGGGAAGCACTGTTCCATTCAAATAAATGTCTGGAATAAGCCTGAGTGGATCTGAGAACGGGCAGCACAAGTACTCTGTCTTTTTTGAACTAATGCGATACCCATTTCCCTCCAAAACGTCCACCCACACATCAAGTGCTCGTTGCAGGGATGTAGGATCCTCACTTATGACCTTGGGATCCATCACTTTACCTTCAAGCAGCAAAGGACTTAAAACGCTCCTTAGGTATACCAATCGCTACTTGCAAACTCAAATGTAAACTGGATGCTATCGAGAGTACGAATCTTAGGTGGAAAAGTGAACCCGCATGTCTAGCGACAAAACAGATTTGGCCAAAGCTGGATCTAAAATTTGATTTCTCTGAACAGATTGCATATCGGCGCTACAATAGGTGCCATCACTGGACAATGTCTAATAGGCAAACATGCTACAAAGCTAGGCCTTTTTGCGAACGATTTTTGTAGAAGCTACATGGATAAAGAAGAGGAGGAAACTATTCCTGACCTTCTTTGTTTCTACCCAGCTCTCTCCGGCAGAAGGAAGCTTCACCTAGGAGCCTCCTATTACAACGACATAGGCGATGTGAAAAACATGGACATTAAGAGCCTCCTACGCTTCATAAGAAACTCAAAAAGGTTTAACGAGTAGGTTGGAGAAAATGTCTCCCATGATCCACGTGGTATCATAATGGACCTATTATTGGTCTAAGTGTGTGGTGATTCTCAGCTGGCAGCCACTTCAACCTAACCTAACCTTTGGGCCTTGATTAAACACTAGTCAGATAAATCTAGCCTTAAACGTTTTGGTTTTACTCCCAACGGCAATTTAGACCTATTTAAGCACTTCTAGTCCTCAATCTACACACACAATAGCTTTAAAATCCCAAAACGTAAGACTTTAACACTTTTAATGCAATTGCGTCGTATAAGCTAGAAATGAAGAGAGCAGATAGGAGAAGTAGATATTTTAGGATAGTGGTTTGAAACTCAGTGGTGGAGGTTTACTCCGTGGTTGGTGTCGGAAATAGTCGGGGAGAGTTTTAGTAGGTGATAAGAGCGGAGGTAAGTGAAGGCGAAAATATTAATAAAACAATTCTTCTATATTCCTTTCTCTCAGTCCAAGCATACTAAAAACTTAAATTTTTTAACAATGCTACGAGTTATGCCCGACTCCATGCTTCTGCATGGTTATGTGCTAAAAAAAACCCCTCCGGTTTCACTGTCCTGTTGTTCCCCTGCGGCACCGCCAGTCAAGGCATTCCTTCGCAGGGGTAAGTTTGACATTTCTTTTTAGCTGTCAGAGCTGCCATGATCTTCGTTTCTCGCGTTTCTCGTTGCTCGTTCCTCTATGCGCAGTTGCTGCCTCATACTTGTGATTACTTTAATTGCAGTCTCCCAGCCTTCCCTCCTCGCCAACATAAATGAGGTTACGCTTCTTGGGGTCACTTGCCCGCCAATTGCTCTTTCTAGGATGTTCCTAGCCCTGATATAATTTTGGCATTCCATCAGTACTTGCCCTGCGTTCTGCACTTTTCCTTCACAGTGGTGGCAGAATGGTTCATCCGCTTGTACTTTAGAGATACTCCCGGAAGCATCCGTGCTCTGATAGAACTTGTGTTAGGTAGTAGTTTACCTCCCCGTGCTTTCTGCTAATCCATTCATCAACTTCGGGGATCAATTTGTATGTCCATCCCCCTTTGGTTGTGATGTTCCACCTATGTTGCCATTCTGCTTTTAAAATGTTATAATATGTACAAGGTGGGGAAAAAGTAATGTCATAATGTGAATTGGCTGCCATTTTGTTAGAAATGTAAAAAATTGGGCTCTGTTTTCACGAAAAGTTTACTTGAAGGTGTAGAATTGATGCTTAATGTCAATTTTTGAAAACCGATATTATTCAAGTGACCACCTCTTGAGGAAGTGCACATTTGTGCTCGTTTCACGGCATTTTGAATTGTTGCTCGCAAAACATCTGGCTCCAAACTGGTAATTTCTTCTTCAATGTCGGCTTTCAAGACTTGCAAGGTTTGTGGTTTCTTGTGGTAAACGAGAAATTTCAAAAAGCCCCAAAGGAAGAAGTCTGGCACCGTCAGGTCTGGTGATCTGGTCGGTTAGTCAAAACGCTAAACAGGGAGATCGCACGGTCCGGAAATTGGCGATTCAAAATTTCCATCGTTGCCCGAGCTGCTCCGTCCTACTGGAACCAATTCAGCAACTTGCGGTAAAAAAAAAAAAACACGTTTAACATCTGCCTGTCGCGCTTACCAGTTACGGTTACGGTGGCGCCGTCGGCGTCCTCAAAAAAATAAGGGCCATTCATTTTTTTACTGCAAATGTTGCACCAAACAGTCACTTTGAGGGGATGCAATGGCATTTCGTGCATTTCATGTGGATTCTCCGTCCCCCAGAAACCAAACCGCTTAAGTGGAAATAGGTTTTGTCGCTCATTGTGATTTTAGATACGAAATCATCAACAGAGCGTGGGAGTAAGTTAACCTCACTTGACCATCAGCAGGCAGCAATTGGTGAATTTTTTTTTTTTCCCAGGGTAGGTGAAAGATCTTCCATAGACACTATGAGAATAGCAAAAGCGCGTTCTCATAGTAGTGTCAGATTCTTACTGACTAAAAAAACACCACCCTTCGATATAAATTTGTTAGATATCGCAACTAAGTATAAACTTTTTTTTTTTTTTGGTTGCGCCTGGAGGTGCAGGAATCTTCAAAAGATACCAATGGTCCGTACCATTGGTTATGCCCGATTCATATATCTGACAATGCCATCAGTGCTAGTCAGTATATGCCTACGGGCTAAACCTCACCCCCTCAGAGAGGCACTATGAGAACCGGCTGCGCGTACTCATAGTAGTAGGAAATTTGTTCCTCTCATTTTTTCATTTTTTGTGATGACTACGACTAAGTTGCCTTAACGAGTAGTTTACGCTTCTGTAGTGTTAATCGCGTTAGGTAGGTAGCTTTCCAGTGAAGGCACCTACTAATACCGTCATTACATGCGGTTTTTCCTTACGGCGCTAGGTCGAAAGGTCTTGTTCTTTGTAGTCGGCGCTCAAGGCTTGTCACGTCCATAGTACGGATTATTTCATTATTGCAATGAACACGAAGACGGGTACGAAGTTTGCGAGCAAAGTTTGTTACTTCGTCCCTCACGGTAGCAATTCCTAGATCTCTGTGAATATCACTATTCCTTATATACCAAGGAGCATTCACGATTGCTCTTAGCATTTTATTTTGAAATGCTTGCAGTAGAGCCATATTGCTTGGTTTGGTACAACCCCAAAGTTGTATACCATATGTCCAAGACGGTTTTAGCACTTGCTTATACAGAAGCAGTTTGTTGTATACGCTTAACTTCGAGTATCTTCCGAGTAGCCAATACATTTCTCTAAATCTGATTTCGAGCTCTTCGCGCTTCTTTTTAACGTGTGGTTTCCACTTAAGTTTTGCGTCTAGGGTCATTCCTAAATATTTTGCTTCGTTTGCGTAAGGTATTTGTACCGAGTTAATGGATATAGGTAAGTTGTTTATCTTTCTCAACGTAAAATTGACATGCGTTGATTTTGTCTCATTGAGGACTATTCGCCAGGTTTTTGTCCATTCGCATACATTGTTCAAAGCTCGTTGGAGTTTTCCCGTTGATGATTCGACTGACTCATCCGTTACGAGGATAGCCGTGTCGTCTGCGAACGTTGCTACAACGGTCCCTTCATCTTGTGGTATATCTCTTGTGTAGAGCAAGAACAGGATTGGACCGAGAACACTTCCCTGTGGAACACCGGCGTAGATATCTTTGAAATCCGAATATTCACTCCCGTGTCTAACACGGAAAAGTCTGTTTTCAAGATAAGATTCCAATATTCTGTACAACTTTTCCGGTAAGATTACCCTTAGCTTATACCTTAGGCCTTCGTGCCATACCTTGTCGAAGGCTTGCGATACGTCGAGAAAAGCGCTAGAGCATATTTTTTTCCCTTCTAGAGCTTTTTCAATCTCGTTCGTTATTCGATACACCTGATCGATTGTGGAATGTTTGACCCGAAACCCGAATTGATGATCCGGGATCAAGTGTCTTTCTTCAATTACTGGTTGCAATCGTTTCAGCAGAAGTTTCTCGAAGACCTTAGATATTATTGGCAGAAGTGAAATGGGTCTATATGATTCCTTGTCATTTGCACATTTCCCCGGTTTCGGAACCATAATAACTTCGGCGACTTTCCATTGCCTTGGGACATATAATAGTCTTAAAGAAGCATTTATAATGTAGAGCAACTTAACCAGCACTTTTTTCGGTAGCTCTTTCAAAATTTCGCCAGTGATTAAATCATATCCCGGAGCCTTGTTATTTTTCAATTTTTGTATTGTCATTCGAAGTTCGGACAGGTATACGGTTTTTACTCTAAAGTTGTCGGGTGCCATATTATCATTCGGATCTTCGATCAACG
Source organism: Brachypalpus laphriformis (assembly GCA_945910035.1). NCBI lineage: Eukaryota > Metazoa > Arthropoda > Insecta > Diptera > Syrphidae > Brachypalpus > Brachypalpus laphriformis. Next base: position 17,641,637 of record OX246753.1, on the reverse strand, counting down.
GTTGTCCATCGAACGGCTTGAACGTTTCCTCTAAGTGATCGGCAAATAATTCTGCTTTCTCTTTATCTTCTTTTGCCCATTCCCCGTTAGCTTTCCTAATTGGCGGCGAGTGCATTACAGGTTTCCTTATGGACTTCAAGGCTTTTATTTCAGGGATTTTATTTTTGTCAGTTGGCCAATAAGTTGGCTTTCCTGTCGAAAAAAAGTTCACCCCACGTTTCATGCTGGCTTTGTACAATAATCTGCCTTTTGTCGAATTGCATCTTGATCCCCAGAAAGTGTGTTTCGCGTTAAAGTCACCACCTAAGACAAAATTAGGTCCGAGTGAGTCAAAGAGACGAACGAGGTCGTCTTCTACTAGCTTATATCCCGGAGGGAAGTAACTACATCCGATGTTGTAGTCTAAGTGGTTTATTTTTACGGAGACTGAGCTTATTTGCATAGAATCAAATTCTATTTCTATGTTTTCGGAGTGCTTAATACAGTCTTTGATGTAAAGAGAGGACCCGCCTCTCGAATTTTCCGAAGGATGATTCGCATGGTAATCGCTGTAGCCTTTTTTAAGTGCGTTTCCGATACCAAACATATGTCAATGTTATTTTTCCGTAGAAACACTTCTAACTCGTCGATTTTTTTCAGAAGGCCGTTTGCGTTCCACGTTAGTATCTTAAGTAGCTGTTTCATATTCATGTTTTTTTGATTGTCTTGCGAGGTTTGAACTCGAGCTTGCTCAATTTGTCAAGTATAATTTTATTAACTTTGGTTTGCTCCTCAAATTTTTCCAATATAATGGTAAATATTTGGCTAACCGGATCTGTTGTAGCTGATCTTAATTTGTTTTCGTTTGACGCGACTTGCGCGTACGATCTCGCGTCAACCTGTGGCGGTTTTTCCGCTGCACTTGGACCAGCGACGTTCTCTTGCGCAATTTTTTTATTTCCCTTTATCGGTCGCTTCGTTTTGACTGGCTTAGCGGTCTTGGGCTTATCGGTTTTACGATCTCTTAAGCTTGGGTTCGGGTGTATCGGTTTCTTGAGAGTATCGCGCCTTTTTTGAAGCTCCTTTGCTACTTCACAACCTCGATAGTTTGCTGGGTGCTTGCCTTTACAGTTTATGCAGGTCGCCGGAGCCTGCTTATTTAAGTCACACCTTTCTGATAAGTGGTTCCCGGCACATTTTACACATTTCGGTTCTTTTTGGCAATACGATTGGGTGTGATTGAAACCTTGACAGAGTTTGCACTGAGGTATCGATCGTGTATTCGTACGCATAGGCTCGATTTTAACTACGATATTCAAAATACTTTTTACGTTATAAATGTCGTCTATATTTTCGCTTCTATCGAAGGTTAGCATAAAGAGCGGAAGTCCATGCTTGACCAAGATTTCATTGCCTTGTTCCGTTTTCTGCTTTATCTTCTTTAAGATATTAATTGCGTCGATAATTTTCAAGCCTTTTCCTTTAAGGTCATTTATAATGTCATCTTTAGTGCATGAGGGGTGGAGACCCCTTGCTATAACACGGAGTGGTCTTTCTGATTTATTTTCGTAGGTGAACCACTGGATCTTTTCCGCGTATAAACTTATGAAGCAATTTTTCTATTACGAAATAAAAACGTTTGGCAGGTTACTTTCCACTGAAGGATCCTGCATATTCCGCAATCTAGACGCGGTTAATCATTATCTCGCCAAGTCGAAAGGTTTCGTCCTATGTAGTCGGCGCAATAAATTGCTTTGATCCAAAATGTGTAGGACTGTATAAGGTGAATAGTTCGTCCTTTATAAGGGAACATCTTCAGATCTTTCACAAAAATTCGACGCAACGAACGTTTTTATTTTTTTTGTATAGGTTGGATGTGTAACATTCATAGCTCGAGTGCTACTAGCATGCACGATTCGCAAGCCTGAGTTATTGATTCCAGGAATACGCCTATGTACTAAACACACACCCTACATACTTCAACCACTCTCCCTGCGGGATTGTCGTTAGGTATTTATTCGCGGAGTTGGTTAGCAATTATGCTCTAGTCTCCGAGGTCGCCTCTTGGGCTCTTCTTAGGGCTTCCGCTCTTCGCAGCGCCTTCTGCATACACACTTTGAATGAGCAGATCTCCATCCACTCGCCCTCTGATCGCGTCATGTGACTTACGAGATTATCTGGGCTTGGCAGGTTTGCTCTATCTTCTGCAAAGCGTCTGTAGTACAATAGAACACTGCATACTCCGCGTCCTCCTCTTTGTTTGGACATTCTGGACACAGGGGCGAACTATCGTGTCCAAATCTTTGGAGGTGGTAGTAACAGTTCCCCCTCGCTCTCTCTGTCCATGATTTTATATTGGGAATGAGCTTGTGCGTCCACCTGCCTTTTGTAGAGTTGCCCCACCTGGTTTGCCACAGCGTTGCCGATGCTGCCCTTTCCTCTTCCTTAATCCTCTTTGCCTCTTGCCGGTTCGAGGGACGTCTAAGGTACACCCATCCGCGAGGATGTCGATTGGGACCATCTCAGCTAAAACGCAGGCTGCCTCGTCGGAGATAATTCGGAATCTGCTGATCACTCTGATTGCACAGAGCCTGTGAGCTGATGATAGCTTCTTCTTACACTAATTTTTCACCAGTGCATCAGCTCATATTGGGGCAGCGTTTAGAAGTAGCGTACTAACCACTCTGGACAGCAGGATCCTGCGGGCATATCCAGGCCCGCCGATGTTCAGGAGCATTCGGGAGAGTACTGCCTGCATGCGATGCTTTCTTACTAGAGTACTCGACGTGGGCTTTGAAGCGCAGCCTATTGTCGAGCATGACTCCAAGGTACTTCAAGGATTCTTTGGACCTGATTATCTGGTGTCCGACCCGGAAGCTCGCATATTCCACCGTCTTGCGGCTGGTTATTAGGACAGCATCAGTCTTGTGGGCAGCTAGTTCTAGACCGGTAGACTCCAGCCATTCCTTTATTCTTATAACTGCCTCATCCGTGGCAGACTCCACCTCGTGTACGTGCTTGGCTGTTGTAAACACTGCGATATCGTGAGCGAAGCCAGTCACTTTGACTCCCTCGGGCAGTGTTAGTCGCTGAACTCCGTCTTACATAATGTTCCTTACGAGAGGTCCAAGGACCGACCCTTGCGGGACTCCCACGGAAACGCTGTAGTGTTTAACGCCATCATCAGTATGGTATCTTAGCTTCCTGTTGCTGAAGTAGTCCGTGACTATCCTCAGCAGGTAGTATGTGTACACATCAAGGCCAGGGATCTCCTAATGATCAACCAGCTCGCCGAGTTGAACGTATTTTTGACGTCGGTCGTTACTACTGTGCAGTATCTCTTCGTCCCCCATCTCCACCTGTCCCCCTGTATTGCTTCAGTTGCTGTATCTACTACCGCCTTTATGGCCTCGACGGTAGAACGTGATTTTCTGAAGCCGTACTGGTAGTTTGACAGGGCTCCGTTTTCCTCCGCCACCGCAAGCAGTCTGTCATAAATGATGGGTAGGTAGGTAGGTAGAAGTGGCGGTTCTGTAAAACAGAGACCCAATTAGCACAGTTGTCCCGCTTTGATACCACGACTCATGTGACCTTGGATGTTGATGTATGTTGGAGAGGGCAATCTAGAGCCAGCCTGTGGAGTTTAAGAAGAGGATTAGCTCATTTATGTTTTTACCCGAGACCTCCTCGAATGAATTATAGAAGCGTTTACCTAATGCTTGATGTCTAGCCCTGGCTAGTGCCGGACAAGTGCACATGTAGTGGATGATTGTTTCCTTTTCGGTGGCTATGTTGCAACTGCGACAGTGTGTATTATATGGGATACCTAGTTTGGCTGCGTGCCCTCCTATCGGCCAGTGTCCCGTGATTATCGCGATTATTCTGGCAATATCTTGGCGCGTTCTATTCGATAGGGCGGTCGTTTTGGTCTTGTTGTAGTTGGGCCACATCCTTCTGGATATGACGCAGTTCGTTAACCTAGACCATTAAATGATACGCTCTAGGATCTTTTCCAGCGTATCAAGCAGGCATATTGGGCGATACGATTATGGTTGTCCGGGCGGCTTATACCCTCTCTTCTATGCACCTTTGCATCGTTGTTAGAAGACGTCGGGTCTCGTCTTAACAGCCGCAACGAACGTTTGCTAATGCCAAATTGTGTACATCGTTGTCTCGTCGATGTTTATGGAATCTCTTGGACGTCCTCGGCCACAGCAGTGATATTCTCAGCTGAACGAGTAATATGGGGCCGGCCACTTCTTGTGACATCTCTAATGGACCTAGTTTGCATGAAACGTTAAGCCAAACGCTTAATTGTTCGCGCACATGGTGCAGGACAACGAGAAAAACGACGACAACTTCGACGACGCTTCTTTAAAACAACAGACCGGAAATTGGTCAAAAAAGCAGTAACAATAATTCCGCATTCTTCAAGTGTGTATCGCTTCATTGTTTGTTGTCAACATAAATGTCAAAGTACAATGACATTTGACGCCATTTGCAAGAACTATGGCACATTCACATTATGACATTACTTTTGCTCCACCTTGTATCTTCTCCTTTTTTTTTTTTTTTTTTAGTTTAAGTTTTTATTTTTTATAATTTGCGCGCACTTTGAGTGCGGTTATGAATACCTTTAACATGTTTCCACACAGTGCAACAATGGAAAGGATAGACAGAGAGAGAGAGAGAGAAAGATTTTGAAGTAGTGGTTCTTGAAGCTCAGTTGTTTATGCTTCAGAGATTATCCGGGGGTGGCGTCCATAACTGGGGAGATTTTTGTTATTTTTTGTCATTTGCTTCTGATTCACTGTACTTTTTTCGCTATAACCGATGTCAAGGGCAAATCACCATCAACAGAGCGAACAAATTTTCCAGCCGCATTTTTCCAGCTTTTGCCAGTGTTATGCCTTCGCAGTAGTGTTCACCCAAGCTTTCGCAAATGATCGGACTGATTTTATATATTTCATGAGAAATAAATAAATGCTTGCTGACATTAGGATTTGAACCATGAACCATTAGCGTGGCAATTGACGACGTTGCCACTACACCATTGCCACCCCTTTAAGCTTAAATAAAAAAAAAAAACAAAATCACGGTGTCGAGTTTGCAACAAGAGAGAAAGATAGAGAGACACGAAAATGTTTTGGTAGTGGTTTGAGTCTCTGGTGTTTAATTTCAATTCACAGCCAATGAATGGTGTCCACACTAAATGTGGTGACGTGCTAGCTTTTTTTTTCATTTGATTATAACTTACAGTCTAATGTTTTCATTTACCAGCGCATTTTGCTTTCCTAATAATAAATTGCCTATTCTTATGGTTATCGTTGCTCAAATCGACGATTTGTCACCATTGTCCTGCGTACAGAGACAAAACCAGTAAAACCCCGCCAGAAAGTAAAAGGTGCAATTCCACTTATAAAATCAAACAAAAAATACACCTCTGATCTTCGATGAAAGTTGAAATTTAAAACAAGTAAAGAAATGGTTATTTTCTAAAGGCAACTTAATTAGGTCGCCATCTTATCAACAGAATTCCAATCTTTTTTTATTATTTTTTATTTGTCTCTCCTTTAAGTGATGTCATCCGCGCACACATGTAGTAGGTGGTGGTACCCGTCTTCAAGTTCTAATCAAACAAATTATATTTCTTTCCATCTATGCCGCAAAGAACGATACAAGTTTCATAAGTCTTTGCTCGAACCAAAGTTATTCTTCTCAGCTGTGTCCACAAAACCAGAATAGATACAAAAAAAAATTGTTCACCTTTTCAAAACAAAAATCTAACTCTCGCTTCAATTAAAGACGTAGAAACGAAGTTTTATGACTCACAATACCTACATATTACTCTCTCTAGTCAAAAAAAAAAACAAAAAAAAAAAACTTGAGATACAGCTTCCATCTGTAACGCAGATGAAGTCTCTAATTCTAATCTTTCTTGTGCTCTCTCTGTAAGCTTTTCTCGCTTTACACACGTATCTCTGCTGCAAAACAAGATAAATTAAACCATCACACACCCTCCAGATCCAGGTGATAAATTTATCTAATCCTAAAAGTATTCGATTGTATCACCCCTCCTCGAAAAAAAAAAAACTGAAGACTTGTTTACCTATCCCCAGTGCACTTTGCGTACAAAAGAATTTTCCATAACAAATAGCCGTAGATACTTTAAGATACTTGACAGGTTAGGCTTAGATAAGCAGCAGCGGATCCATTGACTGGATGTATCCTCTCAGTTACACCTGTTGTGAACAGCGAGTTGTTTTTATGAATTGTTGTAGATACTAATACTACATGACGTCAGCTATCTGTGAAGAGAGTGAGAGATACATGGTCGTCGTTGAAACTGGCAGAGAAGAAAGCTTTTTTCCACTTTGATCGTCGTCGTCGTCGTCGTCGTCGTGTACTGATGGAGTCGATTCGAACGTGGTAAATGCCAGTCGTACAGGTGGGCTTCTCCAAGACAGGTGAACAGTGTTGTAGTGCGTTAATTCTTGCCTTCATTCGTGCTATAGAAAGCTTGAAAGATACAAACCAAAAATTATAAGAAAAAGGAAAAAAAAATTCCCCACGAGTGGTTCTGGTCGTAGATACAAAGATACATACTTGTACACTGGTGCGTCTGTTGTGGGCTGCCTCAACTTTAGTTGGCCAAGGTTGTTAATAGCACCATCGCCGTCGTCGTCTACTTTTACCAAAGAGAGAATACCGTGCGGAAAAAGAAAAGACTTGTGTCGAAAATCCCCTCGCCATCCAGAGGGAGTTCATCGTAGTACGCGGGCGCGCGCAGAGCCACAACATACACAAAATGATTTTTAATTGATTTTGTGGTCGCGTCAGTGAAAGTTCCACGATCCATCCATCGCGTAGCCGATCAATCGTTTCTCCGGCATCGGATTTTGTATTCCGTGTGCTGGTGTTATACCGCTAGATACAAGTGCAATTACCGTCGTGTTTTGGTGATTTATCCATTAAACTCACTGAAGTTGAGCAAAAAATAAAAATAAATAAAAGATACAACATCAAGTGAGAGAGCGAGAAGTGTGTGTAATTAAAGTTTTCCCTAGCTACGTTGCATTGTTTTCTTGCATCTGTATCTGCAATTCGTTGGAATTATATAATCTCTCGCGCAGTGAAGCCATTAGAATCTCTAGGAGAGCAGGCGTCATGTAATTAGTTTTCTTACGTTTCGTTTCTTGTATTGTCTTACGCAAGTGCTATAGTTTTCTCATGCTTCACACCTGATTTACACTTGCGCGCACTCAATAGTGCACACATTTCGAAAACAAGTTGCTCGAACAGTGCTTAAATAGCCTTCGTGAGGCGCTGCCATAACTAAAGAGTCGAGAGGAGGAGGAGTTTGCCATCAAAAAGAAGAAGAAAAAAAAAATCCAGAAATTCAGAATGAAGCCGACCGGTGGGAAGCCACTGGTGACAATCTGCACCTACCAGGTATGCCTTAGATACATTTAAAAAGAAATATTTGCATTTTTTCAAGTTGAAACTGCATTCTTTTGTCATGGATTTAGACACAACCACTGAATACCTAGCATGCAACATTTTGGCGATGTTTATCTTGGATGTTGGGAAATTCATCGTATTCGTGTGACCAAAAAGGGGGGTCTTGTGGGTTTAATTGACTAATTTCGGGCTAACCGAGATTGACAGATCTAGTAATGCGATTGAATGTAGCGTCTGAGAGAGGGGACTCTAGTATGAAGTCATTATTTGTTGACGAACTAAAGCGCTTTTTATGGATTCCCCTAATTGTAATCTGATTTTTCTGTGCATGTTTCGCAGAGTTTTGCAATTAATTACAAAGTTGACTAATTGTATGTAGTGAAGGTGGAGAAAGGCCTTTTCGACAGTAGTTGACTAATTGAGTACATATTAGCAAATATAGCTTAATCATCACAGGGGAAGTGAAGAGACAGTCACAAGATAGCCGTCTACAACTTATCTGATTCAGGGGTAAACAGTAAGCGATAAGACACCTTAGGTGTTGAAATGAGTTATTTGCCTTGGAATATTCTAGATACAAAACCATAGAAGGAAAATAAGAATATCATTGTTTTAGAAAAGACGTTCAGACTCAGATCTAACGACGTAGATACCTACTATTTCGTGAAATTAATTTCAAATCAATTACGCACCATACTGTTTGTTTTGTTGTTGAAAACTTTAAAGATGTCGTGTGTCAACGGATTGCCTTGTATGTTGATTGATGTATGACAGTACACAACACTCCTCTTGATATCTAGCACTTGAGGATTTGTCCTTGGGGTAGATGTCTAAAAAGGAGATTAGCAGCATCCCATTCCCATAGTGAGTTGGGCTCAGAAGTATGGCAGAGAGAATGAAGTTTTGTGCCGACTAGTGAGAGAAAGTACGATATTATACTTTCAGATTGAGTTCTGACTGGGGATCTAAACAGATAGACTAATGCATTTCAAACAGTATAGCTGGGATCTGTGCACTCAAAAGCAAATAATTATTTGACACTGCAGGCATACTAAAGGTCCCAGGACTTAGGTTATTGCAGACATTTGTATGTCTTATAAAAGGTGCTGCTAGAGAAAAGTCGTTTGCTTTTTTAAAGCTCGTGAGACCTTTCAACTCCAGGATTTTAAAATCTGTTTATGGGGAAACGAGGTTGATGCGCTGTCCGATTCCATCACACTAATTGTCTCCCTGTATCCTCATGCTGAAATCGTCATTACGGGCGATTTCAATATACACAATTCGGATTGGCTTCAACATTCTGGCTAGACAACACCCGAAGGAAGGTATGTTCAACTTTTCAGTGAGATAAACAATTTAACTCAGCGTGTTAATGAGTATACACGCACACCAGACATTGCAAGTCATTCTGCCAACACTCTGGACTTGTTTCTTACCTCACACCCTGATAAATACATCATTGATGTTTTAGCGCCTCTAGGCCGGTCTGACCACAACATCGTATCGGCTAAATTCTCGTACTCTGACCACTCAGTTAAAGAAAAAACCCCCAAAAGAAAAGTATGGCGTTACGAGAAAGCTAACTGGGATGGCATTAATAGTTTTTTTAGGAGTTTTAACTGGTCGCTATGCTTCCTCGATAGCGACATGGATGACGCCGCTGATATGATTACTGACACCATCCTCATAGGTATGGAAGCCTTTATTCCTAACAGAATTAAAAGCATCAAACTAAAGGCAAACTCGTGGTTTGACCAGAGCTGGAAAGAGGCTATCAGGTTGAAAGAGGTAAGTTTTCGGTCTTATACAGCCAACAAATCTGAGGAAAACCGAAAGAAGTTTAAACAATCCAGAAATGACTGCAATGCTCACATTCGATGTGTAAAATTCTTACATGACTAAAAATTGAGGCAAAAAACTCTGCAATGTTAGGCTGTCAACCTCCAGTTCTCCGTCAAATATTTCGCACTAAGCCTAAACACAAAAACACCAGTGACGCCATTATCATAGTTAAATTCGATTCTAAGCATGAGAAGGTGCTTATCTTTAAATCTATAGCCGATTTCCAAAAATCTAAGGGTAGGCAAATTTCCCTTAATGACGTGGGACTCAATTCATCGAAGCCTATTCACTGCCACGATTGTCTTTCACCTGAAAATCGATAAGTACTCCAACACACCGTGCAATTAACAAGACAGCGAAGGATTGAATCAACATTCATCTCTCGTGGGTGAATTTTCATCAAATGTCATAACAATTCCTATTCATTTTATATTTGCTGAGCTGGTTTTAAAGAAACAGAAATGTTTAATAGGATGCGTTTATAGACCAAATATGTCCAAAACTCTTCAGCCCTTTTTCACTGCACTAGAAGAAATCTCATGTAAATACGACAGCATCCTTATTGCTGGTGATTTTAACTGCAATCTGCTAGACGCCCATTTATCTCAACCGTTTATCAATGAAATAGCGGGATATAATCTTACTCCAGTCAATTCTACTGTCCCTACTCATTTTTTGGCTCAATCTCAATGATGCTTGATTTATTTATTGTCAATCAGCCAGAAAAAGTCGTCTTTTTTGACTAACTATCTGCCCCCGCCTTCTCCAAGCATAACATGATCTTTTTAACGTTTGACATCCGGCTTGACTCCTGTCCACAGATTGTATCTTTTTGGGATTTTAGAAGTGTTGATTGCAACAATCTGTCACTCAAATTACAGAGTGTACATTGGTATCTGATATATCAAATGTCATCAAGCATAGATCAGGTGGAGTTTCTTCAATATAATATAAGGCGTATCTTTAATGAATGTGTTCCATACAGATCAAAGTTACTGAGAAATCCTGGACGCCCATGGATCTCAGATACAATAGTCAATTGGATTAAGCTAAGGGGTCCCCGAATTATACTTGGTGTATAAAAATCTAAGAAACTCTGTAACAAATCTTATCTAAAAAGCGACGCGGAAATACCATATTTCTCAAAGAAATTGAATTATAAACTACCATCGAAAAAGCTTTGGAGAAATATAAGAGAATCGTGCACGGGAAAGATCCAAAATACAGCACCAAAATCTGTCGACGTAGATGAGCTAAACAAACTTTTTGCTGACATATCATCTGTATCTCCATCTGGAGTTTTGGATACAACGACTTCAGCAGCGAGCTCAGATATGCGAGCTACTCCTTTATACTTCTCCAGATGTGATGAAACTGATGTGGTTAAGGCAATTCTTAGTATAAAATCTAACGCAATGGGGTATGACAAAATACATCCTTTGTTTATAAAAATGATCCTTCCCAAAATTCTTCCTTTTATAACACATATTTATAATACAATTTTCCTTACATCTAATTTTCCGACTCAATGGAAACATGCGAAAGTCATACCCACTACAAAGAAGCGTTCATCACCTTCCGCTGCAGTGGAATAAAGGCCTGTAGCGATCCTTCCATATCTTTCAAAAGTCTTCGAAAGGTTAGCATTCTGGCAGATCTCTGCATTTATAAAGCGAAACAATCTCTTATGTACTCTACAGTCAGGGTTAAGAGAAAAACATAGCTGCGTTACTGCTTTGCTTAAGGTGACAGTTGATATCCGAGCTTCTATGAACGCCAAGAAAATCTCACTCCTAATACTTTCAGATTTTTTAAAAGCATTTGATACTGTCAATCATGCCAGCCTAGCTAATAAATTTCTGAACTCCTTCAGCTTCTCCGATTCGGCAGCAGGACTTATACACTCCTATTTGACTAACAGGAAACAAAGAGTCTTCGTGGATGATAAGATATCCTCTGCATTGCCATTGACAAGAGGAGTTCCACAAGGATCCATTCTGGGGCCACTCTTATTTTCAATATATATCAATGATCATCCAAGTGTTATTAAATTTAGTAATGTTCACATGTTTGCTGATGATGTTCAATTATACCTGGCGTCTCCTATTAATAGAATCAATTCTGCTGTTGAACATATTAATTATGATCTTATGCAAATATAGATGTGGGCTGCTAGTAATGGCTTAAGCTTGAACCCTAAAAAGTCATAGTGCATAGTTATTTATAAAAAAATCATTGACACCTTATCATTGACCCCTGTTAAACTTGCCTCATCTGCATTAACTTACGTTAATAAAGCAGTTAATCTAGGTATAGTCGTTGATCGTACGTTGAAGTGGGACGAACATATTAACAAAATTTGCTCTCGAATTTATGCACCCTGCGCACGTTATACCACTCACAATCGTATACACCTGTTTCCACTAGAGCTATGCTAGCTGAAACTCTAATTGTCCCATTGATAACTTATGGATGCGAACTCTTTCCTAAACGGGACTATGCTTCAAATCGGAAATTGAACGTAGCATTTAATAATGTGACTCGCTATGTATATGGTCTTAGGCGATATGATCATGTATCCACATATAAATGCAAAATATTGGGTTGCTCTCCCGATAACTACTTAGACTTTAGGTCGATTATGTTTCTTCACAAATTAATCACTTCAAAGGAACCTTCATACTTGTTCTCTAAGTTACAGCAAACTAATTCGTCGTGAGTAATGGGTTTTTTATTACCGAGATCAACGTCGGCCTCGTCACAAAATCAATTCTTTCATCACACTGTTAATTCTTGGAACTATTTACATATGGGTGTAAAGAGAAGCTATCATCTGAGAAACTTTCGGGGTATACTTTTAGAATATTTGCAGACATCGAGGTAGCTCATTTTTCTACTGAGTAAATGGGCAAAGAGAAAGACAAAGCCAATCTGCTTGCTGCTCACTTCGCAGCGAACTCCACCATGCCAGATAGTGCTTTTTCTCCGCCTGTACTTGAGAGCGTCAAATTTCCATGTACAGTTGCAGGAGTACTCAAAGGTCTTAACAAACAAATCCGCTGGTCCAGACGGTATCTCCCCCATAGTTCTGAAGAGGTGTTCTTCCACGCTGGCAGAACCTCTGCGTAAGCTTTTCTGTTTATCCTACTCTTTTGGGCTCTTTCCGAGTAGATGGAAAACTGCATTTGTCCAGCCCGTCCCTAGGTTAGGTTAGGTAAGTGGGCTGGTGTAGGGGGATAGAAAACCTCCACACTACACTCAGGTCAATATAGACCCATTGTGATACCCATGGGGGGAAAGGGGATAGAATAGAGAATCCCTTCCTCGTGGAAAAAGACCGTCTTTGTAAATATCCTAAAGAAAGTATTTAGTACTTACTGTTCCCGAGATACAAACCATCCAGAGGATTTGATGAAGCTTGCGATGTCATTTATTGGTCTGTTGGACAACTCTTCTAGATCCTCAAAGAAATGTTGTCCAAGGATCTTATTTCTCAAATGATAGCGGCCTGGCCAATGACAGAGAAAGTGGTCGGTGGCCTCCTGAGCCTCCTCGTCACCGCAGCCTCTACAAAGGTCTTCGTTAGTTACATGTAGTTTTTTTCATGTAGTACCGCATGGTATTATGCCCCGTAATGACTCCTATTAGAGTAGAGAGGGATTTTCTATGCCTCTGTATGAGTCTATTGGTTCTTACTCTGTCAAATGCAGGCCACAGCTTCCTCGTGGTGACACAAGTATCTAAAGAGGTCCACCTATTGTTAGCCTCCGTTAGGGCTTTGTTTCCTGCTTCGAGCTTAAGGGCGCAAGGCGGGATGTACACCGAGGGGTCGGATTGGTCCGAGTTTTTTTTTTGGCCAGTAAGATAGTACAACCCATGCCCGCGTGGCAACGACACTGCGACCTGAAAGATCTATTGTATCGGAGGGTTGGAGTTAATCTAACAGACGTACTACCTCCCTTATGAAAGTGAGTATATCCTTAGTAGCGGAGCATTTCAGTTCCACTGAAGTAAGTATCTCCTTGTGGAGAATACGTTTCCTTAACCAGTGTAGTGCCGGGCATTCACAAAGAATGTGTTTGGAGGTTTCATCCTCCTCTAAACAGAACCGACAGTCCTTCTTCAATGGCCAGTAAGATAGCTCACAAGCTTCTTGATGCTTTCCATATCTAAGTTAAGGATTTCCTTATAGGAGTAAGGCTTGATTAATCGTTTGGATTGTCTTAGACCTGGCCCACTAGTCCAGCGGTCTAGACGAAGTTTGTTTTCCTATTCGTTAATCAGCGTTGTAGCTGTCGCCCAATTGACGCCACAATAAGGTTCAGGACCTATGAACGCAGATTCTGAGCCAGCCCTAGCAAGCTCATCTGCAGATTCGTTGCCCACAATCCCTTGGTGTCCGGGTACCCAACCGAGTTTGGTCCGAGCTTAGTGCTGTGCCTCCTCTAGCCAGTTCATCGGCTTTCTCATTCCCTGGTATGCCTTCATGACCAGGGACCCAGCAGAGCTTTACCTCGTGCTGTGTTCCAAGAACCTTGAGCTCTACTCTACAACACTTTACAAGTTTCGATTTTATTTCTATAGCAGATATTGCTTTTATCGCCGCCTGGCTGTCGATGAAGAAGGTGATATCCTCTCGTGGTATTGCCCTCATCGCAGTCTCACGAGCTGCTATTGTAACTGCTAGGACTTCCGCCTGGAAAACGCTGCTGTAGTTCGGAAGCCGAGCTGACATGGAGAGACCAAGCGTTTCAGAGAAGATGCCTGCGCCTACACCTATTTCCAATTTGGATCCATCGGTGTAAACAGCTAAGGATCGCTCGTTAGGCATTCTGTCATTTTTCCAGTCTTCCCTGCTCGGATAGGTGCTAGAAAATGGTCTTGTGAAGTCTAGGTATGGCGTTAAGTAGTCTGTATTAGATACACTGCCTAGATATCTCTGCAGGATCGTGGTGTGACCCATTGCATTTGGTCTCTAGCTATCTGTTTGGCTTAATCTTACGGCACTATGAGCCGCCGATAATTGTATAAAGATGTCTAGCGGAAGCAGATTGAGAATGGGCTCGAGTCCTGCTGTAGGTGTCGTTCTCATCGCACTGATTGTGGCGATGCACGCTAGTCTTTGTACTTTTGTGATAGCAGCTAGGTTATTTATTTTCCAGGCTGCTTGCCACCATACGAGGCTGCCATACGTTAGTATTGGCCTTACTATAGCTGTATACATCCGTAGGGTGATTTTGGGGTTCGGCCCCCCAAGTCTTCCCGAATATTCTATTGCACGAGTAAAAAGCTATCGTGCTTTTTTTGACTCTTTCGTTGATGTTTAGTCTCCAGTTCAGTTTCCTATCGAGCACCAGGCCAAGGTATTTCGCACTACTGGAGATACTCAGGGGAGTACCCCTTATGGAAGATGTTACGAATTGTGGAATTATTCTTTTGTTAGTGAATAGTACTAACTCTGTTTTCTGGGGATTAACCGCTAGCCCACATCTCTCCGTCCAGGAGTCAATGATTTCCAGCGCCCCTTCGATTTGTTCGCTCAGGGTCTGGAGAAATTTACCTGTTGCTAGCAGCACAACATCGTCCGCATAGGCTATGGCCTTGACGCCGCTGTTTCTCAGTTTAAAAAGGACTTCGTTCAGAACAATTACCCACTGCAGTGGGGATATAACCCCTCCTTGAGGGGTGCCTCTTGAGGCATAGCCTTCAAGCTTTGTACCTCCGAGTTCAACTTTGATGTGTCTTTCCTTAAGCATATTGACGATCCATATTATCACGGAATTGTGAATATTAAGATTCGTTAGAGTTCTATTGACCGCGTCCGTTCTGACATTGTTAAAGGCTCCTTCAATGTCTAGGAAAGCGGCTAGTGTATATTCTTTGTTTTTCAGTGATTTTTCTACTGAGCCGACAACACAGTGCAGCGTTGTCTCTACGCTTTTTCCTTTCGTATATGTGGGCTGCGCTGGGGATATGTCACCTGGGCCTAGTTTACTGCGGATGTATATGTCAGCTAGTCTTTCAAAGGTCTTTAGGACAAAGGAGGTAAGGCTAATTGGCATAAAGTCCTTCGCAGTAGTGTGGCTTGCCTTACAGGCATTGGGTATGAAGACCACTTTCCATGATCTAGGTATATACCCCCACATGAGGCTGTTGAGGTACAGTTCTTTAAGTACCGGGATGATTGTGGTTATTGTTTTCTGTAGCATGATCGGGATAATCCCGTCAGCCCGTCCCTAAAAAAGGCGAATCTTCCTCCCAGTCCAATTACCGACCCATTGCACCTACGTCCCTTCTTTCCAAGGTCATGGAAACGCTGATAAATCGTCACCTTATGAAATATCTTGATTCACGAAAACACATCAATGACCGGCAGTATGGTTTTCGTAGCAACAGGTTCGCTGGTGATTTGATGGCATATCTCACCGAGAAGTGAAACCAATCTCTCCATCACTTCGGCGAAACAAAGATGGTTGCGCTCGATATTTCTAAGGCATTTGACAAAGTTTGGCATCAGTCTCTTTTGTCGAAAATGCATGCAGGATTCTCTTTTTCAATGGATTAAAAATTACTTTTCGGGCCGCTCAATACAGGTAGTCTTGGACGGCTTCAAGTCTGCAATTTGCCATATAAATGCTGGTGTTCCCCAGGGCTCCGTTTTGTCTCCGACTCTCTTTCTCCTTTTTATAAATTACCTCTTGTCTGCTACTTCTAATCCAATCCATTCCTTCGCTGATGACAGTACTCTCAGTTTTTCATATTCGTTCCCTAACTCACGTCCCTGCTCTTCGGCCGTAGAAGAGGAACGACAACGTATTACGCACATTAAATTCCGACCTGGACAGCATAATCAAATAGGGTTCAATCAATAGAATGGAATTTAATGCATCTAAAACACAATGCTGTCTTCTGTCTCTCAAGCGAAACCAAGGCCCTCAACCATTATTCTTGAATGGTATTGGCATCGCTGAATCCGAAATGTTTGACTTCTTCTTCTTCTTCCTTTTATCAGCGAGGTTATGATCCGAAAATAAGGGATCATAACCCTCCCACTTCACTGCATTTCTACTGATCCGCCTGTGGGGTTCCGAAATGTTTGCCATTCTCAGTATTTGCATCAGTAACCGTCTTCGATAGACTAATCACATATTCGAGGTCGCAAAAAATGCTACAAAATGTGTAGGATTCCTTAAGCGGTGCAAACAATATTTTACCCCGTCTGATCTGGCCTCCATCTTTAAGGCATTCATCCGCCCAAAGTTGGAATATAACGCCCACATCTGGCACCCAAGACCGTTCTGCACATTCTAGATAGGGTACACAATCGCTTGTTAAAACAGATAGGTGACAGAGACATTGTGAACTCCATAGTCTCACTTGAACATCGTAGAAATGTCTCGTGTCTTTCCTTTTTTAGTTTAGGGTTTTTTTCCGTTAAGGGTTTTTAGGGATGGCGATGGGTCCAACTTGGTGCCTAGTATTTTATGATAACCCCATAACCCTACTCAATCTAACCTAACCTAACCTTCCCTTTTTTATCGCTTTTTTATAAAAAAAAAAAATGCTCCAGCGAAAAAGCCAGTTGCATTCCTCCCCTTCAAACCCTCACCCGCAATACGCGTCGTGCTTCGAATGCACATCAGTTCACTCTCAAGCCCAACTTTGGACGTACTGCCAAATATAGGGATTCATTTATAAGCCAAACAACACGTTTGTGGAACGATCTACCAGGCTCTGTATGTCCCAATCATTACAACCTTCAAACATTTAAAGCCAACGCAAGCCGGCATCTCCTCTGTCTCTTTCCCCCCTTTTCCCATCCGCCCAGTCTTTGGACATCTAACGATCGCCCAATTAAACATATCTAGACCATCGGGCGAGTTTTGGAAAACTGTGCGGAGAGTCAAGTATCGTTGCTCGATCGTTAAAGGCATCGGAACTAAAGGACCACTTTAATAGGCTACTCAATACTCCGCAAATCTCATCAGCTTTTCAATATGCGGCACCCATGTTTTTTGACGAATACTTGGATACACCATTCTTGTTGCTTGAAATGCAAGAGGTCATCAAAAATTCAAAAGTCAAGAAAGCCCCAGGTGACGAACGCATCTCTTTTGAATTTTATAAAAATTGTTCGCCAGAATTTGTGGTTGCACTTACCACTGAGTTCAACCGCATATTCGAAACAGCTGATGTCCCTAAGAGCTTCAGGAAAGCGATAATCTTTCCGTTGAAGTTGTGAGGATGCATCCAATTACAGAGGAATCTCCTTTCTGAATGCTTCCGCTAAGTTGTTTAGTGCGTTGCTATATAATAGGATCTCACGATGGATAGAGGACAAAAAAGTGCCTCAATGCCCAAATGCCCATTATCCAGCACATTGGAAAATAACGGTGGTGGAGCCCATTCCAAAGATAAATAAAGATAACTCCAATACGGGAAATCTACGGTCGATAAGTCTCTTTCCGATCATCAGCAAGGTATTCGAGAAAGTGATCCACAGAGCATTGACTAAGTGGGTTGAGGACAGGCACGTAATTCCGGATAACCAATTCAGTTTCAAGGCGGGGTATGATACTATACACTCCACTTCGAAACTGGTATCGGATATCCAGTGAAATAAAAGCAAGAAGCAATGCACGGGTGCATGCCTGGTTGACTTGGAAAAGGCCTTCGATACCGTATGGATAGAGGGACTCTTCTACAAGTTGAGCCGGCTGGGCATAAGTAAACGAATACTATACATACTGTATGACATGCTCACCAGTAAGAAGTTCATTGTGAAAATGGCAATGGAACTTTTGAAGTAAAAAATGGTCTGAATTATCCTTTTCACTCAGGCCACTTGCTGGCCCATTTTGCGAATAAGGTATGTCCCTAAAAAATGGTCTGCAACAGGGTGCGGTTAATTCGCCGATCGTTTTCAATAGTTACATGAGGGATCTCATAGGTTCACTTCACCATGCCATAGCGTACGCAAACAACTTGGTCGCGTACAAGTCGGGGCCTAAGATCGAGGTCATTGCATTACTTTTGCAGCGTGACTTCGATAAGATTAAGAGATATTGCCACGACTGGAAGCTGAAAATTAACTTTCAGAAGTCGGAGACCGTGGGCGCCGTGGCGTAAGTGGTTAACCACCAACACACACCAAAAAGTTTTTTCACGGTCCACCTCTCGCGAGCGTCTGACAAACATCCGAGAGTATTATTGTCACGAAAAAGCTTCTTAAATCGCCGTTCGGATTCGGCATTAAACTGTAGGTTTGTCTGGGGCCTCTTGGGACACCAGAAAGAATTGGTGACAGTTCTCTATCGTGTGACAGCACGGGAAGCCACTTGCGAGTCGAAGTGTAGTCAGGTACCTTGGGGTCTGTCTAGATCAATATCTACATTTTAACAAACATATAGATGCTGCTCTGGCCAGAGCCAAAGTTGCTTTCGCCCTCACAAAGAGGGATAGATAACAGCCAACTCGATGCGAGGGTGAAGGTAATCTGCTACATGGCCCCCATTCGGCTTATGCTCGCATATCGGATAAGTTCGAAACTACAAGGGGGTGAAACAAGGATGCACCCTCAGTATGCTACTTTTGTTTTCACATTTGTAAAAGGCTTGGACATACAGATGAATGTATTTGGATGGCATACTTTCTAGTGTCCAGCTTCGTTCAAGAAGTGAACAAAAAACTTAGCTTAAGTTTCCCAAACATTTCTTTTTAGGAGCTAAACGTAACCACGTTCAGATATGCGGTATCGAATGAGTCAGTTGTTGGATTTTACTTTTTGTATTAATGAAGATTGATGGATTTTTCCTTTTGTATAATTACTCGCGATTTTGGTAGAAGACTGGGTCAGTAATCACATAGAAGTTGCTTCCACTTCTTAAAGAAAGTTCTTGAAATGGTTTTCCGATGGTATGTAGGTACATACGCGTGTGTGCCCTAGCCCAAGAAGCTTTGTTTGTGGAAGACAAATAGACCATCATCGGATATGGTATATTCAAAACGTATGCATCCAGTACGGACAGAATCGGTTAAAATCGATTAAAAATCTTTTCAGTTGTGAGCTCTTACAATCGGACAAAAAAATGTTTGCCGTCTAGTGTAATAAATCTGGTTTAACACTTAATGCTGAAGAATGTCAGTTAATTACCTTCTCCAAGAGAGAAACTAATGATAATTGCTACAAATCCAAGATTGATCAAACCTTTCAATCGTTTTACACCAATTAAATCTCTTTGTGATCACAAATTAGATTTTCTAACACCAGTAATTATTAGCTAGAATCACAAACATAAATGTAAGAACTACTCATAAACAGGCGATCAAATAAATTACATTTTTCCTGCATATGTTGCTTAAGGTGCACGGGAATGTAGTCCACCATTTCACCTCTACCTCTAATGCTAGTTGATATCAAATTATAAATAAAATAAAATAAAATTCTGTAGTTCCTAATTGAGAAGCATTTCTTCTATAAAATAACCGCCGCGCCGCTTACATTGATCGTACGTTGCCAGCGATAAACTGAAAATTAAATTTAAAAAATCAAATCTTTATTTTTACGACACAAGAACTCCTCCAAAACTGAAATTGCAGAGGCTCAGTTATTATAGAGCTTAAATCTTCGATGGTTGTTCAATCTTCTGAAATTTGTATCTTTTCCGAAAGTAGTTAGACTCTAGTATTCTAACTGCAATAGCTTTCGCACGGTCAATTATGATACATGGGTTCTTGTATAGTCTAGCTTAGGTTAGGTTAGGTTGATGGGTGCCTTGTGACAAAGAGTCACTGCTAACCCAGACCAACAGTACGGGTCCATTGTGCCCAATCATTTAACCCTGGAAACGCTGTAAAGAAAATCCGCCGTTAGAACCACCCAGAAAGTGATATGAATCTCAGGAGGTCCGCTAACTCAACACTACCCAAGTCCTCCAGCTCCGAGAAGAAGTAACTACCAAGAGTCGTCATTCTCCTGACGGATAGGGCAGCACAGTCATACAACAGGTGACGAACAGATTCAATTTCTTCTTCGTCCCTGCAACTTCTGCAATAGTCATTACGCAGCACACCGAGTCGCTCCGCGTGAACGCCAATGGCACAATGTCCGGTAATTATGCCAGAAACGACCCGTGCGTAATAACGACTAAGTTTTACCAGAGAGGTTGATCTCTTCTTGCTGTGGACCGGCCATAGCGCCCTGGCCGTTGCGCATGTTTCCAGATGAGCCCAGCGTCTGTTTGCTCGACCGGTGGCTTCATCCTCTATTTTTTTCCGCAAGAAACTGATTGGGGTTGCTACAGAGGGGAGGGCCTGCGATAAGTGCAGCGCCGACCCTTTGCTAACAAGCTCGTCAGTCCTTTCGTTACCTTCGATATCCATATGTCCTGGTATCCAGCAGAGGGCAAAATTACTCTCGCGTTTAATTTCAGCAGCCTGTATAATGGCTGTGACCTCGGCCTGGAAGGCGCAGCAGTCGTCGTTTATTCTAAAGGAGCGGTTTATTCCTAGGGATTCACAATAAACTCCGGCTCCAGTGCCAACGTCCATCTTAGAACCGTCAGTATAGAAAGCCAATTCCTTTTTCTTTATGGTTCTTCGATTCTTCCAGTATATTCTATCGGGAATTCTTGTAGTGAATCTCCTTTCGAATGCTAGCATCGGGTTCATGCGATCAGTTCCCGTCAAGCTGGTGATCCCCCATCGGGACAGAATGGAGGCATGACCGCAAAGGCTTGATGACCACAACTGGCCTTCTCTCAGTCTTACAGCGGTTTTAGCCGCCAGACTGCTGCAGTATATGTCAAGCGGAATGAAACTAAGCATGGTTTCCATTGCCGCTGTTGGTGTTGTTCTTATTGATCCCATGACTCCGATGCACGCCGCCCTCTGGATTTTGGTGAGGTTTGAAAGCAGGTATTGCTTCTCAACAAGATTGTTAAGTGTGTCGGTGGTTACGAGTATATCATTCCAACATGCTATGATTCTCTGCTTCAACTCAGCAACAGTTCTAATTTCTGGCTTTTCCTTATCATAGACATTTCTTGCAAGAATTGCCCAAAGATTCTCTATCGGGTTTAAATCCGGACTCAGCGCAGACCAGTCCAGTAATTGGATACCAAAGCCATGAAACCAATCCATAGTTGATCCTGCGGCGTGGATCGGGCATTATCCTGTTGGAAGATGATGTCTTGATCTTTAGCATGTATCATAGATGAGAATAGGTAATGTTCGGGCATATTTTGGTAATCAACAGCCTTGAGTCTTCTACTTAAAAATGCGATTTCCGACTTCAGGTTGGTTTTAAATGCTGAATAAATCATGACAGATCCACCACCACCCGCTCTTCCTGAAAGAATTTCTTATTGCGTCGCAAATCATGCCAGTAATAATTAAACCTATCAGACCCGTCCAAATTAAATTTTTTCTCATCACTAAAAATAACGTGAGTCGATATTTCTGGCTTTTGGACAAACTTTTCTGCAAATGACAGACGAGCAGTTTTGTGTACTGCTTTTAGGGGTGGTTGTAGTTGAAATTTTTTCATAAAGTTGCGTCAAATGCGCAGGTAAACATCTCTCGGAAGAGTGTCACCTAAACAAGCAAACCCCAGCCACTTGTATAAATTGCAAAGGAAAACATCCTGCGAACTATCGAGGTTGCGAAGTGGCGAAAGAGCTTCAAAAACACCGCGATACGCTAAAAAATTCGATGCATCCGAATATGAAACCAATCAAGAACAGACCCAAAATAGCTACGAAAAAAGCAGCGAAAGATAGAAAGTCCGTCAATATTAACTTAAGATCGGTTAATGATAAAAAATCCGAAAGTAATAGAGATAAGGTAACAGAAGCAAAATCGCCGAATATTGGCGTGCAGTCTTATGCTCAAGCGGCGAAGACAGTTAAGGATACGTACATGACCGACAACTCACGGGAGATCAAAGCAAGAAACCGTCCAAACTTTAATGTAAAGACTCATTCTCAAGTTGCGACATTGAAAAATAGTGATAGAGGTAGTTCAGAAGATCATGTATCCAATGTTTTTTCCCTAATTCTTGCGAAACTTGAAGAGCAATGCAAAACAAATAAACTAATTTTCGAGAGACTAGTTGCACTAGAAAACAACATTCATAACACGCGCACATCAACCAGAATATGAAAGAAACGCTTAAAATTCTTACTTGGAACGCTAACGGGCTCATACAAAGACTCGACGAGTTAGAAATATTTATGCGAGAGAAAGATATTGATATATGAAACTCATCTGACAAAGCAATCGAATGTTAAGATAAGGGGATATAGCGTGTATCACGCCTTCCACCCATCGGAAAGAGCCAGAGGCGGATCATCTTTGTTTATAAAAGAAAATATCGAACACTCAGCGGAAATAAAAATTTTATTAGAAGCAATGCAAGTAAGCACGGTACGCGTTAGAAATAGACATTTTGCTTTCAACATTTCGTCTATATATTGTCCACTGCGATGTAAACTTGAAGAAAGTGATTTCACAAACATCTTCAACTTCCTTAAACCAAATTTTATTATTGGTGGTGACTTCAACGCGAAACACCCCTTCTGGGGCTCAAGGTACGCCTCTCAGAAAGGTAGAAAGCTTTATAATGCGGGTATGCAATTCAGTTGTGATTTTTACTCGACGGGTAAACCAACATATTGGCCAACTGATAGAAATAAGATACCAGATCTGATTGATTTCTTTGTTGTTAAAGAAATATCTAGCAACTGTATAAAAGTTGAAGAAAGCTTTGATCTCTCCTCTGATCATTCTCCAATCATTATGACGATAAGCGAAGCTTTGATTAAAAGAGTAGGACCGGCCAGATTAACTGGCGCGAAAACTAATTGGGACGGCTTTAAAAAAGATATTGAAGCAAATATTGAGCTGAGCGTATCACTTAAAACGCCCTATGAACTTCAAGTTGAGGTAGATCGCTTCGTCGAAATCTTACAGGATGCCGCGTGGAAGAATACTCCCAAACTAAAGAGAACCCCGGCCAGTTACATTAAAATTTATCCGCAGGAAATAAAAGAGATGATTAAGGAGAAGAGAAAAGCGCGTAAAAGATGGCAACAAACTCGGGCTCCGCAACATAAAGCACATCTTAACCGTTTGTGCAACTCACTAAAAAGATCTATTAAAGACCTTAAGAATAATGAAATACAAACTTACCTAGAAAGCTTAACGGCAGAAAAAGTTTCTAACTATTCGCTTTGGAAGGCTATAAAAGGTATTAAAAAACCTCAAATTCAAGCCGCGCCAATTAGGAAAAATCAAGACGAATGGGCCAGGCATGATAAAGAGAAAGCGCAAGTTTTTGCCGCCCACCTGGAAGAAACTTTCAAACCGTTTGATGGACAAGCTCTTATTGAAAATATAAATACGTCGTATATAGACAATAGCGTAATAAGAAATGCAACGCTTACCGAACTTAAGGAAGAAATAAAGAAACTTAAACCTAAGAAAGCTCCTGGATACGACCTAATTACGGGAGAGGTTCTTAAAGCACTACCAAGAAAAGCTCTAATTAAGCTTCTGTTCATTATAAACGCCGCGATTAGACTAGAATATGTTCCCAGTCAATGGAAAGTCGCCGAAGTTATAATGGTCCTTAAGCCTGGAAAACCGCCGAATGAAAAAACCTCTTATAGACCGATTTCGCTTCTTTCAATTATATCCAAAGTGTTCGAGAGAATATTGGTTAGGCGAATACAGCCGGGTATAGAAGAAGGGCATCTTATCCCTGATCATCAATTCGGATTTAGAAGTAAGCATTCTACAGTTGAACAAATACATCGAATAACACATGTAATCGAAAAGTCACTTGAAGAAAAAAAGATTTGTTCAAGCGTATTCCTTGACGTCTCTCAAGCCTTTGACAAGGTCTGGCACGAAGGCTTAAAGTTTAAATTACGACAAGTTCTGCCAGAGCACCTATATAATATTTTGAAGAACTACCTTACGAATAGACTATTCCGCGTCAAATGTGGAAACGAATATTCAGATTTTAAGGAAATAATGGCTGGGGTGCCGCAAGGAAGCGTTCTTGGTCCAGTCTTATATCTATTATACACTCGTGATATACCGCAGGTAGAAGGCACTGAGCTAGCTACATTTGCCGACGACACTGCTATCTTGACAGTAGGTAAAAAGGTCGAAGATACTACAGAAAAACTGCAAGAAGCTTTGAATAGAGTAAATGAATGGACAAAGATTTGGCGAATCGCACTCAACGAGACCAAATCTGTTCATGTAAATTTTACTTATAAACAAATCTAGTACAATTTTTGTTTGCTTGAGAACTGCACGTCTCTAGTGATCATTCTCACTGCTGCCAACAAAGAACTCTCTCTTGGACTTCTGTCAACCTCCTTATATATTTGGCTCTCGCTTTCCAGACCAAGAACCCAATTTCCAATTCGCCGCTGGAATTCCCCCCGTTAAGAATCTGGAATGTTCTTGTACCTTCGAGTTGACAGCTTCGAGATGTTTCTCGGTTGTTTATGTTTCCGTGCCGGTTGTGCGCTCGCGTAACATTACCCCCTCCTTAGGACTCAAAGCTCCTGCTGAGTTCCACAAAGGTAGTAGAAGAACGCCAATCCGGAAAGCTTTTTCCTCTGCCAATTTTCCTGGACTTTCCTTCGACAGGTCTTGAAGTTGTTTGGTTATAGGATGAGTTGTCGGTGGGGGTTCACATCGCTTAGCCGCGCACACACGCCTGACGACTAGTTGTTGTGATAAGCATACAGCCTCTGCAAAGGTGCTTGCTCGCCTTACCATCTGTTGAGATTGGCTTGTGTCGACGGGGTTTCGAGTTAAGCCTAAACTTGCTGAAAGCTCGCTCCGTACACAAAACTCGACTGGAACAGCAATTTCTTTCTGCTCAGTGAACGTCGACCTGGCCACAGTTGCCTCTGCATGAGCTGGAAATATATCCGAAGACGTCGATCCCAAAAGCTTAATTTGTGTTTTCGCTGACAGGTGCGGTGGTCGATGACTATTGCAGCAGCGCTCGCTGAAGTTGGAACAGGAGTCCATTCGTCGTCGCTCGTTTACCTCTGGTGGTTGCCTTACTAATATTGTCGCTTGCAGTGACGGGTGGGTTACTGGATCAGGGAAACTATCTACCGGGCTTCGATGGCGGTGGTCTAGCTGGTCAGACTGCTTTAGGAGTAGTGCTTGGCGATCCCGAATCACTGATGGTTCCGCTTGATACTGCAATCGTAATTGCCTTTCGGCGTCCATACTCGTTCGGGGACGGCTGCTTTTCTCTTTCGTCTGATTATATAGATTCGCTACCGCCAGTGCGGAAGCTCTGCGGGGCTCTTCCTGATCACCCGTGTTCCAGCCAATTTGCGACTGACACGGGTTTTCCACTAGCATCACTTGGGGCGACGAATTGGCAGGTATTTCTGTGGTAAGTGCAACTTGGACTAATTTCCCCTTTAGTCCATCTAGCCTTCGTTCAAAACCATTTTGGAACTCCAGCATCTCCATCATCACCCTTTCCATGAGCTGGGTTTGCTTCCGGGTGACCTCCTCAAGTATTCGTCGTACTTCGTCGGCATTAATTTTTACGTGGTGGGAATTATGCTTAATTCTGTCCGCATAACCCGACATCTGACACCAATGTAACAAAAATCGCCGATCAAGCCGAATACGTTGAAAGTTGTGACGGATGATGGAGACAAAAAAACGAGAATTTTTCTGGTTCCCGAGAGGGTGAACTTCTTTTTTTATTCAGATAAATGATTGTACAAAAAAAACTAAATTTTCCACAAACAAATCTAGTACAATTTTTGTTTGCTTGAGAAATGCACGTCTCTAGTGATCATTCTCACTGCTGCCACCAAAGAACTCTCTCTTGGACTTCTGTCAACCTCCTTATATATTTGGCTCTCGCTTTCCAGACCAATAACCCAATTTCCAATTCGCCGCTGGAATTCCCCCCGTTAAGAATCTGGAATGTTCTTGTACCTTCGAGTTGACAGCTTCGAGATGTTTCTCGGTTGTTTATGTTTCCGTGCCGGTTGTGCGCTCGCGTAACAATATATAACAAACTGCTTTTATATAAGCAAGTGCTAAAGCCTGTATGGACATATGGTATACAACTCTGGGGTTGTACCAAAATAAGTAATATTAAAATTTTACAAACTTTTGAAAACAAAGTGCTAAGAGGTATTGTAAATGCGCCATGGTATATCAGAAATAGCGATATCCACAGAGACCTTGGCATTAAAACAATCGAAGACGAAATTCAAACCTACGCGAGAAAGCATAGAAGTCGACTAGAAAGTCACGTAAATATTACAGTCCTCCAACTTTTGGAAGAAAGAAATTTACTGCGCCGTCTACAAAGAACCAAACCTTTAGACGTCTAAACTGCGGAGCTGGCAGTAACTTCTAATGGGAAGGTGCCTGCAAAACGTCATTATTTCGCGAAACGAAAACTACTTGATAAGTCGAATACTTAGTTGTAGTAAAAATAAAAACAAGTCTGTTTTGAAGGGAGGTTTTTAGTGGGTAAGAATCCCACACTACTATGAGCACGCGCTGTCGATCCTCATAGTGTCTTGTTGAAGATTTTCACCTACCCTCGGAAAAAAAAAAAAAAAAATATCTAAATT
The DNA here is from genome assembly GCA_945910035.1 of Brachypalpus laphriformis. Classification (NCBI taxonomy): domain Eukaryota; kingdom Metazoa; phylum Arthropoda; class Insecta; order Diptera; family Syrphidae; genus Brachypalpus; species Brachypalpus laphriformis. The sequence continues at coordinate 17,614,710 of OX246753.1, read as the reverse complement.
ATCGGCACTTTCTAATTACCACTTGATCAAAAAGTTCCGATTTGAGTTCTGTTTTCTTTGTTAAGTTGGTACATCTGTTGTTGATATTCCCTCTAAATCTTAGCGTCATAGCTTGACATTTGCAAAAGTTACGTAGCCAAGAGTACATCTATCTCTGTGTGTGTTGGCGATTTTTTACAATTTTAGAAATGGATTTAAATTTGCAACAACGAACTTGTATTAAATTTTTCGTAAAAAACGGATTTAATGGTGCGCGAACGTTGGAAATGTTGGAAAAGTGGTTCGGCAACGATTCTCGAAAGAAAACGGTCGTTTACCAGTGGCACGAGCGGTTCAAAAGTGGTCGTGAGTCAATCGAAGATGATGAACGCAGTGGCAGACCATCGACATCGAAAACCGACGAAAACATTGATAAAGTAAAAGAAATGTTGGTCAATAACCGAAAATTAACCATCAGAGAGATAGCGGAGGACTTGAACATTGCCTATGGATCCGTCCAAGACATTTTGGTTAATGATTTGGGTTTCCGTCGTGTAGCAGCAAAGTTGGTGCCAAAAGACCTCAATTTCATGCAAAAAGGAGACCGTGTTGTCTGCGCAAAAGACATGATTTGCGAAGCTGAATCCGATCCCACATTCATCAAAAGGATCATTACTGGAGACGAGACGTGGGCTTATGAGTACGACACGCAATCCAGACATCAGGCAAGTGAATGGCGTTCACCAAATGAGCCGAGACCAAAAAACCACCTCGTTTTCAGTCAAAAAAGAAGGCAATGCTCACGGTTTTCATGGATTACAACGGTGTAGTGCATCATGAATTTTTGCCAGAAGGCCAGACAGTAAACAAAGAGTATTATTTGGGCGTTATGAGACGTTTGCGTGAAGCAATTCGCCGAAAGAGACCAGAATTGTGGGCAGAAAACTCGTGGATTTTGCACCATGATAACGCACCGTCGCACAGTGCCATCATTATTCGTAATTTTTTGACGAGAAATGCAACAAATACCATACAACAGCCACCGAATTCACCTGATTTGGCTCCCTGTGACTTCTTTCTGTTCAATCGAGTTAAAAAACCATTACGGGGAACGCGTTTCAGCAGCCGAGAGGAAGTAATGGAAACATCGCAGGAAGCACTGATGGACATACCGAAAACCGAATATAAAAAGTGTTTCGAAGATTGGGTCAAGCGCTGGCATAAGTGTGTTGCAGCCGATGGGGATTACTTTGAAGGGGACAATATAGATTTAGATGAATAAACTTTTTTTTTTTTAATTTTCTGAATAAATTCCGGGAACTTTTTGATCAAGGTGTCATCCAAGTGCCATCCAAGTGAAATCGCTCAACTGGTTTTGCGGAAGAGATTCCGGGGTTACAGATTTCACTTACGAGGGCAAGGTGAAAAGTTCTCGGCCTGAGGCAGAGATAGCATTCCAATCAGTAAAAATTTATGTTTCCTGCCGGGTGCTTTTCTCATTATTTCATATGACAAGTTCATTATTTCAACTTGTTCTCTCAAGTAGTTTGTTTACACGAATTTTTGCAGTAGATGTCTTGCGTGTTTTTCGTTAAAATGGATAAACTTGAATATCGTGCGCTCATAAAATTCTTCTTTTTGGATGGGTTAACCCCTAAGGAAATTCATCCAAAGCTGCTCCTTCCATGTCAACCGTTAAAAAGTGGGCAGCTGAATTTAAACGTGGTCGCACGTCCCTGGAAGATGACCCACGTGAAGGACGGCCAAAAACCGCAACCACACCCGAAACCATCGAAAAAGTGCATGATATCGTGTTGGACGATAGGCAAGTGAAAGTGAGTGAGATAGCTGAGGCTGTGTGTATATCGGAAGAGAAGGTGCGAAACATCTTGCACAAAAACTTAGGGATGCGAAACCTTTGCGCAAGATGGGTGCCGCATTTGCTGAATGCCGATCAAAAGCAAATGCGCAAACGGTTTTCGCGGCAATCTTTGGACCGATTTAATAGGGATTCGACCGATTTTGTGCGGCGATTGCAGCAGTCGAAGTAGTGGGTGGAAACCGGTGGTTCAGCGCCAAAGAAAGCGAAGTCGATCGCATCTGCCGGAAAGGTCATGGTCAGTGTGTTTTGGGATGCGAAAGGGATCCTGTTAATTGATTACCTTGCGAAAGGCAGAACAATTACAGGCGAATAATACTCCAACTTTCTTGATAAGCTGGTTTCCAAAATTCGCGAGAAGAGGCCTGGCTTCAAGAAGAAAAAAATCATCTTTCACCAGGACAATGCACCTGTACACAAGTCTGCGTTGGCGATGGGAAATCTGCGGGATTTGGGGTACGATTTGCTCGGCAATTTCCCCTATTCACCTGATTTGGCACCCTCAAACCTCTATCTGTTCCCAAAATTGAAGAAATTTGTTCCTGTGAAGCGCTTCGCATCCAATGCAGAAGTTGAGAGGGCCGTAGATGAATATTTTCACAGCCTTCCAGACTCTCACTTTTGAGAAGGAATACTGATGTTGGCGAAAAGCTGGACTAAGTGTGTTGAAGTCAAGGGAGATTATGTAGAAAAATAAAATCATTTTTGAACTGAAAATCGCAGTCTTTCATTGTCAAGCCGAGAATTTTTCACCTTGCCCTCGTATTAAAGACGCAATATCAATGAACGTTCCAAAGACATCGCGAGGCAGGCCTATAAGTAGCTGGATCACACAAATTCGACGACATCGGCATTTCATTGGGCTCAGTAACCGAGTGATCCCAAATCGGGAGGCCTGCCGATATTTTTTGAGGTCAAATAGGTACGGATCAGTAGTAATGCGGTGAAGTGGGAGGATTATGATCCCTTGTTTACGGATCATAACCTCATCGAAATAGGAAGAAGAAGAAGTATTTCATTGATAACTTGGTTCCATAACAGCGGAGAGATTAACCCTCCCAGTGGCGTACCTCTAGCGGTGGTTACTTGGAGTTGGTTGTTGCCGAGCTTGGTTTCTGCATTGTTGAGTATGCTCACAATCTAACTTATGACGTTGCGTTTAGCATGGGAATTTTCTAAAGGCCTTTTCACTGCAGAGATTTATACATTTTTGATTTGCCCCTAAATGTTTAGAAATGCGGCGAGTGTACATTCTTTGCTCGGCAGTGATTTTTCAATTGTGCATACGACGTCGTGAAGTGCCGTCTCGTCGCCTCTGCTTTTGGTGCATGCATGCTGTGTCGCAGATAGATCCCGGGGTAAAATCGTGCTGGAGATGTGTATTTCTATAAGTTTTTCTAATATTTTTAGAATGAAGGAGGTAAGACTTATGGGTCTGAAGTCTTTTGTAGTGGTATGGCTGGGTGTCCTAGCCTTTTGAGACTTACTAGTAAGATACTGCCATTTGGCAGGCAGATATCACGATCCTTAGACAGAAAAAATACTGTATTACATTGCGTCTACCTTGAAAACGAAAACACTCCAAATGGCGTAATTATCATTGTCGGCCTATCCAAAACTTTAAATTTAACATTTTAAAGCACGTAATGGGTATTGCATTCAACCTGGTGTTGTCATAGATACAAAACTAACTCACGTATCTAATTTGTAAGCCCTGACCGAAAATTATCAACAGATCTTTTCCAATGAAAACACTTAGATTAGATAAATTAATTCACAATAATAAACAATAATAGAAAAACAAAACCTAATTAGTTTCAATTTCAATAAATTTATCTAATCAAGTATTCCGTCGGAAAAAAAAAAGATAAATAAATAATTCTATCGCCTAAGGTCACCAATTGACCATCATTTGATCATTTGAGGTTTGCCAAGTAAGCGGGCGTTTAAAATTGCAATTGAATCTATAATTCCTGCCTCGATTAACCTCTCTGCATTCAAATACTAAATACTAATACATATTCGCTTGAGAATAATAAAGAACTGAATATTATTATAAGACTTTCGAGTGTGTCCTCGAACTTGATTTGAGATGATTTATTGATATATTCTGCCTGTCAAAGACTTATATTTCAGAAGTGAAAGAATCGTAAATATTGTTCCGTCTGACAGCGGTCTTTAACAACATTTTTTTTTTTTTATCTTTAACAAAGAAATAAATAAACGCTGAATTTATTTACCACTTCCCAGGTGTTATTAGGAATATTAGTAGCCCCTCACGCCCCTTATAAAGTTGATAAATGCGTTTTAGCTTACTTTTAATCTTCGCAGTGAATGTTTTTTTTTTTTAAATTTTGATTGATAACCAAAATATTTAGATAGATACCACGAACAATTAAGTATGCAGATTGCAGGAAGGTCAGATATCTATTATTATGCAGCTTTCATTCATAAGTCTTGGAATATTTTTATTTCATTTTCGTGCATGCATTGAGCCGATCAGTGGGAAATGTGAGACTTCTTGTCACTTTTAGTGGCCACGGCAAACCTGGAATTTGACGTTTTGATATTGTGAGTGATGAGGGGCGTAGACGTCAGAAAATTAGAAAAGTTTTAACTTCTAGGATATAGAAATTGAAAGGGAAATAGGAAAAATATTTTTCTGAACCTATCGTATTTCAGACTTTAGAAATAGTAGATAAGATTAACAAACTAAAGGGCGTATACTGCCCCGGCACTGATGACCTACCCGCTATAGTTCTTAAAAAATGCGTGATGTACTTAGTCCGACCCCTTACTACTCTATTCCGTCTATCTACAGGGTGCGCCATCTTTTATGTCGGTATGTAAACATTGAATATTTTTGGCATTTATCAACCTATTGACTTGAGTAGACATGCCCCGAGTTCATAAATGCAGGATGATTGCAGTACTGTCGAATCGGAAAAGCCTAAAGTATAAATATTTTGAAATCTACCACATCTATCAATTCAGTATGCATCTCTTTGTGAAATTACTGCATTATATTTGCCATAAATACAAATACGAATCATTTAATACTAAATTTGTCCGATTTAGAACATTACCAATTCAGCAGTACTGCAAATACTGCATTTATTTACTCGGCGATGTTTTAGAAACGTCAATTCAGTACAATTTTAACCATGAATCACTTCACACCGAAACAACGTGCCGAAATAGTCGTTCAGTTGTGTCAACTCGACGTGCATATCGTCGAAAATACCGTGGACAACAAGCATCGGCTGATAACATTATTTGTCGTTTGGTGTCAAATTTTGTTGAGTACGGGACAGTGGGAGATCGTCAACATGCTGTTCATCAACACCCAAGACGTTCCGATGAACTGGTTGAAGCGGTAAGAGAGAGTGTTGCCGAGAACCCACATGTGTTGTATCGTCACCGCGCTCAGCATTTTGGCATTTGTTTCCGTATAAAGTGCAATTGACTCAAATAATATTGCCGACAGACCGTCCACGTCTGTTGGAATACGGCCAAACAGTCGCTCGAATGGTTGACACAGAACCTGATTTTTGGAAGCAAATTTTGATGACCGACGAGGCCCATTTCACACTCTCTGGCGCAGTTAACAAGCAAAATTGCCGCATTTGGGGAACGGGGAATCCACACGAGATCCATGGAACACCATTGCAAAAACTGACTGTTTGGGCCGGCGTTTGCCCCAAAACCATCATTGGGCCATTTTTCTTCGGAGAAGGAAAAATAGTCAATGGGAATCGATATCGGTGGATGTTGGTTCATTATGTCTGCCCACAAATGTATGAAAAACGTCTGCACGATTACTGTTTTCAACAAGGCCGTGCGCTATGCCTGCAAATCAAACAATGCAGTTTCTGCAACGAAAATTCCCTGGACGTGTGCTCTCAAAAACCGGCGCCATTGACTGGTCACCCAGATCTCCTGATTTGACCTCTCCGGGCTTCTTTTTGTGGGGTTATTTGAAAAGCAAAGTGTACGCCAGCAAGCCTCAGACCATTGACGATCTCAAGGCAAACATTCGTGCCGAAATCATCGCTATACCACCCGAAATGCTCGAAATAGTGATAGAAAACGCAGCAAAAAGGGTACATTTTGGTTTGGTCAATCAATAGAGGCGGCCACTTGATTGATGTTTTATTCAAAAACTAGTCCAAATAAATTGTAAAGGACCAAATTAAATAAAAATACCTCATAATATTTGGCGCAACAGCTCTTTAAAGTGCCAGGGCCTAGCTTCTCGCAACCACTCATGTTGTGTGCGTTATATTTTTCACACGAATGGAAGGGACCTACAGTTTAATGCCGAATCCGAACGGTGATTTGAGAAGCTTTTTCGCGACAACAATACTCTCGGATGTTTGTCAGACGCTCGCGAGAGATGGGACCGTGAAAAAGCTTTTTTGTGTTTTCTGGGATTCGAACTTGGAACCTCATGCGTAGTGATCCGACACACTAACCACTTACGCCACGGCGCCCACCTCGTATATGGGAATCGCCTTTATTTTTTTTTTAAGTTATTCAATATTCATATACCGACATAAAAGATGGCGCACCCTGTGTTTCGCACGGAGTTTTCCCCGAAATCTGGAAAAATTCGTACATAATCCCCACACACAAAAAAGTTTGTAAAAGTGAAATATCCAACTACCGGCCCATCGCTAAATTGTCCTGCATACCTAAGCTCTTTGAAAGCATCGTCTATGACACCATTTTTTTCCATTGCAAGACTATCATTTCCCCGAACCAGCATGAATTATTTTAAGGACAGATCAACTACCACTAACCTTACCGAGTTTGTATCTAGCACTCTGTGTGTTTTGGAAGATGGTTATGAAGTCGACGTAGTTGCCACCGACTTCAGCAAAACCTTCGATAAAATTTCGTATCAAATCATTCTCCTCAAACTAAAAGCTCTTGGTTTTCAATCGGGGTTCATCTCATGTATTAGATCTTACTTGGAAAAATGCTGTATGAAATCCTCTTCAGCTCTTCAAGTTCTGATCCCCACATCGGGAGCCCCTCAAGGCAGCCATCTTGGTCCAATGATAATTAACGACGTCGACTGTATCATCGTGGGCGCCGTGGTGTAAGTGGTTAGTGTGTCGGATCACTACGCATGAGGTTCCAAGTTCGAATCTCAGAAAACACCAAAAAGTTTTTTTCACGGTTCCACCTCTCGCGAGCGTCTGACAAACATCCGAGAGTATTGTTATCACGAAAAAGCTTCTCAAATCGCCGTTCGGATTCGGCATAAAACTGTAAGTCCCTTCCATTCGTGTGAAAAATATAACGCACACAACATGAGTGGTTGCGAGAAGCTAGGCCCTGGCACTTTAAAGAGCTGTTGCGCCAAACATTTATTTATTTATGACTGTATCATCAATGATTTCAATCTTTCTATATATGCTGACGATATGAAAATCTTCAGACCGATATCATCCCATGCCGAATCTCTCTCACTGCAAGATGATCTGAACCGTTTTTCAGTCTGGGGTCGTAGTAATTTTTTAGAGCTCAATGTCAGCAAGTGCCAAGCTATTACATTTTCTTGTAAGCGTATCCGACCATCCGCTAGAGTCTACTCCATTTCCGTTGAGCCTATCCCCTCTGTCTCTTCACTGCGCGATTGGGGCGTTATCTGTGATAGGGAACTCAACTTCCGTTCTCATATCGATAACAATATCAACAGAGCTAACTCTGCGCTAGATTTCGTTAAGCGATGTTTTAAGGAATTCTCAAACTCTTACGTTACAAAATCCTTATACATCACATTCGTCAGACCCCTCCTTGATTATGCTTGCCTGGTATGGTCGCCCTACTACGAAATCCATATCTTGCGAATCGATGCTTTTCACCGTAGTTTTATCCGCTTTGCTTAATTAGTCTTGCTTGGACTGGTAGCTACAACTTACCCCCATATACGGACCGTTTGAAACTATTCAATTTACTGTCTCTCGATAAACGTCGTGAAGCTGGTGACATCTTGTTTATTCAGCAGATATTGGATGGTAACATTGATTGCGCTACTGCATATGATTTCTTTTAACACCAACCCACGTAACCTCAGGTCCTCACCCTTCTTTCGTCTTACTTCTCATCGTACCAATTATGGATATCATGAACCAGCTAATCTCATGCAAACTGAGAACCTAAGAAACGGTCTTCATTCCTCCTCCTGACCCAACAACCCTTTATGTTTAAGTTCTAAGCCCTAAATATGTGGACCCTTTGGGGCCCAAAAAAAAAATTGATAAAGTTAGGTTAAGTGCCCCTTTGTTAGTTTTAAGTCACCTTTAAGCTCTTGCTTGTATTAAACTTCAATAAATAAGTAAATATCTAATACAATCGAGTTTTCTAAAAACGGGTATAACCGACAACATAATTCGAAACCTGCTTAACATCTGCTAGCCGGTTTTATTATTTTTGATATTCTTTCACATGTTTCAGTACAGAAGTTCAAGGTAGTTCAAGACTGGATTTTAACTAAATTAAGAATTGACAAGTCGTCATGTTAGAACCTTAACTCAACTGACATAATGCGAGACTAAGTTGCTCTGGTGTTTTCCGCATTTAATTAATTTATGGTGTGAACCCCTTCAATCACGACGCATCAATTAAATATTTATAAGTCTATCATTAGTCACTTATAGTTTATCGCGTCGGGAGATTATTGTATGTATAATCAGATCGCCCTCATTCGAAACAATTGACTTCGCTTGATAATAAACAGGCAATTATTCATTTAGAGTATATCACAATGAATTATGTTTTATTAATACTGGAAGTAAGCGTGCTGACCTGGGATTGTATATGAATGGAAGCCCTACATATTTGGCAGCTGATCAAACTTGATTGCAAATGTTTTGACAATTGAATGACATTAATGGTGACAGTTGCTCCGAATGTCTAAATTGGAACAATACTAAGTATATTCGCGTGCACAATCTAATGCAGTTTAAGGAGCTTTAAAGTTCTCTTAAGTGCTCGAAGTGTATTCGCGTATTGAGCGAACATGACAGATAAAGAGAAAAATTGAGAAGTAACGAGTAGCGAGTATTTTCTCTCTGTGCTTGATTGTGCTCGAAGAATTTCTGCCGGCACTAACGTACAAACTGCCAAGTGGAATCAGCTGATTGAAATGAGTCGAAGAGTTTTTGATTCCATTTCAAAAAGTCAATAGGCATAAGAAATGGATGCAAAGAACCTTGAAGAAAATGCTGTAATGTGTGAGTGCTCTCCCAAAATATTCCTTTTTAACTTAATATGCATCAGTTGGTATTCACACGAGTTGGGTTGAGTTGGGTGGCTATCCACGCTCAGTAGGGACACACTTAGACCAGAAGAAGGTCCATTGTGATACCACTATGAGAATGGGACAGGGGGCAGGGCAACCGATTTCGGTGTGAACCCATGCCGAAAAAAGTATCATTCGATTACTTACTTACTTAAAGGGCTCCCAACACTTGGAGACTCTTTAACTGAGACACGATGCCTTCTATCCTCTGCGATCTAGGGCATGCTGCTTTCAGTTATAAAGACCAAGTTTTCTGGCATCCGCGACAGCTTGGTCTTTATACCGGCAGTTCGGCCTTTTTTGCCGTCTCGAACCTGGGGACTGAAATTCGAAGATTCTCTTGGCTGGAGCGTTGTTGTCCATTCGCTCAATGTGGCCGAGGTAATGTAGTCGACGTGTCTTGGCTTTTTGGACTGCATCCACAATCCTGGTACAACTCATAGAGTTCGCGGTTGTATCTTCTCCTCCATTCGCCTTCCTCGCATGTGGGACCTAATATCTGACGAAGCATTTTCCGCTCGAAGGTACCCAATATTTGCTCTGCTTTCTTACTTATCGTCCACCACTCGGCGCCATAAAGCAAGATTGGTAAGATGAGCGTTCTATAGAGCATTAATTTGGTCCATCGAGTTAAGAGTTTTGAACTCAGTTGTTTTGCCAAACCGAAGTACCAGCGGTTTGCTAAGGTTATTCTTCGTCGGATCTCCACGAAGGTGTCATTTGTGGGATTTATGTTTGCTCCAAGGAAAGTAAACTCCTTAACTACATCGAAGTTGTAGTCATCAATAGTGACGTTCTGTCCAGCATTTTTTGTTTGCTGACAACATGTACTTAGTCTTTTCCTCATTTACTTCAAGACCTACTCGTTTCACCTGCACTTTAGTTGCCGTAAACGCCTCTACAACGGCTTGCCGGGATCTTCCGATGATGTCAATATCGTCCGCGTATCCCAGCTGGATCTATGAAAGATAGTGTCTTCCGTGCTTACACCTGCCCTATGCACTATCTGTTTCATCACAATATTGAAAAAGTCACATGACAGCACATTTCCTTGCCGGAACCCGGTGCATGTTTGGAAATGTTCAGAAGACCTGTTTCCAAGTTGCACAGAACATCGCTTGTTTTCCAGCGTTACGCGACACATCTGGATAAGTTTTGACGACAGAGTTCAAGACGATTGATGCGGTCATAAGCGGCTTTAAAGTCGATGAAAAGGTGGTGAGTTTCGACTTGATATTCGTTGGTCTTTTCCATGATTTGCTTTGGTTTGAAAATTTAGTCTTTTGTCGATCTGTCGGGCCGGAAGCCACACTGGTACTGGCCGATTAGTGTGTTGCAGAAAGGTTTTAGACGTTCACACAATACGTTGGATAGGATCTTATATGCAACATTTAGCAGCGATATGCCTCAATAGTTCAAACAAGACAAGGATCGCCTTTTTTTGAAGATGGGGCATATAGAGCATATAGAGCATATATGGTTTTTCTTCTCAAGACCGATATGACAGGACAGGTGGACAGAATGTGTGTCATGGTTTCCTACTCTTCCTCGTCTCTGCAGCTTCTACAGAAATCGTTGAAGGGAGCACAAAGTCTTCTGACATGTCTGCCCACCAGACAATGCCGCAATTATTTTTCTCAGATTTGTCCTATTAATGGAAATAAGTCTACTGGTTTTCCTATAATCCAGCTTTGGCCAGTTTTGTTTAGAAGAGAGACATGTACTGATGTTGTTCCACCTACTGTTTGCCATTCTAATGGCTGCAGTATCTAATTGGAATTTTATCGATTTAATAGGTGCTGACGGTTCCCCCTATTGTGAGGGGGGCTCCGGTCTGCACCCTCCTTAGCTAGTTCGTCCACCTTGCAATTGCCTTGAATATCACTGAGGCATGGAACCTAGCACAGGATTACGTCGCACTTGACAGCGATCTCGCTAAGAGATCCGCGGCATTGCTTTACCAACTTGGATCGATCTGTTGGCGATTTCAAGGCTTTTATCGCAGCATATGTAGAAAACAATAGCGCTGCACTTTATCGAGTTAATTGAAAACCACGTCGCGGCTTCTCGGACTGCTGTGACTTCTGCTTGAAATATTCTTCAGTGGTTCCGCAGTTGTGTAGTGATATAGATATCCAGTGCACTGAAGTAAACTCCCGCACCTGTTCCAGACGCGCTCTTGGATCCATCTGTGTAAATCTCTATCGCAAATTCATTTAGAATATCTCCCGATTCCCAAGCACTTCTGCTAGGAATCCTGTTATTATACTTGACGTTAAAGTCCAAATAGGGGACAATGTAGTCCGAATTACTAGGAATAGTGTTATGGCCGTTTAGGATGCTTCACACGAGTTTAACTTGTTCATTATGATTTTTTTTAGTAACAGTTGGCTCGGCATGGCTCGAAATGGCTCACTTTAGTGACAAAGATCTTACAGTACCAACACTCACCACGGTACATTGTGATACCAATACAATAGCGGAGGATCTGTCACCTGATACAAGCAAAACCGGACACTCGCAGAGAAAACGTTGGACAGTGTCGTCGCCCTCTCCATAAGCGGCGTAGACAAGCACATTAAGATGCTTAGCGAAAGTGACCTTTCAAGACGCCAAAAAGTTGTCTGCAGTCTTTTCTGCTAAGAGACAGCAAGAATGAAGCTGATTTCTTATAAACATCCAGGAGTATTCGTTTGGTCAACCTACATCCTGAAGAGTCATGCCACATACAATTGTGTTCGTAAGAAGCCCTATCGTCAATGGAAACCCTAATTGAGGACGTAGGGAGACCCAACGCAGGCTAGGTGCTGAGAAAACCTCCTCTGAGCAATCTCATGGGAGATAGTGTTCTCCAGGATCCGAATGTGACAATGGAGCCAGATTAGAGACAGAGAATTCAGTTTTGCGACCGAGTTCAAAGAGTTTTTACATTCACGAACTATTTTGGAAGTGGTTAAAGGGTTAAACCAGGCCTTAAGCGCAACCTGACTGTCACTACAGATGCAAATACTTTGACCCTTCCATCTGTTCTTCACAACATAGTTCATGGCCATAAGGATTCCATAAGTTTCCGCTGGGAAAACAGACTCATATTTGCCTAATGAGAAGTGAAGTCTAATGTTGTCGTCTTTCACCCTTGACTGTTTTTGGAACCATCCGTAAAAATACGACTGCATTCCATTCCTGCCTCAGACTCTGGCCGAAGGTAGTCCTTAATACGAGGAAAGTCGACTTTAAATTTACGCAACAGTCGGAGTTCTAGTGTCATTACATCATACGGCATATCCATGAGACCGAAGTGGTAGCATAAGTGTCACACAGGGTCATCAAAAATCCAGTGTGGATTATACCTTGAACCACCCCGCCTAAAACGATGAAAGGCTTTGATAGTGCAGCCCATGATATAAGTATCAGGAGGAGGTAAGTTCAACTTAGCATCTAGAGCAGAGTCAGGCATACTCGGAAAAGATCCCGTGCAACCGGACTCATAAGAAATTGTCTGACCAGTCTAAGCAATTAAGCATTATATGATACTATACTCGTAGATGGATATTCTTAATGGAACTCTCTTTTTGCTGATATCTCTTAGATATGCCCTAAGTTTCCTTGATGAGCGAATTAAGGTATCCTGCAGCGTACTTGTTTTGCATTTACGTTTTCGAAAGTTATGGATGCAGGCTGCATTAGAAGCAACCTCACTTAGACTAACAAAGGTAAGTGTAGTATGATTTCTTCGTCCATGCAGTCGTTTGCGACGAGACCTAGCCTGATGGCATGCCTTCTAATGAAGCAGTGCCCTGTAATGACACCTGTTATAGTTGTAATGAACGCTCTCTTCTGTCTAATAGGACAATCCGAGCGCTTTTGATTCAGCTTGGGCCGAATCTGTCTAGCGATGAGGCACGTAGTGCCGTTTGCCCATCTGCGGTCGGTTACGTTGATAGTGTTGAGCTTACGCAGCAGGTTAACTGTAGTGAGAGGCATACAGGGCTAGAGGCATACAGGGCTAGCGCCCTGCCTGGTCAGTTCGTCGGCCATGCAATTCCCTGGAATGTCTCTGTGTCCCGGCACCCAAATAAGGTGAATATTGAATTGCTTACTTATCTCGTTAAGAGACATGCGACGCTTTATGGCAGTTTTTGAATTGAAGGTGACGCATTCCAGGGATGTGGTCGCAACTTGACTCAGTAAGAATGATGATGTCCCGATTAGAGGCGAGCTCCGCAGGCGGATCAGTAGAAATGTGGTGAAATGGGAGGGTTATGATCCCTTGTTTTCGGATCATAATCTTGCCGAAGAAAGAAGAAGAAGGTGATATCCGAACTAGATATCACATTGTACCTTATCCGTGATTGGGCTTCCTTTATCACCATAATCTTCATCTGCAGTGATTAGGAAAGCGGAAAGAGATGGTTATGTTAAGAGAAGACACCCTCTCCTATTCCCAATTCTACTTTTGAACCATCAGTGTAAAGGCATATGTATCCCTCTTGCAACCCCAGAATTCACTCCTAATCAAGTCTGGAGGAGATGCGGGTATCAATTTGTTTGTCGAACAGAGTTTTGGGAGTATGTTCTCGTAGTCGCTGTCCTGTAGAAAGAATTCGAAATCATTAAGAATAGAGGAGTGTTCGGTACTTAGACTAGACCACTGAGCTAGGCTTCATGCGAGCGACTACACGAACTGCCACTTGTTTGCTATAGATGTTCAAGGGTGGTAAGTAAAACAGAATGTCTAGACTCACTTTTGGTTTGGTTCTTAGTGGTGTACTGATGGATACGGCCAGCTTTCTCCAATGCTGTACACCAGACGATTATGCCACACGTTAGTATATGCCTGATGACAGGTACATAGGGCCAGTATGTAATTTGTGGCTGTACTCCACATTTTTTTTTACTGCTCTCTTACAGCAGTATATACTCGTAGTTGTAGTGGCTTTCTTAACGCGTACGAAGATATTGGGTTTGCAGCTAAGTTTCTTGTTGAGAATCTTGTCAACTAGTGTCAGACTAGTGCCACATAGTTTTGGAAGATTAAAATGCGGAATTTTGTACTCCCATGTTTAGAGGGTCAGTTCTGTTTTACGATTTAAATTTACGATTTTAAATTACGATTTATTGGTTTATTTTGTAAGCACTTTTTGGTTGCTACTTAACTTTTGTTGTACCTCGCTTTAGGGGGTTTACGCTTGTTTACAGTTGTTTTTTGTAGACCAGATCCTTCCAGTCCATAGTCCATTTAGAGAGCTTAAAGACGGCGTATTGAGGTGTTTTACCGAGACAGCTATAGCATTGTCGGCCATATAAGCAATTACCTTACAGCCTTCCCCTTCCATGATTAGAAGCACTGCTAGATTCCAAAGAAGGGGAGAAAGCACACTACAGCTCCTACAGAAGTCGTTAGAAAAGAGGCTTAGTCTTTTGGCATCTTCTTCTTCTTCTTCCTTTTTATCAACGAGGTTATGATCCGAAAACAAGGGATCACAACCCTCCCACTTCCGCCTGTGGGGTTCGCCTGTGGGCTTAGTCTTTTGGCATGGTGGCCTATAAGACCGTGTCCAGTGTGGACACCGATAACGCAGCTGATCTGTGATCATTTTAGCTTAAACAACTCGGCGCTACGTTTCTGGTCCAGCTTAGGCCAGATGTATCTCGAAATACGACACGTTGAGCCGTTCTCTCATATATGGTTAGTCTTGCTAATAGCGTTCAGCCTTAGTAAGTGCGAGGGGCATATCCTGGGCTTGCCTATTAGGATGAATCCATAAAGTTGTACTCTACTTGGCGAGCTCATCTGCCCTACAGTTTCCCGGAATGTCCCTGTGGCCTGGTATCCAGGTGGATGTTATCCAGGGACTTGATTGCCGTTTCAGTGGGAATGCTAATATCACTGACAGGTAGTAAATTACATTTAAGCCAGGACTGGGCTTCTTTAATCGCCATGATCTCCATCAAAAAAATGCTACAGTGATGTGGGAGGCGGAAAGAGATGCTTAGGTTGATCTTTTTGGGAAAACTTCACAACCTCCCCCACGTTTGGTCTTAGAGCCATCTGAAGTGAACCGAACTACCTTCTACAGGGGGAGAGTTGTCCCATTCATCACGTTAGGGGATTACTTTCTAGAGTCTCAAGATTTCCAATTCATTTGAGTTTGACTCTGACCTCTGAACACCCAATATGGAAGCTAAGCTTTTTCACCAAACGCTACGGATGCCAGGAATACTATTCAAGCTTAGTTTCCTTGGATGATGTAGCATACTCGGAGTTCGATATTAATAACATGCTACGTATGTTTGTCTATTTAACTGGAAACCAGTTATTCCTGCCTTCTGGCTGGTGGGGGAATTTTTATTTCATGGGATTCTGCTAATATTAGTATTTGTCAGAATTTATTTTAATAATTCTTTCTCACGACCCTCCCCTCGGCCAATCAGAGATTATGATATCACGTAAGCAGCAGTCATCACACCTCGCCAAGTACTTGGAAATTCATCACCGCAAATGCACCGTAAAGTTCAAGGTTAGCACAAAGCATTTAGCAGCTTGTATGTGCTTTTATTTAATTTAACGATTTTCGTTTTTTTTATTTCTCATTTGTTTATCATGAATGTTAGAAACAATTATCGAACTCTCAAGTCGCGGATGTTCGTCTTGCTGAGAAGTATCTTTTTGAAGTGAAATGACATCACTCCTCCACAACACAATTTTTTTACTTAATAACACGTTTAAAATCTCCATTGGTATGTCATGTATCTTTTTACCTGTTGTTCTATCATCCAACTATACCCGGAGGCTATCTTCGAATTTTAATCTACGCTAACAATATTGTAATGCATGAGCGGTATTCATTTCGACTTTGAGAAAATACATTTCAATGTACCTAGGTACGAGTATCTAAGTATCTCTACTGTTCAAACTATTCAGGGAGAGAGTTAACAAAAAAAAATAAATAAAACTAAACACCACATCTATAAATCGCATTTTAAATTTGAAACGTGACTAATGGCGGCGAACGAATTGTTATCACACCTGTGTGTGGGTTGTACGGTACGTGAAAAATGATAAAATTTTTCTGAAGAAAATAACAATAAAAGCGAAGTTTAATTGCAACAAGTGCGACGTGTAACACTTTAAATTACTGGTGATGTGTTTTTTGTGTTATAGGAGACACACTCCTACATATAGTCGTATCTGTGAACTTTTACATTGGCCCGGAGGGTCTGGGGCACTGATAATTAGATACTTCTAGCAGATATTCGTTCATTAGTGCTAAAAATTGGTTGGGTATACCGCTGTATACCGATTCTTAAGTTGTTTATACACTTGGAACCAATTAGAATGTTATAACAAACAGCGCTTATACATTGAACTCTAGAGCTGTGCTGTTAATTAAAAGTCAACTCTGGGAGAGATAAGATGTTTGTATAAATGGTTGACAACACTAGCATGGAATGTAATCTTCGACATTCGCGAGTATCTCTTAATTGCATCTGGGTTTTTTCATTGAATTTATTGATGGAACTAGTTGAATACGTAAACTGGAGTATTTTGGGACGATGATGGTCTGACCTTCCAGCAAAAAATTTGAACTGCTGCGAATCTCAACAGTAGCCTCTGTGTTTGAATTGGAAAGAAGAGTACTTGTTGGTATTGCTCGATGGGATTCTGAAAACGTTAAAAATGTTAGAGCGAAACGTGTCGGCATACGTTGAAAATGTCATCATACTTGTATCATTTTTACAAGTCTTTACGGAAAGACTTAGTTATGTACTTCTGGTAGCAAATAATTTGCGATCGAGGACTGGGATATTATACTGTTCACCAGAAAATGGTTTATTCTCCTAGCAAGGTACTTGGGTATAGTTTTGGTTTCAAAATTAAATTGAAAGAAGAACATCGACAATCGCATGTAAAGCAAAAAGGCGCCACTTCAGTAGTCTGACCAAGATCCAAAGGGCTGCCTGTACTGGCGTAACTGGATGCCTAAGACCGACTCCTACAGCAGCTTAAAAAAGCGGGGTTTTGGTAAGCGGTATAGCTTATCCGACGTTGAAACAAATATTGGATAAAAGGCTCAACAATCAACTACCGGATAGATGTAACTGAACAATTATCAAAAGTCATGAGGGGGTCTTCTGTATAGAAGCTTGTATAGAAATACTACTGATTGCAGCGTTTTTCAAGCAAGAGTTTAAACCATCTTGCAGACTAAAAATCTAATCAGGAGTGATAATGTAGCCGGGTCACCATGCATATTGACAGCCAAGCCTTCTTTAAGACTATAGAATCGCCAATAGTCAAATCAAGGCTAGTAAATCTCTCATTGGTGGGTACCGGATCATATGGATATTTTAGATAACTGGGAAACCTGTCAGGAATGGATCAGAACTGTATCCTTCGCATTCTCTTACCTTGGTACCTATTCCATTCCGCATTACCTAGTGACAATGATGCTACATAAAGAGCTAATACATTCTAGACTAGTTTAAACACACATTTAATAGTGAGAACACTTTGAGCAGTCTTCGATAAGAAGAGGGTTATGTCTCTGATTAAACTTAATCGCAAAGATGCACGAATCGTCTCAAGTGTCCGTGCCAGGCCTTTGGTATTCATGTGGAGTGTCTCGATGTACCTCAGAATAACCCTATAGGCATTGTAGGAACGAAGATGAAATAAAATCTGCTTAGCACCTACTTTTCGAGTGAATCGCTCTGACAGTTACCGTCCATGATGCTGCAAAACGTACAGCAGTAAACAATAAAAATGTTTAATAACACTTTTATTTTGCACTAACAAAACACCGGGGGTTAGTTCTGACACCTGTGGCATCCATAACTTTCGAAAACGTAAATGCAAAACAAGTACGCTGCAGGATACCTTAATTCGCTCATCAAGGAAACTTAGGGCATATCTAAGAGATATCAGCAAAAAGAGAGTTCCATTAAGAATATCCATCTATAGCATCATATGATGCTTAGTTACTTAGACTGGTCAGACAATTTCTATTAGTCCGGCTGCACAGAAGCTTTTCCGAGTACGCCTGGCTCTGCTCTAGATGCTACTCGTATGTTGCTTACCTCCTCCTGATACTTATATCATGGGCTGCACTATCAAAGCCTTTCATCGTTTTAGGCGGGGTGGTTTTTTGCATAATCCACGCTGGGGTTTTGATGACCTTGTGCGACATTTATCCTACCACTTCGGTCTCATGGATATGTCCTCTGATGCAGTGACATCAGAACTGCGGCTGTTGCGTAAATTTAAAGTCAACTTTCCTCGTATTTAGGACTAGCTTCGGCCAGAGTCTGAGCCAGGAATGGAATGCAGTTGTATATTCACGGATGGCTCCAAAAACAGTCAAGGGTCTGGCGCTAGTGTCTTCGTGGAAGACGACAAAAATACGCTTCACTTCTCGTTAGGCAAATATGCGTTTGTTTTCCAAGCGGAAACTTACACAATCCTGATGGCCATGAGCTTGCTTTCGCTTTTCATTGGTCACTCGGGTTCTCAATTTGACTACAGCAAGGATGTGAGAAAAGTCGTCATACAAAGGCCAATGACTCAATTCAGGCAAATTTTTGACGCCTTTTTTTGGACGGATTTATATAACTATCAGCTTTCCTTCACCCCACTTTGATTGCGAACACTGTTCAACAGACGCATTGGTATTATACTGCTTTTAAATCGATGACAAAACCACCAGGAATAAAATTAACTACCTCATTGGCTGTCGTAAATTATAATGCGTCCAATGCTCTCCCGAAGCGATAATGAACCAGCAGGAATAATTTCGTATTCTCAGAAAGGAGAATGCGGGGGCTGGAGCTATTTGCAAGTACTGTCGTATCGGTGAAGCTGTCACAGCTTAAAGATGCGTAAGAATGTTATTCACTGCTTTTGAAGCAAAAGAATATAACTGACGTTAATAAAAATTAAAGTTTGTATGAACAGCATCATTGTTAACACAATAAGGAATACGAGTACCTAGACGTATTGTTCATACCAACACTGCATGTAGTCATACATGATGTCATACAACTGTTGCTGTATCGTTGAGGAATGTCGAAAAGGTCTCAAGTTCTTGTTGTAGGTACTCGTAGCTACAATTTGTTGTCCTATGATATTTATGGCTTTAGTCACTGAGTCTCTACCATCTAAGATATTCGTAGTTGTGTAACATATGTACATACATGATATCTGCTAGAGATATCCGCATCTTTTCAGACAGGCAAGCAGCAATCAAATCCTTGGAATCGACCTCTATAAATTCCTTAGTAGCTCTAACTGCCGATCGTCTCCTGCGGAGATGGCAGAGCAGTTCAATATTCACCTGTGTTGGGTGCCGGAGCATAGGAACATTCCAGGGAATTGCAAGGCCGATGAACTCGCCAGAATAGGAACAACTATATCCATCCTCCCGGACAGAGGCAACTTAGGTAACCAATCGCTACTCGCAAACTCAAATTTAAGCCGGATGCTATCGAGAGTACAAATCTTAGGTGGACAAGTGGACCGAGATGTCTAGCGACAAAATAGATTTGGCCAAACCTGGATCTAAAACGTTCTAAGATTTTGATTTCTCTCAATAGATTGCATATCGGCACTACAATAGGTGTCATCACTGGACACTGTCTAATAGGCAAGCATGCTACAAGGCTAGCCATTTTGCGAACGACTTTTGTAGAAGCTGCATAGATGAAGAAGACGAAGAGACTATTCCCCACCTTCTTTGTTTCTGCCCAGCTCTCTCCCGTAGAAGGAAGCTTCTCCTAGAAGCCCCCTATTACAACGACATAGACGACCTGATAGATATCGATATTAAGAGCCCCCTACGCCTCATAAGAAGCTCAAAATGGTTTGAGTGAGTAGGTAGGGAGAAACTTTCTCCCATGATCCACGTGGTATCACAATGGACCTATGATTGGTCTAAGTGTGTTGGCGATTCTTAGCTGGCAACCACTAAGTTGAAACTTAACCTAACTTATGTACATACATACATACGTTTATATGAGGAATCACAATGGATACAATGGCAGTATACGTTCAATTCAATGTTTTTGATGATGTCCAAGTTCTCTAACCCAACCTATCAGAGATGTTGGATTTCAAGGAATTGCAAACTGAAACTGTAGCTGGAGTCGATCGTATCTACCCAGAATTCCTTAGGAATTGTGGCCCAAACACTGAATTCTGGCTTATCCATTTCTTCAGTAACATTCTTGAGTATAAAGGATACACACCTTGAGCCTTCAAACGCACAAAAATAATTGCACTGCTGAAACCGGGAAAGCCAAGCGACAGAGCGGAAAGCTACAGACCTTTAGCAGTACTTAGTGTTTGGTAAAAGGTGCTTGAAAGGATGCTTTTTAATCGCATTGAACCAATTATTAACCAGTACATCCCAATCGAGTAAGCCGGGTTTAGAAGCGGACGCAGCGGCGCAGATCAAATCCTCGCACTGACAACATTTATAGAATCAGGCTTTCAAAAGAAACTTAAAACATCTTCTGTTTTCGTCGATCTGACCGCTGCCTGTGACACTGCTTGAAGAGAGGGGATCGCATACATACTACTCAAAAACCTCAAGTGCTCTAAAGCCTCCAGCCTTATAAACAATGTACTCACCAATCGGATTTTCGAAGTTTTCTTAAACGACGATTGCAGCAAAGCCAGGAAACTGACCAATGGTCTACCACAAAGGTTTGTCCTATCCCCGCTGTTGTTCAACTTGTACGCCTCTGACCTGCCCGATACAACATCATGGAAATTTGGATATGCTGATGACCTAAGTCCAGCAACTCAGAGCCATGGTATGAGCACTACAGAAGATATGCTAACAGCAGATTTCAGCCCCCTTAGCCAATATTTAAAAAAATTGAGACTTAACCCCAGTGTGAGCAAAACGGAATCGGCTTGTTTCCATCTCAGCGGTCATCTGACCTGAAACCGCCTTGAAGTGCTATTTAGCGGTGTTATACTCAACCACAACACTACATCCAAGTATCTCGGGGTAACACTAGACCGGACGCTGTCTTTTAACAAACACCTCTCAAGCACTGCTGACAAACTAAAGTCAAGGAACAATATTTTATGGTACATAAATTAGCTGGTACCACATGAGGTGCGGATGCCACCGCCCTGCGCCGCGCGGCCCTTGGAATTGCTTACTCAACAGCTGAGTATGTTGCACCGGTGTGGCTAAACAGTGCCCACGTCGCGAAAGTTGACAGACAGCTAAACATTGCAATAAGGACTATTACGGGTGCCGTTCAATCCACCCCAACGCAGTGGCTTCCGACTTTCAGCAATATCGCACCACCCGCAATCAGACGTGAAAATGCGCGTTCGAGTTATATGGTAAGATTGCAGCTAATGTAGACCTCTCAATCCACTCCGACCTACAAGCAAGCATCTCAACAAGACTCAAGTCGCGTAAACCACCTCTCAAACTTGCCCAAGATCTTCACGAAAGAAACTTCGAGGTTGCGCCTACATGGTCAAATTTCTGGCAAAGCTCACCATTGTGCAACTGCGCGTACATAACACAATAGAGGTTGCCAGCTTCAGAGAGAAAAAAAAACGTGGGTCAGGCTGAACCGAATAAGGACGAACCATGGTCGATGCGGGAATAATCTCTTCAAACTTGACATATGTACGAGTATGTAGTATATGTTCGTCAAAACAAATAGTCTTCCAAAACAGCTTCGTGCCAAATACATTCGTAGGTTTGGGTGCGTGATTATCTATTAGACAAACGTCTTGAAAATATGACTAATTATGACTGCTAGTATCGCTCGTGGTCGAAATTCGACCGAGGGGAATTTACTTAAATGTTACATACGCACATGATTTTTTTTTTCTGCACATCTATGGCACAGTACCTTTCGAATGATATCAGTTTCATCCCCCTCCTTTTATAATAAATACTAAAAAAACGTACGATAAATTTCATGTTCACGTATTAATAAAACATATAAGATACTGACAAACTACGTACAAACTGTTGAGTATTTTTTGATATTTTAGCTGAATAGATCCCAGCGGTCATTCAGGACATAGCTTATGTAGCTTATTATATTGCGTTCCACGGCTCTCCTGTCATATACGATTTGAAGTTGAGTACATGCGTGGCAAGTTGGTGATAGAATTTCTATATGACTGTGGCTCTAATTTTCAGCGAGGCTATCTTAGGCTTATGATTTCAAGTTCTTGTAACATTTATCTAGCAATAGCCTGTCCCAACAATGTGTCATTGCTTAAAATATTTAAATCAATTGTCTCAATCAAATGCAACTGTCACTTTACTAACGATTTCCGCCTTTTCCATTCCAGGAACGTCAAGAAGAGCTGCGTAAAACTGCAATGATGCAAGATGAAGTCGATCATCGTTCCAGCAACTGCAATGTCTCCAAGACTGAATACAACAACTTAATCAGTAGTTCAATGCAAAATGGCACAAATGGTTACTACCCCACACCTCCGCCGGTGAGTACAACACACATACAATAGCGCCTCAAATCAACCATGACTAATGAGATTTTGTGTACATTTCTCCTCCTATGTAGCCACCTGAATTTGCCAACAAAAGCGACAACAATTACACCCAACATAGATCACCGCCAAATTCTCCTGCGCCAGACTACAGCCAATCTCCGGTGCACACCCTGACACGCAACTCCACGAACGGGCCCTTCCGCAATGGCACACTGACCCGCAATGACCGCAGCGAAGTGGCGCGAGCAAATGGTGACCTAGCTGAATTGGAATCCATTGATTCCTATCAAATGAAGAATCCATCATCAGCGATTCCACGTCCACCTTCGCTATACTTTGCCCCACAGAACTCTGGTCCGCCAACAATGAAAAAGAACAAGCGACCGGTGTCCGTCACCATTGGAGAATACTCCAGCACCCCAGTTGGCCGTAAAGAGCCCTCGAAATTAGAATTCATTGCCAGGTCGCCAGAGAACGGGCACCAGGAGGAGCCTGTTGCTGCCGACCTACTTCGCAGTGAACTCGAACAAACTCTAAGTCGATCGAACTTGAAGAAGCGCAACGAAGAGAAAAACAATAATTTGGATGCAAAGTTGGAGAATGCAACCAGCGAGCTGCAGAACGTGATTCTGCGCCAAAGAAGTCCCAATGGGAACCACTATGGCAAGCCCATTCTTCAGAAGACACAGTCTTCGAATATCGAGAAACTCACCCAGATGCTGCAGAACCGACAGTCAGGCATGTTTGATGGAGCCAATGGTGGTACCTTACCAAATCCATCTCGAGTCACCATTAACATTCCGAATAAGCACGCCGAGCTCCGCAAGACTGAGAGCACTCCGCCACAACAGCTGACGCCGACGACAACACCTGTGACCAATGGCAATGGCAATGGCATCCTTAAGAACGGCTCGTCCTACTCTCGAAACAGCTACACATCCTCTGAGAAGAGCATATCGTTTGGCAACTAAGCGAGCGACATCTAGTGTCATATATACACAATTATTTTCTTTTTTTTTTTGTTTCTCTATTTTTTTATGTAATATTCGTTGTAAGTGTTTAATTTGTCTTGTATTCAAATTTTTTGTTTATTACCCCTTTGCTGTATATTATTATGGAAAAAAAGTACGCAGAAGTTTTGTTATATTAAAAAAAAAAAAAATAAATAAATAAAAATTAATATATTATATTTTTATTTTATAATTATTTCCTTGTTTGTAAATAAAGAGAGGAAATTGAATATCTAGTGGCGAAGGATTATAGTTTTTATTTACCAGGATGTGTTGCATCCGCACGAGAAGCTATTTGTGACGGACAGGGAGCGGAAGTAGTTTTGCAGCTCCATCTGGTGGTTAGTGTTCGAGGGCAGATTGACGCTTGAGGCTTTTTCAATTATATCCGTGTCGACTCGTTTGTACAATGTCCGAATTTTTGGAGGTTGATATGGGGAAGGTTCGTGATCTGATGGATTGTAGCTTCTTGGAGTTGGATGAATGGAAACGGTGATCTCGTCTTCATCGGGAATGACGTCGGTGCTTGAGAATGGCGACGATCCGGAAATATTGAAGAGATTCGCACCCATGTGGCGTAGGGTGGCTATTCGCTCGCGCCAGGTATTCCAAAAGAGCTGAAATTGAGGTAAGAGATGTGTGAGTAGGTATGCTTTTGGAAAGCTGGTCAAAAGTATGACCAGAATCAGGCTTCAAATATAGGCTAGGCCTCTTCCTAGAGGCGGAAGAACACTACTAGATTGGGATCAGCTTGAAGGCTTTTCATATGGATCACTGCAGGCTCTTAGCGATACCACACACATACATATATACATATTTGGCGCACCAGCTCATGAAGGGTCTTGGCCTAGCTTCTTGTCGGACTTGGTCCAACCATCTAATTCTAGGCCTACCGCGGAGTCGCCTACCTGATGGCACGGCAATCATGGCATGTCTTGTACATAGTATACATACATACTTACATTTTCATTGGCCCGCTAATCCTTCATGAGGGTCGCGGGGTTAGGATGCTCAGGAGGAATCCCTAGACGACTCCAGGACAGATGTCGGACTTGGTCCAACCATCTATTTCTAGGCCTACCGCGGAGTCGTCTACCTGATGGCACGTCTCGGATGCCGGTCTGTAGGCATACGTACTACGTGACCAAACCATCGAAGCATAGATCGTTCCGTTCGGAGAAGTAGCTGCTCAACATTGAGCGCCTCGCGTACTCTGGTGTTGCGCACTCGATCCCTACGAGTTATTCCAACAATACCGCGAAGGAACCTCATTTCGGCAGCTTGTATCCGCGATCTTATTCTTTCGGTCACTACCATAATTTCATGACCAAATCATCTGCTCTTTGCGGATGATTTGGTCATCCTTGGATTCTCTCAAACTGTTATTCAGCGCGCACTCGAAAGGTTTGTAGCCATTTGTGATGATGCTGGAATGAGGATCAACGTGAACAAATCGGAAGTAATGGTCGTTTCCAGAAAGCCCATTCAGTGCACTCTGCATGTTAGTGGAGTCCCACTGAAGTAGTAGGTACAAATACTCGTAAATAAATATTTAGCGCAACAGCTCATTAAGTGTCAGGGAATAGCTTCTCGCAAGCACTCATGTTGTATGCGTTATATTTTTCTCACGAATGGAAGGGACCTACAGCTTTGTGCCGTATCCGAAGGACAATTTTTATTTTTGTTTTTGAGAAGCTTTCTCTTGACAACAATAGTAGGTAGGTACAAATGTAGGTGTGGTGGTTTTACTTTAAAAGAAGGAGCACTAGGTGCCGTTTTGATACGAAATTCAAGTAACCTGGATGAGACGCTGTGTTGGTCAGAGTCTCTAGATCCAACCTGTGGAGTTTGAGAAAATGATTGATTCTTTGGGATCTGCATTGCGATTGATCGGGAAACTACTGACTGCTCAAAACTTGGTTTGGGCCAGTAGCGCAACAATCAAGTTCGTGATGAAGTGCTTGCTTTATCTCCTAGTGGTTGTCCCAGGGCAACTATACGTATAAACCCTTACTGCTACTTTGGCTTCAAGAAGGATCTTGGTGAGGTTCACGGTGAGTTTAGTGTGTTGGAGGAGTTGGCTTATATAAGCTTGGAGTTCGAGAAAACGCAATACTGCATACTACCATCCTATTTAAACTGCAACAACTGGCAAAGGGATTTCGATAAACTTCAGGAGGTACTGATGCAAATTATTAACTCAAACATAATGGTAATAGGTGACCTAAACGCACGAGTAGGCAAAGAACGTGGAGCAGCAAACAATGCGGCTGATATAAGGCGCCAATCGATGGATTCAACATGCAATGCAAACGGTACGAAACTCTGGAACTCTGTGATCCTTTGGAATGCGTCTGCTAGATGGTACCAGTGTGAGCGACAAAATCGGCAACTTCACATTTGTGGGAAAGCAGGGAACGACGGTTATTGACTATTGCTTATTAGGAGGTGATTGGAATTTGCGCGTTACAGACTTAGAGGTTAAACTGGTGCCTTACTCTGACCACTTGCCTATTGTTGCTACCTTTGAACATATTAGCACCCAGATGGAGAGAACCAGAGATATGAAGTTAGCCCCCAAGCTGGAGTGGAGTTTTGCGAAGGAACCCATGTATATGAGGCTTTTAAATGAAAACCTTTTAGCCCAGCAGGAATTGAATCTTGAAGGAATAGAAGATAGTATTAAGAACTCTTACCCATGTTCCATTAGAAGCAACAAGCAGAAGACGCAAGGCATAAAACCATGGTTTGATGACGAGTGCAAAAGAGCCAGACAGATTTCATTCGCCTGGCTTAAATTATTTAGAATCTGTAATAAAAGTGTGATCCGTGACTCTTATATCGAAGCCAACATTAAGTACAAGACCCTGTGTATGCAGAAGAAGAAAAAACACTGCCAGCTAGAGGCACATAAATTGGCGCATTGTAGGAATGCAGCTGACTTTTGGAAGCGGATAAGAAATGTCAATGGCAGAAGGTACACTACTGCTAGGGAGCTGAGCCCTAACATTCTCCGACAGCACTTCGAAAGTGTACTGAACCCGGTTGCGTACAGTGAAAGCTTCCAATATGCTCCACCTGGCTTTGCGAATGACATTCTGGACAATCCGATAACACATGTGTGGGCGCCGTGGCGTAAGTGGTTAGTGTGTCTGGTCACTACGCATGAGGTTCCAAGTTCGAATCCCAGAAAACACCAAAAAGTTTTTTTCACGGTCCCACCTCTCGCGAGCGTCTGACAAACATCCGAGAGTATTGTTGTCACGATAAAGCTTCTCAAATCGCCGTTCGGATTCGGCATTAAACACACACACACAACATGAGTGGTTGCGAGAAGCTAGGCCCTGGCACTTTAAAGAGCTGTTGCGCCAAATATTTATTTATTTTTGATAACACATGTTGAGGTTACAAAAGTACTGTGTGATCTAAAGGATGGCAAAGCAGCAGGCTCGGATGGGATCCCATCGGAGTTTTACAAGTATGGCACCAATGAGCTTCACGGTAGACTGAGCGGCTGGTTTAATAATATTTTGGAGTTCGGATGTGTCCCGCAGCGATTTAAGAAGGCATTCATTTTTCCTATCAATAAAAAGGGCTGTACATTGGATCCAGGAAATTATCGGGGTATTTCCTTTCTGAATGCATCCTACAAAATTTTTACGGCGATACTTCAAAAACGATTAAATGCATGGATCGGAGCCAATAACCTACTGAATGAGTTCCAGGCGGGTTTCAGATCAGGGTACTCTACAATCGACCATATATTTGTACTAAGCAGCATTGCAAAGTCATTTCTTTACCAAGGCAAGAAGCTCTACGCCTTCTTTATTGATTTTAAGGCAGCCTTCGACTCGGTGGACAGAACTGCCCTATTATATAAGCTCTACTCTTTGGGAATGTCGCTGAAATTTGGGAGGCTAATAGGAAATCTACATGCTGATACTAAAGCTGCGGTTTGGGATGGAGATATTCTATCGGCATGGTTCCAAACGCATTCAGGAGTACGACAGGGATGTGCGCTAAGCCCAAATTTATTTGCTCTGTTCATTCATGACCTGACTGACTGTTTACCAGGAGGTGTGGAATACGCGGGTGTGCTCGTCAAGGCCCTTTTGTTTGCGGACGATGTTGCTCTGTTGGCATACTCCCCGGATTCCTTACAACTCATGATCAATTTGCATGAGTACACCAAATTATAGAAGCTAGTGGTCAACCTTAACAAGTCCAAAATTATGATTTTCAAGGAAGGTGGTGGCCGAGTTTACATAACTAAAAATATGAGTATGGAACGGCATCTCAAGGAAAAGTTAATAAAATCTAAAACGGCCATCAATGTAGCTTGGAAAAATTGTTTCAACAGCAAATATATTAATCATAGCAGCAAATTCAGGGTTTTTGAAGCGGTGTCCGAGTCGATCCTGTTCTATGCGACGCAAGTATGAGGCGGAAGGCAGTACGAAACGGTGGAGAAGCTACTAAGATTTTATGTGAAAAGAATATTCCGCCTTCCACCGAATACACCTACCTACATGCTTATGCTCGAAACAGGCTTATCGCCTTTATTTATTAAGACATTCAAGCTACAGGTAGATTATGTATTAAAAGCTCTAAGCCTGCCAGCTCACCGTCTCCCAAGAAAAGCAGTTCTGAATGCTGTGCAAACAAAAACTGGTTGGTACAGGGAATGGTTGGATCTGGCTGATGGATGTGGGATCGAACTGAGAGAGGACAACATGCGAAACTGGGACACCAAATTGTACGAGCTCATTATAAAGTTAGACGAGCAGGCTAGAGTGAGACATGCTGAAGAGGCAACTGGATCAGTACATAGGGCAATCTACAGTAAGCTCAACCACAATTTGCAGAGTAACAATTATTTCCATGATAATTACAAGATAGAAGAAATGACTATGCTACTGAGACTGCGTGGTGAACTTCTGAACCTGAACTACGTACCCGACAGGGAGAACTTGCCTTTTTTATGCAACATGTGTAACTTAGTGGAGAGAAAAAATGTATTCCATTTTATGCCCAATCCTACGAGAAACAAGAAGGCATGTATTTGGATATGACGTCTTGACGGAGATGCAAGTGGTTTCCCTCCTTAATGAAGCGGATGTAAGCACACTTTACCGGTATTGCAAAATTGCTCTAACGTATCGACAGCAAATTATAAATGAAAGCTTTAAATAAAGTACTAATTTTATTTTGTGTAGTTTACTATAGAAGTTAAAATTACTATTTTATTTTTACTTCTGAATATTAATAAATCAACCAGGCTGACGGCAAAGAGGCAGAGGCGCCGTGGCGTAAGTGGTTAGTGTGTCGGATCACTACGCATCACGTTCCAGGTTCGAATCCCAAAAAACACCAAAAAGTTTTTCACGGTCCCACCTCTCGCGAGCGTCTGACAAACATCCGAGAGTATTGTTGTCACGAAAAAGCTTCTCAAATCGCCGTTCGGGGTCGGCATTAAACTGTAGGTCCCTTCCATTCGTGTGAAAAATATAACGCACACAATATTAGTGGTTGCGAGAAGCTAGGCCCTGGCACTTTAAAGAGCTGTTGCGCCAAATATTTGTATTTTTTTTTGCAGACGGCAAAGCCATTGATTTTGTACTGTATTAGAAAATATTATATGAATAAATAAAATCTTTTAATCAAATTTTGATCTATAAACCCTTATACGTGTAGGCTAAAATTGCAAATGCGGATTGTCTAGGGCCTTGATTCTAGACTAGGTAACCTGGGCCAGCAACTTGTGCTACAGAAACTGATACTATGCCTCGGATAAGGAATGATCAAATGTTGACGACTTTTGGCTATTGTACCCGGACAAAGACAAGTTTTTGGAATGTAAAGACACTCCTCGACTCGGGAAGCGAAGGTCCTTACAATGCCAGATTCCTTCAATTGGAAAATTAATTCATGCGATGTAGACTGAATATTTTGGGGGTAAGTGAAATTAGATGGTTAGAAGCGGGCGAGTACCAATCCCCAACGCGTAACACTGTTCTATTCTCTTCCGGAAGATCATCCAAAGTCCACAAGAATATGGATTCGGACTGCAGCTAACAACAACAACACGCATGGGCCTTATTTCCTGGCAGCCTTATGGTGATAGGATTATGATGGCCAGATTCCGGGCTAGACGACACCATCATACAGTGTTACTCCCCAACGAATGATTCGTCTGAGGACGAAAAGGAGAGCTTCTACAATCTCTTAAATGCCGTCTTCAACACAACACGAATTGGAGACATTATCATAGTGATGGGGTATTTGAACGCCAAGGTAGGCAACGACAACGAAGGGCTCAAACATGTAATCGGGAAGCATGGACTAGGCAACCGCAATGACAACGGCGAAAGGTTTATGGATTTCCGCAATACCAACCGCCTTGTGATAGGTGGCATCATGTTTGAACACAAGACTTGCCACAAGGCAAGCAACCTCCAACCAAATTGATCATTTTGCTATCAGCCGCCGCTTTAGAAGTAGTCTCCTGGACGTCCGAAACAGGCGAGGGGCAGATGTGGGGATAGTACGAGATCACCATCTTATGATAGCTACTCTCCAACTACGCACTGCTGCAGTTCGAAGATTCCACGATAACACAAGAATGCCCAGGTTCAACATTGATGGACTTAGTGATCCCTCGGTGCGCGAAAAATTAAGGGAGCACGTATCGCAAGGTGTGGAAACAATCAGCAGCTTACTGCCCGCAACCATCCAAGACCATAGGTGTGCTGTGAAATTTTTTTTTACATCTGGTGCTGAAAGAATTGTCGGTCGATCGCAGGAAAGATATAGGGCGTGGCTTTCCAAGGAAATCTGGAGACCGATTGACGAACGAAAACATATGAAAGCTCGCGTTGCAGCTACTCCAGCAGCAGGGAGAAGCGAGCTAGAGTCCGTATATCGCATGAAGATGAAAGAAGTTCAGCGTAGCGTGCGAAGTGATAGGCGCAACTACATCAACGCGCTGGCTACAGAAGCAAAGGAAGCTTTACAGATGTGCAACAGCAGGATCGTCTACAGAATCACCAAAGAGCTGAGAGGTGGTCGCAGCTCCAGCCAACAACCAGTGAAAAGCCTGGACGGCTCCTTGCTCATTTCGGATGAGGACCAGCTCAAGAGATGGAAAGAGCATTTTGCTACGGTTTTGAACCGCGTATTCGCTAGCGATATGCTCCCAAATCAGACTGAGATACCCGAGGTGAGAAGTTCCCGAATACGCACCACGACTCCCAGTGAAGATGAGATCACTACCGCGATCAAAGCACTCAAAACCAACAAGGCGGTAGGACTTGACGGTATTCCAGCAGACCTCTTACGAGCAGCGCCAACAACATCAGCTGAGCTTTTGCTTCCACTTATAGAGAGAGCTCGGGAAGCTGAAAGCTTTCCTAACGAGTGGAAAAAGAGAACGATCGTCAAGCTTCCTAAGAAAGGAAATTTAAGGGAGGGTGCAAACCAGAGGGGTATCTGCGTGCTGCCTGCTGTAGTTATGATAATAGCTAAAATCATCCTGGAGCGAATCAAACAACATCTTGAAGGCATACTCGATGCCGAACAAACAGGTTTCCGCTCTGGATCCTCCTATGTCGACCACATCAACACCCTGCGGATTATCATCGAAGAGTGCGTTGAATATCGATCGCCACTCCACCTACTGTTCATCGATTTTGAGAAGGAGTTCGATGGTGTCAACAGGGGGTATATTTGGAGTGCCTTACGCAGGAGAGGTAAACTAATTGCTATTACCAAAGCTGCATATGAAGCCTCCAAATGTCACGTTCTGCACATGGGGGAGGTTGTCTCAGGAATTTGAGATCCAAAGTGGGGTAAGACAAGGCTGTATCCTTTCATCAATATTATTCCTATTGGTGATTAGCGATGTGCTTCATGCAGCTTTGTCAACGGGAAACGGAGGAATTCGATGGACTCTTACATCTCAACTGAAACATCTTGACTACGCTGACGATGTATGCTTACTCTCCCACAGAATTATGGACCTCCACCAAATGACAGCAGATGTGGAGAGGGAGGCAGGTGTCGTCGGGCTGAAAATCAATACGACAAAAACTAAAATCATCAGCCTTGGAACTAACTCATCGGCTCAAATATGCATTGCTTCACAATTGGTAGAGAGAGTAGAGGATTTCCAGTATCTTGGGAGTATTGTCTCGACCGATGGTGGAACCGAACTGTATGTAGCCATGGTGCAGAACATGGCGCAGAACAGTCGAGAAGGAGGCACGGCAGTTGGGGAAAAGTTGGGGAGAACTCAGACACATTGCCAGAGACCGTACACGATGGCGCGTAGACGTCGTAGAGGCCCTAGAACCCACAAGGGGATACAGGACATAAGGAAGTTCTTTGGGAATGAGTTGGAAGTAGATCAAACGCATTGTAGAACTTTCAACAAGATGGCGCACAGGCGTTGTTGATGCTCTATGCCATCCGAAGAGTACGGGGATTTAAAGAAAAGAAAGAATGCGCTAGCTCATTTCAACATCAGCATGTCCAATGATTATAATCGAAGCACCACCTCGTCGATTCATAAGAAAGAAAGTCGCCTCAACTAACCTGCAATACTCGCTGCTCCACGCAAAGCCTCTGCTCGCATTGAAGCAGAAACAGCTAAGATGAGACTTGTTATAAACAAAGGAAAAGGTTCAATTATTAATTGTACGGTCCGTATAGCGATATTAATCTGGCGAGAATGATACGAATCCAGCATTTTAGGTTGCTAGGTCGAAAAGCGGATGTACACCAATGTTCCGGCCCGGAGAGTTTTCAAATCCAATCCAGAGAAATTACGCAGGAAAGGCAAACCGCCCAAATCTTCCATGGTGTGCATAAGTGGGAAGGAAACAACTTGAAGGCCCAGATTTCTCCTCGACTGTAGCGCCCGTAGTGAATAACGTCCAAATTTTGTTTAAATTATTTCATTTTGCGGCCTGTTTTTGAAGCAACTGGATATCAAAAAGATAGTCCAACAAGTTCAATCGGCTTTAATTGCAATTGTGCATTGGATATGCGCAGTTTTGAACTGCTTATTGATACTCCTACTTGGTGTAATTGTTTGGTTTTCGAATGTGCCCTGTCTCGATTGTTTTTTTGTCAGGACATGAATCATACGAGACTAGTCCATTTGTACTACCAGTAAGCAAAAATCCCAGTTTTCCCATTTTAATAAAATTTCCTTGTACCGTACAGTACCAGCATTCACCACATCAGCATCGAAGATCTTCCACCTGATATGGGCAAATGCAGGACACTCGTAGAGTGTGATGTTCCCTATAAGGACGTCAAGAGTTGTCTGCAGTTTTTCTGCCAAGACAAGAATGGCACACTGCATTCGTAAGAAACCTAACCAGCAATGGAAGCCTTAACCGAGGACTCAAGAAGATACAACGTGGGTTCAGGTCCTGAGAAACCTTCCTCTACACCTTGTTAAAGCCTATTTCTAGGGCATCATTCATTCATCATGTCTATGGCCAATTGCGCGGTAGCACATACAGTCGCTAAGCATGACCTGACAGAGTTGACGACCATGCATCATAGCAGTGGGGAACGTCGCCTTACGGACAGCCCCTAGTGACCTCTGCCAGTACATATTGGCACCAATCAGCATCTAGAACTAAAGTTCTGTTTAGCTCTCATTAGTTGGAGCTAATTTAAGGAATTTTTTTGAACAGAATTCTTCTTACACCAAAAGAATCAAAACGAAAAAAACCAAGACGGTTGCGCGGCAAGCCGTTAAGAATAACCAAAGCAGGTTGCAAGTTTCCCAATTGAAAAGAGGCACCTTTGGATGCAGCATCGGTAGAACCTGTGGCTTAAGCGGGTTGGCAAAAACTTTATCGTTACGTATACAGAGTTACTACTCGTATCTCGTCAAATGGAACAGATTCATCACAATTAGCCTTCTGAGCCTACAGCGATACGTATATACTTACATTCTGCGAAAGATATCCCCCAAACTCGTAGTAGACGTTCTTTGTTTCCTGAATTATTACATTCATTACCGACCGATTCGCTTTTTTGAAAAACAAAACTTTTAATGCATCCAGCGGAAGGACAGTCACTAGCTCAAAACATTCGATTTCTGGATCCTTATCCACCAGCGAGACATTGGTCAAGTAACATGATGAACTTTTGTCGAACGAATCCTGCCCGATTATTATCCTTGTTGGTGTTAGTCCTGCAAAAAGAGGACATTTTTTGGGCATAAATTGACTTAGAAATCCTTTTCCTCTCACCTAACTGAACCTGCCTGATTCCTATTCCATCTTCTGTCACCTCAGCGAATGGACTCTCCACTAGAACGGGCTCATAAATCTCTTGATAATCTGCTAAAAGAATCTTTTGAATGCGAAACATCTTTCTAAGATTCAAATAGAAAATAATTGTAACTGTCAGATTTAAATTTGTCCAGCGCCATCTGCAAGAAAACTGAGAACCACCGGATACTTACTAAATACACAAACCAAAGTGAAGTCTGGTGGAAAAAGTGTGGTGAAATGCTTCTGGTTTCGAATTATTTGCGAACGAAGTAGGGGGTACCTGCTCCAAAGCCAAACACAGATTGGGCAACAACGACTGTGTTTACTTGGTCATAAGCAGCAAAGTGTTACATGCTTTCGCAGATTCAGGTTTCTGTGTGACTTGTCGCGGTTACCTCATCAAAAACCCATTGCCCTGCAGCTCCAACCTGGAATCTGGAAAAACAAGGGAGTCAGTTTCGCTTCCTTCCTGATTTCGTTTCCTAGCTGATTTCAGTCCAAAGCCAATCGACTTGTCCACGGAAGTTGGCATTTAATGAACCAGGGTGTTGCAACTAGTGGTGGTACTATCCCTTCCCATCCGTATATAGCCACCGCTTGGTGGGAGAAGCTTTACTCTTGGCTCTGGCTTCATTCAATTTCGGTTTAAATTTTAGTGTATAGCTTTGGCCTTTAGTGTGTGGTGTGTCTTTGACTTGAAATGAATCCAATCTGTGTTACGTGTATTGCAACATTGTTGCTGTTGTGTGATGTAATCTCGTGTATACCAATCGAAGTATCTGTCAATGTTAATTCGGTTTATTCGAATCTGGAACCATCAAGTAGTGAATTGCATGATAGCCCAAATGAAGACCAACACCAAGAGGAGTTCCTAAAGGTTCGACAAGACGTGTGTTTGTGTCAAGAAAGTTATTTTAAAAATTTGTATCTTCTAGATCAGCCTTCTTGAGCCAACGGATAAGACGAGGGAATCTGTGAACCTAGAATCCGAAGCAATCCCATCCAAAGTGCTGACAAAATATGACCTTACCCACAAGAAGCTGGCCGATTTCACGAATGTATGTATCTGTGGGGTATGATGAAATGAATTAAGTTCGAGTATCTTGTTTCATTTGCTTTGCAGCCAATTCCAATTATCGATACCATTAGTGAAGAGGAGAAATATGGTAACAACGGCGATAAGTTTGATGGTATCTCAAGGGCGATTGTCAATGGCTATGAGGCGTTTTCGAATTTCATAAACAAGTTGATTGGTGTAAGTACCCCGCCGTTGTTATTTAATTGTTTGTACATGCAAGCAGTAGTAGATGCGAAAATGGTGATTGTAGGTAAAAAGGTTAACGACTATCTCTGTACAGAAAGGTGAAAGTGTAAAAATTGAAGAGAAGATGGGAATTAGCAAATTAATTTGATGCAATGCGTGCATACTCAATTATGTAGTCGCCTATGAGGGGAGGAAGGCCAACTTAAGTTCGAGATGAAAAATACCAAAGGAGATACATATGTCGATAAGTAGATGTGTTTCATGTGAATCTTAAAGGAGGGTGGAATCTGTGATGAGGTGGATTTTCAATTGAAATTGAATTGATGGTAGGCGTCGTGGAATAAAATATCCGTCTTCACAGTGTCAGTAACAATCCGTACATCAGTTGTTTCTACTCCAATGTACCCTACCATCGCTGGAGTCATATGTGCTAATTTTCGCAACGTAGATTGCTTTTAACTTAATACCACCGCCGGCGCAAAAAATGTTAAGAGCAGTCCAGACTGTGTGGCATGACTTAATACCTACTTAGCACACAGTATCTGGAGTTAAGTAGTATCTGGTTACTGGTTACATGAATGAGTAAAGAGCGAAAGGAAATGGTTTTAAGTTGCAGTGTCTTTTAAAAGATCTCGTTGAGACCATACCTCTGCATCTGGCTAAATCTGATGCAAGCGCTGCGCCTGTTTCAATTGAGATACCTACGAGTTTATTAGTTTATTTAATAAAATTCGAATTCTGATCGAATACTTCTCATGCACATAAAGTCTTTGGCGCTTCTTCTTGCCTGGAAATGTCCGTTGTAAACTCCAACTCTAACTCCGAGCCTCCTGGACAGGGTAATTGTTACAAGTTCTGTGACAAGAGGGTGATCTCAATGTGCCTAATGTGGCAAAGTAGGGTGACTGATTTGATTGAACTCTTAATGATTGTAAGTGTGGCGCGAGCCACAGTCATGTAATCGAACTGGCGCTGGTACTATTATGGAGATGATTCTCATAAGAAGCTGACTGTGTCAGTTCTAACGGAGTCAAGTTAAGTCAAACCACGCCATTCCCTAAAGGTGTTAAGTTACATTAAAGCGCGAAGTTCTTTAACCGTTTCTACAGATTGCTATCAGTTCTACGCATCGCTTTGATAATGTAGTCTGCTTTAAGGTTTTTTAAATATATTTAAGCGAGCCCTGTTTCGACAAGGATTGCGTAAGTTGTCGAAGGGAGCTTGAAACTTACTTACTTACTTAGGTGGCATTACAGTTCGGGTTGAACCTGGGTCTCAATCAACAAATCTCTTCAGCCATTCCAGTTACAAGCCAGCTGCCTCCAGTTGCGCACGTCAAGTTGATTAAGGTCCCCCTCCACTAGTTTACGCCACGTACCGCTAGGCTCTTCTCTATTGCTGCGCCGTTCACCCGGGGCGGATTCGTAAATTTTCCGGGCTGCAATGTTCGGCTCCATCCGCTCTACATTACCCAGCCATCTTAGTCACTGTATGTGAACGTTTCTGGGTAGGTTAGGTTAGGTAAAAGGGGTTAGCTGCAACGAATGAGTGCAGCCTGCACTCGAATCTCAAACAGATCCATTGCGCTCCCCTGACGTAGAGTTTCCTGCCTGAAGAACTGTAAAGAGAGGAAAAAACAAAATAGCTAGAGCTATTTGCTACTATCTGCCAATGGAACGGTCTCCTCTGAACCACCCTGAAGAAGTTATGAATTTCATGATGGTGGTTGGTGGCTTTTTAGACAGCTCGCCCAGATGGTTGAAGAAATACCCTCCAAGGGCTGTCTTCTTGGTATTACAGAGCCTAGGGCATTTGCAAAGGTAGTGTTCTGTGTCCTTCTCTACGTCTGTGTTGCCGCATCCTCTGCAGAGTTGATCTGTACATTCTCTTCCGGTGGGCCGGTAATGGTATCTATGAGAAGCGCCAAGTTTTGGACCGTTGACAGGTCTTGTTCTGATCCCTTTCTTGTCAGTTCATTCACCGTCTCGTTCCCTGGAATTCCTTTGTCGCCTGAGACCCACCAGAGTTACATGGTGTCCATGGATGAGCATGGTAAACTCCCCACCCTCGTGGTAGCGTTTTACTAACTTTGATTTTATTACCGCGGATGAGATGACCTTTGTAGCAGCTTGACTATCTATGCAAATATCGATCTCTTTCCTAGTAACAAGTTTCGTGGATAGTTCTCGTGTCGCCTCTGCTATCGCTAGGACTTCTGCCTGGAACGCACTGCCGTGGTTCTGAGGCCTTAGTGATATTGCAATATCAGGTTCGAACGCCTTCGTTTATCTTAGACCTGTCCGTGAATACTGAAATGCTATGCGGGTTAATGGCTCCAACATCTTCTCAGTGTTCCCTCGATGGGATGACCGTTTTGACGTTTAGGCTGAAGTCGGGGGATGGCGGAAGATAGTGTGTGGTGGCATCTAGGTAAGCCCATCTTGAGATGCTACGGTGGCCCCTTAGTTAAAGGGTTCACTTGCACAACATGGTTCGCTATGGAACTGTCACCCTTTCGGAACCTGTGACCAATCCACTGACACTTTCGCCGTTGGATGGTTGTGTCTATTGGTTCCTGACCCGTTCTCTCGTAAAGGTGTTCGTTAGAGATACGATTGGGCCAGAAAATCCTTAAGATATTGCGCAGGTAATTAGTATAATAGCACGGATTCAACGTTGGTGTGGAACAGTTCTAGCTTGGTGTTCAAGCTGATTGTATTGCTTCGCACATATTTCGGATAACATCCCGAACGCGGACTTTGCTTTGGCGATCCTTTTGGCTATATCCAGTTCGGTTCGACAGTCGGTCGGTCAATACTTCCAAGATACTGGAAATCCTCTATTCTCTCTACCGATCGTCCAGCAATGCATATTTGAGCCGATGAGTTTGTTCCGAGGCTGATAATTTTAGTTTTTGTCGTATTCATTTTCAGCCCGACGACGCCTACCTCTTGCTCCACATCTGCTGTCATTTGGTGGAGTTCTATAATCCTGTGGGGGAGTAAGCATACAACGTCAGCGTAGTCAAGGTGTTTCAGTTGGGATGTAAGAGTCCATCGAACTCCTCCGTTTCCCGTCGAAAAAGCTGCACGAGACACATCGCTAATCACCAATAGGAATAGTACTGGTGAAAGGATACAGCTTTGTCTTACCCCACTTTGGATCTCAAATTCCTCAGACGACCTTCCTCTGTGCAGAACGCGACATTTGGAGCCTACATTTGTAGCTTTGATAATAACAATTAATTTATCGGGAATAACTCTCCTGCGTAAGGCAACCCAAATAAGCTCCCTATTGACAATATCGAACGCCTTCTCAAAATCAATGAACAGCAGGTGGAGTGGCGATCGATATTCAACGCACTGTTCGATGATAATGCGCAAGGTGTTGATGTGCTCGGCACAGGAGGATCCAGAGCGGAAACCTGCTTGTTCGGCATTGAGTGTGTCTTCGAGATGTTGTTTGATTCGCTCCAGGATAATTTTAGCTATTACCTTACCTACGGCAGGCAGCACGCAGATACCCCTCCAGTTTCCGCACTCCATTAAATTTCCTTTCTTAGAAAGTTTTCCACTCGTTAGGAAAACTGTCGGCTTCCCAAGCTTTCTCAACAAGTGGAAGCAGAAGCTCAGCCGATGTTGTTGGTGCTGTTCGTAAGAGCTGTGCTGGAATATCGTCAAGACCTACCGCCTTGTTGGTCTTTAGTGTCTTGATCGCGGTAGTGATCTCATCATTACTGGGAGTCGTGGTGCGTATTCGGGAACTTCTCACTTCGGGCATCTCCTTCTGATTTGGGAGCATATCGCTAGCGAATACACGATTTAAAACCGTAGCAAAATGCTCTTTCCATCTTTTGAGCTGGTCCTCATCCGAAATGAGCAAGGACCCATCTAGGATTTTCACTGGTTGTTGACTAGAGCTGCGACCACCTTTCAGCTCTTTGGTGATTCTCGAGACGGTCCTGCTGTCGCACCTCCGTGTAGCTTCTTCTGCTTTTGTACCCAGCGCGTTGTTGTAGTTGCGCTTGTCATGTCGCACGCTATGCTGAACTTCTCTCATCTTCATGCGATATAGGGACTCTAGCTCGCTTCTCCCTGCTGCTGGGGTAGCTGCAACGCGAGCTTTCAGCTGTTTTCGTTCGTCAATCCGTCTCCAGGTATCCTCGGAACGCCGCGCCCTATGTCTTTCCTGCGATCGACCGACAATTCTTTCAGCACCAGTTGTAAAAACATTTTTCACAGCACACCGCTGATTGCTTCCACACCTTGCGAAAAGTGCTCCTTTAATTGTTGGCGCACTGAGGGATCACTAAGTCTCTCGATGTTGAACCTGGGCATTCTTGTGTTATCGTGGGATCTTCGAACTGCAACAGTGCGTAGTTGGAGAGTAGCTATCGTAAGATGGTGATCCCGTCGTAGAGAAGTTCTAAGCCTGGTGCAAAGAACACTGAAATGGGTGTTAACATTATCTACAGGTCATGAGAATATCAAGTAGGTAAGGTTAGGTATGTGGGCTGGCAGGGAGAGACGCTCTCTGCCACACTCAGGACAACGTTGGCCCATTGTGATACCCATAGGGGAAAAGGTAATACCTTACGCATTGAGGCCTAGTGAAAACCGGCAAAAAACTTTACAAACTCAATTACTTACTTTGTTTCTGCATACAAACCACCCTGATGATTTGATGAGAGCTCCTCAAGATCCTGGAAGAAATATTAACCAAGGAACTTTTTCCTGGAGTATTGGAGACCCGGACAGTGGCACAGGAAGTGGGTAGTGTCCACAAAAACTCCCTCGGTACCACAGCCTCTACAGAGTTCCTACTCCGTCAGGCGTAGTTTCTTCAAGTGGTACCGCAGAGTGTTGTGTCCCGTGATGATGCCCACGAGGGTGAAAATGGAATAATTCCGTGTAATTTTCTTGGTCCTTGCTTCGTCGAAGGATAGCCATAGCTTCTTAGTGGTAGCACAAGTTTCTATGGAGATCCATGTGTGTTGTGTTCGCCTCTCTAATGGACTTATTCCCTGCAACGAGCTTGAGCGTGCAAGGCGGGATACACACAGCGCGGTCAACTTGTTCTAGTCGGGCTGATGAGCCAAGTCTTGCTAGCTCGTCGGCTTTCTCATTCCCTGGGCCACCCTCATGTCCAGGGACCTAGCAGAGCGATACCCTCTGCTGTGTTCCAAGAACCCTGAGCTCTTCTCGGCAACACTTCACAAACTTCGATTTAATTTCTATGCCAGTAATCGCTTTTATAGCTGCCTGTCGATAAAGACGGTGATACATTCTGGCGGTATTGCCCTTACCGCAGACTCATGGGCGGCTGTTGCCATTGCTAAGACCTCTGCTTGGAAGACGCTGCTGTGGTCTGGAAGTCGTATGGATTCCGATATATCTAGGGGGTCGGAGAAGATGCCTGATCCTCTGCCAGTGCTCATTTTTGAACCATCTGTGTAGATGGCTATAGATTCGGCGTTAGTAATATGACCTCTATTCCATTCTTCCCTGCTAGGGTAGGCGGTAGAAAAAGGCTTTACAAAGTCTAAATATAGCGTCATGTAGTCCGTTATGAGCACGAGGCCAAAGTAATCAAGTAGAATCATGGAGTGCCCTATTCTATTTGCTTTTCAGTTTACTGGCTGGCTAATTCTCATAGCATTAATGGGTATCGAGTATCACCTGAAGAAGATGGGTCCTTTGGAGGAGGACACCTGTGAACTATGCCTGGAAGAAGTTGAGACGAAGACACATATAATGTGTCAATGTCCGTCACTAGCCAACATAAGAAGGGAGATCTTGGGGCGCTACTGAGTGGAAACCCAGAAGATCAACCAGATTTCCCTTAAACGGATGCTAGCGGTGACACGAGAAATCAAAGCCGGAGATGAAATCTGGAGAAATCCAGAGAGTCTTTCTGGAGAGACGAAAAGGGTATAATATAGATGTATGAATCAAAAAAAAAAAACAAAAAAAAACAGACTGCTCAAAGCCAGCATAAGCAGCAAAAACAACAAAAGCAAATAAAACCGACTCAGCAGCCCCTTCGCAACTACCATTACTTCTGCTGAAACCATTCAAGAATCAATCATGATACCGGATAAGCAGATTAGTGGTGTCCATACGTGCTCAACAAGTTCCTACCCTCCAATTCATTTTGAACTCCCACAGCAAAAGAGAGTTGTACGTTCAAACTCAAATCCAATAGGGGATCTTTCAGCTACAAATGTATCCAACGATAAATCGCAGATTGATGCATCTACCTCACCGCTTTCTCCATCTATAAGCATTGGTGAACATCCAACAAGCAAAAATAGTTCAATAAGTACATCCAACCCTGAACCTGGTAATTTAAGGGTCGTACCACCGCCTTTTACTATATTTTTATCTCGTCTGGAAAATGGCACTAAGCCTTCTGATATTATTGATTATATTAATCAAAAAAATATTGATACATCTAGCATCGGATGCCTAAGTTTAACAGCGGACAACTTACAAGTACGTTTGCCCGCGTCATTTAAACTTATTGCCCATGTATCTACTGGCAAGATTATCGTCAATCCAGATTCTTGGCCAAGATACATGCTTGTAAAAGAGTTCATAAACAGACCCAGTCCGCGAATTCCCTCGTCAAAAACTTACAGAAATCGCATTCTTCTACCAGAACGTGAGAGGACTAAGGACTAAGTGCACTTAATTTTTACTAAGCATATACAGCTGTTCCTCTGACATCATTGTCATTACTGAAAGTGGATTAGATGACAGTTTTCATAATGACATCGTTTTTCCGCAAAGCTTTTCTGTTAATCGTTGTGATCGCTCTCTGGATAATAGTCCCAAAGATCGTCTTGGTGGTGTAATCATCGCAATAAAAAAAGTCTTCAAGCCAAGCGAAGTCGACCTGAGTAATTTCTCCGACCTTGAAATATGCTGCAGCAGACTTGTTCTCACAGCATCTTCGAAACTATATGTTATATGCATCAGTAGGGGCTAGATACTTAGATGCCTTCCGCTTCATTGCTGCTTGCCTAACTGCCTTGGACAAAATCTACATCTTTGGTGATTTCAACCAACCCAAAATTATATGGGCCTCAGCTGCGGACTGCACGTTTTTGAGCCCTAGTAATACCTTGTCTGGATCCGGATCTGATATTGTGGATACACTACAATCATTGGGTTTGCTTCAGGTTAAAAAAAAAAAAAATATTTGGCGCAACTGCTCTTTAAAGTGCCAGGGCCTAGCTTCTCGTAACCACTCATGTTGTGTGCGTTATATTTTTTTACACGAATGGAAGGGACCTACAGTTTAATGCCGACTCCGAACGCCGATTTGAGAAGCTTTTTCGTGACAACAATACTCTCGGATGTTTGTCAGACGCTCGCGAGAGGTGGGACCGTGAAAAAACTTTTTGGTATTTTCTGGGATTCGAACTTGGAACCTCATACGTAGGGATCCGACACACTAACCACTTACGCCACGGCGCCCACTTCAGGTTAATCTCAAAAAAAATCATCAAAATCGTACACTGGACCTCATCTTTACCAATAACAGTAATGATAGTTTCGTCTCCAGAAGCCTTGCATCTCTTGTTCCTGAAGATTTGTATCATCCGTCTCTGTATTTGTTTTCAAATTTTTATATTCATAAGCGTAATATTACTGATTCTTTTAAATTTGATTTCAAAAGAGCTAATTATGTTTCCATTTGTGATGAACTTAAGAATTATGACTGGTATCCTTGGTATCCTTTTCTTTCCTTGGAAATTAACCATTTATGCTCCGAATTGTATCGGGTCATTAAGGAAGTTATTTTTAAATATGTGCCTGTAGTTCGCGTTCGAAACTCTTCGGTTAGTTCTTGCTCTTGGGATAATGAGTTTACTCGTTTTTTAAAAACTCAAAAGAATAGAGCGCATAGAAGATGGCGTAAAAGTTTAGCGAATGAGGACTACTTGTCGTACCTTAAACTTAAGTCTGAATTTAAGACGTCTCTGTATCATGCCTACCTCATTTATATCAAAAATATTGAGACTAATATTAAATCTAAGCCTAATGATTTCTGGAATTTTATTAATACTAAAAATAAATCCGACGGTTATCCGACCTCTCTTTCTTACAAGGATCAGTCGTTCGACTCATCGATAACTATATGCAACAACTTCGGACATTTTTTCCAATCTGTGTACGCGAATAAAGTGTCAAACATTGATGAAGAATTTTTTAGTTATCTTCAGGAATCTGAGTGTCCTATTTTCAATAATATTGAAATTTGCGAGGATAGCACATTGAAGTGTTTGTTGGAATTGGAATCAAACTTAAATCCCGGACCTGACGGTTTACCCTCTGCTTTTCTAAAGAATTGTGCACAACCCTTACACGAAATTCTCTGTCACATCTTTAATTTGTCATTAAAATCATCTACATTCCCAAATATTTGGAAAAAATCTTTTATAATACCCATATTTAAGTCTGGTAGGAGAAACAAAATTGAAAAGTACCGTGGTATATGTAAACAATCTGTAATTCCTAAATTATTTGACAAATTAGTTACTGAAAGTCATTGATTTGTAATAACCAGCATGGATTTGTAAAACAGCGCTCGACTGTAACAAACCTAATCTCATTTACAAAATTTTGTTGTCTCTGAAATAAATAAAGGAAATAAGTAAAGGTAACCAAGTAGATACCGTTTACACGGACTTTAGTAAAGCATTCGACCGTGAAAAAGAAGTCCGCCGGAAGCGCAAACGCGTGAAAAACGGGACTCAGCGAAATCTAAAAGCATTGAGGAGGAAAACGACGTACTCCGTACCAAGCTTAGCGAAATGGAGCTACTCTATCGTGAGCTTAAGAAAGAGGTAGATTTACTCAGGCAAGAAAATAATGCCCTAAAAAACACGTACCTACAAAAAGAAAATACAGTTAGCCCACATCGCTCACCTAATCGCGAATACCAGACGGATGAAGAAGAGCTAACACGCGAAACGAATTGGGTCGAAAAGAAACGA
Organism: Brachypalpus laphriformis; assembly: GCA_945910035.1. Classification (NCBI taxonomy): domain Eukaryota; kingdom Metazoa; phylum Arthropoda; class Insecta; order Diptera; family Syrphidae; genus Brachypalpus; species Brachypalpus laphriformis. The sequence goes on along the minus strand of OX246753.1, from coordinate 17,570,469 downwards.
CCTAGCAAAAAACGAAAAGCTGGTTCGTCACCGGAAGTCGAGCCACAAAAAGATGAAAAGCGCAAGGAGATGCAAGAAAAGCAACAACAACCAAAATTACGTCCTCCGCCACCGATAAACGTCGTTGGAATTACGGACTATAATAAGTTGCATTGCCTCATTAAAGGAACCCTGCCATCGAAGTTTAAGGTGACATCTCTGCGAAACAATACGGGGAAAATCAATGTCGATGATGCCGACGGTTACCGATCAGTATCTAAAAAATTGAATGCCGAAAAGATTCAGTGGTATACTTATGAAAATAAGTTAGAAAGACCACTGCGTGTTGTAGCTAGGGGACTCCACCCCTCGTGCACTAAAGAAGATGTAATGCACGACCTTCAAGGCAAAGGCTTTAAAATTCTTGATGCCGTCAATATTATCAAGAAGGAGAAGCAACAGTCGGAGGGAGATCAGGAAAAATTGGTAAAGCGCGGACTTCCACTATTCATGCTTAGTTTTGATAAAGACGAAAATAAAGATATTATATATGGTATCAAGACTATTCTAAATATCGTGGTCAAAATCGAACCAATGCGTAAGACCTCCAGATCGATCCCGCAGTGTAAGCGCTGTCAAGGCTTCAATCATACGCAGACTTACTGCCAGAAAGAGCCGCGATGCGTCAAATGCGCGGGTAAGCATCTCTCGGAAGAGTGTCACCTAAACAAGCAAACCCCAGCCACTTGTATAAATTGCAAAGGAAAACATCCTGCGAACTATCGAGGTTGCGAAGTGGCGAAAGAGCTTCAAAAACGCCGCGATACGCTAAAAAATTCGATGCGTCCGAATATGAAACCAATCAAGAACAGACCCAAAATAGCTACGAAAAAAGCAGCGAAAGATAGAAAGTCCGTCAATATTAACTTAAGATCGGTTAATGATAAAAAATCCGAAAGTAATAGAGATAAGGTAACAGAAGCAAAATCTCCGAATATTGGCGTGCAGTCTTATGCTCAAGCGGCGAAGGCAGTTAAGGGTACGTACACGACCGACAATTCACGGGAGATCAAAGCAAGAAACCGTCCAAACTTTAATGTAAAGACTCCTTCTCAAGTTGCGACATTGAAAAATAGTGATAGAGGTAGTTCAGATAATCATGTATCCAATTTTTTTTTCCCTAATTCTTGCGAAACTTGAAGAGCAATGCAAAACAAATAAACTAATTTTCGAGAGACTAGTTGCACTAGAAAACAACATTCATAACACGCGCACATCAACCAGAATATGAAAGAAACGCTTAAAATTCTTACTTGGAACGCTAACGGGCTCATACAAAGACTCGACGAGTTAGAAATATTTATACGAGAAAAAGATATTGATATATGCTTAGTCTGTGAAACTCATCTGACAAAGCAATCGAATATTAAGATAAGGGGATATAGCGGGTATCACGCCTTTCACCCATCGGAAAGAGCCAGAGGCGGATCATCTTTGCTTATAAAAGAATCTATCGAACACTCAGCGGAAGTAAAGATTGAATTAGAAGCAATGCAAGTAAGCACGGTAAGCGTTAGTAATAGACATTTTGCTTTCAACATTTCGTCTATATATTGCCCACTGCGATGTAAACTTGAAGAAAGTGATTTCACAAACATCTTCAGCTTCCTTAAACCAAATTTTATTATTGGTGGTGACTTCAACGCGAAACACCCCTTCTGGGGCTCAAGGTACGCCTCTCAGAAAGGTAGAAAGCTTTATAATGCGGGTATGCAATTCAGTTGTGATTTTTACTCGACGGGTAAACCAACATATTGGCCGACTGATAGAAATAAGATACCAGATCTGATTGATTTCTTTGTTGTTAAAGGAATATCTGGCAACTGTATAAAAGTTGAAGAAAGCTTTGATCTCTCCTCTGATCATTCTCCAATCATTATGACGATAAGCGAAGCTTTGATTAAAAAAGTAGGACCGGCCAGATTAACTGGCGCAAAAACTAATTGGGATGGCTTTAAAAAAGATATTGAAGCAAATATTGAGCTGAGCGTATCACTTAAAACGCCCTATGAACTTGAAGCTGAAGTAGATCGCTTCGTCGAAATCTTACAGGATGCCGCATGGAAGAATACTCCCAAACCAAAGAGAACGCCGGCCAGTTACATTCAAACTTATCCGCAGGAAATAAAAGGGATGATTAAGGAGAAGAGAAAAGCGCGTAAAAGATGGCAACAAACTCGGGCTCCGCAACATAAAGCACATCTTAACCGTTTGTGCAACTCACTAAAAAGATCTATTAAAGAGCTTAAGAATAATGAAATACAAACTTACCTAGAAAGCTTAACGGCAGAAAAAGATTCTAACTATTCGCTTTGGAAGGCTATAAAAGGTATTAAAAAACCTCAAATTCAAGCCGCGCCAATTAGGCAAAATCAAGACGAATGGGCCAGGCATGATAAAGAGAAAGCGCAAGTTTTTGCCGCCCACCTGGAAGAAACTTTCAAACCGTTTGATGGAGAAGCTCTTATTGAAAATATAAATACGTCGTATATAGACAATAGCGTAATAAGAAATGCAACGCTTACCGAACTTAAGGAAGAAATAAAGAAACTTAAACCTAAGAAAGCTCCTGGATACGACCTAATTACGGGAGAGGTTCTTAAAGCACTACCAAGAAAAGCTCTAATTAAGCTTCTGTTCATTATAAACGCCGCGCTTAGACTAGAATATGTTCCCAGTCAATGGAAAGTCGCCGAAGTCATAATGGTCCTTAAGCCCGGAAAACCTCCGAATGAAAAAAACGTCTTACAGACCGATTTCGCTTCTTCCAATTATATCCAAAGTGTTCGAGAGAATATTGATTAGGCGAATACAGCCGGTTATAGAAGAAGGGCATCTCATTCCGGATTCAGAAGTAAGCATTCTACAGTTGAACAAGTACATCGAATAACACATGTAATCGAAAAGTCACTTGAAGAAAAAAAGATTTGTTCAAGCGTATTCCTTGACGTCTCTCAAGCCTTTGACAAGGTCTGGCACGAAGGCTTAAAGTTTAAATTACGACAAGTTCTGCCAGAGCACCTATATAATATTTTGAAGAACTACCTTACGAATAGACTATTCCGCGTCAAATGTGGAAACGAATATTCGGATTTTAAGGAAATAATGGCTGGGGTGCCGCAAGGAAGCGTTCTTGGTCCAGTCTTATATCTATTATACACTCGTGATATACCGCAAGTAGAAGGCACTGAGCTAGCTACATTTGCCGACGACACTGCTATCTTGACAGTAGGTAAAACGGTCGAAGATACTACTGAAAAACTGCAAGAAGCCTTGGATAGAGTAAATGAATGGACAAAGGTTTGGCGAATCGCACTCAACGAGACCAAATCTGTTCATGTAAATTTTACTTATAAGAGAGTAAATAATCTGCCGATCTTTTCAAACTCGGTTCAAATTCCGATTGCAAACGAGGCTAAGTATCTTGGAATGACACTTGATGCAAAGCTGAAATGGAAAACGCGCGTTAAGAAAAAACGCAAAGAACTAGATAATAAATATAGAGAAATGTATTGGTTACTTGGAAAATATTCCAAGCTTAATATAGAGAACAAACTGCTTTTATATAAGCAAGTGCTAAAGCCCGTATGGACATATGGTATACAACTCTGGGGTTGTACCAAAATAAGTAATATTAAAATTTTACAAACATTTGAAAACAAAGTGTTAAGAGGTATTGTAAATGCGCCATGGTATATCAGAAATAGCGATATCCACAGATATCTTGGCATTAAAACAATCGAAGACGAAATTCAAACCTACGCGAGAAAGCATAGAAGTCGACTAGAAAGTCACGTAAGTATTACAGTCCTCCAACTTTTGGAAGAAAGAAATTTACTGCGCCGTCTACAAAGAACCAAACCTTTAGACCTAGCGCGATGAGTAACCGCGTCTAAACTGCGGAGCTAGCAGGAACTTCTAATGGGAAGGTACCTGCAAAACGTCATTATTTCGCGAAACGAAAACTACTTGATAAGTCGATGACTTAGTTGTAGTAAAAATGAAAACAAGTCTGTTTTGAAGGGAGTTTTTTTAGTGGGTAAGAATCCCACACTACTATGAGCACGCGCTGTCGATCCTCATAGTGTCTTATTGAAGATTTTCACCTACCCTCGGAAAAAAAAAAAAAAAAAAAAAAAAAAATTCGACCGTGTAGATCATAGTCTATTGCTTTTCAAGCTTAAACGCCTGGGTTTTCCAATTTCCTTTGTTGATTGGTTGCCATCATATTTATGTAATAGATACCAATTTGTAAACTTCCGTAATACAATTTCAAATAAAATTGTAGTTACTTCTGGTGTGCCGCAAGGAAGCCACATTGGTCCACTCCTCTTCGTCCTATTTGTAAATGATATTCTTAAATTTATACCTCAATGTGATATTTTAATGTTTGCACCCGGAAAAAACACTCACAGCTTCCAAATACTTAATACTAACATGCAGAAATGTTCTCTATGGTGCTCTAAAAACTTTTTGTCCCTAAATGTTAGTAAGTGTTCGGTTATATCCTTCACACGCCGTAAATCGCCTCTTTTATTTAATTACACACTTGACAATAAAGAAATTTCTCGAGTCCATCAAATTGAGGATTTGGGTGTTCTGTTGGACTCTAAACTTTCCTATCTAATTCACATTGAATTTATTACAAATAAGGCTAATAGAGCTTGGGGAATGATAAGACGCTATGCTGGTGAATTTACCAACTCGTACGTAATTAAAATGTTATATGTATCGTTTGTTAGGTCCATTTTGGAAAATCCGTCAATTGTTTGGTATCCGTATTATAATGTACATATCTTAAAAATTGACGCCATACAAAAAAGATTTTTAAGATTTGCCCTTAGAGGACTTCCCTGGGTTGACACTAACACGTTACCCTCCTACCAATCGAGACTTAAGCTGATTAGGTTAGAACCGCTTGAAATTCGAAGAGTGGTGACTAGAACAATTTTTCTTCATAAGCTACTTATTGGTGAGATTGATTCCCCTGAGATTTTAAGACTTTTAAATATAAATATTGCAGCTGCTGGCCTAAGAAATCAACGATTTTTTTAATATAACTCACTCGCGAACTAATTACGGCCATTCTTCATCAATAAATGGGCTTATGAAGTTGTATAATGAAAATGCTCATTTCTTCGACTTTAATTCTTCTGTCGATATTAAAAAAAGAAACGTTATGAATGCTCTTACCTGGTCATCATTTTTATCTTCATTTTTATATTCATTTTATTCTATTCTTTATTTTCTACCTGTTTTGTTGCTTTATTGTTAAATTTACTGTTTAAATTGTTCTTTTTAAACTCATTGTAATTCTATCTAAGAAAGTCTTGTTCTTTGTTGAAATTAAAATTAAAATTAAAAAAATTAAAAAATGAAATTAAACTTGAATATACAGTACATATGTATGTACATCTCTAGTTCATATGAATAATATTATTTGTCCCGATAATTTGGTTTGCTCATGTCAATTGTTGATCCACTTCTTTTCCGACGACTTCAAGTTTGTCTCCGAATTGGACACGTATAATTTGCACTTCTCTTGTATGCATTACCTCTTTCCGCCTGGTTACTCTAATAAAACCAACGAACTACCGATTCAGTGTACCTACATGTTTATTGATAAATTCAATTCGATCTGGAGAAAAAGAGAAAGGGACACAGGTGTTCCATCGAACCGAGGCAAAAGCAGCACCTTCCTCCAACGAATATCGGCAACGATGATCTCGCAATTATTAAATCAGATATTTTTTTGTTTACTTAGATACATACGAGTACGACTACAATTGGATCAGCTTAATTGAATAAATAAATACAAAAAATGTGTCAGGAATTTAAGAAAGTCTCTCCGCTGCACTAATGAAAGGACTGCCTGATGATGGTGCGATAAAAAAGCGTTCACTGTGTAATCAGACTAACTGCAGAAAAAAATGCCCAGTAAATTGGATGAAATCTAAATTGCATGCCACAAGGTAGTTAGGTTGTGTGGTAGTGGCTACAACCAGGGGTTCCTTTCCCTAGTTTTCAGTTTATTTTGCGGTTGACTATCCCGAATCGAGTTGGTTTTTACCTCAACCTCTGAAGAAATTCCAAACCAATTATCACAGTTGAGTGCAAGTTAAGCATAGACGAGCTAAACAACTCTATTAGATAGCCACGGGATAATGACTGACATTAGGTATGGAATAAAAGATTACGCTGTGATAGTCAAAACTTATAGTCAAAGTCCAAGGTGGGGTGGTAAATTTTCAAATCAAAGCATGATGTGCGCATATAGGGCATTTTCAGGGCATATAGATACGTATAAACCATCCTAAACTCCCTTCCTTGCGAATATTGATGGCATTGTGTTAACTTGTATCCAAATCGCATTCTTTGCTTTAGGAACGTGATGTTATAAAAGCACACAGTGCTCGTTCACTCCTTCGAATAAATTGTTACATTTTATTTAAAATAAAATAAATAAGTACAAAGCCGTACCTACACCATGGTCCATGGGAAACTCTCACGTACGCAAGACTTTTTGTATCCGTTTTCTTGTAATTTCCCTGGAGCGTGTTCCTGCCATGGGTGGATGATAGCAGGGTTCGCTTTGTACATGTAAATGTGTGAACCTTATATAGGTTGAAGCTTGCATGAAGTTAAAATTTCTCTATTTATCGCACATTGTTGTTGAATAAAATTTTCAACATACCGCTGAAAGGAAAGGGAAGGCGTATAACTTTTGACATTGACATCCGTGCACTTTTATTCACTTTGCGCTACGATGTCAGTATGATGCTTGCAATGGGGTTTGTAGAAATTGTACATATTCCCTAACAATTAAGGCGATAGGACTACCCTCAACACATTGGAGCTCATGTCAAGTAAACTGACGTATCTAATGATTTACGAATGCATTTGATGATATTATCTTGTATACATCTGTAGGATATCAATAAGCTGGTTGAGACTATTATTGAACATAATAAGCTTTTCATAGATAAATAGGATATTCCTGTTACCACCACTGGCGACGAGAACAGCTCAACAAAAGTGGGTTGACATTTTGACTGACATTCTGTTACATCGGTACGGTGGTGCGTTGAAAGGTGGACATTTTCAGAATCCTATACTCCTATGTTCCCCGCGGAATTACCGTCAGTTATTTCTTCGTGTGGTGGGTTTTAATATTTGATAGTACTTGATTCAGAAGAATATTGTTGCAGCGCCTCCCAACAATTAGCGCTTGTCGTAAAAGGCGACTAAGGGGACAAATCAGATCTAGGCAATATAACACCCAAGTGAGCCTAGCGACACATTTTTTTTTTGAGGTAGGAGGGGAGGAAGACAGAGACTGACCCCTGAGCACTGCGACCTAAAAAGATCTTTTGTGCTATCCCCTGGTTAATTGATTTTTAATTTGTCAACTAGCTGAACTCAGAAGGTGATGTAACGCCTTTATTAAAGTGCTGTAGCCTAAGTCTGGCTATGGCCGGGCAATCATAGAGTATGTGATGAGCTGTTTCGGTGTCTTCAAGACAGAGACGGCACGTTTCCGATTGAACACGGCCCATTTTCTTGAGATAGTAGTTGGGAGAGCAGTGTCCAGTTAGGAAGTCAGTAAGGATCTTAGCATTCTGTTTGCTCATTGATGGAATGTCTCTAGTTCTATTTTTTGAGAAGTTAGTAAATTTCTGCCTTAGGTCGGGTTGAGCATTCCAGTGAGAGAGCATTTGTTCGCGTTCCCAGCGGAGTAGCTCTATTTTAATCTGGCTGGTGGGTAAACCGCAGAAGGGTTCAGGTCCAATATAAGGAGATTGGGCACCTAGTCTGGCAAGCTTATCATTACCACGGATACCTTTGTGACCGGGGACCCACATTATTGTGATATTATTGTATGCAGCAAGCTACAAAAGCGTCTGAAGACAATTTCAAACCAGCTTAGACTTATAGTCAAAGGACGTGAGAGCCTTGAGTGCTGCTTGGCTGTCTGACTGTATATTAATATGTTATCTTCGGAGGTTTCGTCTAATGCATTCTCTGGCGCAGAGCTCGATGGCATAGACCTCTGCTTGGAAGATAGTAGTGGATTGACCTAGTGGTGTAAAGAGTTTCTAGTTGGGACCAAAGATACCAGCCCCAAACCCATTTGACATTTTTGAACCATCAGTGTACCAATTGATTTGAGATCTTGATTGGGGGATTTGAGGATAGTCCCAGTAGCTGCGGTCAGGTATGTTTACTGTGAAGGGGTGATTGAGGTGGATTCTTTTGGGCATGAAGTCTGAGATGCATACTGCTGGACAAGTAAGTAGCGGAATTTTCCCAACGATCTTCATGTGGTCAACGAATTCGGAGTTTGTATTGTTGCATAAAAGGTGAAGCTTTAGAGCACTGGCAGCCGCAGTCTTCATAAAACTTATGTGTACGGGTGGAAGGTTTAAGAGAACTTCCAGCGCAGCTGTTGGGCAGGTGCGCATTGCGCCCGTAATACCTACACATGCTAGTCTCTGCACCTTCTGGAGGGCGGAGCGGGTAACGGTTTGATCAACTTTATCCCACCATACCAGCGAAGCATAAGTTATTATCGGAACGATGATTGTGGTATAGGTCCAGTGGATCAATTTTGGATTTAATCCCCATTTTTTGCCGAAAAATCTAGAACAGGTCCGGAAGGCTTTAGTCGCCTTCTCAGTGGTTCTGTTTATATGAGGTTTCCAATTTAATTTGTGGTCTAGAGTAATCCCAAGATATTTTGTTTCTTTTGAGAACTTAATTTGAGTATTGTTTAGTGATAGTGCTTGAAGGCTTAAGTTTCTCCTCCTGGTGAAAGGAATGAATACCGTTTTTTTCAGGGTTAACCGTTAGACCTTCTGAATGGCACCAGTTATTTATTTTATTTAGGGCATGTTGCATTTGTTCAGAAATGCTGGATTCATCCTTGCCCTTAGCTATAATGACTACGTCGTCAGCGTAGCCCTGGGTGAGAAATCCAGAACTATTGAGGTCATTTATGATACCGTCCACTTCAATGGACCATAAAAGAGGAGATAGGACACCCCCTTGGGGACAACCCTTAGTAGTTCTAACGGAGATTGAGATTTGTCCAAGCTTGGAAGTGATAAGTCTGCTTCTGAGCATGGAGCATATCCATTTGGAAGTTTGCGGGTCAATGCCTTTGACATTAGCAGCAGACTTAATTGATTGAAACGATGTGTTATCGAAGGCACCAGAGATGTCCAGGAAGGAGCATAAGGCTATTTCCTTCTTTGACAAAGTCGTGTGGAAAACATGGATACTTTTTACGTTCTGTCTTCTTATGGACTGCAACGCCAATACACTGTGAGTGGAGAAGGTGCAGCTCGGGAATATCTTCCTGGAACTGGTGCAAACCACATAGTGAAGCAGATCGGCTAACCAATATATTTTATATTTTTCAATACTTTTGCGACGTTGCCTCTTCTGTGAAATGAATGCAAAATGTTTTCAAAACTCCTAGGTTAAGAAATCAGCAGAATGTTGATCCTGCTAGTCCTGCATTGGCGTTTCAAGTGGTTGATAATAAGGTAGAGCTCCGTCGAATATTCCTTCCCGCGTGCGAGGAGGGCAGAGAAAATGCAATGGACAATAATGGTCCTAATTTGCTGCTATTAATTTAAAACGAGAGGAAAAATGCACCTCTGTTTTAAGAGCTATTCGAGTATTGGAGGTATTCAATGATCCGTCCTTCCTAGTAGCTAACTTAAAGCTTAGCTTAGCTTAGCTTAGCTTAGCTTAGCTTAAAAATCCTTTTTATGATCCCCTAGTCTCATGTATTTTTTGTTGACTAAAAACAGTCGAATTTTGAAAGTAAAAAAGCCAAATGTTTGCTAAGACAGTCATATGGTTGACAAATGACTATAGGTAACGACTACGGAGTCAGCGCAGGCATTTTCTCAGACAAGTTGAATGTATCGAAGTATTTCCGTCCATCGGACCTTGGCAGTGCTTCTAAGCGGAGCTTCTCGTGTTCCGTGAGGCCTGTCGAACACTGAATCATTTTTCTACATCCAACCATTTTATTGATAATTTCAGTGATAGCCAAGCTTCTATCAAAGCCATTGATTCGGTTACAACATCCACTAAGCATTCAATCAAAAAGTACACACAGATTTCGAGGGGAATCAACAAGCGAATAAACTGACCAGGTGTGGCCTTAACTGTTCTCTGGTAGAAATAGGCATTATTCCGCTAGGAGTCATTAAGGGCAATATAAAGTATCACTTCTTAAAGCTGGCCGATCACTGACGAAGCAGGCTTACTAGCTGCGTCATATCAAGAAAGGCATGGCCCAGCCAAAATCAAACGAATTACTAAGCAGATGAAGACTAGATATTGTTTTACCTATAAGTCCTTTTCATTGGCCAATAAGAGACCGTGGCATCCCTCACAACACCAGGTTCCTCTGTATCGCCACCGCTACCTACCCACCTAACATAGGTCTCGCAGAAAAGTTGCATTTCCAGGATAAAGCCAACGATCAAGACCTAATCCCACCATCTTTTGGTGTCATTTGGAAATTTCGCAGAAGATTATCGGAAAACTTACTTAGGCAGCCCTACATTCCAAGGCCTCAACGAACAAACTGGCATTGTACCTGAATCTTCCACTCGTCGTCTATGTAGACGAGACCAAAGATCACTCGAAGAACTTTTCTCTCAAAGTAACCAAGGGAATCCTTATTATTTTGACAAAATCTATGCCTCTGCGCCATATAGCAGGACTGGTATGATAAGTGCCTCATACAGAGTTAGATAGATAGATAGATATAGTTGTTGTGAGGTGCAAGCGCACTGCGACATTTAGCAGATCTATTGTGCTCCTCAAACTAAGGCTACATCACTTCCTCCAGTCCAGCTGCTACTATGAACCGGAGTATCTTGAGTGGATACAGCGAAGGTAGATCTAATTCTGATAGGAGATACGCACCTAAATGGTTTCTTCTTTTGCGGATCAGTGCTTCGCACTCCATAATACGGCGCGCCGGTGTTTCTGCAATATCCCTGCAGAGCTTGCAGTGTCCGTTTCTCTCTATTTCCAGTTTCCTTAAGTGCTCCTTGAGTTTGTAGTGTCCCGTTAACATACCCGTCAAGATGCGAAGTAGAGTCTTGTTAACTCTTAGGCAGGTTCTACTTCTTTGCCGGTTGTATTTCACTTGAAGTTCTTTCGCCTGTCCTAGTTGGGGGGTATCGTCCCAATGCTTAGCCCATTTGTTCTCTTCCTCTTCACTTAAGTCTTTCCACATTTTGTGGGGTTGTATATCACAAAAGGGTTCTGGTCGAAGGAACGGCGCGGCGTGTCTGATCCGTTTCTTGCTAGTTCATCAGGTGCTTCGTTCCCCTCCACTCCTACATAACCTAGCACCCAGTAGAGAGTTATTTTACTTGCCTCTCCCAGATTGCTGATCCTGGTGAAGAATTCCTATAGCAGTTTGGATCTGATCTCGTATGAGGTCAGTGCTTTGATAGCGGCTAGGCTGTAGCATTGCGATGCTCTGCTCGCGATATTTCCTGTCTAGGTTGAATTGCGCGCATCTTCCGATCGCGTGAACTTCTGCTTGAAATATATTGTGGAATATTCCCAGTGATTCTGAGTATTTGATTCTGGGCCCGTACTCTCCTGCCCCAGTGCCTGTGGATGTTTTCAATCCATCTGTGTACCATTTAATTGTGTGTTGTTTGAATAGGTACTTATCGGACTCAGTGCTCCAATATCTTTTGTTGCTCAGCTTTGATTCGAATTTTCTCTCAAAGCAGTATTTCTTGACCATATCGTCTCTCAGCCAGTCGAGAAGCGGCACCGATTTGGATAGGGTTACTCGCTCTTTTTTTGCGATGCATATTCCTTTCCCGATGCCCTCTTTGCTTATTTGCAATATGGTCTGCTTGGTGATTCGGTTTAGCACTATGGATAGCGGAGGTATACGTACGATCACCTCTAGTGCTGCTGTGGGACAGGTTTGCATGGCTCCTGTTATACATACACAGTCTAATCTTTGCACCTTGCTCAGGGATGTCCTCGTCGTAGTCCTGTTAACCTATGCCACTGCACCGTATGTGATGATGGGTCTTACTATCATCATGTATATCCGCCTCAGTGTGGTTAGGCTGCAACCCCAGGTCTTTGCTGAAATGTTCCTACACACCATAAGTGCTCTGGTAGCTTTGATTACCACAGCTTCTACATTTTCTTTCTAAAGGAGATTCCTGTCTAGTGTTAAACCTAGATGCTTGACCTGTTTCTGTAGATCGATCCTGATACCTTCCAATAGAATGGGTTGCATATGCTTTAGCTGTCTTTCTTGGTGAAGGGTATCACAGTGATTTTTGTAGGGTTCACTCTAAGTCCTATAGTTTCGCACCATTTCTGTGTGAGACCCCTTTGAATGATTTCGCATAGCGTTTCTTCAAATTTGCCTCTGGCAACAATGACTATATCGTCGGCGTACCCCTGGCAGTTAATGCCGGCATCTGTCAATTTGTGCAGTACTTCACCTACTACTAGGCTCCACATCAAGGGTGATAATACCTCTCCTTGTGGGCAGCCTCTAGTGGTGCTTATTGTGATGTTTTTTTGTCCCTCTTCTGTCTCAGCAGTCTCACACATCCATTTACTTGTGATGCGATTTACTCCTTTTATTTCGAAACTCCACCTAATTGCTTCGTAAGAGATGTTGTCGAAGACCCCTTCGATGTCTAGAAAAGCGCATACGGCCGTTTCCTTGCTCTCCAGTGCTTCCTGAAGCCAACTCGTCAGCTGATAGAACGCGGTTTCGGTGGATCTTGCTACTCTGTAGGCATGATGATTGTGGTGGAGAGGTATTCTTTCCAGCACAGTCATCCTCAGGTGATTATCTTTAACATTACCTTGAGTCTTTAGCATGAATGAGGTCAGGCTGATGGGTCTAAATAATTTAGGTGAAGTGGCGTCTCTTTTACACACTTTCGCCCAAGTCCAAGTGCTAATCTGCTTCTCAGTAGTCCTAGGAGGTATGGCATAATAATTTCCTAGACCTTTTGTAATATGGCATGCAATATTCCGTCCGCTCCAAGTGCTTTAAATGGCTGAAAGATGTTTAGAGCCCAACTTACCCTTTATTTCGAGCAGATGTCTCTGCCTGGGTCATTCAAACCTTTTCAATACATCTGTGCTGCTATAGATTGAGCTGCCCGGAGTAGAGAAATGTGTTTTTAATAGTAGAAGGGCCCTCTACTTTTCATCTTCGGTGTAGCTGCCATCTTACTTTTCCAGTGAGCACGACGCGCCTGCTTTCTCTTTAGCCAGTGCCTTATGTAATCTGGCCGCGCAGGGGTTGACGCTATGTTATCACAGAACGCTCTGAAGCTTGTAACGAAGTGTTACAATTACATCGCCTCCACTGTGTTCCATTTTGACGGCCGCTACTGTGCACAGTTGGCTCAACACAAAAAACATAATTGTGGCGATGATCACTCCACCCGAACATGACCACTTTTCTCAATCTCACTGGCCAAGTTGTTTGCAAAAGTGAATTGCATTTACCTTTGTAATTCACATTTGCTTTCTGCAGAAAGTTACATAAGAGGGAGATTGAGAGATCTGGTCGAGAGAGTCTGGTCAAGTGGTGAAAGTACCAATCGCGTGTACTCTGGACATCCTCTCCCGGGAATCGATTTCCAACCCATTTATTCCGTTTTTGACGCCTCCAGTTCGGTGATTGGGCGATTGAATACGGGTCTGCTACTGAACATAGCTGGGCCGTCGTCCGATAGGTTTCTCCCATCTGGGAGAAGCATTGTGGTTTACATACAGCGGATTTACCCCCTCTTCTAAGCCTACCCCTTGCTCGGACTGGATCCTTCCAAGCCTGCCCTAAGTGCGGACTGCCTCTTCCAAGTCTGCTGGTTGCGCGAACGGGATTCTTGCAAGCCTGCCCTAAGTGTGGACTGCATCTTCCAAGCCTGCCCCTTGCGCGGACTGGATCTTTGCAAGCCTGGCCTAAGTGCGGACTGCCTCTTCTAAGCCTGCCCCTTGCGCTTACTGGGGCCTTATTTTGTACTGCTTTCGGATTCGGATTGCCATTCGGAAGTGTAATCCGATTCTAAAATGAATTGGTATTTTGTATGGTTCTCGGATTGGGGGTAAGTGCTTCCAACTGAAAATAAAATTTTCCGAAAGTTAGATTGTCAAAACATCTATCAAACGTGGCTTAAATTACTTGGAAATTGAGTTTGTATACATTTGCTATAGAAACGCAATACAAAATAAGGCCCCTGGATCCTTGCAAGCCTGCCCTATGTGCGGACTGCTCTTTCCAACTCTGCTCCTTGCGCGCACTGGAACCCTTTAAGCCGACATACTACCGCATCGAGCCGAGCCCTGCAACAACCCGTGCGACCCCGACCCGTAACAGAACCAGCCGCAGGACGACCAACGTTACTTAAGTTATATACAAGTTGTTAAGTATAGAAATTGTTAATTGTCTCTTCGTTTGAATTGTTAACGAAGAAACATTGTATCGAATCGCTTCGGTTTATAAATAAAGTACTTCTTTACCAAAGTTTATGGTATTTCTTTGAGTTGATCCTGGAGCCAGCGAGCCCACCTCACCCTTCGACGAAAAATACCCTCACAATATCTTAAGGATTTTCGGGCCCAATCGCATCTCTAACGTATACCTTTATGAGAGAAGGGGTCAAGAACCAATAGCCAGAACCATCCAACGACAGAAGTGGCAGTGGATTGGGCACACGTTCCGAAAGGGTGATACCTCCATAGCGAACCTTGCTATGCAATAGAACTCTTTTACTCAGGATGGCAAAAGACCTGGCGGTCCAAGGAGAATATGCCGCAGAGCAGTCGGGAAGGAGGCACGGCAGTTAGGGAAAAGTTGGGGAGAGCTCAGACACATTGCCAGAAACCGTACACGATGGCGCGTAGGCGTAGTAGAGGCCCTATGACAAACAAGTTGATACAGGGTATAACATATCGGCTCTACATGACTCAGCCATCTTGAACTTTTCTGGCTAAGTCGATGTCACTGTATATGCCGTATAGTTTAGCATTATACCTGAATTATCCACACGTCGTCTATGCAGACGGGACCAAAGATCACACGAAGAACTTTTCTCGCAATATAATCAAGGGAATCCTCATCCGATTTTGACAAGGTCCATGCCTCTGCGCCATACAGCAGGACTGGGATGAAAAGTGTCTCATACAGAGTCACCTCAGTAGTTCTATCAAGTATTATGTTAAAGAGATCGTATGATTGCGCGTAACCTTGTCTAAGACTTTTCCTGACGGTTCGATGATGCTCTTTCGGACTTTGATAAAGCAGCGAGCATTCTCCACCATCATCCTGCAGAGACAAACGAGCTTGGCAGAGATGCCGAGACTAGACATGGGTATATATAACTTAAAAAGCCCGAACGGAAGCCAATTCCTAGTCGAATGGAATGACCTCCCTTAATCTTCCCCATCAACATCAGTCTTTCGATCAGTGTTCATTTATTTTGGGACAAGAAATCCATTTGCCATCGAACCAAAATTGTCAGAACATACATTTCCATGTCACGCATCTTAATAAAATTAATGAAGTTCTTAGCGAGATACATGTAGGTCAATTTGTAACACTTCAACCATTTTAAAAATAAGTATCTAAGCCCACATAGGATTACTGACTGAAAATAAATTCAACAAGAAAATCTTGTGTAGACACCACGCTCAATTTGACTTCCTCCCACATTCTTTATGTTTACAAATATTTTCAAAAAACTTGACTTAACACGCCTAAACGATTACAAAACTAATAAAACACAAAACGCTTTCCCTTTGCAGAAACCCAAAGAAATAGCTCGTTCTGTATCAAAAGGAATTACCGCTCAACTTGATGCCATTGGGGGCAAACTAGTCGGACTCTAATCAATTATAAAAAATAAAATTTATTTATAAATTTCTTTTTTATTGATTCCTACAATAAATATTTTTTTTTAAATTATTTGTTTGTTAAACTTACTTTGTTTTTGTTTTGTATAAGAAATATAATTTGTAAATATATATATATATATTCATTTTGTTTTATTTTTTATTTTTATTAAATATTGCAAACTAAAATAAATAACATGGAATGTTTCTTTCTTTAGAATAAAAATAAATAACATTTTGATTATAAATAAAAATATTTCACTTACATGTTTCTTTTTTCTTTTTTTAATATAAACTTTAAAAATCAAATTCAACACACTGCGTTGATTCGATTGAATAAAAGGATTGTCTTAGATATTACATTTATCTATATAAGATATTTAAAATGTTTATTATTGTCTTTGAAGAAAAAAAAAACAGAACTAAAACTTATTAAAAAAAAAAAATATCATTCTGGTTAAAAATATTTACAGAGAATTGGGGAAATAAAAGATTTTTTTATTCGATATGTTGCACTGTTGCGATGGGGGCTTCGAGCCTCTATCTCTGTATTGCAAAAAATGGCAGTTGATAGACTGACAAAGTTTAATTTAAAAAAAAAGAAGAATTATTGGCAGTAAATGCTTCTTATAGTGCGCATTAGCCTTTTCTTATTTTTTTTTTTTTTTAGGAAGAAATTCAAAGGATGAACATACAGAGATTGCTTAGTTCTAAAGAAGACTCTTTTTTTTGTTTTTTATTCTCCTAACCTAGAAAATTTAACGGTTTACCATTGATTTTTTAGTATTTAAATATTTTTGGCACAAATTTCTTTAAATTCTAATTGTATTTCGTCCTCGAATAGATTTATTCTATAATTTAATTTTTTTTTTAAATTAATTCTTAGTTTGTGTTATATTGTAGTTTTAATAGCTTCCCGCTGAGAGTGCTTAGCATGACATTTAAATTCTTCGAGATATTTTTTTGTATAAAATAAGAAAAAGAAAAAAAAATCTTTGTGCTAGCACTTTTGATAAGTGGAAACCCTAGTACGTACTTAGAATACGCTTCAGTCTTCCCAGCTACTCGTTCTTGTCGCAGGATCAATTGAAGGCGAATAGGATTTATATGTCTGTGATTCTCGTTTGTGTTTCACGGTACAGAATAGCAGCATCGATGTGATTAGACCGAATAGTTGTAAGAAGGCTATTACTAGGGCTATTGTGCCAACAACATGCAGTCGTTCAACGAACCATGCATGTAAGGAATGAGCACAGCCTCTGTCCCACCAGAGCAATGGATTTTGAGATCTAGAGGGGAGAGATTTATTTTTTATTTTTAGTGTAAGAGGGCTAGACAAATGTAAGATATTTACTTTCCACAATCAACCTTCAGGCCACCATCACCGGATCCTTCTATCATTATTCCCCTTTGTTCGTAATGGGGGCGGCAACAGGATTCTGGGACCCATCGCTTGCCACTCCATGCTTGAACGTCATACCAGTCTTCGTATGATGTGACACCACAGCACTCAAACTGAAAGAAGAAGAATTTTAAAGTGATATGAATTATTTATTGCCACGCGCCTTTTTAAAGATATTCTTCAGCATAGCCGTCTTGCAAGGCGAACCCCACAGGCGGATCAGTAGAAATGCAGTGAAGTGGGAGGGTTATGATCCCTTATTTTCGGATCATAACCTCGCTGATAAAAGGAAGAAGAAGAAGATAACCGTCTTGCAATGGACAATAGATCGAAAGTCAAAACTTTAATATAGGAGTGAAGTCAGAACCTCGACCAACTGGAGGCAATTAGCTTAAGACCGAGCTTAACGGAGAGGCTTGTTGATTGAGGACCAGGTTTACCCCGAACTGTAGCGCCACCTAAGTAAGTATGCAAGAAGTTAGAATATTAATCGCGAATTGATCTTGAGTGATCTCCAACAGGTGTACTCGACCCCTCGTCCTACGGGTATACTTAAGGAACTGGCACTCTAGGTTGGGGGTTATGCCGTCGGGGTAACTTCCCTACCACGTAAAAATTGAATATTTCCGAAACAACCAAAAGCCACGGATAAGGACAACTCAACTGATGACGACCCCAGCAAACGAAATAAGGACAACGACCTTCGGATCTGTATGTGGAATGTTCTGACCCTTTACAGACCACGTGCAGCCGAACACTTAGCAGAGGCCTAAGACTGCTATAAAACAGATATAACCGCCATCCAGGAAGTGCGATGGAATGGGCCGAGGAAAAAGAAGATGAAAAACAGTGACATCTACTACGGTGATAGCTACAGAGGCAACAAACGCCTATTCGGATGCGGATTTGTTATACGCGGCAGACTTAGTCAAGAAGTCTTGATCAACGTTGAATTCGCTAACATAAGCCTAACATGTGTTCATGTCCTCACGGAACAAAACGGACCCTGCCACCAAAGATTTTTTCGACGGGCTCCTCGACAAAACATACGAGCAATGTCCTAAATACGACGTTAAAATCGTATTGGGTGATTTTAAGGCCAAAATAGGAAAGGAGGACGTCTTTGGTAGGGCAGTCGGGAAGCATAGCCTACACGACACCACGTCTGACAACGGACTTATGCTAATTGATTTCGCTGTGGAACCCAATGTCACCATAGCAAGCACATTGTTTCCTCATCTTGATATTCATAAGCAGACATGGCGGTCCAATGCTCATGCCACGATCAACCAAATTGTTCATATTGCGATCGACGCAAGGCATGCCTCCAGTATTCTGGATGTCCGGACCTTCTGAGCGGTCAACATAGACTCGGATTATTACCTTGTTGTAGCCAAGGTACGAATGCGGATATCCCAAACTGAGCAACAAAGAAGAATCACTGTGAGAAAATTTAGCGTCGAAAAGCTACAATCGCAAGAGACCGCCAGACTCTTCGCTGAACGCGTATCTCGAAATCTCTCAATTACCCCTATACCGCCAGCATCAAGTGCCGAAGACCAGTGGCAATGCTGCTACCATGCCATCGTCCCGTGAGAACCAGGAGTGGAATCCTCTAAGGTGATAGTTGATAGTCACACTCTTGACAGTCAAAATTGATGATCACACTTTGTTAGCTCTCCGTAAAACGATCTCACAAAAACGATCGCAAAAAGGTGATGATCACGTTGATGGTCACCTTAGAGGGAGCAAAAGGGATGATTGTGATCGTCAACAATCAACTATCACCTTAGAGGATTCCACTCCAGTATAAGGGTATTAATAATCCCTTTGGCACGCGCAAATTATAAAAAAAAAATCAGAAACGCCGCCATTCATGTACTGGGTTTCACTCACCCACCACCGCGAAACCCCTGGTTTGATGAAGAATGCCGGCAAATGCATGCAGCCAAACAAGAGGCATATAAAGTGGCGCTGCAAAGGAAGACGAGAGCTGCTCGTGAACTCTACGAGGAAAAGAGATGTGAGGAACATCGGCTTTTCCGAAAGAAGAAGAAAGAGCCTGAGAAGCGTGCGATCGAGAATATTGAGAGCTTATACTCCAGGAACAATGTACGGAAGTTGTACTAAAAGGTAAAAGGAACGTGCCAGAGAAGCAATACCCGTATAGTAAACTAGTAGAATCACAGTCGGTGCTGAGAATATGGGAAAACTATTTCTGCAGACTGTATAGCGCCGACGAAGACCAACATCCCGCTGTCAGGCAGAATGAACCATTCAACATAGACGATGATAGTCAAAATTTCCGTCCACCTGATCAAAACGAAGTGACGATAGCAATATCCAAACTGGAATCCAACAAGGCTGCTGGACCTGACGGCTTACCTGCCGAACTGGTAGAGAGCATACACCAACTCATCTCTAAGATTTGGTCAGACGAGTGTATGCCTGATGAATGGAATCTCAGCATCGTTTGCCCGATCCACAAGAAAGGAGACCCCCTCAACTGCAGGAATTATAGAGGCATCAGTCTCCTCAACATTACATAACGGGTGGGCCATCTAGTGATTTCTTTTTAAATCATAGGTTATTTTGACACTGACAGCTGTTTCCCGCTCGAAATCTTGACAGGAAGTCAGTATCATATCTCCGCGGAACGAAATGAGTCGCTTTACGCTTGAACAACATTGGGAAATATTGAAAACTTATTTCCAAAGTGAGTTGTGTGTCACTCAAACAGTGCGTTTTTTGAAAAGAAGTTTTGGCCGAAATGAAGCACCCATTGCGCCTGCTGTACGCAAGTTTGTGCAAAAAGTTCGTGAGACTGGTATGCTAGTGGACAACACTCATGGTCCCCGTCGTCGTACGGTGCGCACAGACGAGAATGTGGCTGCTGTAGCCGAGAGTGTAAGACTCAATTCACGAACATCAACTCGTCATCGATCTCAACAGCTCAACATTTCACGCACTAGCCTGAGGAGAATTCTGCACAAAGATCTGGGATTATTCGCTTACAAGATCCAATTGATTCAGCAATTGAAAGCGCACGACCATCCGCTTCGTTATCGCTTCGCAGTTTGAGCCTTAGAGTAGCTTGAATTGGACAACGATTTTGGGTGAAAAATCATGTTTTCTGACGAGGCACATTTTCATCTCGGCGGTTACGTTAACAAAACAAACTTCGATAACTAACACACTGCTTTTCTGACTCAGGACTCCAGCAAGTAAATGGCATTTTCAACTTTATGGATAGGTATCTTGATCTTGTTTTCTCCTCCGATTCTGACAATTGTGTCGTATCAGCGAGCATTCATCTTCTATCTACTTTAGATCGCTTTCACCCCCCCTTATCTCTTGCCTTCTCTTACGAAAATGGAAATACATATATCGACCCTGTCGGCTCTTCCAACTTTTAATTTTCGAAAAGCTAACTTCGATAAACTTACAGATCTAATTAGTAACATTAACTTGGACTTTATCTCCGTTAATTCTAATGTGGATGCCGCACTTGAAACCTTCTACTCAAAAATCTTCTTTTGCATCGCCCAATCGGTTCCTTATACGATCAGTAAACACTGCTCCTCATCCCCGCCCTGGTATAATAAAGAAATCCACACACTTCGTAATAATAGGAATAAGCTTTGGAAAGATTTTCTATCCACCAGGTCTTTTAGTGACTACTCCAATTACCTCACTGCTTATAATCGTTTTTCTGTTCTCTGTGAATCTCTTTATCATGAATATCTCGACCGAATGCAACGGAGTGTAATTTCTGACCCCAAACGGTTTTACCAATTCATTAATGTTAAAAGAAAATCCGATGGCCTCCCTTCCGCTTTAAAACTATCTAGCAGACCCTCAGCCGACCCTGAAACGATCGCCAATCTCTTTGCAACCTTCTTCAGCCAGTCCTATACTGATCACTTGCACGAACCAGATCCTGTTCATTTCAGCTACTTGAACTTGAGGTTACGACAAACATGGTTCTTGAAAAGATCAGTTGGCTCAAGGACAACTATTCTCCTGGCCCTGACGGGCTTCCCGCTATTGTCTTAAAGAAATGTATGAATGTCTTATCACAGTCTCTTAGTGCCCTTTTCCAGCTCTCACTCTCTCAAACCGTCTTCTCTTTTCTGTGGAAGGACTATTTCATTTTCCCTATTCACAAAAAAGGCAGTAAAAGCGAGATCTCAAATTACCGACCCATTGCCAAACTGTCATGCATCCCAAAGCTCTTTGAAAGTATTATTTACGATGTTTTGTACTTCCATTGTAAACCAATCTTCTCCCCATCTCAACATGGTTTTTTAAAAGGTAGATCTACCACGACCAACCTAACTGAATTTGTTTCCCGAGCATTACACGCATTAGAGAACGGCAATGAAGTCGATGTAATTTCTACGGATTACAGCAAAGCGTTCGACAAAATCTCACACAAAATTATTTACCTCAAACTCAAAACCCTAGGTTTTCCATCCTCCTTTATTTCCTGGCTTAGGTCATACCTAGAGGGTCGCCATTATAGAGTCCTTTTCAGATGTTCTGTATCCAACCCTATCAAAGCCACTTCCGGGGTTCCTCAGGGTAGCCATCTCGGACCCTTGATCTTTATCCTAACTATTAATGATATTGATTCCATTTTAAAGGAGTCGGACTATCTGTGTACGCGGATGATAAAAAAATCTTTAAGATAATTGCCTCCCCTTCGGATTCTCTCCTACTACAAAGCGACCTGAATCTGTTCTTCACATGGTGCATATTTAACTTCCTAGAGCTGAATGTGAGTAAATGCCAAGCTATTACCTTTTCCCGCAAGCGTGTTCTTCCCTCTCCTAGGATCTACTTCTTCGATAACAAACCCATTCCCTCAGTCAATTCAATCTGCGATCTAGGTATTATTTGTGACCGAGAGCTCAACTTTAATTCGCACATTGATAACATAATTAACAGAGCCGACTCCACCCTAGGCTTCATCAAACGCTGGTCTAAAGAATTCTCGAATCCTTATGTCACTAAATCCCTGTATGTTACCTTTGTCAGACCCATCCTTGAATACGCTAGTCAAGTTTGGTCACCCCATCAAGTTACCCATTTCTTGAGAATTGAAGCTGTCCAACGAAGATTTATCCGTTTCGCTCTACGTGGTCTCTCCTGGGATGATAAATATAATTTGCCTCCATACGAAGATCCGTTAAAACTGATTAATCTACAAACTCTTGCAGTCATCTCGCTGACATACTCTTCGTGCATCAACTATTAGTAGGTTCGATTGATTCTCCCGCTTTACTACATACGATCTACCTAAATACTAACCCTCATAACCTTAGATCTGTACCCCTCTTTCGCCTCGCTTGTCACCGGACCAATTATGGCCACTTTGAACCCATGTCCAGAATGTTGCGTTTGGCCAATAGCGCGCATATGACCTTTGATTTTCATCTCAGCCGATCCTTCCTTAGAAAGCTCCTTCACACCTCCTCATAATTTTCCCCACACTTTCTTCTTGACATTAAGTCTTAAAAAAAAACTAAAATAAGGCCCTTTAGCTTAGTTATGTTTCTCTCTGTTAGTTTTTAAGCTTAGCTTTAAGTTAATTGTTTGTGTGGGCCCTTAGGGGCCCAGCCGCAAAAAATAACGAGTTTTTTTTTTACTGAAATTGAAGACATGGATTTGGACGACCTCTGATCCATGCAGGATGGCGCGCCATGCCACACAGCCCATGCCACAATCGGTCTTTTGCGCACCAAATTCCCAAATCGTGTTATCAGCCGTCTTGGCGATGTCAATTGACCGCCTCGGAACTGCGATTTGACCCCTTTGGATTTTTTGTTGTGGGGAACTGTGAAGGACCGATGTTATGCCAACAATCCGGAAACTAATCAAGCATTTAAGGCCAATATCATCCAAGCAATCCGTGAGCTACAGCCCGAAACCATCAACAAGGTCTTGGAAAATTGGAGTGATAGAATGTGTTACTGCGAAGCCAGCCGAGGCAGCCACTTGAACGACGTTGTGTTCCATAATTAATGGGAATGTTTGCTCTTACTAATAAAGCCATAACACATGGAAAAAATTTCATTTTGTTCATTTTATTTTTTTAAAAAGAAACTTGTAGTTGGCCCACCCTGTATATGTATGACCGTTTTTGCGATATTGTGTGAACGCGTCAAACCTTTGATCAACCGCCTGATTGGCCCCTATCAATTTGGTTTCAGGCCAGGAAAGTCCATCATCGATCAAATCTTCACACTTTGGCACATCCTGGACAAAACCCGAGAAGTCCAAATCGATACTCATCATCTCTTTATTGATTACAATGCCGCCTATGACAGCATCTATAGCTATATGTGTAGTTTTGACATCCCTGCCAAACTCCTGTGCTGGATGACGATGGAGAACGCTCGCTGCTCCATCAAGGTCGGTAATGACCACACCGAGGCCTTTGATGTCAAAAAAGGTGTTAGACAAGTTGACGCACTGTCATGTGACTTCTTTAATATTGTACTTGAACGGATTGCGCGGAACTCACAAGCCAACACCGAAGGCACAATCTATCACAAGTCTGTACAACTGCTTGCATACGCCGACGATATTGAGATTATTGGAAGAACTCAGCGGGCTGTCACCGGTGCGTTTGCAAGCATTGAGGCCAAGTTGAGGAAGCGGCCAAAATTGGTTTAGCGATATACGAGCGCAAAACCAAGTATATGTTGTCAACAAGAAGAGACAATCAACATCGACGAATTGGACAGAACGTCACAGTGGGCAGTTATAACTTCGAGGTAGTAAGGGACTTTGTCTACCTTGGCTCAGTTATAAACTCTGAGAACGACATCAGCGCAGAAATCAAGCGAAGAATAACTCTTGCCAATTGCTGTTTTTTTGGGCTTATAAGGCAATTCAACAGGAAAGTCCTATCTCGAACAACTAAGGAGACTATGTATAAGACCGTGATCATCCCAGTCCTGCTTTACGGCGCTGAAACATGGACTTTATTAAAAGAGGATGAAGATATCCTTGGTCGCTTCGAGAGAAAAATTATTCGTAAGATATTCGGTCCCGTTTGCGTTGACTGGTTTTGGAGGAGAAGATTCAATAGCGAACTGTACGTTCTGTTAAGCGACATGGAGCCAGTCAAAGAAAACTGCGCATTGGACGCCTGATATTGCTAGGACATGAAGAGCGGACACCAACGCTCCGGCCGCAGTCTTCGAATCTAAGCTGAAGGGACGACGCAGTAGAGGGCCTCCTCGCGGTAAGTGGTACGCATAAGTTCAAGGGGACCTCGACCAACTTGGAGTGCGCAACTGGAGGCAATTAGCTCCAGACCGAGCTAAATGGGGAAGGTTGTTGGTTGAAGCCCAGGTTCACCCCGAATTGTAGCGCCACCTAAGTACGTAAGTAGATCGCCAACAGTCTTCAACTATAAATTGTCAACGGGACTAATTCTTCTTAGAAATCAGTTGTCGAGGATCAGTCGTTGCAGGCCAAATTTGATGGTGGCACGTCATTGTACCTCCCAACAAGTGATCTTTGGTAACTGTTCCTGATAGTTATGTTTTAAAAGACCAATTGTGTTCCTCTGTCGATGATCTTGAGCGATCTCCAAAAGTCTTTAATGATAAATCGTCAACGGGACTGTTTTATAAGACTAATTAAGATCTTGATTAGTTCCTCTGTCGGGGATCAGTTGGCGATGGCAAACCCTATCATCCATCGCATTTCTTCTTCGATAGCTGGTTGCTGAGGACCGATCTCCCCAAGAACTAATCTTCGGTAGTTTTCAGAGATCAATTATTTTTGTAATTAGTTCTTCTGTTAGATTTGTTGTCAAGGTACAGATGTCGCAAAAAAAAATTACGGTGCCATATCACTTTATCTAAAGACACCCGATCGTCGACAACTGATCGTTGTCCGATCTTGCCAACAAGTGATCACCGACAGTTTTAGAAAGCAATTGTCCTAGTGACTAGTTCCTGGACAAGATCACCTGCCAAGGATCAGTTTTCGCATGTCGCAGTCAAAATAGATTCTTCTACTGTTTTTTTTTGTTTTTATTAAAAAACCCCTTTCACTGCACTTACCGATTGTTGCATATTATCCCATATCGCTGCGACAGACGGTGCTGCCAAACCTCCTCTATCGCTGGCATTGTAATGTCTCTCGATGCCAAATCGCAATTCATTAGCTAATGTTCGACTTAAGCCTCCACGGAATAGGAAGGCAATCGAGCCGATTAGGAACTCACTCAGGAAGAGCAGAACAATTAAAACGAAGTACTGTCAGGGAAAGCAAATACAATAATTATATTAGAAAAGTTTCAAAGGAAAATGGTATATAAGTACTTACTGTAATCAACAGACATCGCGACTGGAACCATGACCCACAGCATCCAAAGAATGAGACAATAAATCCCAACACACCTACAGCAATGAATAGTGAGTCTGCACTTAAACCCTCATGATCTGGCAGTAATGTGGCGTAACCCTGATATGATAGTCGTAGCCATACACCGGCACCAAGGAAGGCAAGACTGCATATCTGGAATTAAAAATGCAAACAAATTAATTAAAATGCAAAAAGTATCTACTCGTAAGATTCGCGAACATAAGCCATAAATTCTTCCGAAGACACATTAGTTTTGATATTGGATTCAACTGCATTTCCTTGTCAGATATCTCTGTTTTAGATATTTTGAAGGACAATCTCGATGAAATTTTCAACCGAATCGTAACTGTAGATGAGACTTGGATTCACCAATACTATTCAGAGTCCAAACAAGAGTCTATGCAGTGGATTGAAAAGGGGGAGAGCCCGCCGAAGAGATTCAAGGTGGAGAAGTCGGCTTCGAAGCTTATGGCGGGCGACTGTTTTTTGGGACAGCGAATGTGTTTTGCTGATTGATTACCTGCCAAAGGGGACTACGATGAATGATCAATATTACGCAAATTTATTGACTCAGGCACGTGAAGTGCTCGTACGGAAGCGACGTGGGAAACTCAGGCACGGAGTGTTGATTTTGAACGATAACGCGCCTGTTGACACGGCGCGGGTTTCGAGACGGGTTCTAAAAGACACAGATTTTTCAACGATTGACCATCCATCCCATACAGCCCAGACTTGGTCCCGACTGGGGAATAGGGGAACGACTCCCAGATATGGGTAGTAGGAGAGAAATGAAATACCCTTCGCAGACCAACAGGCCAACAACTTTATCTGAGAACGGGCCAAGAACCTATAAGCATTACTATACGAAGAAGAAAGTGGAAATGGATTGGATACACCCTACGGCGCGAAGACAACTCCATTGCGAAATACGCCATGCAGTGGAATCCGCTCACCCAGGCAGACAGAATAGCGGGACGCCCTAGGCAAACGTGGCGCAGAACAGTTGAGGAGGAATCGAGCTCTTTAGGAATGAGTTGGAGTCCTATACCCCTCGAGGGGTTAAAGGATATAAGTTAAGTTAAGACCAACAGGCTGGAAACGCAATTTCGTCAGCGGAAAGAGCCCACTAAAGCTGCATCCGACAGTGTGAGACAAGGTTTAGTGGTGTTTTGTATGGTTAGGTAGGACCATACAGAAGGTATGGTAGTGAATGAATATCATCAAATGTCAACGGTAGCGCCCACAGACTCACAATCGGAGAATACTACCTTTGCATCTGGTGGCAGCCGGCGGTAAAAACAGAAAGGCAAAACATAGCCCCTCCAAGGGACAACCAGTCCTTTAATGGAGATAAAAAACAGTAGACAAACGAAAACTGTTAGGGCGTCCCCTTCAAGCGACGAACAAAATGCAAACATTAAGATATACAAGAGAAAACCAAATAATAAAACAAGCAATGGAATTGTGAAATCTTTAAGGATCGCAACCTGGAACTTCCATAAGCGGACGTAGTTCCGAGCTGCCAGAAACTCTCAAAGGACGACGCATGCATATATATGTAGCATGTATACGGAAAATAAAGTGGAATGGCTCAAAAGCTCGTTACATCGGAAATGGATACAAAATGTATTACTAAGGGACAGACCCGAAAAGAAATGGAGTAGCGATCATCGGCGATAGCATGACTCAAGAACGGGTGGTAAGCGTAGAAAGATGTAGTATGATGATTGAACTGACGTTAGAGAACACCAAACCAATAAATGTCATATACGCCCCCCAAGTATGTTGCGACAACCAAACCAACGTAGACTACTGGGATAACCTCGGCCAATTAGTCCAGGCCCGCAGGACTCGAGGCTATCCTCAACCTGCTACCGCTAGACATCTTTATACGAACATCAGCAGCCACTAATGCTATGAAAATAAGTCAGTCAGCGAACTGGAAACCAAGCTCTTCTTCCCGTTTACTGGTTCATCATTGAGTTCGGTCGTCTGGGCTTAGCTTTCACTGGTGCTCTCTCTGATTGCTTCAAATCGTTGAGGTTCCTTCATGATTATTGCTGCAACCTGTTTCACCACGTCCCATATTGCGCTCGATGTTAACATAATGGTTCATAATGTTCTCGGAAGTTGGTATTTCTCCAATTCGTTTCTCAAGCTCTCTGCGCTCTATACTTCTGTCCGGTATCGAGTGCGTGTAGCCCTTGTTAAAATCAGAGTGCTTTTTCGATAGGGTGGATGATGGAGTGCAAAGCCGTTTCCACAGACTTACCTTTTTGGTAGGCGCGCTGTGACATGGATAGTACAAAAAAATACAAATATTTGGCGCAACAGCTCTTTAAAGTGCCAGGGCCTAGCTTCTCGCAACCACTCATGTTGTGTGCGTTATATTTTTCACACGAATGGAAGGGACCTACAGTTTAATACCGAATCCGAACGGCAATTTGAGAAGCTTTTTCTTTTCGTGACGACAATACTCTCGGATGTTTGTCAGACGCTCGCGAGAGGTGGGACCGTGAAAAAATTTGTTGGTGTTTTCTGGGATTCGAACTTGGAACCTCATGCGTAGTGATCCGACACACTAACCACTTACGCCACGGCGCCCATGGACATGGATAGTAGGGTTGTATCAATAGTGGCCTTGATGTGTAGGTCCAGGATTCCTTCCAGAATCTTGAGAAGGAAGGACGTTAGACTAATAGGTCTTAGGTCCTTTGTGGGAGGGTGTGCGATGTCTTGCCTGCTTTGGGTATAAAGACCACTCTTACCTCGGTCCAGGCAGTTGGTGTTGTTCCGAGCTCAAGGCAAGCCTTCAGAATGCAGGAAAGATACTGCCATACTATATTGAAGGCCGTCTGAATCTGGGCCGGAAAAATACCATCCGGTCCCGGTGATTTGAATGGTTCGAAACTGTTTACTGTCCATTTCAGCTTATCTTCGCTGATAAGATGAGGAGGTGCTGTGGGCGTGCAGCATTTACCAGGGCGCGATCATCGTTGGGGGTAGGCGTGCAGCCGGGGAAGTGAGTGTCCATGAGCAGGTTGAGCGATGCTTCGTCCGATTCAGCCCAGGATCCATTTGGAATTCATGAGGCGTTGTTGGTGTTTTGGAGAGGACTTTTCGCAGTCTAGAGGATTGAGACGTGTTGTCAATACTCTGACAAAAACCGCGCCAGGATCTGCGTCTAGCTTTCCGAACCTCTATTTTGAAGTTCTTCAGACTTTTTTTGTAGATCTCCCAGTCCAGTGGTAGCCTTGTTCGTTTGGCTTTATTGAATTGCTTCCTGCTTGTGCAGCGAAGGCTGTTAAATTCTGCATTCCACCATGGGGGACGAATGCCCACCTTTCTTCTTGTGGTCGGACAGGATTCGATGAAAGCTGTATTAAGTGCAGAAGTTAGAACGGTGTTTAGCTTGTCTAATTCCAATTGTGTAGTTGGTGTAGTGTACACTTGATTGGATAGTTTAGCAGAGAGGGATTTATTGTGTAAGCACCAGTCGGTTTTCCGCCGATTGCGGAAGACCAAGGGTGCGGTACTGTGTCAGATTTCCAGTTTGTACTCCAGATAGCGGTGATCGGAAAACGAATGACTGTCAGATACAGTCCAGTTGGAAATTGCAAGGTTGGGGACTAACTTCCCTACCACGTAAAAAACCTTCGGTTACGACGCAACCAACAGCCTCGGTTACGGATGATTTTACTGTTGACAACCCAAGCAAACGTAAAAAGGACAACGATCTTCGTGTCTGCACGTGGAATGCTAGGTCCCTCTATAAACCACGTGCAGCCGAATAACTTGCGGAGGCCCTAGACTGTTACAAAGCAGACATTACCACCATCCAAGAAGTGCGATGGGATGGGCCGGGCAAAAGAAGGATGAAAAACTGCGACACCTACTACGGCGATTGCTACAGACAACAAGGACAGCGTCATTGGAGGCAAAATTCGGCAAGAAGTCTTGAGTTTCCGGCATGTGAACGAGAGCCTCATGACAATCCGTATCAAGGCTAAATTCACCAACATTAGCCTAATATGCGCTCACACCCGCTCACGAGAAGACGGACGACGCGACGAAGGATGACTTCTACCAGCTCTTGGACAAGACGTATGAGCAATGCCCCGCACACGATGTTAAAATTGTAATAGGTGAGTTTAACGCAAAGCTAGGAAGAGAGGACGTCTTAAGTAGTGTGGTCGGAAAGCACAGCCTGCATGACATCCGGATTCAGTCGACTTTGCGGCGCGGCGGGACGAAGCTTTGTCGTAGCTAGTACGCGGTTTCCACGTCTCGATATTCACAAAGGAATATGGCTCTCCTTTGATCGAAAAACCGTCAACCAAATCGATCACATTGCGATCGACGCAAGGTACTCTTCCAGTATTCTGGGTGTCTGGATTTTCCGAGGAGACAACGTGAACTCGAATCACTACCTAGTTGTAGCCAAGGTAGGTACGGATGCGGATATCCAGAACGTAGCGAAATCAACGAAATACTGTGAGGAAGTTTGACGTCGGACGGCTACAATCCCAAAAGACCACCAGAACCTTTACCGATCGAGTCTCTTTTAATCTTAATCAAAGTCCTATGCCGCCAGCAGCAAACGCGGAAGACAGTGGCAGCGTTGCCAACAAGCCACCAGAAATGCCGCCTCTTATGTACTGGGTTTCTCTCGGCTACCACAAAAAAACCCCTGGTTTTGATGAGGAATGCCGGCAAGCACTGCAGGAAAACAAGAGGCGTACCAAGCGGCGCTGCATAGAAGGACTAGACCTGCTTGCGAGCTCTGCGAGCGGAGGAGAAAAGAGGAACATCGACTTCTCAGAAAGAAGAAAAAGGAGCATAAGAAGCGCTTGTTCGAGGAGATTGAGAGACTTTATTAGAGGAATGATGTTCGAAAATTTTACCAAAGGGTAAAAAGAACATGCCAGCGTTTCAAAGCCAGAACAGAAGCCTGCAGGGAAGAAAATGGCAATATAGTAGTAGAATCGCGCTTACAAATACAAATATTTGGCGCAACAGCTCTTTAAAGTGCCAGGGCCTGGCTTCGCGCAACCACTCATGCTGTGTGCGATATATTTTTCACACGAATGGAAGGGACCTACAGTTTAATGCCGAATCCGAACGGCGATTTGAGAAGCTTTTTCGTGACAACAATACTCTTGGATGTTTGTCAGACGCTCGCGAGAGGTGGGACCGTGGAAAAACTCGCAGTTGGTGCTGAGCATATGGAAGGAACACTTTTGCAGACTGTTAAACGGTGATGATGACCAATTTTCCGCTGTCTGGCAGATTGAGCCATTCAACAGTGACAATGACAGTCAAGATTTCCGTCAACCGGATTAGAATGAAGTGAGGATAGCGATATATAAACTTAAATCCAACAAAGCTGGTGGAGCCAACGACCTGGCTGGAGAACTTTTCAAGGTAGGAGGAGATGAGTTGGTAAGGAGCGTGCACCAGCTCATCTATAAAATCTGGTCGGACGAAAGTATGCCCGATGAATGGAACCTCAGCATCGTTTGCCCGATCCTGAAGAAAGGGGACCCTGTGAACTGCGCCAACTACAGAGGTATAAGTCTCCTTAGTATCGCATGTCCTTTCTCCCGTATTATATGAACGCCTAAAACCAATCGTCAACAATCTGATAGGTCCTTATCAGTGCGGTTTCAGATCTGGAAAGTCGACTATTGAGCGAATATTCACACTAGGGCAGACCTTGGAAAGAACCATGAATATAAAATCGACACGCACCATCTCTTCATCGATTTCAATGTTGCCTATGATAGCGTGTATAGAGACGAGTTATACAGAGCTATGTCTAGTCTTGACATCCCTGCCAAGCTCGTCCATTTGTCAAGAATGACGATGGAGAACTCTCACTTCTCCATCAAATTCGGTAAGAACACCACCGAACCGTTCGATGTCAGGAAAGGTCTTAGACAAGGTGGCGCGCTATCATCTCTTTAACATAGTACGGATTCTTGAGAGAATTGTACGAAACTCACAAGCCCACACCGGAAGTACAATCTTTTACAAGTCTGTACAACTACTCGCTTATGCCGATTGCATTGACATACGTATAATCGGAAGAACTCGGCGGGCCGTCAATGGGGCATTTGCTAGTATTGAGATCAAGGCAGCAAAGATGTGTTTAGCTTTGAATGAAAGCAAAATAAAATATATGCTGCCCACAAAAAAAAAGACACCCAACATCGACGTCTTGGACAGAACGCCACAATAGACAGATATCATTTTGAGGTTGTAAAGGACTAGGTAGACAGGGCTCTATGGTGAGCTCCACAAATTACACCAGAGGGAAGATCACACGAAGAATTGCTTTTGCCAATCGCTGTTTCTATGGGCTAATATGGCAATTGAGCAACGAAGCCCTATCTCGAACTACTAAGGTAACTCTTTATAAAAAATAACTAATCATCCCAGTCCTGCTGTATGGCGCAGGGGCATGGAGTTTGCCAAATCGGATGAGGATGCCCTTGGTTACTTTGAGAGAAAAGTTCTTCGAGCGATCTTTGGTCCCGTCTGCATAGACAGCGAGTAGTACAATGCCGAACTATAGGGCGTATATAAGGACATCGACTTAGCCAGAAGAGTTCACATACAGCAACTTAATTGGTTGGGTCATGTAGAAAGGATGGAGCCCAACGTTCCCGCTAAGAAAGCTTGCGAATCCACCCCGGATGGACGGTGCAGTAGAGGACGACATCGTGGTAGGTGGCGCAAACAAGTGGAGGGGAACCTTAACCAACTTGGCGTGCGCAAATGGAGGCAGCTGGCTCGTAACCGTGCTGGCTGGAGAGGTATGTTGGCTGAGGTCCAGGTCCACCCGGACTGTAGCGCCAGCTAAGGAAGAACAATGCACTAGACGAATCACAGTGCGCTCTCGTACATAACATATTCGTAATTCACCAATTTGTCTACACCTTCCAGCAAGCAAGCTATCCGCCTGCAGTGATACAGCAATTGTTAATGTTTTGTGGCCAGAAATTTCCAACTAATAACCGAATTAAATCGATCCGTCAAACTGGTCTTACTTGAGTCATCCCGTGCTTTGTTCCATAATCCGAAAATAAGTTCAATTGCACAACCATTTTTCAGGTCCACTAGATAAGCACTCATACCTACAATGTATCATTTCCTCGATTACTTCGATAATATTGTCATACCACGGCTGGCAGGCCCAGTCTCTCCCCCAACCGAGCTACTTTAAGATTCAATAAATCATTTCTACAAACAACTTCAACTGTCAAAGTCTAGTGATGATGATAAGGCACTCAAAACATTAATAATTCCATCATCGAATAAAACCTCCAAACACCACCCTAATTCTCCCCCAAAGCACCCGTTCACGAGTTCACCCTTCTTTCCGAGAGATGAATACGCAATCAACTCAAATCTACTGTGTGTGACCAATTGTCTGTGCGAAATGATAACAAGATAAAGAAACCCTTCGATACCCCCCTCCTACAAAACGTCTAATAAAAAAAAAAAAAAAATTGTTGCTGACAATTACGCTCAATTTGAATACAAGTTGTGATTGAATAAACATTTTAACGCTGCTGATGATGCTTGCTATGCTGTAAGTGTGTGACGAAAGGAGGCGTTCAAGTTGATTGCCGATTGCTCGTCTCGAAGTTCCTCTTTTTTTTCAATTTTATGTTGACACTCGAAAGCGGAATCGTTCAATGCCCTTTGCTAACGCAAATGAGGGGGAACAACACTCAAGCACTCCGATTGAGTTCGTTTGTTCTTCGCCTTCGATTTGCAACCATGAAGAACAGTTGATTTCACTTTTTTTTTGCATCGGACAGATACAAAAAGTATCTATCGCCTGTCAGGCGTCAAAAATTCGAAATTTAATTTGATGGTGCTGTGATCAAACTTGTAAATCACAAACTGTTGACATATTTTACTGGTGCGATGGTGGGAACCAAAGAGGAATCGTGATAAAAATGCCGAAAGCATGCTTTAAATATCCATTGGTGCGCCGAAGAACAGAGACATCGACGCCATCCGTGTATTGTGAAACGCGTCACGTTGGACGCCTCGTTTCACGGGCAATCGACGACAACTTATCTTTGGATAACATGCATGACTCCCATTGTCTTTCGTTTCGGGGGCTCTTGTTGAGTTGAGCCCACATATGCAGCAAGATCGGCGCGCGGAACCAACTAAAACAAGAACACAGTGGTCGCCTCATTCACGCTCTGATCGCGCGCGGTACATACACAAAATCCTCGCGACATTCGAACGTGACAGCGCCCTTGACACTGTTTTAATTAAATGTTGGTGTGCTCTTGCATGGTATGGCTGCATGCACCGCGACCGTCCCGTAAACATACAACGAACACCGTGACCATAAATTGAATAGCATCCGAGACAAACAACAAAAATAAAACCTCGACGGGACCAATGTAAAGAATTCCCTTGTGAGCGCGACCGAGTTCTGGTCCTCATCAGAGGGTGAGTTCTGCTTTTTTTTTTCCTTGTCAAGCGATCTCGGTACTCCGCATTAATTTGTCGAATTAGACAAAGATTTCGAAGAAGAAAAGAAAGATTTCGTTTGATGATGAATATTTATTCGAAATTAATTGAGGGTTAGGGATGCGAAGAGGTGAGGTCACCGTCGTCACACTCGTTCACACATTTGTAATCGAAATCACGGATGTCGAAGTGTTATTGAGTTTTCAGTTAGGGGGATGTGAATAGGGCGAGTTTGCGCGCAGTTTTTGGAACAATCGAATCCGTGGAATAATAGTATGGGCTCGGCTCAAACAGCGATTTACTCGTTCTTTGCGAATTCTTTCAACACCTACCATTCATACGTTGTCGGTCAATAGTGTACGTATCAGGTTATCGTAATGGAAAGGGGGAATTCGAGTACATCAGGGGAACTTTTTTTTATAGAAGAAAGGACACGAAGGACTGCGGATGTAATTAGGTATGTTACAAGCGTCTGCAGTTTAGTTGATTGGTTGCAACGAGAAAATTTTCTTTTTTTTCTCAAGGTAACACAAACAAAATCCGAAAGCTTCGATTACTATATTAAACAAAGGGTGTATCGATTGACCATTCAGGCAAGTTGTTTTACCAAGTGTCGACTTTCATTTAGATCCACATTGTGTCAAACTGTCAGATGCTTGCATGAACAATATGACGTTTTGACTCCGATGGCCACCGAATATGGTCAGTGTAATCGAAGCTTTATAATTGTAAGTGCGCTTTGGACTCTGACAGAATACTGTATGAACCGCCGCTAAGCACTCCCGTTGATGCAACATCTTATACTTGATGGACTAAAGATTCTGAACATTATAAAATACCATGCACAGACAGGTAACGATTTCGCGCAGCTCTCCATAAGATTCGAACTGTCAAAAATTTAGTAATGCCAATCAGCAGGTTCATCTGATGTCCCCAGCACCGGTTTGCTCTGAGTAGTGTCAACGCACTTTGTTTTGCGTCGAAAACAATTAGGTTGCACTGACGGCTGTCATGTTTGACATTTGCTTGTGATTTAAATAAAGTGTAATAACTTTCGTGTAGATTACCTTAATCTTTTCATTTTTATTCATTTTTACACAAGCGATGTAAAACAATTGATCCCAAAAAACGACAGCTGAACTGTATGACAATAAAACAATGAAGTTTGTTGACAGCATTTTATTCTTGTCCCTGTGAGGGCGCACTCGCAGGGAGGTCATGAAACACAACGGAGCAAAAGTCAGTGTAATGCAGCAATTATCAAACAAACGTAGCTTATTTCACCCTCCCCTATTTGACATTTCGATGACAACTGATGGACGTTTCTGCGGACTAAAATGCTTCTCTGAACCACTAGGCATCTCTATGTCAGTTCGGCTTCTAAACTATGTAACTTCTTCTTCCTTTTATCAGCGAGGTTATGATCCGAAAATAAGGGATCACAACCCTCCCACTTCACCGCATTTCTACTGATCCGCCAGTGGGGTTCGCCTATTTGACCTTAGAAAATATCGGCAGGCCTGCCGATTTTGGATCACTCGGTTACTGAGGTCAATGAAATGTCGATGTCGTCGCATTTGTCTGATCCAGGCGTTTATAGGCCTGCCTTTCCTACATCGCGATGTCTTTGGAACGTGCATAGATATTGCCTTTTTAACAGGGTTCAAATGATCTGTTCTTTGAACGCAATACCAGCTGAGCCAATCGCGCTCTATTTTTTGTACGATGGTTTCCTTGATGTGAAAGCTTTCACGGATCTTCGAACTTCTTAGCGAAGCTTCTAAACTATGTAACGAAGTGATATAATCCACCGCCACAGAAATACAAACCAGCGATCATCCACACCCTGCGCGCACCTCGCTTAACACTTAATGCGGAGGCCGTCATCTATTGGCAGGTAGTGGACCTCGAATACACTACGAATCCTCAGCGTGAACAGAGGAAACTGAGGAAAGGCAGGAAAATGCAATTTGAAAGAAGTAAACACAAAAGTCGCACACGAGAATGTGAAGGGAATTTTGCATTGGCTCCTGATTCACATTCTCGTCTTGCAGGATTTTTGCATAAAGGAGAGTGCATGAAAGGCATTCGGGAGAGTAGTCAGCAATAAAGAGAACCAACGCCGGAGTGCCGCAGGGATCAAGGCTTGGCCCAATGCTGTTCAACATTTTCACTGCTGACCAGCCAAGCACATCAACAGGAACCAGGACTTTGCTCTATGCAGATGACTCGTTAACGTATGCAATCTCTCTCTCTCCAGAGATAGCAGCCCGAAGAGTTGAAGCACACATTAGGACACTTTGGGAGTACTATCTCAAATGGGGACTGAAGATCAACAGCAACAAAACTGAGCTAATTTGTTTTAGGCCACCAACAACAGCCACAAGAGGACGCCGTGCGTTCGCAACTCGGTGCCGTAACATCAAGATCACACTTCCTGACAGCACCGAAGTGCCAACTAAGACGACAGCCAGGTATCTAGGAATAAATTTCAGTGAGAGGTTTAAATTTAATCCTCATGCTGAAATTATCCTAAGAAGAGCCAACTTCGCACTCCACCTAGTGCACCCACTGCTGCGAAGGCGAAATGGTCTAAGTAAAGCGACCAAGCTCCTTATATACAGGCAGTTGATACGACCAGTCATCACATATTGCTGTCCCATTTGGTTCACGATATCACCAACGACGATGAAGAAGATCCAAGTTTTCGAAAGGAAGGTCCTTCGAATATGTACAGGACTGTGGCGAAATCCAGTCACACTGAAGTACTATTCAAAGAAGATGCTCTACGAGAGCGCTGGTGTGGGCGCAATCGACGAGCATATGATGCAGCTATCAAGAAAAATACTGCAAAACCTTGCTGACCATCCAAATGACGGGATCCAAGAATTCATCCAGCAACAGATCGAGCCAAGCCACCGTTACCTAAGCGTACGAGCGATCATCGATGGACGTTTTAATTATATCATTTACAACGACGAAACGCCGTTTTACCAACGTGCAGACAACCAGCACTACCGAGGATAGTCGGATACAACCCCCTTTTTTCATTTTTTACACACATTCAAGTAAAAATATATTTTGTATTTAATAAAACACATGTATTAGATTAAGACAATAATAATATTTTTGTAAAAATTTTTAATACAGATATCATTTGAAATACGTTGGGCCCCTATTGTTGAGCCAACATTTAATTTATTAGTTATAAGTCTAGTTCTAAGTCAATTTGTATATAGAACAAAACACTAAATAAAAACCTTAATCGTAATCGTAATCGCATTCGGGAGAGTCTGCTCAAGCGTGGTAGTACCAAGTAAGCGTACTCTTGACAGCCTCTCAAGGAAATACTTTTCGGACTTTTTCCACCGATCTTTTTTCTGCCTTCACCCCGGTGATTGGGCAATAATACACGAGTCTGCTACTGATCATAGCCGGCTCATCCGATAGGTTTCTCCCCGTCTGAGAGAAGCAACTTGATTAGAACATAGCGGATTTGCCGCCTTTTTAAATCTACCTTCCAAGACTGCCCTAAGTGCGGACTGGGTCCCTCCTAAGCCTGCCCTAAGTGCGGACTGCTACCTTCCAAGCCTGGCCTAAGTGCGGACGGGGTACCTCCTAAGCCTAGGGCAGGCTGGGTCAAAGCAAGTCTGTCCTAAGTGCGGACTGCTACCTTCCAAGCCTGCCCTAAGTGCGGACTGGATCCTTCCTAAGCCTGCCCTAAGTGCGGACTGGGTCACCATAAGCCTGCCCTAAGTGCGGACTGGAACCCCTTCGAGACGAGACACCGAGTCGAGCCGGACAACAACTCGCGTAGCACCCATTCAGTGCTCAAGTAGATGTTGTGGGGTTGACACGTTCGCAGAGTTGCTCGGGATTAACCTACCTGTTCCAATTATTTTATCCCATCCAATCTGCAATAACATTTTAACAAAATACAATGCCGTGTCGTTGCAATCAAAAAGTTGATAGATCTGACGCCAAAATTCAGTGCGCACTTTCCAAAGTTTATTATCCGATTTTAGAATTTATGATCACTGAATGACATGTCTCTTTTTTAAATCTGGATGTGCTCGTACTCGATCTAGTATAAACTCTAGTCAATCCAATCCAGTATACAGAATCGATTTTGATTATCTAAATACCAGATTGTTTCAAGAAAGTTGGATGGATATTTATGGTGAAGCAAATCCTTCGACAGCCTTTAATTTATTCCTTTCTGTTTTGAATGGTCATGTTGAGATATGCTCAGCTTCTTTAGTAAGGAGGAGTAACAATCCAAAAAGACTGAAACCTTGGATGTCTAACTACTTACTCAAAAAAAATTAAAACCAAAAATAAACTCCGGCTTAGATGTAAAAAGTACCCCAATAACGCTCACATTAGAGAAGCAGAGACTTGAAACTCCTATATGTAAGGAGAATTACTATATCAACAAATTTCATACAGCTAATGGTAATTTAAAAAAGGAAGGGATTCTAATAAATGAACTCTTTAATAAAAGTGCATCTACAAGTGTACCATCTTGTATAATATATAAAGATGTAATTATTCAGGGTTATTGCGAATAAATTTTCCCTCGGAATTTTTCCCCCGAACAAAAATTTGCTATCTTCAAAAAAGAGGAAATAATTCCGGGGAAAAGAAATAGGTATCATGAATGACAATTCAAGAGAATTTTCAACGCAATCGCGATATTTAATTGTTCCCCGATGAATTTTTTTCCTATTTTTGAACGTATCTAATATTTATTCGGGGGAAAAATTCCGAGGGAAAATTTATTCGCGATAACCCTGATTGAGAACCCTGTGGAAATGGCGGCAATTTTTAATGAGTTTTTTACCAGTGTTGCTACTAATACCATAGCAGATGCCGGTTTGAACAATAATCCCAATTTGTGTGCACAAAGATGTTTTGATAGGGAAAGTAGAGATGATAATAGCTTTTTCTTTGAACCGATTTCGTCTTTTGAAGTATTTAAAGATATTATGATGTTAAATAAAGCCAATTCAGCTACTCGTAATAGTTATCCAAACTGGTTTCTTAAGAATATTGCGTTTAATGTTGCTGATGTTCTAGCACACGTTTATAACAAAAGTATATACAATGGAATTTTTCCAGATACTTTAAAAATTGCGGAAGTCATACCAATATTCGAAAAAGGAGATAGATCCAAACTCACTAACTTTCATCCAATCTCTCTTATCTCTGGTTTTTCTAAGATCTTTGAGAAAATGATCAAGAAATAATCAGTATGGTTTTAGAGCTGGTAAATCTACGGAGGATGCGCTCTTAAACTTTTGTAGCCATATTTATAATAGTATGGATAGCAAAAAAGCTACTGCTTCACTGTTCATAGATATTACCAAGGCGTTTGATACCGTAGACCATGAACTTTTAATTAATTAGTTAGAGAAAGCAGGTGTTAGAGGGTTTATGCTTGACTGGTTTGCATCATATCTCAAAGATAGAATGCAAATGGTTAAGATAAGAGATATTTATAGCGATTGCCTTGCTTTTCATGTTGGTGTGCCACAAGGATCAGTACTTGGCCCTATCTTGTTTCTAATCTTCATTAATTCCATTTTTAGTCAAAATTTGAAGGACAAACAAACTGGCTTTGCAGACGATATAGCTTGTACATACTCGAATGATTCAATTCTAGACTTGGTTGCCGATGTTATTCATGACTTGGAAGTTCTAAGGCATTGGTTTCGTATGCACAAGCTAGTAATAAGTGATAAAACGAAGATTATGTTCCTTAACTTACCCGCACTTGATCTCCACTTTTCAAATTTAATATTTCTTAGTGCAGATTGTTCCAGCTTCTGTATAAATGCTCCGATTTGTGCCATGTTTAACTGCTCACAAACTTGTAATGCTAATACAAAATGCTCATCCAAGTGCTTTGCCATTGAACAGGTCTCTGATTTTAAGTATCTAGGTTTACTCTTTGACAATAAAATGAACTGGGGCTCACATACTTCTTTGCTTAAAAAGTATCTTCTTTCTACGACACACATGTTATATCATCTAAAACTTTTCTGTTCTCGTAACCTTTTAGAAACGATGTATTATGGTTTAGTCCAATCGAAGTCACAATATGGACTTGCTTGTTGGGGAGGTACTTATGACAATAAGCTACAACCACTGATTGTAACCCAAAAACACATATTAAGAATTATTTAGAAAAAAAGACGACACGAGCATAGTTTTCTACTTTTCTGCCATTCTAAAATTCTTCCTCTGAAACACCTTTACTTATACAAAGTTTTAAAAATATTTTTTATAAGAAGTAAATACTTATTGAATCAGAATTCAACTGCGTATACACTTCGCAGTATAAATAGGAATTTGATTAGTGTTCCACCATACAACACTTATAAATTTCTTAATTTTTACACCTCAGTCGCACCTAGTTTATTTAACAAATTACCTTTAGAATTCAGGACTATAAGGAAATCTTTTTCATTCAACAGAGATGTTAAAAAATGGCTGTTTAATTTTGATTTCAAAGAAATAAATCATCTAACAAGAGTGATAAGCTAAAATCGGTTTTCAAATATTTATCTTTCATCAATTTGCACCAATTCTTCATTATTAATATATACTTTGCGTACTACTACTCTCATCATAACTGTTTTTTTTTTTTTTAAATATTATTAGCTATACTTTATGATACTCGATACATTCGACACTAGTTTTCCTAAACTAAAGAGTGTATCTACTTATTTTAAATATATTGTATCTACATTATGAAAAACACTTTTAGTAGCTCACTTTAATGTTAATAGGCGAAATGTATTGTAAGCTTATATATAAAATATTATTAATAATAGCATTATTGTACTAAAAGCTGTGAATTATATATATAACAAATTAATAAAATGAATGAAATGAAATACCAGAACCAGCCGCAGGACGACTTCCATAGTATTAAGCTTATATTCATATTGTTAGGTACAAAAATTGTTAACTAAGACCTACTAGAATTGTTCCGAGCCAACTATTGTTAACAACCAATATAAGCAATAAAGTACCTCTTTCCCAAAGTCTTGGGTATTCCTTTGGGTTGACCCTGGGGCCGGCGAGCCCACCTCAGCTTTCGAGAAAAGATAGCTTCACAACTACAGCAGCATTCTCCAGGCAGAGGTCCTAGCAGTGACAATGCCAGTTGTTGAGAAGACTTCTAGGTTCTTGGAACACAGCACAAGGTAAAGCTCTCCCGGGTCCCTAGACATGAGGGCATACTAGAGAACGAGAAATCCGACTAACTGGCAAGAGGAGGCTCGGCACTAAAATCGGATCATTCCGAGCCCTTAGTGTACATCCCCGCCTTGCACACTTAAGCTCGAAGTAGGGAACAAAGCTGTTATGGAGGCGAACAAAAGGTGAACCTCTCTAGGTACTTGTATCACCATGAGGAAACTATGGCCTATTTTTGACAAAGCAAGAACCAATGGGCTTATAAATCTCTGTATACTCTTATAGGAGTCAGTAAGGAGCATAACACTTTGCGATATCACATTGAAAAGCTACATCTGACGGGAACCTTTCCATGGCCTGTGGTGACGAGGAAGTTCAGGAGGACACTGCCCACTTTCTTTGCCACTGCAATCTAAGAAACAAGTTCCTCGGGCTATACCTCTTTCAGGAATAAGATGATGTATCACAATGGGTCTATATTGACCTGAGTGTGGTATAGAGTATTTCTACCCCCTACGTCAAGAGAGACCATGATCTCACTAGAACTCGATACACCCTCGTCCATGGCAAATGGTGGATGAGAAAATTTAAGCCATCTCAGGAACGTAATCATTCAAAAGCTGCCGATGAATGAAATAAATGAATCTTCTTCTTTGCATCGTACGAGTCTTTTGTTTTGAGACGGTCAAAATGGGAACATGTAAGGAATACTGTGCGTTGCAGCACTTCAAGGTCTCAACTTGAAGTTCTTATAAAAAAGGCTAATGCAGCATGTCAAAATAACGCACTCATCATTTTTATTATACAATACGAGTATGTTCGAGTATGCAGCTCCACAGTGTTCTTCCTAACAATGATGCATTCTTGTGGTAATGATAGTACGATACTGTCACATCCATCCGTTTCAATGACTTCATTCCTTTCATTCAACTTCTAAGAATTTTTAAACAATATAATCGTTCAATCTGAGTTGCTGAGAACTCTTTGTATCTGTATCTTTCAAAGAGACACCATACTTCATTCCACCATTCACTGCATCGTTTTTGTTTTCTCGGTTTTCTCTCATCTTTTTAACATTTTATTACTTCTTACGAAATAGCGAAACCACATTTAAATACATAAATCAAAGGCGACGCCAATTTCTCTGTTTAATCATTCCATTTAGCAAAAGAAAAAAAATTAATTAAACATCGCAAAAAAGGCAGAGGAAAAAAAAATTATAATTTGAAACAAAAAGCGATAAATCAACCTGGAAACGGGTAAACCCTTAACTCAACCCCATAGCACGTGCAGTAGTTAGTTAATCCACCGCAACATTCTCATCGAAAATGATCTTGACATTCGCATGGTCCTTGACTCCTCTTTAAGTATAATCTTAATCTCTACCAAGTAATCTTGGTGCATTCTACCCAGAAGAAAACAATCTGCAACAGAACCGGCGGCTGCGTTCGTCCCTGTTTCATCTCCTTTTTGACTTCCACTTCTTCCGTGTAAGGCTATCACAACACCAGCATCAAGAAGTAGCGAGTAGAAATTTATTATCTACCTCCTTGTTAAAGAGGAGATAATGTCCTGTAGGCATGCAAATATGTTGTAAACTTTGTTGACAGGTTTTACTTAAACGGAGAAGCACATGTAGATACATCTACGGATATCTCATCATTACAAACCAGAAGTGGAACACATAATGACAAACAAGACTCAATGAACTGAAACCGGGTCACGTATGTATCTCTGATTACGTCGTTCAATTGAGAAACGAAAAAAGAAAAAGGCCTTCAATCTGAACTTCAGCTGCCTACTACCAACTACAACTACTGACCACGAAAATATTTCTTCAATGAAACCCATTAGATACGTCATTCATTGTGGATGACGCCAGGTAAGCAGAGTAAAGGTAAAGAATATTCATTCCCACAGTAGATGTAACTATAACTTGTATCTGATACGATCTGATTCATCGAAAATAACTCAAAAAGCAAACAGTTTGACCAGAAATCTGCGGTTTACGCAAAACATAGTCCAGCTTACAGCAGAACGGCCGGCTTTGCGGAGTCAACACAAAAAGTATGCCAAGTCAGTATTTGTAGCTTTTGGTCGTTTTTTTTCCGTCGTCGTTGGTCAGTTCCTTAGCCCGATTGAGTACAACACGTAACGCTGTCAAACAGCGATTTGTGTTTTTTATGCAAAATTTATGTAAATTACATGTGTACAGTCCACGAG
The DNA here is from genome assembly GCA_945910035.1 of Brachypalpus laphriformis. Lineage (NCBI taxonomy): Eukaryota > Metazoa > Arthropoda > Insecta > Diptera > Syrphidae > Brachypalpus > Brachypalpus laphriformis. The sequence continues at coordinate 17,526,782 of OX246753.1, read as the reverse complement.
ATACTCGACTCGTACTTGTACTCTGCCGTGTACTTAAGTGCGTCGTTGTATCGTTTAAATGCCTTCGCCCCACTTTGGCCCTTTTCTCGCACTCGCAACGACTAGTGGTGGTGGTGGTGGTGGTACGAACGTGGACTTAATTCTAATGGCCTCCTTTCTGGGACTTGGACGCGCAGACGAACAATACCACACAGAAAGTCTTTGTATTAAATGCGTCCGTTGCACTCTAAGCCAGCTAGCTGCACACGGAGACCAGACCGAGTATGAAACCAATTAATGCACATTATATGGAGCAACAATTGTCAGAGTGCTGTGATTGATTTGACATCGGTTTGTAGCATGAACTCCCAGTTTATGGCTTCCACTGTGTGTGGAGAAGAGACGTTCTAATTGCTGGCAATCGCCTTTACTTCGACTACCTAGTGCGGCTGGCTTAAAGTAGATTGCTGCACAGATGCACTCATGCATCATCATCATCGTCATCATCGTCAGCATCAGCGGGCTATAAACAGCGCTATGACTCCATGACCGTGTGGCGCATTAAATGACATGACTTTGAATGAGGAAATCAACACTATGAGTTGTTATTGTTATTCTCTGTTGTTATACCACATGAAACACGATCTGGTAGTAGCAATTGCTGTTGCGCTTCTGGATGTTGAATTGGCCAAGAGGAAGGTTCCTCTAGTGGATTTGCATACACAACGTTCTCTATTTTCATTGAAAATAGTATCTGGAGATATCTTCCTACACGGAGGCACACAGTCCGAGAGCGCACTTGAATTTGTTTGTACACAAGAATTCCAAGAAGTACTATGAACTCCATGGACTGCTGTGTGGAGAGAGAAGGTCTTGACGGTACTACGGGAGATAAATAATCACAATGCGCGCATAGTTGCTGGCCTTTTGTGTAATTGCTGTCTGTCTTGGGATGTCAGGAGTGAAATGCGATGCCTTCCTGTCTTTGAATTGATTTCCTGCATGAAGTGTTGTACCTGTGTGATAGAGAGCTAGTGTTTACCTGTGTCTTGATTTCATAGATATTTCCCACATGTGTAGGGCCAATGATCTGATGATCGATTACGCGAAGCTGAAGGCAAAAATTCAGGGAATTTGGTTTCTATTTATGGAAACTCTGAAGGGGAAATCTTTGGTTTTTTGGATCAAGTGTCCATGGGGGAGCAGTCATGGGTCTTCGATTAGATTAAGAAAAAATCTTTTCTTGCATTCAAATGACGATCATTTTTCTTAGAAGGTCATGGTGCATTCATCCATCCAGGAATGACATACTGCTTTGTACCTAATAATGGAATTGTGTGGCCTCAATTAATCTTCTTTTTAAGAGAGCAGCGGGGATTCTCATCACATCTACTTGGGAATCCTATGGAGACATTGAAACGGAGGAAAACGATGATAGAATTGAAGTGCTAATGGCAGGAATACACCTCATGTCATAAGTTGAATATGAAAGATTTCAATGACAGAGCCATGATCAAAAAGTCAAAACTTTTGGGAAGACCATTAAAGGTACGATTCCATTGTATCAAATCGTCATATTCACTACGTCAAATGCTTAATGTTTGACCGTTTGACATTTTCTTGACTTCGATTGCCTCAAATTTGTTGCCACCGATGAGAGAGATGGCTATCAATCACCTCCCATGATACAGAAACAAAAAATATGGCTCATGTCGGCGGTTGGCAGAATCAAGCCATGGAAAGCAGCTAGCTTGAGGATAACTCAAGATAACGAAGTTCCCAATTTATTTACATGTGTTACTTTTATCTCCGAAGAAGACATCATGGCCAAGGACGTATTCCTATCCAGGATCACAAGGCAGAAAACCGGCGTCTCCACAGGAGTCCACCGGCGAGTCCTCAGGATCTCTGAGGAGAAAACAGAAATTTCTCAGTCGATGAGAAATCCAAGCAACACATCCTGAGTCAAGTTTGTGAAATATTCCTTAACTTCTCGCAGGTCCTGATTAGAATAATAGGACTATTGAAGCCGGTCCAGAGTAAGGAACCTGAAGCTGCAACTAAGGACAGAGCTAAGGCACATCCACAGTTCAGCGCTCAGCAAAGACTGCTCGACGCGAGAAAAGGAATTTAAATTGGAGCAGATAAAGTCCAAAGAAATTGCCAGGCAGTAGAAACCATCACTACTGGAATTAGCGGTTCAGCAGAAGAAGGATCAAAAACATCTCAAGCGTCGAAGGTGTCAGAAGAATCATACTCAACGTCCGAGATAGCAGCAATCTGTAATCTCATTGAATCAGCTATAAATGTTAGCAGCTCTGCCAGCACATCCCATCAATAAAAACAATATAGGTTTAAGGTGCATCCAAATAAATCTTCAGCACGCAAAAGCCGCCTTGGCGGTCTTAAGTCATAGACTTAATAATGATCACCTAGATCTGGATAAAAATCCAGGAACCGTACATACTTGAGGACTAGATAAAAAGCCTCACAGGTGAGTTAATTTACGATTCTGTAAATGAAGGTAGACCTGGAGCATGCATCTTAGTTAACAAAACTGTAAAAACAGATCCAATTCCAGAGCACATTACAAAAGATCTGGCGGCGGCTATGATAGAACTACCCGCTGACGGAGGTAATACAGACGCAGTTATATGCTCAGCTTACCTGTCGGGAGACTCATCGAGCAATCAAATCAGCTTACCACGAAGCCTGCCCAGAGAAAGAAAAATCAGGCAACCGCCTCACACCGTGGTGGAGCAAAAAGCTCGCCAATCTAAGGAAAGAAACTAGAAAATTATTCAATAAGGCCAGCGCAACAATGATTGGACTTCATACTATGAAGCTCTAACCAAATATAACCTCGAGATTAGAAAAGCTAAAAGAGAATCTTGGAAAAATTTCTCTCAGGAACTTTCTGATATTCCCAGCAGTGCCCGCATTCACAGACTTCTCTCTAAATAGCACAATAATCAAATCCGCGACTAAGATGGCTGGGTCATGTAGAGCGGATGGAGCCCAACTTCCCCGCGAAGAAAGTCTTCGAATCCACACCGGATGGACGGCGCAGTAGAGGACGACCTCGTGGTAGGTGGCGCAAATAAGTGGAGGGGGACCTCAACCAACTTGGCGTGCATAACTGGAGGCAGCTGGCACGTAACCGTGCTGGCTGGAGAGGTTTGTTGGTTGGGGCCCAGGTCCACCCCAGTCTGTAGCATACAGTACAGTACACCTAAGTAAGTAAGTAATCAAATCCGGTTAATGAAAAGGCCAGAGGGCACCTATGCGGAAAATGGTCTACAGACGCTAGAGCTCCTAGTCGAAACACACTTTTCAGATTCCATCATTGCTCCCATCTCTCCACCCTATCCTCCCCAGAGCCGGACCGTAAGACCAATCAGAGAGGACTGGCAGAGATCTTCCACACAGAAAAATTAAATTTGGGCCATCAACTCTTTTCTTCCTTTTAAAGTCCCAGGAGAAGAGGAAATATTCCCTGCTCTACTTCAAAAAGGCACCCCACATATAACACCGACACTTATAAACTTATTTAGAACAAGTTTTGCGTGGGGTTATATGTATATGAAAATGTTGGAAAGAGGTTACGGTTAAGTTCATCCCTAAAGCGAGCCGTAGACCAACAGAACTACCGAAATCGTACCGACCCATAAGCCTTACCTCTATCTTCTTGAAGACTATGGAGAAAATACTTAATAGACGCCGCATCAGGGACAGAGCCCTCGCTATTTAACCTCTACATAAAACCCAATATGCCTATCAACCAGGAAAATCAACGACGCATGCTCTTCAGGAACTCACAACAAGGATTGAAAAATCCTTTAGAGACAAAGACTTTGCGGTGGGCTGCTTCCGTGACATAGAAGGAGCTTTTGATAACACCGAATACGCCCAAATATACAGATGCATCCAGTACACAGGAGTAGATAATACAACATGTAATTGGATCAAATACATGCTAGAAGAATGAAAAATTAACATTACACTAGGCAGCAATAAACTCAGGGTCATTGCTGCGAAAGGATGCCCCCAAGGAGGAGTTCTCTCCCCCTTACTGTGGTCTATCGCAGTAAATTAACTACTGAAAATATTCAGCAACGAAGGCTCTTATGTCCAAGGCTACGCAGATGATATTGCGATATTAATCAGAGGAAAATTCGAAGAAACAATCCCCTAACACCAGATGAAAAACTCACCTGGAATACTCACCTAACGAAAGCCATAGACAAGGCCACGATCTCATTATGGACCAGCAAGCCTCATTGGTAGGAATTGGGGCCTAAATCCCAAAATGATGCTATGGCTCTACACGGCAAGGCCGATTGTCAAATATGCAGCACCAGTATGGTAGCAAAAAACAAAGCAAAGGTGTACACAGGACAGCCTGAATAAACTACAAAGACTAGTCTGTGTATGCACAACAGGTACAATGAAAACTGCTCCTACTGCAGCGACAAATGACTGCCAAGATTTAACTTCAAAGTTGCGTTCTCAAATCACAATAACTGGGAACAGAACAAACCTACATTTGTCAATAACTCTCCTGTATGGTACGCAGACGGATCCAAGACAGATGAAGAAGTTGGGGCTGGAGTATACGGCGCTACTACGCCGTGCATGGAAAAGTAAATCCGTAGGCATATGAAATAACATCCAAATTAGTATGGGACTGATCTTGGAGATCCCACAGTGAGAAAATTGAAAGCTTCGCAGTGGCGGTTCGACTGCAAAAATCCCTAGCACAGAGCCACTCGAACTATATCGGCTCTTTAAAGAAAAAAAGTCCACAAGCAGTCTTAAGGAGACCTGTCAAGTTTTACTCGACGCCCACTTCTTAGGATGCATCCCCGATAGCGCGGTCTTTCCAGCACAATTGAGGAACCTTGCTCTCAACCCTTCTAGACAGGACTATAGCTTATCTGGTAAAATCTTTACCGCCAACCATATAAAATGGGTTCTTTCCACTTTTAGTCCATTTAAGTCCCCAGGTGAAGATGTTATATTTCCCTGTCTCCTACAGTAGGGACAGGAATTATTGACTCATTCCCTTCTACGGATATTCAAATCCAGTCTAACACTAGGTAGTCTTTATACCAAAGCTGACGAAACAGTTAGTTATAAACGAATTTCTAGAGCTACTAACCAAATCTGGTTACAGAGTACAAAAATACGCAGATGATGTCGTCATCAGCGTTGGGAGCAAATTCGAAAACATCATGTCGGAAATGATCCAGGGTGTCCTCAACCTGATCTTAAAATGGTGTAGAATCAGGGGCTTTGCCATCAACCGTGGATGAACTATACGGTATCCTTTTATAAGAAGAGGAAGGTCGAACTCGTGGCGCCGTGGCGTAAGTGGTTAGTGTGTCGGATCACTACGCATGAGGTTCCAAGTTCGAATCCCAGAAAATACCAAAAAGTTTTTCACGATCCCACCTCTCGCGAGCGTCTGACAAACATCCGAGAGTATTGTTGTCACGAAAAAGCTTCTCAAATCGCCATTCGGATTCGGCATTAAACTGAAGGTCCCTTCCATTCGTGTGAAAAATATAACGCACACAACATGAGTGATTGCGAGAAGCTAGGCCCTGGCACTTTAAAGAGCTGTTGCGCCAAGTATTTGTATTTGTAAGGTCGAACTCAAGCAAATCTCACTGGAAAACATCAACCCTACCGGGGAAGGAAAATATTTTGGAATAATCCTGGACAAAAAGCTTAACTGGAACTCTCACCTTTTTTTTTTATAATTCGCGCACACTCAAAGAGTTCTGAATACCTTTAACATGTTTACACACAGTGCGGGCCTTGGAAAGGATGGATAGAGAGAGAGAGAGAAAAAGATTTTTGGTGTAGTGTTTGTTAAAGCTCAGTTGGTTTTTTGTTTCAGAGATTCTCCGGGGGTGGTGTCCAGATAACTGGGGAGATTTTTGTTATTTTTTGTCTTTGCTTCTGATTCACAGTACTTTTTTCCCGATAACCGATGTCAAGGGCAAATCATCATCAACAGAGCGAACAATTTTTCCAACCACATGACCAAGCTACTGTCAGTGTTATGCCTTCACAGTAGTGTTCACACAAGCTTTCGTAATTGATCGGACTGACTTTATATATTTCATGAGAAATAAATAAATGCTTGCTGGCATCAGGATTTAAACCATGAACCACTCGCGTGGAAATTGAAGACGTTACCACTACACCATTGCCAACCCTAATTAATGTTATCAATAAGGCGGCCGGGGCAATGCTCATGTGCCAACGTCTCTATTGTAAAAGTGAGGTCTGCCTATGTCGGCATTACCTGGACAATGAAAACGTACCTGATGGCAGCATTCAAACGTGCCCGGAACCCACATCTACATCTTTGCAGAGAGTCAGGCAGCACTAAGGTCCCTTAATTTCTATACGGTAGGGTAAAAGCTCGTGTGGGGCTGTCTCGACCTCCTTGATAGCCTCGCATGCACAAAAAGCTTCAATTTTAATTCTTGGTAACCATTGCGCCAACACAATAGGTCTTGTAGGTCGCAGTGTACTTGGACCCCAAACATCGTATTGCATCGCATGGGACTGCCTTCAACTACTCATATCACTAGCCAAAACCAACAGAGTTTATCTCATTTGGGTGCCAAAACACATCGGATATGAAGGAAATGAAAAAGCTGACCTGCTAGCCAGAACAGGAGCTGCGTCAAACTTTATGATGCCAAGACTATTCTGTGGATTACCAGTGAAAGAAAAGCGCATCATTACTGGATGGAAACTGAAGGTAACAGACAAGCCACGATCTTTCTGCCAAATAGGTCCCTTAAAAGAACGAAACGAATCTTACAATTAACTAGGAGTCAGATTCGAATAGGGTTGGTCAAACGGTAGTGTATGCGATCATATGAAAACACAAGCGTTTTCACTCAGCTGAGGCCTACCAACTCCTACTCTCAACCTCCACGCGGTGACAGCCGGGTGCCTAGTACCTTAATCCAAGAAATGGGTAACCAACCAACCCCGTTTGGAGGATTCTTGGCGGCAGCAGATGAGAGAGGGGGGAAGAGTGTTTTCTCACTAGAGCACTTCTTCATGTTCCAGGCGGCAGCGGACGAATTCCCAAGACGGAGTCAACGCTGGCGTCTATAGTTCCAGTTAGGATGAAATTAGTGAGTACCTTGCGCGAGCTGCTTCAACGTATTCGGATCACAGGCCGGTAAGGAACTTCCAATGTTGGTCAGGACGTTGGAATAGAGATGGTGGCGGAGGAGCCCTTAATGGACCAACGGCAGCGCTCATACTCCCGTAGTGGACTACTGGCACCGGTGTACCCGGCCCCTCGTCCTAGGGGAATAATTAAGGATCTGGCCCTCCAGGTTGGGGGTTGTGCCGTCGGGGTAACTTCCCTACCACGTAAAAAAATCGATGGTTCCGAAACAACCAAAAGTCTCGGATAAGGTTGACTCAACTAATGACGACCCCAGCAAACGAAATACGACGACCTTCGGATCTGTACGTGGAATGTTCTGTCCCTTTACAGACCACGTGCATCCGAACAACTAGCAGAGGCCAGGAAATGGGATGGGCCGGGCAAAAAGAGGATGAAAAACTGTGATATCTACTACGGTGATTGCTACAGAGGCAACAGGCAACGCTTATTCGGATGCGGATTTGTCATACGCGGCAGACTTAGGCAAGAAGTCTTAAGCTTCCGACACGTGAGCGAGCGTATTATGACTATCCGGATCAAGGCTAAATTCGCTAACATAAGCCTAATATGTGTTCATGCCCCACATAAGAAAAGGACCCTGCCACCAAAGAGTGTTTCTACGAGCTCCTCGACAAAACATACGAGCAATGTCCTAAATACGACGTTAAAATCGTATTGGGCGATTTTAACGCCAAAATAGGAAAGGAGGACGTCTTTGGTAGGGCAGTCGGGAAGCATAGCCTACACGACACCACGTCTCATAACGGACTAAGGCTAATTAATTTCGCTGTGGAGCGAAATGTCACCATAGCAAGCACATGGTTTCCTCATCTCGATATTCATAAGCCGACATGGCGGTCCAATGATCATGTAACGATCAACCAAATTGATCATATTGCGATCGACTGGAGGCATGCCTCCAGTATTCTGGATGTCCGGACCTTCCGAGCGGCCAACATAGACTCGGATCATTACCTTGTTGTAGCCAAGGTACGAATGCGGATATCCCAATCTGAGCAACAAAGAAGAATTACTGTGAGAAAATTTAACGTCGAAAAGCTACAATCGCAAGAGCCCGCCAGACTCTTCGCTGAAGGCGTATCCCGAAATCTCTCAATCACCCCTTTGCCGCCAGCATCAAGTACCGAAAACCAGTGGCAACGCTGCCAACATGCCATCAGAAACGCCGCGACTGATGTGCAGGGTCTCGCTCGCCCACCACCGCGAAACCCCTGGTTTGACGAAGAATGCCGGCAAGCGCATGCAGCAAAACAAGAAGCATACAAGGCGGCGCTGCAAAGGAAAACGAGAGCTGCTCGTGAGCTCTACGAGCAAAAGAGACGGGAAGAACATCGGCTTCTCCAAAAGAAGAAGAAAGAGCATGAGAAGCGCGCGTTTGAGAATATCGAGAGTTTATAGTCCAGGAACAATGTACGGAAGTTTTACCAAAAGATAAAAAGAACGTGTCAGAGGAGCAATACTCGTACAGAAACCTGTAGAGATGACAATGGAAACCTCGTAGTAGAATCACAGTCGGTGCTGAGAATATGGAAAAACTACTTCTGCAGACTGTATAATGGCGACGAAGACCAACATCCGCTGTCGGGCAGAATGAACCATTCAACATAGACGATGATAGTCAAAATTTCCGTCCACCTGACCAAAACGAAGTGAGAATAGCAATATCCGAGCTAAAATCCAACAAGGCTGCTGGACCTGACGGCTTACCGGCTGAACTTTTCAAGGCAGCTGGGGATGAATTGGTAGAGTGCATACACCAACTCATCTCTAAGATTTGGTCAGACGAGTGTATGCCTGATGAATGGAACCTCAGCATCGTTTGCCCGATCCACAAGAAAGGAGACCCCCACAACTGCGCCAATTAAAGAGGCATCAGTCTCCTCAACATCGCATACAAGATCTTTTCTGCGATATTGTGTGAACGCCTGAAACCTTTTATGAACAGCCTGATTAGACCCTATCAGTGCGGTTTCAGGCCAGGAAAGTCCACCATCGATCAAATCTTCACACTTCGGCAGATCCTGGAGAAAACCCAAGAATTCCAAATCGATACTCAGCACCTCTTTATCGATTTCAAGGCCGCCTATGACAGCATCTATAGAGAGGAGCTTTATAGAGCCATGTCTAGTTTTGACATCCCTGCCAAACTTGTCCGTCTGTGCAGGCTGACGATGGAGAACGCTCGCTGCTCCATCAAGGTCGGTAATGACCTCACAGAGACCTTTGATGTCAAAAAGGACTTTAGACAAGGTGACGCGCTGTCATGTGACTTCTTCAATATTGTACTTGAACGGATTGTGCGCAAGTAACAAGCCAACACCGGAAGCACAATTTATTACAAGTCTGTACAACTGCTTGCATACGCCGACGATATAGACATTATCGGAAGACCTCAGCGGGCTGTCACCGGTGCGTTTACAAGCATTGAAGCGGAAGCGGCCAAAATGGGTTTAGCGATAAACGAGGGCAAAACCAAGTATATGCTGTCAACAAGAAGGGAAAACCAACACCGACGAAATGGACAAAACGTCACAGTGGGCAGCTATAACTTCGAGGTAGTAAGGGACTTTGTATACCTTGGCTCTGCTATAAATTCTACTAACAAAATCAGCCCAGAAATCAATCGAAGAATAACTCTTGCCAATCGCTGTTTTTTTTGGGCTTATAAGGCAATTCAACAGTAAAGCCCTATCTCGAACAACTAAGGAGACTCTGTATAAGACCCTGATTATCCCAGTCTTGCTTTACGGCGCTGAAACATGGACTTTATTAAAAGAGGATGAAGATATCCTTGGTCGTTTCAAGAGAAAAATTCTGCGTAAGATTTTCGGTCCCGTTTGCGTTGACGGGTTTTGGAGAAGAAGATTCAATCACGAACTATACGAGCTGTACAGCGACATCAAACTAGTCAAAAAACTGCGTATTGGACGTCTGATATGGCTAGGACATGTAGAGCGAATGGACACCAACGCTCCGGCCCGCAGAGTCTTCGAATCTAACCCCGAGGGACGACGCAGTAGAGGGAATCATCGCCGTAGGTGGCGCGCACAAGTTCAAGGGGACCTCGACCAACTTGGAATGCGCAACTGGAGGCAACTAGCTAAAGACCGAGCTAAATGGAGAGGTTTGTTGGTTGAGGCCCAGGTTCACCCCGAACTGTAGCGCCACCTAAGTAAGTAAGTAAGATTCGAATAGCCACAGGTTTCCTTACAGAGCACTGTCGAGTGAAAAAACATATCATGGGTATGGGATTAGCACAAGACAGCATCTGCAGAATGTACAACGAAGGTGAAGAATCAGCAGAACACATCTTATGTCACTGTAACTGTCTAATCAGAACACGTCATCGTTATTTAGGTAAATTCTACCTAGAAGCAGAATACTTATCTGCAAGCTCACTCAAAAGCATAGTAGAATTCATTACCAAATCGGATATATTGAGTGAGCTTTAGGATTAGAGGAAATCACAATAGGCCCAATGTGGCCGCAGTAATAAGGTGACCTAATCCCACCAGTTTACTATCTACAATCTACCTTCAGTTTCCAGACGGTATTGATGCGCTTTTTCTTTTAGCCAATTTTTAATGCAGATTTTTGTCGTACTCACTGGTAATCCACAGAATGGTCTTGGCATCATAAAGTTTGACGCAGCTCCTGTTCACGCTAGCAAGTGTGTCCTCTGTGTCCTGCCACCCAAATGAGGTAGATTCTGTTTGTGCTGGCTAGTGATATGAGTAGTTGAAGGGAGTCCCGTGCTAGTTTGGAGGTCTTAATTGCAAGTAGAGCAGCCTTGTTATCTAATAGAATATAAATGTTCTTGTTGGCTATAGATCCGTTTATATTTTCTCTGAATATGCAACCATTGGGTCAACGTCCTGCTTCTGTCAGTTATATTTTGCTTGCATGTTAAACTCAACACGCAATGAACTTAGGGTATAGGGTGAAGCTAAGGCATACCGCCAGAAAACGCACAGTATAGCGTGTGACACAAGTGACCTAAGTGAGTAAGTTGAACACGGTACATCTATTACAGGTACAGCTGGACATAAACGCACGCAAAGATTACAAGGAGTTTTCTGCTGCCGAGGCATAATAAATCTTATCGTTCTGAATTGAAATTGGCCATCAAAACCGCCACCAAACAAGTCAATTTAAAGAAAAATCGGCATCAGTTTCATCTGAAACAAAAGCAGACCTCCAACAGATTGAGATTACAACCGAATCCCATAAAAGAACAAACTTATTGAATAAACATTTGGAAAGGGGATAACTTTTTTTTGTTTTTTTCAAAAGTACCGAAAAATCGCTTCAATCCCCAATAAAGAAAAGGTATTTAAAGAATTTAATAGGCATCGGCTAAAGAACTCTTTGTTTTCATCTAATTTTTATTATCGACCCTCTTTTGTTGGACTGATTGTAAACCTGTTTTTATATTCAATCGCCTCCACCATCGGGCTCACCAGTAGCGGCTACATTTTCCTTGTCAAAAGGCGTAAGGTGTCATAAGATTTATTGCTTTACCCCATCATTAAAAAACTGAATATAACCTTTATTGAAGGGAGCAGGAGGGCACCTTCAATTTAAGATTCTCATCTCAATTTCTGGTTAGCAAAAGAAAATAACAAATTATCCCACCGGAAAACCTCACTTACAAGCGCCTAATCTCCTCCTTAGCCCTTAAGTATCCCATTAAATTCTATCCTACTCGTATTGTGTGTACTTTCACTCTCATCAGTCATCACACGGAGAGACAGCGAATAAGAATGACAATAAAATCTCCTTCTGTGATTAATTCTTGACCATAGAAGAGACACACAGATAAATCATCATAGATACGGAATGTATCTATGTACATCTACTACTACTGTGTGCTATACGCGTCGTCATCTCAGGCAATGAAACAATCTCTCATTATCCGTCCATGAACCAGTTTTATGCCTGCCTCATTGTCTGATTTTATTTAAATGAAAAAAAAAGTATCTAAGTATCTTTTTTTTTGGCGGCAACATTAGAAATGCCTGACAATCTTTTCCTCTCTCTCTTTAGATGCATAGATACAAAAGATACAAGAAAAAAAAAAAGTTTCTTCATTTCAATGGGAAAAGTGTGTCAATCTTTTCGGAGCTTGCAAAGCCAGAGAGCCAGGCAGAAGGCCAGCCCTAGTAGTAAATGACAAACGCTAGTATTCAGTACGCTTTTACAGTTTTTTTTTGTTTTTTTTTTTATCCACGTATTTGCCATTATCCTAATTTTATTCCGTCTTTTGGATCATCATGTGCAAACAGGTTTTTCCCTTTTACAAACATTTCCCCACTCACGCCCCCAAACAAAGGAAAAGAAACGCTTTTGCATCTGGAAAACTGGATTTTCCGCTTCGTCCAAATTTTTAGGTATAGTACGCGATTTCACAACGGGCACGAGTGCCGCACAAAGAAGCACATACACAGATACATTTTCATGCAGTTCCTAGAGAGGTTGTTGTCACCACCCTCCCCGAAGGGATTCACTTCACCCGAAAAGTAAAGCACGAAGGTTTTAGGTTAGGTGGAGGAGAAGGACTACTCACCCATAGTATGATGTTCAGCCAGCAGAATGTCCGTCGTATGCATGTGTATCCGGAGTTTCCCATTCCGTCAAAAGATACGTCTCTGCAAAAAGAAAGAACAAAAATAAAACAGTGTTTCAGGAAAATCTGTAGAGTTTAAGTGGGGTTCAGTGGGTACATGTGGGTGCCGGCGTCATGATAGGGGTAATAAACTATGCTAACGAGGAGAGTGGTGGGTGGGTCCATTAGGGAGAAGAAGGCTTGTCACACACTCAAGTGGTTTTCAATCAAAAATCGTTGTATGGAAAAATAATGCATGACCTTGTCCTGATTTCTGTTCATGGAGGGGCGAAGGAGTGAAGTGCCACCCACGCACACTCACGATTGACTTCCACTTACGGCATAGCACGGCACTTGCATAAATGCTGCCGCTTAACGTGGTATGAATAATGTTTAAGTTGAGTAATGGCAGACTCGCATGCGATGAGTAGAGGAGCTTGCTTTGTTCCTTTGAGTGAGGAAAATATTTGCACTACAGCAGTGTTACGAGGTATGGGGGAATAGCTCTTGTTTGCAACTATGAACTCAACTTTTGGTAGAACAGCGTAAGTCTGATGGAAAATGTTAGAAGGTTCTCGCAGATTAAATTGGCTCGGGAATAATTAGTTGATGGAGGTTGTTTTGAAAACTGGAGGGATCTAGGAAATACGTTGCAGCGTTAAACACGCAAACTTATGAGTGGTGTAGCGATGCAATAACAAGCTTGGATGCAATTTCTCAGTACTGACACTAGCAGCATATGAACTATGTATGAACAATATCTTCAACTGTTGTAAAATTGGTTCTAAAAACAATATGAGACTGCTACTGTGGAAAGATATTTTATACAAAGCCGCAGGAGGTATGCTAGCGGGGCTAGGGCAAGGTGAACCAACCGCACCGGAGTGACTCGTACCTTTAGATAGATAGATAGATAGATAATTATTGAGGGGTGCACTGCGATCTTTAGCAGATCTATTGTGCCCCTCAAACTAAGGTTCTAGTCTATGATATGCTCAGTTTAGAGCACTTCCTCCAGTCCAGCTGCTGCTATGAACCGGAGTATCTTGAGTGAATCCAGCGATTCATATCCTGATATATCCTGATAGGATGTATGCACCTAAGTGATTTCTTCTTTTGTGGATCAGTGCTTCGCATTCCATAAGAAAGTGCGCTGGTGTTTCTAGGAAGTCCCTTCAGAATCTGCAGTATCCATCTCTCTCTATTCCTAGTTTCCTGAGGTGCTCCTTGAGTCTGCAGTGACCCGTTAACATGCCCGTCAAGATGCAAAGTCAGTTCTAGCTGACTTTTAGGCAGGTTCTGCTTCTTTTCTGGTTGTATTTTCCCAGAAGTTCTTTCGCCTGTCTTAGTTAGGGGTTATCGGACTCGTACCTGAGAATGGAGCACCGAAGGATCGATTGGATTCAAGTCAGGTGTCAATGGCCTATACCACCTTGATCAAAAAGTCCCCGGAATAAAAACCGTGTGGCGCTTCCATCATTCCGATTTGAGTTCTGTTTTCTTTGTTAAGTTGGTACATCCGTTGTTGATTCCCTTGATTCCCTTTAAATCTTAGCGTCATAGCTTGACATTTGCAAAAGTTACGTAGCCAAGAGTACATCTATCTCTGTATGTGTTGGCGATTTTTTAGAAATGGATTTAAATTTGCAACAACGATTGTATTAAATTTTGCGTAAAAAACGGATTTAATGGTGCGCGAATGTTGGAAATGTTGGAAAAGTGTTTCGATTCTCGAAAAAAAACGGTCGTTTACCAGTGGCACGAGCGGTTCAAAAGTGGTCGTGAGTCAATCGAAGATGATGAACGCAGTGGCAGACCATCGACATCGAAAACATTGATAAAGTAAAAGAAATGTTGGTCAATAACCGCAAACCTTCAGAGAGATAGCGGAGGACTTGAACATTGCCTATGGATCCGTCCAAGACATTTTGGTTAATGATTTGGGTTTCCGTCGTGTAGCAGCAAAGTTGGTGCCAAAAGACCTCAATTTCATGCAAAAAAGAGACCGTGTTGACGTCGCAAAAGACATGATTTGCGAAGCTGAATCCGATCCCACATTCATCAAACGGATCATTACTGGAGACGAGACGTGGGTTTATGAGTACGACACGCAATCCAGACATCAGGCAAGTGAATGGCGTTCACCAAATGAGCCGAGACCAAAAAAATCACGTCGTTTTCAGTCAAAAAAGAAGGCAATGCTCTCGGTTTTCATGGATTACAACGGTGTAGTGCATCATAAATTTTTGCCAGAAGGCCAGACAGTAAACACAGAGTATTATTTGGGCGTTATGAGACGTTTGCGTGAAGCAATTCGTCGAAAGAGACCAGAATTGTGGGCAGAAAACTCGTGGATTTTGCACCATGATAACGTACCGTCGCACAGTGCCATCATTATTCGTAATTTTTTGACGAGAAATGCAACAAATACCATCCAACAGCCACCGAACTCACCTGATTTGGCTCCCTGTGACTTTTTTCTGTTCAATCGAGTTAAAAAACGATTACGGGGAACGCGTTTCAGCAGCCGAGAGGAAGTAATGGAAAAATCGCAGGAAGCACTGATGGACATACCGAAAACCGAATATAAAAAATGTTTCAAAGATTGGATCAAGCGCTGGCATAAGTGTGTTGCAGTCGATGGGGATTACTTTGAAGGGGACAATATAGATTTAGATGAATAAACTTGTATTTTGAATTTTCTGAATAAATTTCGGGAACCTTTTGATCAAGGTGGTATACAGACGGTTTCCTTTTTGATGGCCTCTCTGGAGCCGAAATACGAGTATATTCTAGGGATGCTGGGATTAAACAACCTGTTACCTTGGGTAAACTAACTGCTGTCTTTAAGAAGATCTGTGCGATCATCACCACACCTTTTATACGTTTCCTTACTTAGTCAAGCCGCTACCAAAGCCCGCCTTATTGTAATGCCTGCATCTAAGGTTGTAACGAATTGTTACATACTTTACCGCCACGACTGTACCTACAGCCAAACACCAACATCGGGCGAGACCAATACTCTGAATATTACGTCTCTGATATACAGCAAGAACATCCGTCCTTCGCCCCATGCAGATACCTCCGATTGATGAGTGGTTTACTTCGTCTATGAGCAGAGAGTTTGTCTCTCAGGTTGTAGGAAGATGACGCCCATCACCCTGGTCGCTTCAGCCGACAGTCATGGTCATGGGTATGAAATAGGGATCAATTAAATTCGACTTATAATTCACACTGCCTTGATGCATGAGTTTTGCATAAGAAGGAGTGTACGAGATGTAGTCAGGAGAGTCAGCTCAAATGTTGAAAGTACCAATCAAGTCTATTGTAGACAGGTTTTCTGGGAACTCGGTTTCCAATAAATTACTTCGGACGCCTTTACTTCGGTGATTGGGCGATGATTTATTACATGTCTGCTACTGACCATAGCCGGCCCGTCATCCTATAGGCTTCCATCCGTCTGGGACAAGCATTGTGGTTGATACCATAGCGGATTTGCTGACTTTACGAGCCTGCCTATAAAGCGGACTGGATACTTGCAAGCCTGCCCATAAAGCGGACTGGATTCTTGCAAGCCTGCTCATAAAGTGCGCTGCTTTTACGAGCCTGCCCACAAAGTGCACTGGAACCTTACACACCTGCTCATAGAGCGGACTGTCGTTCTGAACCAGCCCATAAAGCGGACTGCCTTTCCGAGCCTGCCCAGAAAGCGGACTGGAGCCTTGCCAGCCTGCCCATAAAGCGGACTGATTTTCCAAGCCTGCCCAGAAAGTGAACTGGAATCTTACACGCTTGCCCATAGAGCGAACTGCCTTTCCGAGCCTGCCCAGAAAGCAGACTGGATTCTCGCCCATAAAGCGGACTGCCTTTCCGAGCCTGCCTATAAAGCGGACTGAAACTTTTCGAGCCTGCTCATAAAGCGGACTCCAACCCGTACCAGAACCAGTCATCGAGTTCCAACCTGAGGACAACCAGGCTTAGCTTAAGTTATATATCAAATTGTTAAGTAAAAAATATTAAATAAATATTTATATCACGTTTGTATTACGTTTTTGAAAATAAAGTATCTCCTTCCCAAAGTTTAGGATATTTCTTTGGGTTAACCCTGGAACCGGCGAGCCCATCTCAGCCTTCGAGTAACCGTTTTAAACGCAACTGACTCGGGTGATGCAACTTATCTGGCGACGCAGGCATTCAGTGAAACGAAAAGGCTCACCAGTTGCCTTTGTTGGACCACAACCTTCAATAGGTTCTTGCTCATCGGTTCACAAATATGAAATGCCTGAGCTATTACTGCTCGAGCTGAACTTGAGAACCTTAGTGGATCTCGTCATTGGTTTAAGTCATTGGTTTAAGTCCCTTAAAAGAGCATCTTAAACCAATTGGTATAAGAAGCCTAGGTCTGTTGTGAATGTCCAGACAAACACTCTTCCGGGAGGAAGAAATGACTACTCCGGGAGCTCAACTTTTCTAGTCTGCTTTGCCTTGTGAATAGCACTCGGCACTGAGTGCTCTTGGTTCGCTCCACAATTCCTGACAAGCAGCAATCTGCTGCTGAGTACAATACACCGTATGTTCTACGTCCTTGTCGTCTTTATATGACTCCTGCCTAATACAGCACAATACGAAGACGAAAGGGTTAACTTTTAGTATTCTGCTGGAAACTGCCAGCTCGGACCGCTCAGAAAAGATGAGTTTGAACCGAATGTAGTATATGCATGTTTAAAGGTTTCAAATCACTTTGTACTGATGAAATACATACATCCAGCCATGCTGCAACACGGTATACACCAATTGCTTCCAACTGTGAAAAAAATGTTTGTTCATGACGTGGCACTGGAATATATTTCCACATCCTATCGAATGGCTAGAGTGGTTTTTATAGCAAAATGTTGCCTATGACTTCGGTGGTTACACGCAATGACGCAATACCATTTAACGCAATAACTTTGACGATTGT
The DNA here is from genome assembly GCA_945910035.1 of Brachypalpus laphriformis. Classification (NCBI taxonomy): domain Eukaryota; kingdom Metazoa; phylum Arthropoda; class Insecta; order Diptera; family Syrphidae; genus Brachypalpus; species Brachypalpus laphriformis. Next base: position 17,509,010 of record OX246753.1, on the reverse strand, counting down.
GCAAATTTTTGGTCGACTTTCCTTGCGTTTAAGACTGGCCCCGGCTCCGAATTGGAGTTTGGGGTGGGTTATAGTCGAATTTTTCCGGACGGCTACAAGACTAGTAAAAGGTCTGATGCTATTCAAACATAGATCTCCTTTCTACGCGGAGTCTTTTTTTATAATTTGCGCGCATTCAAGGGGTTATTTGTATACAGTGCGGGCGATGGAAAGGAGAGATAGAGAGAGAGAGAGAAAAATTATTGTGTAGTGGTTTGAAGCTAAGTTGTTTATGCTTCAGAGAAACTCCGCGGGTGACGTCCAGATAACTGGGGAGATTTTTGTTATTTTTTGTGCTTGCTTCTGATTCACAGTATTTTTTTTTTTTTGCGATTACCGACGTCATAGGCAAATCAATCATCCAAGAGAACGAACATTTTTTCCAGCCATATGACGATGCTACTGCCAGTGTTATGCCTTCGCAGTAATATTCACACAAGAAGGTAACGAAAGGGCTGATGAGCTTGCTAGGGAAGGGTCGGCGCTGCACTTATCGCGGGCCCTGCCCTCTGTAGCAACCCCAATCAGTTCTTTGCGGAAAAAAATAGAGGATGAAGCCACCGGTCGAGCAAACAGACGCTGGGTTCATATGGAAACATGTGCAACGGCCAGGGCGCTATGGCCGGCCTACAGCAAGAAGAGATCAACCTCTCTATTAAAACTTAGTCGTTATAACGCACGGGTCGTTTCTGGCATAATTACTGAACATTGTGCCATTGGCGTTCACACGGAGCGACTCGGTGTGCTGCATAACGACTATTGTAGAAGTTGCAGGGACGAAGAAGAGATTGAGTCTGTTCGTCACCTGCTGTGTGACTGTCCTGCCCTATCCGTCAGAAGAACGAGGACTCTTGGTAGTTACTTCTTCTCGGAGCTGGATGACTTGGGTTATGCCGAGCTGACAGACCTCCTGAGATTTATATCACTTTCTGGGTGGTTCTAACAGCGGTTTTTCTTTACAGCGTTTCCAGGGTTAAATGATTGGGCACAATGGACCCGTACTGTTGGTCTGAGTGAGCAGTGGCTCTTTGTCACAAGGCACCCATCTACCTAACCTAACCTATTCACACAAGGTTTCGCAATTGATTGGACTGACTTTATATATTCCATGAGATATAAATAAATGCCAGGATTTGAATCATTAGCGTGGTAATTGACGACGTTACCAATACACCATTGCCACCCCCAGTACACCCCCCGCGGAGTCTTCTAATGACCAAGAGAGTGAAAAGGTCGGAGTATTTATGCATGTAGCGACAGCTAGGCTGCTCTCAAGGCATTGCTTTAACCACTTCTAAAAAAAAATTCCAGAATTCGGTGGCGAGGTTAAACTATGATTCTTGTTTGGTCCCAGGTCCACTGTATAATGAGATCTCCATGCACAATATTATCTCCAGTCGACGGCATTGGCTGCAAAACCCGCTCTGGAAATTTACACAGACGGATCAAAGACAGGCGATGGCGTAAGGGCCTGCGTATTCTTGGTAACCTTTAAAACAACCCCATTATTGAAATCTGCTGCGCGGATTAACATAGATAAAGGAATTAGGGGTTGCCCAGATTCATACACTTATAACGATTAATAGGTGAAACATCAACTCCATCTAACCCAATGGCAACATGTCTTAGGGTTTAGGCTGTCAAAAAGGCTGATCCAGTCATATTCCTATAAGGAAACACTTAAACTCAACTAACCCTGTATAAAGAGGTTAGTGGGCTACCTCACAGGCCACTGTGGACTGAGATACCAGCCTAACAAGCTAAATCTGTTTCCAGAACCAAGTTGAGAGAAAAAAGTGTCCGAGCACATTCTCTATGAATGTCCGGCACTATGCTGGTTAAGACGGCGTACCTGTAATAGAGAGTTATTCACTCTCGTGGAGTTTAGGGACACTTCTACTGAAGACTTAATTACATTCATAAAGGAAGTAGTTAGAATCCGAAACTTATACTTACTTACTTTACTTAAAGGGCTCCCGATCCTTGGAGAGTCTCTGCCTAAGACACGGCTGCCTTCCATCTTCTGTGATCCCGGGCATGCTGCTTCCAGTTGTGAAGACCAAGTTTTCTGGCATCCGCGCCAGCTTAGTCTTTATACCGCCGGTTCGGCCTTTTTTGCCGTCTCTCGGGGCTGTTATTCGAAGATTCTCTTGGCTGGAGTGGTGTTGTCCATTCACTCGATATGGGCGAGCCAATGTAGTCGACGTGTCTTGACTTTTTTGACTACATCCACATTCTGGTACGACTCATAGACTTCGCCGTTGTATCTTCTCCTCCATTCGCCCTCCTCGCATGTGTGACCGAATATCAGATGAAGTATTTTTCACTCATAGGTACCCAATATTTGCTCTGCTTTCTTACTTATCGTCCAGCACTCGGCGGCATAAAGCAAGACTGGTGAGATGTGCATTCTATAGAGCATTAATTTGGTCCATCGATTTAAGAGTTTTGAACCAGCCGAGTTTTTCCAAACCGAAGTAGCAGCGGTTAGCTAAGGTTATTCTTCGTCGGATCTCCACGAAGGCGTCATTTGTGTGATTTATATTTGCTCCGAGGTAGGTAAACTTCTTAACTACCTCGAAGTTGTAGTCATCAACAGTGACGTTCTGTCCATGGTTTTGAGCAGATCATTTTTTGTTTATTGACAACATGTTCTTAGTCTTGTCCTCATTTACTTCAAGACCTACTCGTTTCGCCTGCTCATCAATTGCAGTAAATGCCTGTACAACGGCTTGTCGGGATCTTATGATGATGTCAATATCGTCCGCGTATCCTAGCAGTTGGATGGATTTGTGAAAGATAGTGCACTATCTGCTCCAACACAATATGGAAGAAGTCACATGACAGCGCATCTCCTTGCCGAAACGCGGTGCATGTTTGAAAAAGTTCAGGAGACCTGTTTCCAAGTTGCACAGAACATCGCGTGCTTTCCAGCGTCACGCGACACATCTGGATAAAATTTGTTGGTATCTCCAATTGGGCCATGGCTTGGTAGAGTTCATAATCGGCTTTAAAGTCGATGAAAAGGTGGTGAGTTTCGACTTGATAAAAAATAAACAAAAAAAAAAATATTTGTCGTAACAGCTCTGTAAGTGCCAGGGCCTAGCGGTTGGGGGAAACCACTCATGTTGTGTGCGTTATATTTTTCACACGAATGGAAGGGACCTACGGTTTAGTGCCGTATCCGAAGGGCAATTTGTTTTGAGAAGCTTTTTCGAGACAACAATACTCTTGGATATTTGTCAGACGTTCGCGAGAGGTGGGACCGTGAAAAAACTTTTTGGTGTTTTCTGGGATTCGAACTTGGAACCTCATGCGTAGTGATCCGACACACTAACCACTTACGCCACGGCGCCCACTCTTCGTTTCGACTTGATATTCGTCGATGGCTTTAGTGTGAAATTGCTTTAAGATTTACTTTAGTGTGAAAATTTGGTCTATTGTCGATTTGCCGGGCCGGAAGCCACACTGGTACGGGCCGATTAGTGTGTTGCAGAAAGGTTTTAGACGTTCACACAATACGTTGGATAGGACCCTATATGCGACATTTAGCAGGGATATGCCTCGATAATTCTTACAAGACATAGGATCGCCGTTTTTGAAGAGAGAGCTGATACTCCAATCGTCGGGCATGCTTTCCTCTACCCATACTTGGCTGATGACTTGGTGCATGCACCCTACGCAGAATTTTCTTCTCTTCCGTTTTTCTGATCCGGTACTCCTCTCTCGCTGCTCTTGTCTTGCGCTGCAGCATTTTCTTATGTGCATCTTCTGTCGCCTTTTTCCGTTGAACGCACTCATCATACCAAGGGCTCCTTTTTGGTAGTGGCTGGTAGTCAAGGGTGGTCACGGACACCTCCTTGATAATGTATTCGGTCCACTGATTGTTTGCGTTTGTGGTTTGTGAATGCACTGCAGAGAGTTTCTCGGATAGGTACTCTTTGTAGGCTCTGGCTCCTCTGGCGTGCTAAGGTGTCCAACGTTAATCTTCTTCTTCTCGGTGGCTTGCAGTTTTTTCTCATTGGACAGTCTGGCGCTGAAGTTAGCTGCAACAAAAAAATGATCAGATTCGACGTTGGCCCGTCGGAAAGTGCGCACATCCAAGATGTTAGACGCGTGCCTTGCGTCGATTAGCACGTAATCGTTTTGGTTACGTATTCTACCATCAAAGGAAAGCCAGGTTGCTGTGGAAATTTCGATTTTATGTAGAATATTGACACCCACAGACTAAAAACTGTGAAGTTCGAAGCAAATCCGTTCCGCGGTTAAGGCTATATTGAACAGCACATATGTATATACAGACGGATCCTCCATCTTGTGCTGGCCATTGATGAATCTTCCCTGAGGGTACTGAAGGCCCTCAATAGCAAAGTGCACTACGCTTTTGGTCAGATCAAACTGATCCCAAAGACCACTGACAAGGGTCAGGAGTCTGGCCACGGTAGTCCAAAAAAGGTGGACGCAATTGGCATTACAACTGCTACTGCGACGGATCCCTCATCATCCGTGTCCATCAGCAGTGCCTCCGGGCCTGCCCCGAACACCAGTTCCACTGCCAAAACCGCTGCCACGACTAATGAGTCACTAAGTAGCACCAGTGGTCCTAAAGCTAGTACCAGCACTGCGGGAATCCGATCAAAGGATCCAGCCCGCCCCAGCACATTAGTTCCTAGACTTCCCAAGACTGGCAACGTGGTCGGTTTGTCGTTAACGACCAGCGGTGCCCCTGGGCACGTCTCTCGAAGACACGAGGAGTCGGTTGCGAACAGACCCCCGGGTCATCAAAACCTAACCGCTTGCCGTAGAGGAAAGGGTCCCAAAAAGGCCCAACTACTTCGACAAGCTCGATCCTCAGCGGAGGACCGATGAGCACAATCAAGGTGCTACAGGCGAACTTGCATCATGCTAAGGGCGCGTCCGCTACCCTTAGCAAGCGGTCCGCCGAAGAAGATATAACCCTTGGTCTCATTCAGGAACCCTGGGTTATTTGCGGACAGGTTAAAGGTCTCCGGAATAGGGCAAATAAGTTGATTTCCAAGTGTGGAGAGCCAGCGCTGAGAGCGGCCTGCTTAATTAGCAATAATTTAAACTTTCTCCCTATTCCAGAATTTATAACAAGTGACCTGGTGGCCCTACTACTGGAAATCCCCACTGGAGGAGGTACACAGAACATCGTGTGTGCCTCAGCGTACTTCCCTCACGACAGTGGTGATATCCCGCCGAAAGACGTCCAGAGCCTCGTTGACTACTGTCAGGAGAACAACCTCCAATACATCATTGGATGCGATGCCAACGCACATCATGAGGTCTGGGGTAGTAGCAACATCAACAGAAGGGGTGAGTGTCTTTTAGAATACCTTGTAAGTAGACAAATAGATATTTTGAACGAAGGTTCTAAACCTACCTTCATAAATGCGATTCGCGAGGAGGTACTTGACCTCACCCTCGCTAGTCCATTTATTTCTAATTTTATTGAAAATTGGCACGTATCAGATGAGGCCTCTCTGTCAGACCATCAGCACATCAGGTTTGACATACCTGGCCAACTCTCATATCTTCTCACATCTATCGAGTCCATAGAAGACCTGGATGAAGCTGCATACCAGCTTAACAATATACTGCTTGATTCCTACCACGACAGCTGTGTCCCAAAGACACATGTTAGCAAACGCAAAGTGCCTTGGTGGAATGACCAACTGATGGAACTTAGGAAGAAAGTCAGAAAACTCTTCAACTCTGCAAAGCGAACGAAGAGGTGGGACGAATACAGGTTTGCTCTCACAGAATACAATCTAGTATTGAGACGATCTAAACGAGCTGCTTGGAGGAAATGCTGCGAAACAATCGCTGACATGCCTACAGCTGCACGAATCTATAAATCACTCGCAAACGATCATGTCAACTGTGTAGGGTTACTGAAGAAAAATGACGGAACCTAAACGACGGACCGTGTGGATACACTTAGAACCTTACTTCAGGTACTCCCAGGCTCGTCTCTTAACACATCTCATGTGTACTCGAACACAGTTATCCACAGGGTTTATGTGGACAGGAGAGTTAATAGTTTATCTGGAAAAATATTCAGTCCAGAGAAAGTTGAATGGGCGGTAGGCACATTTAAACATTTTAAAGCCCCCGGCGGTGACGGTTTGTTTTCAGCACTTCTCCAAAAGTCAATTGACCTCATCCTGCCGGGGTTGACAGCTTTATTTAGAGCCAGCTACAATTGGGGATACATACCACCCACCTGGAGGCAGGTTAATGTGGTCTTCATCCCCAAGCCGGGAAATAGGCCTAGCGAGCTGCCTAAATCATACAGACCTATAAGTCTAACATCATTCGTCCTTAAGACAATGGAGAGACTCATAGATATCCATATTAGAGACCGGTTAAATCTGTCTAACCCTCTGCACTCAAATCAGTACGCATACAAAAAAGGCAAATCCACAGTAGGTGCCCTTCACTATCTCGTCAAAAAGATAGAGGGAACACTCAGTTTAAGGGAGATAGCCTTGTGTGCATTTCTTGATATCGAGGGCGCATTCGATAACACTGGTTACGACTCGATCGCAAGGGCGATCAGTAGCAGAGGTATCAAAGAATCGACCAACCAATGGATCAGGGCCATGCTGGTAAGTCGATTCATTACTTCCTCCTCTGGGGGAGTGTCGGTGTCCATAACTGCAACCAAAGGCTGTCCTCAAGGAGGAGTTCTTCCCCCCTGTTATGGTCTATAGTCATCGACAACTTGTTAGTAGATCTTCACAGATCAGGCTACACCACAGTCGGTTATGCTGACGACTTGGCGGTTTTTATCAGAGGCAAACACAGCACGACAATTTCCAACGTCATGCAAAGTGCAATATCTCAAGTTGTAGAATGGTGTAACAAAGAAGGACTATCCATAAATCCTAGTAAAACCATTCTGGTGCCTTTTACAAGGAAGACACAGGTCAACCTTGAACCTATCACAATTAAAGGCACCACACTAGTTTATTCCAGCGAGGTCAAATATCTTGGTGTAATTCTTGACAAACGACTTAATTGGAATTCACATATCAAGTCCGCCACTGAGCGCGCTACTAGAGCACTGTGGGCCAGTAAACGCCTATACGGCAGAACTTGGGGTCTCTCTCCTAAGATGATACATTGGTTGTATATAATGATGGTTAGACCCATTATCACATACGCGGCCATCGGCTGGTGGCCAAAAACTCTCCAGCAGACAACGGCAAACAAGTTGCAGAAGTTGCAAAGAATTGCCTGTCTTGGCATTACTGCCCTACGACAGCTCTGGAAGCTATTGTTGGGCTTACACCCTTACCAATCTTCATTAGGAAGATACTTACTTTACTTATGTCCTGTATCCCCTTGTGGGTCCTAGGGCCTCTACTACGCCTACGCGCCATCGTGTACGGTTTCTGGCAATGTGTCTGAGTTCTCCCCAACTTTTCCCTAACTGCCGTGCCTCCTTCTCGACTGTTCTGCGCCATGTTTTCCGCGGATCGCCAGGTCTTCTGCCATCCTGAGTTAGAGGGTTCCATTGCATAGCATGGTTCGCTATGGAGCTGTCACCCTTTCGGAACGTGTGACCAATCCACTGCCACTTCCGCCGTTGGATAGTTGTGCCTATTGGTTCCTGACCCGTTCTCTCGTAAAGGTGTTCGTTAGAGATACGATTGGGCCAGAAAATCCTTAAGATATTGCGCAGACACCTATTAACGAACGTTTGCAGCTTTCTGGTGATAGTAGTGGTCACTCTCCACGTGCTGCAACCATATAGCAGCACGGATTCAACGTTGGAGCGGAACAGTCTTATTTTGGTGCTCAAACTGATTGCATTGCTTCGCCATATTTTGGACAACATCCCGAACGCGGACTTTGCTTTGGCGATCCTGTTGGCTATATCCAGTTCGGTTCCACCATCGGTCGAGACAATACTCCCAAGATACTGGAAATCCTCTACTCTCTCTACCGGTTGTCCAGCAATGCATATTTGAGCCGATGAGTTAGTTCCAAGGCTGATGATTTTAGTTTTTGTCGTATTCATTTTCAGCCCGACGACACCTGCCTCCCTCTCCACATCTGCTGTCATTTGGTGGAGGTCCATGATTCTGTGGGAGAGTAAGCATATATCGTCTGCGTAGTCAAGATGCTTCAGTTGAGATGTAAGAGTCCATCGAATTCCTCCGTTTCCCGTCGACAAAGCTGCATGAAGCACATCGCTAATCACCAATAGGAATAATATTGGTGAAAGGATACAGCCTTGTCTTACCCCACTTTGGATCTCAAATTCCTCAGACAACCTTCCCCTGTGCAGAACGTGACATTTGGAGCCTTCATATGTAGCTTTGATAATAGCAATTAGTTTATCGGGAATGCCTCTCCTGCGTAAGGCACGCCAAATAAACTCCCTGTTGACACTATCGAACGCCTTCTCAAAATCGATGAACAGCAGGTGCAGTGGCGATCGATATTCAACACACTGTTCGATGATAATCCGCAGGGTGTTGATGTGGTCGGCACAGGAGGATCCAGAGCGGAAACCTGCTTGTTCGGCATCGAGTGTGTCTTCGAGATGTTGTTTGATTCGCTCAAGGATGATTTTAGCTATTATCTTAGCTACAGCAGGCAGCACGCAGATACCCCTCCAGTTTCCGCACTCCATTAAATTTCCTTTCTTAGGAAGCTTGACGATCATTCCCTTTTTCCACTCGTTAGGAAAGCTCTCAGCTTCCCAAGCTCTATCTATAAGTGGAAGCAGAAGCTCAGCCGATGTTGTTGGCGTTGCTCGTAAGAGCTCTGCTGGAATACCGTCAAGTCCTACCGCCTTGTTGGTTTTGAGTGCCTTGATCGCGGTAATGATCTCATCTTTACTGGGAGTCGTGGTGCGTATTCGGGAACTTCTCACCTCGGGCATCTCAGTCTGATTTGGGAGCATATCGTTAGCGAATACACGGTTCAAAACCGTAGCAAAATGCTCTTTCCATCTCTTGAGCTGGTCCTCATCCGAAATGAGCAAGGAGCCGTCTAGGCTTTTCACTAGGTATTGGCTGGAGCTGCGACCACCTGTTAGCTCTTTCGTGATTCTGTAGACAGTCCTGCTGTCGCACCTCCGTGCAGCTTCTTCTGCTTCTGTAGCCAGCGCGTTGATGTAGTTGCGCTTGTCACGTCGTACGCTACGCTGAACTTCTCTCATCTTCATGCGATATAGGGACTCTAGCTCGCTTCTCCCTGCTGCTGGGGTAGCTGCAACGCGAGCTTTTAGCTGTTTTCGTTCGTCAATCCGTCTCCAGGTATCCTCGGAAAGCCACGCCCTATGTCTTCCCTGCGATCGACCGACAATTCTTTCAGCACCAGATATAAAAACATTTTTCACAGCACACCAATGGTCTTGGATGGTTGCGGGCATTGAGCTGCTGATTGCTTCCACACCTTGCGAAAAGTGCTCCCTTAATTGTTGGCGCACTGAGGGATCACTAAGTCTATCGATGTTGAACCTGGGCATTCTTGTGTTGTCGTGGGATCTTCGAACTGCAGCAGTGCGTAGTTGGAGAGTAGCTATCATAAGATGGTGATCACGTACTATCCCCACATCTGCCCCTCGCCTGTTTCGGACGTCCAGGAGACTGCTTCTAAAGCGGCGGCTGATAGCAAAATGGTCAATTTGGTTGGAGGTTGCTTGCCTGTCATTGGAAACCCAGCTGACTTTGTGGCAGGTCTTGTGCTCAAACATGGTGCCACCTATCACAAGGCGGTTGGCATTGCAGAAATCCACAAACCTTTCGCCGTTGTCATTGCGGTTGCCTAGTCCATGCTTCCCGATTACATGCTTGAGCCCTTCGTTGTCGCTGCCTACCTTGGCATTCAAATCCCCCATCACTATGACAATGTCTCCATTTGGTGTTGTGTTGAAGACGGCGCTTAAGAGATTGTAGAAGCTTTCCTTTTCGTCCTCAGACGAACTATTCGTTGGGGCGTAACACTGTATGATGGTGACGCGTCGTACTCTAGTCCGGAATCTGGCCGTCAAAATCCTATCACCATGAGGCTGCCAGGAAATCAGGCCCTTGTGTGCTGTTGTTGTTAGCAGTAGTCCGACTCCATATTCCCGCGGACTTCCGGATGGTCTTCCAGAATAGAGTAGTACAGTGTTACGCGTTGGAGACTGGTACTCGCCCGCTTCTAACCATCTTACTTCACTTACCCCCAAAATGTCCAGTTTATATCGCATGAATTCCTTTTCCAGTTGGAGGAATCTGGCATTGTAAGGACCTTCTCTTCCCGAGTCGAGGAGCGTCTTTACATTCCAGAAACCTATCTTTGTCCGGGTACAATAGCCAAAAGTCGTCAACATGTGATCAGTCCTTATCCGAGGCATAGTGTCGGTTTCAGTAGCGAGCTGGTTTCAGTAACGCAGGTTGCTGGCCCACGTTACCTAGCCTAGAATCAAGGCCCTAGACAACCCGCACTTACAATTTTGGCCTATACGTATAAGGGTTTATACGTATAGTTGCCCGGAAGTTGTCATTAGGAAGATGGCTGCTAGATATGCCATCAGGCTGCAGCTAGATCACGAGTATAAACCAGGTGACCTTGTGGGACATTTAAAGATACTCAACTCAATCCCTAAAAGAGACATGTTTTGCACTTTACCAGATATTATGGTCAGGCAACACTGCTTTGGTAGGGTATTCGAAGTTGAAATATTGGACCGCGAAAACTGGTCCAATGGTGCTCCAACACTGGAGCCTAGAAGTCTGGTCTGGTTCACCGACGGTTCGAAAATGGATTCTGGAGTTGGAGCTGGGGTTTTTGGACCCAACACAAAGATTTTGGTACCTATGGGTACGACTCCTACTGTGTTTCAGACTGAAATCCATGCCATTGAGATTTGCGCCAGACACAATCTCCGCAAGGGGATCAAAGGCGCTAGAATACATATCTTCTCAGATAGCCAAGCAGCACTTATGGCACTGTCGTCCAACCAAATGGACTCCAGAACCGTGAAATGCTGCTACGATGCATTACAAGACCTTGCCAAATATAATAGGGTAAAACTCGGTTGGGTACCCGGACACCAAGGGATTGTGGGCAACGAATCTGCAGATGAGCTTGCTAGGGCTGGCTCAGAATCTGCGTTCATAGGTCCTGAACCTTATTGTGGCGTCAATTGGGCGACAGCTACAACGCTGATTAACGAATGGGAAAACAAACTTCGTCTAGGACTAGTGGGCCAGGTCTAAGATAATCCGAACGATTAATCAAGCCTTACTCCTATAAGGAAATCCTTAACTTAGATAGGGAAAGCATTAAGAAGCTTGTGAGCTTTCTTACTGGCCATTGCGGCTTGAGATACCACCTTAACAAGATGAACCTGTGCCAAGAGAAGAACTGTCGGTTCTGTTTAGAGGAGGATGAAACCTCCGAATACATTCTTTGTGAATGCCCGGCACAACACTGGTTAAGGAAACGTATTCTCCACAAGGAGATACTTACTTCGGTGGAACTGAAATGCTCCGCTACTAAGGACATACTCACTTTCATAAGGGAGGTAGTACGTCTGTTAGATTAACTCCAACCCTCCGATACAATAGATCTTTCAGGTCGCAGTGTCAAGAGGAACAAAAAAAAATATACAGACGGACAGGTAGACAGACAGAAGCAGAATTTTTTTATTTCCATTATGACGCCAATGCCAATAATGACCAAATTTTCTAGTCCGTAAATTTCCATTCAATCAATATACGCATCTGTTCTATGCTATAATTGCAAGTAAAAATATATACTTCCCCTAGTGTTTCATAACTTTCGTACTACACTGTTCGATTTGAACAACGTAATATTGTGTTTGTACTCTAAACTAATTCCACTATCGCTTTAAAGTGGGACTTATTACTTTTATTGGTACGTTCGATATGCGCCGACCATACCCATAGGTACCCCAAAAATAGAAGCGGAAGTCCATTAACTAGACCGCGGCGAGTGAGTGAGATCTCCCAGATCTAGCTCTAGCATGCTGCGCTCAGCATCTATTGTATGTGTGTGGCAAATATAATTTCGCACTTGTTTCACTTAACAAATCCATAAATTTCAATAAAACTTTTCCCTATTACATGTGTTGCGGCATGTGCAACAATTATGAACGGATAAAGGTTGAATGCGGCGACCGGGGATATGTATCCCTCCTCCGTACATGGGCTTCATTAGCATCAGCATTGGTATTCCCTCCCCCAAGAGTATCATTGACACCCGAACTAAATTGGAATCGACCAGAGTTCGGTCAGTGTGGAATCATCTTTTGCTATTTATTTACTTTAGTATGTTTGCCCAACCGAAGCAACAACAACACCAAACTGCTCCAGTTCCATGTGCACTCGCTGGATACTCTGATGATAAACAATTTACAATTTACTTACTAACTTTTTTTTTTTCCTAGTTTTTTTGATGTTATCACTATGCTGGGTGATAGACGAATATGTATCTCGTGGGAGGAGGGGCTGTTAGGTTATGCTGCTCTAGGTTTAAAGGCGAAACGTGCTTTTTGGATTTAAGTCAATTTAGTTGTGTGTTGTTGGGCAATTTGGGCAATTTGAGATTTGAAATTGGAAAAAAGAAAAAGAAAATAGAAACAATGCAGAGGGGGAGACTCTGATTTGAATTTAGTTGTCAGTTGGACGGTTGTAGTTTCTTTTATTTGATTGACCTTGTTTCTGAGTTTAATGAAGTGGTAGTTCCTCACGGTGTGTGCCGTCGTTGATTGTGTAACGTGGGATGAAGAAATTAAGACACCAGGAATTATGGTGAATTTTGTGTAATAAAAAAGAGCAGCCCTCTAATGGAATAACTTATCTAGTTATCTTGTTGCTACTATCAGGAGGGAGGCCATATTTTTTTAGTTGATGACCCTGTCTAGGGAAATGATGGATCGAATGGTGTAGTGGTGTCGACGTTAAGATTGGTTTCCAGATAAATTAGTTGACGAATTAGATTTTGGTATATTGTGAGATCAATCTAAAGGGCTTAATACTAATATGTTCCATTCTAAGACACAGTTCAGAAATGGGCATTATTACGATGAAGAGCTTCTTGTAACTCAAAAAGCTCATAAAGACCGCATATTTATTTTATTTATTTGTCACCAAAGAGCAATTACTTTCTTAGACTTAGTTACAAAAGTATGAATAAAAAAAGAAAAAAAAAAAGTGATATACAAACCAAATCAAATAAGATATAAATACGAAAACATTTTGAAGCATAGAGTTAGCAATCATGACTGAATATTATCTATCAATCTCTTTTTAAGAGATACCAAAGATATATTAAAATCAATCAAATCAGCATTAGCGTTGTAAGTTAGCAATAACCCATTAAGAGAGGATGAGCGACCGTAGTTAGTGCGCGAATGTGTAATGGTAAAAAATGTATTAATACGTAGATTGGTCAATAGGACATTAATGTTAATACAGTTCAAAATTCCAGAGGACTCAATATCATTTGTAAGTACTCTGTGAACAAAAACCACTTTAGCAACCATTCTCCTGTCCTTAAGGGAGTCAAGGTTAATTAACTTTAGCCTTGATTGATATGACTTACTTACTTACTTAGGTGGCACTACAGTTCGGGGTCAACCTGGGCCTCTACCAACAAGCCTCTCCATTTAGCTCGGTCTTTAGCTAATTGCCTCCAGTTGCGCACTCCAAGTTGGTCGAGGTCCCCTTGAACTTGTGCGCGCCACCTACGGCGATGATTCCCCCTACTGCGTCGTCCCTCGGGGTTAGATTCGAAGACTCTGCGGGCCGGAGCGTTGATGTCCAGTCGCTCTACATGTCCTAGCCATCTCAGACGTCCAATACGCAGTTTTTTGACCAGGTCGATGTCGCTGTACAGCTCGTATAGTTCGTGATTGAATCTTCTCCTCCAAAACCCGTCAACGCAAACGGGACCGAAAATCTTACGAAGAATTTTTCTCTCGAAGCGACCAAGGATATCTTCATCCTCTTTTAATAAATAATGATTGATAAGACAGTAGGTTGTAAATGTCTGACCATGGAAGACCACGTAAAGCAAATCACGCTAATCTTTTCTGGACAGCTTCGATTCTGCTGATATGAAACTTGTAATATGGACACCAAATAACTGACGCATATTTCATCAGAGACCGAACAAAGGCTTGGTATAGTGAATAAATAACATAAGGGTCGGACAATTCACCGGCATAACGCCTTATTCTTCCCCAAGATTTATTAGACATATTTATGGTGTGGTCTATATGATTGTTGTATAATAATTTAATATCTAAGAATACACCTAGATCTTTTATTAAGGTAACACGAGGCACGGCTTTATTACCAAGTGAGTAATTATATAAAATGGGCGACACACGGCGTGAGAAAGTAATAACTGAACATTTGCGTACGTTAAAGGAAAGGTAATTTTTTGAACACCATAGATAAAATTTAATAAGATACTCATTTAAGAGTTTAAATGTATGAAACTCATTGCCTGTTAAATACATTTTGAAATCATCAGCAAACATTAGAATGTTGCATTCCGGCAAAAATTAAACTACATCATTTACAAATAGGATAAACCAGATAGGGCCAATGTGACTACCTTACGGAACCCCAGATGTCACACGAATTTTATTAGAAATGTGATTTCAGAAGTTAACAAATTGACATCTTTCCGATAAAAAGGATGATAAACAACGTAAAAAGGAACATGAAAATCCTAGTTTGTTCAGTTTATAAAGCAGAATTTTGTGGTCAACACGGTCAAACGCTTTACTGAAATCAGTGTAGATTGCGTCAACTTGATTTCCTTTACTAATTTCCGATATCACGAAATTTGTGAACTCAAGAAGATTGGTCACAGTGGATCTTTTCTTTACAAAGCTATGCTGGTTGTTGGACAATAAAGATTTGCAATAAAAATTCAAATTTTCAGAAACCAATTTGTCAACAATTTAGGGATTGACAATTGTTTACATATACCCCTGTAGTTCTCAACTTTGTTTTTTGTACCACTTTTAAAAAGAGGTATAATAAAAGTGATGGGAAAAAAAAATGATTTTAATGATAAATTGAACATGTGGCATAATATTCCATGCAATGGGATAGCACATATTTTTAGGAAACCAGAAGGCAGGCCATCAATGCCAGGATTAAAGTTGAGTTCCATTTCGACCAGGCTTTTTAAAGTACTATCGAGAGAAATCTCAATGTTATGAAACACGGAATGAGATCCATTCCCAAGGTAACTAAAAAATGCATTGTCAATATTTGAGTCCACTTTTGAATAAACTGACTGGAAAAATCATGCAAACGAGTTGCAGATAAAAATAGGTGTATCCATTGGCTCTCCATTAAATGAAAATGAGGCAGGGTAACCGTCACTTTTATTTTTAGAATTTATGAGTTGCCACAATTTGTTTAGGACTCGAGTTAAAAGAGTTTTGCTTCTTCTTCTTCTTCCTTTTATCAGCGAGGTTAGGATCCGAAAACAAGGGATCACAACCCTCCCACTTCACCGCATTTCTACTGATCCGCCTGTGGGGTTCGCCTATTTGACCTCAGAAAATATCGGCAGGCCTGCCGATTTTGGATCACTCGGTTACTGAGGCCAATGAAATGCCGATGTCGTCGCATTTGTCTGATTCAGGCGTTTATAGGCCTGCCTTTCCTACATCGCGATGTCTTTGGAACGATCTCTTGTTTGAACGTGGCAATATCAGCTGAGCCGGTCGCGCTCTATTTTTTGTACGATTGTACGGTTTCCTTGATGTGAAAGCTTCCACGGATCTTCGAACTTCTTATTCGATCAAGCTTTGTCCTTATCCTATAAGCTCTATTTTTAAGAACTTTTAAATTGCGGGATATCTCATTGTCCCATGGACAAGACCCCAGAGTAGAGTTTTTAACTATAACTACAGGAATAACATTAAAAATGATGTTAGTAATAACCAGTTCTGTTCTGTAGTTCTGAACATAAATCGTCAATATCCAACGATAGATGTGGGACCCAGTTATAATTGCTCAACTCCTCACATAAGTATATCAATGTAATTAGCATTTTTTAAATCAAATTTATAAAAGTTATAAGATTTAGCTTCATTAACATTAGAGTTGCAAAAAAGGATTAGGGAAGGATGGTATATATCTTCGGAAACGAGAGGTGAGGAACTTTTAGTAACAAAACTTTCGTCATTGTTATTAGAGAAAATAAGATCTTAAGATAAGAACACAACAAAGGGGAGTGGAACAACTCTTAAAGTGCTGTCATAAGACGGCAAGTCGGCTACGGAAATGGCAGAGCTAGCTGCACGATTGCACACCGCATCACTCGTCAATGAGGAGTTGTTAGTGGTGTTCGTTCAAGCAAGTTCGTTGAGCACAACGCCTTTCGTAAAGAATGTTTGGTTTTGCTTGACCGTGAGCTAAGCTTATCCAATCCCTTAAATGCAATGTTCCAATACCCGAAGAAACAACACTAAATTTCGTGGAGGCAGATCGACCATCGATGATTTTCGCAGATCTCCAACTTACTTAGAGACTCTTAGAGACTTCCTTACCCAAGAAATAAGATATTAGATATTACCGCCATCCAGAAAGTGCGATGGGATGGGCCGGGCAAAAAGAGGATGAAAAACTGTGACATCTACTACGTCGATTGCTTCAGAGGCAATAGGCAACGCTTATTCGGATGCGGATTTGTTATACGCGGCAGACTTAGGCATGAGTCTTAAGCTTCCGACACGTAAGCGAGCGTATTATGACTATCTGGATCAAGGCTAAATTCGCTAACATAAGCCTAATAAGTGTTCATGCCTTGATCTTGGAGAAAACCCAAGAATTCCAAATCGATACTCACCACCACTTTATCGATTTCAAGGCCGCCTATGACAGCATCTAGAGAGAAGAGCTTTATAGAGCCATGTCTAGTTTTGACATCCCTGCCAAACTTGTCCGTCTACGCAGGCTGACGATGAAGAACGCTCGCTGCTCCATCAAGGTCGGTAATGAACTCACCGAGACCATTGATGTCAAAAAAGGTTTTAGACAAGGTGACGCGCTGTCATGTGACTTCTTTAACATTGTACTTGAACGGATTGTGCGGAACTCACAAGCCAACACCGGAGGCACAATCTATTACAAGTCTGTACAACTGCTTGCATACGCCGATGATATAGACATTATCGGAAGAACTCAGCGGGCTGTCACCAGTGCGTTTGCAGGCATTGAAGCGGAAGCGGCCAAAATGGGTTTAGCGATAAACGAGGGCAAAACCAAGTATATGCTGTCAACAAGAAGGGAAAGCCAACACCGACGAATTGGACAGAACGTCACAGTGGGCAGCTATAACTTCGAGGTAGTAAGGGAGAACTCTGAGAACAACATCAGCGCAGAAATCAAGCAAAGAATAACTCTTGCCAATCGCTGTTTTTTTGGGCTTATAAGGCAATTCAACAGTAAAGCCCTATCTCGAACAACTAAGGAGACTCTGTATAAGACCCTGATCATCCCAGTCCTGCTTTACGGCGCTGAAACATGGACTTTATTAAAAGAGGATGAAGATATCCTTGGTCGCTTCGAGAGAAAAATTTTTCGTAAGATTTTCGGTCCCGTTTGCGTTGACGGGTTTTGGAGAAGATTCAATCACGAACTATACGAGCTGTACAGCGGCTGCGTATTGGACGTCTGAGATGGCTAGGACATGTAGAGCGAATGGACACCAACGCTCCGGCCCCCAGAGTCTTCGAATCTAACCCCGAGGGACGACGCAGTAGAGGGAATCATCGCGCGCACAAGTTCAAGGGGACCTCGACCATCTTGGAGTGCGCAACTGGAGGCAATTAGCTAACGACCGAGCTAAATGGAGAGGTGTGTTGTTGAGGCCCAGGTTCAACCCGAACTGTAGCGCTATCTAAGTAAGTAAGTAAGGAAATTTGGATATGCAGATGGTCTGGCAATCGCCGCTCAGGATAAGGATATAGTGAACACAAAAAGAACTCTAATTCTAGACCTTGAGCAATTCAATATATATTTTAGGCAATGGAGACTGTGCCCAAGCATGTCTGAAACAGTAGTTTGCTGCTTCCACCTTACCAGCCTACTAGCAAATTATAGACTGAGCGTTCAGTTTAAGAACATCCTACTTAACCACAACCGAAACCCGAAGTACGTAGGGGTAACCCTAGACAGATCCCTTATATATAAACAATACCTAACAAATGTTGCTGGAAAACTCAAAACTCGCAACGACATGATCCAAAAACTCACTGGATCGACATGGGGGTCAGGTGCATATATGCTTCGTACTGCCGCACTTGCTCTCGTGTACTCCACA
Organism: Brachypalpus laphriformis; assembly: GCA_945910035.1. Classification (NCBI taxonomy): domain Eukaryota; kingdom Metazoa; phylum Arthropoda; class Insecta; order Diptera; family Syrphidae; genus Brachypalpus; species Brachypalpus laphriformis. Next base: position 17,490,623 of record OX246753.1, on the reverse strand, counting down.
GCGGAATACTGCGCCCCAGTCTGGCTAAATAGTGCACACGTACGCAAGGTGGACACTCAACTCAACAACACCATGAGACTCATATCCGGCACCATAAAATCCACGCCAACACGATGGCTTCCTGTACTGTGCAGCATTGCTCCATCTCGCCTGCGCTAATGAGGGAACACACAAAAGTGTTGGCGAACACTGAACTGCCTATCCACCATGATATTACTATGCTCCTGTCACGGCAGCAGAGACTAAAGTCCCGGCACCCAACTACCAAGCTTGCGCGTGATGATTTCGATCTGAACTCTATCAGGTCAGCAGATTGGACAGCATCAATGCAAGCTGATAATATCACCATCTCGAACCTATTATGCCGACCCTTTGGGCTTGAATTACCGCGCAGCGTCTAGTCGACGCTCAACAGGATCCGAACCAACCACGAAAGATGCGTAGACTCGCTGTTCCGCTGGGGAATTACTGATTCTCCCGCCTGCGATTGCGGAGCCCAGCGACAGACAATCCATCACAATGTTGCAGAATGTAACAAGTGATCCTACCCTGACGACATCCAAGACTTTGCGGATAGTAGTAACAACTCAGCTGTGATAGACTAGCTAAGAAACTTAGGCTGAGCCCACACCAAATAGAACAGAAACAAACAAAACAAAAACGACGGTTGTTAGCCCACACTAAATGAAGCAAAACAAAAACGCTTTTTTGACTTGCTTAATTTGGTGTGGGTTATTGGGAATCATGCTTTATTAGTTTCAATCAAAAATAATGAGTTTTCAGCGTCACACACTTGATGCTCTGCACTTCACAAAAACTGATTGAATGAAGCATAAATACCGATAGTCAGCGTTCGCATGCTCAAGCGTTTTTGGTTATTTTTTTGTTTGACTGATTTAATGTAGGCGCTCTCATTTGATTGCATGAATTTACCACCTTGATCAAAAAGTTCCCGGAATAAAAACCGTGTGGCGCTCCCATCGTTCCGATTTGAGTTCTGTTTTCTTTGTTAAGTTTGTACATCTGTTGTTGATATTCCCTTTAAATCTTAGCGTCATAGCTTGACATTTGCAAAAGTTACGTAGCCAAGAGTACATCTATCTCTGTGTGTGTTGGCGATTTTTTACAATTTTAGAAATGGATTTAAATTTGCAACAACGAACTTGTATTAAATTTTGCGTAAAAAACGGATTTAATGGTGCGCGAATGTTGGAAATGTTGGAAAAGTGTTTCGATTCTCGAAAGAAAACGGTCGTTTACCAGTGGCTTTCAGTCAAAAAAGAAGGCAATGCTCACGGTTTTCATGGATTACAACGGTGTAGTGCATCATGAATTTTTGCCAGAAGGCCAGACAGTAAACAAAGAATATTATTTGGTCGTTATGAGACGTTTGCGTGAAGCAATTCGCCGAAAGAGACCAGAATTGTGGGCAGAAAACTCGTGGATTTTGCACCATGATAACGCACCGTCGCACAGTGCCATCATTATTCGTAATTTTTTGACGAGAAATGCAACAAATACCATACAACAGCCACCGAATTCACCTGATTTGGCTCCCTGTGACTTCTTTCTGTCCAATCGAGTTAAAAAACCATTACGGGGAACGCGTTTCAGCAGCCGAGAGGAAGTAATGGAAAAATCGCAGGAAGCACTGATGGACATACCGAAAACCGAATATAAAAAATGTTTCGAAGATTGGATCAAGCGCTGGCATAAGTGTGTTGCAGTCGATGGGGATTATTTTGAAGGGGACAATATAGATTTAAATGAATAAACTTGGATTTTTAATTTTCTGAATAAATTTCGGGAACTTTTTGATCAAGGGGTATATCTTGTCTATGATTTAACCGTTTTCTCGTGTTTTTCCCTTACTCTATTTTTTTGCTTAAGATGATTTACTACTCATTTCAATGTATATTGCTCCATTAGAACACTTTCAATTTTTTAGGATAAACAATGGTAGGTAGGAGTGGTTGTGTCAGCAAACCATGCCGGCTCTTAATAAGCGCAGAAGCGCCGCTATATTACCACAACTCAAGTGACCTAACGAATGTTAACTACTAGGGGAAAGAAGAAGAAAAAGGGGGTAAGGATTATTCAAATCCACCCCGTTACATTGAGGAAGCTGATAATATCCCCAATGCTAATCTCCGCTAGCTCTATAAGGTTGTCGAAAAAGAATTTACCTAAGGTGCGCTGTCTGGCCTTGCCTAAAGCCGGACACTTGCAGAGGAAGTGTAAGATTGTTTCTATTTCGTCAGCAGTATTGCAGCTGCGACAGTGTGCATTAAATGCAATCCCTATTCTGGCCGCATGAACCTCGATGGGCCAGTGGCCAGTACTAACTGCCAGAGTTCTTGGGATATCGGTTTCTGTTAAGTAGATCTTGCGTTCTTTTCAGGGAGTATTTGGGCCACATCTGCCTGGAGATGGCACAGTTCCGCACCCCCTGCCATCTAATATCCGCCTTTAGCAGATAGTGCGCGAAGATGCCTCCCTTAAGGACTCTCAACGGGACGTTCACCTCCTTTGCTAGGGAAGCATCAAGGGCAGATCCTTGCCGCGCGAGTTCATCAGCCCGCTCATTCCCCTTAATATTGCTGTGACCCGGAACCCAAAGGAGACAGATCCTTAGCCGGTGACCAAGCGAGGCGAGTTCTTTTTTGCACAGTTCTACTAGCCTTGAGGTTGAAGTGGCAGATACTATAGCCTTAATAGCCGCCTGGCTGGCAATGGTATTTAGGGGTGTAGAGGTTTGCTTACGTATGCGGCAGGCCTCACGTAGAGCCTGGAAGACACTGCACGAATCAGGAAGCTGGTGCGACCTGGAAATATTGAGGGAATCAGAGAATATCCCCGCCCCTACCCCGCAGTCCATTTTTTAACCGTCGGTGAACATTGTTGATTCGAACTCATTTATCAGTACGCCAGTTTCCCATTCCGCCCTGGTTGGGAATCTGACCGTGACGTCATTTCTAAAGTTCACTGTGGGAGTTATATAGTTGGTCAGATTAGCTACCAGATCCTGCGGTAGCAAATTCAGGACACTGCTGTGACCATACGGATTGGTGCACCAGCATCCCGTTTCCCTTAGCCTGACCGCACTACATGATGATAGCTGCATAATGTGAAGATCGAGTGGTAAAAGGTGCAGAATAACGTTCAAGGCATCGGTTGGACATGTCCTCATGGCACCCGTTGCGCCTATAGCCGTAGTTCTTTGTACCCCGTTGATAAGTTTGATGTTATAAGCTTTCTTTATCGCAGGCCACCAGACTAGCGATCCATAGGAAAGAATGGGACGCACCACGGCAGTGTACATCCATAAGACTATTTTCGGGCGAAGTCCCTACTTCTTGCCAAATGTCTTGCTGCAGGCATAGAAAGCCACATAGGCCTTCTTTACCCTATTGTATGAAGTTTATCTCTCTCTCACTCTCTTCTAGTTATTAAGTTAGTTTTAAGCAGTTAGTCGTGTTTTGTCATTCGACCTAGGAAGACTAATAAAGTTATAACTGACCACCAATCGTGTTCTTGCATTGACTCTCAAATACCACATACCCGTTGCTCAATATTAAGCTTCCAGCTTAGTTTTGGATCAAGTACCACACCTAGGTACTTGGCACTGGAGGATAGGGAGAGTTGATGATTATTTAGCCGTGGAAGCGTAAAAGTCGGTATTTTAGTTTTAGTGGTAAAGAGCATCAGTTCAGTTTCGCTTGGGTTGACGCTGAGTCCACATCCAGTGCCCCATGAGCTAATCTTGCCCAAGGTACCTTCCATAATCTCACTGATTACGGGTGGAAACAGGATAAGCAATAGAACAAACCCGTTTTCGTTTGCCTGCTTTGTTTCGCGTTATTCAATTGGGGCACAAGTATTTAAGAGTGTGAACTTCAATTTCAAAAAACATAAAAAACAGTTTTGTTTGTCTAACTCGGTTTTGTTCTACTCGTATTCAGTGTGGAAGCACCCTTAGATGTTGTTATTTAGTTATACTTATCTTGAATTTGTATATAATACTGTGATCAGTAAATGTTAGTTATTTGGAATAATTGTATTTGTTGTTTAACTTGTCAGTGCAAGTCTTGTTATATGTGATATACAAATCCATACGCTAAATTAATAAACCTCTGAAACTGAACTTTTGAATTTCCCACTGGCAAATTCCAGTCAATGTCCGACTTACAGGTCAAACCTAAGCTCTAGTCTACAGCCGCAATAAATTCTATTTACAGATGTGAAATTCAAATCTATACTTTTGACCTAAGTCCACTTCAAGGGTACAGTTAACCTCGTGTAAAACAATAAACACTTCATCAGAACGTGCGTTAAGAAATGTGAAAAATTAATGCGTATCCACAGAGAGAGTCTTCATAGTTATGCAATCAATTATCGTCCCAAAACAGATTTATTCAAAACAGGCGAGCTGCACCTCGTAGTTATAAAGGTTTTTGAACTTTTTTCCTCCACACACACACGCATACCTCTTTGCCAATTAAGTTTTATAATTCCGTGAAATTTATTAGATAATGAATATTTTATGCATATGGTATACCAAACAACGGATGTTTTGGTAGAAGAAATCAAGAAACCCCAAACAAGAAAACGGTCCATGATGTCTCCATGTATCTCTAAATTCATATCAATGCCGAGTGTATCTATCAAGTTAGAAAAAGTAGAAGAAGATATCATTTGACAAATTGCCCGCATCATAGATACACATCCAATCGATTGTTTTAAGTTATTTCACCGTAAGCATTCAACCGATAGGTGATCAGTACTTCGACAACGACACCTGATGAGATACTTATACCCTTTCAACAGATATCACATAACAAATAGGTAACAAATCAAGCGCTAATGTAGACGCCCCATAGAATGGCGTTGTTTACACAATCTATCATAATATTATTATAGAAGCACATCACACAACATATCAAAGGTGACGATGGAATGTATATGGACGCTGAAAGACGGCTTCCAATCTTTTTATCTTTAGTGCCTCGGCGCTCTCGTGTGCACTTAAGGTTAATGACTTTGAACGAGTGTTTGTCAACATAACACACATAGTTCTGGGTGGCGATTACTTCATCAAAATATGCATCCATCAGATACACCAGCAGTATCTGCTAGTAGTAGGTGTCGGGAGACGCACAAAACCAACTCAGCACTCGAATGAAATTTCATTTTAATTTTCAAATTACTCCCGGAAGTTTCATTAGTGAAATAAAAATTAAAAAATGTAAAATGCTATAAAATGTGATTCTAATTGATTTCAGTTGGATAAGGACATGATGAGAGGGTTTTATGAATTTTTTTTTGGTTGTTAACATTTTATTGACTTGTCGGGGGGTTTGCCTTTGGTCGTTGCAATGCAAATGACCGGCGCCATTATAATGGTAAAGTGAGAAAGCAATTTGTCGAAAGTACAAAATTTGCCACGGCATGCACTCGCAAGATGGAGGACTGTGTTATAAAGAAATTTGCCGCCAATTTCAGGTAATTAGTTACCGACGTGACGGTTATTTTTTTGAACAAAATAAAATGGCTGAAGGGCTTGAAAATAATTGTTATTTTATGAACACTACAGCTACGGTTTTTAGTAATTTATGCATGCCAAGGAAAGTTGGAGAACAAGATGCAACGACTAAGGTGAAAAGTTCTGATATATGCGATGGAATTTTCGTCAAGTCAATCCTTTCTTCTCTTTTTGCAACACAAAGATACAAAAAAGTTTCACTTCTGACACCACTATAACCCGAGGGAAGTACGAATAACTTCAAGGTGCTCGTACCAATTTGTAAGACTGAGTTATAAGAGGAACTTTGACGCACGTTTTTAAATGAAAAATACTTGCATTTACATGCATACATACCATATGCATTCTTCGTATGCAAATTATTCAGATTTCAACATACGACTGTGACAAAATGTCCTCGGCCGGTAGCTTAAATTTAATTTATTTATATTAAACAAAAAAAAGGTACATACATTAAAAGTTAAACTCATATACTAGGTCGTCTCTACATTTAAGTGTATGTGTGAGATACTTTACTAGATTTTTCCAGCCGCCATCAGCTCCATTTCCAACACACAGAGCTCTGTCGAACTTGTTAACTGGAGAGTCTCCAACAAGGCGTCACTATCTGAACATTGTTGGATACTCTTCAAGCAACAACTTTCTAATTGTGGGAAAGGGACTTTTAGAAATCCGCGTAGACTAACTGGTCAAAATTCAAGAGAGAACTGAGGAAATCAGTGAATCATCTCACTGAGGACCTCAACTCGATTGAAGCAGTTGACAATGCAGTCGATGCATTGACTGGTTCCCTTACGCGATCCTTCGATAAGTCCTGCCCAGTTAGCAGGCTTAGTGGTAAAAGGCATCCACCATGATGGAGCGATAGAGGAACTTTTGGAGGTCCTTTTGCGCATCTATAGAATTGTAGGAGCCAACAAACATCGCCCGCCAAACATTCAACAAAAAAAAAAAAAAAAAAAAAAAAAAATTCAGAATAGGCTGTTCGCCTTTATTTACGACACGTTCCTAAATTGGTGACCCCGACGACGGCCCGAATAGCAAGATGACCGAAAACGTGGACCAAGCTGCATCAAAGAATGAAACGCGTGCTACAACCAGCAGACAGCATGACGATTCGGTGCACGCGCAGATAATGAGAGGTTCGGAGGTTGAAGCGAATTACGCTCAAGTGCGACCACCACCATTTTGGCGTGAAAACGCGAAGCTATGGTTCGCACAACTTGAAGCTCAATTTACGCTTGTAAATTTGCGTTCTGACGTGCGAAAATTTAATGTTGTGCGCATCTCGACCAAACAACCGCCACAGAAGTACAAGACGTCATCATCAATCCACCACAAGGTAACGCATACGTTCGTTTAAAAGAAGAACTCATTTCTCGTTTGGCCCCATCTAGAGACCAACAGATTAGGCAAATGTTAGATCGAGAACAGCTAGGCGATAGAAAACCATCCCAGTTTCTTCGACGTTTGAGGGATTTAGCTGGAGGCACCATGACCGACGATGCTTTAAAGGCAATTTGGCTAGACCGACTACCAGTTCATACACAGTCAATACTTGCCGCACATCCTCCTGGTACAACCGAAAATCCAACGAAACTTGACAACCTTGGTATTATCGCAGATCGAATCAGTGACGTCATCCCACAACACCAAGTCGCAAGCACATCGTCGCACCCGGAATCTGCGTTGACGACCATGCTACAAAAAGTGGAACAGCTGACGAAGCAGGTCGAGGCGATGTCTATGAATCGTCTGGGCAACCGACGTAGACGGAATAGCTCACGATCGCGCTCACGTAGGAGGCAACGACAAGAGACCACACCAACTTGGAATGAGCAGACACAGACCACTTCCAACAACCGTCGAAATAGTTTTTGCTATTTTCATCGCCACTGGGGATCCAACGCAAGAAATTGTCGTCAACCATGCAACTTCAATCAGCAGGGAAACGAGAACGGGTGTCATTAAAGGCGGTAAGTGACAGCCAGACTTCCAACCGCCTCTTCGTAATGGACAAAACGTCAAAAGTTCAGTTTTTGGTAGACACGGGTTCTGACGTTTCAGTGTTTCCATACACTGGTCCACGTCACAAATCTAAACCATCCGACTACACTCTTTTCGCTGCCAATGGAACTCCGATACCAACCTATGGATTTCGTACAGTGCAGATGAACTTAGGACTCCGTCGAGACTTCACTTGGCGTTTTGTAGTAGCTGACGTTAGCAAGCCCATCATAGGAGCCGACTTTCTCGCATTTCACAAGCTCCTTGTGGATGTTGCGTACAGCAGATTGTTAGATGGACTCACTGGGCTTTCCACACGAGGCTTCCACGCATACGAGAGCTCAGCACAGGTTAAAACCGTTTCCGGTAGTTCTAGGTACATCGAACTGCTCAAAAAATTTCCCAGCTTGACTCGACCAGACGGAGCTTTCAAGGAAATTCGACATTCCACCGTTCATCACATCAATACAACCACAGGTCCTCCAGTCAGCTGCAAAGCACGACGTATGGCTCCAGACAAGTTAAAAATTGCAAAAGGTGAGTTCGAAACAATGTTCAAAATGGGAATAGCTCGCCGTTCCGAAAGTTGTTGGTCCTCGCCACTGCATCTCGTCGCTAAGAAAACAGGAGAATGGCGTCCGTGCGGAGATTACCGCGCGCTGAACGACCGCACAATACCGGACAACTACCCTCCACGGAATCTGCAGGACTGTTCAGCTAATCTCGCAGGTAAAAAGATTTTCTCCAAGATCGACCTGGTGAGAGCGTTTAACCAGATTCCCATAGCACCAAACGACATCAAGAAGACAGCCATAATTACACCGTTTGGACTCTTTGAGTTTATGTTCAAGACGTTTGGACTCCGAAATGCCGCCCAGACCTTTCAAAGGTTCATCGACGAAGTCACGAATATCCTCGATTTCTGTTTTCCGTACGTGGATGATATTTTGGTGGCATCGGATGACGAAGAACAGCATTTCCACCATCTCCAAACCCTTTTCGAACGGCTTAACAAGTATGGCATCGTCGTGAACGTAGCCAAGTGCGAGTTTGGTAAGCCTAAAATCACGTTCTTAGGTTACTTAATCGCAACCGATGGTATGAAACCACCTGAAGATCGAGTCAAGGCTATCACTGATTGCAAACCACCAACCACTGTTAAGCAGCTTAGAAGATTCCTTGGTTCCATCAATTTTTATAGACGCTTCATTAAGAACGCAGCCAAGCTACAATCGCCACTGAACGAGTGCCAAAAAGGACCGAACAATAAAGGCAACAAAACAATCACCTGGACACCAACTCTTCAGCAAGCATTTAGCGCTTGCAAAGAAGGTCTCATGGAAGCCGCCTTGCTTGCACATCCCGATCCAACGCTTGAATGGGGACTTTTTACTGACGCATCGGACTGTGCCATGGGAGCAGTATTGCAGCAGAAAATACCAATTGGCTGGCAGCCACTATCGTACTTTGCCAAAAACTTTAACAAATCTCAACAAATGTACAGCACGTACGATAGAGAGCTGTTAGCAATCTATTCAGCTATAAAATACTTCAAGTTTTTGTTGGAAGCCAGAAATTTTACCATATACCCGGACCACAAACCGTTAATGTTCGCATTTAAGCAAAATCCTGAAAAAGCGTCACCTCGACAGTTTAGATGTCTGGACTTCATTGGTCAATTTTCGACCGACGTGAAGCACATTGCTGGAATGGAGAACGTTGTCGCAGATACATTGTCACGAGTTGAGGGCATCAGCAAACCAGTAGATTTCGAAGAACTTGCAGCATCACAAACAGGTGACGTAGAACTCAAAGACATTCTAACATCTGATTCTGCATTACAGGTAGTCAAAGTTCCGCTTCCAAACACCCAACTCCAGATGTATTGTGACGTCTCTCAGGGTACTGCTAGGCCCTTCGTAACACAACCCTACCGTCGCCAAGTATTCGATTCTTTACACAGCTTGAGCCACCCTGGTGCTAACGCTTCCGCAAAACTGGTTGCTTCGAGATTTGTCTGGCCTTCGATGCGAAAAGACTGCATAGCATGGGCGAAGTCATGTATTCCGTGCCAACGATCCAAGATAACTCGTCACGTGTCATCGCCGATCGGAGCCTTTGAACCACCAGCTTCCAGATTCGAGCACATACACGTTGACTTCGTCGGACTTCTTCCATACTCACGAGGGTCCAGATTTTGTCTTACCATCGTTGATCGTTTTTCTCGCTGGCCCGAAGCGTACCCCTTAGAAGATTCTACATCGGAAACACTTGCGAGAACTCTCTTCGCAAATTGGATCGCTCGCTTTGGAGTACCACTCATGGTAACATCTGACCGTGGCAGACAATTTTTATCTGATCTTTTCCAGGCTCTAGCTCAACTGTTCGGCATCAACCATTTGACTACCACTGCATACCATCCAGCAGCTAATGGTATGGTCGAAAGGTTTCATCGCCAACTAAAAGCCGCTATCGAGTGCCATGAGTCACCAGCATGGGCTGACGAACTGCCTGTTGTACTGCTGGGACTCAGAGCATCCTTTAAGGAAGACCTCAAGGCCACAGCAGCAACAAATGAAGAGTCCCGCATAAGGAAGATCCTGGCCAAGACATACATACATACATACTTTGCGCAACAGCTCTTTAAAAGTGCCAGGGCCTAGCTTATCGCAACCACTCATGTTGTGTGCGTTATATTTTTCACACAAATGGAAGGGACCTACAGTTTAATGCCGTATCCGAACGGCGATTTGAGAAGCTTTTTCGAGACAACAATACTCTCGGATGTTTGTCAGACGCTCGCGAGAGGTGGGACCGTGAAAAAACTTTTTGGTGTTTTCCGGGATTCGAACTTGGAACATCATGCGTAGTGATCCGACACACTAACCACTTACGCCACGTCGCCCGCCAAGACACCAACGCTGAAATCCAATGTTAGGAAAAGTGATGGCACCTGGGCAAAATCACACGAGGAAACGCTAGACATGCTACTGAGTACTCAATTTCTCGGATGTACATGAATCTCAGGAGATGATCTACCCATTCCAGAGACGACATTAGGAATAAGCGCGGAAGAGGTGGGAAAAATAATAAATGATGACAAGATAGCTTATACAATTAAATCATTTGTTCCATATAAGCAGGAGATTTGTCCGAAAGACAGCACGGATTCAGAAAGGGCCACTCTACGATTGGAGCAATTGAAGAAGTGGTAAGGACCGTCCAATTGGCTCAACAGGGCAACCACTATTCAAGGAAAATCATATTGCCAGATGGCAATATATATATTCATATATTCAGCCAGATGGAGCGATATGCTAACCGCCTTTTTGATATTCCCGAATATCTCTTGCGGATGGTGAAGGACTATCTCAAGGACCGGAAGCTGTTATATAACACCGTAGAAGGACCATGAATAAAGGAGATTACTGCTGGAGCAGCACAGGGATCAATCCTGGGACCCGATCTCTGGAACATCTCCTACCCTGGTAGGGTATGCAGATGATATCGCTGAGGTGATTACGGCAAGAGATACCGAGAGCGCGTAAAGAAAACTCAATCAGGTGATGAGGCGGGTGCACGTCTGGATGGAAGAACATGGCTTAGGTTTGGCCACAGAAAAGACGGATATAGTCCTTTTGACAAGGACTAGGATTCCAACTATTGTCGACTTCCAAGTCGGGTCGAGATAATAACCAGCAAGGAAGCGGTGAAGTACCTAGGGATGGCCCTAAACACGAAACTCACTTTCTGGTACCAAATAAGATCTGCTTCGGAACGAGCTACGAAGTTCACAATGTCACTGAGCAGATTAATAGCAAACGTTGGAGGCCCAACAGCCAACAAGAGAAAGCTCCTGATGACAGTCACCCACGCCATTCTCCTGTATGGGTGCGAGATATGGGCCGACGCACAACGACAAGAGAAATACAGGAAACAAATGGCCGCAGTACAAAGTCGCGCGGCTGTACGGGTTGCAAGTTCGTACCGAACGGTGTCGGAACCAGCCGTCCTCATAGTCGCGGGAGTGACCCCTATTGATCTTCTTGCGGCAGAGAGGAAGTATGTCTACGATAAAAAGGCGGAAATTGGAGTGGAAGCAGCAACCGAGGAGGCGAAGGAGCTCACCAAACAGAAATGGCAGGAGAGATGGAGCTCAGAAAGCAGAGGACGATGGACCGCGAGGCTGATCACCAACATCGCTGAATGGAAGGAACGGAAACACGGGGAAGTAAATTATTACGTCACACAATTTCTTACCGGGCACGGTTATTTCAACGTCTACCTTCACAGAATGGGCAAAACAGGGCGCCCGGCTTCCAATATGGCGACTCAGAACTGGACGACGCAAACCACATGTTCTTCGAGTGCAACAGATGGGAAGCTGAAAGGGGGGGCGCTAGAATCTCTCTTGGAACGTTTAATAGATGTATATATAAAAAATGTAATCGGCGATGATTACCTATCTAAATCACAACACGCATACATCTGCGGCAGATCGGTAGATACAGCCCTCCACCGGGTCGTATCGAGCATAGAAAGATCCCCCCACTTCGAGGAGTTCACTCTTGGGGCGTTTCTAGACATTGAAGGGGCGTTCAACAACGTAAGCTCATCTCAACACCGGCCTCTGCAACTGGATTGCACAGATGCATTAATGAAGAATTGTTTCTTCAACGCAAGGAGATGTAACCATCCGGAAAATGGTCTGCAGAGGAACACCCCAAGGTGGATTTCTGTCCCCGCTAATATGGCTACTTTTGGTGGATGAGATCTTGGTAATACTGAAGGAAAACGGCTTCAACGTGACGGCATATGCCGATGATGTCGTTTTCCTAGTGGTTTCGGGAAAATTTCCTAAAAAAAAAATTTCCTAAGCGAAAAGCTCAACTTCACACTACAACTAGTGGATTACTGGGCCAGCAGCAAAGAGCTGGGAGTGAACCCTTCAAAGACGGAGGTTGTTCTTTTCACTAAGAAGAGATCAATTCCTACCTTCAGACCCCCAAATATCGGTCGCATTAAACTAAGTATCTCAAGTTCAGCTCGAGCGTGATCTTAGATTCCAAACTGAACTGGAAGGAAAATATTGCCGAACGCATCAAAAAAGCAAGCGTAGCTTTCCATTCCTGTAAAAAGGCATTCAGTAATACATGGGGCTTCAAACCAGCCGTGGTGTACTGGATATACACGGCGGTTGTAAAACCCATTCTCACATATGGTTCACTAGTATGGTGGACGGTACTCGAGAAGCAATACCAGCTTTCAAACCTCACCAAAATCCAGAGGGCGGCGTGCATCGGAATCATGGGATCAATGAGAACAACACCAACAGCGGCAATGGAAACCATGTTTAGTTTAATTCCGCTTGACATATACTGCAGCAGTCTAACGGCTAAAACTGCTGTAAGACTGAGAGAAGGTCGATTGTGGTCATCGAGCCTTTACGGCCATGCCTCCATTCCGTCCCGATGGGGGACTACCAGTGGATTGACGGAAACTGATCACGCGAACCCGTTGCTAGCATTTCAAAGGAGATTAACTACAAGAATTCCTGACAGAATATATTGGTAGAATATATATTGGAAGAGCCGAAGAACCATGAAGAAAAAGGAGTTGGCTTTATATACCGCCGGTTCTAAAATGGACGTTGGCATGGGACACGGAGTTTATTGTGAAGCCCTTGAAATAAAACACTCCTTTAGAATAAGCGACGACTGTAGCGTCTTTCAGGCTGGAGTCACAGCCATCATACAGGCTGCTGAAACTATACGCGGAAGTAATATCGTTGGTAGAACGATCACTGTCTATATAGACAACCAGGCTGCCGTTAAGGCTCTGGACTCTGCTATAATTAGGTCAAGGCTTGTGAGAAGCTGCAAATCTCCCTTAAACGAGATATCTAGAGCTAATTCGGTGACCCTCAGCTGAGTAAAAGGGCATATAGATATCGAAGGTAACGAAAGGGCTGACGAGCTTGCTAGGGCCCTCCCCTCTGTAGCACCCTTAATCAGTTCCTTACGGAAGAAAATAGAGGGTGAAGCCACCGGTCGAGCTAACAGACGCTGGGTTCATCTGGAAACATGTGCAACGGCCAGGGCGCTGTGCCCGGCCTACAGCAAGAAGAGATCAACCTCTCTGGTAAAACTTAGTCGTTATAACGCACGGGTCATTTCCGGCATAATTACTGGCCATTGGCGTTCACGCGAAGCGACTCGGTCTGATGCATAACGAATATTGTAGAAGTTGTATGGACGAAGAAGAAATTAAATCTGTTCGTCACCTGTTGTGTGACTGTCCTGCCCTATCCGTCAGAAGAATGAGGACTCTTGGTAGTTACTTCTTCTCGGATCTGGAGGACTTGGGTAATGTTGAGCTGATGGACCTCCTGAGATTCATATCTTTTTCTGGGTGGTTCTAACAGCGAGACTTTCTTTACAGCGTTTCCAGGGGCACAATAGACCCGTACTGTTGGTCTGAGTGAGCAGTGACTCTTTGTCACAAGGCACTCATCTACCTAACCTAACCTATAGGTTGTAAATATATTCTCATATTTTTTGAAGCGCATGCGTCTAAATTCTTTTAAAATAGGATAACTTCCCATAAAATGGTGCAGATTTTCGACTTCATTGAGGTTGCATAACGAACACAGTCTTGAGCGGTTGAGTTGGAATTTGTTACCATTGAGATGAATTATATCACACAGCGCGTTCAGGATCCACGTTATTTCGCTTTGATTTACGCTTTCTATAAAGTACAACTGACCTCGTTCGTAATTTAGGTGTTTTTAGATTCTGATTGTTTCCAACGCTCTTCCCATTCTTGTTTGATTTGGTTTGCTTCTCATCTTAGGATATCTATCAGTTCCACCCCGATTTGTTCCCAATCGCTCCGTGAATAGCTACTATTATTGATATCTGCTATCATGTTAATATTATGTTCTGCTTGGCAGAAGCTTTTTTATCTCTTTTACCCAAAGTAGTTCTTGTTGTATAAGTTTACTCGAGAGGTTTTGTGGCAATCTCTTACTCCTGTATTCAGAAAGTGTTTTTATAACATACCTAAGATGTACATCTAAAGTATACGAGTATAAGTGATCTTCAGCCCAAGTTTCCAACATAAGGCAAGGATTACACTTGTAAGTTTTACTTACGTAACTTACTTAGGTAAGCACCTTCTGAAAAAATTATTAGAATAAACAGCCCTGTAAGTGACTTACAGTAAGTGACTTACAGTAAATTTTACCAACTTACGTAAGCTGTAAGTTGATAGAAAATTGAAACGGCACGTTCGCAATCACTTACGGAACTCTCACAGCTTACACAACCAGCATCTCTAAGTTCTCTGCTTACGAGAAATAGAATTTGAAATTATTATCGGTTGTCAGTTTTAAACTTATTGAACATTTCCCTGTGGAACATAAGCATTAGTTGAGAGGGGAAGCTCGCAATCCATTTGGAGAAAATGGCATCAACGCCATAAGCATATAGTTTGTTAACCCGTATACCATACCCTATCGGAAAGCCTTGGAAATATCAAGAGCAACTATTCTGCATTTTCCATGTTGATGGATGTATTGGTTCCATTTGTCCAAAAGGTAAGACATTAAGTCGACAGTGGAACGCTGTTGCTTGAAACCATACTGACGGTCATTAAGAAGATATTTTTTTTTTCTGGTATCTCATGAGATGGTAATTGACAATGTTCTCCATTAAAGCAAAGTAAAGCACTGACGGTAAGGCTATGGGTCGGTAGTTAGAAGGGGAGTTTGTATTCTCCTTTTTGGGAATTGGCTGAACATCCCCTAGTTTCCAGCTATCAGGAAAAGTGCGTAGATGATAAGTAGAAGATATTACGTACCGGCTTGGCCAGGGCAGGAGAACACCTGGGCGAGATTCCATCTGGACCTGAAAATTTGTTACAGTTGAGATCTTTAAGCCCTCTAGCTACTGAACGCGTTCAGAAAAATATTTGACCTAGAGAATATTGAACACGGTTCAGCATAGGTGGAGAAAGAGAGCTGTCTGGTAACGTGGAATATGTCCCGAATTTTGCATCAAGCACACCAGCTTTCCCTTTGGAGTCTGTGATATTCATATCATTGTAGACAAGAGCTGAAATTGCTGATGAAGCGGATCCTTTAATTCTTTTAATGAAAAACCAAAAAGATTTACTGCCTTTATAAACCAAATTCGTACCTTTTTTACGAATAAGAGGAAAATATCGGAGTTTGGAACACCTTCTGATGATGGTATCCCACTCAGATTGTCCGATAGCGCAAAATACCTGGGCCTTGTACTTGACAAAAGGTCCTGAAGAAAGGAGACCCTCTGAACTGCGCCAATTACAGAGGTATAAGTCTCTTCAACATCGCATATAAAATCCTGTCTGCCGTATTATGTGAACGCCTAAAACCGATCGTCAACAACCTGATAGGTCCTTATCAGTGCGGTTTCAGGCCGGGAAAATCCACCATTGACCAAATATTCACACTACGGCAGATCTTGGAAAAAACCCATGAATATAAAATCGATACGCACCACCTCTTTATCGATTTCAAAGTTGCCTATGATAGCGTGTATAGAGACGAGTTATACAGAGCCATGTCTAGTCTTGGAATCCCTGCCAAGCTCGTCCGTTTGTGCAGAATGACGATGGAGAACTCTCGCTGCTCCATCAAGGTCGGTAAGAACATCACCGAACCGTTCGATGTCAGGAAAGGTCTTAGACAAGGCGACGCGCTATCATGCGATCTCTTTAATATAGTACTTGAGAGAATTGTACGAAACTCACAAGCCAACACCGGAGGTACAATCTTTTACAAGTCTGTACAACTACTCGCTTATGCCGATGACATTGACATAATCGGAAGAACTCAGCGGGCCGTCAATGGGTATTGAGATCGAGGCAGCAAAGATGGGTCTAGCGGTCAATGAAAGCAAAACAAAATATATGCTGTCTACAAAAAAGGACACCCAACATCGGCGTCTTGGACAGAACGCCACAATAGACAGATATAATTTTGAGGTAGTAAAGGATTTTGTCTACCTAGGGTCTATGGTGAACTCCGCAAATGACATCAGTAGGGAGATCACACGAAGAATTAGTCTTGCCAATCGTTGTTTCTATGGGCTAAAACGGCAATTGAGTAGCAAAGCCATATCTCGAACTACTAAGGTAACTCTTTATAAGACATTAATCATCCCAGTCCTGCTGTATGGCGCAGAGGCATGGGCTTTAACAAAACCGGATGAGGATGCCCTTGGTTATTTCGAGAGAAAAGTTCTTCGAGCGATCTTTGGTCCCGTCTGCATAGACGGTGAGTGGAGGAGAAGGTACAATGCCGAGCTATACGGCATGTACAAAGACATCGACTTAGCCAGAAGAGTTCACATACAGCGACTAAGATGGCTGGGTCATTTAGAGCGGATGGAGCCCAACGTTCCCGCTAAGAAAGTTTTCGAATCCACCCCGGATGGACGACGCAGTAGAGGACGACCTCGCGGTAGGTGGCGCAAGCAAGTGGAGGGGGACCTCAACCAACTTGGCGTGCGCAACTGGAGGCAGCTGGCTCGTAATCGTGTTAGCTGGAGAGGTTTGTTGGTTGAGGCCCAGGTCCACCCCGGACCGTAGCGCCATCTAAGTAAGTTTTTTTTTTTTTTTTTTTTTTCCGAGGGTATGTGAAAATCTTCAACAAGACACTATGAGGATCGACAGCGCGTGCTCATAGTAAAAAACCTCCCTTCAAAACAAACTTGTTTATATTTTTTTACTACAATTAAGTATTCGACTTATCAAGTAGTTTTCGTTTCACGAAATAAGGACGTTTTGCAGGTACCTTCCCATTAGAAGTTCCTGCTAGCTCCGCAGTTTAGACGCGGTTACTTATCGCGCTAAGTCTAAAGGTTTTGTTCTTTGTAGACGGCGTAGTAAGTTTCTTTCATCCAAAACTTGGAGGACTGTTATATTAACGTGACTTTCTAGTCGACTTTTATGTTTTCTCGCGTAGTTTTTGATTTCCTCTTCGACTGATTTAATGCCAAGATCTCTGTGGATATCGCTATTTCTGATATACCATGGCGCATTTACAATACCTCTTAACACTTTGTTTTCAAATGTTTGTAAAATTTTAATATTAGTTATTTTGGTACAACCCCAGAGTTGTATACCATATGTCCATACAGGCTTTAGCACCTGCTTATATAAAAGCAGTTTGTTATATATATTAAGCTTGGAATATTTTCCAAGTAACCAATACATTTCTCGATATTTATTATCTAATTCTTTGCGTTTTTTCTTAACGTGCGTTTTCCATTTCAGCTTTGCATCAAGTGTCATTCCAAGATACTTAGCCTCGTTTGCAATCGGAATTTGAACCGAGTTTGAAAAGATCGGCAGATTATTTACTCTCTTATAAGTAAAATTTACATGAACAGATTTGGTCTCGTTGAGTGCGATTCGCCAAACCTTTGTCCATTCATTTACTCTATCCAAGGCTTCTTGCAGTTTTTCAGTAGTATCTTCGACCGTTTTACCTACTGTCAAGATAGCAGTGTCGTCGGCAAATGTAGCTAGCTCAGAGCCTTCTACTTGCGGTATATCACGAGTGTATAATAGATATAAGACTGGACCAAGAACGCTTCCTGCCCAGCCATTATTTCCTTAAAATCCGAATATTCGTTTCCACATTTGACGCGGAATAGTCTATTCGTAGTTCTTCAAAATATTATATAGGTGCTCTGGCAGAACTTGTCGTAATTTAAACTTTAAGCCTTCGTGCCAGACCTTGTCAAAGGCTTGAGAGACGTCAAGGAATACGCTTGAAGAAATCTTTTTTTCTTCAAGTGACTTTTCGATTACATGTGTTATTCGATGTACTTGTTCAACTGTAGAATGCTTACTTCTGAATCCGGAATGAGATGCCCTTCTTCTATAACCGGCAGTATTCGCCTAATCAATATTCTCTCGAACACTTTGGATATAATTGGAAGAAGCGAAATCGGTCTGTAAGACGTTTTTTCATTCGGAGGTTTTCCGGGCTTAAGGACCATTATGACTTCGGCCACTTTCCATTGACTGGGAACATATTCTAGTCTAAGCATGGCGTTTATAATGAACAGAAGCTTAATTAGAGCTTTTCTTGGTAGTGCTTTTAGAACATCTCCCGTATTTAGGTCATATCCAGGAGCCTTCTTTGGTTTAAGTTTCTTTATTTCTTCCTTAATTTCGGTAAGCGTTGCATTTCTTATTACGCTATTGGCTATATATGACGTATTTATATTTTGAATAAGAGCTTGTCCACCCAACGGTTTGAAAGTTTCTTCCAGGTGGGTGGCAAAAACTTGCGCTTTCTCTTGATCATGCCTGGCCCATTCGTCTTGATTTTTTCTAATTGGGGCGGCTTGAATTTGAGGTTTTTTAATACCTTTTATAGCCTTCCAAAGCGAGTAATTAGAATCTTTTTCTGCCGTTAAGCTTTCTAGGTAAGTTTGCATTTCATTATTTTTAAGGTCTTTAATAGATCTTTTTAGTGAGTTGCACAAACGGTTAAGATGTGCTTTATGTTGCGGAGCCCGAGTTTGTTGTCATTTTTTGCGCGCTTCTCTCTTCTCCTTAATCATCTCTCTTATTTCCTGCGGATAGCTTTGAATGTAACTGGCCGGCGTTTTCTTAGGTTTGGGAGTATTCTGCCACGTGGCATTCTGTAGGATTTCGACGAAGCGATCAACTTCAACTTCAAGTTCATATGGCGTTTTAAGTGATACGCTCAGCTCAATATTTGCTTCAATATCTTTTTTGAAGCCATCCCAATTAGTTTTCGCGCTGGTTAATCTGGCCGGTCCTACTTTTTTAACCAGAGCTTCGCTTATCGTCATAATGATTGGAGAATGATCAGAGGAGAGATCAAAGCTTTCTTCAACTTTTATACAGTTGCCAGATATTCCTTTAACAATAAAGAAATCGATCAGATCTGGTATCTTATTTCTATCAGTCGGCCAATATGTTGGTTTACACGTCGAGTAAAAATCACAACTGTATTGCATACCCGCATTATAAAACTTTCTACCTTTCTGAGAGGCGTACCTTGAACCCCAGAAGGGGTGTTTCGCGTTGAAGTCACCACCAATAATAAAATTTGGTTTAAGGAAGTTGAAGATGTTTGTGAAATCACTTTCTTCAAGTTTACATCGCAGTGGACAATATATAGACGAAATGTTGAAAGCAAAATGTCTATTTCTAACGCGTACCGTGCTTACTTGCATTGCTTCTAATTCAATCCCCACTTCCGCTGAGTGTTCGATACATTCTTTTATAAACAAGGATGATCCGCCTCTGGCTCTTCCGATAGGCGTGATACACGCTACATCCCCTTATCTTAACATTCGATTGCTTTGTCAGATGAGTTTCACAGACCAAGCATATATCAATGTCTTTTTCTCGTATAAAGATTTCTAACTCGTCGAGTCTTCGTATAAGCCCGTTGGCGTTCCATGTAAGAATTTTAATCGTTTCTTTCATATTCTGGTTGAAGTGCGCGTGTTATGAATGTTGTAAGTGTACTTGACAAAAAGCTCAATTAGAGATTAAATATAGAGGAAAGAATTAAGAAAGCAACAATAGCCTTTTACTCATGTAGTAGAATTTTTGCTAGAACCTGGGGACCCTCCCCCAAAATCATACTATGGATGTATACGGCTATAGTTAGACCCATACTGACTTACGGCAATCTAGTATGGTGGCCAGCTGTCAACAAATCCACCAACTTAAAGGCAATCACAAAAGTTCAAAGACTAGTGTGCATTGGCATCACCAGTGCAATGAGGACAACCCCAACCGCAGGACTCGAGGCTATTCTCAACCTGCTACCGCTAGATATCTTTATACGCACATCATCAGCCCCTAATGCTATGAGAATCAGTCAGTCAGTAAACTGGAAACCAAGCAGAGCAGGTCACTCGATGATCCTACTCGATTACTTTGGCCTCATGCCCGCAACGGATTACATGACGCCATATTTAGACTTTGTAAGGCCTTTCTCTACCGCCAGGGAAGATTGGAAAAGCGGTCATATACCTAATGCCGAATCTATAGCCATCTACACAGATGGTTCAAAAATGAGCACTGGTGTAGAATCAGGTATCTTCTCCGACCCTCTAGGTGTATCAAAATCCATACGACTTTCAGACCACAGCAGTGTTTTCCAAGCAGAGGTCTTAGCAGTGGCAACAGCCGACCGTGAGTCTACGGTAAGGGCAATATCGCCAGAAGGTATCACCATCTTTATCGACAGCAAGGCAGCTATAAAAGCGATTACTGCCATAGAAATTAAGTCGAAGCTTGTGAAGTGTTGTCGAAAAGAGCTCAGGGTTCTTGGAACACAGCACAAGGTGTCGCTCTGTTGGGTCCCTGGACACGATGGTATCCCAGGCAATGAGAAAGCCGACGAGCTGGCGAGAATCGGCTCAGCAGCCCCACCAGAACAAGTTGACTCCCCTGTGTGTATCCCGCCTTGCACACTGAAGCTCGCTGCTGGGAATAAACCCATTATAGAGGCGAACACAAGATGGAACTCCATGGAAACTTGTGCCATCACTAGGAAGCTATGGCCATCTTTCGACAAAGCAAGGACCGAGAGAATCACCCGGAAAGATAGGAAATCCCTTTCCACCCTCGTTGGCATCATCACGGGGCACAACACTCTGCGGTACCACATGAAGAAACTACGCCTGACGGAGGAAGAACTCTGTAGAGGCTGTGGTGACGAGGAAGTTTTTGAGGACACAACCCACTTCCTGTGCCACTGTCCGAGTCTTCAACACTCCCGAAAAAAGTTCCTTGGTAAATATTTCTTCCAGGATCTCGAGGAACTCTCCGGCGTTTCGACAGAAAAGATGCTGAACTTCATCAAATCCTCAGGGTGGTTTGTATGCAGAAATGAAGTAAGTGACTGAGTAAGTAGTTTTTAGTTTCATTGGGTAAGGGATTACTTTTTCCTCAATGGGTACCACAATGGGTCAACGCTGACCTGAGTGTGGCAGAGAGCGTCCCTCTCTGCCAGCCCACATACCTAACCTAACCTAACCTACTGCCTTTATGACATTGTAGTATTTTTGTCTCACTTTTTGGCACACATCAAGGCGACGTTACAGTCATTTTCGGCCCATCTGTAGAGACTTCGGTTTTCCTCAGTAGGTGTTTGCCGCCATAACGCAAAAGCCTCTTCCTTCTTCCACACAGCAATTGACCAAGTCGAATTGAACCAAAGTTCTTGTTTTGGTTTTAAGCTTACTGATCTACGTGGAATGAAGGAGCGCATTCCAAGTAAAATCAAGTCTGTGATCATGTCAGCAGCGGCATTTACGTCTCTATCGAGGAAGCATAGTGACCAGTTAAAATCCCTAAAGAACAAATTAAGACCACTCCAATCGGCATTCTTGTATTGCCAGATTGCCAGATTGCTCTTCTAGGGTACCTACTTCTCTTAATGTAGGTTTGAGTACGAGAATTTAGCTGACACCAGACAAAGATCCGAGCCTCCAATCGGAGCAGAAACCACAATTGAATATTTGTCCGAAAGAGAGGTTAAGAACAGGTCCAGAATGTGTTAGCCAAGGCTGCCTGCATCAGGAACGAGTGTTGGTCTGTGAGATGGTTAGACTAAGCGAAGAAAATCTTGGTGTAGCGGCCTTTAGGTGTTGTTGGTCCAGAGTTTAACACTTTCAATGCAATACACGACATAGAAAAGAGTTATTTCTTGTGTAGTGGTTTAAAACTCGGGTGTACTGAAATGTTTCAGTACATACTCACTCTATGAGTGGTGTCCAGTCTTTCCATCTTTTTTTTCCTGTGGGATGCCATCGCAGAAGAAGAGGAAAATAGGCCACTCATTCAACAAGTACCTCCGTGACACCCTGTGTAGCGTACAGAGTTGTACGTCTGCAGTCTTCGCATCCCATTCATTGTTCACAACAAGACCTCGGCATATTGCATTTCTATTTTTGCAAAACCAAAGGCATAACCAATGGATACCTATAAACACGTTTACAACTTTCTAAGGCTTTGTTCGCATCACGTCATCATCGTTCGTCGTTGTCATCGTCGTCGTTGTTCCACTGCCACTCTTTGCAACCATGACTGGTGTTGCTGCCTTTGCCTGTCTGTGGCAATGACCTATCGCAAACTGCCATCTTTGAGTGACAGTATTGGGCTGTGCTGTTATTTGCCTTAATGACTATTTGCCTGTTTGACGGTTTGACTTGAGTATGGAGTGCGGACTCTAATGAGATATCTTCCATCAAACAGAACAAATGATGTGAACAAAAATTTCAAAAAAAAAAAAAAAATAACTTCAAATCACCATCTGCATGCTGATGCGAAAAACAATTACCATTTCTTTATCTGTTAGATGCGCGCTCATTTGAATTCGTTTCGAGTGTCTCGAGGAATAGCCGCGCAGAACCGTTGCGGCTTCAATTTGCATTTCGCGTCACTTTCATGAACATTTTTTCCCATTCACTGTTGCTGGTGCTGATATTGATATGATACTGAGATACTTTGAATTTATTTTCTTATTTGTTTTTAATACCCACACCCAATCAAACGACAAACAGACAAAATACACAAACGCTCTTTGAATTGAATTTGATTGTCGTTTTATTGACATGAGATGATCCGGAGAGGAAGAGGAGACAGTTTTCATTTCGGGGCTGCCACTCTTGTCGTCATCGTCATCGAGCTTGGGTTGCTTAGGATAGTAACATCAAACGAACGAATAATATGAACAATGTGCAATTGTATCTGATGTGTGTGCATGTGCAGATTATGAAATATCTTCAATGGAAGGACGTATAGTTGGATACCGAGGGAGGTGGTCCCTTACCAGGCGGCATATGTGTGAGAAATTTTTGCCAGAAATGTTAATTAAAAGTTTGGGGAGTCTGCTGACTTGGGTATTGTTTAGAAAGTTACTCTTGACTCCGGCCGGCAAGGCATGTCAGTGTGAATGGATGCAGCCAAATGTAAGATATGTTTTGTGGCTTTTTAATGAACGTGCCGGGAATTGCACTATGATGAAATATTCCCGACAACGACGACCTTAATGGGTGTTCTCTCTCTCTCTCTCTCTCTCTTCCTCGAATGCTGTACTCGTATGTATGATATTTACTTTTGGCACACGTCTAAGGAACGAATACAGCTGGCATTGTTAGAGAGATTCATGGTAATCCATTAGGTTGGTAGTCAGATATTTGAATTTTGAGTTCGTTTGCACTTGTATTATGTATGGTTTCATGCATGCAAAGTGAAGGAAATTAGGGAGATATCGAATCATAGTCGGTTTTATGAGAAACATCTGGATTTAGTTGGAAACTGGGGGTACTAAAAAATGTATAATTTCGTACTAGGAACATTTTGCAGGATGTGCTAGCCGATGCAAAGTATTATAGGGAAATGGGCAATTTAACATGAAGCGAGACACGAGTAGCATCCGTTGAAGTATATTACATTATTTGACAGTGTACCTGCACGGGGTTTAAACTTTCAAAAACGAAACCAAAAATACAATTACGAATCCGTTTTCACAAACCGTTCAAAACTGAAGAGTTCTTGTTACCAAAATTACTAAATTCAATCACAGTCTCTCTGGAAGAAAGAGTCGATATTCCGCTGGGGGTCGTCAAGGGTAACATTCACAATCACTTCTTCCCACGAGTGGAAATCGCTTTCTAAATATGCTATAACAAGGAAGACATGGCCCAGCTACAACAAACCAAAATCAAACAAGCTACTTAGCGGATCAAGACCAGATGTTGCCAGAATCGTAGCTATAGGCCACTCGCCGACAGGTGACCATAAGCCAAGATTGGCATCCCCCATAACACATTCCGCTGTAGCTGCAGAGATGCTAATGAGAGAGAATCTCTTTTCACTTTCTTTGCAGATTCCCGGCCCTAGCGAGAACCAGACAGCGTACCCTAGGTAAACTTTATTTCGACGACCTTGGAGAAATATCTGAGAAAATGATTGGAGCCCTCATTCTTTGTCTAAACTCGACAGGCTGGGTCTAGCGCATCCATCTTCTTCAACCGAATACTTTATCATACAACCAGGTGCATAGAAGTTTTTTAGTATCAAAATGGCACAACAGCGCAAATTGGGTCGTTTAAGGAACCGCCACCTCAACCAACCAACCCATCACAGTCACAATGCGTTGAAACTAACCATCTTCAAAGCACAATATCTCGAACTGTAGGGTCTTCAGATAATGGCCAAGGTATAGAGCTGCATTTTTATTTTTATTATTGTTATTTTTTTTTGATGAAAAATTTTCAATTGCGCTAAACGTAATTGTAAATCGTAACTCGGAGTTCCACCATAATCGCTAAATATTATAAAACGAAGTCCCCCGCCACGTCTGTCTGTCTCTGTGTGTGATTTTCTCCGTAACTACTAAACGGATTTGGTTCCGGTTTTCACGATTAGATAGATTGATTTACGAGAAAGATTTAGATGTTTTTTGATGATTTTTTTGTGTAAATTAAATGACCTATAACGACGAATAACCGTGAGGTCAGAAAAAAAGCATCGTCGATGAGATAATCTTTGCGTGCGCTGCGTATACTGTTGGTGATATGTGAAAACAATTTATGAGAATTATTGTTCCTTTTGTTCTACAAAAAAGTCCGCGACAACATATATCTATTATAGATATATCTATCTATAGGAAAAAAAATGGTTCAACTAATGAATAAGTCTGATTGAGGTAGGAAAACATCTATATATACCCGTATAATAAAACTATACTACTTCTACTATTGTAGAACTACTGCCACACACACCACGCAAAAAAACAGGCATTGCTTTGAGTTTTACTTTTAAAATGGTGTATGTTGTATCGGGATCCGAAACTGAGTTCTAATCCAATCTAATAGTTTCTTGACCATGATCTTGAATCTTTACTCAGTGGAGGTAATCTTTTTTTTTCTTTTTTTTCTTTATTCAGTTTTCGGTGTCTCTTCGGAATCTTTAAGAGCAGAGCAGAGCAGAGCCGACACTCTTCGTGTTTTCTTATTTTTCAGATTCATTTTTTGTTATACCTGCTTGACGGGTTGTGAGCATGTTTGTGTGTGCTCTGGTGGGGATTCCCAATGGGGTAGTTATAATAAAATTTTTGGGAGAAAATGCGTACCCAAACCTGCCATTATCCAATGCCATAGTCAGACCCATTCTAAAATATGGGTGCATTGACTGGTATCCAATAGCAGGGAAATTCACACATCTCAAGGAACTAACAAAAATCCAGACTTGCTTGCATAGCATCCACTGGTGCCATAAGAACCACCCCGACCACAGCCCTTGAAACAATTCTCGCATTGATTCTACTGGACTGGATACGTTAAGAAATCAGCAGCGATGAGTGCCCTACGCCTAAAAGAATCCAACTTGTGGAGAAGTGGCCGCATGGGCCACCGTACTATTGCAAGGTGGGCTCACCTGGACGCCACCACAGACTATCTTCCGCCTAAGCGTCAGAACGATCATCCCTTCAAGAACACTGTGCAGACGGTAGGGCCATCAACCCGCATATTTTTTCAGTCTTCACTGACGGGTTCAAGACAAAAAAGGACTGGGTTCGGGTATCTACTCGGCAGAACTTGAGATTGCAATATCACTAAGACTTCCGAACCACAGCAGTGTGTTTCAAGCGGAGGTCCTAACGATATTACAGTCCTTGATTATCTGCTTGAAGGTAAAGTGATGGACCCCAACGTACATCAGTTATTCTTTGCTGACGATGGAGCCATCATAAGTGAGAATCCTACATCCCTGCAACGAGCACTTGATGTGTGGGTGGACGCTCTGGAGGGAAATGGGTATCGCATTAGTTCAAAAACGACAGAGTACTTGTGCTGATCCACTCAGGCCTATTCCAGACATTTATTTGAGTGGAACATTGCTTCCCAAGTGTGAAAAGTTCAAATATCTGGGATCTATGATCAATAGCAAAGCAACTTGTGATGACGACATCAATCATCACGTAAGCGTAGGGTGGTTGAAGTGGCGAGAAAATTCCGCTATCTTCTGTGACAGAAAAATGCCACCTAAGTTGAAGGGAAGGCTCTACACCGCAGTTGTGCGTCCAGCGCTCACACACGGTTCACAATGTTGGACGATGTACAAAACGTATGAGATGAAGATGCTTCGCATGACAGCAGGAGTGACAAAATTTAATCCAATAAGAAGTTCGAAGATCCGTGGAAGCTTTCACATCAAGGAAACCATCGTACAAAAAATAGGGACAGAACACGTTCTCCACGATGGAGAACGCTCGCTGCTCCATCAAGGTCGGTAATGACCTCACCGAGACCTTTGATGTCAAAAAAGGCTTTAGACAAGGTGACGCGCTGTCATGTGACTTCTTCAATATTGTACTTGAACGGATTGTGGGGAACTCACAAGCCAACACCGGAGGCACAATCTATTACAAGTCTGTACAACTGCTTGCATACGCCGACGATATCGACATTATCGGAAGAACTCAGCGGGTTGTCACCGGTGCGTTTGCAAGCATTGAGGCGGGAGCGGCCAAAATGGGTTTAGCGATAAACGAGGGCAAAACCAAGTATATGCTGTCAACAAGAAGGGAAAGCCAACACCGACGAATGGGACAAAATGTCACAGTGAGCAGCTATAACTTTAAGGTAGTAAGGGACTTTGTCTATCTTGGCTCTGCTATAAACTCTACAAACAACATCAGCGCAGAAATCAAGCGAAGAATAACTCTTGCCAATCGCTGTTTTTTTGGGCTTATAAGGCAATTCAACAGTAAAGCCCTATCTCGAACAACTAAGGAGACTCTGTATAAGACCTTGATCATCCCAGTCCTGCTTTACGGCGCTAAAACATGGACTTTATTAAAAGAGGATGAAGATATCCTTGGTCGCTTCGAGAGAAAAATTCTGCGTAAGATTTTCGGTCCCGTTTGCGTTGACGGGTTTTGGAGGAGAAGATTCAATCACGAACTATACGAGCTGTACAGCGACATCGATCCAGTCAAAAAACTGCGTATTGGACGTCTGAGATGGCTAGGACATGTAGAGCGAATGGACACCAACGCTCCGGCCCGCAGATTCTTCGAATCTAACCCCGAGGGACGACGCAGTAGAGGGAATCATCGCCGCAGGTGGCGCGCACAAGTTCAAGGGGACCTCGACCAACTTGGAGTGCGCAACTGGAGGCAATTATCTAAAGACCGAGCTAAATGGAGAGGCTTGTTGGTTGATGCCCAGGTTGACCTCGAACTGTAGCGCCACCTAAGTAAGTAAGTACAAAAAATAGAGCGCGACCGGCTCAGCTGGTATTGCCACGTTCAAAGAAGAGATCATTTGAACCCCGTTAAAAAGGCAATATCAATGTACGTTCCAAGGACATCGCGATGTAGAAAAGGCAGGCCTATAAACGCCTGGATCAGATAAATGCGACGACATCGGCATTTCATTGCCCTCAGTAACCGAGTGATCCAAAATCGGCAGGTCTGCCGATATTTTCTGAGGTCATAGGCGGATCAGTAGAAATGCAGTGAAGTGGGAGGATTATGACCCCTTATTTTCGGATCATAACCTCGCTGATAAAAGGAAGAAGAAGTCCCAACGATAACACAAGAACTTTCCACGAAGCTTGTTACTAAAAAAGAGATTAACATTTACGTAGATAGTCAGGCTGCTATAAAAGCCAACTCATCTGCGGTAAATAAAATTAAAGCTACAATAATAAAGCGCTGCCGAGAGAAACTTAAAACGCTCACCGATAGCCACCTGGTAACACTCTGGTGGGTCTCAGGACACAAAGAAATTCCAGGGAACGAGATGGAAGCTGAACTGGCAAGAAAGGGATTAGAACAAGACCTGACAATGGTCCAAAACTCAATTCTCAATTAAAATAGCGATCTATTGACTTGGCGTTGTATTTGTTTGTAATTTGATCTGACGACAGGCTTCCCGGACAGCGAGTCATTCTGACTGAAACACACTGGTAAGGTCCGGAAGTCTATATGATTTTGAGATGTTTAAGAATTCAGAAAACACACCCGCAACCGTCTGTCTAGATTGTTACGTCAAAATCCATAATCACCTGTCCATCTTGTCATTCTGAATTGCCAATGTGGGGAAGTTAACGTCGAAACGCTTTGTGAAATTCAATATGGGTATATCGTAATCTGCTGCGGGGAAAACGAGTTCTCTTGGCAGAGAGTCAAGTATGTTACTATGCCCAAAGGGTTTCGTAATCCAACACCCAGACTACCTGAGTCTGATCGTACTATGCGCTGTGATGTTTGTTATATGTAGATCTAAGGGTAGAAGATAACCCATCAGGGCAGCCACTACTCGAGGAAAGTTGTTGTGTTGGCAACTCTCGACGTAAGAAATGCCTTCAACTCAGCCAGTTGGTGCAACATGCTGAACGTCCTGGAAATAAACTTTCAGATACCACAGTATCTCCGAAGAGTGATAAGAGACTACCTTATCCACCACAGAAGGACCCCACAGGAAAGAAAATAAATAACGACCAGAACAGCGCAGGGCTCAATTCTGTTACCGGATTTATGGAACATCTCCTACGATGGAATTCTTCGCATGAAAATGCCCGAAAACAGTTCTCTGGTCGGCTATGCAAACATAGCTGCAGTGATCACCGCACGGTACACCGAAGACGCTAAGAGAAGACTAAATTAGGTCATGAGACAAGTGCACACTTGCATGGAGGACCACGGCCTAAGCTTAGCAGTGGATAGTGATGCTAACGAGGAAGCGGATACCCACAATAATCGAGCTCCAGCTGGGTCAGGAAGTCATATATGTACACTAAGGAAGCAGTAAAATATCTAGGAGTTAGGATCGATATGAAGCTCACGTTCTAGCAACAAATTAAATCCACATCCAGCTGTGCATGCATTCTTTACCCGTTGTTCTATGTTTAGCTTCCAGTTGAGTTTGGGCTCTCGGATAACTACTAAATACCTACCAATGGACGATAGGAAGAGTGGTTGACCATTTAGCCGAGGAAGTCAAATATTTTGGTTTCATGGTGAAGAGCATCCGTTCAGTTTTGCTCGAGTTAACACCAAGACCACACTTTTTGGGCCAAATGCTTACCTTAGGTTAGGGTTAGGTTAGGTAAGGTGGCTGTCCTGACATGGTCAGGACACACTTATACCACTTGGGTCCATTGTGATACCACATACTGGGGGTTACTGGAGAACCTTAACCTTTCTTAGGACGATGCTGGCTGAGAATAGCTGTGCCTGAAGTGGCTGAAAAAGGGTGACTGACTCAATCAAAACTAAAGTCAATGTGTACCGGGGAGGTATAGTGTACAGACAAGTAATGGGGGTGATTGACATAGGCAATTATGGGCCTAGGTGAACCGTGCAGGTGTAGAGATGCATAAGCGTAATAGATTGACTGATTCAATCGAACTATAGCACTGCTATGCATAAGGTCTTGACTAGGTAGGGTTACTGTTTCAATCGAACCCTTCATACTTAGGTGGACCGTGCAGGTGTAGATGTACATAAGCATAATAGAGTGACTGATTCAATCGAACTCAAGTACTGCTGTGCATAAGATGTTGACTAGGTAGGGTGACTGTTTCAATCAAACCCTTTATACCCAGGTGGACCGTGGAGGTAGTGGAGGTGCATAAGAGAAACCAGGTGACTGATACAATCAAACCTTGCACTATTATTCAATCGAACTATGGGTAATTGGTTTGGCTGGTAGGGTGACTGAATCAATCGAACCATTAGTACCTAGTTGCACCCTGTAGGTGGGGTGCATGGGAGTAATAGAATTGATTGACTCAATCAATCTCTGTTACTCTTATGAGTGTAATCTGCATTTACTACTGTTAGGAGTATTTAAGTGGGTTAACTTTCGATCTTGGGGGTGTCTGTTACAGTACTTCTTGATAGTCGTTAGTAACCAATACGGCGTGAGGAAGATTGGTGACTGGTTTAGTCGATGTGGTCTCAGCTTAACCAGTTAGATTTTAATATAAATCTATATAAATTTATATGTCTATGTTAGACAGATCACTAAGGCCTTCAAAGAAGTATTCACCTAATAGTTTCTTCCTCAGAGTAGCTAGCGCTGGGCATGTGCCGAGGAGGTGGAGACTGTTCTCCTTCTCCTCTTAATCTCTGCAGCTTCTACAGAAATCATTTGCTGGGACTCCCATTCTGGTGGCGTGTCTACTTAACAAACAGTGTGATTATTCCTACTGTGAGGCTCATCGTTATCCCATGCGGATCTATCAGGGATGGTGGTTATATTATATATATATATATATATATATATTGAAAACGATAAATGGGGAAATGTAATCTGTTTCTCTAAGATTGGAATTTTGTAGAATATTCATGTGGCCCATTTTTGAGCGTGACTGGAGAGATTCTCTAAGTCTTAGGGCTGCTTTAGATGCTACCATTTTCCCAAAGATGTCAATGGGAAAAATGTTAAGTAGAAGTAGTAGTAGGTAAGCACCCTTACTCAGAGCATTTTCCGTGATTTCACTTAGCACAAAGTAGAACTTTCCTGACACTAAAATCACCATTGACTTAGAAACTTTTCTATCCCCAGCTCAGTAAGGGACTCTAGAATTGCTTCAGTGTTTACATTATAGAAAGCTCCTTCTATGTATAGAAAGGTAGCTAGAGTGTATTCTTTGTATTGTATAGAATGTTCGATTTGCCTTTGAGGTATGCGTACTGTGCTTTGGCGAGGGATGGTTCTACTATTTTGCTTCACAAATGACTATCTAGGAGTTGCTCGAGAGTCTTCAGTACAAAGGAAGTTACACTGATTGGTCTGAAATCTTTCGAGTTTATACATATGTGTATAGAGTTTACATCTTTGTGTTAAATGAGCTAACCCTCTTCTTAAACTCCACAGGCTGGCTCTAGATTGTCCTCACCAACACACATCAACATCCAAGGTCGCATGGGTCGTGGTATCAAAACGGCACAACTGTGCTAATTGGGTCTCTGTTTTACAGAACCGTCACTTCTACCTACCTACCCTTCCATCTTTGTGTATGAGGAAGTAATCCCGACTAGCAAACTTGAATCAGTTAATCAGTTTACTGATGCTGTTCATTTTGGCATTGACATAGATTGAGGATAATGCGAATTCTCTCAAGACTTGTTGTGTGCTTCTGTTAGCCGTTTTAGAAGGAAATACTGCAGGTTTTTGTTCTCCTTAAGCTTGGTAGATATTTCTTCTCTAAAATCCGAATATCGTTCTGCGTCGTGAACATAGAAATTAGTCGTATAGCTCGAGGCTTCCATTACTCTGGCTCGACTTGTTTCCTCTTAATGTTGAGCCATACGTTACGTTGATATCATATGAGTATGAACAACATACATATGTATGACTTCTTTCGCACAATTACCAACTTGAAGTTGATGTCTCCATTATATTTTAACCTTATCGATAAGTTGCATCCTTTTGAAGCGCCCTTAACGAATTCCAACACGTATCGTGTAACGTTTCCTCGAACTCTTGTTCCTGCCATATGCAGCACCCGTAATTTGCTTTAAATACCATAATGGGTTCTACTTTACCTACGAGCCACTCATATCATTATAACTATCTACGCACGTAGATCGAGAAGTTTGGTGCCTTCGCTTCGTGATTAGAATTCCCTGCACCACAAGCATTTCTCGAAAAATTGCGATTGTAATCAGTAAAGAGTAGCATACACCCGCAAGCTAATACCCCAAGGCGCATTCTCTATTACTGAAGTAAATAAAAACATAAATTAGTTCCCCGCAACATGTTGATAACCCGACAACCCCATAATGGGGAATGTATCTCTGTCGCTCTCAATTGATATTACTCAAGTATTATTATTTATTGTTATGCAGCGAATAGGTAGAGAAGAGTGTGTTAAATTTATGTGCCTATTATAATTTATTAATAACTTTTTATAACCCTAACACTAAACTAAACAACATCCGTCCGCATCGCATCGCATAACAACAGAAGTACGAGTATCTAACATTTGATGAATTTATTTGGTTAAATTGATGATGGGTTTGTCCGGTTGTCGTCGGGATACGCCAGAAATGGGGGGCGCTTGAAGCGCACCCCTGCACTAGATGGAGACAAGATTTATCACGTCCCTAGCATGTTCCAGTGGCATTGGCAACATTAAATAGACAAATAACACCCAAGAGTACGAGTATGAACTCTGGAGCACGATTTTTTCATGTTTTTTTTTTTCACCCCGAGCGTCGAATGCAGAGCACATACATATCTCATGGTATCCGCGGACATTCTAATAGGTTACATTGAAAGCGCAGCAAGTAACGTCAAGGGAGGGCTATTTTTAGTAGGTTGTGTGCTTCCCCAAGTTGAGAATGATGGAGACTTGTACAACAGTCATAGCATGAATATTTTGAATGGCAATGCAAACAGGTGGTCCAGGTAGGGTATTATTTGGGAGACGACACAATATTATAGATACTCGACGATAGGTCCCGCAGTCAGGGTTTATTAACGATTATTACGTGAAATCTTTCACTTCATTCCCGCGGTGAATTTACGCCATCAATTAAGTTTTATGATACCAAAACACACAGAGGGGACCAGCGGTGTAATAAATGTCAAGTGATTTGTGTCATAATTCAATGGTTTTGTTGTTGTTTTTTTTTAGTTATGGTGTGACGGTAGTACCTTAAATTATATTGTTGGCAATATTTGTACGAGTTATGATCGCGAAAGTTGAGGAAGTCATAATAAATAAACATGACAGGAGAAAATTAAGAAAGCGTTGGGCGCCAAATAACTAATTGACTTGGACATCGCGTTAAGTTGTTCAACACTCTGGGTGTCGTAATCCGAAATGTCATTAAGCTTTATCGGAACGCAAGTCTCCAGCTTTTGGGTATACACTTCAGAAACTACTCTATAATGTGCTTCAGATCGAGCATAACAAACTTTTCAATTAGCTTGTTCCCAAGCCAGTGGTTTTAAGTTCGTCAAGGTCCATTTCTTAAGTGAGGAATTCCAGTACCATAAATAAATAAGAATAAAATTGATACCTTCTGTAAGGACAAACATATTCGGAAGAGGTAGTGGTGGGGAACTGTTTGCCTTTCGAAAAAACTTGAAAGCGATAGATATAGATGTTAAGAAGATTGGCGAAGCTCGTATCTTTAACTCTTTCGTCACGGCTGGTACATTTAAGTACCACAAAATGTATAAACATCCCTAGTGACATAAATTCTAAATCCTTTTTGGTGGTACAAATTTGCACCAACAAGGTATTATTTTTATCACATTACAGTGAAATTTCAAAAATTAATTTTTTTCTTATGTCTAAGAATAACTTGTTCTTTTTTTGAGAAATATGAATACGTTTTTTGTTTTCGTTTTTGAATAAATACAGTTTTTCTTATGTCTAGCAATGTGTTTTATTACAGTGTTTTTCTTTTTAAGTACGAATGGTACAGTATTGTACCAGCCAATATCCCGGATGGTTCTTTTTTGTACCACCACCCACCACGCACATCCTGCCAAATAGCGGCATTTTTATTTGGCAAAATATCTAATTGAACCGTCATAGCTTTACCCCTCGAAAGCCGTGACGAAAGGGTTAAACTGAAGAAAAACAACAACGTTTTGTACATAGTACCTACTTACTTAAACTGCAGTCATTGGGAACGCGACTTCGAAAAACTAATTGATTTGCTTCACTTACACTTATATCCTTTAACCCCTCGGGGGGCATAGGGCGTCAACCACGCCTGCGCGCCATCGTGTTCGGAGTTCTGCAACGCGTTTGAGCTGCCTCCAACTCATTCCTAAAGAGCTCGATTCCTCCTCAACTGTTCTGCGCCACGTTTGCCTAGGGCGTCCCGCTATTCTGCCTGCCTGGGTGAGCGGATTCCACTGCATGGCGTATTTCGCAATGGAGTTGTCTTCGCGCCGTAGGGTGTGTCCAATCCATTGCCACTTTCTTCTTCGTATAGTAATGCTTATAGGTTCTTGGCCCGTTCTCAGATAAAGTTGTTCGTTGGAGATGCGGTTCGGCCAAAAAATCCTCAAGATGATTCTTAAGCATTTGTTTACGAAGACTTGCAGCTTGCGTGTGTTAATGGTGTCCACCTTCCAGGTACTTCACCCATAAAGCAGCACTGATTCTACGTTGGAGCGGAACAGCCGTAGCTTGGTTCTTAAGCTAATAACATTGCTTCTCCAGATTTTGGACAGCATTCCGAACGCAGCTTTAGCCTTCCCGATTCTGCTGCACACATCTAGTTCGGTGCCAACGCGGTTAGCCGAGACGACGCTTCCTAAATATAGAAAGTTATCAACTTTCTCGACTTGCTTTCCGGCAATGTTAAGTTGAGCGCGGGCATTGGAAGTACTCAGGGCTTTTGTTTTGGCTGTGTTTATTTTTAGCCCCACTTTGGTTGCCTCATCTTCTAGACTTTGGGCCATCAAATGAAGATCCATTATCCGATGTGAAAGTAGACAAACATCGTCAACGTAATCTAGGTGCTTAAGGTAAGATGTCATAGTCGAACGAATTCCAGAATTAGCTTCCGTCAATGCTGCACGGAGTACATCGCTGATAACCACCAAGAACAATAGTGGGGACAGTATGCACCCTTGACGTACTTTGGACTTCAAAGTCCTCCGACACCTTACCATTGTGCACGACGTGACACTTGCCGCCCTCGTATGTAGACTTGATAATAGCTATAAGCTTTTCTGGAATGCCTCTCCTGCGCAAGGCCAACCAGATAGCATCTCGATTCAAGCTGTCGAAAGCCTTCTCAAAGTCGATAAACAGTAAATGTAGCGGAGACCTATACTCAACACATTGTTCGATTATGATCCGTAAGGTGTTTATGTGGTCGATGCAGGAGGATTCAGCGCGAAAGCCTGCCTGTTCGACATCGAGAGTTGAATCTAAATGATCTTTAATTCGTTCTAGAATTATTCTAGCTATTATTTTGGCTACAGCTGGAAGAACACATATACCTCTCCAGTTACCACACTCCATCAAGTTACCCTTCTTTGGAAGCTTAATGATCATCCCCCTTTTCCACTCCTGTGGAAATTGTTCACTATCCCAAGCTCTCCGTATTAGCGGATGCAACAAATCTGCCGATGTATTTGGCGCCGCTTGAAATAGCTCGGCAGGGATGCCATCAATACCCACCGCTTTGTTTTTCTTGAGGGACTTGATTGCTGTTATTATTTCAGTTTTACTGGGAGGTACGGTCCGAATTCGGGAATTTGTTGCTTCGAACTGCTCATTCGAATTCGAGATCATACCGCCGTCGTCTAAGCCTAGCTTCTCGCAACCACTCATGTTGTGTGCGTTATATTTTTCACACGAATGGAAGGGACCTACAGTTTAATGCCGAATCCGAACGGCGATTTGAGAAGCTTTTTCGTACTGATGCAGTACGAAGGCGTAAATGAGCTACCATAAGATGGTGATCTCGTTCTTGTCCGACGTCAGCTCCACGTCTGTTTCGGACGTCCAGGAGACAATTTCTAAAGCGGCGACTGATCGCAATGTGGTCGATCTGGTTGGATGTTCGTTGCCTATCAGTAGAGACCCAACTGATCTTATGGCAGGTGTTATGCTTAAACAGCGTACCTCCGATGACTAGGCGGTTGGTATTGCAGAAGTCCACAAACCGCTCACAATTGTCATTACGGTCTCCCACGCCGTGAACTCCCATCACATGCTTAAGCATGATGCTGTCGCTACCCACCTTGGCATTGAGATCTCCCATTACCATTACGATGTCTCCATTAGGCGTTTGGTTGTAGGCGGCACCTAAGGGGCTATAAAAATTATCCTTTTCATCCTCAGTCGCGTCTAGAGTCGGAGCATAACACTGTATGATGGTAATTTTTCTAACTCTACTCTGGAACCTAGCCGTCAATATCCGGTCACTATGGGGTTTCCAGGATATGAGGCTACTACGTGCTACTGGAGTTAGCATGAGTCCTACGCCAGAACTCCGTGCACTTCCAGCTGGTTTCCCAGAGTAGAGCATCAAAGTGCTTTTTGTTGGGGAGATGTATTCCCCAGCATCGTAACATCTTATCTCGCTCAGCCCTAAGATGTCGATTTTATACCGTGCGCATTCGCGCTCCAATTGGAGGAATCTGGCGTTATAAGGCCCTTCCTTGAGTGAGTCCAGGAGGGTCTTAACGTTCCAGAATCCGATCGTTGTCCGTGTCCGATAGCCAAAGGTCGTCAACAAATTATCCGTCCTTATCCGAGGCGATTGTTTCCGTTTCGGAGCAATAGTTTGTTTTACGGTTGCGGCTCGCTGTGCCACAGACCAACCGACACTTATCCTGTTTTTTGGCGCAGGAAGCTCGGCATTTGTCCCCTCCCGTTAGCAATTTCCGAAGAAATTCCCAGATGACACCACGAGGAGGTGGGAGTAGGGCTTACTAACAGAGCTGCTAGGTTTTCGGCTGCAGTGGCTCCTACTCGTTACTTAGCGGACCAGCACCTATCGGGAGATGCTGCCCCTACGAGGCCTTTGTTAGTCATTTGCAGTGTTCCGTTCCTGAACACTGTATCTAAACTATTTGGCGCCTTACTCTTCAACAGGCTTACGCAGTGGGTAAAACAAAAAGTATTCTGAATGAATTTCAAGCAGGGTTCAGAGCAGGTTATTCAACGGTGGACCACATTTACACTTGTAAATATAGCCGAGATATACAAGAGAAATAATAAAAAGTTGTATACTCTGTGGACTTTCGTGCCGCTTTTGATTCCATTCCACGTAAAGCACTTCTTTATAAACTGTACGGAGTTGGAGTCTCAAGCAAAATGATAAGGATTTTGAGAGCCTTGTACGAAAACAACGTGGCGATGGTATGGGATGGAAACTGCGCTTCTGAAGTATTTTCAACAACGATGGGAGTAAAACAAGGATGCATCCTGAGTTCGCTGCTATTTATTCTATTCAGGTGGACGGAAATTTTGACTATCATCGTCTATGTTGAATGGTTCATTCTGCCTGACAGCGGGCAAACGCACCTGGTCTTCGTCGCCGTTATACAGTCTGCAGAAGTAGTGTTTCCATATTCTCAGCACCGACTATGATTCTACTACGGGGTTTCCATTTTCATCTCTACAAGTTTCTGTACGGGTATTGCTACCCTGACACGTTCTTTTTACCTTTTGGTAAAACTTCCGTACATTGTTCCTGGAGTATAAACTCTCAATATCCTCGATCGCGCGCTTCTCGTGCTCCTTCTACTTCTTTTGGAGAAGCCGATGTTCTTCCCGTCTCTTTTGCTCGTAGAGATCACGAGCAGCTCTCGTCTTCCTTTGCAGCGCAGCTTTGTATGCCTCTTGTTTTGCTGCATGCACTCGCCGGCATTCTTCGTCAAACCAGAGGTTTCGCGGTGGTGGGCGAGCGAATCCCAGCACTTCAGTTGCGGCGTTTCAAATGGCATGGTGACAGCGTTGCCACTGGTCATCGGCACTTGATGTTGGCGGCATAGGGGTGATTGAGGGTTCGGGATACGCGTTCAGCGAAGAGTCTGGCGGTCTCTTGCGATTATAGCTTTTCGAAGTTAAATTTTCTCACAGTGATTCTTCTTTGTTGCTCAGTTTGGGATATCCGCATTCGTACCTCGCCTACAATAAGGTAATGATCCGAGTCTAATGAACTGCAGTCGCCTGGACCTTTGGCACATGATAGCTATAGATTTTAAAACAACCTACTCTACTTTTTCTTCAATTTTCTCTACAACTGCAGACATGCAAATTAGTGGACAATTTTACTCAATCCCCTTCTTTTGATATAGATCTCTAGATGATACACTCTTTTTCAACATTTGCATATTTTATTGACCATAAATACAATTTACTTTACAAAATTAAGAAGTATAACGTCCTCTCGAAGGCTACCACCTTTGCCTTTACCATGCAATCGTCTCCCCCTTATTGATAGTGCGTAACCATTGATGAAAAATGAGAACCATTTTCCGAACAGTATGTGTACTTTGTTGGACCATTCTGCGTGAATGACAAATGGACGGACAAAAAATGTGGAACACCGATTTATACTTTTCCCTACGAGAAGGCCCAACGTTGTGGTAACAATAAAAAATTACAAGCCTTCGATGGGCTTGTTCATTTCGGAGCGGATGGATGAAAGCGCACTCAATTTGAATGTATCTTATGGTCCACAAAAGGTAGGTCTGGTCAACAAAGGTGCTCGATTCAACTTAAATGAATGATGGAGCGTTCAGATATTGAAAGGCCTACAAGAATTTTATGTGAGGTGTATGTAGTTCATTTTGGGATGCTTCTGATTCAATTTCTTACATAATCTACTCCAATCAAAGGTCAGGAGTTCATTGCCACCCAAAATACCAGTCAAAACAAACAGATTTAACGCCATCGACCGTTTTTTTCTTTTATAGATTCATCAAGTGCATAAAGAACTTTCTATTTCAAACGAAATCACCATAAAAATCCACTTGTCCGCGTGTTAAGCCATAAATTGATTATCAAGAACCCTCGCCGGTCGGTCAAATCACGAGCCTATACCATTATCATGTAACCACTAGTATGTTAATTAATTGCTAATTAAATAATCGGAGAGATAATAAAAACGAACAATCGATGTGTTGTGGGTTTTGTGCCCTTTTGTCTGTTTTGTTTGAGAACGTTTATCCAACCGGATTATGGCGTTGTCACGGATCGTGTAACATGAAACACCACTACCACCCTGCACGCTCACAGGCAAGCGGTGCGTTACTATGGTATTAAAAAGTCCCGCAGTCATTAACACACTGCTGCACATTAATTTTGCAAAACTAGACCACCACAACCATCATTAAGGGGAAAATTTGTAACAATTTTCTGATGGATATAATCCTTGGGGCAATTTATGGTCTCAGCTAGGTACCAACTAAGAAGAAAACTTCTATTTCAACCTAGCACTCTCGCAGCATCCATCCAATAAACCTCAGAAAGTTTACGCTTCAAAACTCAAATGCGAAACTTTTTGGGGGGCGTAAATCAATTTACCTCCCACCGCGAGGGATGATGATTGCTAGGTGGAGGTGCCACAGCATCAGCAGCAGCACTAACAGTTGCCACTTTTTGTTGGTTAGTGTGAAGTTCATTATTTTGTATCTTTTTTTTTCCATCTAATGAAAGTCGTTTGTTTTTTTTTTTTTTTTTTGTCATCCGATTACCTGACACAAACCATGTTTAGAGTGCTGACATAGGTATTTGGTGGATTATTTGCCGCGTAACGTGTGTTAATGATACAATTTCCCAATTAAGCCGATACACCGGGTCTTCCGGGTATATTTAGATACACTTTGTGTGTGCGTTGTGTTAGAAAAGGTTTGCCAATTTATTTGGCCCGGCAAACTGCAATTAGTGGCTGAGTGGATACATTTAAACTCCATTTGTATGTCTGCCAATGGACATTGATTTAGGTATCTCTAACTATAGCAATGTATCTCATCATCGCCATTGAATGGTGTATCACTTGGTCTGAACAAAATGAATTTACTTGTAATTAGTTACCTTCGAGGTAATTAAAGCGAAACGGGTCAGGTTTGCTGTTCTTTTTTAATCACTACATAGCTTAGATGGTACATTTCATGAGAAATAATTCCAGTTATAGGATTATAGTAGGAAGATGATGTGTAGATAGAGAGAGGACCTTCAAATGCAATCACGACACACAGAGAGTGTTCGAAATGATTATGAAATAATGTAATATCTCATGGCATGACAGAGGCGTAGCTGAGAGACGTTCGAGATAATAAGATTGAGAGCCTCATCGTCAAGTGTACATGCATGTGACAATTACTGAGATTGGGTGGAGAATGTGCAACGTAATGCATATTTGAATGAATTAATTGATTCAGTCACTCTATGTATAGCAGTCTGGCTCTGGAGTGCAAGTGAGAATTTG
Organism: Brachypalpus laphriformis; assembly: GCA_945910035.1. NCBI lineage: Eukaryota > Metazoa > Arthropoda > Insecta > Diptera > Syrphidae > Brachypalpus > Brachypalpus laphriformis. The sequence goes on along the minus strand of OX246753.1, from coordinate 17,450,079 downwards.
AGTTGCTATCTGTATTCTGTGGTGAATGCATGATAGATAGTGTGTTTAGAATTAGAAAGTAGTTGGCATTGTGATGGAATCGAAGCAAACAAATGAGGGTCATTTGAAAGATCTAAGATTTGGTTGGGGAGAGTTTGTGTTTGGACACAAATGGAAAGCAGCAGCTACTAATTTTGAATGTTGCTTTCGTACGAAAGCTTGAAGCAGAGTACGTACATACATATTACTTTTATTCTAAATCCAAATAAAAGAAAGCAAAAGAAGCAGATATGCATTACTTGCATATTTTGAGGTAAGGACGGTATGGTCCGTCGCTTAGCTCTAGATTCGGATGGAATTGGTAACCAGCGACCTTCGATTAGCTCTAAATTTGTTAGGACTTGTGATACTAGTTTCGGTAGTTTTTATAAAAGCAGATTCCCCAGGTATCGGTCAAGAGACCGCTGTTATCTTACGAGGGCAAGGTGAAAATATTCTCGGCCTGACGCAGAGATAGAGTTCCAATCAGCAAACATTTATGTTTCCTGCCTCGGTGCACTTCTCTTTAGTTCGTATGACAAGTTTCAACTTGTTCTCTCAAGTAGTTTGCTTACACGAATTTTTGCAGTAGACGTCTTGCGTGTTTTTCGTTAAAATGGATAAACTTGAATATCGTGCGGTCATAAAATTCTTCGTTTTGGATGAGTTAACCCCTAAGGAAATTCATCCAAAGTTCACAAAAGTTTACGGGGACTCTGCTCCTTCCACGTCAACCGTTAAAAAGTGGGCAGCTGAATTTAAACGTGGTCGCACGTCCCTGGAAGATGACCCACGTGAAGGACGGCCAAAAACCGCAACCACACCCAAAACTATCGGAAAAGTGCATGATACCGTGTTGGACCATAGGCGAATGAAGGTGAGTGAGATAGCTGAGGCTGTGTATACCGGAAGAGAGGGTGCGAAATATCTTGCACAAAAACTTAGGGATGCGAAAGCTCTGCGCAAGATGGGTGCCGCATTTGCTGAATGCCGATCAAAAGCAAATGCGCAAACAATTTTCGCGGTAATCTTACACACATACACATATTTGGCGCAACAGCTCTTTAAAGTGCCAGGGCCTAGCTTCTCGCAACCACTCATGTTGTTTGCGTTATATTTTTCACACGAATGGAAGGGACCTACAGTTTAATGCCGAATCCGAACGGCGATTTGAGAAGCTTTTTCGTGACAACAATACTCTCGGATGTTTGTCAGACGCTCGCGAGAGGTGGGACCGTGAAAAAAAAACTTTTTGGTGTTTTCTTTTTACGCCACGGCGCGGTAATCTTTGGACCGATTCAATAGGGATCCGACCGATTTTGTGTGGCAATTTGTCACCATAGATGAGACATGGGTCCACCACTACACATCAGAAACGAAACAGCAGTCGAAGCAGTGGGTGGAAGCCGGTGGTTCAGCGCCAAAGAAAGCGAAGAGTTTTGGGATGCGAAAGGGATCCTGTTAATTGATTACCTTGAGAAAGGCAGAACAATTACAGGCGAATATTACTCCAATCTTCTTAACCAGCTGGATGCCAAAATCCGCGAGAAGAGGCCTGGCTTGAAGAAGAAAAAAATCATCATTCACCAGGACAATGCACCTGTACACAAGTGTGCGTTGGCGATGGGAAAACTCCGGGATTTGAGATATGATTTGCTCGGCCATCCCCTCTTTTCACCTGATTTGGCACCCTCAGACTTCCATTTGTTCCCAAACTTGAAGAAATTTGTTTCTGGGAAACGCTTAGCATCCAATGCAGAAGTTAAGAAGGCCGTAGATGAATATTTTCACAGCCTTCCAGACTCTCACTTTCGAGAAGGAATACTGATGTTGGAGAAACGCTGGACTAAGTGTGTTGAAGTCAAGGGAGATTATGTAGAAAAAAAAATCATTTTTTAACTGAAAATCGCAGTCTTTCATTGTCAGGCCGATAACTTTTCACCTTGCCCTCGTATATATTAATACGTGAACACGAAACTTATCGTACATTTTTTAGTATTTATTATAAAAGGAGGGTGATGAAACTTATATCAGTCGAAAGGTTCTGTGCCATAGACGTGCAGAAAAAAAAATTATGCGCGTATGTAACCTTAGGTAAATTCCCCTAGTTCTCTTTATTTAATAAGAACTTGCGTATGTTATATATTTTGATATCTTTTGTGCCATTGTGTTTATGGATTAAGGTGAAATATTTTCCAACCGCTTCCCTTTTTGGCTTCTTTAGAATCTGGAGATTTGCTTCAGTCTCTTTTTGCTCCAACCTTAGAGAAAGAAACTTGTGCTAAGTATATACCTATAGGATATAGTAAAATAGATTTAGAATTTTTGAATTCTGTTCTTTAAATATCTAATAATTTGGTGACAAGGAAACGTATCATACAAGATCGCATGATCAGATAAAAAGTGAAAATCTAAAACAAAATCGAACGTAGCTATTGGACGTCAGTCAAGCACCTTTCTTAACCGTAAACCCAGTTAGAGAGAGCATGTAAAATTAGAGCATATATAAAGTTAAGTCTCCAAAATGGCTCCACTAGTTGGAAATATAGAATCTCTTCTACCGGGTGGTAATTTTAATGCCTACGAGGATAGACTCCGTATTTTTTTTTTTAATCAACGACATCCAAGCAGAAAGCCAAACCCCATTGCTTATTACAGTGATTGGTGCGGAAATTTACGAGTTTCTTATATCTCTAACAGTCCCAGATTTGCCTAGTACTAAAAACTTTGAAATGTTAATTAATCTTCTTCACGCACATTTCACTTCAGTGCAAAATAAGGAAAGGTATAAATTCTACAAGGCGTGTCAAGAAGACGGTGAACCGATAAGTGAATACATTGCCCGCTTAAAATCTCTCGCACAGTCTTGTCAATTTAGCAATTTTTTAGATAAACAGGAAGACAAAAAAGCCAGTTCCAATACAGAAAGTATTGACATCGGTAGGTACAAATCGTCCATTCTGGATGACGTCCTAATTGATCGCTTCATAATCGGTGTCTTCGCAATGAAAAAATCCAACAATGCTTGCTTATTTGAAACGTATTGTCAAAAGGCCCTAAATATAGAGGCAACCGAAAAAGCGTCGAAAAACATGAAGCCACAAACTTTCATAAGAGTCAAGAGAGTCACAAAAGCTTACACGCTTACAATGAGTCGGTCGTTGGAGAAAGAAGAAGAATCGCCTTTTTAAGGTATGGGCTCAACAAATGCTGTTTTCCACTTACTCGGGAAGAGACCTGAAGAGTAGGATTGGTGAAAAAGCTTACGTAGTGGTTTTGCCAGCGTAAAAGAACACATTTTCAGAACAATAGGGGTTATACCATCTGGACCAGCGGATTTGTGTATGTTAAAACCTTTAAGTACTCCTGTAACTGTACGAGTGCAAAAGTGGAGTTGTCCCATGGAAAATTCGACGCTCTCAAGTAAAGGTCGAGACAAAGTACTATCTGGCAGTGTGAAGTTTACTGCAAGGTGAGCAGCGAACAGATTAGCTTTGTCGGAAAAGATGACGAGGCCGAATTCTTAATGTTTGTTTTACAAACGTCAAACGTTTTTACTACCATAGACCTTTTCGCCTGCTTGTCAAAATTATGACGTTTAAGTGACAAACCACTTTCGGTGGGCAATGAGTTTTTTTTTTGTGTTGTTTAGCGCGAGAGTGAAATTTGTGCAACAAATTGGTCCAGGCCTGTGCCGAAGCTGAATTCCAAGCTATACTCATAAAATGTAGTCAACTGGCCAAGGATAAGAATTACAAGGAAGCGGTGGAAGTGTTGAACAAGTATGCAGCTGAGAATGAGGAAACCTTATTCGCAACCAAGTTTGCCATCATCCAATTGCTCCTATTGCAGGTTGGTTCTGCTGTTGCTTGCACCGAATTTCCTCTTAATTTTGAGTGTTTGTAGGGTAACCGTAAATAAGCTATTAATGTTCTCCTGTCCCTTGGAGAGTCCAAGTACAAGCCAGGTGTTGTATCGGCCTGGGCACCGACAATAAACAAGCCGCTTGGGCTTAAGTTGGTAAGTTGGATCTATTGCTGACTTCCCCGACCGCTTACATTCGTTAAATCCGGGTCAGCAGCGCCGATTTATGAGACATGTGGCGCCAAGCCTCTGAATTCCATTTGCGAGGCGGTGCACAGACATTGCTGCAAGTTCTCTCGAGGAGCTCCTTAAGTTGAAACCGCGTGACATGAACGTTCTCACTCAGCTGGTCATCGCTTATGCTCATATCAATCCGAAGAAGGCCCTCGAAGTCAGCAAGAAACTACAGGCACTTGAAACACTGAGTACAACTTCCGAAATGGACGCCTTGGAGGCAGCAAACTGGGTCATGAGTACCAAGGCGGCCAAGAAGTCTGCCGATGCCAAGATCGAACAATCACCAAGCACGCCAGGAAATGTGCAGAAGAAAAAGAAAACCAATCGCAAGAGGAAGGGTAAGTTGCCAAAGAATTACAACGCTGAAGTGCCACCAGATCCAGAACGCTGGCTGCCCAACTATGAGAGAACTGGTTTCAAAAGGATGAGGGATCGCAGGGTGAAGGACATCATCAAGGGTTCACAGGGAATGTCCACTGGAGCTGCAGATCAATAGTTAGATGGTTTTTTCATAAACCCATCGTTCAGATTCGTTAACTTATTTCTCCTTTCAGTGACATGTCGAAGATCTGAGTAAGAACTCTGCAGTTACTCCGGGGTACAAGAGGCTACACCTGGAACCCGTCAGTAGCACCGTAAAGGCGGACACAACAAAAAAAAAGAAGGGAAGACACTAAATTATCTATTATACAAAAAAAAAAATATTAAAGTTGACGTGCATTCTTAGAAAGTCTGAGTTTTATTGTTACCAACCGTTTGGATAGTCTCCTCCTCTTTGAAGTGTGTGTGAAAAATAATGCAAGTGGATCTGTATTCTTAAATAAATCTACTTTTATTGGGCTATCTGCTTAATAATAACCGGTGACGTTTGAGTTGTCACATCCTTGTTTTCCCTTGCATCGTACGAATGCTTCTTGAGAGTGTCTAACCACTCCAACATTGACTTGTCCTGTTCCGTCGCATAGATGTTGGAATAGATGTAATTCTCGACGAATTCCCCAATTTTCGGTTCCAATTTTTCCCAAGTGAGTGGTTTGTGGATACCATCCTCACCACAACGATCATAGTGCACCTGATCGAGCACTAAACCCAATCTGCGCGCCATCGGCAGATCTAACTGTTCCTCTGTAAACGCTCGAGCAATTGTCGCCTCCTCTGTGTTTACCCCTGACCACGGCAATGGCTACACCGACCATTTTTCTAATCTGATGGAGCATGAAACTCTGGCCTTTCACCTTGAGCGTGAGAAATTCAATGCCCTGCGGGCTAAGGAATGGTTCACCGCTTGTGAAGGACATTATGAAGCGCTTCGCCGAGGGATCCAAGAAGTTTCTGTAATGGAGAGGGAGTTAAGTTTACCAGAAATTGCTGCTAATTCCTAGTTAACTCACTTCTTGCTCGTGAAGTTGTGATAGTTCTTTGTGCCCTCGTAGAGTTTCAAAGTTGAGTTGACCTTCTCCAGTATATCGGCGGGTACACGATAGGTCTCCATGTTCAGCTCCTTGCAATGATCCTCAAATTCCACCGAAGGCAGAGTGTATGTGTATGTCCTAGCATTACACTTGTCCTTTGCATTGAAGGATTGCACGCCATGAATTGTACGTCAGTTGGCCACCAAAACACATTAACAGCATAGACGTCAAACCGCGAAAAGGTCTATTGAAACAATGTAGTATTTTTTGCCTAAACTTTTGGTCGTGGGAGAATTTAACACGGTTAATGTGGACCCCTTCGGGTAGGGGTCAGAATATACCCGAGGTAGGCATGCCTGTCGTAAGAGGCGACTAAAATCCACCCTCCGTATACCGAGTATGGCGTATACAAAAACATGCAATGAACAAAACTAACGATTTTAATACCCCAGGTGGCAGTCCAGGTCCACTGGAAAATCGACCCTCTTCGGAGGTCGGCTCTACGGATTCTGGGGAGAGCCACTTATTGCACCTAATAAATCCCTTCTCAAAAAGTACAAGGGTATCCCGATCGCCACCAACAAGATCGAATGTCTCCGGAAAAAGAAGTCCGCCGGAAGCGCAAGCGCGTGAAAAACGGGACTCAGCGAAATCAAAAAGCATTGAGGAGGAAAACGACGTACTCCGTACCAAGCTTACCGAAATGGAGCTACTCTATCGTGAGCTTAAGAAAGAGGTCGATTTGCTCAGACAAGAAAATAATGCCTTAAAAAACACGTATCCACAAAAAGGAAATACAGTTAGCCCACATCGCTCACCTAGTCGCGAATATCAGACGGACGAAGAAGAGCTAACACGTGAAACGAATTGAATCGAAAAAAAACGACCTAGCAAAAAACGCAAAGCTGGTTCGTCACCGGAAGTCGAGCCACAAAAACATGAAAAGCGCAAGGAGTTGCAAGAAAAGCAACAACAACAAAAATTACGTCCTCCGCCTCCGATAAACGTCGTTGGAATTACGGACTATAATAAGTTGCATTGCCTCATTAAAGGAACCCTGCCATCGAAGTTTAAGGTGACATCTCTCCGAAACAATACGTGGAGAATCAATGTCGGTGATGCCGACGGTTACCGAGCAGTCTCCCAAAAATTGAATGCCGAGAAGATTCAGTGGTATACTTATGAAAATAAGTTAGAAAGACCACTGCGTGTTGTAGCAAGGGGTCTCCACCCCTCGTGCACTAAAGAAGATGTAATGAACGACCTTCAAGGCAAAGGCTTTAAAATTCTTCATGCAGTCAATATTATCAAGAAGGAGAAGCAACAGTCGGAGGGAGATCAGGAAAAAATGGTAAAGCGTGGACTTCCACTTTTCATGCTAACTTTTGATAAAGTCGAAAACAAAGATGTAATATATGGCATTAAGACTATTCTAAACATCGTGGTCAAAATCGAACCTATGCGTAAGAGCTCCAGATCGATCCCGCAGTGTAAGCGCTGCCAAGGCTTCAATCATACGCAGACTTACTGCCAGAAAGAACCGCGATGCGTGAAATGCGCAGGTAAACATCTCTCAGGTGAGTGTCACCTAAATAAGCAAACCCCAGCCATTGGAATAAACTATAAAGGAAAATACCCTGCGAACTATCGAGGTTGCGAAGTGGCGAAAGAGCTCCAAAAAAGGCGCGATACGCTCAAAATATCCATGGGCATGAATCCAAAACCAACTAAAATTAGACCCATAATAGCTACGAAAAAAGCAGCGAAAGATAAAAAAATCGGTCAATATTCCCTTAAGATCGGGTAACGAAGAAAAACCCAATCGTAGTAGAGAAAAGGTAACAGGAACTAAATCTTCGAATATTGGCGCGCAGTCTTATGCTCAAGCGGTGATAACAGTTAATGGCAAGTACAAGACCGACAGCTCACGGGAGATCAAAGCAAGAAATACTCCAAGCTTTAACGTAAAGACTCCTGCTCAAGCTGCGACATTGGAAAACACTGTTAGAGGTAGCTCACAAGATCATGTATCCAATGCTTTTTCCCTAATTCTTGCGAAACTTGAAGAGCAATGCACAACAAATAAACTTATTTTCGAGAGACTAGTTGCACTAGAAACCAACATTCATAACACGCGCACTTCAACCAGTATATGAAAGAAACGATTAAAATTCTTACATGGAACGCCAACGGGCTCATACGACGACTCGACGAGTTAGAAATACTTATACGAGAAAAAGACATTGATATATGAAACTCATCTGACAAAGCAATCGAATGTTAAGATAAGGGGATATAGCGTGTATCACGCCTTCCACCCATCGGAAAGAGCCAGAGGCGGATCATCTTTGTTTATAAAAGAATGTATCGAACACTCAGCGGAAGTGGGGATTGAATTAGAAGCAATGCAAGTAAGCACGGTACGCGTTAGAAATAGACATTTTGCTTTCAACATTTCGTCTATATATTGTCCACTGCGATGTAAACTTGAAGAAAGTGATTTCACAAACATCTTCGACTTCCTGAAACCAAATTTTATTATTGGTGGCGATTTCAACGCGAAACACCCCTTCTGGGGTTCAAGGTACGCCTCTCAGAGAGGTAGAAAGCTTTATAATGCGGGTATGCAATACAGTTGTGATTTTCCCTCGACGGGTAAACCAACATATTGGCCGACTGATAGAAATAAGATACCAGATCTGATCGATTTCTTTATTGTTAAAGGTATATCTGGCAACTGTATACAAGTTGAAGAAAGCTTTGATCTCTCCTCTGATCATTCTCCAATCATTATGACGATAAGCGATGCTCTGATTAAAAAAGTTGAAGTTGAACTTGAAGTTGAAGTTGATCGCTTCGTCGAAATCCTACAGAATGCCGCGTGGAAGAATACTCCGAAACCTAAGAAAACGCCGGCCAGCTACATTCCAAATTATCCGCAGGAAATAAAAGAGATGATTAAGGAGAAGAGGAAAGCGCACAAAAAATGGCAACAAACTCGGGCTCCGCAACATAAAGCACATCTTAACCGTTTGTGTAACTTATTAAAAAGATCAATTAAAGAATTAAAGACCTTAAGAATAATGAAATGCAAAGTCACCTAGAAAGCTTAACGGCAGAAAAAGGTTCTAATTATTCGCTTTGGAAAGCTATAAAAGGTATTAAAAAACTTCAAATTCAAGCCGCCCCAATTAGGAAAAATCAAGTCGAATGGGCCAGGCATGATAAAGAGAAAGCGCAAGTTTTTGCCGCCCACCTGGAAGAAACTTTCAAACCGCTTGATGGACAGGCTCTTATTCAAAATATAAATACGTCGTATATTGACAATCGTATAATAAGAAATGCAACACTTACCGAACTTAAGGAAGAAATAAAGAAACTTAAACCTAAGAAGGCTCCTGGATACGACCTAATCACGGGAGAGGTTCTTAAAGCACTTCCGAGAAAAGGTCTAATGAAGCTTCTGTTCATTATAAACGCCGCGCTTAGACTAGAATATGTTCCCAGTCAATGGAAAGTGGCCGAAGTCATAATGGTCCTTAAGCCCGGAAAACCGCCGAATGAAAAAAAGTCTTATAGACCAATTTCGCTTCTTTCAATCATATCCAAAGTGTTCGAGAGAATTTTGATTAGGCGAATACAGCCGGTTATAGAAGAGAGGCATCTCATTCCGGATGTAATCGAAAAATCTCTTGAAGAAAAAAGGATTTGTTCAAGCGTATTCCTTGACGTCTCTCAAGCCTTTGACAGGGTCTGGCATGAAGGCTTAAAGTTTAAATTACGACAAGTTCTGCCAGAGCACCTATATAATATTTTGAAGAACTACCTTACGAATAGACTATTCCGCTTCAAATGTGGAAATGAATATTCGGATTTCAGGGAGATAATGGCTGGGGTGCCGCAAGGAAGCGTCCTTGGCCCAGTCTTGTATCTATTATACAATCGTGATATACCGCAAGTAGCAGGCACTGAGCTAGCTACATTTGCCGACGACACTGCCATCTTGGCAGTAGGTAAAACGGTCGAAGATACTACAGAAAAACTGCAAGAAGCTTTGGATAGAGTAAATGAATGGACAAAGGTTTGGCGAATCGCACTTAACGAGACCAAATCTGTTCATGTAAATTTTACTTATAGGAAAATAAATAATTTGCCGATCTTTTCAAACTCGGTTCAAATTCCGTTTGCAAACGAGGCTAAGTATCTTGGAATGACACTTGATGCAAAGCTGAAATGGAAAACGCGCGTTAAGAAAAAACGCAAAGAACTAGATAATAAATATAGAGAAATGTATTGGTTACTTGGAAAATATTCCAAGCTTAATATAGAGAACAAACTGCTTTTATATAAGCAAGTGCTAAAGCCCGTATGGACATATGGTATACAACTCTGGGGTTGTACCAAAATAAGTAATATTAAAATTTTACAAACTTTTGAGAACAAAGTACTAAGAGGTATTATTAATGCGTCGTGGTACATCAGAAACAGCGATATCCACAGAGATCTTGGCATTAAAACTATAGAAGACGAAATCAAAAACTACGCAAGAAAGCATAAAAGTCGACTAGAAAGTCACGTAAATATTACAGTCCTCCAAGTTTTGGATGAAAGAAATTTACTACGCCGTCTACAAAGAACCAAACCTTTAGACTTAGCGCGTAACCGCGTAACCGCGTCCAAATTGCGGAACTAGCAGGAACTTCTAATGGGAAGGCACCTGCAAAACGTCATTATTTCGTGAAATGAAAACTACTTGATAAGTCGAATACTTAGTTGTAGTAAAAAATATAAACAAGTTTGTTGTGAAAGGAGGTTTTTTAGTGGGTAAGAATCCCACACTACTATGAGCACTGTCGATCCTCATAGTTTCTTATTGAAGATTTTCACCTACCCTCGGGAGAAAAAAAAAAAAAAAAAAATTGCAGTCATCTCTGGCTCGTTTAAACTTTTTTCGATTTTCCTCAGTTGGTTGACATAGGTTTACCTTGTAAAACCAAAAACTTAATTCCTTTACCCCAATTATAGTCCTTACAGCTCGTGTCATACCACGCGTTTTGAATAGGTCTGATAGCTTTTATCCTGTGAGGGCTAAAAGTTCTCATACCACGTCACTATCGAGGAAACATAGCGACCAGTTGAAATTCTTAAAGAACTTATCTAATTTTTTCTAATTGGCTTTCTTATATAGACAAACTGTTCTTTTCGGAGTTTGTTCTTTAACTTTGTAGTTGGAGTATGAGAAATTGGGCGATATGACACAATGGTCTGACGAACCTAGAGGCGATAATGCATTTACCATATATTTATTGGGATGGGAACTAAGGAACAAGTCCAGAGTGCAAAACTGCTGTGGAATTTTTATAAAATTCCGCTGGTATACCATCCAGCCCAGCTTTATTATTTTTTATCGTAAAGTAAACAATCTATTGGCAACCACAATTCGCTTGCAAATAAATTCATCAATGCTAATTTAGAAATTTCAAAGAAATTTATTTTTATTTTTTTTTAAGAAGTTATTTATCGTACAAAATGTTAGACTGATTTATTATAGATTCCTCTAATTCCAAAAATAAAATTTCGCAATTATGTACTTGAGTCTCGAGTAAATTCCTCTTAATACATACGTATTCATATAAAGCCTAGAGAAGATGTTTTCTGTACTTCCCAAAACATCCGACGGAAGCTGAAATATAATTAGCATGTTCACCGTCAAAATAGAGATCATTGTTTTACCATCCAATTAGCAACATTCAAGGCTTCCATTATACGAATACATCGCTATTTGCTTTGCTTACAGCATTTTATTTAGTGTTAAATAACATTTTTGTTTATCAAGCATTTTGCTTAAATTCCACGCGCTTTTCAAGCATAAAATCAATCTTCCACGAAATTCAAAAACAAAATACATGAAATCTCTATTAACTCCGCCAAATGTTTAAAAAATCTTCTCATTGCGACAAGTTGAATTAAGAAAAGCCTCGAAAAAAATGTTTTCTTCTAATTCGATTGCGAAACAAACTTTGATTGAATCAATAAAACTTTAATTACCAGAAAATTTTACTACATAACAAGATTTTTAATTTTAAACGAAAAAAGATTTAATTGGTTTTCTAGAAGAAAAAAAAAACGGGCTAGTAATTATTTGGTCCCCAGAGATACGTATAATTTTCGACCACCACGTTCTTGGTTGCCGGAGAACATCAATGGTTTTGGAAATATATTATTTTTTTGGCGTATGGAAAAAAACAGTTTTTCGTCTCCAGAAATAGTCCAGATGCTCTGAATAATTTTTACGGTCTCTTAATGAATTGTCTGAGTATATAGACTTTTTGGGGATTTTATGTATTTTTTTATTCTTTTAGGCGGTGGATTCGATACATTCGGCAAAGTGGCGATAAATATTTTATTTAATGATTTCACAAATTATTTCTGGCGGGCTAGAGGAGGAGTATGCAAGGTTCAAGTGGAAGAACAGTGGTGTTGTGTAGCTATTTAAAAATGAATTGTTCACAGGTGAGTCTAGAGTCGATTTAAAGTAGGTTATCGGCATTGTCAAGACCAATTATTTCCGGTATTTATGTTAGTGTTTTAATCAGCTGATACGATAAGAAACTAGAAGTGATATGTTGATACCTACATGACGCAGAGAGATGTCAGCAAGCATTTATTTATTTATTATTTATGAAATATATAAAGAGACAGTTCGAGCAATTGCGAAGTTTAGACATCAACCTGTAAGTCCTTAAACTTTACAAGGACACAATTGAGCATAAAGATTTAAGTGGTTTAGTAAAAGAATCATATAAGGAACGAAACAAGAGAGCAACATCTTTTAAGCCAAAAAAATGGTACAATTGGGAATGTGTAGAGGCCAGAAAAGACACCTAAAAATCCATTGAAGAATGTTGCAGAACGCGAAATCAACAGGCAAAGGAGAATTACTTGAGAGCTCAGCACATTCATGTATAAGGCAGTCTGTAGAACGAACAGAATAACATATTACCACCAGCTTGACCTCAAACTAAACATGATTAGGGATAGCAAAGAATGATGAAAATTAGCTAAAGAAATTCGAAATCAAGACCAACAAATATGTCCACAGATCTCTGCCTCCGGATTTAGATCATTTGGCGCAACAGCTCTTTAAGTGCCAGGGCATAGCTTCTTGCAACCACTCATGTTGTATGCGTTATATTTTTCACACGAATGGAAGGGACCTACAGTTAAGTGCCGTATCCGAAGGTCAGTTTGTTTTGAGAAGCTTTCTCGAGACAACAATACTCTCGGATGTTTGTCAGACGATCGCGAGAGGTGGGACCGTGAAAAAACTTTTTGGTGTTTTCTGGGATTCGAACTTGGAACCTCACGCGCAGTGATCCGACACACTAACCACTTACGCCACGGCGCCCACAACAGCTCACTACTGAATCCAAATTTAGTAGCGAATCAATTTCTGTATGCACCTCGGAAAGAAGATTGGGAGATCGCAGGAGCTTTCTGTTTCAGAGGGAGAATCGAGTGGGCAATCAGCTCCTTCCAACCCTTCAATTCACCAGGCGTGGATGGTATAGTACCAGCCCTATTGAAAAGAGGGCAAACGAAACTACTACCACACCTAGTTAGAATAACAAAAAGTAGTCTTGCATTGGGATATATTCCAAACCAGTGGAGAAGGGCGAAAGTTGTGTTTATACCAAAAATGGGGAAGAAAGACCCAACACAGCCGAAGTCATACAGACCGATCAGCCTAACATCGTTTCTTCTCAAATCAATGGAGAAAGCGCTGTGGAAAACCACCTAAGAGAGGATGTACTCAATAAATCCCGACTTCATTACCGTCAGCATGCATACAGAGCGGGCAGATCCACTGAGACGGCTCTTTATCAACTGACGGAAACCATCCAAAGACCTCTTGAAACAAAAGAGATAGTACTCTGCAACTTCCTAGACATCGAAGGAGCATTTGATAACACTTCGCATGAAGCTATTAAACGAACACTGGATAGAAAAGGAGCTAGCAGAACAGTATCTAAGTGGATATACAACACAAAAGAGGGTGGCAACAAGGGAGATCGTTATCTCCTCTTATTGTGGATGAACTACTTGAAAACTTAACAAATCTCGGAATTAATATTCAATTGGGCACGATACTTACACCGATAAAGGAAGCGAAGTATCTGGGACTACATCTAGATTGAAAGCACACGAAGGAGATCTCCAAAAAGGCTACTCTTGCTCTAATGATATGCAGGAGCCTAGCGGGTAAGTTTTGGGGATTTAGTCTACACATTCTAAGATGGACGTATATCGTCACTTATGAAGCGATAGCATGGACAAAGCGAATTAGTCTAGTTACAACGAGAGAGACACTCACTAAAGTCCAAAGACTTGCGTGCCTCTGCATCACTGGGGCCATGAGAACATGTCCAATTACAGCCATGGAAGTACTCCTAGAGCTAACTCCGCTCCATCTCGTAGTGGAGCAAAATGCAAAGCGGACGATCCTAAGGATGGCAAAAGAAGGCATTGGAAGGGAGAAATGCGTTTGTTCAAGGGAATACGACGTAGTTCTCAAGAAGCTTCCCCTTCTGGCCGTTTTTATGGACGATAGTATCAGAAAATTTAACCTTGTCAAAAACTTTTGTAACAAGAAAGAGTAGATCAATGAATCTTTGACATACAGACTGGCCAGCCACACGATAAAGTGGTATACAGACGGTTCGGGAACTGAGGAAGGAACAGAGGCAGGCATGTTTGGACCAAGAAAGAAGCTCTCAGGGAGTCACTCAGAAAGTCTGATGGCAAGTTTACTGAGACGAAAGCGGAAACTTTTAGTCTTCCACTGGAGACTTTCCTGGCAATCAGATAACCACTAGGTGGCAGCTTGGCCCGCTTACCTAGGCTGAGCTTGATCTAAGTCAGAAAACTCGCCACAGCTGGTATATTGCATCAGCCGTGGTAACAGTTGAAGCCATCAAGTATGCTGTGGCATCTTTCGATAGTTTCAAATCGCTTGGCGCTGATGGAATATATCTAGCTAAGCTGCAACAGGGTATAGATCAGCTGCTGCCAACTCTGAAAAGAATTTTCACCGCTGGTTTGGCGCTGGTATATATTCCTACATCTTGGCGGACAGTCAGAGTAGCTCTTATACCATGAAGTGGTAAGGAGGACTATTCGCTTCCCAATAGTTTCAGACCCATAAGTTTGACTTCCTTGTTACTGAAAAGTATGGAGACTCTGGTGGAATTTCACGTGCGCAAAGTTGCTTTGAAGCTACATCGACTGTCGAAGATGCAGCATGCCCATCAGCGTGGGAAATCCTGCGAGACCGCACTTCAAAATTTAGTGGCCAGAATTGAATGCGCGCTTGATAGGAAAGAATACGCGATATGTGGATGATGTTGCTGTACTTTCTGCAGGGCCATGCCTGGCGACGGTCTGTGCTAACGCGCAGGCGGCGCTGGACATGATCGATGAATGGTGAACTAAGAGTGGGCTTTCGGTGAATCCTCTTAAAAATGAGGTTGTTCTCTTTACGAGAAGGACGATTATGACCGGTCTGACGCAGCCAGTCCTAAAAGGAGTCACTATCCGCATTTCCAATGAGGCTAAACATCTAGGAGTGGTTTTGGATAAGAAACTTCATTAGTCTAAACACGTCGAGTCGAAAACATCTCAAACGCTCTCAGGCTTCTGGCAGTGTAAGAGTGCTCTTGGCAAGACATGGCGCTTGTCACCGAATAAGGTTCTCTGGATCTACATAGCTATGATACTCGTAAGACCATTTCTCGCATATGCGTCGGTTGTTTGGTGGAAGGGCTTCTCGCGTAAATATGTGGTTGCTTTTGCGCGAAACTCCAAAGAACGGCTTGTCTCGGCTGCACGGGAGCTTTCCCGAGTACGCCTGGCTCTGCTCTAGACACTTTGCTGAACTTACCTCCCCTTGATACTTATATCATGGGCGGCACTATCAAAGCCATCCATTGTAGCAGATGGACAGAGCAGAGGAGTAAACTGGAGTCGGAAATAGGCGATTTTTCCCCGGAAAATGCTATAAACAAGATGATCTCGAGTACCGACACGTGGAATAGAATACATATCTTCCTTTATCGAGACGGTACTTAGATCCAAAAAGAGAGAGGAAGACGCCAACATTGCCTCATAAATTACATAAAGTAGATAAAACCCTTACCGGCACGAATGTATAAACCCGCACCAGGAGCCGAATATGAAAAAGCCGGTCCCCAGAGGGGAAAAAAAACGACACCACTCTGAAGTAATGCGATAAGCGGTTCCGGAGTGGATGGTGTCAAGTAGAAAGAAGGGGTTAAAGGTGGTTTTTTAGTGAGTAGTGAGTCTCACACTACTAGAAACAGAGCAGGACTGTTTCCCGTCCGCATTAGCGTTTTTCCACTACCCTCTAGGCAAAAAAAAATCAAAGCCATCCATCGTCTTAGGGGTGGTTTTTGATTACTCTGCACTGGAATATCGATGAACTTGCGCCACATTTATCATACGACTTCGGTCTTATGGATATGCCGTATATTGGTGTCGCTGGCGCTGGTGTCTTCATGGAGGACGACAACATTAGACTCTATTTCTCGTAAGGCAAACTTATGCAATCCTAAGGGCGATGAACTATGTTGTGAAGAACAGGTGGAAGGGCCGTTGTATTTGCGTCTGTAGTGACAGTCAGGCTGCGCTTAAGGCCTTGCTTAACCCTTTAACCACTTCCAAAATAGTTCATGAAACCAAAAATTCTTAGAACTCGGTCGCAAGGCTGAATTCTCTGTCTCTTATCTGGGTCCTAGGTCACACTGAGATCTTGGGAAACGAGATCTCCGATAATATTGCTAGAAAAGGCTCAGAGGAGGCTTTCTCAGGTCCCGAACCCGCGTTGGGTCTCCCTGCGTCCTCGGTTAGGGCTTCCACTGACGATTGGGTCTCTCACAAGCATAATTGTGTGTGGCATGACTCTTCAGGATGCAAGTTGACTAAACGCAAACTCCCGGACGTCTGTAGGAAATCAGCGGCGTTCTTGCTGTCTCTCAGCAGAAAATACTGTAGACAACTTATTGGCGTCTTCACAGACCACTCTGCTTTCGCCTAGCACCTTAAGGTACTGGGCTGAAGTGACACTACAATCTTGTGGAGAGAGCGACCACACCGCGGGACATAATCTCTGTGAGTGTCCGGCCTTTGCTCGTATCAGGTGGCAGATCCTCGGTGCTGATGTGGTGAGTGCTGGTACTGTAAGCCCCTCATCGCCGCTTGGCTGTCTTAGAAAGACAAGAAAATTCCAATAAAATGATTAAATCAGGGTTTGATCTCTGGTAGTACAATGGACCAGTCGCGTCTGACTGCTTAAGTCGATTGTTTCCTATACCAAAAGATAAAAAATCAGCCTCGGTTCAATGTAGTTCCTCACGTGAAAACTCCATGATCTCGACGGAAAAAAAAAACCGGCGGCATAGGCGCGATGTTCGCTATAACCATCAGCTGCTAGAATCACGCTGGCTCTGGGTATCGGCGTGAATCTCGCCGGAAAGCTGGTAAGCAAGAAACGAAAAGCTGGTTCACTATGGACTTACGCTTACGATCTTTTACTTATTTTAGCTGACGCTAAGTGCTTAAGCTTATGATATTTACTCGTTGATATACTCGTAAATTGTGTAAACTCAGTTATAACCTACCCAATGGGAATCCCTATCGGAGCACAAACAAATACGCACATAAGTAACACCAGCAAGCAGGTATAACAAGGAAACCGAAGAAGAAAACACGAAGAGTGCCATTCCCTTATCGTCAGACAGTCGGGTCTGCTTTTAAAGATAGCGAAGAGGCAGCTAAATGAGAATTTGTTTGGGCTTATAAGGCAATTCAACAGTAAAGCCCTATCTCGAACAACTAGGGAGATTCTGTATAAGATCCTGATCATTCCTGTCCTGCTTTACGGCGCTGAAACATGGATTTTATTAAAAGAGGATGAAGATATCCTTGGTCGATTCGAGAGAAAAAATCTTCGTAAGACTTTCATTCCCGTTTGCGTTGACGGGTTTTGGAGGAGAAGATTCAATCACGAACTATACGAGCAGTACAGCGACATCGACCTGGTCAAAAAACTGCTTATTGGACATCTGAAATGGCTAGGACATATAGAGCGAATGGACACCAACGCTCCGGCCCGCAGTCTTCGAATCTAACCCCGAGGGACGACGCAGTAGAGGGAATCATCGCCATAGGTGGCGCGCACAAGTTCAAGGGGAGCTCGACCAACTTGGAGTGCGCAACTGGAGGCAATTAGCTAAGGACCGAGCTAAATGGAGAGGCTTGTTGGTTGAGGCCCAGAGGTTCAACCCAAACTGTAGCGCCACCTAAGTAAGTAAGTAAGCGAAATGAGAATAAAAAAATATTATTATCACCACTGAGTGCAGATTTAAGATCATGATAAAGAAAAAATTAGTTCAATTAATTTTGCAAAAAGAGATATTTTTTATATTGCCCAGCTTCTAGAAAACTTAGAAATACGATTTTCGGTTCAAAATCTGCATCTTTAAAAGTTCTAAACGCACAAACTAATTTTATTAAAATGGACAAACCTCAAGTTGATGTTATTTGTGTTTCCTAGTCTCCTTTTTTGTGGTCTCTCAAACTCAAAACCGAACAAAGAACTTTATAAGAATCTACGCCAGGAAATGTTCTAATCAATAAAAAAAAAAAAAAAAACATAGTCCATTCAGTCGTTTTCCGGTAAGTCCGTGACAAAGCAAATATCAACTCAATTTTATAATAGAATTGAATGAATGAATAAGAATTGTTGCGCTCTTCCACTGATAGAATATGAAGTTAAACTCCATACCGAACTGTACGTGGAGTGATATCGATGTAAAGAAATGAAATAAAAATAAATAAGTCCCCTGGCATTCTTCCTCCTAACATTCTAGACCACCCTGTAAAAGAAAGCGGTATACAGCTTCGATGCAAAGAGGCAAGAATGAGCAGATTGAGTGACTTTTTCGATTGCAATTGACGATTTCATTAAAAACTAAAATAATCTGGCTATACACACACATACCCATTACCCAAACCAATTTCGTAAATTCAATGTGGACCTTAGTTGTCTAGTGCAGAATCCACATAGGAGTATGTGTTGCATATTTACGAATTTGAAATTTGTACTCACGTTACTGGAGAGAAATCCCAAATGTTTTCTTCATTTCTGTCGAAATAGCTACGCGTACGCATTTCTAACACTTGATGAGCATTTAATGATCCTCTGACTTAAAATTAATGCGTATCTATCTAAAGATCGAAACGACTGAAAGTAGAAACGAAGTGATAACTGTGAAGCTTGATGCGTACGCACAAACTGAATACGATTCTAGGAATCGTATATTAAGTTCATGATACTTTAGGGTGAAAATCCAAGAATCCTTTGCGAAAGGTTCAACAGCTGTGTCTACTTTCGTTCCATTTCAATTTTGTTGCCGTTAAATTGACATTTCAGATTTTATAGGAAATATGACTTTTGCTTCGCGATGTTTCATTGTATTTTTCCATGTGCAATGCTATTTCGGCATGTATCTTATTGGGGAAGTGTTTCAAACTACATATTTTATTAGTTTTGTAGGTCTACCGCTAAGTCAAGAAGGGTATGAAAACCGGTGACAGCTTCGTTTGATTCGAGCGCTTATACTTACTTACATGGGTTAGTTCTATGTCTCCCTGGAAAAGTCGTTGGTAAGGTGTTACAAACGCATTCCAGACCTGTGATTTTCATCCCGGTAGAACCACAACAAGCACGACCCAGTTATTCACTCTCAGAATAGTTCTTGAGAGTGTTTGGGAGTGTGTTCGGCCTATCTTCACCCGTTTTTTTTTTTTTTTTTTTTTAGAGAGAGCATATCGTCCCCCATATGCCAGAAGGATGAATGTGAAAATTTAATTTTTTCGGGTTTCTTAGTTTGTTTGATAAGTCTTTGTGTATTCTTCTTCTTCTTCTTCCTTTTATCAGCGAGGCCATGATCCGAAAACAAGGGATCACAACCCTCCCACTTCACCGCATTTCTACTGATCCGCATGTGGGGTTCGCCTATGTATTCTTTGTGTATTCTATGTTGTGTTAGAACTGTGAATGTGCAAACAGTGTGGAAACAACAATTTCTTACTATGTCAGTTGGGTGAATGTTGAATTCATTCTTATTTAGTAGAGCCAGAGGCGAAATTGTGGTCATTCCCCAAAAGTTTAAAATTTGCACCTTCATGCTTCTGGCATATGGGGAACGATATGCTATGGTAGGGTTCCTCGAGGCAAATTCTGGATTGTTCTGCAGGAGTATGGGATCGATGGTTCACCCTTAAGGGCGATTCAGTCTACATACAAACTGCAGAAGTTGTGTTCAGGTAAACGGCGTTAAATCAATACATTTAACTGTGGAAGTTGGACTCCGCCAACTGTGCATTGTATTGTATAATATAGACTGAATATTACAACGCAGCCGTAAGTATCGCATAACTATTAAAATCTTTTCTTTCGTTCTTTCGCTCGTTTTAACAGGTATAGGGGTATCACTAAGGGCCAACGTAGGCCTATGCAAGGCGCCAGGCAATGGTGGCAACCCACCTAACCTAACCTACAACGAGGCACGCAATCAAAAGATTTGTATCCATTTGTAATGATGCTGGAATGAAAGTAAACGTGAACAAATCCGAAGCAATTTTCACTTCCAGAACGCCCATTCAGTACATATTAGTGGAGTCCCACTTATACAGGTGGATAAGTTTAAGTACATCAGGGTCTTACCTAGTAGGGACATACATATTGTTACAGTACAAAACGCACCCATTACCATAACAAGAACTGAACGCACCCAAATATTCACATTTTGAATTTGAAATATGTTACCACTATGTTACTCATCTGTTACAAAAATTTGAGTTTGTGGTTTGTTTCGCCATGGAGTGGACCGAGAAAGAAAATCCTATCGCGGTAGTAGCTTTACATAAATGTAAAGTGGAAAAAAATGATATTTTTAATATGCTCAAGCCGCTCGGCATCAGCCGAATGTTCGCTTATCGGTGCATTAAATTATTTGAAGAGACTGGAGATATAAAAGACCGCGATCGGTACCAACAGTAGCGGCCATCAATGCTGTCAAGGCAAGAATAAGAAGAAATCCACTAAGAAAGGAAAAAATCATGGCTCATGAAATGGGGATTAACCAAAAATTAATAAGTCGTATTATGAAAAAAGACTTAGGCCTTGGTGCCTACAAACGACGTACAGGACAGCTGCTCACAGCAGATCTTAAACGGAATAGAGTCGAAAAATCAAAGCGACTGCTTGTGAAATACGCAAACAATCTTCACAGAAAAAACATCGTGAAAACATCGGCTAAAGTCTACAAAGAAACCGTTTTGGAACAGGTCGTTGCTCCACTTTATAGCACTCTTTTTCAGAACCAGCAGTGGACCTTTCAGCAAGACTCTGCGCCTGCGCATAAGGCAAAAACTACCCAACTATGGCTTCAGAACAATATTCCGGACTTTATAGGGACTCAAGACTGACCATCTGCAAGTCCAGATTTGAATCCACTAGACTACATGCTGTGGACGGTGTTAGAGGAGATGGTATGCCGTAAAAGATAACCTAACATTGAGTCTTTAAAGACCGCGTTGGTATCAGCTGTAGCCAACGGAGGAGGAGGTGCGTACAGCCATAGATGTGTGGCCCAAGCGACCTAAGGCTTGTATTAAATCAAAAGGCGACCATTTTAAATGAACTTGCATTCTTTGTATTTGATATTTAATTACAAATTAAAGAAAAAAAAAGTCAAAGAAAAATATTCGGTCGTTTTAAAGTTATGAAGGAGAATGGGTGTAACAGTATTTTTGTCCCTACTGGGTATTCACGAGTGATGGAAAGAGCAATGCCGAGTTATCCTGTAGAATTAAACAGATTGATTAGGAAGGCCGAACTTAGTGTTCAAGTTAAATTATTGGTTTTTAACTCACTATACTATATCTTCCAGCTCTCACCTAGGGTCATGTAATTTGGGTAATGACCAAAGGAATAAGATCGCGGATGCAAGCTGCCGAAATGAGGTTCCATCGTGGTGTTGCTGTAATAACTCGTAGGCATCGAGTGTGCATCATCAGAGTACCCGAGGCGCTCGATGTTGAGCAGCTACTTGTCCGGACGGAACGATCTATGCTTCGATGGTTTGGTCACGTAGTGCGTATGCCCCCAGACCCGCTTCCAAGACGTATTATAATTGCCATGCCATCAGATAAGCGACCTCTCAGTAGGCGTAGAAATAGATGGTTGGATCAACTATGGATTCCTCCTGATGAGTTGGAGTCAATGGCGGAGGATCGAGAAGGATGGAGAGTCCACCAGAGCATCTTACCCCCGCAACCCTCATAAAGGATTAGCGGGCCATTAAAAATGTATGTAGGGATTAGCAAGCAAGCTCAGCAATGCTGTTGTTTGTGTAATTATAGACGTAGTAGTATTTTTAAAGAAAGAGTATTGCATGCCTTAGTGCAAGGATTAAAAGTAAATATTTTCTGGTCATTTCTATTCGAAACGAAATCGATATATACAATTTTGTTGTGTTCTGTTCTTACTTTAAAATTTGTACAGTAAAAGGGAAGGTCAGTCCGAATAAACGAATTTTCCGAATTAATGTGAGATGTTTTTTTATGCACTAAAACGCGTTCCTATTGATGAAAAAATGCAAGAACTTAAAACGAAAAGTTATTCTATTAACACAAAAGATTGCAAATAATACATAAAATTTATTATAATTCATTTCTTTAACAAAAAACATTAAAAAATTATATAAACGTATCAAAAAATGCATAAACGTAGCTCTCCGACTTCCGGACCACTGCTGCATTTTTCAAGCGGAAATATCGGCTATTCGTAAAGCAGCGCGCAGACTCTCTTTGTACCCGATAGATGGTAGGTCTATCGTCCTTTACATAGACAGTCAGTCAGCGATTAAAGCTCTGGAAACGCCAACAATAAGATCTAAGTTGGTCAAACATTGCCGCCAATATCTTAACGAGTTTGCGGACAGATGCAGTATCACTCTGTGCTGGGTTGCAATTGTAAAGCAGATGAACTAGCTAAACAAGGCACCGTACTACCTCTAGCTGTCAACAGAGAGGTACCGGCACCCCCAATACAAACGATGAAACTTCATATGTTTAACAAAGCGCAAGCTACTGTAAACGACAGATGGAGTAATCTGTCTACGTGCGTATCGACCAGAAAGATCTGGCCTCTCTTAGACGCAAAGGAAATAAGAAAAATCCTTTCATTAAATAGAAGGAACATAAGCCTCACAGTAGGTATAATCACAGGACACTGTTTGTTAGGTAGACGCGCGACTAGAATGGGAGTCCCAGCAAATGATTACTGTAGAAGCTGCAGAGATGAAGAGGAAGAGGAGAACAATCTCCACCTCCTCAGCACATGACCAGCGCTAGCTACCCTGAGAAAGAAATATTAGGGGAATACTTCTTTGAAGACTTCAGTGACCTGTCTAACATAAACACTATAAACTTATACAGATTCACATGGAAATCCAACTGGTTTAGTTGCTTGTACACTATACCTTCCCGGTACACACCGACTTAGGGTTGATTGAGTCAGTCAGAAGGAATTGAATAAATGCATTAATTTTAATAACATGACAAAAAATTGGTTCTTTAATATTAATCTCATACTTAATTATTAAATTTATATTATTTTGATGTATTTTATTGTCAATTATTATTGGTTCTTTAGGAGGATTAAATCAAACTTCTTTACGAAAATTAATAACCTCTCTAGCCACTTCAGGCATAGTTATTCTCACTTAACACCCTCCTGAGACAGGTTAAGGTTCCCCGGTAACCGGTGATTCTCCGGTCCCAACTCACGTGGTATCACAATGGACCCAGATGTAGATGTATATATATAATGGACCCAATATATGCAATGGACCCAACTGGTCTAAGTGTGTCTTGACCCTGTCAGGACAGGACAGCCACCGTCAAAAATTTTTAATTTTTTTTTTTTTTTCGTGGGTAGGTGAAAATCTTCATGAGACACTATGAGACCGTGTACTCATAGTAGTGTCAGATTTCTACTGACTAAAAACACCCTTCCCTTCGTTTTGTTTACTACGACTAAGTTAGACCTTATCAAGTAGTTTAAGCTTCAGATTTATATTCGCGTGAGGCAGGTAGATTTTCAATAAAAGCACCTGCTGAAACCGTCATGACATGCGGCTTTTTGTCTTATTGCGCTAATTCGAACGGTTTCGTTCTTTGAAGTCGGCGCGTAAGATTTGTCACATCCAAAGTTTGGAGTATGGCACAGTTGCAATGGCCATGACGACGAATACGAAGCTTGCGAGCGAAGTTTTTTATTTCGTCTTCCACGGTAGCTATCCCTAAGTCTCTGTGGATATCATTGTTTCTGATATACCAGGGAGCGTTCACGATTATTCTTATAATTTTATTTTGGAGTGATTGTATGAGATTCCTATTGCTTGGTTTGGTACAACCCCAGAGTTGTATACCGTACGTCCACACGGGTTTAAGCATTTGCTTATACAGAAGCAGTTTGTTATATACGCTTAGTTTGGAATATCTTCCAATTAGCCAATACATTTCTCTAAGTCGATTTTCGACTTCGACACGTTTCTTTTTAACGTGAGGTTTCCATTTAAGTTTCGCGTCTAGTGTCATTCCCAGATATTTAGCTTCGTTTGCATGCGGTATTTGTACCGAGTTAATGAAAACGGGAAGGTTGATTATTTTCTTGTAGGTGAAGTTAACATGCGTCGATTTGGTCTCGTTAAGAACAATGCGCCAAGTTTTTGTCCACTCACAGATTTTATCCAAGGCTCGTTGGAGTTTTATGGTCAAAAAATGCAAGAAATTAAAAACATAAGAAAACATCATATTTAGTACAACATACATATGTGTTTTTAATCGTTACTTCATATTACTATCAATGTCAATTATCATTTCAATTGGTTTAAAAAAATGTTTCTATAGCCGTTTTACGCAGCAACAACAAATAACTAAAAAACATTCGTTTTTCCGCCGCCTGAAATTAGGCATCACGAAATTCCCAGCCAGTAACTTTTTGCTGGGGATAAAATCAAGAGTAGTAGCCAGCCGGTTGTTGTATTTGTTTTATGTGTAAAACTTTACTTTACTAGCAACTACTGGCTGGCTAGGTTTCAAAAAAACACGGCAAATATGACTTTGTTTAATATTAGTTGTTTCCTCGCGTAAAAGATTAGTTCTTAAGTTTTTAACGGAAGTGTAATAACCTTGAATTTCCGGTTCACTGAAACTTGTTTCTAAATAACTAATGGTTTTGTCCAAACATTGTAGCACTTCCCTTCGAGTTATCTTGCATGTTTCTGTTTCTACGTCATCTTCAGACTCTGAAGAAATTTCCGTTGAATTTTGATCCAATTATGACGCTGATATTTCCTCCTCATTCAAAACTAAATGGCCCGGGTCACTTTGATCAATATAAGCCCAGTTTTCCAGGTCTTCTTCTGTAAAGTTTTCTGTCTGACGTGCCTGACGAATAATGTTTGCCAAATCTGCCAAATTGATGTCGTCTGCACTATCATAGTGCAACATTTCATATTGGATGAGTAATTTATTCCAACAATTTTTTAAAGTTGTTGTCTTTATCTCAGCCCAGCAAGTTATAGTTTTTTAAATTTTTTAAATTTTGCACTCCAACATTTTCACACACGTTCTCAAAAAAAAAAACCAAACAATCTTCCAGCTGTCGACGTCTGTATAATCGTTTAAAAGCCATGATTATACCCTGGTCCATTGGTTGCAGTATGGAGGTTGTATTTGGTGGAAGAAATTTGCATTTTATGCTTCTATCGGTACTCTCTGGATCGGTGGGATGAGCAGGAGCATTGTCTACTAGCAATATTGCCTTAACTTCATCTTTCGGTATTTTTAAGACATTTTCCTGGTACCACCTTACTTCACTGAAAAATTTTTTTGAGAACCATTCATTAAAAATCCGTTGATCGAATCAAGCTTTCTTCGAGTTGTAATAATGTACCGGTAATTTGTCTATAATATCCTTCAGTACTCTTGGTTTCTTCGGTTCCCGTGCAGGGACGGGTTAAGAATATCACTGCAGCGCCCCCCAACAACCAGCGCTTGTCGTAAAAGGCGACTAAGGGGACAAATCAGATCTAGGCAATATAACACCCAAGTGAGCCTAGCGACACATATACTACCTTAAAAACCATCCCACAAGTGTGCATGCGAGTCCGTGGGTTGACACGACTGGAGATCACCGGTGTCATAAAAGAAAGATCAAACAATACTAAAACAGGAGCATGCACGTGTCAAACAACAAACACCATCGCAATATGGTAATATTGCAAAACTGTATCATTATGGTAATACTTGCTAAAAGAAAAGGCACTACCCCACCAGGCGCTACCACTGCTGTGAATGGTACTGATCCTGGACCGAGCAGAAATGTTCGAGTCAGAGCTATACGGATTCCGTGGGCTAGCAAAATAATGAAACAGTTTGGACCACATTTGAAGGTCGCGAGTTGGAACGTTGGAAGCATGACCGGTCGAAGTTACGAGCTGGAAGAGATGATGAATAGAAGTCGGATGGATATCTTGTGTGTCCAAGAGACAAAATGGAAAAACACCGGAAATCGGGCGCGTTTCTTGGACGTTAGGACAAAAGATGTTCTACTACGGAACGGAAAAGGCTAAGAACGGAATCGGTACCATCCTTGCGGCATAGCTACTTGGAAACGTCTTGAGCATTTCGAAGTCCAGCGACCGTTTGATGTCTCTCAAACTAGTAATACAAGGAAAGGTGTGCAATATTGTCAGTGCATATGCTCCCCAAAATAGGTGCGATCAGAGAGATAAAGATGTATTTTGGGTAAATTTCCACAATCCCCTTAACCCTTCTGTCAATGAGTAGGTCTGGCCAGTCCTTTTCCATTTTCGAAACCATTTTTTCCTAATTGATTGCGTAGCTATCTTTAACAAATTTCCTGACTTTGTCAGCGTACATATTTTTAATGCTTTAGTGTAGACAATAAATTGTGAATCTAACTAGGTGAGAAAAAAAAAAGTTTTTCTACAACAACCCCTAGAATCAATGGAATAGGTCTGGCCAGACCTTGCTACATATTGTATGGAGAAACGTATTTATTTAACATTTCATCCGAAAAAAAAACTCGTTTTACCTAAGTCCGTCAAGTAAGAAATGGCATCGAATCTTTCTTCGGAGCACCATTGCAAAATAGGATTCCACAGCCCAGCAGTAGCCAGACATCAACGGGCCAGAAAAAGTCGTGTAGAATTTACAGAATAAACGATATGCACTGCCTGCGAAGAGCCTGTCTATTTACAACGCAGTATACAGTTACATAAATGCCATAAATTTGTAAATCAAGAAAATACTTCGTAATATTAATGTTATGTAAAAAAAAAACTTTAAATTAAAAATACAAAAAATAACATGTCCAAAATAACAAACAAACTTCCAATTATTACATTGAATTCCATCAATTTTCATACAAAATGTATGAAGGTCCAGCCACACCTATTCCATTCATGGGAAGGTTTTAAAACATCCATTGACAGAAGGGTTAAGAACATCCCAAAGGAAGTGTTTGTTGGAGGACATTTGAATGGACATGTCGGGAAGTCAAACGAAGACTATGAAGACTGCCATGGAGGACTAGGATATGACACCAGGAACCTTCCTGGTGAAGACATCCTAAGCATGTGCAAATCACACGGTCTTATCGTTTTAAATACCATGCTCATCAAACAAAGCCGACACCTGATCACTTACAGCAGTGGTGGAGATGAAACTCAGATTGACTACCATTTGGTAGGCAGTTTCATGAAGCCTCGGGTAAAAGATTGCAAAGTGATCCTGCGAGAGGCAATCGGAAGGCAACATCGTCTCCTGCTAACAGGCATTTTTAAGAAAACACCGAAGAAAAGAAAACAAACAAGGGTCTCTGAGAAAATCAAGTGGGACAATCTGCACAGAGAAAAAGGCGAGGCTTTTGTTTTTTGTTTTCGTAATGAAAAATTACCTCTCTCATAACATCAACGGAGCTGAGGATGAAGAGTGCAGAGCACAAAATATTTGAGATTCCCTACAGCGAACTTGCTTAAAGAAGGCCAAATCACTGCTAGGAGCTTCAAAAGCCCACCATTAACACACCAAAGAAACATGGTGGTGGAGTGATGAAGCTAAAAAGGTGATAAGTAAGAAGAAAACGGCTTTCAAAGCTTGGTCAAAGTGCCCCTCTAATTATAGTGACGAAAAAGCTCGCCTCGAAATGGAATACAGATGTTGCAAGAAAAAAGCGAAGAAGAAGTTCGCCCAGCTTCAAGCAGAGAGTACGGAGGGCCTGTATCGTGAGATGGAGAAAATATCTTCCCCGGTTGCTGATGGAAACCAGACTATCCAGGAGCTGCGAAAACACAATATGAACAAGAGCGCCACTATCTTCAAAATAGCCGCCCAAAAAAGGAGGAATGCTCAGGAGATTCGTTCGCCAAAGTTCATTAACAATGCTCATGGCCCGCTTCTTGTGGATGACGATAAAATTCTGCAGAGGCGGCGGCAGTACTGTGAAGAGCTTTTGAATGAACAGTTTCCCCGGCTATACCTTCCAAGAGCCACCCCTAACTGTGAAGAAATACCCGACGTTACAGTCGAAGAAATTAGTGAGGCGGTCAAATACTCCAAAAAATGAAAAGCGGTTGGGCCAGACGAGATGCCCTCTGAGTTCTGGAAAAAGATGGGAGACGTCGGGTTCAGATGGCTCAGAATTCTCATCTCCAAATTTGTGAGAGGTGATCCAAAGCCGAATCAATGGAGGGAAAGTTACCTTCTCCCGGTATACAAAGGGAAGGGTGATACGCGAAACTGTGATAACTACCGTTCGATCAAGCTGATGTCACACACCATGAAGATCGTGGAGCGGGTATTGCATTAGTTCAAAAAAGACAGAGTACTTGTGCTGCCCGTTCTCTGATCCACTCAGGCCTATTCCAGCGTAGGGTGGATGAAGTGGCGAGAAAATTCCGCTATCTTCTGTTGTTGTAAGTTGAACTGAAGGCTCAAAACTTGATCGAATAATAAATTCGAAGATCCGTGGAAGCTTTCACATCAAGGAGACCATAGTACAAAAGATAGAGCGCGACTGGCTCAGCTGGTATTGCCACGTTCAAAGAAGAGATCATTTCAGCCCTGTTAAAAAGGAAATATCAATGCAAGTTCCAAAGACATCGCGATGTAGGAAAGGCAGGCCTATAAACGCCTGGATCACTCAAATGCGACGGCATCGGCATTGGCCTCAGTAACCGAGTGATCCAAAATCGGCAGGCCTGCCGATATTTTCTGAGGTCAAATAGGCGAACCCCACAGGCGGATCAGTAGAAATGCGGTGAAGTGGGAGGGTTGTGATCCCTTATTTTCGGATCATAACCTCGCTGATAAAAGGAAGAAGAAGAAGACTCTTGGTTTCTTCGATTTTCCTACAACTGCAAGCGTGTTTCTGTGAGAACCATTCGCATTTGCACTACACAAAACCGATAAACGGTCTTTTGGCTGCTTATGACCAGAAACGTTTTTGTCCGATTTACCAGCCTGTGTTGTATCTGGCATTGTTTTCCAAAAAATTCCTGTCTCATCTGCGTTATATATTTGGAAATCAGAAAGATTTTGCTCCTGAACAAATATTTTAAAATCACTTTTAAAGAATTCTGCATTTTCAGTGTCAGCACTTAGGGCTTCTCCAACCACTTTTCTATTTAAAATACCATATCTGTTTCTAAATCGTGATAACCAACCACCGCTAGCTTTAAAATCGGGCTCTCCAAGGGTCTGTGCAAAACGTATGGCAGCAGTTTGAATTTCAATTCCACGAATAGAAACACCACTGGATCTCTGCGAACAATACCAAGTGTAAACGGCACTGTCAATTTTTTTAAAGTTTGGCTCTCTCAGTCTAATTATATTTTTATTCGATTTTGTTTCAGATTTAAAAAAGCTTTTTGTCGCAAAATGTAGATTTAGTTACGTTAAACTTTTCTAAAATTTTCTTGTAATTCATTCCACTTTGTACACATTCAAGAACTTCTAATTTTTGTTTTAAGTTTAATAATTTGTATAAACCTCTACTTGTTGATTGTTTAACTGACATTTTCACCTGAATTATAATTAATTTTTATTTATGCAGAAATACGTATCAACTTTGTGGTTAAGGACTACGATTTACATTTATCGCCAAGTTAAACTGTACTGGTGTTTTGCCAAACGACATATAAATGTGGATTACCGGGATTCCCCCAATACAATTTTTTTTATGATTTTTCCCGACCTCTAAATGTGAATTGCCGGGACTCCCCCAATAGACATTTTGATAATTTGTTCCGACTTCTACATATTTGAGATCTATTTGCTACCTATACGTGTTCAATCATTGCGTTATTTAATTTTTGCTAATTTAATTTAATTTTTACATAAAATAAATTGAAAACCGACCAATAGATTTGAGTTGATTAGAACTCCAATTTTATGGTGAATTTCATTATTTTGTTTTTGTGATAAGCTGAGCACTGATATACTAGTGAGTCATTTATCCATAAGATAAGAAAAGACAATAGATCTGACTCATCAGTCACAGCATACTACATACAATACTTGTATATTGGATGGTGGATCAGTGTTACAATCACATAAGCGGCGTACTATCTGTGAAGGGATCGAGGCTGCCAAGCATAGTACGGATACTGAGGAGTAAGAACTCAACAAGCAATGGATTATTAACCAGAAGTCCCAATTTAGCGGTATATGGTGGCATTGACATTGTCGTGCATAGGTATCATTCAAAGTGAAGTGGGAGGGTTATGATCCCTTGTTTTCGGATCATAGCCTCGCTGATAAAAAGGAAGAAGAAGAGGTATCATTCAAACTTGATAATCACCCTGATTGTCGTTGTCGTTCGCTACGTTCTTCTGACCGTTAAACATTATTAACCAATTTGTTTATCGTGTAAAGTACTATTACAACTCTTTCACAGTAAAAATGTTATGAAAATGTATTCGTGCTACATCTTCTTCTTCTTCTTCTTCCTTTTATCAGCGAGGTTATGATCCGAAAACAAGGGATCACAGCCCTCCCACTTCACCGCATTTCTACTGATCCGCCTGTGGGGTTCGCCTACATCTGAAGAATAAAACGACAATCGTCGAAAAGCGACAAATGCCAACGACAATCAGGGTGAATTATATTCACTTTCGACTCACCTAGACTAGACAGAGTCACTGCAGCCGAACAACTTTCATCTCTGTTAGTAAGTCCTACTTCCACCTCCTGGTAGTGCCATTTTGGAATTTCTCTGGAAATTGCGAACGGAAGTGGACGAATGGCGAGCCTTCTGTGCCACAAAACAGGATAAGTGCCGCTAGGTCTGTGCCCCAGCGAGCCGCAACCGTAAGAACCCAATTGCTCCGAAACGAAATCCAAAGCCTCGGATACGGACGCATACTTTGTTAAAGGCCTTTAGCTATCGTACACGGACAACGATTGGTTTTTGAAACATTAAGACACTCCTCGACTCACTCCAGGAAAGATCTCAAAACGCCAGATTTTCTCAATTAGAACGTGAGTTTCACGCGAGATAATATAGACATCTTGGGGCTGAGTAAGATAGTACGATGCCGGGGAATACCAATCCCCGACAAAAAAAAAATAAAAAAAAACACAATCCTGCTCTACTCTGGTAGACCAGCTGGAAGCGGGCGGAGGTCCGGAGTTGGACTAATGCTAACTCCAGCAGCACTAAGCAGCCTCATATAATGGAAACCACACAGTGACCGGATATTGACGGCTAGATTCCAGAGTAAAATAAGAACAGTGTTATGTTTCGATTGGCTAGGCAAAAATCCTCATCCTAACCCTCCCCGCGGGTGCCAGCCGGTAATAACCTCCACAGCAGTCTTGTACGTTGTCAAGATGGGGTTAGCCAAGGCCAAGAAGCATTGTATCGGGTTCTTACTCCTCAATAGTATTATCCTTTACATATGCCTCTTGACCATCGGATCGAGGTACCTGATTTCAGTGGTGGCGTGAGCGCTTAACGCAGGAAACCGTGCCCAAGAATGCAAGGCTGGGGGTTAAACCAGCCGCGAACGAGCTCCTTCAGATGCACAGGCGAGGTCTGTCGTATCATAGCCTTATCCTGGTAAATCGGCTCTACCAAGACGAATCTCTCTTCCGTACTACTCGTGGGACCATATATGAATGCTCAAAATAAAAATAAAATATTAAAAAACATAGACAAAACTCAAAAAAAAAATTATTAGCACCTCATCGGAAGATGAGCTGCTGGCTTGAAGCCAAGAAGCCACTGAACCAACAGGCAGTGTAGTAAGTACCAGCCAAAGTACTCTACCAGTGTCTCAACCCTCTACCTCCTCCTCTGTTGATGCCGCCAAGGATACTACCAAGAGTACTCCCAAGCAAAATCCACAAAAAAAATTCACTTACCTCCAACACAAACACTATTTCGAGAAGGCCGTCTTCATTCTAAACAAGATCGCCAAGAATGAAGAGGCAGGCACTGTCACTGAACGTGACCAGGCAGACAAGTTGAGGTACCAGGCTGTTGTTGAAGACTACAACAAGCGCCAGGCCGCCTAGACGAGTCTTAACACCCAACAAGAAGCCTTGAAAAGGAACCGATCTCAAGAAGAGATGGCTCACTCCAGCAAACGCAGCAAAGTCGAAAGCGGCGTTGCTAAAATGCAGATCAAACAACCGGCAAAAACAACCACCTCCACCACACAGAAAAGCAACACTGTTGTTGTTTCCTCACGTACCATCAGCGAAGTGGTCAGGGACGATCTTCAAGTTGCTCTGGTAGATGAGCTTTCTACTAGTGGCAAGTCGGGGGCGATCGAAGCCAAACTCTCGCAGATGGTGCTTGACTACCTTGCGGAAAAAGAAGGCGGTCCTGGACCCTGGTTCGACTCAGCTGAGGTCGTTAGAGGGTATAGGGTAATCAAATGCGAGGACAGGTTCTCGAAGGATTTCCTTGGTGAGTGTGTCGCTAAGATAAGCGACGCATGGAGCGGCTTGAAGATCAAGCTTATCCCAGCCAGAGACATCGCTCGAAGACCGAAGGCTCGCATCTTAATAAAATAAATAAATATTTGGCGCAACAGCTCTTTAAGAGCCCGGGCCTAGCTTCTCGCAACCACTCATGTTGCGCGCGTTATATTTTTCACACGAATGGAAGGGACCTACAGTTTAGTGCCGTATCCGAACGGCGATTTGAGAAGCTTTTTCGAGACAACAATACTCTCGGATGTTTGTCAGACGCTCGCGAGAGGTGGGACCGTGAAAAAACTTTTTGGTGTTTTGTAGGATTCGAACTTGGAACCTCATGCGTAGTGATCCGACACACTAACCACTTACGCCACGGCTCGCATCTGGTTGCCGACTATGCCAATAGACAGCGAACAGCTGATTCGAAGTCTTAAGTGCCAAAATCCTGCGGTCCCAATGGATGATTGGGCAGTTATCAAGACGGAGCAGCCGCAGAAAAACAGCATGACTTTTCTGCTCCTCATAAACGAGGATAGTTTGGAGGTGCTCGAAAAGTTGGACTACCGTCTAAGGTTTGGCATAAGAAATGCCAAACTTAAAATTTACATCTCTTCAGGCCCGGACGAAGACACAGACGATGTCAACGACGCCAACACTCTGTTGGAGGGCATGAAGATTGTCCCAGATACCCCAAATGCCCCCGTTGAAGATGATTCAGATTAATCTGCGGCACTTGCAGTGTGCCATTTGCATTGCATTTTAGCTAAGAAGCATATAAAAGCTTTTCTATGTCCTAACCTTAGCTCTGCCGATTTAACGGTGGTTAAACTGGAAACTGCAAACGGTGAGGCCTTTTTCGTTGCATCTGTCTACATGGACATGGAGTCTGTTTTCGATTTCATCATTAGCAATAACCTATCAATTTGTAATACTGGCAATTCTCCAACAAGAGGATTGAAGAACTAATCCTCTTTCTGAACTCCACGGGCTGGATTTAAACTTAACATCATCTTTAACTAACCACTACAACAGGTAGACACGAGTCCGTGGTAACAAAACGGCGCACTTTAAGCTCTAATTGAGTTCTTTTTGGACCGCCACATTACCTACCTACCTATGCTTCGATTGAAGACGCGACTGATGATGATAAGGACATTCTTTATAGTTATTTAGGCTCTGTCTACAACCAAACGCCTAATGGCGACATCGTAATGGTGATGGGTGATTTCAGCGCCAAGGTAGTAAGTGACAATACTATGCTTAAGCACGTGATGGAAGTTCACGGTCTTGATGGCCGGAATTACATCGGAGAGCGATATGTGGACATCTGCAATGCCAAAAGCCTATTCATTGCAGATACGCATAACACCTGCCACAAAATCAGTTGGGTCTCAACTGACAGGCAGCGCACATCTAGCAAGATCTACCACATTGCGATTAGCCGCCGCTTCAGAAATTGTCTTCTAGACTTCCGCAACAGACGTGGAGCCGACATCGGACAAGAACGTGATCACCATCTTATGTTAGCTTCTTCTTCATCCTGTTATCAGCGAGGTTATGATCCGAAAACAAGGAGTCATAACCCTCCAACTTCACCGCATTTCTACTGATCCGCCTTATGTTAGCTATTATACGCATTCGTACTGCATCCGACAACAGCAATCGCTTAAGCTTGCTCAACATTACCAGGTTCAATACTAACAGGCAAGTGCGCCAACAATTCGGGGACCATCTTGCCTTAGAAGCAGAAGCAATCAGCAGCACATTGCAGGAAAGTGTAGATGACCACTGGAATCTTGTGAAAAATGTTTTTGCAACTGGGGCACGCACCTACGTCTCGGTAAAAGGCAGAATAACCACCGCACATGGCTACCGGCAGACACCTTGAGACGGATCGGTGCGCGTTAAGCAATCAAGGCAGCGGCCGCAGCACTGGAGATTACCGAGCTAGAAGCCCAATATCGCGTGAAAAAGAAGGAAGCGCAGCGTAGTGTAAGACGGGACAAAAGTCAATACATTGACTCATTTGCCCCAAATTTGGATAGTGATCGAAAGAATAAGATCGCGGATACAAGCTGCTGAAATGAGATTAATTCGCGGTGTTGCTGGAATGACTCGTAGGGATTGAGTGCGCAGCATCAGAGTACGCGAGGCGCTCAATGTTGAGCAGCTACTTCTCCTAACAGAACGATCTATGCTTCGATGGTTTGTTCACGTAATGCGTATGCCCCCAAACCGGCTTCCAAGACGTGCCATGGTTGCCATGCCATCAGGTAGGCGACTCCCTGGTAGACCTAGAAATAGATAGTTGGACCAAGTCAGACCTCTCTCCTGGAGTCGTCTAGAGATTCCTCCTAATGAATTGGAGTCAATAGCGGAGGATCGAGAAGGATGAAGGGTCCACCTGAGCATCCTTCCCCCGCGACTCTCATGAAGGATTAGCGGGCCATTGAAAATGTATGTATGTATGTAAAGTTCCAACAATATTTGCTTTTCGATTGAAGTTTATTTTCAGCAGAAATGATGGAACAACGGTATAAAAACTTCACAAGAAAGGAGACCCCCTCAACTGCGCCAATTATAGAGGCATCAGTCTCCTCAATATCGCATATAAGATCTTTTCTGCGATATTGTATGAACGCCTGAAACCTTTTATCAACAGCCTGATTGGACCCTATCAGTGTGGTTTCAGGCCAGGAAAGCCACTCACCATATCTTTATCGATTTCAAGGCCGCCTATGACAGCATCTATAAGGAAGAGCTTTATAGAGCCATGTCTAGTTTTGACATCCCTGCCAAACTTGTCCGTCTGTGCAGGATAACGAGTAAAGGGGCATGACATATTCTTTTTATTCGAAACGTTTTTAACTCAAGACAATATTGAAAAATATAGCAAATTCTTCGCGGAATACAAATTGCATTGGATCGCAGCAATCCGTTTGCACAATTTTGGAAGAGCTAGTGGAGGTTGTTTGTATGGTTTTAGAAACCAAACTGTTAAAGGTGAATTTGTTGAAATTAATAAGCATGTCTGCTTGAAATTATATCACACTAACAAACAATTTCATATACTACCAACATATCTTAATTGCAACGCATTGGATAACAACTTTGTAGATCTCAATGACTTTTTAAATACAAATAACCTTGAAAACGTTATGCTAATCGGGGATGTCAATGCTCGAATAGGTGATTGTCATATATGTTCAGATATTACAGAACCCTTGAGTATGGAATACCTAAGAGAGAGAAATTCAAAAGACAAACTAACAAATAAAAACGGTCGCTTGGTTTTGGAAATGTGTCAAGCATACGATCTTTTCGTGTTAAATGGATGCAGTAATTATGATAGAAGTGGTGAGTTCACTTTCGTATGAAGCTCAGGAAAATCTGTTATTGATATCTGCGCTGTTTCGTCTGAATGGAGAAACAAAATTTCATCTTTTCATGTGGATACTCAGACTCTCTCAGACCATATGCCTTTGGTTTTAGAATTTCACCTTAACGACACTGCTGAACACTGTTTACTTAAGCTTCCTCCCAAACTCGCGTGGAAAGAAATTTATAAAGATATGTTCAAAATAAAACTACATAACGAGATGCAGAATGCCTGTGCAACCACCACTATTCAAACTACAGCCGAAGAAAAGATACGTTTTTTAAATAATTGTATCAATAGAGCAGTGTCTAATAAATCGCTCTCAAAATCACAAAACTACCGGCAGAAGTGGTTTGACCAGGAGTGCTTTAAAGCAAGAGAACGTTCTTTTAACCTCTTACGACAAATCAGAGTTTTCAATGATCTCAATGAATGCATCTACAAAAAATTACTTTGCTGCAAATAAAGCGTACAAAAAACTATACATCAGTGAACGAGAAGAATATTTTAAAGCTGTTGCAAAGGACTTATCGAGATCAAGAAATAGTAAATGTTTTTGGGAAAAAATAAAGCAGCTTAAAGGATCAGATTTCATCTGCGGAATTCATTTAAATGCTTCAAAGCAAGCCGAGTATTTCAAAGGGCTTCTAAACCCTAACCCTTCTTCGTATAATATTCATTTCGCTGAACCTTTAATAGCTAATGATATGCTCGATCATGAAATTTCAATGAATGAACTCCAACTGGCTCTTCGCAACACATCAAACAAAAAAGCCCCAGGTGCAGACCGCATTTCAAATGAATTTTACAAGAACGCTCCTGTAAGTTTCTTAAACCAAATGCTTAAAGCTTTTAACTATTTATTTGATAATGGAGATGCCCCGCAGTCATTTAAGGACGCTATTGTGTATCCAGTATTTAAAAAAGGGGATATCAACTTACCCAGTAACTATAGGGGGATTTCATTTATGAACTCAACTGCAAACATTTTTTCCTCCATTCTCCTACGTCGTATAAATTGCTGGATTAACAGAAACAACATCCTCAGCGAATATCAATCGGGTTTTCGTAAAGGGTATTCGACAATAGACAATATATTCATATTAACATCAATTACACAATACTTTCTGAGGCAAAACAGAAAACTTTATATATTTTTTGTCGATTTTAAAGCTGCATTCGATTCAATAGATCATAACACATTATTCTTCAAGCCATCGAAACATGGCATGTCAACAAAAATGCTACAAATTCTCAAAAACATGTATAGAAACACACGCCAAGCAGTATGGGATGGTAGGAATATGTCAGAATGGTTTGAGACAAAGTCCGGGGTAAAACAGGGTTGTCTTTTGAGTACCACTCTTTTTGCTCTATTCATAGACGATATAGCAACGTATCTCCCTGCTGGAATACGCTTCGCCGGTTTGAATATAAAAACTCTACTCTATGCAGATGGTATTGTCCTGCTAGCAGAATCTCCCCATAGTTTGCAATTAATGATAAATGCACTAAATAACTACTGCAAGACATGAAACTTGACAGTAAATCTAGAAAAATCAAAAATCATGATTATATGCAAAAGACAATCGAAGTTAAGTACAAATGAAAAATGGTTCTTTGATGGTGTAAAATTTGAAGTAGTTACGGAATACAAATATCTTGGAATACTAATGAAACCCAACATGAATTGGACCCATCACCCCGAGAATAAATTAGATGCGTCAAAATGTTTGATTAATGCCTCATGGCAAAGTATAATTCAAAAAAAGGAGATACCAAATTCTGCAAAATTCAAAGTATTTCAAGCCGTGATGCGTTCCGTAATGTGTTATAGTTGTCAAACATGGGGATATAGGTCATACGAAGAAGTAGAGAAGCTCCAACGCTTCTTCCTTAAAAAAACTATTTCATCTACCTGCAACAACACCTAATTACGTTCTGCTGCTCGAAACAGGCTTACCCACTCTCTTCATCTACACCTTCAAACTACAAATCGACTATGTGTTGAAAGTTCTTAGTTTCACGCCAAATAGATTACCCTTGATTTTCACAAAATACATTTTTGATAATAAGGTGGAATGGATAACTGAACTTAGTGAATACCTTGCGCGAGCTGCTTCGACGTATTCGGATCACAGGTCGGTAAGGAATTTCCAATGTTGGTCAGGACATCGGAATAGAGATGGTGGCGGGGGAGCCCTTAATGGGCCAACGGCAGCGCTCATACTCCCGTAGTGGACTACTGGCACCGGTGTACCCGGCCCCTCGTCCTAGGGGAATAATTAAGGAACTGGCCCTCCAGGTTGGGGGTTGTGCCGTCGGGGTAACTTCCCTGCCACTTAAAAAAAACTCATGGTTCCGAAACAACCAAAAGCCTCGGATAAGGATGACTCAACTAATGACGACCCCAGCAAACGAAATAAGGACAACGACCTTCGGATCTGTACGTGGAATGTTCTGTCCCTTTACAGACCACGTGCAGCCGAACAACTAGCAGAGGCCCTAGACTGCTATAAGGCAGATATTACCGCCATCCAGGAAGTGCGATGGGATAGGCCGGGCAAAAAGAGGATGAAAAACTGTGACATCTACTACGGTGATTGCCACAGAGGCAACAGGCAACGCTTATTCGGATGCGGATTTGTCATACGCGGCAGACTTAAGCAAGAAGTCTTAAGCTTCCGACACGTAAGCGAGCGTATTATGACTATCCAGATCAAGGCTAAATTCGCTAACATAAGCCTAATATGTGTTCATGCCCCCACAGAAGAAAAGGACCCTGCCACCAAGGAGTGTTTCTACGAGCTCCTCGACAAAACATACGAGCAATGTCCTAAATACGACAATACGCAAAATCGCACAATACGATTTTAACGCCAAAATAGAAAAGGAGGACGTCTTTGGTAGGGCAGTCGGTAAGCATAGCCTACACGACACCACGTCTGATAACGGACTAAGGCTAATTGATTTCGCTGTGGAGCGAAATGTCACCACAGCAAGCACATGGTTTCCTCATCTCGATATTCATAAGCAGACCGCCATGTCCAATGATCATATCACGATCAACCAAATTGATCATATTGCGATCGACGCAAGGCATGCCTCCAGTATTCTGGATGTCCGGACCTTCCGAGCGGACAACATAGACTCGGATCATTACCTTGTTGTAGCCAAGGTACGAATGCGGATATCCCAATCTGAGCAACAAAGAAGAATTACTGTGAGAAAATTTAACGTCGAAAAGCTACAATCGCAAGAGACCGACAGACTCTTCGCTGAACGCGTATCCCGAAATCTCTCAATCACCCCTTTGCCACCAGCATCAAGTACCGAAGACCAGTGGCAACGCTGCCAACATGCCATCAGAAACGCCGCAACTGATGTGCTGGGTCTCGCTCGCCCACCACCACGAAACCCATGGTTTGACGAAGAATGCCGGCGAGTGAATGCAGCAAAACAAGAGGCATACAAAGCGGCGCTGCAAAGTAAGACGAGAGCTGCTCGTGAGCTCTACGAGCAAAAGAGACGGGAAGAACATCGGCTTCTCCAAAAGAAGAAGAAAGAGCATGAGAAGCGCGCGTTTGAGAATATCGAGAGTCTATATTCCAGGAACAATGTACGGAAGTTTTACCAAAAGGTAAAAAGAACGCGTTAGAGGAGCAATACCCGTACAGAAACCTGTAGAGATAAAATGGAAACCTCGTAGTAGAATCACAGTCGGTGCTGAGAATATGGAAAAACTACTTCTGCAGACTGTATAACGGCGACGAAGACCAACATCCCGCTGTCAGGCAGAATGAACCATTCAACATAGACGATGATAGTCAAAATTTCCGTTCACCTGACCAAAACGAAGTGAGGATAGCAATATCCAAGCTAAAATCGAACAAGGCTGCTGGACCTGACGGCTTACCGGCCGAACTTTTCAAGGCAGCTGGGGATGAATTGGTAGAGTGCATACACCAACTCATTTCTAATATTTGGTCAGACGAGTGTATGCCTGATGAATGGAATCTCAGCATCGTTTGCCCGATCCACAAGAAAGGAGACCCCCTCAACTGCGCCAATTGTAGAAGCATCAGTCTCCTCAACATCGCATACAAGATCTTTTCTGCGATATTGTGTGAACGCCTGAAACCTTTTATCAACAGCCTGATTGGACCCTATCAGTGCGGTTTCAGGCCAGGAAAGTCCACCATCGATCAAATCTTCACACTTCGGCAGATCCTGGAGAAAACCCAAGAATTCCAAATCGATACTCAGCACCTCTATATCGATTTCAAGGCCGCCTATGACAGCATCTATAGAGAGGAGCTTTATAGAGCCATGTCTAGTTTTGACATCCCTGCCAAACTTGTCCGTCTACGCAGGCTGACGATGGAGAACGCTCGCTGCTCCATCAAGGTCGGTAATGACCTCACCGAGACCTTCGATGTCAAAAAAGGCTTTAGACAAGGTGACGCGCTGTCATGTGACTTCTTCAATATTGTACTTGAACGGATTGTGCGGAACTCACAAGCCAACACCGGAGGCACAATCTATTACAAGTCTGTACAACTGCTTGCACACGCCGACGATATAGACATTATCGGAAGAACTCAGCGGGCTGTCACCGGGGCGTTTGCAAGCATAGAGGCGGAAGCCGCCACAATAGGTTTAGCGATAAACGACGGCAAAACCAAGTATATGGTGTCAACAAGAAGGAACAATCAACACCGACGATTTGGACAGAACGTCACAGTGGTCGGCTACAACTTCGAGGTAGTAAGGGACTTTGTCTACCTTGAATAAAAAAAAAAAAAAAAATAAATATTTGGCGCAACAGCTCTTTAAGTGCCAGGGCCTAGCTTCTCGCAACCACTCATGTTGTGTGCGTTATATTTTTCACACGAATGAAAGGGACCTACAGTTTAGTGCCGTATCCGAACGGCGATTTGAGAAGCTTTTTCGTGACAACAATACTCTCGGATGTTTGTCAGACGCTCGCGAGAGGTGGGACCGTGAAAAAACTTTTTGGTATTTTCTGGGATTCGAACTTGGAACCTCATGCGTAGTGATCCGACACACTAACCACTTACGCCCTACCTTGGCTCTGCTATAAATTCTGAAAACCACATCAGCGTAGAAATCAAGCGAAGACTCTTGCCTATCGCTGTTTTTTTGGACTTATAAGACAAGTCAACAGTAAACCCCTATCTCGAACAACTAAGGACACTCTGTATAAGACCCTGCTCATCCCAGTCCTACTTTACGGCGCTGAAACATGGACTTTATTAAAAGAGGATGAAGATATCCTTGGTCGATTCGAGAGAAAAATTCTTCGTAAGATTTTCGGTCCCGTTTGCGTTGACGGGTTTTGGAGGAGAAGATTCAATCACGAACTATACGAGCTGTACAGCGACATCGACCTAGTCAAAAAACTGCGTATTGGACGTCTGAGATGGCTAGGACATGTAGAGCGAATGGACACCAACGCTCCGGCCCGCAGATTCTTCGAATCTAACCCCGAGGGACGACGCAGTAGAGGGAATCATCGCCGTAGGTGGCGCGCACAAGTTCAAGGGGAGCTCGACCAACTTGGAGGGCGCAACTGGAGACAATTAGGTAAAGACCGAGCTAAAAGGAGGACCAGGTTCACCCCGAACTGTAGTGCCACCTAAGTAAGTAAAGGTATAAAAACTTGTTCAGAACGTGAAATACTCTTTGACAAAGCAAGTACCAAGATTTAAACTCAATATTAGCTTTGTCGGCTCTGAAATGTTTATAAGTCTTATTCTTTTTGTTTTTGCGGTTAAGGATTGTCTTGATCAAGGTATTGTGTAGAAATCTGAAGAAGAAATCTTTTCTTTTTTTGTTTTAATTTTACGATACAACTTATGACAATTTTTTTTTTTTTTATAATTTGCGCGCACTCAAAGGTTTATGAATACCTTTAACATGTTTACACACAGTGCGGGCGATGGAAAGTATGGATAGAGAGAGAGAAAGATTTTGGTGTAGTGGTTCTTGAAGCTCAGTTGTTTATGCTTCAGCTATTCTCCGGGAGTGGCGTCCAGATAACTGGGGAGATTTTTGTTATTATTGTCTTTGCTTCTGATTCACAGTACTTTTTTCCCGATAACCGATGTCAAGGGCAAATCATCATCAACAGAGCGAATAATTTTTCCAACCACATGACCAAGCTACTACCAGTGTTATGCCTTCGCAGTAGTATTCATAGAAGCTTTTGCAAATGATCGGACTGACTTAATATATTTCATGAGAAATAAATAAATGCTTACTGACATCAGGATTTGAACCATGAACCATTAGCGTGGCAATTGACGACGTTACCACTACACCATTGCCACCCCCAATACAATACAAAATAGAATCAGAAATGTGGGTATCTTCTGCAATCAGAACTTTCCATTTCCTTTCCCTACTTCTTATTCGACTGTATATACGTACTTTCCAAAAAGTGTCAATCTTGCTTACAAATGCCATTAACCAGATCAATGGGATATGAGTAACATTTCGTTTTTAAAAAGATTCATCTACCTATCCACACATTATTATGCAAATGTTGGCACAAAATGTTTGTGCGAATCCAAGTGACTTTCTCTATACATTGTCAAGCTTTATTAAAAATACCATCGTTCACAGTAAATAATTAGATCACTTTTAAAAGATCGCTCATTGAACAATAAACAAAAAAACAAAAATGAACAG
This sequence comes from Brachypalpus laphriformis, assembly GCA_945910035.1. NCBI lineage: Eukaryota > Metazoa > Arthropoda > Insecta > Diptera > Syrphidae > Brachypalpus > Brachypalpus laphriformis. The sequence continues at coordinate 17,407,290 of OX246753.1, read as the reverse complement.
AATGGTTCAGAGGTAAATAAATAGACAGAAAACAAATAGTAAATACAGGAATGCGAGATACTTGTCAAGGTTAAAACACATTTAATGAAGTCAGCTTACCCTTTGGCGCAACAAGTGTAGATAAATGAATGTGACAGTCGTTCTGTGGTTCTTTGTTGATGTTTTAATTTGTTTTTTTTTTTTTTTTTATAGATGTATCCAACTACGAGTATATAGTCCCAGTAGTAATGAATTCGACAGGCAACCCCCTGTAATTGTTAAATATTTAAATTTTCCCTCTGCTGTTCTTGAACTGAACCAAGTGGACGATCCGGTTTAATTGCAGTCCAATCCACTGACATTCATGCAAAATTGCTGATTCAAAATTAGCATGCACACACAAAACAAAAATTTTGAACAAAAAAAATATATATAAACAATTTTATGTAATTTATATTTTTTTATTATTTGCACGCACTATTTATAGAATATCTTCGAGGCAAAAACCCGTCAAAATCACAACATTCTGAACCGACAATAGATAAAGAGATACAGACTCTCTGACAAACGGTTGCTTAGATCGGTTTTACAGAGAAATTCTAACGCCAAGTAGGTAATTTGCAATAAAAAAAAAATCGAATAAAGATGTATGAATTGTGTAAGATACGTGAATAGAATAACCGAGTAGAAGCGAACAAAAAAAAAAAATGCACTTCAACTGTGGCGACAGCGGATTTAGGATGACAATCGTTGTGTGATATATTATTCACACGCGGTCTATTTCGTTATCAGAAAAAGTATCTGCGTTCGTTTTTATTTGCAATTTAGGCGATAAAGTACGAACGATGTTTAAATAAAAATTCGTCACACAGAATCGGGGGCGGTACAGACCGATTGAAGGCAAAACCATCTAACACACTTCGAGGTTCGAAACAGACTGAAATTGAATGCAACTTCGGCTCGGTGGGAATGTGCGATTGAAGTTGAAATTACCTCTCAGATACTCAGATACACACAACACAACACAACACAACATAACAGAACAGATTCAGATGTTGCGCGCTGCGCTGTGGAATGAGGTTCCATTTGTCGACAGTTGGAATGTTGTGTGTGCCAGCCGCTTCGAGCAGCAGAACAGAGAATTTAAATGTTGGGATTATGTTGCGAAGAGTGATTAGTTGGCTGAGTGATGAGGTGTAAACAAGTAAATTGGTTGATTTTGGTAGCAACATGCTGCGGGGGGTGTTTATAAGTTAATTATCACAAATATTATGGACTCGTTGGTGAATTGCTTGAGTGTTTTGTCATTGCCTTTGAAATAAACCATTGGAAAGCATGTGCCAGCCGAAATACAACTTAGAACTGTCAGCAAGTAATAGATGTACATATGTGCGCTTTCATATCAATGAAAGATAATTATGATTGCTTCTAGGTTTTAGCTCGTAAGCGGTTTTTGTTTTTTTTTGTTGCGCATGTAGGGCAAAAATCCTTACGGATACTTGAAGCCCGTACTACGAGTTTATTTAATGAATTAGCTCAATACAAGCAGTTAGGAACTTGAATCTAATTTTGCGGTCGCCTGACCATGGACCAGTGGATTACCGTCGAGGAGAAGTTTCAAGATGCTCTGTGGAAGAAGATGTCTTCCACTGAGGATAGTGACCTTCAATTCGACGGTGCTGGATGGGAAGGGGGCCGGAAGGTTGTTGCCTGTGGGAACAAAGCCTCTGCTGGCTTCCTCAGACAGTTTATTTCGGAGGTTGGGGAAGTGTGGAGCGGGTCTCAGCTCAAGTGCGTGACTATGGCGGAGTTGGCTAGATACACTCCGCCCAAAGCTTGGGTCTGGGTTCCGCTGCCATACACCTACCCAGAAAAACTGCTTGGTCTCCTCCACACGCAGAACAGGGAGTTGAAGGCCGATACATGGAGGGTGCTCAAGACAGGGTCTAGGAAGCAGTTTGGTCAGCACTTCTTGCTGGCCCTAAATAGGGAATCGCTGCCATCCCTTGAAAAGACCAAAGGGATGGTGCCATATAGCATGGGGAAGGTCATGCTAAAGCTCATGACCAAGGGTGTGGAGGAGGAGCCCAAAGATGATGGAAGTGATGCACATAAACCTGCATCACAGTAAGGCTGCGACGGCATGCTTGATCAACTACATCATCAAGCATGACGTCTCGGCCATACTGGTACAAGAGCCATGGATCAGCGACAACAACCAGATCCAAGGGCTGAAAAACAGGAATTACACGTTGTTCTACAAAGCCAACAAAGGTAAAATCAGGGCTTGTATACTTTTAAAAAACAACATAAGGGCATTTCTTTTAAATAATTTCAGTAACGGCGATCAGTAGCAGTCTCCGGTGAAAGAGAGGAAAGTAAACTGCTGTGCCTGGTCTCTGCATATCTCCCGTACGAGCTGGCAGAGATTCCATCTGTGAAGATGAAGCAGTTGGTAAGCAAGGACAACTGGCCCTTCATCGTGGGCTGCGATGCAAATGCGCATCACTCGCAATGGGGTAGCAGTGATACTAATACAAGAGGTGAGTGTCTTTTTGATTTCATTCTTTCGACCAAGCTCACCATATGCAATAAGGGATCTACGCCTACTTTTGTAGTAAGGAACAGACATGAAGTGATTGATATAACTCTAGCTTTTTGTTCTGATCACCTAACGGTAGAAAAATGGAAGGTATTGGAGGAGGCATCTCTTCCTGATCACAGATGGATACGCTTTCAAATTAATTTCCAAACTAGGGCTAGCAACAGCTACAGAAACCCTAAGAGTACAGACTGGGGTAGGTATACAGACTTAGTAAGGAAACATCTTAAGGATGGGCCTATTCGCAACGGTGATCCTCAGGATATAGACAAAGCGGTAGACAATTTAGGCAAAGTAATGAACATGGTATTCCAAAGGGGCTGTCCACTAAGAAAGAAGTCCAAGAGGTCTCAACCTCCCTGGTGGAGCAAGGAAATGAACTCCAAGAAAAAAACAGGTTAGGCATTTCTACAACAGGGCCAAAGAAATAGGGGACGGTACTACATGGGATGAATATATAGACCGCAAGAGGGAGTTTAAGTACTTAATCAGGCAACTAAAAAGAAAGTCGTGGAAGGAATTCTGTGAGTCCATTCCGGATACCAGTGAAGCTTCCAGACTTCGCAAGATGCTAGCTAAGGACACTTCTGTCACAAGTTTCATCAAAAAATCTGACAGCTCCTGGGCAGAGAGTAGCGAAGAAGTTTTAGAAATGTTAATTGAAGCTCACTTCCAGGAAGTAGATCAATGGATTCTACTACTAATACCTACTCGTATACTGGTAGGTCAATAGGGGACGATGTAGAGAATCTCATTACATGGAAGAATCTGCGATGGGCTATTATGTCATTCGCACAATTTAAAGCACCAGGCCCTGATGGAATTTTACCAGCTATGCTGCAAAAAGCTCCAGCCAAGGTCAGAAGCAGGCTGAGGGAAATTTTTAAACATTGTCTGCGGTCATGTTACGTACCAGTGGCATGGAGGGAAGTGAGGGTTATATTCATACCTAAAGCAGGTAAACCAAGCCACACTTCAGCGAAAGACTACAGACCCATAAGTCTCTCGTCATTCCTCCTCAAGACACTTGAAAGACTTCTTGATATTCACATCAGAAGTAAGTGTTGCAACGGCATTCTATGCAAAGCTTAGCATGCATATTTGAAGGGGAAATCTGTGGAAACAGCTTTACACGATGTAGTAGGGAAGATAGAAACTAGCCTTCACCATAAGGAATTTGCACTACCAGCCTTCCTAGATATAGAAGGTGCGTTCAATAACGTAGAAGGAAGGGCCATCAAACAGGCCCTAGAAACTATGAATGTCGAGCATAGCATTACCAATTGGCTCTGCAGTATGCTCGGCACTAGAAACATTAACTCCACTATCGGAAATAGTTCAATAAGAAAATCCGTTACCAGGGGGACTCCCCAGGGAGGCGTTATCTCACCCCTCCTCTGGGTTCTAGTCATCGATGGGATACTTAAAGAACTAAGCAACACAGGCATAAGCGTCACAGCTTACGTGGACGACGTGGTGATTTTAGTTCAAGGCAAGTTCCTTGACACATTAAGTGAAATTATGGAATCAGCTCTTAATAGTCTTGAAAAATGGGCTAGAGGGTGTGGATATTATTAAAATACAAGATACCACCCTTCAAACTGCCTAAGCTAGCAGGGGTGGAGCTTTCCCTTTCGGATCGCGCTAGATATCTTGGGATAATGCTAGATAGGAAACTAAATTGGAAACTTAACATACAGGAAAGAGTCCGCAAAGCTTATAATGCTCTTTTCATCTGTAAGCGGACCGCGGGGAAAAAAAGGGGCCTGAAGCCCGCAATGATGCACTGGCTATACATCATGGTAGTCAGACCCATCCTAACGTATGGGGCTCTTGTGTGGTGGAAGGCAACGAATACGAAAAACACACGGGATATGTTGGCCATGGTACAAAGAACAGCTTTCATTGCCATCACAGGTGCTCTACGCACAACACCTAGGCTGCACTCGAGATCTTTCTGTATCTTTTACCATTAGACCTACAAATTAAATTTCAAGCGGGCAACAGTGCGCTTCGGCTCACTAACGTTGGTCTCTTCAGGACTAATAACATAGGACACAGCTCCATTCTCAAGGAATCTTTTCCCGGAATCCCTGACGAATCGGACGATATACTTGGCACCTTAGACTTCGACACACCATACGAAGTACTGTATCCTATTAGAGAGGACTGGCAAAGGAAGACAGTATCTGTCCATAACGAGATTGCAATATACACAGATGGTTCTAAGACCAGTGAGGGCACGGGGTCAGGTATTTACTCGAGTGATACGAATCTACAGGTGGCCCTGAGACTTCCGGACACATGCAGTGTGTTCCAAGCAGAGGTTCTAGCTGTACTTAAAGCTGCGGAATTACTTGAGATGGGATCAATATCCGATAAGAATATCGCCATCTACATTGACAGTCAGGCTGCGCTAAAGGCGCTAGAGTCTTACGTCACCAAATCTGAGTTAATCAGGAATTGCCGCACAATGCTTAGGGCATTTTGTACGCAGAACCGAGTTAGATTATGTTGGGTACCTGGACACTGCGATATCGAAGGCAACGAGCAAACCGATGCGCTGGCTAAAAGAGGAGCGAGGCTCCCACGTAGCGATATAATTGTTAGTATTAAACCACCAGGGTGCGTGGCTAAGGGAATTATTCGGGATAAAATCATTGACACGGCTAATCTAAGATGGTTAAACATAGATGGTCACAGGGTGTCTAAGGCCTTGTGGCCTGTGTTAAATCGCAGAAAATCTGGGGAGATAATTAAATTGGATAGATCAAGGCTAAGAACAGCGAGAGGAATACTCTCTGGCCACTGTCTCCTAAGGAGGCATGCCATGAGACTAGGGTTATCCGATACGGATGTTGTAGGTACTGCGATGACCTACATGTCTCAGAGGATATAACTCATATACTCTGTGAATGTCAAGGAATTGCCAGGACAGGCTAAAGTACGTTGGTAGATACTTCTTCGATAACCTTGAAGAGATGAGGTCCCTAAACCATAACAAGGATCTCTTCAGATTCTGTAGGGAGTTTAATTGCTTGGGAGAATGGGTTTAGGTCTTCTGCCGTGAAGGTTCCCTAGGGATCGCGATGGGCCCACTTTCGTGCCTAGTGTTTTATGATAACCTCATAACTCTACCTAACCTAACCTAGCCTGGATTTTGAGTAATGGAAATCTTTATTTGGGCCTTTACAATTTTTTCTGTTGAGTTGTAAAGTGACAGTAGAAACAGGCTCGTCGCAAATCACATACGTTCTAGGATCTGACGGAAGACGCTTTCGGGAATAAGTAATAGCTTGGCATTTGTTGACATTCAACGCAAGAACGTTTTTATTACACCAAGTAGAAAAGCTATTCAAGTCAGTTTGAAGAGCACGGGAGTCAGTGTGTGGTTCATGTCGTCCGCATAACCGATAGGCGGGAATATTTAATTATGCCATCAACATCATTAATTGACAAAATGCAAATCAGGGGACCAAGATGGCTACCTTGAGGGACTGCAGAGGGGGGCATAAATGGATCGGATACAAAGGATCTAAAAACGACTTTATATTGACGTTCATGACGGTAGGATTTGATCCACGCGATATACCCAGGCTGAAAACCGAGAGCTTTGAGTTTCAAAAATACAATTGCTTGCGAAATTTTATCGAAGGCTTTGCTGAAAACGGTAGCAACAACATCGACTTCCTTGCCATACTCCAATGCGCACAGGGTACTGGATAGGAATTGGATTTAGTTTGTGGTTGGTGAGGGGAAACATTGCATCGTAAACATTACTTTCGAATAACTTAGGTATGCAAGTGCAGTAGATACCTCTATATTCCGCCACCTAACACAGTAATACGATGCAAAGCTAACTTCAATAGTTTTGCTAAGACACACTGCCCAAGTCTTTCTCTAACTAGGAATCCAATCCGACAGAACCTCTTGGATGGCAGGGAGGCTTAATAGCAGTCTAAGATATCCTCTAGTTGCTCAACTGTACATGTAGTGTTAAATACCAGAACTCTCCATCGAAAAACTCTTGTGCTTACTTCGTTTGCCCCTAAGAAATGTGGTTGGCTAAACAGATGGGAATAACGCGCTTCAGATATGCTGTTAACACTCGTTTTATTGGGTACCATGACCCAATTTTGAAGTTCCTTGCAAGCCTGAGTAACCAACATAATCTTATTTTCGTGTGAACGCTACCTTAACGACACACTAGCAGCATCGCTTTCTACAGAGATTTAGTCAATATACTCGTACCTACCAAGGAAATTAACATGATTCAGATATTCGTAGGCAATCTCCTTCCAAGACGAATTGTATCTTCCAAGAACTCATTAACCGTCTCATTATGGAAGTCTTTTTTTTTTTACGTCGAACTATTAATAACGACTGCCCGCCCTGTTCCGAATCTTTGAAAAGCCAAATTGCTCAGACCACCTGTACCTAAATAATGATCAGAGGTCTTGATCATTCGACATTGAAACGAAAATCTCTAACCTATACCCCGGGGTATTAGGTAGGTCTCCTAAATGACATCCTGACGAACCTCAACATTTAATTAAATATTTCAAAAAAAATTCACAAAGATTTATACTTATGCCAATTAGCAATTCAAATGAAGTCCTTCTGCACATAACTTTGGTTCCACACCATAACTATTTATCATCTGGAAAGATTCACACAAAAACAAATACCGGTATCAATTTCATTAAAAAAAAAGCACGACCAGAGATCGGCAAAATTCCAGGAACACACACTAACTGGGCAGCATAAATTATCTTCTTTTCTGTAAACGCCGCTGTCGAAAACAAAAAAAAATAAAACTTAATTAAAAGGAGGGCGCCAGATGTGTATCCTGTCATCGTGCGAACGCCGAATCATCGTTCAATTTTGTTCAACTCTGCCAGTGGAGCCTCAGTGGTGATCCTCTCAAGAAGTAGACCTCCAAGTTGGCACGTGTGTCATTAAACCAGTTCTTCACTTAAAGCAGCGAAACTATCGTCAATTCCAAGAATCCAAAGAAGTACCTACCTACTTACATGATGTATGTACGAGTATGTATCCACTGTCTGGAGAAGTAAGTTTATCGTCTCCAAAGACATTAGTGATTGATTGACAATAAATCAATAAAACTTAATTTAATTTCAAGACAAAGACCAACAGGATATGAGAAAACAGAATCTGCGAAGCGTTGAGGCATGAAAGTTGCCAATTAACGAGTGGTAAAGGTATTCTTTTACAGTTTCTCAGGACCTATCATTATGTTACTGTTACCGTGTTGATGAGGGGCTTGATCTCGAATCGGGAGTAAGTGAAGGAATTTTTAGTATTGTGGCAATTTATATTGCTCACTTTATGGAATGAATTTAACTTTGATTCACAATCGACCGTGAACGGGGGGTACAGCGGGCGCCGTGGCGCAGTGGTCAGTGTGTTGGGCCACTGCGCATGAGGTTCCATGTTCGAATTCCAGAAAACACCAACAAGTTTTTTCACGATCCCATCTCTCGCGAACGTTTGACAAGCCTTCTGAGAGCATTGCTGACATGAGAAAGCTTCTCAAAAAACAAAAAATGACTTCGGCCACGACACAAAACTGTAGGTCCCTTCCATTCGTGCGAAAATTATAACACACATACCTAGAGTGGTTGCGTGAAGCCAGGGCTAGCTATTTAATGAGCTGTTGCGCTAAATATATATTTAGGGGTGCGAAGAATAGACAAGCTCCTCGCGCTGCACCCTGGGTAACGCTAAAAGTCTATTCACATTTGGATGCCGAACTTTTTCAATGAGAACCGAACTCCCGGCAACTGTAACAAGTAGAAACTCATTAGCATCCAACGCATTAATATGCACAACCACGCATATGCAATCTGCGTCCTTGCACACTCACACAAACGGCACTTTTCAGCGCTTCTTGACTAGAGATATAGGACCTTATGTCCGTATCTGTCAACTAAATATTGAAGGCATCAGCAGAGCAAAGTGTGACTATTTACACAAGTATTTGGAAGAAAATAACATTTATGTGGTACTCCTGCAAGAAACTCACTGCGTAGATGAATCAACTCTCTCATCTCGAGGTAAAATAAGCGGTTTCTCCTTAATAGGTGCCCTCTATCATCATGCGTACGGCATAGAAACATATGTCAGCTCCTCAATCGAAAATGTGAGCCTGATTCAAACTATGGAAAGCGACAACGTGTTCATCGTAGTGATATTGATAGGTGACCTTAAAATCGTTAACATCTACAAACTTCCCAATAGCTCCTGGCCTGTAGTGTTGATTCCAGTATACGAACACCCCGTCCTATATGCCGGCGATTTTAACAGCCACCACACTCTCTAGAGGTGCCACGCGGATGACGATAACGCCGCAAAACTGGCAGACTGGGCTGACATAAACAATCTGACACTTATTTTTGATGCCAAAGACAGAAGAACCATCCACTCTAGACGCTGGAACCGCGACTACAACCCAGATCTGTGCTTCGGTTCATCCAATTGCTCCGGACGTATGCAACAAGTGTCCAGACGGGTCTTACCTGATTTTCCTCGAAGCCAACACCGCCCAATTGTCCTAGAAATCGGAATAAAGATCCCGTTGGTAAACTCCACTCAGCGGCCAAGGTGGAACTTTCAGAAGTCATCATGGCAAGATTTCACCAAAGACCTCGACTCCAACGTCCGCTGGATCCCTCCGATTCCCAAGAACTATGGGCGCTTTGTTGGCATCGTAATAGCCACAGCAAAGAAGCACATCCCACGCGGATATCGAAAAGAATATGTTCCCGGTTGGAGCTCTGATAGTGACCGGCTATATAAAGAATTTCAGGGGAGTGGTGACACCGAAATAGCAGAGGAACTCTTACAATCTCTGAATAATGCACGAAAAGAAAAATGGATAAAAACTACACAAAACCTGGACTTTACCCGATCAAGTAGAAAGGCGTGGAGTCTTATCCGGAAGCTTGGAGGATCAAATTCCTTCCCATCACACCAACCTAAGATTGATCCAGACCTGATTGCAAATCGTATTGTCGAGGTTTCCAAAGCAAAGTCGGACAAAGCCCACACCCAACACATTAAGAGCCTATTAAAAGAGCTTAAAAAGGTGACCCCTTTAACCTCTGCATACTCTCGACCTTTTACAATTTCCGAACTAGAAGTAGCCATCGCCTGCTGTAAGCATGGAAAAGCCAAGCTGATGGAATCTATCCTGAATTTATTAAAAATTGCGGAAAAAACACTAAGATCTGGCTATGCAAATTTTTTAACAGCATTCTATCATCCGGTAACCTGCCCATTGAGTTCAAGAAGTCAAAAATCATTGCGGTACTTAAACCGAGGAAACCACCCGCGAGGCCGACAGCTACCGACCAATTACTCTCTTAAGTGTATGCTATAAGATCCTTGAACGTTTAATATACAACAGAATTGAGGTACCCATCAACGAAGTTATCGCTATAGAACAAGCTGGATTCCAAAAGGTCGTAGTTGCACTGACCAAGTACTCGCCCTAACAACTTATATTGAGGATGGCTTCGAAAACAAGCTTAAGACTGGCGCTGTATTCGTAGACCTTACTGCTGCATATGATACGGTCTGGCGCACTGGAATGGACTACAAGCTTTTGAAAACGGTACGTTGCAAAACAACAGCAAACCTGATCAACAACATGCTGAGTAATCGCTCCTTCCAAGTATTCCTTAACAATAGCGTTAGCAAATCCAAAAAACTCAACGACGGCCTCCAACAAGGATCGGTCTTGGCCCCACTTCTCTTCAACCTATATACTCACGATTTACCAAACACTACATCCAAACAATTTTCGTATGCAGACGATCCGGCTATAGCCACACAACACCAGGGCATGGACTCAATTGAGACCACACTCTCAGCAGATCTTGGCTGCGTGGGAGAATACTTTAAAAAATGGAGGCTGCCACCCAGCAAGGCTAAAACTGAGTCAGCGTACTTTCACCTTAATAGCCAACTTGCACACATGCCGCTCGAAATTTGCTTCAACGGTATGGTCCTGCGACATAATAAGAGCCCGCTTTAGGACTGGTTTACTCAACTGTCGAATACGGAGCCCCCATATGGTTAAATAGCGCACATACTACGAAAATTGATAGCCAACTCCACACCGCAATGCGCCTAATCTCAATGGCTCTCAGTCATGAGCAACATTGCCCCACTTAGACGAAAGAACGCACTCGTCAGAGAATTTACCAAAATTCAAAACAACCCGAACCTTCCAATTCACATATACTCCAACGAAAAGGACTCATATCGGCTGAAATTGCGAAATCCACCTCTGAGGACAGCGATTAGACTGCATTTGTCTGAATTCAACATCAACGAAGAGTGGGAAAAAGACTGGAGGAATTTTGCCCCAAATACCTGCAGTAACAAGTTAACCCTACTGTTCGCGTGCCAGGATTCAACCTACCCTGAAAAACGTGGGCCCAACTAAATAGGATAAGGACCGAGCATGGCCGCTGCAGAGACTTTCTGTTCAAATGAGGAGCAACAGCATCTAGTGCATGTGTCTGCGGGGAACCTACCCAAATGATAAGACACATTGTTTCCAGTTGTCCCCTCTCTATGTTTAACGGCAACCCCAATGACATCCACAATATCACACCTAATGCCCTTCTCTGGCTAATCAGCTTAAATACTATTCTACAATTTATATTGTACCTATGTATGTCTCTTCTTTTATTATTCTATGTACTTATGTGTTTCTTACTCATGGCTTAAAGCCATTTCTTTGTGCAATTGTTAATCTGCTATTTGTATTTATAACTTGTTATACCCATACGATAAATAAATTAATAAATATATATTTATACATACATAGCCAGAGGTAGCTCTACCAATGAATCGGGAAGCTATAAGAGTACTATCATTGTAGAACAATTGATCGAAAATTCAGCACCTCACCAGGCGGAGTTAGGTAGTACCTCAGTCAGAAGATCTGTACATTTTTTTTTTTTTGTGAAAAATCTTCAAAAGACGAAGGCCACTAAAAAGACCTCCCCTTCATTTCCCTTTTCCCCACGGTACCACCATATTGGCATTTCATCGTGTGGGGAGGGTCTTAATTTACTTAGGTGTCGCTACAGTTCGGGATAAACCTGGCCCTCAACCAACAAGCCTCTCCATTTAGCACGGTCTTTATCTAATTCCAGGTCCCTGATAGTCAGTGACTGGAAGGTGTCCGATAGCGCGCTAGGAATCCCGCAGACTGGGACTGCTGCAAAGAAAGCAAGGGTGCCTTCAAGAAAAAGACGATTTGCGCTAAACGAGCCTCATGGAGTAAATTTTGCAGCGAAATCCTTCCGATTCCTAAAAACTCAAAGAACGATGACTATAGACTGATTTCTATTTTATCATTTATATCCAAGGTTTTTGAAAAGATTCTTCAAAAGCAAATGAGCATGTACCTCAATAACTCAAATCTGCTTACACCTAAACAATCTAAACAATCGTGAATGCTCCTTGGTATATAAGGAATAGTGATATTCACAGAGATCTAGGAATTGCTACCGTGAGGGACGAAGTAACAAACTTTGCTCGCAAACTTCGTACCCGTCTTCATGTTCATTGCAATAATGAAATAATCCGTACTATGGACGTGACAAACCTTGAGCGCCGACTACAAAGAACAAGACCTTTCGACCTAGCGCCGTAAGGAAAAACCGCATGTAATGACGGTATTAGTAGGTGCCTTCACTGGAAAGCTACCTACCTAACGCGATTAACACTACAGAAGCGTAAACTACTCGTTAAGGCAACTTAGTCGTAGTCATCACAAAAAATGAAAATAAAACCTAAACAATCTGGTTTTCGTAAGAAACACAGCTGTACTACGCCCTTGATTAGTGTCACGGAAGACCTACGTCAAGCCCAGGATGAAGGTAAAGTGACATGTTTAGTGCTCCTTGATTTCTCTAAGGCGTTTGACACTGTCGATCACTCAAAATTGTGCACTAAAATTCATCAAAAATATAATTTTACTCCTTCCGCTGTAAAGTTACGCTCTTCCTATTTGGCCGATAGAATGCAAATGGACTCAGGCTAATCGACTTAGCAGCGGGGCGAAACTTTGTCGTAGCTAGTACGCGGTTCCCACGTCTCGACATTCACAAAAGAACATGGCTCTCCTTTGATCGAAAAACTGTCAACCAAATCGATCACATTGCGATCGACGCAAGGCACTCTTCCAGTATTCTGGGTGTTCGGACTTTCCGAGGAGCCAACGTGGACTCGGATCACTACTTAGTTGTAGCCAAGGTACGGATGCGGATATCCACAACAGAGCGAAATCAACGATCAACGGCGATGATGACCAATATTCCGCTGTCAGGCAGAATGAGCCATTCAACAGTGACGATGGCAGTCAAGATTCCCATCAACCCGATCAGAATAAAGTGAGGATAGCGATATCTAAACTCAAATCCGACAAAGCTGCTGGAGCAGACGGCCTTGCCGCTGAACTTTTCAAGACAGGAGGAGATGAGTTGGTAAGGAGCATGCACCAGCTCATCTGTAAAATCTGGTCGGACGAAAGTATGCCCGATGAATGGAACCTCAGCATCGTTTGCCCGATCCTGAAGAAAGGAGACCCTCTGAACTGCGCCAACTACAGAGGTATAAGTCTCCTCAACATCGCGTATAAGATCCTGTCTGCCGTACTATGTGAACGCCTAAAACCGATCGTCAACAACCTGATAGGTCCTTATCTGTACACCGGAGGTACAATCTTTTACAAATCTGTACAACCACTCGCTTATGCCGATAACATTGACATAATCGGAAGAACTCAGTGGGCCGTCAATGGGGCATTTACGAGTATTGAGATCGAGGCAGCTAAAATGGGTCTAGCGGTCAAGCTAGAAAGCAAAACAAAATATATGCTGTCTACAAAAAAGGACACCCAACATCGGCGTCTTGGACAGAACGCCACAATAGACAGATATCATTTTGAGGTAGTAAAGGATTTTGTCTACCTAGGCTCTATGGTGAACTCCGCAAATGACATCAGTAGGGAGATCACACGAAGAATTACTCTTGCCAATCGTTGTTTCTATGGGCTAAAACGGCAATTGAGTAGCAAAGCCCTATCTCGAACTGCTAAAGTAACTCTTTATAAGACTCTAATCATCCCAGTCCTGCTGTATGGCGCAGAGGCATGGGCTTTGACAAAACCGGATGAGGATGCCCTTGGTTATTTCGAGATAAAAGTTCTTCGAGCGATCTTTGGTCCCATCTGCATAGACGGTGAGTGGAGGAGAAGGTACAATGCCGAACTATACGGCCTGTACAAGGACATCGACATAGCCAGAAGAGTTCACATACAGCGACTAAGATGGCTGGGTCATTTAGAGCGGATGGAGCCCAACGTTCCCGCTAAGAAAGTTTTCGAATCCACCCCGGATGGACGACGCAGTAGAGGACGACCTCGCGGTAGGTGGCGCAAGCAAGTGGATGGGGACCTCAACCAACTTGGCGTGCGCAACTGGAGGCAGCTTTCTCGTAACCGTGCTAGCTGGAGAAGTTTATTGGTTGAGGCCCAGGTCCACCCCGGACCGTAGCGCCATCTAAGTAAGTAAGTTTATTTTCGCTATATGTAAACGACCTCCCCTCAGTTACTAAATACTGCTCCTTTCACATATATGCTGACGACGTTCAAATATACATAAGCTGTCCACTTGATATGATTGAGCACTGCTTCGCCTGTGTTAATGAGGACCTCAGCAACATTGCGCGTTGGTCTCAAAGAAATGGTCTTTTATTGAACCCTAAAAAATCAAAGTGTCTAGTAATTTCAAATACACGTTTGGACCTTTCTTACATTCCTTCTATTGTACTAAACTCTGATCCCATTGAATATGTTGAAACCGCTAAAAACCTTGGTGAATCGTAATCTAACATGGGATAATCATATAAACTCAATAGTTGGCAAAACATATGGCATACTTCGTACTCTTTGGGTTTCACAAACATACACCCCCCTGAAAACTCGGCTTATGTTGGCAAAAACTCTGGTTATTCCAATCCTTACCTATGGTTGCGAAATTTTCTATTCCTGTTATTACATCAGCAAAAGAAGGCTTCAGGTAGCATTCAACAGCACAACTAGGTATGTTTTCGGATTACGTAGATATGACCGGGTGTCAAACTTTTCTCGGCACTTGTTTGATATGACGTTTGACAGTCTCCTTCAGTTCCGAACATTAACTCTCCTCTGCGACATTTTGTTATCACAGCAACTGCCCTATCTCTACGAAAAATAAGAATGGCTTCCTCAAACAGATCTATTCAGTTGATCCACCCAAGGTATTCATCCCTCACTTCTGAGCGTCAATTTTTTGTCTTTGCAATCCGTCTATGGAATACATTACAAATATTTGGCGCAACAGCTCTTTAAAGTGCCAGGGCCTAGCTTCTCGCAACCACTCATGTTGTGTGCGTTATATTTTCCACACGAATGGAAGGGAACTACAGTTTACTGCCGAATCCAAACGGCGATTTGAGAAGCTTTTTTAGACAACAATACTCTCGGATGTTTGTCAGACGCTCGCGAGAGGTGGGACCGTGAAAAAACTTTTTGGTATTTTCTGGGATTCGAACTTGGAACCTCATGCGTAGTGATCCGACACACTAATCACTTACGCCACGGCGCCCACACTCTTTGACTGGATGGAATGTATGCTCAACACGAGACACATCAACTCGGAGCTGGGTGACAGCCAAGTAAATGCACTGGCCTCTAGAGGAACCCCGCAGGGAGGGGTTCTGTCTCCTCTCCTATGGACTCTAGTCGCAAACGAGAGCCTTTCAAAATTAGGACATAGCGGAGTAAAAGTTGTTGCTTATACAGACGACATCATCCTACTTATGTCCGGCAAATTTCTCGACACAATCACCGAACTGCTGCAATCGGCCCTGAATACCCTCCATAGCTGGGCGAAAACTTATGGACTGAACATTAATGAAAACAGAAGCGGTCCTCTTCACCAACAAAATAATAATTCCAGCTTTCGGACCCCTACGACTCGGTGACACTCCACTTCAACTCTCGGATAAAGCACGGTATCTAGGGTGCATACTTGACCGCAAACTGAGCTGGAGAGATAACACAAATGAACGAATAAAGAAAGCGTATATTGCGTTCTATGCTTGCAGCAGAATTTTTGGTAAAATTTGTGGACCCAAACCTGCCATCATCCACTGGATGTACACAGCTATAGTCAGACCCATTCTCACATATGGGTGCATTGTCTGATGGCCAATAGCAGAGAAGAAACACATCTCAAAGAAATGACTAAAATCCAGAGGCTTGCCTGCAAAGCAACTACTGGCGCCATTAGAACCACCCCGACCGCAGCACTTGAAACAAATATCGCACTGATTCCACTAGACTTATTTGTTAAGAAATCAGCGGCGATGAGTGCCCTGCGCCTAAAATAATCCAACCTATGAAGAAGAGGCCACACGGGCCACCGTTGCATCTTAAGATGGGGTCACTTAGACGCCACCACCTTCCGCCATCCCCCGACTTCAGCCTAAACGTCAAAACGGTCATCCCATCAAGGGAACACTGAGAAGACGGTGGGCCATTAACCCGCATAGTATTGTAGTCTTCACTGACGAGTCCAAAACAAATGAAGGAGTGGGTTCGGGTATCTACCCAGCAGAACCTGATATTGCAATATCACTAAGGCTTCCGAAACACAGCAGCGTGTTTCAGGCAGAAGTCCTAGCGATAGCAAAGGCGGCACGAGAACTATCCACGGAACTTGTTACTAGGAAAGAGATTGATATTTACATAGATAGTCAAGCTGCTATAAAGGCCATCTTATCCGCGGTAATAAAATCCAGGCTAATAAAACGCTGCCGCGAGGAGCTTCAGATGGTCACCCATAGCCACCATGTAACACTCTGGTGGATCCCAGGCCACAAAGGAATTCCAGGAAACAAGATGGCGGATGAACTGGCAAGAAAGGGATCAGAACAAGACCTGTCAATGGTCCAAAACTCAGTCCTTCCTCCCCTAAAACTTGTTAAATCAAACATAGCACTTGACTTGAAGAAAGATGGAGAGCGCTCCCATCATGCCGTGTCTCCAGAAGCATCTGGACAAAACATGACAAGATGAAAAACCAAGCTCATCCTCACTCAAAATAGACAAAACTTGACGCTTCTCATAGGTATTATTACCGGCCACAACCTATTGGCGGGCCACCGGAAGAGAATGCTGCTAAGTACAGATGAACTCTGCAGAGGATGCGGCAACACAGACGTAGAGGAAGACACGGAACACTTCCTTTGCAAATGCCCAAATCTCTGCAATACTAGGAAGACGGCCCTTGGAGAGTATTTCTTCAACCATCTGGGCGACCTGTCTGAAAAGCCGCCATCCACCATCATGAAATTCATAACTTCTTCAGGGTGGTTCAGAGGAGGCCGTTCCATTAGCACAGAACTCTAGCCAATTCGTCTTTCCTCTCTTTTCAGTACTTCAACCAGGAAACTCCACGTCAGGGCAGCACAATGGATCCGTTTGAGATCCGAGTGCAGGATGCACCCATTCGTTGCTGCTAACCCCTTTAACCTAACCTATACACATTCTCCTTAGTTGGTCGAAATAGGGCGTTACTGTTGAATTGCCTTATAAGCCCAAAAAAGAGCGATTGGCAAGAGTTATTCTTCGCTTGATTTCTGCGCTGATGTCGTTTTCAGAATTTATAGCAGAGCTAAGGTATACGAAGTCCGTTACTACCTCGAAATTTTATCTGCCCACTGCGATATTCTGTCCAATTCGTCGGTGTGGATTGTCCCTTCTTGTTGGCAGCATATGGTATATGCTTGGTTTTCCCCTCATTTACCTATGAACCCATTTTGGCCGTTCTGCCCCAATGACGCAACGGTGACAATCCGCTGAGTTCGACTATAATGTCAATATCGTCGGTGTATACAAGCAGTTGTACGGACTTTTGATAGATTGTGCCTCTGGTGTTGGCTTATGAGTTTCGCACAATCCGTTCAAGTGCAATATTAAAAAAGTCACATGACAGCGCACTAGCTTGTCTAAAACCTTTTTTGACATCAAAGGTTTCGACGAGGTCATTACGAACCTTAATGGAGCAGCGAGTGATCTTCGTTGCCATCCTGCAAAGAAGAACAAGTTTGGCAGCCTGCCAACTAAATGACTTCCTAATCTCTTCCTTCAGGAGTAGCTGTGTCCCGCAAAACGACAATACAGGCAATCGAAGCGTACCGTGGTGGAATGACCAGCTAGAAATACTCCGCAAAAGGGTAAGAAAACTTTTCAACACCGCAAAACGCAATAAAAATTGGGACGAATATAGGTCCGCATTGACTAAATTCAACATAGAGTTGAGGAAATCCAAGAGAACAACATGGAGAAAGAACTGCGAAAATATCGAGTCCCTTCCAGTAGCAGCCCGTCTCCAAAAGGCTCTCTCAAAGGATCATTCCAATGGGGTGGGATTACTCATCAAACCTGATGGCACCTACACCGCCAGTCGAAGGGAAACCCTGGAAACTCTGCTCGAGGTTTACTTCCCTGGCTCAACAATTCTAAGTGACCACGTACCTGTTGCTCCTGAAGGCTCCACATGTGGCACCTCCAGAAGAGTCAACAGCTTGTCTGGAAATCTGTTCAGTCAAGAAAAAAATTAAATGGGCAATCAGTTCATTTAAACCCTTTAAGGTACCTGGCAGTGATGGTATTTTTCCAGCTCTCATACAGAAAGGTCTGGATTACATCTTGCCTGCCTTAGTAGCTCTATTTAGAACAAGCTTCAATCTGGGATACATTCCACTAACTTGGCGGGAGGTAAATGTGGTGTTTATCCCTAAGCTAGGTAACAAACCCAGCGAGCTACCCAAATCCTACCGTCCAATCAGCTTGACATCGTTTTTCTTGAAAACCATGGAAAGACTGCTAGACTTACACATTAGAGGCATTCTTGAAAAGACTATACCTCTGCACTGCTGGGGAGGGCTTATCGATTAACCCCAGCAAGGCAGCCGTTGTACCGTTTACAAGAAGAAAAACGCTGAATATTGGCTCAGTGACTTTAAACGACACAACAATCAATTTTTCCGATGAGGTCAAATATCTAGGAATTGCCCTGGATAAGAAGCTTAACTGGAACTCCCATATTAAGCATAAAGTTGCCAAGGCGACTACTGCCATGTGGGCCTGTCGCCGTATGTACGGCAAGACCTGGGGCCTGTCTCCAAAGGTCATTTTCTGGTAATACATGGTACCACGGTTGTAAGACCCATTCTGAAATGCGCGTCCGTAGTCTGGTGGACGAAAACCAAAGAGGTCACAGCCATTAATAAACTCACAAAACTTCAAAGACTAGCTTGCCTCGGTATCACAGGTACTATGCACACTTGTCCCACAACAGCCATTGAAGCCATAATCGGACTTACTCCGTTATATATATTTATAAAAAAAAGTGGCAATCCGAAGTGCAGTTGGTCTTAGAAAATCAGGTGTTAATAGTACACGGGACCACGTGGATCTCATGGAGCTATTGTCCGACTTCCCCGAGCTAGACATGCTCAGCACGGTCTCCGAATTTACGCCTAAATCACTCTACTTTGGTAGAAGGTTTGAGATTGCGATCCCAAGCCATGATATATGGAATAATGGCGGACCGTCGCTTGATCGAAAAGGTATAGTGTGGTCCACCGATGGATCAAAAATGGATTCAGGAGTTAGCGCCGGTGTGTATGGACCCAACCATAAAATTTCGAAATCACTCGGAAAGGGTCGTAGTGTTTTTCAGGCCGAGCTTTACGCCATTGAAACTTGTGCTAACATTAACCTGCACTCCGGCATCAAAGGTGCCTCTATCCATATACTCACCGATATCCAAGCGGCGCTCAAAGCACTGATCTCCCATCTGATCAGTTCAAAATCAGTTCTAAGCTGCTTCGACAGCTTACAAAATCTGGCCCGACACAATGAAGTAAAATTGTGGTGGATACCGGGTCATGTAGGCGTTGACGGCAACGAAACTGCAGACCTGCTAGCTTGGAAGGGCTCCTCTGAGTTGTTCACTGGACCTGAACCCTTTTGCGGGATACCCGATTTCGCCTTCAAACTTACCATAAGCATTTGGGAACGCAACATGTGCATCTCCCACTGGAATAACTCCCAAGGTCTCAGGCAGGCTAAAAGAGCTGTCCAACCCTTCCAAAGACAGGCAATTGATATCCTAAAATACGGCAGAAATGATATAAGAAGGCTTGTAAGCTTCCTTACCGGTCACTGTCAACTTCTCTACCACCTTAACAAAATGAGAATTTTGGAGGATATCACCTGCCGCCTCTGCCTAGAAGAGGACGAAACCGCAGAACACATACTATGTGAGTGTGTAGCTCTGTGTAGCACTAGCAGAAGCTTTTTCCTTAAAGAGATCATATCTCCAAAAGATCTAAGGAACTCCTCCGCAGCCGTAATTATAGCTTTCATAAGGAGAGTAGAAGTACTGCTGCCCTAAAAGTGGCCTATGGCACAATAGATCTCCTTGGTCGCAGTGCCTACACGCCATTTGGGCGTGGCCACACACCTGTTTAAAAAAAAAAAAAAAAATGGTGACGTTTCGCTCCACAGCGAAATCAATTAGCCTTAGTGGTGTCGTGTACCGATTGCACTACCAAAGACGTCCTCCTTTCCTATTTTGGCGTTAAAATCGCCCAATACGATTTTAACGTCGTATATAGGACATTGCTCGTATGTTTTGTTTTGTCGAGGAGCTCGTAGAAACCATATTTGGTGGCATGAACACATATCACTCTTATGTTAGTGAATTTAGCGCTCGCTCACGTGTCGGAAGCTTAAGACTTCTTGCCTAAGTCCGCCACGTATAACAAATCCGCATTCAAACAAGCGCTGCTTGTTGTCTCTGTAGCAATCACCGTAGTGGATGTCACTGTTTTTCGTCTTCTTTTTGCCCGGCCCATCCCATTGCACTTCCTGGATGGTGGTTATATCTGCTTTATAGCAGTCTAGAGCCTCTGCTAATTATTCGACGGCACGTGGTCTGTAAAAGGACAGAAAATTCCACGTACAGATCCGAAGGTCGTTGCCCTTATTTCGTTTGCTAGGGTCGTCATCAATTGATTCGTCCTTATCCGAGGCTTGTGGTTGTTTCTGAACCAGTGGCTTTTTTTTACATGCTGGGGAAGTTACCTCGACGGCACAACCACCTACCAGTTGCTTTTGTTATACTCATAGGACGAGGGGCCGGGTACATCGGTGCCAGTAGTCTACTACGGAAGTGTGAGCGCTGCCGTTGGCCCATTAAGGGGATCTTCCGCCACCATCTCTCTTCCTGACTAACATTGAAAATTCGTCACCGACCTGTGAACCGAATATGTCGAAGTAGCTCGCGCAAGGTATTCACTAAGTTCAACCTGACTGGAACTGTAGACGCCACCGTTGACTCCATCTGGGGAATTCATTCACTGCCGTCTAGAACAAGAAGAAATGCTCTAGTGGGAGAACACTCTTCCCCCCTCTCTCATCTGCTGCCGCCAAAGATTCTACAAACGGGGTTTGGTTACGATTTCTTGGATCAATGTACTAGGCACCCAGCGGTTACCACGTGGAGGCTGAGAGTTGGAGTTGATAGGCCTCAGCTAAGTGAAGACGCTTGTGTTTTCATTATAATCGCATGCACTACCGTTTGACCAACACACACTACAATGGTATCGCAATGGATCTATCCTTTGGTATAAGTGTGCCCTAAATGAAGCTTGGGGTGGCCACCTAACCTATATGGTTAAGTCATGTAGACCGGATGAACACTAGTGCTCCTGTCCGTAGAGTCTTCAAATAACGAAAGCAATTGGAGGCACCTGACAAATATTGTGCTGGAGAAGTCGGTTGATTGAGGCAAAGCTGTGTGCACTTATTCATAGAGTCGGAGTAATACAGGTGACAGTCTAATCTTATCGAAGAAATGCAAACTGCATCTGAAGAGATGGAGATGTACATGGATGCACTGTCAAACTCTATCTGTCTATACAACTTCACTGCTACATTGTGTCTCAAATCGATAAATATAAAGAAAATGCCTTGATTAAGGGTTATAGACCTCAACCGTATTCAAAAAAAATTCTTATCAAATCTTCTGGATCATAAAAATGTTTATACCTGTCTTTCGTGCACACCTTACTTACAGACTTTATCGGCGCTAAGTCAACAAACCCTTTTTCCTCCAACACCACATTTTCATATCTTAATACGATCTATATCCAAATATGATTCCAAGTCATACTTCTCCAACGTCTCGTCCCACTCAGTCTCAACAAGAGTCGGAGCCGACCTTGTCGTACATCATTTTGACTTCTTGTTTCCCTAGAAGTCTGTTATCTCCTTCAACAGAAATCAGATCAGAGAATTCAAATTCAATCACCCAAATCTCCCTGCAACATTCCTTCCTCTCAATCCACACTCGGTCTCCTTGTAAACATGTTGCTAACACCACCACTCGTCAAACTGTACCCGCACACACTTTATACCTGATTGAATGATCTTTATTTTCCTACCTGTTTGCGCCCCCATTAAATTTTCTTTTCTTTGAAAAGAAAAAGGGAGATCAAATCCAAATACACATCCAAGAGATATCAATCTAAATTACTCTTTACAGATAAATGCAATCCAATTTTTCATCGCGAGATAAATTGGTCTAAATTCAGTTGTAAACGGTAAAAGGAAAAAAATAAATAAAATTTAAAGTGCATGCATATAAGTTTAAATAAACCAGAAAAGGGGAAACAGTAACAACTAACACTCCGGTGCGGTGTCTATAAAAAAAACTGTCTGCAGAGGAAGTTAGCTATCATATCTGCGTGGAACAATGGGGAAAACTCAGGAGTAGTAGCTCCCGCCACCGATAGGGTTGTCTTGATGCATTTTTTTTATTAAACTATTCAATTCAATTCAATGACTTTGTACACACACACAAACAGAGAGTGAGAAAATTCATATCTCGCTCGAATGAAATTGAATAAAATTACAATTTCGTTTGGAGAACTCCACAAGAAGAAGATACAGAGGCCCGGACAAAGAGAGAACATCTCAAATGTCTTGATTGTCTTGCGAGTTCTCATTGTGAGCTCTTCCGGATTAAGTTTTGCTTTTGTTTCCTGTTAATCTGTTCAAGAAATCAACTTTATGTAAAGATGGTAAGTTTTATTTTATTACCAGGATGGGGATGTATTAGATTTTAAAGAAGTTTTACAATGTAAGTACATCCCTCCTTATGTATTGTATATGATAAGTGGTACGAGATAGTCAAACAGGGTTCGAAATTTCTTATGCCAAAGACGAAGGAAGGAACCATCGGGAGGAATAGCTTAAACGACTCGACTTTCGAGCGCGCCGTAAAGTATAACAGTTTGTAGCACAAAATGCCCACATATCTGGTGTCCACAACTTTCTTATAAAATCGGAGGAAGGAACCATCGGGAGGAATAACTTAGGTTCGGTTAGGTTAGGTTGGCTGTCCACACGAGAGTGCAGACCCACTTAGACCAGTGAAGGTCCTTTGTGATACCATGGATCAAACCATTAAGCCACTCAGGGACTAACAAACCAACCGGAGCTTTTGACAAAGCGATGGATGCTCATGACCGCCTGGGACGCCAGATCGCAAAGGTCGTCAAGGAAAGGGGACCCTAGATGGAGCATTCTTTTATGCGACAGGGCCGGACATGTGCATAGGAAGTGAAAGATGGTTTCCTCCTCCTCCTTGTCCCTACAGCTCCTGCAGAAGTCGTTGGAGAAGAGACCAAGTCTTCTGGCGTGTTGGCCTATAAGACAGTGTCCAGTGAGAACACCGACAACGCAGCGGATTTGTGTACGCTTTAGCTTGATCAGATCGGCACTACGGTTTGGATCCAGCTTAGGCCAGATCTGTCTCGAAATATGACACGTTGAGCCGTTTCCCCATCTGAGGTTGGTCGTGCTAATAGCGTTCAGCTTTAGTAGATACTTACATGTAGCGAGGGGCATACCCAGGGCTTGCCTTTCAGGCAAAATCCTTAGAGTAGTACCCTGTCTGGCGGGGTCGTCAGCCCTGCAGTTACCTGGAATGCCTCTATGGCCCGGCACCCAGTAAAGGTGAATGTTGAACTGCTCTGTCATTTCCATAAGAGATAGGCGACAGTTTAAGGCAGCCTTTGAAGTGAAGGAGAACGATTCCAGGGACTTGATTGCCGCTTGGCTGTCAGTGAAAATGCTAATATCCCTGACAGATAATACATTACATTTCAGCCAGGACAGGGCTTCCTTAATCGCCATGATTTCCGCCTGAAAAACGCTACAATGATCAGGGAGGCGGAAAGAGATGTTCAGATTGAGCTGTTCGGAGAAAACACCACAACCCACGCCACCCTCCGTCTTAGATCCATCTGTAAAGAAGTGAACCGAACTACCATCGACAGGGGAGGAGGTGTCCCATACATCCCGGTTAGGGATGCTCGTACGGAAGTTACGGTCAAATCTCAGTTTCGGCGGAGTGTAGTCCGTGTTTTCGTGTTTGAAGTTGAGAAGATCAAGAATCGAGGAGTGGCCCAAGCGATAGCTAGACCACTGAGAGGAGGCTTTCAGGCGGATGGCCGCACAGGCAGCCATATGTTTGCCGAAAATATCTAAAAGTAGCAGGTTGAACAAAATGTCCAGTGCCGCGGAGGGAGTAGTTCTCAGTGCACCACTGATGCAGATGCATGCAGATCTTTGCACCTTAGCTAGTTGAGTGAGGTGGACAGCCCTGTCGAGAGCAGGCCACCATACGATCACGCCATATAGTAGTATAGGCCTGATAACGGACACGTATAGCCAATGAGTTATTTGAGGTTTGATACCCCAGCTCCTACCTATAGCCTTTTTACAGGAATAGAGAGCTACATTAGCTTTCTTGACGCGCTCTAGTAGATTGGCCTTCCAGTTTAATTTCCTATCCAAAATAAGAAGTTTTCGGAGAAGGTGAGACTGGTGCCATTTATCATAGGAGGGTATATGAGGGGAACTTTATATTTCCTCGTGAAGAGAAAGAGTTCCGTTTTATGGGGGTTAAACCCCAGTCCACATTTGGAGGCCCATTTGGTGAGCCGAAGGAGAGCATATTGGAGGATATCCCTGAGAGTGTCCGGGTGTTTACCGGAGGCAGCAATAGCAATGTCATCAGCATAGGCGATCACTCTACAACCTGATGTATCCAGGTCCATCAGTAGTTCATTCACTACCAGGTTCCACAGAAGAGGTGATAAGACTCCACCTTCAGGTGTACCGCAGCGAGCAGTTCTTCTGGCCGATGCTCCGCCCAGCTGTGTGTTAATAATCCTGCATGTAAGCAATTGTTTGATCAACACTCCGAGCGAAGTATCCACTTTCAGATTTACAAGTGCATCGGTAATCGCCTTTGGTTTGACATTGTTAAAAGCTCCCTCAATGTCAAGGAAAAACACCATGGTGTATTCTTTGATGATCAATGATTTTTCGATGGTGCGCACAAGCGAATGTAAGGCAGTCTCAACCGATTTGCCTTTGCAGTACGCATGTTGGGACGGCGAGAGCAGAGCTGGGCTAATACTTTACCGAAGATGGATATCAATTAACGTTTCTAAGGTTTTGAGCAGAAAGGACGATAGACTGATAGGTCGGAGATCCTTTGGCTCCACGTGCGAGCTCTTTCCTGCCTTAGGTATGAATATGACTTCAACTTCGGTCCATAGTTTGGGAATATAGACCAGATTTAGACAGCCCGACAAGATGACTTTGAGCCATGGAAGCACAATGTCCTCGCATTGCTGAATTTCAGCTGGAATAACACCATCAGGTCCTGGGGACTTGAAGGGTTTGAAACTGCGCATGGCCCATCGGATCTTTTCTGTAGTTATCAAGACTAACGAGTTGCTGCAAGGTTGAGGGGGGGATTTCCTTCTTGCGATACAGCAACAGGGGAGCTACCAGGAAAGTGAGTATCCAGTAAGATGTCAATGGATTCCTCAACAGAGGAGGTCCAGTAACCATCCGGATGCAAAAGGAAGCTGGGTATAGCAGGGCTTTTAGAGAGGATTTTCTGCAACCTGGAAGCTTCCGAGGACTCTTCAATGCTGTCGCAGAAAAGTCTCAGGGAACGTCATTGCTCCTTCCTCAGTGAGATTTTGTATTTTCTGAGAGACAGTTTATAGGAGTCCCAGTCGGCCGTCTCACGGGAGCTTTTAGCAGTATTAAAAAGGAGCCTACTGTCTTTCCTAAGAGTACTGAGATTTGCATTCCACCAGTGAGGTTTCATTTTACCTCGAGGTTTGCGAAGTGGGCAGACCTCGGCCATGGCACCATTTAGTGCCGATGTTAGGGTGTTGACTAGATTGTCAAGGTCTTCAGTGCAAGAAGGTTGAGTAGGCAGGTGGGAGGGAATAAGCGTTAATAAACGTTTCCTATAAAGGGACCAGTTGGTTTTCCTATAATTTCTAAAAACCTTTTGATCAGACTAAATTGGAGGTAACGGTGGTCTGAAAAAGAGTGCTCATCAGAGACTCTCCAGTCCTTAACCGAGTTATATAAGTGATCGGAGACAAGAGTGATGTCCAGGACTTCTTGTCGGTTGCGAGTAATGATGGTCGGTTTAGACCCCCTGTTACAGATTAGGAGTTTAGTACTAAGGATAAAGTCATAAAGTTGCTCACCTCTTCCATTTATGTCGGAACTGCCCCAGATTGAGTGATGGGCATTCGCATCACAGCCAATGATGAGACCAGTGTTTCGGCTCTCTGCTTTAGCAATCAAG
The DNA here is from genome assembly GCA_945910035.1 of Brachypalpus laphriformis. NCBI lineage: Eukaryota > Metazoa > Arthropoda > Insecta > Diptera > Syrphidae > Brachypalpus > Brachypalpus laphriformis. The sequence continues at coordinate 17,380,857 of OX246753.1, read as the reverse complement.
CTCCCGAAGATGTCCGGGGGGAGTGGGCGCACAAGATCGCGACCTAAATAAGCCGATACCAGCCAGTAATTTCTTGATCGCAATTCCAGGTTGGTAGCGACTATGTCTTGATTGCTGAAATTAGAGAGTAAAAGAATGTTTAGATGGGTCTTCGCAAGGATACAGGATCTCGGTTTACCTTCCTTTCTTGCGTAGATTAATTTGTAGTTTGGAGTCTTGAGTCCACAAACCCGGTTTCCAACAACCCATGGTTCCTGGATCAAGACTAAGTCTTCCCCGTATTTGCTGAGCCGGAGAATAAGGGAGGCCGAAGCCATGATGGAGTGATGCAGGTTAATCTGTAGGATCCGCAGCATTGGGGCTACTTCTCGCTACAGATACCATTACCACTGTATTATTGGCTTCCTCTGAATCTGATGACAGAAGGTCATCCTCGAGAGAGAGGCCACTAGGGTCACTGTCTAGGAGTGATGGTGAGGGAGAGGGAGGACCAGAAAAGTCAAATTTCAAGAGAGCGTCAACCATTTCAGTGTCTGTCGACGAGGAGTCAACCCCCGAAAAAGATGGATCGGCACAAGGGAGCGGGGGAAGAGGCTCGGAAGGAGAGGTGTTCTTAGCTGGTGCAGAAGGGACTGCAACCTGCTTGGGAGGTACTTTCTCGAGCTCCTTCTCGTCACATTTATAGTCTTTCAAGGTGATGGAGCTGAATCCATAATTTACTACCCCTTTAGAAGATGCCAAGGGGGCCAGAGACTCTTCATTGATAACAATGATCACACTTCTGATGTCTCCTCTCGGTCCACTTTGGCAATCTTCCAATTATGGGTAGGAAGGGAGCTGTTATTTGCCTTCAGAATATCCAGGATCATTTTAGGATCAGAGGGTTCAGCCGGAATGGTATCACGTGTTCTTGGTCGGTTTGGAATCTGGTCCTTTTCCACGACCTCCAACTGTGCACCTGGCCAAACCTGTCCTAATCTGGAGACAGCAAGTCGATTTTTGGTCAGCGCAGGCAATAAGTTTGACATGCCCTTGATGCCAGCCACCATCCCTGCAGGAAACATCAGGGCCGGGATGGTCACGTAGGATTTGGAGACAATTGGTGGCGAGTTTAATCTCCACCTTCCTCCACTTATCCGCCGTAATGCTGCCATCCGGATCGCTATGGTCAACGACCGCGATCTCCAAGTGTGCCTTAAGCACTTGGTTGAAGGGCTTGGTAGTAGCGATGGAAGGTACTACCTTGGTCTTTTTAGCAAGGGTGGGAGACTCATCCTGAGACCTCTGGCGTTTGGACGATAAGTCCTTGCTGGATGAGTCGGGGGGGAGCTGGACACGTTTGAGTGCCCAGCTTAAAGAAGTCTTATGCTTCTGGGTTCTATCCTGCTCAGGAATTTCCTGGATGCGGCGAATTAGCTTATAAGCTAGCCGGCGATCTTGGTAGGAGATCTTGGGGAGAGCGACATTCGGCAAGCTCGAAGCCGAGCCGTCCGTCGCCCCCGAAAGAGATTTGAGAAGGGGATGTGGATCCTTCGAAGTGGAGGGCACAGCATGCTGTAAGCTCGAGGCCAAACAGTAAGCTGTCCCTGAAGGGGCAGAGATGTTAAGAGGTTTGCCCCCTCGCGTTTCATGGTCTGGCTTTATGACGGGACCAGGTTTTGACACCACTGTCCTATCCGCCAGTGTACCAGGCGCGTTCAGCAATCCTGGGGGCGACCACAACTGCTCGCAACGCTAGTGCTAGGCCTCAAGGCCAATGCGCTAGACGCGATTGTCACAGCAGAGCTTGCGGGTATGCTTCCCAGGAGGCTGGAAGACGGTTTTTTAAGAGGACCGTCCTCTTTTTTTACTTTTTTTTATATTTTTTGTATTTTTTTGGTTTTTATTTTTGTTCATTAAATTGGACCCACGAGTGGCGGAGAATGGGAGGTCGACCTGCACAGAGATCCGCATTGTGCAGGCAAGGCAGGCTAATCCGGAGGTCGCCAGGTATCCGGATACTCCGTTTGCGACTGGACTATTATTTAAAGTGGGCCCCCAGCCAGGCTGATCCTCGGCACGGGTCGTATTACACCTTGATCCGGCCCACCGAAGAGGAGAGAGGAAAGGAAAGGATATGAAGGGGAAGGATTAGGACGACTACAACTTGGCTTTGTGTCTCATCTGGGGAACTACCCGAGAATTCTTGACCATTACTAGGCCCCTACACCACGGCGAGGTGTGTAGTCATGTAGGACCCCTTACTATAGAAAACAAAAACAAAAACGAAACTAAAATAATAGGTCCATTCGCGTACACAATTTAAGGTGCTTTAAGGTGCTTTAAGGTGCTCTAAAGTGCTCGAAGTGTATTCACGTACTGAGCGCACATGACAAATAAAGAGAAAAATTGATAAGTAACGAGTATCGAGTATTTCCCCTCTGTATTTGAATGTGCTCGAAGAATTTCTGCCGGCATGAACGTAAAATCTGCCAAATGATTGTCAAATGAGTCAAAGAGTTTTTGATTCCATTTCAAAAAGTCAATAGACATAATAAATGGCCTCGTGCAGCACCCCCCAGCAACTAGCGCTTGTCGACAAAGGTGACTAAGAGGACAAATCAGATCTAGGCAATATAACACCCAAGTGAACCTAGCGACACACATACTACCTTAAAAACCCTCCCACAAGGGTGCATGCGAGTCCGTGGGTTGACACGACTGGAGATCACCGGTGTCATAGAAGAAAGATCAAACAAACAATAATAAAACAGGAGCATGTACGTGTCAAACAACAAACACCATCGCAATATGGTAATATTGGAAAACTGTATAATTATGGTAATACTTGCTAAAAGGAAAGACACTACCCCGCCAGGCACTACCACTGCTGTGCATGGCAGAAATGGACCGGGCAGAAATGTTCGGGTCAGAGCTATACGGATTCCGGGTGCTAGCAAAATAATAAAACAGTTTCATCGAAATTTGAGGGTCGCGAGTTGGAACGTTGGAAGCATGACCGGTCGAAGTTACGAGCTGGAAGAGATGATGAATAGAAGGCGGGTGGATATCTTGTGTGTATAACAGACGAAATGGAAAAACGCGCGTTTCTTGCAGGTTAGGACAAAAGATTAAAAGATGTTCTACTACGGAACGGAAAAGCCTAGGAACGGAATCGGTATCATCCTTGCGGCAGAGCTATTTGGTAACGTCTTGAGCATTTCGAAGTCCAGCGACCGTTTGATGTCTCTCAAACTAGTAATACAAGGAGAGGTGTGGAATATTGTCAGTGCATATGCTCCCCACATTGGGTGCGATCAGAGAGATAAAGATGTATTTTGGGTAGATTTCCACAATCCCTTTAAGAACATCGCAAAGAAAGAGTTTCTGTTTGTTGGAGGAGATTTGAATGGACATGTCGGGAAGTCAAACGAAAACTATGAAGACTGCCATGGAGGACTAGGATATGGCACCAGGAACCTTCCTAGTGAAGACATCCTAAGCATGTGCAAATCACACGGTCTTATCGTGTTAAATACCATGTTCATCAAACAAAGCCGACACCTTATCACTTACAGCAGTGGTGGAAATGATTGACTACCACTTGGTAGGCTGTTTCATGAAGCCTCGGGTAAAAGATTGCAAGTGATCCTGGGAGAGGCAATCGCTCGGCAACACCATCTCCTGCTAACAGGCATTTTTAAGAAAACACCGAAGAAAAGAAAACAAACAAGGGTCTCTGAGAAAATCAAGTGGTACAATCTGCACAGAGAAAAAGGCGAGGCTTTTGTTTTCGTGATCAAAAATGACCTCTCTCATAACATCAACGGAGCTGAGGATGAAGAGTGCAGAGCACAAAATATTTGGTGGTGGAGTGATGAAGCTAAGAAGGTGATAAATGAGAAGAAAGCAGCTTTCAAAGCTTGGTCAAAGTGCCCCTCTAATAATAATGACGAAAAAGCTCGCCTCGAAATGGAATACAGATGTTGCAAGAAAAATGCGAAGAAGAAGTGTGCCCAGCTTCAAGCAGAGAGTACGGAGGGCCTGTATCGGGAGCTGGAGAAAATATCTTCCCCGGTTGCTGATGCAAACCAAGCTATCCAGGAGCTGCGAAGACATAATATAAACAAGAGCGCAACCATCCTCAAAAAAGCCGCCCAAAGAAGGAGGAATGCTCAGGAGATTCGTTCGCCAAAGTTTATTAACAATGCTCATGGCCAGCTTCTTGTGGATGACGACAAAATTCTGCAGAGGTGGCGGCAGTATTGTGAAGAACTTTTAAATGAACAGTTTCCCCGGCTATACTTTCCAAGAGCCACCCCTAACTGTGAAGAAATCCCGACATTACAGTCGAAGAAGTTAGTGAGGCGGTCAAATACTCCAAAAAACGAAAAGCGGTTGGGCCAGACGAGATGCCCTCTGAGTTCTGGAAAAATATGGGAGACATCGGGTTTAGATGGCTCAGAAGTCTCATCTCTAAATTTGTGAGAGGTGATCCAATGCCGAATCAATGGAGGGAAAGGTACCTTCTCCCTGTATACAAAGGGAAGGGTGATACGCAAAACTGTGATAACTGCCGTTCGATCAAGCTGATGTCACACACCATAAAGATCGTTGAGCGGGTATTAGGTGGACGACTGCGAAAAATAATACGGCTATCTGATGATCAGTGCGGACTTGTTTCGGGTTTCATAATCGAAAAACATCGTGATTCCTTAAGGGATTTTCATTTTGTATTGGTGGACTTTGAAAAGGCATTCGACAGACAACTACGAGATCTGATATGGGTTGCGCGTAAGACATCGAGTTCCAGAAACCTATGTTCCATTTTAACCATGAATCGCTTCAGACGGAAACAACGAGCCAAAATAGTGACGCTGTACATTGAAAAAATCCATTCAGTTGTGTTAACTCAACGTGCATATTGTCGAAAATATCGTGGCCAACAAGCACCGTCTGACAACACTATTCGTCGTTTGGTGTCAGATTTTGTTGAGCACGGGACAGTGGGAGATCGTCGACATGCCGTTCATCAACGCCCAAGATATTCCAATGAACTGATTGAAGCGGTAAGAGAGAGTGTTGCCGAGAACCCACATGTGTCGTATCGTCACCGCGCTCAGCATTTTGGCGCCAGTGGAACCACCTTGTGGCGCATTTTGAAGGATGATTTGCATTTGTTTCCGTATAAAGTGCAATTGACTCAAAGAATATTGCCGACAGACCGTCCACGTGACTTGGAATACGGCCAAACAGTCGCTCGAATGGTTGACACTGAACCTGATTTTTGGAAGCAAATTTTGATGATCGACGAGGCCCATTTCACACTCTCTGGTGCCATTAACAAGCAAAATTGCCGCCTTTGGGGAACGGAGAATCCACACGAGATCCATGAAACACCATTGCGTGACCAAAAAATGACTGTTTGGGCCGGCGTTTGCGCCAAAACCATCATTGGGTAATTTTTCTTCAGAGAAGGCGAAACAGTCAATGGGAATCGATATCGGTGGATGTTGGCTCATTATGTTTGCCCACAAATATGTGAAGAAGCCTTGACGGTTACTGGTTTCAACAAGACGGCACGCCATGTGACACTGCAAATCAAACAATGCAGTTTCACTTATTTCGATTCATCGAGCTGAGTTAATTAATGTGTACTCTGAAGACTACTTAAAACAAAAATAAGATACTTATTAACTATTGGCTAGGCAAAAATCCTCATCCTAACCCTCCCCGTGGGTGTCAGCCGGTAATAACCTCCACAGCAGTCTTGTACCTTGTTAAGATGGGGTTAGCCAAGGCCAAGAAGCATTGTATCGGGTTCTTACTCCTCAATAGTATTATCCTTTACATATGCCGCTTGACCATCGGATCGAGGTACCTGATTTCAGTGGTGGTGTGAGCGCTTAACGCAGGAAACCGTGCCCAAGAATGCAAGGCTGGGGGTTAAACCAGCCGCGAACGAGCTCCTTCAGATGCACAGGCGAGGTCTGTCGTATCATAGCCTTATCCTGGTAAATCGGCTCTGTCAGGACGAATCTCTCTTCCGTACTACTCGTGGGACCACAAATGAATTCCCAAAAAAAAAATAATAATAAAAAACTAAAAATCACGGATAAAAATCAAAAAAAAATAATTAGCACCTCATCGGAAGATGAGCTGCTGGCTTCAAGCCAAGAAGCCACTGAACCAACAGGCAGTGTAGCAAGTACCAGCCAAAGTACTCTACCAGTGTCTCAACCTTCTACTTCCTCCTCTGTGGATGCCGCCAAGGATACTACCAAGAGTACTCCGAAGCAAATTCCACAAAAAAAATTCACTAACCTACAACACAAACACTTTTACGAGAAGGCCGTCTTCATTATAAACAAGATCGCCAAGAATGAAGAGGCAGGCACTGTCACTGAACGTGACCAGGTAGACAAGTTGAGGTACCAGGCTGTTGTTGAAGACTACAACAAGCGCCAGGCCGCCAAGACGAGTCTTAACACCCAACAAGAAGCCCTGAAGAGGAACCGATCTCAAGAAGAGATGGCTCACTCCAGCAAACGCAGCAAAGTCGAAAGCAGCGTTGCTAAAAGGCAGATCAAACAACCGGCAAAAACGACCACCTCCACCACACAGAAAAGCAGCACTGTTGTTGTTTCCTCACGTACCATCAGCGAAGTGGTCAGGGACGATCTCCAAGTTGCTCTGGTAGATGAGCTTTCTGCTAGTGGCAAGTCGGGGGCGATCGAAGCCAAACTCTCGCAGATGGTGCTTGACTACCTTGCGGAAAAAGAAGACGGTCCTGTACCCTGGTTCGACTCAGCTGAGGTCGTTAGAGGGTATAGGGTAATCAAATGCGAGGACAGGTTCTCGAAGGATTTCCTTGGTGAGTGTGTCGCTAAGATAAGCGACGCATGGAGCGGCTTGAAGATCAAGCTTATCCCAGCCAGAGACATCGCTCGAAGACCGAAGGCTCGCATCTAAATAAAATAAATAAATATTTGGCGCAACAGCTCTTTAAGTGCCCGGACCTAGCTTCTCGCAACCACTCATGTTGTGCGCGTTATATTTTTCACACGAATGGAAGGGACCTACAGTTAAGTGCCGTATCCGAACGGCGATTTGAGAAGCTTTTTCGAGACAACAATACTCTCGGATGTTTGTCAGACGCTCGCGAGAGGTGGGACCGTGAAAAAACTTGTTGGTGTTTTGTAGGATTCGAACTTGGAACCTCATGCGTAGTGATCCGACACACTAACCACTTACGCCACGGCTCGCATCTGGTTGCCGACTATGCCAATAGACAGCGAACAGCTGATTCGAGGTCTTAAGCGCCAAAATCCTGCGGTCCCAATGGATGATTGGGCAGTTATCAAGACGGAGCAGCCGCAGAAAAACAGCATGACTTTTCTGCTCCTCATAAACGAGGATAGTTTGGAGGTGCTCGAAAAGTTGGACTACCGTCTAAGGTTTGGCATAAGAAATGCCAAACTTAAAATTTACATCTCTTCAGGCCCGGACGAAGACACAGACGATGTCAACGACGCCAACACTCTGTTGGAGGGCATGAAGATTGTCCCAGATACCCCAAATGCCCCCGTTGAAGATGATTCAGATTAATCTGCGGCACTCGCAGTGTGCCACAGATAATTTGCGTGTCTTTATCAATGAAGAAAACATCGATATCGTCATCATCCAGGATCCCTGGGTAAGGGGATCTACCATTAGGGGACTTCAGGACAACCACTACAAACTCTACTATAACCACAATAACTGCAACGATAAGCCTAGAACTTGCATTTTAGCTAAGAAGCATATAAAAGCTTTTCTATGTCCTAACCTTAGCTCTGCCGATTTAACGGTGGTTAAACTGGAAACTGCAAACGGTGAGGCCTTTTTCGTTGCATCTGTCTACATGGACCAGGATCGGCAAGCCCCGCCGGAGGAAGTCCAATACCTAACATCAACTATTAACACCAGTAAGGCCAACCTCTTGATGGGCTGCGACGCCAATGCCAGACATACGCTTTGGGGTAGCGCGCAGACAAATGACAGAGGTGAGTCTGTTTTCGATTTCATCATTAGCAATAACCTATCAATTTGCAATACTGGCAATTCTCCAACTTTTGTTTTTCCGAGTACGGATAACTTCAATGGGTGGGAGGCGGTTATTGACATTACTCTAGTATCTAACAACGAAACCATCAGGGTCGATAACTGGAGAGTATCCGATTTACAATCTTTTTCTGATCATAACTGGATACTCTTCAACGTCTATCTCGAGATTGAGCCCCCCTAAACCATATAGAAACCCAAAACGCATAAACTGGACAAAGTTTAATCGTATAGTTAAGTCAAAACTGGGTAGCACATCAACGTATAAAATCGACTCGACCACGGAACTGGATTCAAAGGTTGAAATCTTTGGGAAAGCAATTAAAGTTGCCTTTAGAGTCTCGTGTCCAATCAGTTTTGGTAAAAAGAAAGTTCTAACATGGTGGAATGAAGATCTATCAAAGCTTAGGAAGATGACCAGAGCGATCTTCAATATCTGGAAGAACGGAAGCGTTACCTGCAACTATGATATAGGGATATACACGGACGGTTCGAAGATGGACTGCGGAGTCGGCGCAGGCATATTCTCTGACCAGCTGAATATATCAAGGTCCTTCCGTCCCCCAGACTCTGCTAGCGTTTTCCAAGCGGAGCTTCTGGCGATTCAAGAAGCCTGCCACCTGCTAAACAATCTTCTAACATCTAATCACAATATCGCTATTTTTTCGGATAGCCAGGCTGCCATCAAGGCCATTGATGCGGTCTGCATCTCTTCAAAACTGGTAGAGCAATGCCGGTTTGAATTGAATCAACAAAGCACTCCCTCGAGAATCACTCTCATCTGGGTCCCAGGGCACAGCAACCATGAGGGAAATGAGCGTGCTGATGAGCTGGCCAGGCAAGATTCGGCCCTTAACGGCTCTCTAGCAGAAAGAGTCGATATTCCGCTTGGTGCCGTTAAGGGCTATATTCACCTTCACTTCCTCCAGCTAGCCAATCGCGGGTGGAACAACCTCACAAGCTGTGTCATATCTAGGAAGGCGTGGCCCAGTTTCAACAAACCCAGGTCAAAAGAGTTACTAGGCAAACCAAGACCAGTTATTGCCAAAATCGTAGCTATTATCACAGGGCACTGGCCAGTTGGAGACCATGCGGCGAAGCTTGGTATCCCCCACAACACCTTTTGTAGGAGCTGCAAGGATATTAATGAGAAAGAATCTCTATGTCATTTCCTTTGCAGATGTCCGGCCCTGGCGAGGATCAGACAACAAACTCTTGGCAAACCCTTCTTCGAGGATCTGAGAGAGATAGCGGACAAGAGGATTGGAGAACTAATCCTCTTTCTGAACTCCACGGGCAGGGTTTAAACTTAACATCCCTTTTTTTAACTAACCACTACAACAGGTAGACACGAGTCCGTGGTAACAAAACGGCGCACTTTAAGCGCTAATTGGGTTCTTTTTGGACCGCCACTTTACGGGTAAGTAGGTGGTAGGCTACTTAAAGTTAATAATAAATTATTTTTAAATTTATCTATATCTATATCTAAATCTAACAAGTTACAGACAGTATTTGCTTCTCTTAAGACATCTACTTATAGGTTCATTTATACCATAGTTTACTCTATTAAAAGGAACATGGAACAAAAATTATTTATAAGTGCTCTCAGAGGAGTATAAAGCCCAATTAGGGACCAAGGATAGGGGCAATAAAAAGGAATGATCATTAACTATGTCACGGATAAACAAAATCGAAAAGTACTTTCGTCTGGTGTAGAGAGGTTGAATTCCTAATAATTTACATCGAGTGTCATACGAAGGCATATCTATATACCAGCGGAGTCTGCGAATGGCAACTCTGATAAATCGTTCTTGAATCCTCTCTATTCATAAGGCATGAAGCTTGTGAAAAGGATTCCAAATTATACTACAGTACTCTAAAGTGGACCTTACGAATGAAAAAAAGGGACACATGGTATGTGAATCAGAAAAGTCCTTTGAATTTCGTAAAATAAAACGAGCATTGAGTTACCTTTAGCAACTAAAAGTCCAGTTTTTTGTCAAAAGTGACACCAAGGTGTTTTTTAGAAGATATAATTGACAAGGACATATTACCAATTTTATATATAAAACAAAAAGGAGAGAGGTTGCGTCAGTAGGTAAGGCTTTGGCATTTCGAGACATTCAGATATAAAAACTTCTTACTACACCAAACGGCTAATCTCTGGATATCTTCTTGGAGAAGACTACAATCTTGTTCAGATTTAATTGGTCGAAATATTTTTAATTCGTCGGCATACATCAGACATTCAGAATTCAAGATAATATCAGGAATATCATTTATAAGGAGGAGAAATAGCAAACTTACTTACTTTACTTACTTATGTCCTGATCCCCTTGTGGGTCCTAGGGGCTCTACTACGCCTACGCGCCATCGTGTACGGTTTCTGGCAATGTATCTGAGTTCTCCCCAACTTTTCCCTTACTGCCGTGCCTCCTTCTCGACTGTTCTGCGCCATGTTCTCCTCGGAACGCCAGGTTTTCTGCCATCCTGAGTTAGAGGGTTACATTGCATAGCATGGTTCGCTATGGAACTGTTACGCTTTCGGAGCGTGTGACCAATCCACTGCCACTTCCGTCGTTGGATGGTTGTGCCTATTGGTTCCTGACCCGTTCTCTCGTATGATAATTTTAGTTTTTGCCGTATTCATTTTCAGCCCGACGACGCCTGCCTCCCTCTCCACATCTGCTGTCATTTGGTGGAGGTCCATAATTCTGTGGGAGAGTAAGCATACATCATCTGCGTAGTCAAGATGTTTCAATTGAGATGTAAGCGTTCATCGAATTCCTCCGTTTCCCGTCGACAAAGCTGCATGAAGCACATCGCTAATCACCAATAGGAATAATATTGATGAAAGGATACAGCCTTGTCTTACCCCACTTTGGATCTCAAATTCCTGAGACAACCTCCTCCTGTGCAGAACGTGACATTTGGAGGCTTCATATGTAGCTTTGGTAATAGCAATTAGTTTACCTCTCCTGCGTAAGGCACTCCAAATATACTCCCTGTTGACACTATCGAACTCCTTCTCAAAATCGATGAACAGTAGGTGAAGTGGCGATCGATATTCAACGCACTGTTCTATGATTATCCGCAGGGTGTTGATGTGGTTGGCACAGGAGGATCCACAACGGAAACCTGCTTGTTCGGCATCGAGTGTGTCTTCGAGATGTTGCTTGATTCGCTCCAGGATGATTTTAGCTTTTATCTTAGCTACAGCAGGCAGCACGCAGATACCCCTCCATTAAATTTCCTTTCTTAGAAAGCTTGACCATCATTCCATTTTTCCACTCGTTAGGAAAGCTCTTAACTTAAAAATATAAATATTTGGTGCAACAGCTCTTTAAGTGTCAGGGCCTAGCTTCTCAAACCACTCATATTGTGTGCGTTATATTTTTCACACGAATGGAAGGGACCTACAGTTTAGTGCCGTATCCGAAGGGCGTTCGCGAGAGGTGGGACCGTGAAAAGACTTTTTGGTGTTTTCTGGGATTCGAGCTTGGAACATCACGCGCAGTGATCCGGCACACTAACCACTTACGCCACGGAGCCTCTTAGCTTCCCAAGCTCTATCTATAAGTGGCCACCTGCCAGCTCTTTGGTGATTCTTTAGACGGTCTTGCTGTAACCAGCGCTTGTCATGTCGCACGCTACGCTGAACTTCTCTCATCTTCATGCGATATAGGGACTCTAGCTCGCTTCTCCCTGCTGCTGGGATAGCTGCAACGCGAGCTTTCAGCTGTTTTCGTTCGTCAATCCGTCTCCAGGTATCCCCGGAAAGCCCCGCCCTATGTCTTCCCTGCGACCAACCGACAATTCTTTCAGCACCAGATGTAAAAACATTTTTCACAGCACACCAATGGTCTTGGATGGTTGCGGGAAGCGAGCTGCTGATTGCTTCCACACCTTACGAAAAGTGCTGAGGAATCACAAAGTCTATCGATGTTGAATCTGGGCGTTCTTGTATTGTCGTGTGATCTTCGAACTGCAGCAGTGCGTAGTCGGAGTGTAGCTATCATAAGATGGTGATATCGTACTATCCCCCTCGCCTGTTTCGGACGTCCAGGAGACTACTTCTAAAGCGGCGGTTGATGGCCAAATGGTCAATTTGGTTGGAGGGTGCTTGCCTGTCGTCGGAAACCCAGCTGACTTTGTGGCAGGTCTTGTGCTCAAACATGGTGTCACCTAACATAAGGCAGTTGGCATTGCAGAAATCCACAAACCTTTCGCCGTTGTCATTGCGGTTGCCTAGTCCATGCTTCCCGATTACATGTTTGAGCCCTTCGTTGTCGTTGCCTACCTTGGCATCCAAATCCCCCATCACTATGACAATGTCTCCATTACGTGTTGTGTTGAAGACGGCACTTAAGAGATTGTAGAAGCTCTCCTTTTCGTTCTCAGACGAACTATTCGTTGGGGCGTAACACTGTATGATGGTGACGCGTCGTACTCTAGTCCGGAATCTGGCCGTCAAAATCCTATCACCCTGAGGCTGTCAGATAATGAGGCCCTTGCGTGCTGTTGTTGTTAGCATTAGTCCGACTCCATATTCCCGCGGACATCCGGATGATCTTCCAGAATAGAGTAGTACAGTAGCCCACTTCTAACCATCTTATTTCACTTACCCCCAAAATATCCAGTTTATATCACATGAATTCGTTTTCTAATTGGAGGAATCTGGCATTGTGAGGACCTTCGCGGAGCCGAGTCGAGGAGCGTCTTTACATTCCAGAAACCTATCTTTGTCCTGGTACAATAGAAAAAAGTCGTCAACATGTGATCATTCCTTATCCGACGATACTGTCGGTTTCTGTAGCGGTCGGTTTTCAGTAACGCAGGTTGCTGGCCCACGTTACCTAGTCTAGAATCAAGGCCCTAGACAATTTGCACTTACAATTTTAGCCTACACGTACAAGGGTTTATACGTATAGTTACCCGGGGACCACCACTAGGAGGTAAAGTAAACACTTCATTACGAACTTGATTGTTGCGCTACTGGCCCAAGCCAAGTTCTGAGCGGTCAGTAGTTTCCCGATCAATCGCAATGCAGGTCCCCAAATAAATAGAATAGCAAAGGGCCAAGATGACTACCCTGAGGAGCTCCCGAACTAACGAAAACTGGTGTCGAAAGCGTGTCGTTGATCCGAACGTACTGAGTATGTTATATAAATAGGAATTGATCCACTTTAAGAAGTTGGAGTGTATGTCCAATCTAAATAGTTTTCACAATAGAATGTCATGATTTACTCTGTCGAATGCCTCAGAAAAATCTGTGTATACGGCATCACATCAGAAACCATTCTCGAGGCCATACAAAACAGAATTGAAAAAAAAATTTCAAATTCGTGCTAGTAGATCTACCAGTAATAAAACCATGTTGTCAAGGAGAAATAACTTTATTAAAACTAGGTGTGAGTTTATCATATACAAGTTTTTAGAACAACTTTGGAATGGTAGAAATTTTGCAGATCGGGCGGTAGTTTGAAACCCTTGGACCAGATTTATGGATAGGCAATATAAATGAACTTTTCCACATAGTGAGAAAGTTGCCATTCTCAAGAGAACGGTTGAAAATCAAGTTTCTGCAACGAAAATTCCCTCGACGTTTGCTGTCAAAAAATGGCGATATTGACTGGCCACCCAGATCTCCAGATATGACCCCTCCGGACTTCTTTTTGTGGGATTATTTGAAAAGCAAAGTGTACGCCCGCAAGCCTCAAGATGAGTTCAAGGCAAACATTCGTGAATCATGGCGAAATCATGGCTACAAATATTTGGCGCAACAGCTCTTTAAAGTGCCAGGGCCTAGTTTCTCGCAACCACTCATGTTGTGTGCGTTATATTTTTCACACGAATGGAAGGGACCTACAGTTTAATGCCGAATCCGAACGGCGATTTGAGAAGCTTTTTCGTGACAACAATACTCTCGGATGTTTGTCAGACGCTCGCGAGAGGTGGGACCGTGAAAAAACTTTTTGGTGTTTTCTGGGATTCGAACTTGGAACCTCATGCGTAGTGATCCGTCACACTAACCACTTACGCCACGGCGCCCGAAATCATGGCTATACCGCCCGAAATGCTCGAAAAAGTGATGGAAAACGCACCAAAAAGGGCACATTTTGCTTTGGTCAGTAGAGGCGGCCACTTGATTGATGTTGCATTCAAAAACTAGTCCAAATATATTGTAAAGGAACAGTATAGAAATCGGTTGTTTTTTTTTTTTAAGTTATTCAATATTCACATACCGACATAAAAGATGGCGCACCCTGTATGTACGAGTACCTTGATTTTTAATCACTTCATTAACAACTTTTAAAATTAACCCATCACATGGAGAAAGTGATACTTTTAAAACATTCTAATATCATTATCGTGATTGCATTTTAATTTTATAAATGCTTAGTGACAATAAATGCAAAATTTACGATGAATAATTAGCCAACACACAGGTTTGTCGTGCCATTAAGGGAAACTATGCATCATCGTGCCATTTTGGGAGAATTGTTGTAGGCTATTAAAACTACACTCAGCGCATAATAGATTTCGATTTTTTGTTTAGATTTAAAAGATTTTATTTATTCATCTAATATTTTCTAATATAGTACAAAATCAAAATTTAGCATGCTGTCGATAGGTTAGAACAATTTTGCAATACCGGTATAGTGTGCTTACATCAGCTTCATTAAGGAGGGAAACCACTTGCATCTCCGTCAAGGCGTCATATCCAAATACATGCTTTCTTGTATCTCGTAGGATCGGGCATCTTCCCATACCATTTTATGGGATACACATCTTCTCTCCCCACTAAGTCTCCCCACGCAGTCTAGTATCATCGTTATTTCTTCTATCTTGTAATTATCATGTAAATAATTGCTATTCTGCAAGTTATGGTTTGGCTTAATGTAGCTTGCCCTATGTACTGATCCAGCTGCCTCTTCAGCATATCTCGTTCTAGCCTGCTCGTCTAACTTTATAATAAGCTCGTACAATTTAGTGTCCCAGTTTCTCATGTTGTCCTCTCTCAGCTCGATCCCACAACCATCAGCCAGATACAGCCAGTCCCTGTACCAACCAGTTTTTGTTTGCACAGCATTCAGAACTGCTTTACTTGGGAGACGGTGAGCTGGCATGATTAGAGCTTTTAATACGTAATCTACCTGTTCCTTGAATGGCTTTATTAACAAAGGCGATAAGCCTGTTTCGAGCACAAACATGTAGTTAGGTGTACGTATATTAGGCGGATGGCGGAATAATCTTTTCACATAAAATCTTAGCAGCTTCTCCACCCTTTCGTATTGCCTTCCGCCCCGTACTTGCACTGCCATGAACGACTCGGTCACAGCTACAAAGCCCAAAATTTGCAGCTATGATTAATATATTTGCTGTTGAAACAATTTTCCTAAGCTACATTGAAAGCCGTTTTAGAATTTACGAATTTTTCCTTGAGATGCCGTTCCATGTTCATATTTTTAGTTATGTATACCCCGACATACTTGTTCTCCCTAACAATTTCGATTGATTTCTCATCAAAGCGACATTTTTCGTTGGAACAATTTCGGCCTCCACCTTCCTTGAAAATCATAATGTTGGACTTGTTATTGTTATTGTTATACGATTGATAATGAGTTGTAAGGAATCCGGGGAGTATTCCAACAGAAAAACATCGTCCGCAAAGAAAAATTCTTTGACGAGTACACCCGCATATTCCGCACTTCCTGACAAACAGTCAATTTAATCATCAATGAACAGAGCAAATAAATTTGGGCTCAGCGAACAACCTTGTCGTACTCCTGAGTGCGTTTGGAACCATGCCGATAGAACATCTGCATTCCAAACCGCCACTTTAGTATCAGCATACGTATATTGTGTAATATAGCCTATAGAAAATCTAAACAAATTGTTAGTTTTGCCTATCAAAAAAATGACATTTAAAGGACCCAAACTCTAAATAAAAGGTTTTTCAATAAGAGCGCTTAATCTTAGCAGTATATAAGGTATGGTATAAGTATATTTCTCAAAAATAGCGTCCTACACGTACATCTTGCTTACTTTCTTACTTACTCGTAGGTGGCGCTACAGTAGAGCGTGAACCTGGACCTCAACCAACAAGCCTTTCCATTTAGCTCTGTCTTACTTACTTACTACTTATGTCCTGTATCCCCTTGTGGGTCCTAGGGCCTCTACTACGCCTACGCGCCATCGTGTACGGTTTATGGCAATGTGTCTGAGTTCTCCCCAACTTTTCCCTAACTGCCGTGCCTCCTTCTCGACTGTTCTGCGCCATGTTCTCTGCCATCCTGGGTTAGAGGGTTACATTGCATAGCATGGTTCGCTATGGAACTCTTACCCTTTCGGAGCGTGTGACCAATCCACTGCCACTTCCGTCGTTGAATGGTTGTGCCTATTGGTTCCTGACTCGGTCTCTCGTATGATAATTTTAGTTTTTGCCGTATTAATTTTCAGCCCGACGACGCCTGCCTCCCTCTCCACATCTGCTGTCATTTGGTGGAGGTCCATAATTCTGTCGGAGAGTAAGCATACATCGTCAAACCTCAAAATCGATGAACAGCAGGTGCAGTGGCGGTTGTGGGATCATCGAACTGGCAGCAGTGCGTAGTTGGAGAGTAGCTATCATAAGATGGTGATCACGTACTATCCCCACATCTGTCCCTCGCCTGTTTCGGATGTCCAGGAGACTACTTCTAAAGCGGCGGCTGATAGCAAAATGGTCAATTTGGTTGGAGGTTGCTTGCCTGTCGTTGGAAACCCAGCTGACTTTGTGGCAGGCCTTGTGCTCAAACATGGAGCCACCTATCACAAGGCGGTTGGCATTGTAGAAATCCACAAACCTTTCGCCGTTGTCATTGCGGTTGCCTAGTCCATGCTTCCCGATTACATGTTTGAGCCCTTCGTTGTCGTTGCCTACCTTGGCATTCAAATCCCCCATCACTATGTCAATGTCTCCATTTGGTGTTGTGTTGAAGACGGCGCTTAAGAGATCGTAGAGGCTCTCCCTTCGTCCTCAGACGAACTATTCGTTGGGTCGTAACACTGTATGATGGTGACGCGTCGTACTCTAGTCCGGAATCTGGCCATCAAAATCCTATCACCCTGAGGCTGTCAGGAAATTAGGCCCTTGCGTGCTGTTGTTGTTAGCATTAGTCCGACTCTATATTCCCGCGGACTTCCGGATAGTCTTCCAGAATAGAGTAGTACAGTGTTACGCGTTGGAAACTGGTACTCGCCCGCTTCTAACCATCTTACTTCAATTACCCCCAAAATGTCCAGTTTATATCGCAGGAATTCGTTTTCCAATTGGATGAATCTGGCATTGTAAGGACCTTCTCTTCCCGAGTCGAGGAGCGTCTTTACATTCCAGAAACCTATCTTTGTCCGGGTACAATAGCCAAAAGTCGTCAACATGTGATCATTCCTTATCTGAGGCATAGTGTCGGTTTCTTTAGCGGGCAATATTCGGTAACGCAGGTTGCTGGCCCACGTTACCTAGCCTAGAATCAAGGCCCTAGACAACCCGCACTTACAATTTTAGCCTATGCGTATAAGGGTTTATACGTTCTCCGTTTTGTTTTTGGTCGACGGCTGAGGTAAGCTTGCCGTACATGTATGTACATGTAATAAAGTTTATTAGCTAGTTGATCGATTCGCTGGGTGTTGCTTCTGATGGCTCCTGGGGGGACCTGAACGTCTCGTCCGCTTTCCGGGTGGGCATGAGCGTCTCGTCTGCTTTCTGGGCGGACGTGAGCATCTGGTCCACTTTCTGGGCGGACCTGAATGTCTCGTCCGCGTTTTGGGCGGGCGTGAGTGTCTGGCCCGCTTTCTGGGTGTGCCTGAATATCTCGTCCGCTTTCTGGTCGGGCGTGAGTGTCTGGTCCGCTTTCTAGGGAGGCTAAATGTCTCGTCCGCTCTCTGGGCGGGCGTGAGTGGCTGGTCCTGTCTGGTCCGCTTTCTGGGCGGCCTAAATATCTCGTTCGCTTTCTTGGTGGGCATGGGTGTCCAGTTTGCTTTAAGGGCGGGCCTGAATGGCAAGGCTAGCTTGACCGTTTGTTCCTACTGCAGACGGTACCGACGGTCACGGTGCACCTCTTTCCCGGAGAGTCGTGCTTACTTTAAAAAAATTCAAAAGTGGACCACAAATGTTTTCCCAGACGGGGAGAAACCTAATAGGGACGTCAGGGCATCTATGGTCAGAAGTGGACCTGAAATTTGTCGCCCAATCACCGAGGTGAAAGCTGGAACCGAAGCTCCTAAGGGACGATGCTCGCAGTGCACTGGCTTGGTACTTGACCACGGCTGAACAGACTCTGCTGACCACGTCTCTCAATCTCCCTCTTATACAAATTCCTGTAACAAGTACGTGCGAACTATAACACTGAATGTAATTTACTGACACAAACAACTTTGTTAGAGAGAAATGGTCATGCTCTGGCGGCGTGATCATCGCCAGATGTTGCTGTTCTATTGGAGGTACAGTAGTGGTCGGAGGTATTCATCGACGAGGTTAACACCTCGTCGGTCGGAGGTATGCATCGACGAAGTAAACAATTCGTCGGTCGAGGTAGGTATCGATGAAGTGACCAACTCGTCGGTCGGTAGTGCTTCTTACGCGGGGCAAGGGACGGGTTTTCTTCCTACTCTGTGGGACTTCAGTCTCGCCAGATGTTGTTGTTCTTTTAAAGTCACAGTAGTGGTAGGGAAATATGTAACGATTCGTTACAATAGAGGCTCTTTAGATTATCGAGATAGGGCTTTACTGTTGAATTGCCTTATAAGCCCAACAAAAAACACCGATTCTTAGCATTAGCAGAGCCAAGGTTAACAAAGTCCCTTGCTACCCCAAAGCCGTAGTTGCTCTCTGTGATGTTCTGTACTTGGTTTTGAATTCGTTTACTGCCAAACCCATTTTGGCCGCTTCAGTGCTTGCAAATGCATCGGTGACAGCCGGCTGAGTTCTACCAATTATGTCAATATCTCAGGCGCATACATTCAGTTGTACATACTTTGAAAGATTGTGCCTCTGGTGTTGGCTTGCAAGTTTCGCACAATCCGTTCAAGTACAATATTAATGAAATCACATGACAGCGCATCACCTTGTCTGATACCTTTTTCGTCATCAAAGGTGTGAGGTGTGGTCATTACCGACTTTAATGCAGCTGCGAGCGCTCTCCATTGCCATCCTGCAGACAAGTTTGGCAGGGATGTCGAAAGTAGATAAACTTCTATAAATGCTGTCATAAGTGGCCTTGAAATCGATAAAGAGATGATGAGTATCGATTTGGACTTCTTGGGTTTTCTTCTGGATCTGCTGAAGTGTAAAGATTTGATCGATGGTGGACTTTCCTGGCCTGAAACCGCACTGATAGGGGCCAATCAGGCTGTTGATGAAAGGTTTGAGGTGTTCACACAATATTGCAGAAAAGTTCTTGTATGCAATGTTGAGAAGACTGATGCCTCTATAATTGGGACAGTCGTTCTTGCGGAACGACCAAACGATTCCATTCATCAGACATACACTTGTCTGACCAAATTTAGATATAAGTTGGTGTATGCTCTTTACCAATTCATCACCAGCTGCCTTTAAAAGTTCGGCCGGTAAACCATTAGGCCCAGCAGCCTTGTTGAGCTTCAGCTTGGATATTACTTTCCTCACGTCGCTTTAATCAGGTGCACGGGAATTTTGACTACCGTCATCTAAGTTGAATGGTTCATTCTGCCTGATAGCAGAGCATCATTCTGGCATCGGTTGTCGCTTGAGAGCACCGATATTGTTTAGATATTCATTTTGATCCGAACTCACTCAAAAAAGGCTTTGAAACAGTCGGTACGTCTGTGTCTGTGTGCCATAATCCAAACATGAAATTAAAACAACATCATTAGAGTCGTTTTCGATAAAATCAATTTTTTTCGGAAGCGAACGTTAATTTTGGAGAATATTTGATTTCCGTTTCGAATTGTCACCACGCAGATATGAAGTTTGAAGTAAGTCCGTCTAGCCGTTTAGGCAGTAGTCATCTGTACTTGCAGACGGACGGATAGCATTGGCGTACACCCTCTTTTTAGTTTCTCCGTAACCGTAATATCAATTTAGATTGATCGCCTACCATTGAATTATTTTTAGCTAAAAAGTGAATTTCCCGGCATATACATACATATATGCGTAGGCTCGTATTTACCCGTATCTATTGCGGGGACTGCCAAGCTTTCAAATTATAGACCATGTGCTACACGGTTCGTCTTGTGGTAACACTAGTTATCACTAGCTGTTGAACAAAAAATCAGTACAATGCGTCACCGGCTTGAAGTACAAAAAGAACTATATTCATTCAACATTTAAAAAAAAAAAAAACAGTCTTAATCTAAAGTTATAACAATCCCCGAAGAAAATAAAATAAAAATTCATTTCCCATTCACTCTCGCCAACACTATCACTTATTTGTCCTTCCTCAACTTCTGACTGGAGATCTCAATAGCGTCCAACCACAATCTCAACTCCTCTGGTATTGGAGGAGCAGTCTTTCCCTCGGGGAATTTCTTCATCACATCAACCACATTACAGTTGGTTATACTCTGTTTAGACAGTGCAACAGCCCTCACGAAACCATCAGCCAAAGTAATGAACTGTTGCTCCAAATAGATGGCCTTATCGTCCCACCAAATCAGTCTGGTATCGATCTTATACGGATGGAAAATTGGAATTGTGCGTCTGTACCTCACACTGGAAGCACCTTGAACCGCTCCGCCACCTAGTTTCTTAACTTCTTCATACAGACCGGTTAGCCCGTAGTAGTGGAAACGTGCAAAGTCCAATTCACGCAGATACCGTGCATTGTTCATGTGACGAATGAAGATGTCCACATCTTGTGAGGTGCA
The DNA here is from genome assembly GCA_945910035.1 of Brachypalpus laphriformis. Classification (NCBI taxonomy): domain Eukaryota; kingdom Metazoa; phylum Arthropoda; class Insecta; order Diptera; family Syrphidae; genus Brachypalpus; species Brachypalpus laphriformis. The sequence goes on along the minus strand of OX246753.1, from coordinate 17,359,887 downwards.
AATGCCTAAAATTGAAAAGATTCGATTGTATGAGATACTCGTGCGAGATATCAAATTGGTTATAGTGTAGGAGTTTACCATAAATTGTTGTTTTCTCGGTGATCTTTCGTTTTCTTTGGAATAATCGCCCGGCGACGACAGTGAAGACGACTCTAATGAAGTAGTTCACATCCCAAATGATGTACAATATCAACAAAATTGCAATTAACGACATTTTCTATATAAAACAGAAAAGAAATCTTACAACTCATATCTAGAAAGCGAAAGTTAAAACGAAGTTCAGTGCAAATTCATCGTGAGTTTGTTATTTATTCACGGGCAACGATGGCCTTTTGTGTAGCCAAATTATTTATTTATTCACGGGATCAAATAATTAAAAATTTAAATGAACAAAAAACCATCGACTAATGTGTATAATTTTCTTTCACGGTAACAGGGAAACTTGTTATTAGTACACACTTAGAGGAAGCAAACTCACCAAACGTTACGAAACAAACCTTTTTTGATGAGACTGCAATTTAGGGTATGACTATTCGAAACGAATATCGAGTACCAAATGTCAATTCAACATCAACACACTTTAACACCCAACTGCAATCAGATACTAATTTCACGATTAAAAAATTGATTCGGTGAAACTCGCTGTTTAGAGCTTTTTCATGGATGACTTTTTAGATAGCGAACAGGTGGGGGAAAGCTTTTAATTCTTTTGAAAATGCTGGGCATACACTTTTCGGTTCTAGTTCATTGTAAGTCGGGGATAGGTTTTGTTAATGCGTACTTGTTGGGCTCGTTCTCAATAGTAGGATACATTCGCAATTTAGTTGGAATACACGAGGGGTCGCTACCGCAGTCGCCGTCGACGTCCTGTTAAAAGTTGAAATGCACACAAATGAATAGAAGTGAATACAATAGGTCTATTCGCGTACACAATCTAAAGGGCGTTAAAGGCTCAGGCCCATAGAATCTGTTGATCCGTCGCTCCGTCGTTTTTAACTGACAGCTATATAAAATACACACATTCTTATAGAAGGTGGCTCATGACCAATCGATACGTCAACTTTAACAGATAAAATTAAGTTTACTTTCTACTTTTTCCGTGAGTTGATTCGTTGACAGTTTCACATATAGTAGTTCATGCATTGACAAACTGAGAGCAAGCACGTTCATTGGTAGAAGCATGGATTCACAAATTGAGAGTAAGCATATTCCTTGGTGGAAGCATTGACAGAATGGCGTTGAAAACCGGTAGACATTCAATTTGAAATTATTTTGTGAATGGAAAAAAAAAAAATCAAGTTCTGTGCGATAAGAAAATTGGAAAATATGAAAATATTAAACAAGGAAACGAAAAAGATATTTGAAGAGCAGCTCAACGAAGCCTTTAAAGTGCATACTTGCCTATATGACAAATCCATTAAGTCATAGAGGAACAAGTTGAAGAAGGAAAAGGCTGGATGTGGCGGCTGCTTCTGGCGGGGATGGTAATGTATGCGAAAACAATTTTAAAATACGTAGTTAATGTATCTTTTGTATTCTAGTGGAGCATTGTCGGAGTCGATGGAAGTCCCTCAGGGATCGCTTCCTCAAAGAGCTTAATAAGAAGCCAAAATCTGGAAGCGCTGCGCTGGAGGAAAAAGAATGTCCCGGCGTTTAAAAGTGCACGTCGCACCACGAAGATAACATTTTTGTTTTTGGTTTGTTTTTAATTTCATATTTGTTGCGTATGTTGTTTATTTACGAGTATGTGTTACATGACATTCTCAAATTCCCATTGGAACTTGACAGAAGAGGTCGACAGTCTTACGGAGACGAGTGCTTCCATATTCTTCGAGGAAGACGAAGACACAAATGACTTGGCTGACAGACAGGGTGCCCCGAACCGCCTAAAGGAGTTACTGGAAAGAGTGAATGATGACTTGGCTGCAACGGAAGATTTGTTTCAGTCGACACCCGATATCAGCCAGGCGTTGGCTGACACACCCTCAACATCCGCGAGTGCGTGAAAGTGCAAACTCACCGACCGCTTTAATACGTTGCTGGGAGCGGCCACAAATGTTTTATCCAACCAGCAGTCAAGAGGCCGGAACTCCCCGTGCAGGGACGAGTTAAGAATATCACTGCAGCGCAGATTACAAGATGTTCTACTACGGAACGGAAAAGCCTAGTAACGGAATCAGTATCATCCTTGCGGCAGTGCTATTTGGTAACGTCTCGAGCATTTCGAAGTCCAGCGACCGTTTGATGTCTCTCAAACTACTACTACAATGAGAGGTGTGGAATATTGTCAGTGCATATGCTCCCCACATTGGGTGCGATCAGAGAGATAAAGATGTATTTTGGGTAGATTTCTACAATCCCCTTAAGAACATCCCAAAGGAAGAGTTTCTGTTTGTTGGAGGAGATTTGAATGGACATGTCGGGAAGTCACACGAAGACTATGAAGGCTGCCATGGAGGACTAGGATATGGCACCAAGAACCTTCCAGGTGAAGACATCCTAAGCATGTGCAAATCACACGGTCTTATCGTGTTAAATACCATGTTCATCAAACAAAGCCGACACCTGATCACTTACAGCAGTGGTGGAGATGAAACTCAGATTGACTACCATTTGGTAGCGAGTTTCATGAAGCCTCGGGTAAAAGATTGCAAAGTGATCCTGGGAGAGGCGATCGCTCGGCAACACCGTCTCCTGATAACAGAAATTTTTATGAAAACACCGAAGAAAAGCAAAGAAACAAGTGATACAATCTGCACAGAGAAAAATGAGAGGCTTTTGTTTTCGTGATGAAAAATTACCTCTCTCATAACATCAACGGAGCTGAGGATGAAGAGTGCCGAGCACAAAATATGTGGGATTCCCTACAGCGAACTTGCTTTAAGAAGGCCAAATCACTGCTAGGAGCTTCAAAGGGCCACCACCAACACGCCGAATAAACATGGTGGTGGAGTGATGAAGCTAAGAATGTGATAAATGAGAAGAAAGCGGCTTTCAAAGCTTGGTCAAAGTGCCCCTCTAATAATAGTGACGAAAAAGTTCGCCTCGAAATGGAATACAGATGTTGCAAGAAAAAAACAAAAAAAAAGAAGTGCACCCAGCTTCAAGCAGAGAGTACGGAGGGCCTGTATCGGGAGCCGGAGAAAATATCTTCCCCAGTTGCTGATGCAAACCAGGCTATCCAGGAGCTGCGAAGACACAATATGAACGAGAGCGCAACCATCTTCAAAATAGCCGCCCACAGAAGGAGGAATGCTCAGGAGATTTATTCGCCAAATTTCATTACCATTGCTCATGGCCAGCTTCTTGTGGATAGCGACAAAATTCTGCAGAAAAGGCGGCAGTATTGTAAAGAACTTTTAAATGAACATTTTTCCCGACATACTTTCCAAGAGCCACCCCTAACTGTAAAGAAATACCCCCCACATTACAGTCGGGCCAGACGAGATGCCCTCTGAGTTCTGGAAAAAGATGAGAGACATCGGGTTCAGATGGCTCAGAATTCTCATCTCCAAATTTGTGAGAGGTGACCCAATGCCGAATCAATGGAGGGAAAGTTACCTTCTCCCTGTATACAAAGGGAAGGGTGATAACTACCGTTCGATCAAGCTGATGTCACACACCATGAAGATCGTTGAGCGGGTATTAGGTGGCCGACTGCGAAAAATAATACGGCTATCTGATGATCAGTGCGGGTTTGTCTCGGGTAAATCAACCACAGATGCAATCCAAAATATAAGGATCATAATGGAAAAACATCGTGATTCCTTAAGGGATTTGCATATTGTATTGGTTGACTTTGAAAAGGCATTCCACAGACAACCACGAGATCTGATATGGGTGGCGCTCAGACATCGAGGGGTTCCAGAAACCTATGTACAGATGATCATGGACATGTAGGAAGGAGCAAAGACAAGAGTAAGATGCCCCGCTGGAGTAACCGAAGAGTTCCCAATCAAAGTCGGGGTGCACCAGGGAAGCGTCTTACGTCCTTTGCTTTTTATTACAGTCCTTGATTATCTGCTTGAAGGTAATGTGATGGACCCGAAGGTACATCAGTTATTCTTTGCTGACGATGGAGCCATCATAAGTGAGGATCCATCAACCATACATCCCTGCAACGAGCACTTGATGTATGGGTGGACGCTTTGTTGCAGTTGGGCCAGGGAAATGGGTATCGCATTAGTTCAAAAAAGACAGAGTACTTGTGCTGCCCATTCTCTGATCCACTCAGGCGTATTTCAGACATTTATTTGAATGGAGCAGTGCTTCTCAAGTGCGAAAAGTTAAAATATTTGGGATCTATGATCAATAGCAAAGCAACTTCTGATGACGACATCAATCATCGCGTAAGCGTAGAGTGGATGAAGTGGCGAGAAAATTCCGCTATCTTCTGTGACAGAAAAATTACACTTAAGTTGAAGGGAAGGCTCTACACCGCAGTTGTGCGTCCAGCGCTCACATACGGTTCACAATGTTGGACGATGTACAAAACGTATGAGAGTAAATTAACGGCAGCTGAGATGAAGATCCTTCGCATGACAGCAGGAGTGACAAAGCTTGATCGAATAAGAAGTTCGAAGATCCGTGGAAGCTTTCACATCAAGGAAACCATCGTACAAAAAATAGAGCGCGACCGGCCCAACTGGTATTGCCACGTTCAACGAAGAGATCATTTGAACCCTGTTAAAAAGGCAATATCAATGCATGTTCCCAAGACATCGCGATGTAGGAAAGGCAGGCCTATAAACACCTGGATCAGACAAATGCGACGACGTCGGCATTTCATTGGATTCAGTAACCGAGTGATCCAAAATCGGCGGGCCTGAGGTCAAATAGGCGAACCCCACAGGCGGATCAGTAGAAATGCGGTGAAGTGGGAGGGTTGTGATCCCTTGTTTCCGGATCATAGCCTCGTTGATAAAAGGAAGAAGAATTGTAGTTCAATGTCCTTTCTTTAATTTTTTCTTATTATAGCATCCCTTTTTTTTTTGGTAAATTCACTTTTTGATTTTTTTGTTTTTTTGTAATAAGTGCGGTTTCCCGTCGCGAATATCTGCCCCAGAGTTTTTTTGTTTTATATACTCCTGAACAGAGCTCTATTTAGGTAGGTAAACGTATAATACCTATACTAAAAGATAGCGAGATATGGAACCGATACCAATGGATACGGTGAAACCCAATTTAGTTTCCAGGTTTTTTTTTCTATATGGTTTGTTAGATAGCAAACCGAATAAATTTTGTTAAAACCCCTTTTTTGCCCGAATTAATTGGGGCGTGGCTAATACTTTTTTAAGGATATAGAGTTGTTAGTCTAGACGTAGATATGAAGTGATATCAATTTCAAAGTCATATGTATCGTGGTTTAGAAGTTATGAGATGTTGACTAAAAAGTTAAAAAAAAATACCTTTTTAAATAAATTTTTTTTCTTTTGTTTTTCCTAATTTTCTTACATGTGTTTAATTATTTTACACACTTGGTTTTATACACTTAAATTTCTTTATATATTTTTTTTAAATAATTTGTAAACTCATAGTTTGCATAAAAAATTTTTTACATGTGCACTCAACGAAGATCAGCTACAAAGTGATCACTACCAATACTCTTAATAAAATATTCGAAAACAAAATTGTACAACAAACTTGCGCAACATATCAAGCTATTCTAAAAAAAAAGTCGTTAGAGAATAAATTAAAATTACGCGACTTAGGCCGGTTTTCACCGACCAATCTTAAACTAAGAGCTTCATAAACCTATTCACCAACGAATATTAGTGCAGATTTATTAGCGCTCATAAGACTCATGAGTGGTCCCAACCACTCTTAAGTTAAGAGAGCTCATAACTTAGGGATTTCGAAAATTTTCGAAATCAGCTATGAACTGTTACTCAGACCAAACAAAGGACAAGCTGGATTGGCGTAATGCAAAAGAAGAAAGGCCGACGAATTTAATGCCTCCAGCATTTCCGTCAAAAGAACTTCCAACCAAATAAAAAACAAAAATGTGCCTTGACTAATTGTGACTAAAATCAGGAAAATACAATGTTTCCTTTTTCTTTGGCATTTCTTCCAGTTCGAAAGAGTGTTCGGAAACTCATTTTAAAACGCGTTTGGAAATCCGAAAACTATTTTTTCGCATATACGAATTAGCATGGACACCAAGCTATTAGTGCTTGGTAAATACGCAGCAAAAATTTAAAACTAAGAGCTTTATGAAATTAAAACGAATTTAAGAGCGCTTGATAATTACCGGCCTTAGAAGCTAAAACATACAATGTTGCATAGGCAAACACCGGGCATGAAAGGGTTAATAAAAATTATCAGAACTGTAGTGTTTTCATTTCCATTACGCCAATGAGCGTCGTGGAATTTTAGCTTTTGAATTTCAGGGGGTGCAGGAGGTGATGATGAGGTAACTCTTGGAGATAGTGTGACCAGCTGCAGCATCCAGGCATTGGAGAAGCTCAAGTATGGCCAACGAACTTCCAGATTAGGTGGGATATGGCAACGCTGCATTGACAGCAGCAGCGCCCTCTTGGTGTGGTAAAGTCCGCCCGCTTCCGGTGAAAAAAATTGTAAGTAGTATTTCGGCATGATTTATGTTTTTCGTAGTAGGTTTGGTCATGCTGCGGGGGCAAGAACCACCCTATATCCGGCGAGTTAAGCTGCGCATCGCAAGTATGCCACGTCCCTCCTAGCCGGCACTCTTTCCCTTTTCCGTCCCATCCAATCCTTAAAACCCATCCACATCCTAGTTTCCTGTCATTTTTCAAATCCAAACTCCCATAACCTTCCCTCAGTCCTATTACACACTACATCCTCAAAGGTTAGTAGAACAGTCCAAAAAGGAACTCGCCTCGCTGGGTTATCAGTTCAGGATCAGTCTCCTTTGGGTGCCGGGTCACAGTAACATTGAGGGAAATGAGCGAGCTGATGAACTAGCGAGGCGTGTATCTGCCCGTGATGTTTCTCTAGCGAAGGCGGTGAACGTTCCGTTGTGGGCCCTTAAGGGTAGACTCTTCGCGCATTATCTATTAGATGCTGATAGTAGATTGCAGGAGGTGCGAAACTGTGTCATTTCCAGGCAGATGTGGCCCGAATACTACTAGAAAAGAACACAAAATCTATTAAACAGAAACCATGCAGACATTTCAAGAGTTCTGGCAATTAGAACTGGCCACTGGCATCGGGGCTCATGCAATCACATTTAACGCATATTGTCGCAGCTGCAATATTGCTAACGAGAAAGAAACAGACCTACACTTCCCCTGCAAGTGTCTGGCTCTAGGCAGTGCCAGACAGCGCACATTAGGTAAACCTTTTTTTGACAGCGAAGATAAGCATTGGGGACATTATCAAAAAAATAAATAAATATTTGGAGCAACAGCTCTTTAAGTGTCAGGGCCCAGCTTTTCGCCACCACTCATGTTGTGTGTATGCGTTATATTTTTCACACGAATGGAAGGGACCTACAGTTTAATGCCGAATCCGAATGGCGATTTGAGAAGCTTTTTCGTGACAACAATGCTCTCGGATGTTTGTCAGACGCTCGCGAGAGGTGGGACCGTGGAAAAACTTGTTGGTGTTTTTTGGGATTCGAACTTGGAACCTCATGCGTAGTGATCCGACACACTAACCACTTACGCCACGGCGCCCACTGGGGACATTATCGGTTTCCTCAATATAACGGGGTGGATTTGAATAATTTTTGCCCGTCATCTCTGTGAAAGACGATTGGCGATCTAGAGCAACTAATGCATTTATAGAAATCGATTCGAAGGATTTGATTGCTGCTTGGCTGTCTGAAAGATGCAGACATCTTTAACGGATATCACGTTTTTCTTTCGCCAAGATAAGATTCTTTTAATCGGCATTAGTTCCGCCTAAAACTCGCTACAATGATTTGGAAGAGAGAAAAAGAAACTAAGACTAAGCCTATCGGAGAAAACACCTCCAGCTACCCCGTCGGTGTAGAAGTGAATTGAGTTGTCTTCCAGAAAAACCCCTTCCTCCTATAATGGCCAGGAAGGTATCGTTACTTGGAAGTTTTTGTCGTACTTTAACTTGGGAGTGATGTAATCTACGTTTTCGAAAGTGGCTTTGAGATTATTCAGATTGGAGACGTGGCCAAATTCTTTTCTTGACCACTGTGAAGTTGCTTCAAGGCAAACGGCTGCACAAGCTACCATTTGCCAGTTAAAGATGTAGAGAGGTGAGAGATGAAACAGAATGTCCAGCGCTGCAGAGGGAGTTGTACGCAGTGCTCCGCTTATGGACAAACAAACTGAACGTTGGACTTTATTTGGACTAATGTGCCTTATACGTATAGTTTTTCTAGGGCCGTCCATCAGACAATCACCCCGCACGTAAAAAAAAAAGAGGACTTTTTATGCAACAGTAAAATGTGAATGGTTTTATTTCTCTAAAAACATGAGTATGTCATCGTTAACGTCCTTGAGCATTTTCGCTTGGAGTCGAATTTTACTAGGTTGTGGTAAAATTTTCATTTTTTTTGCAATCATCCTCATAAACATATCGTTTTCGTCTTGTTGGGGAGTGTTGAAACGCTGCGAAAATGTTTGCGATAAGTTTCCAAAAAATTCGTTTGCAGGGAACTCTACTGGCCGGGGTGTTTTTAATTTAGTCGTGGAGCCATGTGTTCCTGGATGCTTGTGGAAATTGTATGTTGTGTCATGCAATGGAAAGAGCACATCCTGTTGGGTTCCATTGTTCTCACACAATAAGGGCGATACTTCATGATTGTCAATTTGTCTAGGATAAATGTTTTCAAATAATGCAATGTGTACATAATTTATATTGGCACATACATACCTCCTGAGCTTCATAGGTTCGTGCAAAAATTCCAACGACCCGTACAGCTTCCACAACTCGACCTCGTCAGAACTGCTCCCAGAAGGATTCTCAATTTTCTTCTTCACTCGAACGAAGCGGTCTCGTAGGCTCTTCCACCTCTGTTTGCACTCTTCAACTTAAAACATTTATATTAATAGATAATCACAAAATGATCAACAACTTACTTGGTTTGTCAAGTTCTTCAGCAATTTTCTCCCATGCTAAGTCTCGCTTCATAATATTTTTGTAGCTCCGGGACTTTACGTTGTAAAGAAAATTATTTTCTCGTACGAGACGTATTAATAGTTCATCAAAAGAACTCATTGCATTCGTTTAGTATCTTCACAGTGAAAGAGGAAAGTGTGTCTGAAAAAAAGCGAAAATTGTGGGCGGTCAAACGTGCTACTCTGTATTTATTTATTTCTTTTATTGCAATCAATTGTCCGTCTGTGCACGCATCACGCGGAAGCTGCTATATGGAATTTGATGAAACATGGCGTAGTGATAGCTCATATCCTAAGTCATGATTTAGGATACTTATCTTGAGAAATGAAGGGGGTTCCTTCAAACTGTAAGCGTAAATATGTTTGAACGCGTATCACGCAAAAACTACAGCATAAAGTTGAAAGAGGTGATCGTAGTTGCATTGCTTAGAGTTTAACTTTCAAAATGGTGTCTTATCGTGCACTGCAAGAAGTTTAGTTCTAATCAAAAATATGTTTTCTAAATTCAGAAGTAGATTAGTTCTTTCTTTATCATGATCTTCAATCTGCACTCAGTGGAGGTAATATATTTTTTTTTAGTTTTTATTATCTTTTCGATGTCTCTTCGCAATCTTCGAGAGCAGACCCGACTGGCTGACGGAAGGGGGATTGTACTCTTCGTGTCTTCTTATTCCTCGGTTTCCGGTTTTGTTATGCCTGCTTGATGGGTTGTGTGCGTGTTTGTGTGTGCTCTGGTGGGGTTTTTGATTTCTGACTTGAGTAGCTGGGAACATATAATCGTTAATATTTTTATATTTTCAGTAAATTCCAACAAAATTGATATCTAGGGACTTTAGAAAGGTTTTAGAAGAAACACCTTTTTGCCTTAACAGTGGCAGATGGGCGAAACAAGGTGATCACGGATCAGCTAGTACTTAATGTAAATAAATATTTTGTCAGGAGATAAGGAGAAGATAAGAAATAAGGTGGTTTAATATTGGTCCTTATGATCCGTTGTGTCGAGCAAGATAGACGTGTGTAGAAGAGCTAGTGTAAATTACTTATTTTTTTAACTATTCGGCGGGTTAAATAGAAACATTTTAAGTGGTTTTACTAAACCTCTTTCATATATCGAACTTTATAATAACGAGTCGATAATATGAATGTTTTTTGTGGTAAATGCGACAAAGGCTTTAGTCGCGGTGATTCTCAAATCGTACCGTGTAGCGGGTTATGCAAAAAATTGTTTCACCGTACTTGCTGTGAAGATCAACTGTCGGAATACGACCTGGGAAATTTAAAAAAAGCAAATGAAGTCTCGGATTCTATTGTGTGGAGTGTAAAATAATTTCGGGAAAATTATTGAAGCAATATGATTATATGTTAGAGTCACAACAATCCAAATATGAAAAAGTGATAGAGGTGCTTAACTTAAACGTATCGATGTTGTCAAATCAAATTACGGTATTAAAACAAATAATGCAAAATGAACTGTTAAAGAAGTGTGAAAGTGAAAAAGAAAATAATTTGAATGAAGGAGTGCAATCTATTTCAAAAACGGTTAACGAACTTAAACATGAACTAATTATGAAAACAAAAAAAGGTGCGAGTGAGAAGGATAATATGATCAAGGAAAGTGTCGAATATATTTCAAAATCGGTTAATGAAATAAAAAATGAAATGAAAATAGTGAATAAGGGTTCTTCAGAAAAGGAAGATAAGAGACAAAAGGAGAAATCATTCTCTGAAGTCCTAAGAAATAGGGAACCGGCTGTCTTTATCTATCCAAAAAGAAGTAATCAGGTAGCAAATGAAACAAGAAAAGAAATTAAAGCAAACATTGATCCAACAACAATTAACATTGACAGTGTCGTAAACAAATCCAAAGGCGGCATTGCCATTCGATGTGCGGACAAAAATTCGTTAGAGAAATTAAAAAGCCAAGTTGAAAATAAATTAAATAAGAACTATGAAGTAAAACTACCATCATTAGTTAAACCAAAAGTGTGCATTATGAACATCGAGAATGACGAAGTCGAAAATGAGGTTTTAAATAAAATGAAATCACAAAACACGGAGATAGCCAACTGCGAGATGTCGTTGGTTAAAATCTTTAGAAACAAAAACAAATGGAGAAATTTAAATGTCGTGTTGGAAGTTGATAGTGAAAGCTTTACAAAAATTATGAGCTTAGAAAAAATTTGAGTTGGTTGGGTAAAGTGTCCAATCAGAGAATTCTACGATATTACGAGATGTTTTAATTGCCAAGGGTATAACCAAGGGTATAAATGTAAAAATACAATAGCGGGTACGAAATGCGGTGATAGCCATAAGTTTAAAGACTGTAGAAGTGAACTTGTAAAGTGTTTCAATTGTATAAAAGCGAACGAAATTTTCGGGTTAAAGTATAACTGCGATCATGAAGTAAACGATAAAGAGTGTCCATTTTTCTTAAGAAAACTTAAAGTTTTAAGAGAATCCATTAGATATTAGCAACCAAAGGGGCTAAGATTGGTGTATCTTAACATTGAAGGTCTCATTAACAATTTCGAGGAGTTTAAAGTTCTGATACTGGGAAACAAATTTGATATTATTGTGTAGTCAGAAACTCATATTACCAAAGACATCTTAGACAAGGAGATCAAAGTACCGAACTATGCTTCATTCAGGTGTAACAGTTTTCGTCTCATACAGGAGGAATTGTTATATACGTTAAAGATGAACTAAAATCAGTGTCATTGTCGAAGAAAGACGATAATATGAATGTGTGGTGGTTGTCCACTTATGTTATAACTGACAATTACACATGTGTAATAACCGGTGTTTATAGGTCACCAAGCTCTTCGGAAAAAAATTTTTGTGAAGAATTTGAATTATTATGCGAAGAATTATGTGATGTACGGAAAGATACTATTATAGAAAAATATATCAAACATTTTAAAAAGTAACTCATATTGCCAAATTGTGCAGACTGCGACAAGGATAACTAAATCATCTAGCACGCTAATAGACTATGTGATTACAAATGATAAACGGATTAGTGCCTCAGTTGTCCCTGACCTTCAAATAAGTGACCATCAAACAATTGCTGTTGAAATAAATAATGGAAAAGAAACAAAATTAATAACTAATAAAAGGTTTAAAAATATGATGAAGTACAGTAGAGAGCAATTTCGTGAAGCTTTAGAAAAATAGTCAAATGAGTGCAATAAACGGGGAAATGGATATTGATTTAATGGGAGAGCTATTTCTTAAATCTATTGACGAAACCACAGCAAAGTTTATTGTTAAAAGTGAAGTATGTAATGATAATTATAAGTCGTTCAACAAACGGCTTCAATCGCTAAGAATACTTAAGATCAGAAAACACGCAAAAGCGGTATTGTGCAATTTGGAAGTCAATTGGCGCGATTACAAATTAATAAGAAATAAGTACAAAAGTGAAATTAAGAAGTGTAAAGAATTATTTATTAAACAGAAAATACAGTGTTCGACGGATCAAAAAACTATGTGGACAAATTTAAAAAGATATGTTCTAAAAGACGAAAAATGTAGTGAAATAAAAAGTATTCAGTTTAATAACCAGTGTTTCGACGATAATAAAGTCATAGCTAACAAATTTGATGACTTCTTTATTGAAAGTATAGTGTCAATAAGTGTTTCTATTCCGTTTGTGCCGTTCTGTAATAATGTCATTGATACAAATTTCGTCTTTAACTTTCAATTTGTGACGCTCCAAGATGTTAAAGTAATTTTAAAGGAAATGAAGAACAAAGTTGACTTTACATATATGAGCCACAGGAGATTTCTTGACAACTACTTTATACTTGGACCAGCTTTATTAATAAATCATTAGAAACGAAGGTATTCCCAAAATCGTGGAAGAAATCTTTAGTGACGCCTATAGAAAAAATATGCAATACTAAACTATGTGAAGAGTTTCGTCCTGTTAATTCGTTGCCATTATGTGAAAAAGTGTTTGAAAAAATCGTCTTTAAATAGTTATTATTTTTCAAACCGTTTGATGGACAAGCTCTTATTCAAAATATAAATACGTCGTATATAGACAATAGCGTAATAAGAAATGCAACGCTTACCGAACTTAAGGAAGAAATAAAGAAACTTAAACCTAAGAAAGCTCCTGGATACGACCTAATTACGGGAGAGGTTCTTAAAGCACTACCAAGAAAAGCTCTAATTAAGCTTCTGTTCATTATAAACGCCGCGATTAGACTAGAATATGTTCCCAGTCAATGGAAAGTCGCCGAAGTTATAATGGTCCTTAAGCCTGGAAAACCGCCGAATGATAAAACCTCTTATAGACCGATTTCGCTTCTTCCAATTATATCCAAAGTGTTCGAGAGAATATTGGTTAGGCGAATACAGCCGGTTATAGAAGAAGGGCATCTCATCCCTGATCATCAATTCGGATTTAGAAGTAAGCATTCTACAGTTGAACAAGTACATCGAATAACACATGTAATCGAAAAATCACTTGAAGAAAAAAAGATTTGTTCAAGCGTATTCCTTGACGTTTCTCAAGCCTTTGACAAGGTCTGGCACGAAGGCTTAAAGTTTAAATTACGACAAGTTCTGCCAGAGCACCTATATAATATTTTGAAGAACTACCTTACGAATAGGCTATTCCGCGTCAAATGTGGAAACGAATATTCAGATTTTAAGGAAATAATGGCTGGGGTGCCGCAAGGAAGCGTTCTTGGTCCAGTCTTATATCTATTATACACTCGTGATATACCGCAAGTAGAAGGCACTGAGCTAGCTACATTTGCCGACGACACTGCTATCTTGACAGTAGGTAAAACGGTCGAAGATACTACAGAAAAACTGCAAGAAGCTTTGAATAGAGTAAATGAATGGACAAAGATTTGGCGAATCGCACTCAACGAGACCAAATCTGTTCATGTAAATTTTACTTATAAAAAAATAAATAATTTGCCGATCTTTTCAAACTCGGTTCAAATCCCGTTTGCAAACGAGGCTAAGTATCTTGGAATGACACTTGATACAAAGCTGAAATGGAAAACGCACGTTAAGAAAAAACGCAAAGAACTAGATAACAAATATCGAGAAATGTATTGGTTACTTGGAAAATATTCCAAGCTTAATATATATAACAAACTGCTTTTATATAAGCAAGTGCTAAAGCCTGTATGGACATATGGTATACAACTCTGGGGTTGTACCAAAATAAGTAATATTAAAATTTTACAAACTTTTGAAAACAAAGTGCTAAGAGGTATTGTAAATGCGCCATGGTATATCAGAAATAGCGATATCCACAGAGACCTTGGCATTAAAACAATCGAAGACGAAATTCAAACCTACGCGAGAAAGCATAGAAGTCGACTAGAAAGTCACGTAAATATTACAGTCCTCCAACTTTTGGAAGAAAGAAATTTACTGCGCCGTCTACAAAGAACCAAACCTTTAGACCTAGCGCGATAAGTAACCGCGTCTAAACTGCGGAGCTGGCAGGAACTTCTAATGGGAAGGTGCCTGCAAAACGTCATTATTTCGCGAAACGAAAACTACTTGATAAGTCGAATACTTAGTTGTAGTAAAAATAAAAACAAGTCTGTTTTGAAGGGAGGTTTTTTAGTGGGTAAGAATCCCACACTACTATGAGCACGCGCTGTCGATCCTCATAGTGTCTTGTTGAAGATTTTCACCTACCCTCGGAAAAAAAAAAAAAAAAAAAAAAAAAATTATTTTGAATCAAATAAATTAATAATTGACATTCAGTCAGGTTTCAGAAAGAACCATTCGTGTAAAAGTGCAATCAATTTAATTATCAACAATTTTAAGAAAGAAACCGACCAAGGGAACAAAGTGTTATGTGTTTTTCTCGATTTAAAACGAGCATTTGAAACAATAGACAAACAAATTTTAATAGATAAGCTTAAACGGTATGGAATTAAGGGAGGTGAAAGTGAGTGGTTCAGATCATACCTTAGTAATAGAACCCAATGTGTAAAGGTCAATAGTGAATTATCATGTCCAAAAAGTGTAATGTTTGGTGTCCCTCAAGGATCGGTGTTGGGACCATTATTGTTTATAATATACATCAATGACATGGAAAGTGCAATAACAAATGGAAAGCTTGCATTGTTTGCTGATGATGCGGTGATATACGTTGCGGGTAAAAATGCTTTTGAATGTCAACAAAAAATGCAAAAGGACCTGGAAAGTGTTTCCGAATGGCTGAAGATGAATAAATTGAAACTGAATGTGACAAAAACCAAACAACATATCATAAATAACCGACAAGGAGATGATGTAAGACTGAGAATTGACGGTGAATATATTGAACAAATTGATGAAATCAAGTATTTAGGTATAACAATCGACGATAATATGACTTTTAGCAATCATGTTGATTACTTATGTAAAAAAATTGCAAAAAAGATTTTTTTTTGAAAAGAATAAGAAATGACATACATATCTACATTGAGTGCAATAAATATTTATAACGCAATAATTAAACCACACTTCGAGTACTGTTCAAAGATTGCAATTGTTGCAAAATAAAGCCATGCGGTGTATTTTAAAGTGCAATAGATATGTGTCAATTCGTTTTATGTTAATTCGTTAAAATGGTTGTCGGTCAAACAGAGAATTATAATGAATGTTTTATTGTTAATCTATAGAATTAAAAATAACTTAATGCCTATTACTTATTAAATTATGTGCAATATATTCGTGATGCACAGCCCTATTTATTAAGAACAGCTAATAATTTTAGACTACCAAACTTTTTGAAAGGAAGATCTCAAAATTCTTTGCAATATAAAGGCTTCAAAATGTTTAATGAATTGCCAATTATTATAAGAAATGAAATAAATCTAGCAGCTTTCAAAAGAAGTATAATCAATTATGTTAAAGACAATTTTTAAGTTTAAAACTCTTATACAAGACAAAAACACTATTTGTAAAATAATTTATGTATATGGCTAAATTGTTTTTTTTTTTTACAAAAGCCAAATAAATAAATAAACTAACTAACCGTGAAAAAAAATATGAGGGTAGGCAAGGCATAATAGAGGTACTATCATTAAACGGCGGAGTTAATAAATGAAGAAAGTGAGGGCAATCAATAGCTCCAGCTAATAACTGATGTACAAAAAGTATATCAGCGACATTACGACGTGTCCTTAAGGCTTGTAGATCTAACAATTATAGGCGCTTCTCGGAGTTAAATGTGTCATCCCAGCCCAGGCCCCGAAAAGCAAAATGGATGAATCTGCGATGAATAGCTTCGACTCTGTAAATGCGGACTTCATGAAGAGATCAATCCTGACTGTATATTCAAGGAGTGGTCTGACGAAGGTTCCTTACGTTTAATAAACTCAAGTTCTGTGTTTGCTATACTATTGTATAATAATTACAACATGTTATCAATGTGAGAACGGAAATAAATTTAGTGTCACAGATGATACCCCCAGCTCGCGAATTTTTCATGTTGTTTGCATAGATCTTTAGGCAAGATTCCGTGATTACATAGTCAACATCGTTTATAGTTAATACGAAGATCAGAGGTCCTAAATGGCTGCCCTGAGATACTTTTCAGGTCGTATTGATATAGTATGAAACGGAGGATCCGAATAGGGCGCTATACTGGCGATATTTGAAGTAAGAGATTACTCATAAGGTATACATCGGTCGAAAGCCAAGCGCTCTGAGTTTAAGAACAACGATTTGGTGACAGATTTTGCAAAAGCTTTGCTCGTCTTGATGTTGGACCAGGAACTGGAAATCGTTTAAATGACATACGGTTGCGTCGGGATGTTTTTCTAAAATTAAAAAGATTACTCTTTGGTGATGAGGAATCCTTTCAGCTTCGTAACTCGATACCCTCACGTGAGAGGACTTCAATGTTGGATGAGGATAAAAGTTAATAGTACAATATTTCTCGGGCATGTGTGTACTAAAGGAGGAGTAACTGTTAGAGTGAGAAATCTTACGAAGGACGCTTTCGAGATCCTGTAGTTGAAGGTAAATCAATGCAAGAATGCAGAGAGGGATTTTTGATGTTTAAGTCCGTAATAGCCTTTATTTCCGACTTAGTTGTCCTTTAATTAGCCTTGTGCTCATTTATAGTTAATCCAGTGCACTACTTAACGACTCGTAAACCCAGTTAACAGTTCTTTGCCGCATGTTTAATTGGACCTCTGCGATCATGTCGGATAGAGCGCTGACTTGCAGGGTTATTACGCTTGATCGCCAACAAGATGTGGAGCAGGGAGATGGACTTACATTACTTGTACAGGTATAATAAAATCCTGAAGTCTAGCACTCTTAAGCCAATGCTGATTGGGTGGGGTCTGAGGTGAAAGATCTTATGGCAAAACCTTTCAAAAAAAATCGAATCAGAAGAGTTGTCACTGATGCTGCAATTTGTGGGTCCATTGATCGCATGGTCTTATTAATTCTGACAATGGACGCAGCGCAAAAATCAACCGAAGGGTAACTCTTGTTAATTGCTGTTTTTGAGCTAATAAGGTGATTTAGCATTAAAGCCCTATTTCAAACAACTAAGAAGACTCTATATAAAAGCCTAAGCACCCCAGTTCTACATTACGGCACTGAAACATGGACTTTATTGAAGGTGGATGAAGATATTCTTGGTCGCTTCGAGAGTCCCGTTTGCGTTGATGGATTTTGGAGGAGAAGATTCAATGACGAACTCTACGAGCTGTACAGCGACATCGACCTAGTCAATAGACTGAGTATTGGACGTTTGAGATGGATAGGACATGCAAAGGGAATGAACCGGCTCGTCTTCGAATCCAACCCAGAACGACGACGCGAGTTAAATGGAGGTGCTTTTTGGTTGAGCCCCAGGTTCACCCTGAACCGTATCGCCACTTAAGTAACGAAGCGTTACACTTTTTTACCGCCTCCACTGTGGTTCACTTTCACGGCCGCTATTGTACATAGCTGGTGCAGTATAAACAAACAACATCTGGCGATAATTACGGCATGTGAACATGACCACTTCTCTCAATCTCAATGGCCAAGTGGTTTGCAAAAGTGAATTGCATCAGCTTTTACAATTCGCATTCGCTTCTTGCAGGAAATTTCATAAGGCGGAGATTGAGAGATGTGGTCGACGGAGTTCCTCACTCAGTGGTTTAGTACCAATTTCGAGTACTTGTGAGTCAACTCTCCGACGTGGTAATACCACAGGAATTTTTCTATCGTTTGTCTCGGGACTTGGACGATTTATAAATCGGACTTGCTGCTGACTACAGCCGATTCGACCGTAAGCTTTTGGGCTCATCCTCTTCAAGGATAAGCCATTGCCGGTCCTGAACTTAATCTGCGAGTTGGATGATCCGATCCGTGCTCCTAGGAGTTTACCGCGCTGTTGAAATCTAAGTACCTGCCTTAAGCAAGTGCTGCCAAGTGACGGCCTTAAGCCTTTGCTGCCAAGTGACTGCCACGAGCAGTTGCTGCCAAGTGACGCCGCAGTGTGTTGCTGCCAAGTGACTGCCACAAGCAGTTGCTGTCAAGTGACTGCCACGAGCAGTTGCTGCCTAAGTGACGCCGCAAGGAGTTGCTGCTAAGTGACTGCCCTAAGCCGTTGCTGCTCAAGTGTCCATCACCAGCGGACGCTTACCAGTAGAGTAGTCATTAAGTTAGCAAGTAAGAAAGAAAGGCCAACGTAGGTATCCAATTATTGTTAAGTAGAAGAAAATTGTTAAGGTTAGCTTACACCGTGCCTCGTAAGAACACATATTGAAATAGGACTCAACTCATTGTTAAGTAGCTCGATATTGTTAAGGCCAGCTAAACTGAACAATCATTGCGGTGTTAAATAAATAATTTACCTCTTTACCCAAAGTTTCTGGTGTTTCGTTGGGAGACCCTGGGTCCGACGAGCGAAACCTCAGCCTTCGGAAAACACCCTCACAGTAAGTAAGTATGGTTGATATGGTGGTATAAGTAATTTTGTCCTAAGAAAGATTAGGTCACAGAACGGGATTATAGCACATGGCGTTCAGTTCAATGATGCAAAAGAAAATTTTTAACTGCGGGGTAAGCAAAACACTAAAAGCAGGTCGGTGCCTTATTGCAATTTGTGAAATTTTTGTTAAGTTTTTCTGAATACCATGAGGTCAGAAGAACTGTAGAACTGTGAGTAACTTTACAATATTTACGTACAATCAACAGTCGACCGAACATCTGAGGTCACTGAAGTCACCCATATGCACTTCGCCCCAACGCCACATTGTGGTATTCTTTTTTCACCAGCGGATCATACGGCCAACGATGACCTTTCAAAATTCCAATTGTTTATTTATTAATTTGATCAAATATCTAAAAATTTAAATTAAAAACAAACCTCGACAGTATAAATTTTCTTTCAAATGCAACACTAAACTAACGGATACCTTTCCACTGGTGGGTAGTCAAACGCTACAAAACAAACCTTTTCTCTTGAGACTGAAATTTAAAGTAAGACTATTCCGAACTAATTTCGAGTACTAAATGACACCAGCACACCTTTCCCGAGTACAATCAGATACTGATTTGTCGACTAGGAAATGGATTCGATGAAACTACTTTTTATGGATAACTTTTTAGACAGCAAACAGGTGAGTTAATGCAAGTGAAAAGCTTTTCAAGAGCTGGTGTACCTCAACATTGTTCATGCATTCACAACGCCCTTACTCAAGGCTGCTTAAATCGGTATGAATGTATATATTAAAGTTTTTCATAAAATTGCTACCTAAACAGTGCATGTGTTTGAATCATAACGATGATATTGTAGAAATAGGAATAATCAGCATTAGCTTTGTTCAGTGAAGGTTTTCTGGACCATCCTAGACAGAAAATTAGTGGTTTATGCGTTCAAACGGTAGTGCATGCGATTATATGAAAACACACTTAGCTGAGGCCTACCAATTCCTACTCTCAGCCTCCACGTGGTGTCCGCTGGATGTCTAGTGCCTTGATCCAAGAAATGGTTAGCCAACCCCATTTGGAGTATCTTTGGTGGCAGCAGATGAGAGAGGAGTGAAGAGTGCCACGGCGTGCCAATTGGTATTGATGGAAACTACAGATGCTATGTATGAAAAATAGAGAAATCGATTCTGTTGTCGGCGGCAAAATCTTGGAAAATTGATCATCGTCTCCAGAAAGGAACATTTTGTCATCCTTTGGTGAAAGTGACAAACTCTCTTGGTTATGGCAAGCACAAACTTGAGACTCCGACTGACATTGACTGCGACAAGCTCAATTTTGAGTTTATCACCATTGCCTTTGAGTTCGAGATTAATTCCTGATATTGACCCTGAAGGTGAAAATGAAAACATTTTCAACTTTCAAAGGATATGCGAAGAGGATATTGTGCAAGCATTTCTCTCTATAAAATCCAATGCTGTGTGCTTCAACGGCTTTAGCCTAAAATTCATCAAACAATTCTTACCCTTCATACTTCCATACATTATGTATATACATATTTAACAATATTTTAACAAAATCATCCCTATAGCAAAGAAACTAAGCGGTATGATAAAGGAGTATAGCCCAATAGGTATTTTCCCGTTTTTTTTCAAAAGTTTTTGAGAATGTAGTCTTGTCGCAAAAATGCGAGCACCTAACAGGAAACAATTTTCTTTGCTCTAATTAATCTGGTTTTCGCCCAAAGAGAAGCTGTAGAAAGAGAACTGCCTGCTCTTCTTAGTGGAACCGTGTGCGCATCTGATGCGCGCTCTTCTGCCGGGCACACTCTTACCGGTGGCGTTATCTGCGCACAAAATCTGGTGGATACTGGTGCTGTTACCCCTAAAGGTCCCAGCACTAGTGGACAGAAAATGGCTGACGCAAGCAATGCCACGGGTAGGGGCGCTCGCCTCGCCGGAAGCATGTGCGCACCTGGTGCGCGCCGTTCTGCTAATAAAACTGCGACTATATCTTTGATATTTTCGCAGATAAACCTCCACCACTCAAAGGCTGCTACCGCTCTCCTAAGTAGCAGACTTTCTGTGGTGCGTACAAAACCCCACATAACATCTATCCAGGAGCCATACGTGCGGAACAAGCGCATATGTGGTTTTGGGGGTGTTCGTGGAGTAACGGTGCTATGTGACGAGCGATCTGAAAGACCGAGAGCTTGTCTAATTGTGCCGAATTTCCTCTCAGTAACCAAGCTTGGACAATTTTGTGGACAGGACCTGGTTGCTGCAGCTGTAAGCTACGAAACGACCGGAAGTTGGAAAACCTTCGTCGTTGCGTCGGCTTACTTCCCTTATGATTCGGTAATGCCTCCACCACCGAAGGCGGTTGCCGAACTCATAAAGTACTGTGACACTCGGGAGATGGGACTAGTCATGTGTTGCGACGCGAATGCTCAGAATACAGTCTGGGGCAGCAGCAAATGTAACACACGAGGAAACCATCTCCTAGACTTTATACTATCGTCTGGCATGGTAATTAACAATATTGGCTCCCAGCCAACTTTTGTTACGGCAAGGAGGCAGGAGGTAATTGATTTGACTTTATCTAATAGGTATTTCAAGTCAATTACTAACTTGAGGGTACTGCCGGAAGTGTCCTTGTCAGACCATAGATACATCGTTTTCCAAATCGAATGCGAGGCCATAACTTTGCAGGAGAGGAGGAATCCGAGGAAAACCAACTGGGTGCGGTTTAGGGAAGAGCTAGACAGATCTGTCAAAACTCCAACTAAACTCAGAACGAAACGAAAGGTTGAGGATGCTGTTCAAAACCTGACTAGTGTCCTTACCAGCTGTTTTGAACTGACGTGCCCATTGACAAAAACCCCCTGCAGAACTCCGGTTCCCTGGTGGTGCCCGGAACTGCAGCGACTTAGGAAAGAATCCAGAAAACTTCTAAATAGGTCACTCAAGACAAATTTAGAAGGTGACTGGAATCTTTTTAGATCGAAGCAAAAAGACTACAAGAAGTTAATTCGGTTGTCGAAAAGTGCTTCTTATAGAGATTTTTGTGAAAAGATCGAGACACTCGGTGAAACCAGCAGGTTGGTTAAGGTTCTCAAAAGGGGAAAGCCGACCAAACCGGAGTCACTGAGAAAATCTGATGGCAAGTTTACTGAGACGAAAGCGGAAACTTTTAGTCTTCTACTGGAGACTCACTTTCCTGGCAATCGGATAATTACTAGGTCGCAGCTTGGCCCGCTTACCCAGGCTGAGCTTGATCTAAGTCAGAAAACTCGGCGCAGCTGGTATATTGCATCAGCCGTGGTAACAGATGAAGCCATCAAATATGCTGTGGCATCTATGCTGCAACAGGGTATAGATCAGCTATTGCCAACTCTGAAAAGAATTTTCACCGCTGGCTTGGCGCTGGCATATATTCCTACACCTTGGCGGACAGTCAGAGTAGCTTTCATACCGAAAATTGGTAAGGAAGACTATTCGCTCCCCAAGAGTTTCAGACCTATAAGTTTGACATCCTTCTTACTGAAAAGTATGGAGAGACTGGTAGAATTTCACGTGCGCAAAGTTGCTTTGAAACTGCATCCACTATCGGAGATGCAGCATGCCTATCAGCGTGGGAAATCCTGTGAGACCGCACTTCAAAATCTAGTGGCCAGAATTGAATGCGCGCTTGATAGGAGAGAATACGCGATGGGTATCTTCATCGACATTGAGGGTGCTTTTGACAATGCGACTTTTGACTGCATGTGCGACTCTGCCAGACAACACGGGGTAGATGAAACATTAGTGTTGTGGATTAAAGCAATGCTAATGAATAGAACGTTGGTAGTGGATGCGGATTGTGGCCAATATGTTATGACAGGGGTAAACAGGGGCTGTCCGCAAGGTGGCGTTCTGTCTCCATTGTTATGGTGCATGGTGGTCGACTCTCTGTTGAACACTCTAAATAGTTCTAACGTCTACGCTCAGGCATATGCGGATGATGTCGCCGTACTTTCTGTCGGGCCATGCCTGGCGACGGTCTGTGCTAACGCGCAGGCGGCTCTGGACATGATCGATGAATGGTGTACTAGGAGTGGGCTTTCGGTGAATCCTCTTAAAACTGAGGTTGTTCTTTTTACGAGAAGGAGGATTTTGACCGGTCTGACTCAGCCAGTACTAAAAGGCGTCACCATTCGCATTTCCAATGAAGCCAAATATCTGGGAGTGATTTTAGATAAGAAACTTCATTGGTCCAAACACGTCGAGTCGAAAACACCCAAGGCGCTCTCAGTCTTCTGGCAGTGTAAGGGTGCTTTTGGCAAGACTTGGGGCTTATCACCGAATAAGGTTCTCTGGATCTACACGGCTATGATAAGACCATTCCTCGCATATGCGTCGGTTGTTTGGTGGAAGGGGCTCTCGCGTAAATATGTGGTTGCCTTTTGTGCGAAACTCCAAAGAACGGCTTGTCTCGGCTGCTCGGGAGCTTTCCCGAGTACGCCTGGCTCTGCTCTAGACGCTTTGCTGAACTTACCTCCCCTTGATACTTATATCATGGGTTGCACTATCAAAGCCATCCATCGTCTTAGGCGAGGCGGTTTTTGGTATACTCCACACTGGAACTTTGATGAACTTGCGCGACACTTATCTTACGACTCCTGTCTTATGGATATGCCGTCTGATGCAATGACACCAGAACTCCAGCTGATGCGTAAATTCAGAGTCGACTTTCCTTGTGTCCAGGACTGGCTTCGGTCAGAGTCTGAGCCGGGAATGGAATGTAGTCGTATTTTCACGGACGGTTCCAAAACCAGTCAAGGGTCTGGCGCTGGTGTCTTCGTGGAAGTCGACAACATTAGACTTCACTTCTCGTTAGCCAAATATGCGTCTGTTTTCCAAGCGGAAACTTATGCAATCCTAATGGCCATGAACTATGTTGTGAAGAACAGGTGGAAGGGACGTAGCATTTGTGTCTGTAGTGACAGTCAGGCTGCGCTTAAGGCCTTGCTTAACCCTTTAACCACTTCCAAAATAGTTCGTGAAACCAAAAACTCTTTGAACTCGGTCGCAAGGCTGAATTCTCTGTCTCTTATCTGGGTCCCAGGTCACACTGGAATCTTGGGGAACGAGATCTCCGATGAGATTGCTAGACAAGGCTCAGAGGAGGCTTTCTCAGGTCCCGAACCCGCGTTGGGTCTTCCAGCGTCCTCGGCTAGGGCTTCCATTGCTGATTGGGTCTCTCACGAGCACAATTGTGTGTGGCATGACTCTCCAGGTTGTAGGTTGACTAAACGCATGCTCCCGGACGTCTGTAAGAAATCAGCGGCATTCTTGCTGTCTCTCAGCAGAAAAGACTGTAGACAACTTATCGGCGTCTTGACAGGCCACTTCGCTTTTGCCAAGCACCTTAACGTGTTAGGCTTAAGTGACACTACAATCTGCGACGCTTGTGGAGAGAGCGACGACACCGCGGAACATTATCTCTGTGAGTGTCCGGCCTTTGCTCGTATCAGGTGGCAGATCTTCGGTGCGGATGTGGTGAGTGCTGGTACTGTAAGCTCCTCATCACTGAAGTGCTTGCTTGGCTTTCTTCGAAAGTCAAGGAAATTCCAGTAAAATGGGTAAATCAGGGTTTGCTCTCTGGCAGTACAATGGACCAGTTGTGTCTGAGTGCTCCAGTCGAGTGTTTCCTATCCCGACAAAAAAAAAAAAAAAAAAAGAGAACTGATGAAATTAGGAGGGGCCTAGACAAAAACCACCCCACATTTCTAACTCTATTTGACTTCTTCAAAGCATTCGATACTGTTGACCATTCGATTTTGTGCAGTAAGTTAAGTAAGGAGTTCTGGTTTTCCACATTTTCTACAAAGCTCTTCTTTTTTTTTTATTATTTGAACGGAAGGAAACAATGTGTTATAACTGGAAAACGGTCGTCAGGATTTCTTAATGTCCAATGTGGAATACCATAAGGATCTATCCTTGGGCCCTTACTCTTTTCATTATATGTGAATGAACTACCCGGTGTAGTAAAACATTGCTCTGTTTTGTACACATGTTTGCAGACGATGTCCAACTGCTGATGAGCTGCCCTCTAAAACGGGTAAGGAAGGGTAATGTAGGAGCCGGATTATGAAACCTCAAATACTCACACTGACTGTGGCCTGCTCTTGATAGGGCTGTCCACTTCACTCAACTAGCTAAGGTGCAAACATCTACATGCATGTGTATCAGTGGTGCACTGAGAACTACTCCCTCTGCGGCACTGGACATTTTGTTCCATCTGCAGCCCTTAGATACTTTCGGCAAACAGATTGCTGCCAGTGCGGCCACCCATCTAAAATCCTCCTCGCAGTGATCCAGCTATTACATTGGCCACTCCTCGATCCTTGATCCTTTCAACTTCACCCATGAAAATACGGACTACACCCCACCGAAACTGAGATTTGACCGAAACTTACGTACGAGTATCCCTGAACGGGATGAATGGGACAACTCTCCCCCTGTAGATGGTAATTCGGTTCACTTCTTTATAGATGGCTCTAAGACCTAAGGTGGGGTGGGTTGTGGTATTTTCTCCGAAAAGCTTAACCTGAGCATCCGTTTTTCAGACGGAAATCATGGCGATTAAGGAAGACCTGTTCTGGCTTAAATATAATGTATTATCTGTTAGGGATATTAAAATTTTCACTGACAGTCAAGCGACAATCAAGTCCCTGGAATCGTGCTTCTTCACTTCAAAGGCCGCCTAAAATTGCAGTTTGTCCCTTAAGCAGTTGACAGAGCAGCTCAACATTCACATATGCTGTGTGCCAGGCCACAGGGACATTCCGCGAAATTACAGGACGGACAAGCTCCCCAGACGGGGTACAACTCTAAGGATTCTGCCAGATAGGCAAGCCCTATGTATGCCCCTCGCTACACGAAAGCATCTACAAAACTGAACGCTATTAGCAAGACTCACATCGGAGAACGGCTCAACATATCATATTTCGAGATAGATCTGACCTACGCTGGACCAGAAACGTAGCGCAGAGTTGCTTAAGCTAAAGCGATCACAGATCACCTGCGTTATCGGTGTCCTCACTGGACACTGTCTTACAAGACAACATGCCAAAAGACTTGGCCTCTACTCGAAGGACTTCTGCAGGAGCTGTAGGGACGAGAGAAAGAGGAAACCATCCTTCACCTTCTATGCATATGTGCAACCCTATCACGTAAAAGAATGCTCCATCTAGGGGCCCCCTTCCTTGATGACCTCGGTGATTTAGCATCTATCCCTGTATCAAAGCTCAGGTTGGTTTTAATAAGTCCCTAAGTGGTCTAATGGTAGATCCATTGCATCTCAATGAACCTTTACTGGTCTAAGTGTGTGACAGCCAATCTAACCTAACCTAACTTTCTTATTAGAAGACGATCGGAAAATTGGGAAAGGTGATCGCTGCGCAGACGCACATCCTACGAGTAGTCTGCACTTTAATTTGATCATTATTTTGTTATTCTATTCACGCAGCATATGCCAATCATATAGTTGTCATTTTTGTTGTCGATCCTGGAGAGATGAGGAGAGATAATCCTGTAAGAGATGGTCAGTTCTTGTATATTTAGCAGCTTTCCAATTCTGACTTTTTCTCAGTGCGGATACCATAACTTCCGATAGTTTTTTTTTTTTTTGTATTGAAGAGAGAATGCTTTGTGCAGCTGTGGCCACTCAGCCCGCCCGTGTGTCGGACTCTAACCGACTAAAAACTCTCCATCTTCGGGCGATACCCACCCCGGAACTGGTTCTGGCATTAGGGTGGTGCCACATTCTTTGCCTCTATGGGCTCCACTTTCTATTTTGGCCTTTTATGAGCTTATGCTCCTGATTTCTTCTCGCTTCTTGGATTTCAGTACCGTCTCGATGAATGAAGATTATTTAATCTATTTCTCGGTACTCTCAATCATCTTGTTAAATGCGCTGTCTGGGAAAAAATTACCTATTACCGTTTCCAATCTGGTCCTCTCTGCTGTCCATCTGCTGCACATGAAAAAGGTGTGGTAAGCGTCGTCTTCTGAAGAGTCGCCGTATTGGCAGGCTCTCTAATTTTCCCATTCTTCAAAGCTACCGGTCAAACTAGTCGTGCCCGCTTAAGAATTGGGTGAAGTAATAATCCACATCGCTGTATTTCCGATTGGTGATGAGCTCCTTTGCCTCTACAGCTGCCATTTCTGCTCCAACTTCCGTCTTTCTCTCGTTGACGTATTTCCTCTCTACTGCTAAGAGTTCAATGGGGGTCACTCCCGCGATTACGAGAACGGCTAGTAACTTCCGATAGCAGCCTAACTATGTATGTTAG
The DNA here is from genome assembly GCA_945910035.1 of Brachypalpus laphriformis. Taxonomy (NCBI): domain Eukaryota; kingdom Metazoa; phylum Arthropoda; class Insecta; order Diptera; family Syrphidae; genus Brachypalpus; species Brachypalpus laphriformis. Next base: position 17,332,566 of record OX246753.1, on the reverse strand, counting down.
TATTCCATTTCTAACAGCTCATTCTACTCCTCTACATACCTTGACTAGCACTGTGTGCTAAGTTTATGAAACGGAACTAGTAACTAGTCATCGTCCACTATTCGCACGAACGAGTCTCGCCGGGTCAATCGGTAGCTACATATTTAAATAAAACAATTAATTTCGATATGATAATGTGTGGGCTTTGGGCCTAGTTACTAAATATCGTAGACTCAAGGCGCAGACATTTTTTTTTTTTATTATTTCTTAATTATTACACGAAAAATTAAGCAGGTGTAAACAAACGAAATAATTTAACTGCTCAGGGTGTCATAAAGTGGACACTAATTGTAATTGAAATTGCTCCCACTTTAGAACAGCCTTGGTCAGCAACCACTTCGGAGATTTTTACTTGAGATTTCGTTATATTCAACCCATTTCGAAATTTCAAGTGGCATCTCCGGCTTAAGCTTTACACTGATATGGCCATTCTCGATGTTCTCTATTGCGGCATTCTGTATACTGATGGTCGGGCTGACCGTATTACCCGAGGTAGTGGTTTGAAGTTCAGTCGCCTTTGGTGTTAGAAGTGTCTTCATAACATCGTCAGCAGAGCAGTTAATGACTCGCTGTCGGCAGATTGCTATCGCATGTATAAAGTTGTCCTTTGGCGATAGGAATCTATGTTCCATGAACACAGATTTGTCATCCCAATAGACTATCTAAAGAGAAAGATAAACTTTACTCACATATGAGTGATTGATAGGACTTAGAGCTTACCTTTGATGTTATGATAAATCTAGAGAATGGACGTATGAATCGCCGATAGCGTATTGTTGCAGCACCTTGAACAACAGTACCTCCTTTCATGACTATTGTCCTATAGAGTCTTGTTCGCTCATAGAAATCCACACGAGCAAAGTCTAACTCTCGGAGGTACCTAGCATTGTTCATATGGTACAGCAATGTGTCAACGTCCGTTGACAGGCATATTCCTACAGAGGAAGAAAAAAATAATAACTATATTATAAGGGCAACTTATTTTAATTTAAGTCGATTTAAGTCGAACACCTACATTGTCGTCGTATCCTCGCTGCGATTGACTGTGATTGGAAAACCACAATGGTGATGACTTCTTCAGCATATTAATAAAAAAAAATGCACTGATCAGTGAACAACAATAAGGGTACGAAGAACCCAACTACTGTGCTTGGATTCAAAGTGAATATTTAGCACACAAGCAGAAGCAGTTTATTCAACAACGTCTAGAGAAGAAAGGGCAACAGTTTGTTCATCAGAGTATACACATTTTGGACAACGATTACCTACAAGACAATAGCTACAGCGAAATTGCACCAAAGATACAGCAAAAACATTAGTCCTGATACCCTTGCCCTAGACAAGTAGCAATACTGAAGGATGAAAAGCTTTTAGTAGAAACTACAAAAGAGTACAGAGTTTGTGAGGCTTTTAAAAGGACGACAAATGTATCTACATCAATATATATATGTTTACCATCCGCTTAGGATAAGTGTCGGTTGGTCTGTGGCCCAGCGAAACAGTAGCGGAAATTTACGCCTCGGATACGGACGGATAATTTGATGACGACCTTTGACTATCGAACATGGACAACGATTGGATTCTGGAACGTTAAGACCCTCTTTGACTCACTCCAGAAAGGGCCATATAACGCCAGATGGAACGAGAATTCGCACACTATAAAATATATATCTTAGGGCCGAGCGAGATAAGATGGTTCGATGTCGGGGAATACATCTCCCCAACAAAAAGCACTGTCATGCTCTACTCTGGTAAACCAGATGGAAGTGCACGGACATCCGAAGTAGGACTAGTGTTAATTCCAGCAGCACGAGGAAGCCTCATATCTTGGACACCTCACAGTGACCGGATATTGACGGCTAGGTTCCACAGCAGAGTAAGAAAATTTACCATCATACAGTGTTATGTGTGGACTCAAGACGCGACTAAGGATGAAAAGGACAATTTGTATAGCCAGTTAGGCCCCGTCTACAACCAAACACCTAATGGGGACATCGTAATGGTGATGATGACCTCAATGACAAGGTATGTAGCGACAACACTATGCTTAAACACGTGATGGGAGTTCACGGCCTTGGAGACCGTAATGATAACGTTGAGCGGTTTGTGGACTTTTGCAGTACCAACCACCTAGTCATTGGAAGTACCTTGTTTAAGTTCTACTCACAGGCAGCGAACATCCAACCAGATCGACCACATTGCGATCAGCCGTCACTTTAAAAATTGTCTCCTGGACGTCCAAAACAGACGTGGGGCTGACATCGGACTAGAACGAGATCACCATCTCATGTTAACTCATACACGTCCTCGTACTGCATCCGTCAATAGTAATCGCTCAAACTTACTTAAGAACACCAGGTTTTATATCGACAGGTTCAAGGTTCCCCAAGTGCGTCAACAGTTCAGGGACCACCTTGCCTTAGAAGCAGAAGCAATCAGCAGCACAATGCAGGAGAGCGTGGATGACCACTGAAATGCTGTGAAAAATGCTTTTACGGCTGGGGCACGCACCTATGTCGGTAAAAGGCAGAAAAACCATCGCGTATGGCTATCTGCAGACACCTGGAGACGGATCGATGAGCGTACAGCAATCAAGGCTCGGATTGCAGCAGCCTCAGCAGTAGAGAGAACTGAGCTAGAAGCCCAATACCGTGCGAAGAAGAAAGAAATGCAGCGTAGTGTGAGACGTGACAAATGTCACCACATGAACCCACTGGCTTCAAGGGCTGAAGAAGCAGCGAGCAGGTGCGACAGTAGCATCACTAAGCAGCTCATTGGTGGTCGGAACTCCAAACAACACCCAGTGAAGAGCCTAGACGTTAACCTTCTGATCTCAGATGAGGACAAGCTCACTAGATGGAGAGAAAATGTTGCTATAGTGCTAAACCACTTAGACGGTTGCGGTATGATCTCGAATTCGGTATGTCGAACTATTTCAAGCGGCTCCAAATACATCGACAGATCTGCTGCACCCTGTAATACGGAGAGCTTGAGATAGTGAATAATCTCCGCACGAGTGGAAGAGGGGGATGATCATAATATTTCCGAAAAATGGTAACTTTACGGAATGCGGAAGCTGGAGAGGTATTGGCGTTCTTACAGCCGTAGCCAAAATAACAGCTAGAATAATTCTGGAACGAATCAAAGAGCATTTCGATTCAGCTCTCGGCGTCGAACAGGCAGGCTTTCGTGCTGGGTCCTCCTGCATTGACCACATAAACACCTTATGGATCATAATCGGACAATGTGTTGAGTACAGGTTTCCGCTACATTTGCTGTTTATCGACTTCGAGAAGGCCTTCGACAGCTTGAATCGAGATGCTATCTGGTTGGCCTTGCGCAGGAGAGGCATCCCAGAAACAATTACAGCTATTATCAAGGCTACATATGAGGGCAGTAAGTGCCACGTCTTACACAATGGTACGATGTCGGAGGATTTTGAAGTTCAAAGTGGAGAACGTAAAGCGTGCATACTGTCGCCACTATTGTTCTTGGTGGTTATCAGCGATGTACTCCGTGCAGCATTGACGGAAGGTAATTATGGAATTCGTTGGACTATGACATCTTACCTTAAGCACATAGATTACGCTGACAATATTTGTCTACTTTCACATCGGATAATGGATCTTTATTTATTGCCCAATTTGATGGCCGAAACTCTAGAAGCTGAGGCAAACAAAGTGGGGCTAAAAATAAACACAGCCAAAACAAAAGCCCTGAGCACTTCTAATACCCGCGCTCAACTTAACATTGCCGGACAGGAAGTCGAGAAAGTTGATAAGTTCTTTTATTTAGGAAGTGTCGTCTCGGCTAATCGGGGTGGTATCGAACTGGATATGTGCAGCAAAATCGGGAAGACTAAAGCTCCGTTCGGAATGCTATGCAAAATCTGGAGAAGCAATGTTCTCAGCTTAAGAAGCAAGCTGTGACTGTTCCGCTCCAACGTAGAATTGGTGCTGCTTTATGGGTGCAGCACTAAGGTGGACACCATTAACACACGCAAGCTGCGGTCTTCATAAACAAATGTTTAAGGATCATCTTGAGGATCAAACGCGTTGCCAAACTCCGAACAAGATGGCGCGCCGGCGTAGTAGACGCCCTGTGCCCCCGAGGGGTTAAAGAATCTAAATCATCCGCTTAGGACCTTCAGAAGTCTACAAGGTACATTTTTTGATTTTATTTTTAATATTTACTTACGCCTAAGAGTTTAACTCTTTTTATGCAATTGCAAGATATATCTTCGTTGAAAGTGAAGAGAATAGATAGGGAACATTTTTTTTTGCTGTGCAATCATTTGAAACTGAGGTGATGTTCGATTTCGTACATGCTTACTCCATGAGTGGTGTCCGAGCTACTCAGGGAGCTTTGATTTTTGTATTCAATTCTGATTTCTAGTATTCATTTTGAGCACGTCTTTGGTCATTACTCTGTACCATCATGCACATTGTTTCCCTAGTTTCCTAGTATCATTTTCGACTGTTCTACTTACGACATTAAGAGAGCTTCTAACCAGCAGAGAGCTTCTAAAGCGGAAATGATGCAGAGTGACCTGAACCTGATCTCAAAATGGTGTAGAACCTAGAGCTTAGCCATCTACCCTGGACGAACTATATGTGTACCCTTTTCTAAGAAGAGGAAGTTCGAACTCAAGCAAATCTCATTGGAAAACATCAACCCTACCGGGGAAGGAAAATATCTTGGAATAATCCGGGACAAAAAGCTTAACTGGAACTCTCACCTAATCAATGTTATCAATAAGGCGGCCGGGGCAATGCTCATGTGCTAACGTCTCTATTGTACAAGTGGGGTCTGAAGCTCAAGATGATCTACTGAATGTACAGTACAATCGTCAGACCAATGATCACCTACGCCTCTCTAGTATGGTGGCCTAAAGCACAAGAGATCAAAGCTAAGGAACAATTAAATCGACTGCACCGACTAGCCTCTGTTGACATTACCGGGGCATTGAAAACGTACTCGACGGCAGCATTCAAACGTGCCCGGAACCCACATCTACATCTTTACAGACAGTCAGGCAGCGCTAAGGTCCCTTAATTCCTATACGGTAGGGTAAAAGCTCATGTGGGACTGTCTCGACCTTCTTGATAGCCTCGCATGCACAAAAAGCTTCAATTTTAATTCTGGGTAACCATTGCGCCAACACAATAGATCTTATAGGTCGCTGTGCACTTGGGTCCCAAACATCGTATTGTATCGTATGGGATTGCCTTTAACTACTCATATTACTAGCCAACACCAACAGAGTTCATCTCATTTGAGTGCCAAGACACAGCGGATATGAAGGAAATGAAAAAGCTGACTTGCTAGCCAGAACAGGGGCGGCAAGGTCTCCAGGCGAACGGGCCAGAGGGTTAGGAATAAGTTGTTTCTCTTCCCTAAGACCGTCCATACGCGGTGAAGAGCCACAACCTACACGAGGTGCCGCTGTTGTTAACGGAATATGGCGGATCTAAAGAGGAAAACTTGAAAAAACCCGGAATCCCAGGTGTAAACTACCGTGCCTATGGGATGAATGGCACCACGTTCAGGTGTCTTCTAACGGTGAACTCTGGATACCTTGGGGGCCTCCAGTTTCAATTAATTCCCCTTACCTGTATACAGGTAACACCTGGGCTTTGTACTTGACAAAAAGCTCAACTGGAGATTAAATATAGAGGAAAGAATTAAGAAAGCAACGATAGCCTTTTACTCATGTAGTAGAATTTTTGGTAGAACCTGGGGACCCTCCCCCAAAATCATACTATGGATGTATACGGCTATAGTTAGACCCATATTGACTTACGGCAATCTAGTATGGTGGCCAGCTGTCAACAAATCCACCGACTTAAAGGCAATCACCAAAGTTCAAAGACTAGCGTGCATTGGCATCACCAGTGCAATGAGGACAACCAGGACTCGAGGCTATCCTTAACCTGCTACCGCTAGACATCTTTATACGAACATCAGCAGCCATTAATGCTATGAGAATAAGTCAGTCAGCGAACTGGAAACCAAGCAGAACAGGTCACTCGATGATCCTACTCGATTACTTTGGCCTCATGTCCGTAACGGATTACATGACACCATATTTAGACTTTACAAGGCCTTTCTCTACCGCCTACCCTAGCAGGGAAGATTGGAAAAGCGGTCATATACCTAATGCCGAATCTATAGCCATCTACACAGACGGTTCAAAAATGAGCACTGGTGTAGGATCAGGTATCTTCTCCGACCCTCTAGGTGTATCAAAATCCATACGACTTCCAGACCACAGCAGTGTTTTCCAAGCAGAGGTCTTAGCAGTGGCAACAGCCGCCCGTGAGTCTGCGATAAGGGTAATACCGCCAGAAGGTATCACCATCTTTATCAACAGCCAGGCAGCTATAAAAGCGATTACTGCCATAGAAATTAAATCGAAGCTTGTGAAGTGTTGTCGAGAAGAGCTCAGGGTTCTTGGAACACAGCATAAGGTACCGCTCTGTTGGGTCCCTGGACAAGAGGGTATCTCAGGCAATGAGAAAGCCGACGAGCTGGCGAGAATCGGCTCAGCAGCCCCAACAGAACAAGTTGACTCCCCTGTGTGTATCGCGCCTTGCACACTCAAGCTCGCTGCAGGGAATAAAGCCACTGAGGAGGCGAAAACTGGCGCGAAACTTGCGCCATCACTAGGAAGCTATGGCCATCTTTCGACAAAGCAAAGACCGAGAGAATCATCCGTAAAGATAGGAAATCTCTTTCCACCATCGTGGGCATCATCACGGGGCACAACACTCTGCGGTACCACTTGAAGAAACTACGCCTGACGGAGGAGGAACTCTGCAGAGGCTGTGGTGACGAGGAAGTTTTTGAGCACACAACCCACTTCCTGTGCCACTGCCCGAGTCTTCAACACTCCAGGAAAAAGTTCCTTGGTAAATTTTTCTTCCAGTATCTCGAGGAACTCTCCGGCGTTTCAACGGAAAAGATGTTGAGCTTCATCAAATCATCAGGGTGGTTTGTATGCAGAAATGAAGTAAGTGACTGAGTTAGTAGTTTTTAGTTTTAATGGATAAGGGGTTACTTTTTCCCCCATGGGTACCACAATGGGTCAACGCTGACCTGAGTGTGGCAGAGAGCGTCGCTCCCTGCCAGCCCACATACCTAACCTAACCTAACCTAGCCAGAACAGGAGCTGCATCAAACTTCATGATGCCAAGACAATTCTGTTGATTACCAATGAGTACGGCAAAAAGCCATATAAAAAATTGACCAAAAGAAAAAACGCATCATTACTGGATGAAACTTGAAGGAACAGACAAGCCAAGATCTTTCCGCCAAATGCTTCCCTCAAAAGAATGAAACAACTCCTACAATTAACTAGGAGTCAGATTCGATTAGCCACAGATTTCCTTACAGGCCACTGTCGAGTGCAAAAGCATCTCATGGCAATGGAAATAGCAGAAGACAACATTTGCAGAATGTGCAACGAAGACGAAGACTGTAACTGTCTAATCAGAACACGTCATCGGTACTTAGGTGAATTCTACTTTGAAGCAGAAGACCTCTTTGCATACTCACTCAAAAGCATAGTAGAGTTCATAACTAAATCGGACATATTGAACGACTATAAGATTAGAGGAAATCACAATAGTCCCTATGTGGCAGCAATGATAAGGCGACCTAATCCCACCTCAAAAAACAAAATCTACCATCTGCAACATGGCATTTAAGGTCCAAGGGCCTTCATTCTTGTAAGCATATGCGTGCATCCTGCGGGTCTACCATACTTCGCAGGAATGGAAAGGACTTACGAATTTTGTGATATCCGATGGACGAAATTGAAGACATTTTGCTTCTTTTGAACATTCAAGTTGGATGGGTGATATTAGGTGATATTAGGTGATATTAGGTTTCAGAGAAACAATGTGAGTGGCATTCAGATAAATGGGGAGAATTGTATTATTATTTTGTCCTTGCTTATGATTCACAGTATATTTTCCCTGACGGTGTAATGGGAACTGGATACAATAGGAATATCGATGAACTATGGTACCAATTTTTATATTTATTTTTTTATAAACTTCTCTCGGGAAAGGCGAACCTATAACGTTGAACCAGCGCCCCGAGATCCGAGTAAATATCTGTTGATTCTGCATTTAAATTGTTGCAGATTATTTCGCCTAAAAGTGAATTCCAAATACTGCTTGCCTTGTAACAAAATGAATTTTGATAGAATGATGTTCTTGCGGTTGTCAGGTGAATATGAAAATTGTGTGCACTGTGGCCTGCCTGGTACGACGTTGAAAAGTCGAGTTTCTAGGAATAGTTCTATTGAGATCTTCCCAACATCTGCCATGGTAGATCTGTAGAACAGCCATAAATCTGCGACCTGCTGAGAATTAAACAACATCTCGAAGACACACTCGATGCCGAACAAGCAGGTTTCCGCTCTGGGTCCTCCTGTGCTGACCACGCAACACCCTGCGGATTATCATCGAACAGTGTGTTGAATATCGATCGCCACTGCACCTGCTGTTCATCGATTTTGAGAAGGCGTTCAATAATGTCAACAGGGAGTTTATTTGGCGTGCTTTACACAGGAGATGTATTCCCAATGAACTAATTGCTATTATCAAAGCTACATATGAAGGCTCCGACTGTCACCTTCTGCAGAGGGGAAGGTTGTCTGAGAAATTTGAGATCCAAAGTGGGGTAAGACAAGGCTGTATCCTTTCACCAATATTATTCCTATTGGTGATTAGCGATGTGCTTCATGCAGCTTTGTCGACGGGAAATGGAGGAATTCGATGGACTCTTACATCTCAACTGAAACATCTTGACTACGCTGACGATGTATGCTTACTCTCCCACAGAATTATGGACCTCCACCAAATGACAGCAGATAGGAGGAGAGGGAGGCAGGTGTCGTCGGGCTGAAAACTAATATCTACGGCAAAAACTAAAATTATCAGCCTTGGAACTAGCTCATCGGCTCAAATATGCATTGCTGGACAACCGGTAGAGAGAGTAGATGATTTCCAGTACATTGGCAGTATTGTCGCGACCGATGGTGGAACCGAACTGGATATAGCCAACAGGATCGCCAAAGCAAAGTCAGCGTTCGGGATGTTGTCCAAAATATGGCGAAGCAATGCAATCAGTTTAAGCACCAAAATAAGACTGTTCCGCTCCAACGTTGAATCCGTGCTGCTATATGGTTGCAGCAAGTGGAGAGTGACCACTACTATCACCAGAAAGCTGCAAACGTTTGTTAATAGGTGCCTGCGCAATATCTTAAGGATTTTCTGGCCCAATCGTATCTCTAACGAACACCTCTACGAGAGAACGGGTCAGGAACCAATAGGCACAACCATCCAACGACGGAAGTGGCAGTGGATTGGTCACACGTTCCGAAAGGGTGACAGTTCCATAGCGAACCATGCTATGCAATGAAACCCTCTAACTCAGGATGGCAGAAGACCTGGCGGTCCGAGGAGAACATGGCGCAGAACAGTCGAGAAGGAGGCACGGCAGTTAGAGAAAAGTTGGGAAGAACTCAGACACATTGCCAGAAATCGTACACGATGGCGCGTGGGCGTAGTAGAGGCCCTAGGACCCACAAGGGGAAACAGGACATAAATCTTGCCTCTAGATGCTGTCAAGTAGATTTAAATTGGAATCCTTGGACCAGAATAAGGCGAATTTGAAATGTATAGGAAAAATTCTTCATCCGATTAATGATTCAATCCACATAGCTTTTACAAGGAACATTGGAACACTGAAAAACTCTATTTAATGATTCGGACTGGAGAGTTTTCCAAACCGTATCAGATGGACTACACTGAAGTTAATGCGTTCGTTCAAAAACGAAAATACTGCAAAGCAACAGATTATACGAGTAACTCAAAAGTGGAATATGGTTTTCAAAATTGTACTTTTTGAAGTGAAACGTTTTTAGCGAGACTAGTGAATCGGAATGACCTTGACACAAAAACCAAACATGAAACAATCAAACGCTCGTCCGATCACCGAAATCAAACAGCATCGGCCGCGGATGGGGACCGCTTGTATTTTGTTCGTTTTATAAGTTGATGCACATACTCTACTCAGGATTTACAAAAGCGTTTGATAGAGTATATCACACTTTACTCTTAGGTAAGCTTAAATCATTGGGTTTTCACTCTTCAATGCTAAGCTGGCTTTTCATTAATTGGAGCGATAGAAGGCAATCCGTAAATGATGAAAGTTTTACATCTCGCGCAATAAAAGTAACTTCTGGCGTCCCACAAGGCAGTCATATGGGCCATCATCTGGAAATGAAAGGCCAGAGCCAGGGCGTAAGTTTGAATGTGTGTTTGCATATGCATGAGAGAGCAATGAGTACATGTGTAAGAGAAAGATGGATGAGTAGCGCATGCACATGAATCAACTACGAGTTTACGTAGGTTGAATCTGGATTTTATTAAGTTTGAGTACCATATAAATGCAGTTCGAATTGATATAGGATTCGATCGATCCGATCACAACATTTTCTGGGATCGAATTGAGATATTGTATACAAACGCCGATCGAAAGATCAAGTTTGACTGATAGAGAAAAAGGAGAGAGTAGAGAGAAAAGGAACTTCATGTATAGGGGAAGAGGTGTCAAACTCAATCCTCTCTCTTTGCGATTCCACCTCGTTTCCTTAATTCATTTACAGCGAGAACGTTAAAATCAATCCTGTGTCAACCCGGTAATGCGAACTTAGTAGATGCATCAGCTCTTGTTTGCTCCGTGTACGAATACGGTTTATGCGTTTATATAATACATTTTACATGTTTGTGAGGCACACACCTCTTTTTCTACTTATTTTCATTCATAGCCGATTTACATTGTCGAAATATCTACTTCATGTTTAGTGAGTTCAAAAACAGCCCGCAAAATGAAACAATTTGCGCAAAATATGTGTTTTCGAACGGATGAATCATATAAACTTTTTCGTACGCAACTAGAGTCAGGTGACTTGGTACAAGCACGAAATCCTAATTTTAATGTCGGCCTTCATCCAATCTGCCGATCAATTCATTGAGGGAGAGAATAGTATTCCATCGAGGGGTTCCAGGGACCTATGTACAGATGATCATAGACATGTACGAAAGAGCAAAGCCAAGAGTAAGATGCCCCGCTGGAGTAACCGAACAGTTCCCAAACATAGTCAGGGTGCACCAGGGAACCGTGTTAAATCCTTTACTCTTTATTACAGTTCTTGATTATCTGCTTAAAGGTAAAGTGATGGACCCCAAGATACATCAATTATTCTTTGCTGACGATGGAGCCATCATAAATGAGGATCCTACATCCCTGCAACAAGCACTTGATGTGGGGTTGGACGTATTGGAGGGAAATGGGTATCGCATTTGTTCAAAAAAGACAGAGTACTTGTGCTGCCCATTCTCTGATCCACTCAGGCCTATTCCAGACATTTATTTGAATAGAACAGTGCTTCCCAAGTGCGAAAAGTTCAAATATCTGGGATCTATGATCAATAGCAAAGCAGCCTGTGATAACGACATCAATCATCGCGTAAGCGTAGGGTGGATGAAGTGGCGAGAAAACTCGGCTATCTTCTGCGACCGAAAAGTGCCATCTAAGTTGAAAGAAAAGGCTCTACACCGCAGTTGTGCGTCCAGCGCTCACATACGGATCACAATGTTGGACGATGTACAAATAGTATGAGAGTAAATTAACGGCAGCTGAGATGAAGATACTTCGCATGACAGCAGGAGTGACAAAGCTTGATCGAATAAGAAGTTCGAAGATCCGTGGGAGCTTTCACGTCAAGAAAACCATCGCATAAAAGATAGAGCGCAACCGTCTCAGCTGGTATTGCCACGTTCAAAGAAGAAATCATTTGAACCCTGTTAAAAAGGCAATATCAATGCACGTTCCAAAGACATCGCGATGTAGGAAAGGCAGGCCTATAAACGCCTGAATCACACAAATGCGACGACATCGGCATTTCATTGGACTCAGTAACCGAGTGATCCGAAATCGGCAGGCCTGCCGATATTTTCTGAGGTCAAATAGGCGAACCCCACAGGCGGATCAGTAGAAATGCAGTGAAGTGGGAGGATTATGATCCCTTATTTTCGGATTTATGATCCTCGCTGAAAAAAACGATGAAGAAGAAGAAGTTTTAGCTGGAGTTTTAACAGATCTGTCTAGCTCTTCCCTAAACCGCACCCAGTTGGTTTTCCTCGGATTCCTCCTCTCCTGCAAGTTATAGCCTCGGATTCGATTTGATAAGCGATGTATCTATGGTCTGACAAGGGCACCTCCGCATGTTAGTGGAGTCCCACTGTAGCAGGTGGATAAGTTTAAGTGCCTCGGGTCTTATTCACGTGTGATGGAAAGAGCAATGCTGAGTAATCCTGTAGAATTGGTCATGCTGGATCAATTTTGAGAGAGCTTGGTCAATCTGTTATAAGGAAGGCCGAACTTAGTGTTGAAGCAAAATGATCGGTTTTTAGCTCGATGTATGTTCCAACTCTCACCTATGGTCATGAAATTTGGATAGTGACCGAAAGAATAAGATCGCGGATATAAGCTGCCGAAATGAGGTTCCTTCGCGGAATAACTCGTCGAGTTATTCCAGCAACAGGACGATCCTCTTGAGAATCCTACCCCCGCGACCCTTATGAAGGATTAGCGGGCCATTGTCATTGCCAGAAATGTATGTATGTATGTACGGGTATGAATGGCTTTCCAGAGCGAGTAACACATATGTGCTTTCTTCGCCGGTTAGACCTTCAAGATAATAAAATTGGAGATAAAAAAGCACCTGGACCAGATGGTATCCCAAATATAGCACTCAAGACAGCTATAAAAGTAAGCCCAAAAATGTTTATTAACATTTACAACTCGTGCCTGAAGGAAGGAGTCTTCCCGGATCAGTGGAAACGGCAAAACCTAGTACTTCTTCTCAAAGGTAAGAAACCACCAAATGAACCATCATCATACCGCCCGCTCTGTATGTTAGATACGGCTGGCAAAATATTGGAGCGAATCATGTGTAACAGGGTAGAGGCAGCAATTCAAGAATCTGGAGGTCTTTCAGAACACCAATACGGTTTTCGAAAAGCGCGCTCAACAACAGATGCAATCAGTGTGGTAGTTAAAACGGCACAAGAGGCTATACAGGGAAGAAGATGGAGAGGCGGTTCCAAAAAGTACTGCTTGGTTATAACTCTTGATATTAAAAACGCCTTCAATACGGCAAATTGGAGTCACATCTTACAAACGCTCAGAAGGATGAGAGTTCCACAATACCTCATAGACGTTATTGTTGACTAATTCAGGTGCAGAATCTTGGTATACATTACAGACCGCGGCCCCAAGGAATATAAGATCACAGGCGGAGTACAACAGGGCTCAGTCCATGGCCCTTTGCTCTGGAATATTATGTATGACGGTATACTGCGACTTCCTATACCCGAAGAAACAAAAATAGTGGGATTTGCTGATGATATCGCCATTATTGTCACTGCTAAACTGTTGGAGGAGGTGGAACAGATAAGCAATGCGACAATAAGGATAATACGAAAATGGCTCACCTCAGTTGGTCTTACACTGGCGGAGCATAAAACTGAAGCAGTCCTGATAAGTAGTAGGAAGAAGGTAGAAACTCTCACCATTATAGTCGGCGGCCATGAAATCACACCTAAACCGCATATAAAATACCTAGGTATCATGATAGATACGAGACTTTCATTTAGAGATCACCTTAAGTATGTAGGCCGAAAAGGTGCAATAGCAAGTGCTGCACTCGCGCGTATCATGCCCAACATAGGAGGACCAAGACATAGCCGTAGGTTACTGCTGGCTAGAGTGGTTACGTCTATAATCCTATACGCCGCACCAATTTGGGCCGGGGCCATGGCAATTAAAACATACAGATCACATATCACATCTGTGTATCGAATATGTGCATTGAGAGCTAGCTGCGCATTTCGCACTACTTCTAGCGATGCAGCCTGCGTGGTAGCGAGAATGCTCCCAATAGATATCCTGGCAGTAGAACAGCAATGTCAGTACTGCGCAAGAAGAGAAAGAAACGAGGCCAGCGAAAACCGGCTCTATAGAGCAGAAAGCCTAAGAGAATGGCAAGAACGCTGGAATGCTTCTGTGAAAGGCAGGTGGACCCATAGGCTCATACACCAAATCCAGCCATGGTTCGACAGGCAACATGAAGAACTTGAGTTCTACTTAACGCAGTTCCTAACGGGCCATGGATGCTTTCGTTCGTACTTACATAAGTATAAACACGACAATAGCCCTTACTGTCCGCATTGCTTTGACTGCGTAGAAAACGCAGAACATATATTTTTTGAATGCACAAGATTCATATCGTTGGCGAAATGCTCAAAAGCCAGGAGGCATGGGACGCAGTCGCTGGGAGCACAATGCGCATAATGAAGATTCTAAGAACCCTAGAAAGGGAAAGGAAAGAATCAGACCGGCGAAAAACAATAAATGCTGAGCAGAAAAATGCAAACATGCACTAGTCGAATACATCAGACTAAAACTCCCCCGCGATGAAATGCTTAACGGCAGTACCGCGGGGAATGGGGCGGTCGTGGGAGGGGGGTTTAGCGGGTAAGAGTCCCACACTGTTACTCAGGACGTACTGAGTTTCATCTTCTGAAGATTACCCCCCAATCAAAAAAAAAAAAAAAGACCTTCAAGATAAGCAGAAGGCTTTTGTTTTTTTTAGATCTTGGGTCGCTTTTTTAAGCTTATTACATAGATAATTCGAATATGTTTAATGTTGGGGAACGCGGGTTTGTTACCATATTTTGTGTGCTCTCCTCTTTTCACGAATAAATTCTTTTATTTCCGACGGATAATTAGCTTCTTTGCGAGTGACTTCTTTTCTTCTTAAAGAAGTGTTTTTTACGCGACACTCAGTCAATAAATTTGCCGGATTCATCTTCTATTTCGAAATGTGTTTTGAGCGATACATTTAAGAC
This sequence comes from Brachypalpus laphriformis, assembly GCA_945910035.1. Taxonomy (NCBI): domain Eukaryota; kingdom Metazoa; phylum Arthropoda; class Insecta; order Diptera; family Syrphidae; genus Brachypalpus; species Brachypalpus laphriformis. Next base: position 17,317,537 of record OX246753.1, on the reverse strand, counting down.
AATATTCTTTTAGCAATCATTCTTAAAGCCATTCCAGTCTGTTTCGGTGCTAGTTAATCTAGGCGCACCTTCTATTTTCATTAGTCGGTTACTTATTATCAAAATTACCGGTGAGTGATCTGAGGAGAGATCAAGGCTTTCCTCTACTTTCGCAAAATTTGTAGATACTCTTTTTGCTTGGAAGAAGTCTACTAGGTCAGGTGTTCGTATCGGAGGGCCAATATGTCGGTTTCCCCGTTGAAAAGAAATCAACCCCGAATTGCATACCGGCTTCGTACAAAAGTCAACCTTTCCGTGAATTGGATCTTGAACCCCAAAAGGTGTGTTTTACGTTGAAATCCCCAACAATAATGAAATTCTGTCCAAGTGAGTCAAAGAGACGTACAATGTCATTACTTTTAAACGTGTATCGTGGAGGACAATAAATGGACGCGATGTTGAAATACGAGTGCTTATTCTTAACTCCAACTCAACTTGTTTGCATTGTATCGATTTCAATCGTTGTATTCGTGGAGTGCTCAATGCAGTCTTTAATGAATAGGGAGGATCCGCCTTTAGCTCTTCCGGAAAGGTGGTATGCGTGATAAGCACGATATCTTCTTATTTTTACTCTGGATTCCTTTGTCAAATGAGTTTCAGAGATCAAGCAATTGTCAATATGTATTATCTTTCTGCAAGAATACTTCTAGTTCGGCAATTTTTTGTAGAAAGCCGTTTGCGTTCCATGTTCAAATTTTAAGTAACTGTTTCATATTCAAATTGAAGTTCTTTTCGGCGAGGTTTTAACTCAAGTTTACTCAATTAATCAAATATAACTTTGGTAATCTTGCTTTGCTCCTCAAGTTTCGCAAGAATCATAGACAAAACTTGGGAGACTGGATCTGTCGAAGCACCGCCCAACTTTTGCAAAATATGCATTTTCGGGCTCCGTGGCGTAAGTGGTTAGTGTGTTGGATTACTGTGCGTGAGGTTCCAAGTTCGAATCCCAGAAAACACCAAAAAGTTTTTCCACGGTCACACCTCTCGCGAACGTCTGACAAACATCCGAGAGTATTGTTGTCTCGGGAAAGCTTCTCAAAACAAATTGCCCTTCGGATACGGCACTAAACTGTAGGTCGCTTCCATTCGTGTGAAAAATATAACGCACACAACACGAGTGGTTGCCAAAAGCTAGGCCCCTGACACTTAAAGAGCTGTTGCACCAAATATTTATTTTTTTATGCGTTTTCGAATGGATAAATCATATAAAATTTTCTCTACGCAACTAGAGTCAGGTGACTTGGCACAAGCACGAAATCCTAATTTATTTTAACGTCGCCCTTCCATCAATCCATTGAAGAAGGGAATAATATTTGAATTTTAATTTGTCTATCCAAAGACCTAAGACGACCTTCAACCTATTCCTGTCGCAAAGTGATGCACTAATTAAATCCTACCAAGAGGCGCGGCTAACGTAAACTCGAAAAATCAATTCCTGTACAGCCATTAGAATAAATTAAAACAGAACCAAAAGAGTGGGCATACTTCCGTGACTATGCCATTAGAAATGATTCACCAAGCGAATTTATTACGTCAAAGGCACATATCTAGACTGAAACAAATCCTAACCGTCTATGGTCGCAAATATTTAACATTTCTACACGTACATTCCGTGTTTATGGTGACCTTGCACTTTAAGTGCCTTTAATACCTCAGTAGGAATAATAGCTATGCTATGCAAATGATATGCGCCCTTGGAGGGTGCACAAAACGGGAGGACGTAGCTGGGGATACTTAATAATTTCCTTGAACATTTTAATTGTAAATGTCTACTGGGTATCTATACACATTTGAGAAAATGATTTATGCGCGTACATCAATATTTTATGGAGAACAGACACATCAGATACATAAATTCATAATTTCCCCTGCATCTAGGTACAATATTTTCTTTAAATAAAAACCAGGATATCCTGCATCTGCGTGTAGCATCCCCTATTGTTTATATACAATCTACATACATTCAACTAGTATTCCTGTATACAAATCCATGTCCATCAGTTGCGTGTTGTGCTGGAAGAAAAATCAATAATTTCTGGTACCTACCACACACATAAACGAGTAGAATACCACCCACCCCTCTCTCATATCAAACTCATTTAAAACAAATCAAGTCAAAAGTACATACATCGAAGTAGAACAAAAAAAAAGTACAAGTGCGTGCAAATTCAATTAGCCTGCCACCCTTTTAGCACGTCCTGTACTTCATTTATCACTGAAAGGGCTTCAATTGCCTAATTAATGAAACTCATTATGCCCCCGAATTGACAGCATGATACCATCGAGGAACTAATTAAAAATTCATTACACACAGGGAAGCCCTAAATGAGAAGTCGGTTACTACGTCATTCTTCCTGAAAAGAGGACAATTAGCCCACAGCGACCGAACACTAGGTGAAAGCAATGCCAATATTGACGTTGCACCCCTTAGCCTTGACCTTTAGCAAGTGCCTCTCCCAGCCCCATTGAGTACTTGCGGAAATCTAGAAAGAATTTCAAAGTATCTACATAATGTATCTTCTTACCTGAAACAGTTGTTGTATCCAGGATATGAGTCTTCTTCTTAACACACCGGGCGAGCATCACACAAAGGCACATTCGTAGGAAGTAGTGCAGCTCCAGGAGGGCGTACAATAGTACTACAATCCCCAGGCAACAAGCTAGCACATAGCACCATGGACCCATAACTCGACTATATACGTACAATGTAGTAACTTGTCGATAATTTAAATCAATCTATATTAGAGTCTTCTGTTAAGTACGCTTATTTTCCTTATATTATTGGTCTTTTGCTTTTCTTTATTTTTTTTAATAATTGATTTATACTATACGACACTACATCACAACAAGTCTACGAATAGGGTGTATTTGAGTATTTTCGTTTCTATGTACACCGTCCGTCAGATACAGAACACGGCGAACAGATAGGCACTAATGAGAATGAGAAACCAAAAAATGTCTTTGGGAAACGCCTTGACAGCGAGTCACCGCGACTTCTGAGGCATCCCCCATGAGGAGCCATGTCAGAAAAAGCCTAAATTGCGATCCACGTATCACCGGGATCGCATACTTATATTAAGCATAATATATTTGATTATGTTGTATAAATTGTTCAAATTAAAATTGGAACAAAAACGAGTAACCACAAACACTGGAGCACAATGAGGAATAAATACTTAATTGCACTGTTCACACTCTAAGGATTGATTGTTGATGTAGTTTATCCTTATCCGTCATCTAGATGCTAATGAAGGAATAGAGAGTTCCGACTTCGCTGACTTTTCGCTGGTTACTGAATTTTTACTGATGATTCGAGAATTAACCTTGCCTGGAATTTTTTGTGTCGATACCTTGGTGATTTATGTACATGTACACAGCTGGGTTTTGGGGGGTGGGTTCTTGGCCGGGACATGCGTAGAAGGGTGAATGGACTGGGAAGGATGAAAAGTGCAATAATGGTTTGTTTGTTTATATTATTGTGATGGAAAGGGGGTAGGTTGGTTATACATTGGGGCGGGGGTTGCAAGAGCTTGAGTATTCAGAACCTTGGAAAAGTTTCGAAATTCATTTAAATTCTTCCAATGAAATTTCCTAGATCAAAGATTGAACTCAAGGAGATGCTCTAGGAGAAGAGGGATTTCTTTTCTGATGTACTTATGTGATGCGTTACTTGATACAGAGTGATGGTGTGAGAGGCACTTACCCGCAAAGACTTTTCTTTAAAGAACGGCTAACCTAATTGACCTATATTCGAGGAATGTAATTGGTGGGCGCAGGGTTAAAATGCACCTTTTTAAATGTGATGTGTCCAGTTTTGTAAGTAAATGTGGAGGGCCTTTTTCTTATAGTACGACTCAACAACATTAGCGTGGCAAAATCGCATCATTACCTCCTCGTGGTGCCCGCTGGTTAGCTATATATCTGATAGTGAACTAACGATGAGCGTATGCTGAGTCTGACGATATAGCGTATGTAGCTGAACACTCGGACCTCTTTTTTTTTTTTGGTTGCGCCAAGGGATATGGTAATCTTCGAAAGATACTAGTAGCCCTTGCTACTAGCATGCACGATTCGCAAGCCCGAATAATCGATGCCAGGAATGTGCCTACGTACTAATCCATACCCTGCTCACTTCTACCACTCTCCCCGCGGGACTGCCGTAAGGTATTACTTCGCGGGGCTGGTTAGCAATTAATGCTATGCTTCTTGTATTGCTGCTTCTGCTCTCCTTACTTACTTACTTAGGTGGTGCTACAGTTCGGGGTCAACCTGGGCCTCAACCAACAAGCATCTCAATTTAGCTCGGTCTTTAGCTAATTGCCTCCAGTTGCGCACTCCAAGTTGGTCGAGGTCCGCTTGAACTTGTGCGCACCACCTACGGCGATGATTCCCTCTACTGCGTCGTCCCTCGGGGTTAGATTCGAAGACTCTGCGGGCCGGAGCGTTGGTGTCCATTCGCTCTACATGTCCTAGCTATCTCAGACGTCCAATACACAGTTTTTGACTAGGTCGATGTCGCTGTACAACTCGTATAGTTCATGATTGAATCTTCTCCTCCAAAACCCGTCAACGCAAACGAGACCGAAAATCTTACGAAGAATTTTTCTCTCGAAGCGACCAAGAATATCTTCATCCTCTCTTATTTTCTGCTCTCCTTGCTCTCTCAATTATTCGGAGCTGTTTTTGCACATTCGTAATAAGTGTACAAATTTCCAGCCAATTCTCCTCTGACCGCAGCATTTGGTCTATAAGGAATGGTGGACTTGCCAGGTTATTTCTCCATTCCGTGAAGCGATTGCAGTGGAATATTGCATGCTCTGTATCTTCCTCCTTATCGGGACAATGTGGACAGAGAGGTGAGTTATCATGTCCAAATCTGTGTAAATATTTGCGATGGCCACCATGACCCGATTGGAACTACGTAAGGTGGTAGTTGCAGTCCCCAAACACTCGCTTGGTCCAGACCTCAATGGTGGGGATCAGCTTTTAGGTCCATCTACCTTTTGTACTGTTATCCGACCTGGCTTGCCGCATAGCTAATGATGATGCCTTCTCCTCCTCCTTTATTCTCTTGGCAATACCTGCTTCTTGATGACTCGAGGTTCTCTTTTCGTAGATCCTTACCATCTCGTTTGCGAGGATGTCGATGGGGATCATTTCGGCTATGACACAGACTGCTTCGTCCGAAATTGTTCGGAAACTGATTGTTCTTATCGCGCATAGCCTGTATGTTGACGACAGTTTTCTCCGTGTTTGTATCGTCGCTAACGCCGCCGCCCAAACCAGTGCAGCATATAGGAGAACCGAGCTAACCACTCTGGATAGTAGAATCCGTCTAGCATATCCAGGTCCACCGATGATTGGCAGTATTCGAGAAAGAGTTGCCTGCAGTAGTGAAGCCTTCTTGCTCGAGTATTCCACGTGTGTTTTTAACCTTAACCTGTTGTCAAGCATTACTCCTAAATATTTGACTGCTTCCTTGGTTCTTACAGTCTGAGTTCCGACTTGAATACTATATTCGTATATTCAGCAGCTGTTCGACTTGTTTTAAGAACAGCTTCAGTTTTGTGGTCTGCTAATTCTAAGCCGGCCGATCCTAGCCAGTCTTTAATTTGTTCGATTGCTTCGTTTATTGCTGATTCTATTTCGTGGATGTGTTTAGCCATGGTGACCACGGCGATGTTGTCAGCGAACCCGATTATCTTAATTCCTTGTGGCAATGCTAGCCGCAGGACTCCGTCGTACATGATATTCCATAAGAGAGGGCCTAGTACCGATCATTGCGGGCCTGCCGTGACGTTGTAGTACTTTACCCCCTCGTCGGTTTGGTACCTCAACTTCCTGTTGGTGAAGTAGTTTGTAACTATCCTCAATAGGTAGTATGGAGTATCCATTCTGGCTAGCGATCTCCTTATGAACGACCAATTTGCCGAGTTAAAGGCGTTTTTGATGTCCAGAGTCACTACTGCACATTATTTATTTGCCCCCCCTCGCCACCTTTCTCCTTGGATCGCTCCAGTTTCTGTGTCAACTACCGCTTTTATGGCATCAACGGTAGAATGCGATTTTCTAAATCCGAACTGATGGTCTGACATTGCTCCTTTCTCTTCTGCTACCACGAGCAGTCTGTTGTATATTATTCGTTCAAGTATCTTTCCCAAAGTATCGAGTAAACATTTTGGGCGATATGACGATGGTACTCCAGGTGGTTTGTTTCCTTTTGGTAGCAGTACCAAATATTGAAGCTTCCATGGCCCAGAAAAAAACTCCTTCCTCTATATACTTTTGCATCGTGGCTATAGAAATGTCCGGCCTCTTTTGAACAACCACTTTCACTGCCTTATTGGGGATGCCAACTGGTCCAGGTGCTTTGTTGCTTCCTATCTTCCTGCATGCTTCGAGCAGCTCCTCCCGCGTGATAGCAGGGATGTGCTCTACATTCTTCTCTCTAGTTATATCACACAAAGTAGATGATCTATGAAACACTCGGACCTGTGCAAGCACATCTGCGTGAAAAAGAAATGGTGACGGATAAACCCTTAATCGATCAACGGCAGCGCTCATATCCCCTAAGTGGGTTACTGGCATCAGTGTATCCACCCCCTCGTTCTAAGGGCTTCAAAAAGGGATCTGGCCTTCCAGGTTGGGGGTTGTGCTGTCGAGGTAACTTCTCTACCACATAAAAAAAAGGTCTAGTTATGAAGCAACGAATAGCCTCGGATAAGGACGATTTAACTGTTGACGACCCTGACAAGCAGATAGATGCTGTCATAGGCGACCTTGAAATCGACAGAGATGATGAGAGTCGATTTGCACTTCTTCGGTTTTCTCCAGGATTTGCCGAAGTGTGAAGATTTGATCGGTAGTGGACTTTACTGGCCTGAAACCGCACTAATAGGGGCCAATCAGGCTGCTAATAAAAGGTCTCAGGCGTTTACACAATATAGCAGAAAAGGTCTTGCATGCAATGTTGAGGAGACTGATGCCTCTATAATTGGCGCAATAGAGGGGGTTTCCTTTCTTGTGGATCGGGCAAACGATGCTGAAATTCCATTCATCAGGCATACACTCGTCTGACCAAATCTTACAGATGAGTTGGTGCATGCACTCTACCAATTCATCAGCAGCTGCCTTGAAAAGTTCGGTCGGTAAGTCGTCAGGTCCAGCAGCCTTGTTGGAGTTCAGGTTGGATATTGCTATCGTCACTTCATTTTGGTCAGGTGAATAAATAAATACTGGACCGGTAACAGTACAATTTCAAGCACCCTGATTTAAGAACCATTCGTATAATTTGCTCTCTACCTCAGGATATTCAGCCTTATGAAGCGTTTTTGTTTGTGCATGTCTAAAATTGTCGACTGCTGCTGCGAGAATTGTTTGACAATTTTTTTAATCTTGAAAATTGCCTGCTTTGTGACATCATATTCGATTGCCAAACGACTGCCGCGAGCATCATTGTCAAATTTCTTTAACATTTCTACCTTTTGTTTTAAATTTAATCGAACTTGTTTTCGTTTACCATGTTTGTTTGCCATTTTTTGCCAAAATTTAGTTAATTATCGGACAGCATAAAATTCAGTGTGCAAATAGACAATACACGTAAGAAAAAGTCAGTATCTAAAACAACTGCAAGAACAGCAAACAAAATGCAATGCGCCCCTAGTCTCCACTGGCAATAATTCATTGCAAGAAATATGCAAAGCAATTGAAATTTCCAAAGGAGACCCCAAATATCTTGAAATAATTCATTTCAATTGCGGTCTCCATTGGAAATTTCGATCGCTTGACATATTTCTTGCAATGAATTATTGCCAGTGGAGACTAGGGGTAAGAAAAGTCAGTAAAGTACATAATAGGGCACGCAGCTGCCATGGAAACATACATTTCTTCGGAATGCGTCGCTGCTGTGTTATGTATTTTACATTGTTTATTTAGATTTTATTTTTTATTTAGATTTGATATATGTATAAAAAAAACCGAATGCAAGTTAAAAAGAGTCACATTCTAAGATGTTGACCAAAAGTCAACTTTTTAAGGCAGCGTATGGTAACTCAAATTTGTTCAACTTTTCTGTAAAGTATACTTTTTTGAGAGTCAACTTTTCCGAACTTCTACTGTATTTATTTTCAACAAGTCTCACAAACACAATACGAAAAAAAATCAACGTTTTTATATAACAGTTAATCAGCCTTGACAAGTATTATATAAAGACAAATTTGTTGATCGTTTTACACAGAGCAAGGAGCAGTTGATAATCAAAAACGACAATTAACAAAATGACTATCAACTTAGCCGATTCTAACCCAGATAACTGCGGATATTTTTGTTATTTTTTGTTTTTGCTTCTGATTCAGTTTTTTTTTGTTCGCTTATGTCCTGTATCCCCTTGTGGGTCCTAGGCCTTCTACTACGCCTACGCGCCCTCGTGCACGGTTTCTGGCAATGTGTTTGAGTTCTCCCCTACTTTTTCCAACTGCCGTGCCTCCTTCTCGACTGTTCTGCGCCATGATCTCCTCGGACCGCCAGGTCTTCTGCCATCCAGTCAATGACCGGCAGTATGGTTTTCGTAGCAACAGGTCCACTGGTAATTTGATGGCATATATCACCGAGAAGTGGAACCAATCAATCCATCACTTCGGCGAAACAAAGATGGTTGCGCTCGATATTTCTAAGGCATTTGATAGAGTTTGGCATCAGGCTCTTTTGTCGAAAATGCGTGCATATGGCATCGATGAGTCTCTTCTTCAGTAGATTAGAAATTACCTTTCGGACCATTCAATACAAGTTGTCTTGGACGGCTTCAAGTCTACAATTCACCATATAAATGCTGGTGTTCCCCAGGGCTCCGTTTTGTCTTCGACTCTCTTTCTCATTTTTATAAATGACCTCTGCTACTTCTAATCTAAGCCATTCCTTCGCTGATGACAGTACCCTCAGTTTTTCATATTCGTTCCCTAACTCACGTCCCTGCTCTTCGGCCGTAGAAGAGGAACGACAACGTATGTTAAACACATTAAATTCCGACCTAGACAGCATTACCAAATGGGGTGCAATCAATAGAGTGGAATTTAATGCATCCAAAACTCAATGCTGTCTTCTGCCTCTCAAGCGAAACCAAGACCCTCAACCATTATCCATGGATGGTACTTATATCGCTGAATCCGAAAGACTTGCCAGTCTCGGTATGTGCATCAACAACCGTCTTCGATGGAACGATCACATATTCGAAGTCGCCAAAAATGCTGCTAAATGTCTAGGATTCCTTAAGCCTTGCAAAAAAAATGTTACCCCATCTGATCTGGCCTCCATCTATAAGGCATTCATCCGCCCAAAGCTGGAATATAACGCCCACATCTGGTCTGGTGCACCCAAGACCGTTCTGCACATTCTAGACAGGGTACAGAACCGCGCGTTAAAACTTATAGGTGATAGAGACAATTATGAACTCCATAGTCTCACTTGAACATCGTAGAAATGTCTCACGTCTTTCCCTATTTTATCGCTTTTTTTATAAAAAAAAAATGCTCCAGCGAAATAGCCAGTTGCATTCCTCCCCTTCGAAACTTCACCCACAATACCCGTCATGCTTCGAATGCACATCAGTCCACCCTCAAGCCCAACTTCGGACGTACTGTCAAATATAGGGGATCGTTTATAAGCCGAACAACACGTTTGTGGAACGATCTACCAGCCTCTGTATTTCCTAATCATTACAACCTACAAACATTTAAAGCCAACGCAAACCGGCATCCCCTCCCCCCTTTTCCCATCCGCCCGTGCCCAGAGCATCAGTATAAGGGTATTAATAATCCCTTCGGTGCGCGCGAATTATAAAAAAAAAAATAAAATAAATAAAAATCCAGAGTTAAAGGGTTACATTGCATAGCATGGTTCGCCATGGAACTGTCACTCTTTCGGAACGTGTGACCAATCCACTGCCACTTCCGCCGTTGGATGGTTATGCCTATTGGTTCTTTCTTTCTTTTTCTTCCTTTTTCAGCGAGGTTATCACCCCTATTATGGTTAGCGAATCGAACGTTCGACTCAAGTCGAACTGTCAGCGAATTACTTCTGTTGTGGTATTGCTGTTAGCAAACATTTTCATTCGAATAAAGAATAAGTGCTGACAAAGAAAAAAACAATTAAATGTCATCTGTGAAATGTATAAAGCAACAGAAGTAATTCGCCGGGAGGTTCGACTTGAGTCGAACGTTCGATTCGCTAACCATAATAGGGGTGTATGATTCGAAAACAAGGGATCATAACCCTCCCACTTCACTGCATTTCTACTGATCCGCCTATTTGACCTCAGAAGTGCCTATTGGTTCCTGACCCGTTCAAATGACCAAGCTACTGCCAGTGTTATGCCTTCGCAGTAGTGTTCACACAAGCTTTCGCAATTGATCGGACTGACTTTATATAGGTATTTCATGAGAAATAAATAAAGGCTAAATCAGGATTTGAACCATGAACCATTAGCGTGGAAATTGAGGACATTACCATACCGAAATGATGAGATCTATTCATATCTCTGATTGGCAGTGATCAACTGTTTCTTTTTTTTCCCACCCCCTCTACTCCGCTTTCAACAATCATTTACCCGTCTAGTCATATTCATTTTTGGATGTCCACCCACCTACTCGTATGTCATATCGCATTTCATTACACATTTTCCTGATTAGATTACACCATCATCACCATCACCACCATCACCATCTGCAAAATACTACAGCAATAAATAAATAAAAACGCACTTCTGTTTAACAAATTACACTAGTTACTTTATTTAATAGGATTTTTTCGCCCCTTTCCATTTACTCCCTCTCTATGTGTATTCTCCAAAACAATTGGAAAAACAACATATATGGGGAGGGGAAATCACTTGAAAAGAACAACAGATAATAATAAATCAAAAATATAAACAAAAAAAAAAAAAAAAAATAATAATTATTTGCAATAGAAACGTTATACAATAGTATTATTATTAATAAGTTTATTTAATTATAATTAAGATTAAGATTTACGCAGAATTTTATTCTTACTCAAGAAATATATTTAGTAATTTTTTTTTTTTGTATATAAATATTGTGTGTGTGTGGGGGGGGACTTTCTATTTAGGAGGAGTAAGTAGGTATGTATTTCTATATAGATTACAATTTTGTGTTTTTTAATTACATTGGAATATTATTACATACGTGAGGAGGGAAACATGCAAATGTTTTGTGGGAGTGGGTGTGTGTGTGGTGTGTTGATTCTCTTTTTTAAAATGCTGCGCGCAAGTTTTTTCTTTATTTAAACGTAATATGCGTATGTTTTGTGTATATAATAATAATTTTCCCGGGTATGCTGCTCTCTGTGTTTACTTATACTTTATTGTTATTTTATTTTTTTTTATTTTAACTCTCATTTAAACGTGACTTATATAAATGTTTCAATAAAAAAATATATTTCATATGTATAATGCTTTCTTATTGCCGGCCATCGACGCAAATTGTCATTAATATTTTATTTTTTATATTTTATATTTTATAATAATTATTATTAATTGTTTTCTTTTGTGTTATTCATTTTTTTTTTTTGCAATTAATTTGTTATTACTATCTACATAGAAAATGTACTAGTAATTTTTATTTTTTTTTTATTTTTTGTATATGCGTATATATATGTGTGTATATAAAATAACGAGAAATACATTGGATGTTGCCTGAATTTGCTGCTGCTGTTGCTTCGTCTTCTTCCTTCTTCTTTCCGTTCCCATAAAACTTAATACGTATCACATTCAAGACACTTTTTCAATGAAAATACAACAATTTTCCAAAATGAGATTTATTTTTTTTTGTTTGCATCTCTTAGAGATTATCATCTATTTGTTTGGATTCGCTTATCCACAGGTGGATAGTGTGTAAGGGATGAGCGAAATTTATCATAAACATAAGATCTATCTGTACTCATCCTCCATCTCTCTTTTGCTGTGCTGAGTTTTATACTTATAATAATATAATTTCTCTTCCTCTCCCTCTCTCTCTCTATCTCTTTCTTATGAGTGTGTATGCAAAGCAAAATTGAGGTGTTTGTTTTTCTTCTTCTTCTTATGAAGCTTCAAGGCTAAATTTGGCGATAAACTAGCCTACGTGTTTGGGTGGGTGTATGGCTGCTTGCTGAGGTGGTGTTTAGCATGATGTGTGCCTGGAGTTATTCTATGTTGGGATGTTGCACATTTCATGGAAATCACAACGTTCAATACTGTTTTTGAATATTCTTTTCAATTGTCGTAGACTACAAAGATCCTCATCTTTTGGGCAACCAGGAATGCGAACGACACGTTCCTGGTGCAGAGTTAACACTTTTGGCTCATCGCTGCACCTAAAAAAAAAAAAAAAAACTTAAATAAATAAACACATTCACCCCGATTACTGTTGGCGTTTGACGCTTTTCGACGATTGCCGTTTTATTCATATCTACGACCTGGTGACCGTTAAACGTAATAAACAATATTTCTGTCCTGTAGAATATTGCTACAACTCTTTCACATTGAAAAAGTTATGAAAACTGATTCATGGTACATCTGAGGACTAAAACGACAATCGTCGAAAAGCTTAAAACGCCAACGGTAATCGGGGTGATTATAACATAAAAAAAAGAATTCAAAATCAGTCAAATCTGCGGTGTCAAATGTTGTGCTGGATAATAAGAGAACGCTATCCAGTGATAGCACATACTGTCGCTATTCTGCAAAACTAGTTACATTTTCAGTAAAATTCTGAAATTTCAAGTACAGTGTGGGGCAGAAAGAACTCCCCGATTTAAAGAGAACGTACATAAGGTTAGGGTTAGTATCACTACGCGTGAGGCTCCAAGTTCGAATCCCAGAAAACACCTACAAGTTTTTTTCACGGTCCCACCTCTCGCGAGCGCCTGACAAACATCCGAGAGTATTGTTGTCACGAAAAAGCTTCTCAAATCGCCGTTCGGATTCCGCACTAAATTGTAGGTCCATTCTATTCGTGTGAAAAATATAACGCACACAAGATGAGTGGTTGCGAGAAGCTAGGCCCTGACACTTTAAGAGCTGTTGCGCCAAATATATTTTTTTTTTATTTATAGATAAGGTTAGGGTGGGGATAGCAAAGCGCGGGAGGTGGCGATAGACAGTGGCAATCGTGCGGTTTTCAGTTGTCATAATGGTTTGGACGGGAGTACACCGTGCGTTTGTTGTCGAAGAATTCATTCAAAATTGTGGGTCGACGATTGCGAAGCAGCGTGCTTTTCACATACACTTCGCATTCGGTTAACGAGATTCCATTCCTGACAAAAAAAACAATACGCCTTTAGGTGTCAAACTTTAGAGAAACAGGCTCTGCACTCAAAAATAAGTCTCCTGGACGACCTCGTACTTCAACTGGAGCGGAAAATGTGGCCGCTGTCAGGGCTTCGATTCAGCAATCTCCATGGCGTTCTGCACGCAAACATGCAGCGGCATTGAGCTTATAAAATCGAAATGTTCGCAGAATTCTTCACCGTGAGCTACAAAATTATGGTTGCACAAGAACTGAGTGAACGAGATTGGGAAACCCGTACAGTTGCTCGTCGAGACCAGTCAATAGCGATTCTTAGGGAAATGTTTCCTGCGCGTATTGTCTCATTACGTGGTGATATCGGGTGGCCACAGCGTTCGCCTGATTTGACGCCTTGCGATTTCTTTCTCTGGGGATATCTTTAATCCCAGGTTTGGATTCAAGAAGCTCTAAAGAATGCAATAACACAGGAAGTCGCTAAAATTCCGCCTGAAAGGACTCGCCGCGTAATGAAAAACTTCCGAGAGAGGGTTACTCAGTCAAGGTTATCGTGAATAAAATTCCCCCCGAGATGTTTTCCTTTTTCGAAAAATAGGTATTGGCAATGAATTTCGAACGAGGGAAAAAGTTTCCCCCGGAAAAAATTGGTATCGTGAACAAAATTTCCCCGGAATTTCAACGCGATTTCCCCCGGAATTTTCCCTCATCAATTTGCTGGAGGAATCCAAAACAAAAGCAGCAATTCATGGATAGCGTTACCTTTTTTATGCCAATTTTGTCCCGTTGGCGCCACTCATTCAGTGCCAACTTGTCGTTAGGTTAGGTTAGGGGTTGGCTGCCCACACGAGAGTGCAGACACACTTAGACCAGTCAAAGTCCTTTGTGATACCATGGATCAACCATTAAGCCACTCAGGGACTAACAAAACCAACCGGAGCTTTTGATAAAGCGATGGATGCTCATGACATCTAAGGACGCCAGATCGCCGACATCGTCATGGAAGGGGGACCCAGATGGAGCATTCTTTTATGCGACAGGGCTGGACAAGTGCATAGGAGGTGAAGGATGGTTTCCTCCTCCTCCTCGTCCCTACAGCTTCTGCAGAAGACGTTGGAGAAGAGGCCAAGTCTTTTGGCGTGTTGGGCTATAAGACAGTATCCAGTGAGAACACCGACAACGCAGCTGATTTGTGTTCGCTTTAGCTCGGCACTGCGTTTTTGATCCAGCTTAGGCCAGATCTGTCTCGAAATGTGACACGTTGAGCCGTTTCCCCATTCGAGGTTGGTCGTGCTAATAGCGTTCAGCTTTAGTAGATACTTACATGTAGCGAGGGGCATACCCAGGACTTGCCTTTCAGGCAAAATCCTTAGAGTGGTACCCTGTCTGGCGAGGTCGTCAGCCCTGCAGTTACCCGGAATGTCTCTGTGGCCCGGCACCCAGCATAGGTGTATGTTGAACTGCTCTGTCATATCCATAAGAGATAGACGACAGTTTAAGGCAGCCTTTGAAGTGAAGGAGAACGATTCCAGGGACTTGATTGCCGCTTGGCTGTCAGTGAAAATGCTAATATCCCTGACAGATAATACATTACATTTCAGCCAGGACAGGGCTTCCTTAATCGCCATGATTTCCGCCTGGAAAACGCTACAATGATCAGGGAGGCGGATTCAGTGCACAACTTGTCGTTAGTAGCTACCACTTTCAAAAAGGTTTAAAGTTGAGGCTAACTGAAAAATGGGTGGAATGTTCAAAGACCTTATTCCAGCTAGCAAGTCAAGCACGCCCAAGACGTACTTGTTTTGAAAGCCGAACATTTTTTATGAATCTAAACAACATGATCAGAATCAGAGAAATGCTTGTTGTTTTATGCAAATTAGAAAATATTCATACTAACATTGCATTTGGTAGTCCAATGATTTATTTCTTAGTTAGCTATTTAGAAGATGCACACTCCTATAACTTTCTTATTCCTCGTCATCACTGCTTGAACTCAAAAATAATCCATTGAGGTAAACATTTTGTTAGTCTCTGGACCTAAGACAATCATGAAAAAATAATTCAATTGTATGAGAGTGACGCCTATTCAGCTGTCACAAGCAAACGATCACTAAAATGTGATTATCAAAACAGCAATCACCTTACACGGAGCAATAACTAAAAATATGAATTTCACTTATCACAAATAACCTAAGCCGATTCCACCCCTGGGACTCGCTCGCCCACCACCGCGAAACCCCTGGTTTGACGAAGAATGCCAGCGAGTACATGCAACAAAACAAGCGGAGAAGGGAAGAACATCGTCTCCTCCATTTTTTTTTTTTTGTTTTTTATAATACGCGCGCGCCGATATTGATGCTCAGGGCTCGGGCGGATAGGAAAAGGGGGAAGAGGAACGAAGGAGATGCCGGTTTGCGTTGGCTTCAAATGTTTGAAGGTTGTAATGATTTGGAAATACAGAGGCTGGTAGTTCGTTCCACAAACGTGTTGTTCGGCTTATAAACGATTCCCTATATTTGACAGTACGTCCGAAGTTGGGCTTGAGGGTGGACTGATGTGCATTCGAAGCATGACGCGTAATGCGGGTGAAATTTTGAAGGGGAGGAATGCAACTGGCACCGCTTAAGGAATCCTAGAAATTTTGCAGCATTTTTGGCGACCTCGAATATGTGATCGTTCCATCGAAGATGGTTATTGATGTACATACCGAGAATGGCAAGTCTTTCGGATTCAGCGATGCAAGTACCTTTCATGGATAATGGTTGGGTGTTTTGGTTTCGCTTGAGTGACAGAAGACAGCATTATGTTTTGAATGCATTAAATTCCACTCTATTGGTTGAACCCCATTTGATTATGCTGTCCAGATCGGAATTTAATGTGTTTAACATACGTTGTCGTTCTTCATCCACGGCCGAAGAGCAGGGACGTGAGTTAGGGAACGAATATGAAAAACTGAGAGTACTGTCATCAGCGAAGGAATGGATTGGATTAGAAGTAGCAGACAAGAGGTCATTTATAAAAAAGAGAAAGAGAGTCGGAGACAAAACGGAGCCCTGGGGAACACCAGCATTTATATGGTGAATTGTAGACTTGAAACCATCCAAGACAACTTGTTTTGAACGGTCCGTAAGCCAATTTCTAATCCATTGATTAAGAGACTCATCGATGCCATATGCACGCATCTTCGACAAAAGAGCCTGATGCCAAACTCTGTCAAATGCATTAGAAATATCGAGCGCAACCATCTTTGTTTCGCCGAAGTGATGTAGAGATTGAGATTGATCACCAGTGGACCTGTTGCTACGAAAACCATACTGCCGGTCACTGAGGAGTTTTCGTGAATCAAGATATTTCATAAGCTGACGATTTATCAGCGTTTCCATGACATTGGAAAGAAGGGACGTAAGTGCAATGGGTCGGTAATTGGACGGGGAGGAAGGTTCGCCTTTTCTAGGGACGGGCTGGACAAATGCTGTTTTCCATCTTCTCGGAAAGAGCCCTGAAGAGTAGGATAGACAGAAAAGCTTACGCAGAGGTTTTGTCATAAGAAAAAGAAAGAGCTTGAGAAGCGTGTGTACGTGAGAGCTTATACTCCAGGAATAATGTACGGAAATTTTAGAAGCGTGTCTTAGATGCAAAACCTGTACAAAAACCTGTGGAGAAAAAAAAATCGAAACCTCGTAGTAGAATCACATTCGGTGAGAGAATATGGAAAAACTACTTCTGCAGACTGTATACGCCGACGAAGACCAACATCCCTCTATCAGGCAGAATGAACCATTCAACATAGACGATACAAAAAAAAAAAATATTTGGCGCAACAGCTCTTGAAAGTGCCAGGGCCTAGCTTCTCGCAACCACTCATGTTGTGTGCGTTTTATTTTTCACACGAATGGAAGGGACCTACAGTTTAATGCCGAATCCGAAGGGCGATTTGAGAAGCTTTTTCGAGACAACAATACTCTCGGATGTTTGTCAGACGCTCGCAAGAGGTGAGACCGTGAAAAAACTTTTTGGTATTTTCTGGGATTCGAACTTGGAACCTCATGCGTAGTGATTCGACACACTAACCACTAACGCCACGGTGCCCACCAAAATAGACGATGATAGTCAAAATATCCAAGCTGAAATCCAACAAGGCTGCTGGACCTGACGACTTACCGGCCGAACTTTTCAATGCGGCTGGTGATGAATTGGTAGAGTACATACACCAACTCATCTCTAAGATTTTGTCAGACGAATGTATGCCTGATGAATGGAATCTCAGTATCGTTTGCCCAAACCATAAGAAAGGTGACCCCCCTCAACTGCGTTAATTATAGAGGCATCAGTCTTCTTAACATCGCATACAAGATCTTTTCTGCGGCTTCAGGCCAGAAAATCCACCATCGATCAAATCTTCACACTTCGGCAGATCCTGGAGAAAACCCAAGAAGTCCCAATCGATACTCATCATCTCTTTGTAGATTTCAAGGCCGCCTATGACATCATCTATAGAGAAGAGCTATATACAGTCATGTCTAGTTTTGACATCCCTGACAAACTTGTTCGTCTGTGCAGGATGACGATGGAGAACGCTCGCTGCTCCATCAAGGTCGTGTCCTCACCGAGACCTTTGATGTCAAAAAGGTTTTAGACAAGCTATTGCGCTGTCATGTGACTTCTTTAATATTGTACTTGAACGGATTGTGCTATAAATATATATCTGCTATAAACTCTGAAAACGACACCAGCGAAATGAAGCTATGAATAACTTTTGCCAATCGCTGTATTTTTTTTTTTTTTTTGGGCTAATAAGGCAAACCAATAGTAAAGCCCTATCTCGAACAACTACGAGTAAGGAGACTCTGTATAAGACTCTGATCATCCCAGTCCTGCTTTACGGCGCTGAAACATGAACTTTATTGAAAGAGGATGAAGATATCCTTGGTCGCTTCGAGAGAAAAATTCTTCGTAAGATATTCGGTCCCGTTTGCGTTTACAGGTTTTGGAGAAGATTCAACGACGAAATGTTCTAGCTGTACAGTGACATCAACCTAGTCAAAAAACTTCGTATTAGACGTTTGAGATGGCTAGGACATGTAGAGCGAATGGACACCAACGCTCCGCCCCGCAGAGTCTTCGAATCTAACCCGAAGGGACGACGCAGTAGAGTGCCTCCTCGCCGTAGGTGGTGCGCACAAGTTCAAGGGGACCTCGACCAACTTGGAGTGCGCAACTGGAGGCAATCAGCTAAAGACCGAGCTAAATGGAGTGACTTGTTGGTTGAGGCCCAGGTTCACCCCGAACTGTAGCGCCACCTAAGTAAGTAAGTAAGTTACTGAAATTTGTACTAATTGCATTATGATGAATTGAGTTTACCAAAATAGGGCTACAAGCATTAACTCTTACATTTAAGCTATCAGATACAAGTACAAGAAGACCAGCATCTTCTATGAATATACGAACAAAACACAAATCAATAAACTTACTCGTATAAAATGAAAGCCAAATTGCTGGCGAACGAATCTATTGCACTTGTCCTCCAATGCCTCTGTTTCGATGCATCTAAATGAGTTAAATGTTGTTCATCTTTGTACAGACCCAGATGGGCTAAAAGTTTCAGCATCGTTCCGGAATGAGTAAAATAAAATGTTGCATTGTGGTGTAGTGAACGGGGACTGCAATTTAAAAACACCAATTAACTGGAGTAAACATTTTTATAAAAAGCGTAACTCACTCAATATGATCAAACATGTCAATAATCGCAGGACATGCCTGCTTGTGGGTAATCTCAAAGCCATAACCATCGATCCAGTAATATTCTAAATCTTCAGCGAATTCCATAAACTGAATTGTTTTCCTATTGAAAACCGAGCACCAGGGTGAAACTTTCCTATGTCTGTTCCATGCTGTCTCAAAGGCACAAATTGTGTACATTAAATGGGCGTCTTGTGGTGTGATATCATTAAGCTGGGTTCGTTGTTTAATATATTTGACGACCTCGTACATTTCAGGTCCATCCACAAATTTTCTAACATAATCCAATGCATCGGGATTTTTGTCGACATCTTCCTTCCAACGTTGGCAAAGCTTATAAAACTGAAAAGAGAGAGAGGAAGAATCAAGGTCAGCTCAAGTCTGCAAAGGTATATAAATATCTTATGAGTTAGTCAAGCAAAATTAATTGTACCTGGCAGACCCGGTGGCCCATAGACGGCTACCGTGTTATCCGTGAATCCAACGGCCAGGCTTAATTTATGCGAATGAAAATTTAAACATGACGGTAGCCCGGCTCTCGGTCCCATGAAACCGCTCTCATGGCTTCGCAACACCGTTTGTGTTCGACCACACTGCCGGTAAATTGCAATTTTCTGATTACTTCCGCAAGCGACGAAATCGACACTCGGATGCACCGCTATTGCAAGCACATCACAGCCAACTTCCCACTGGTGGACTGTGCTGCGCCCTCGCATATCAAACACATTAACACGTCCTTGCGAACAACCCGAAACTAGAGTGGTCTGATCCTCCCTAAGGTAGGCGGTTAATATGGCACCAGCATGCTCGCGATAGACTCTTACTCTGGCCTCGTTGGGTGGGCAACGACGATCGAAGATACGCACACTGCCATCACTGCAACCCGCGGCAAGCAAATCCATTCGCGTGGGGTCTGGAGGCGCTGGTGACAACGCCTTAACTAATGTCTCAGCACCGACAGGTATATCACAAACTTTAAGCTCCTTTTCGGCGTCCCAAATGCGCAAGTAACGAGTGGAACCACCCACAACTAGCTGCTGAGTCACTTGATGCCACGACATCACAATACCAGACATATCCTTCTTTTGGGAACTCAATGGCAGCGCCTCCCATGCTGTGACCAAACGACTAGACTCTCGATACGATTTGAAGGGTGGCTCCTGCCACACTCGTACGACTCCATCATCGTGACCCACCATGATCATGGCTACATCTTGGGCATTCACAAACTCAATTGCACCCACCCGGACTGTCGCTGATGCTGCCGATTGCGCTGTTGCTGAAGATGTCGTTTGAGAAGCGTTTCCATTCTTCTTATTACTTTGGCTCACGGTGCTGCTCACCGGCGTACATGAACACACGGAATTCCGACACCAATCGTAGACAGCGACCTTCTCTTTGTAGGCCACCGCAATCTGAGGCTCATACGGCAGCAGTTTTACAATTGATGGGGTGAACTGTGTCTTGCCCATCCAGTTCTGGATGTCAATCTTGTGAGAAAAGGCAAACTTTTCCTGCTCGTTGGCAATTTGGCGCACGCTCGAGTTCCTCTTGAATCGCCATTCGCGGGAGCGATACTCGGGCGAGTTCTTGTCGGCCGGCATCGACAGATCTTCGCTGACGGCAATAGTGTAGCGGTTCTTGCCCGGTCGAGTGAAATAGCTAATAGCCCATGGTAGGAAGGCTGTGGTAACGATGGGTTTCATGTTTCGCAGGCCCACCGAGTGATGATTATCAGTGATGCTGCTCCCTGCAACGGCAGTATTTGACGGGCCGGAGCTGTCCGTCTCGTCATTCATCGAACTCGTACGAATCTTCCTGTCCAGATAGTCAAGATCGGTGAACATGGAACAGTTGCCACGAAATTTTGAGGTCACTCCACTGGCAAAGGAGCTCAATTTACTGCCAACCGGCTTCGCCTCCGCGTGGTTCATCCCAACGGGAGGAGATTCACCCAAGTAGTTCGTGCGGGTATTAGGACTAGGCGGTAGGCTAACGCTTAAGCTAATGCATTTCTCCGATGTGGCCTCCTTCGCCGTGATGAGGTAGAGAGCTGAGTCCTTCACAAAACTGATGACTTTCTGCGCAGCTTCGGCCACTTTGGGGAACGGGTCCTGACTGAGATTATAGATGCCTTGCCATAGCTTTAGGAATATCGAGTGGAACGGAATGCTCGACGGAGCGCAGGCCATATTTGAGATACAACTGGAACTGTAGCCGCGCTTCATGTTAATATTCCTCTCCAAGCTGTGAGTGGTATGATGGTGAGGATGTGCTGTTGGGCTGTGAGAAATAATGGCGGGAGTGGCTGAAGTCGAAAAGAACTCTTGAAGATACACGGTAACGAATTGGGATTCGAAAAGGATGACCATCCACTGCAGGGCAGCAACTAGCTCCAGCCGCACTAACGGCGACATATCATCAGCCACCGTGTCCAACAGGGTGATGGCTATAATCCGATCAATATTGTTGGCATGCTCTTCTGACCGATCTGTCACAGAGCTGATGAACGTACCCAAGGCAAAGACTGCCGCAGCACGCACCTCGGGCACAGGATCCTGCAGCAAGGGATACAGCTTCTCGTGAGCCAAGTCTCTTACGCCAGACCATCGCGCTTTGTCAAAATTCTGCCACAGATGGCCCAAACATATCGCCAACCACTGCCTCAGCAACCAGTCATCGTCGTTCAGTTGAACCAAGCAAATGGAGACCAACGATCCCTGTAGCGCTCCGGTCTGTCCCAACAGGAAGTTCTTCACAATGCTTGAGAGCACAAATGCAGCCAATGTACGAATCTCCTTCGAAACACTGCCGTCCTGCAGTACAGACAGAAAGTACTTGTGATCCTTGACTAAGTCCACCTGACACGAAGAATCAACGGCCAGGATTTTCGTCCAAATGAACACCAGAACCGGTCGCAGTTCCTTCGCAGAACTCTGCAACAGTTTAAGTACGTATGGGAATATACCCACACCAAGGGCAAGATTAACGGCCCACGGACCGAGATCTAAAAATCGCGCCAACAGATCCAGGGCTCTCAAACGATGCACCTGTGAGAGAAGAACCTGTAGCACGATCGGCAATTGCTCTGGCGGCACTCTTGACTCCGACTCTCGATCCAGCCAAACTTGAAATGCGGTGAGCTGCTCTTCGAAAAACGGAAGCTGCTTGTAGGGTGCACCTTTCTCCAAAATATCAGGCAACTGCTGCAGCGCCAAATCAACAACCAAGTCCCATGCATTCCACATTGGATGCCGGAAGCATGGTGGTAGTGCGGGGCTCGATACCGGCGCGCAATCATGTGAACGAAGGATCCTCTCTGCCAGTAAAAAGTTCCTAAACAAACTTGCCACCAGCAAGTCCTGCCTAAAGAGCTTCTGAAACAGATCCCGGGGTAAAGTATTCCAAGCAATCGTATCAGTGATCGCCGTGAAAATCCAATTCAGCTCGCCCAACATCGTTCTGCGATCGTTCACCTGTCCCGGGATTTTGTCAATCAAATCACTGTGCATCTTGGGCACCAAGTCGAACTTCCCCTGCATCGTGTACCACTTGAGAGCGATCTTTATCGGCGTCGTCAGGCAAGAAGTGAACAAATCCGCCGGCAACTGTGAGTTCATCGGCAGAATCTGATTCGCTGAACACGCAGCGAGGTGGATGCACTTCTTATAGGTGACCATCGGTAGAGCAGTCGGCCCAATCGTCTGCATAACCTTCTCCATCTCCTTCTCGTGCTGCTCGGCAAATTGATTGAACGAGTTGATGATAATCCCGGCGTTAGAACAGTCATACACATATATCGAGGGTGCTCCCATCCACGCTTGCAGATCGAAGATCGACAGCGGGATGTATTGCGTGAAAGTTTTATTGAAAACCCAGATTTCTCCGTTCGCTGTCGGTTTGGGCACACCATGGCCATTGTAGTGGAATAAGACCCTCTCTTCCTTTGCATTTCGACGCAAGCTGGTGCAGAGCTTCTTAACATCCTCCACCGTTGGATCGGAACACTTTTTGTACCGCGCACGTGGTTGCCAACGTTCGTATTGCTTCTGCAGATTCGCTCCGATCAATTCCATTGCTTTCGGTGCTGACACAGACGATGGATCGATCCAGCATTCGAGGCGGGAACAGGGTTGGATTTTTACCACATCCGGTGGATCGACACCAATATTGAGACACAGGACTAGAGCGACACTGGCGGTTTTCATTCGCTCACGAATGCGCCATTGCTGCTTCTCAAATGTTATACCGTCGATGTTCTCTTGATGGCGCTTCGACTGAAAACAAATTGGGCATTGACAATCGGGAACTGTGGTTCCCACATAGCCATTCGCTAGAGTAAGCGATGTATTAAGACTGTCCGACATTGAAGTCTTCCGACTACCGACTGAAATGCGACTTTGTTCGAGCATTGTTCACTTTTGTGTGTTTCGTGTTATCCTTTCGTGGAATTGATTGGTATATAAATTATTTAAAGTTGTTCATATTCATTTGGTCACCATATTTATCACTAACAGATTAGAGTTAATCTGCGAAAAGAGATTGTTGTATACAAACTGAACGACCAAGGAGCGGATAATACTTCGACGAATGGCATTTGTTTCAAGGATCAGGGTGTAATGATCTTATATTGGGGAATCCTCATGAGTCTAAAGAAACGTTAAAAGCTAACAACATTGGTCCTAATAATTGACGCTAACTCCCATCCCATTCTAATGACACTCTTTACCTTAGTTGTGTTGTAGTTGTGTGTGAACAATCTTTGGCCAGGAAAATGCTGGGTAGATTCCAGGGCGTACACCCAATTGTCGTGAGAATCGCTAAGATCTGGCTGGAGCTCTATGGTGAACAATTATATGCAACGCATGTGACAGCATCATTGATCAATGCCCAGACTGCGGCTCGCCACCCCGCAACATTGTCCTAGATGGTCGTCCTCCTCCCAGAGCCAATGAGGAACGTCGCTTACCACGCCAAACTAGGGTAACCTTAGCCCAACTACGTTCGAGATGCTCCCGACCACTAAATAGCATCCAACCACGTGTTGACCTCAGTATCAAAGACAGATGTCTAGACTGTACGAACGATCCGCACAACACGCAACACCTCTTCAACTGTCCGGCCAAACCCTTTTTTTAAGGTAAATGGGAAGGAAAGGCAGAGAATGACCCCCGGAGCACTGCGACCTAAAAAGATCTTTTGTGCTATCCCCTGGTTGATTATATTTTTGGATTTGTCAACTAGCTGAAATCAAGTTCATTAATGAAGCTTAGAATAGTTCGAGGTGAGGAAGAAGTGACATCAGAATGTGATGTGACGCCTTTATTAAAGTGATTTAGCCTCAGTCTGGCTATGGCCGGGCAATCACAGAGTATGTGATGGGCTGTTTCGGTTTCTTCAAGACAGAGACGGCACGTATCCGATTGAATATGGCCCATGTTCTTGAGATGGTATTTGAGAGAGCAGTGTCCAGTTAGGAAGTCAGTAAGGATCTTAACATTCTGTTTGCTCATTGATAGAATGTCTCTAGTTCTGTTTATTGAGAAATTAATAAACTTCTTGGGATGCCTTAGGCCAGGTTGTGCATTCCAGTGCAAGAGCATTTGTTCGCGTTCCCAAGGAAGTAGCTCTATTTTAATCTGGCTAGTGGGTAAACCGCAGAAGGGTTCAGGTCCAATGTAAGGAGATTGGGCACCTAGTCTGGCAAGCTTATCAGCCGCTTCGTTACCAGGGATGCCTTTGTGTCCGGGGACCCACATTAGTGTGATTTTATTGTGTGCAGCAAGCTGCAAAAGAGTCTGGAGACAATTCCAAACCAGCCTAGACTTATAGTCAAAGGACGTGAGAGCCTTGAGTGCTGCTTGGCTGTCTGACAGTATATTAATATGTGATCATCGGAGGTTTCGTCTAATACATTCTCTGGCGCAGACCTCGATAGCATAGACCTCTGCTTGGAAGATAGTAGTGGATTAACCTAATGGTATAAAGAGTTTGTAGTTGGGGCCAAAGATACCAGCTCCAACCCCATTTGACATTTTTGAACCGTCAGTGTACCAATTGATTTGAGATGTTGATTGAGAGATTTGAGGATAGTTCCAGTAGCTGCGGTCAGGTATGTTAACTGTGAAGGGGTGATTGAGGTGGATTCTTTTAGGCATGAAGTCTGAGATGCATACTGCTCATGTGGCCAACTAATTCGGAATTTGTGTTGTTGCATAAAAGGTGAAGCTTTAGAGCACTGGCAGCCGCAGTCTTCACCTTACGTCCGGAAGCGCTGTGGAACCGTCCCATCGATGTGGCTCTTTTCCCGGCCCTAAAAACAATTGACCGGCAACCCAACAAGACAAATATGTAGCTGATACAACAACAACAACAACTAACAACAAGATCCTTATGGACACTCCCAGTCGAAGCAGCCGTATTTCTTGGCTTCGACCGCACCGATGACAACCTATACACAACACCCTAACGTTTGAACCCATACGAATCAGTTGCTACAAAAACAACAACACTACAAATACAAATATTTGGCGCAACATCTCTTTAAAGTGCCAGGGCCTAGCTTCTCGCAATCACTCATGTTGTGTGCGTTATATTTTTCACACGAATGGAAGGGACCTACAGTTTAATGCCGACTCCGAACGGCGATTTGAGAAGCTTTTTCGTGACAACAATACTCTCGGATGTTTGTCAGTCGCTCGCGAGAGGTGGGACCGTGAAAAAACTTTTTGGTGTTTTCTGGGATTCGAACTTGGAACCTCATGCGTAGTGATCTGACACACTAACCACTTACGCCACGGCGCCCACTAAACAACAACACTCTTAACCTTAATTTGCAACGCTGAACATGAGCGTTCAAAAGGATATAAAAGCTTTGAAAAAAAGGAGTCGAATGCATGAAAATTTTCTGAGTAATGTTCTTTGCTCTTGCCCAAGAAGATCAAATGCAAATGATTTTCAATAGGATTTCACTTACGTCTTCTACTCTAACTCTAGGCTCTACAATGACTAGCGGAACTGGAGCTAGACTGGATTGGTAATAAGACCAAATACTCCTGTGTTTTGGCCTACTGTTTACAAACAGATGTTTTTACAATACTTGCAGCTAAAAACTTGTTGAGTGAACACAGATGACATGATGGCGTGCAAATCAGGGTTCTCTAATTTGGGTACTGGTTTAAGGGGGAATTGTAGCCAACAAAATCTCTGACGACTTAGGGAAAGACGGGTCGAAGAGAGATGATTTACGAAGGGCGTTTCCAAAGTTCTGGGAATCGCTCCCTCATTTAAACAAATCGGTCCAGAAAAAACTGAATAGCACTTCTTACATGTTTATTTACCCACATAAGCTAGTAAGAGACCAGTTTTGTTTTTGTAGTCAAAGCGTACGGTTGTTTTTTCACCACACCAAAGCTGAAGTTGATAGGCGTTGTGGTGTAAGTGGTTAGTGTGTCGGATCACTGCGTGTGAGGTTCCAAGTTCGAATCCCAGAAAACACCAAAAAGTTTCCCACCTCTCGCGAGCGTCTGACAAACATCCGAGTATTGTTGTCTCGAAAAAAGCTTCTCAAAACAAATTGCCCTTCGGATACGGCAATAAACTTTAATTCCCTACCATTCATGTGAAAAATATAACGCACACGACATGAGTGGTTGCCTAGAAGCTAGGCCCTGGCACTTAAAGAGCTGTTGCGCCAAATATTTTTTTTTTTTTTTTTTAAAGCTGAACAATGGAAGATGCCGCAAAATCGCAATCGAACATGTTAAAGGTATTCATAGACCTTCGCTGCACAGGCAGGAAACAATTAAATAAAGCGAAACGAACAAGGCTACCACTGGTCTGGGAGATCTACAAAGAAAGTCTGAAGAACTTCAAAATAGAGGTTCGGAAAGCTAGACGCAGATCCTAGCGAGGTTTTTGTCAGAGTATTGACAACACGTCTCAATCCTCTAGACTGCGAAAAGTCCTCTCCAAAACATCAACTATACCTAGTGTCCTCATGAATCCCAATGTATCCTGGGCGGAATCGGACGAAGCATCGCTCAACCTGCTCATGGACACTCACTTCCCCGGCTGCACGCCTACCCCCAACGATGATCGCGCCCTGGTAAATGTTGCACGCCCACAGGCACCTCCTCATCTGATCAGCGAAGATAAGCTGAAATGGGCAGTAAACAGTTTCGAACCATTCAAATCCCCGGGACCGGATGGTATTTTTCCGGCCCAGATTCAGACGGCCTTCAACATAGTATGGCAGTATCTTTCCTGCGGCCTCTCCGTTAACCCGACGAAGACCGAGCTAGTTCTATTTACAAGAAAACACAAGCTCCCTGACTTCACTCTAGCTATTTAGGCCTAAGGCTTGACCGCAAGCTTATTTGGAAAGAGAATATCGTCGAACGGGCCAGGAAATCGCTGGCCGCTCTATACATCTGCAAGAAAGCAGTAGGCTCCACCTGGGGCCTTAAACCAAGCATCATGCACTGACTACACACGTCGGTCATTAAACCGATTCTCATGTATGGAGTATTGGTATGGTGGCCCGCCTTGGAGAAGAAATCCAACCTATCCATAATGGAAAAAACTCAGCGAGTTGCATGTCTCAGCATTACCGGTGAACTGAGAACTTCTCCCACAGCGGCGCTCCAAACCATGCTCCACCTGCTTCCGATTGACATCGTCAGTAAACAATTGGCTGTCAGCTCGGCAATAAGACTGAGAGGCTCCAAGCGGTGGACGGAGCAACACACGGGACATGCCAATATACTTTCGATGCACCGTCATCTTCCCAATTCCACTGACCATCTGCCCACTGAATATGATTTTAACAAGGGCTACACGCACTCGATACCGGACAGAAGTGAGTGGACGCAACGCAATGTCCTTTACAACGAATCGCTGTCAATTTTCACGGACGGGTCCAAAACCAAGGACGGAGTCGGTGCCGGAATTTTCTCAGAAGATCTGGACATACACCTCTCCTTTAACCTTCCAGACCACTGCAGCGTTTTTCAAACCGAAATCACCGCAGTTCGCAAAGCCGCTGACTGGCTGGCGGCTATCAACACCTGATATTGTTATTTATGTCGACAGTCAGGCAGCCATCAAATCCCTCGCATCCAGCACTACGAGATCTAAGGCAGTGAAAGACTGTCGTATATCTCTTAACGAGATAGCTGGTCAGTACAACCTCACCCTTTGCTGGGTACCAGGTCACTGTGACATACCGGGAATTGTGCAGCCGACGAACTAGCACGACAAGACTCCTCTGGTACAGATAGCATAAGCATCACCGACATCGAAGCGCCAGCGTCTTATGTTAAGTACCTTATTCAAATTGATGCCGAGAAAGTAGCCAATCATCGATGGCAACATCTAGACCAACGTCATACCGCCAGACAGCTCTGGCCGACACTCAATAAATCCAGGTCCATCGGACTCTTGAAGCACAAGAGAGGAACCCTCTCAAAAATAACGAATGTCCTCACTGGACACTGCGTCATAGGAATACATGCCCAAAGATTAGGTATCCCTCATAATGACTTCTGCAGAAGCTGCAGAGATGTAGAGGAAGAAGAGACCATCAGTCGTCTCCTGTGCGCCTGTCCTGTAAATACTTCTACCTTTGGTTGATTGTTATATGGCTGGAAGGACATCGCTCGAAGACGATCCCTGTAGCGGCCGCCCAAGCAGCTCACAAATATCGCTTCTGCGGAAAACTTGTTGATGGAAGACAGACGAATAACCATTCGAGAAATTAGTGCTAAACTTGGCGTGTTGGTGTGCGGCAAGTTCATGAAATTCTGCACAATCATTTGGGAGTGAATAAGGTTTCAGCACGTTGGGTGCCCCCCTAGTGGAAACAGAACAAAAACTGAACTGAGTCGAAACTTGCCCTCACCTATAAGAGTTATTGGCCGGTTATGGAGACTCTTTTTGGCATCGGTTAATAACAACGGATGCAACCTGGGTTCCTTTCTTTAATTCGGAAACAAAAAATCAACCGAAAGAGTGGCGAAAGCCCGTAAAAGGAGCACCAGTTAAGGTGCGTGCGGTTCCGTCGGTCGGTAAGGTTATAATAAAGGTTTTTAGGGACGACATAATATTGACAGACTATCTGGGGAAAGGTGCAACAGTAAATGCAGAATATTATTCCAATCTTCCATTACGCCAAGCTTTGATTAAAAAAACGGCCGGGAAAGCTGCACGCGCGACCATTGCTGCAACAAGACAATGCAAGACCCCACACTGCTTGCAAAACAAAGGGAAGTTCTGATCGATTTTCGGTGGGAATTGCTGCCACATCCACCCTATTCGACTGGTCTAGCGCCGAGTGACTATCACCTGTTTCCAGAATTGAAGAAACCCTTACGTGGCATTCGTTTTAAATGAGGTGAAAGACAGCATAAACCAGTGGATAAAAGACACTTCCCAAACATTCTTTGAAGATGGGTTAAAGAAGCTTGTACACCACTGGAAAAAATGTATTCAGTTGAATGGAAATTATATTGAATTGGTAGAACTTTGGAAACAGCCCTCGTAGCTTAGTAGCACAGCATACCATGTTTGGTTAAAAGAAAACTCTTTTATGGTTGAAGAGATTTCTGAAAAAAATGTGTGCAGTTAAACCATTTTGGTTGATTTTTTGTATGCATTTTGAAACATCAAACACTATGTAGATAGATGTTTGTATTTACGATTCAGACGCACTCAAGGTCACAGGCGGCATATGTATGACGTCAAACGTAGTGACTGGCTTCAAGAGTTTTATTGACGTCAATTAAAAAAAATAAATGTCGATGGAGTTAAGGCGACGATTTGCATCGACTTCTTAATTAGAGATACATATGTACATACATATAGGTATGAGCAAGGCAATTTCTGAGCTACAATGTCTCATGATGTGGTAAAACCTACTTGATCTTGTTCTTGACCCTGGAAAAGTTATTCCTCCAATATTGTCGTATTTATTCATAGGTACGAGTACCTAGCGCTATTGTGCAAGTATTTATTTATTTAAGCTTAATACAACTAGTGAGATGACATGCTTCCTCGTGCTTTGTGGTTGTTAGTTATTGTGCTAAGCCAACTTTTGGTGCTCGCAGCAGTAATGTCACTTCATACTTGTTGGAAAAAATCGGAAGCAGAATTCATAAAAAACTAAAGTAAATTAAAGGAAAAGATTATGACTCTGCAACACCATGTTTTACGTACCTACTAAAATCGCATAAGAGTGATCTGGAGAACTTTTTGCACAACTTTAAGTCATTAGGCACACTACTAGATAAAACATTTTTTTGTTTTAAGAAGTCTGCTACGAAACTGGTTTTCTTTCTTTTTAGGAAACTTTCTTCCATAAATCTACAATCGATTTAGGAGTCGTCTGGAATATTAGCATTGGAAACAGTGTCTAGTTGACTTTGTATGGCTTCCAGCATCTCTGACAAAGAGACAAATTTGTTCCAAGTGATATCAGAAGCTGTACTAGCAAAAGAAGCGGTGAAGTATTTGGGAATAACACTTGACACGAAACTCCCTTTCTGACAGCATATTAGGTCCGCGTCGGACAGGGCGGCAAAGATCACCGCAGCACTGGACAGACTTATAGCGAACGTAAGAGGCCATAAAATGAATAAACGTAAGATTATGATGTCGACTACGCAATCTATACCCCTGTATGGCTGCGAGATTTGGGCTGACGCACTCAATCAGGAAAAATACAGGAAGCGAATGGCAGCATTAGAGAAGAGGAGCTCTCCGAGAATCTAGCTCTTACCGCACAGTGTCTGACGCCCATTGATCTTCTAGCAGCAGAAAGGAAATACGTCCACGACAAGAACACGGAAATAGGAGCGGAAATAGGAGCGGAAACAGCAGCTACAGGAGCGAAGCAACTCACGAAGCAGAAGTGGCAAAACAGGTGGAACGCTGAAACGAGGGGAAGATGGACCTACCGGTTGATCAGAGACGTTACTGCACGGATGGAGCGGGAGCACGGTGAAGTGAATTATTATATCACCCAGTTCCTTACCGGACATGGTTATTTCAACCAGTACCTGCACAAGATGAGACAAATAGAGAGTACAGTCTGTCAATACGGAGACCCTTTGAAAGACGATGCGCATCACACCTTTCCCACCTGTAACAGGTGGGCAGCAGAAAGGAATAGCCTGGAGTAGGAGAAAGGTAACTTTTCCCCACCAAATCCCGTAAGCAAGATGGTCTCGAGTATCGACATGTGGAATAAGATATCTTTTTTCATTGAGGAGGTACTCAGATCGAAAAAGAGAGAGGAGGAAGTAAACATACCCTCAGTAATTAAAGAAAGCCCTACCGGCAAGATACTATAAACCCGCATCAGGATATAAGTGAAAAACCCGGTCCCAGAGGGGAAAGAAAACGATACCGCTCTGAAGTAATGCTAAAGCGGTTTCGGAGTGGATGGTGTCAGATTGAAAAGGTGGTTTTTTTTTTAGTGAATAAGAGTCTCACACTACTTGAAACAGAGCGGGCCTGCTCCTTGTGCGCATTAGCATTTTTCCACTATCCCTTAGGCAAAAAAAAAATAAAAATGGCTTCCAGCATCTAGGTTAGGTAGTGGGTTTGCTCGTTAACCGACGTGTGCAGGTCCAAGCCCCAGTGGGGAACAGCAATCATGGGGCACCCAAGTTTAAATGAAAAACGATTTACATCGAAGTTTTTCCAACCACTGCACCAAAGAAAGGTTCCTGCCTGGTAGTACAATGGACCGGAGAAGTCTGAGTGCTCTGGGATTTGGGTTTCCTTTAAAAAAAAAAAAAAAAAAAAGTTGAAGTGGCTGCCAGCTTACGCCAACACACTTAGGCCAGAGATAAGTCCATTGTGATACCACATGGATCATGTGATCCCTACGTACTCGTTAAAACCATTTTGAGGTTCTGATGAAGCGGAGGCTTCTAATATCTATGTTTATCAGAGCGCTGCGTGGACGCCGTGGCGTAATTGCTTAGTGTGTCGGACCACTGCACGTAAAGTTCCAAGTTCGAGACCCAGAAAACACAAACAAGTTTTTCCATGGTCCCATCTCTCGCGAACGTCTGACAAACATCCGAGAGGATTGTTGTCACGAGAAAAGCTTCTCAAAACAAATTACCCTTCGGACACGGCATTAAACTGTAGGTCCCTTTCATTTGTGTGAAAAATACATATAACGCATACAACATGAGTGGTTGCGAGAAGGCCCTGGCACTTAAAGAACTGTTACGCCAAATATTTACTTATTTATTTATTATCAGAGAGCTGTAGTAAAAAGCTAAGTGAAGCTCCCTTCTGTGGGAGAGAGCTGGGCATATACAAAGAAGGTAATGAATGCTTTCTTCCTCTTCTTCGGCTTCAGCTACTACAAAAATTATTTGAAAATACGCGAAGCCTTGTTGCATGCTTGCTTATTAGACAGTTCCCAGTGATGACCCCTATTCTACAACAATGTTCAATCTGTTGAGAGGAATCAAATTCTTAGAGCGTTTCAGATCCAACTCGGGCCAGATCTGTTTTGTCGCTGGACATGTTGTTCCACTTGCCACCTAAGATTTATTCTTTCGAAAGCATTCAGCTAAGATTTGAGTTTGCAAGCAGCGATCGGTATCCTTATTTGGAAGGATGGGTATAGTTCCTATTCTGGCGATTTCATCGGCCTTACAATTCCCCGGAATGTCCCGGTACCCAACAGAGGTGCATGTTAAACTGCTCCGCCATCTCCTCGAGAGTGCGCCGTGGCGTAAGTGGTTAGTGTGTCGGATCACTACGCATGAGGTTCCAAGTTCGAATCCCAGAAGGCCCTGGCACTTTAAAGAGCTGTTGCGCTAAATATTTGTATCTCCTCGAGAGACGACCGGCAGTCTAGAGCAAGTAAAGAATTTATAGAAATCGATTCAAAGGGTTTGACTGCTGCTTGCAGCTTCCAGCATACTAACAGTCTTTCAGAATGATTTCTTGTTTGTTGACAATAGAAGATGCTAAAGTTGTGAGTAGTCGTTCAATTCTATCCTTTCTATACACTCCGGAGAAGCTATGATCTCAACACATGAATCAAGCTGCGACAGTTTCGCTCCAACATCGAATCAGTACAGCACAGTACATGGAAGGTGGCTACCACTCACACTCGCAAGCTACAAACTTTCGTAAACAGATGCCTGCGCATCATTTTAAGGATCGGGCCAGAAACCTTTAGACATCACCATACGGAGGAGAAAGTGGGGGTGGATCGGTCACACCTTACGAGGCAAAGACAATTCTATTGCAAAATACTCTGTTCAGTGAAGAAACTTGGCGCAGACCAGTTGAGGAAGAATCGAGGTTTTTAAGTATGAGCTAGAGAGAGCATCGAAGAACTCCGAAGAAGATGATGGTGCGCAAGCAATGTTGTCGCCCCATGTCCCTCAAGGGAAGAAAGGATTTAAGTAAGTCTAGGTATACACTCAACTACAGCCTTAACAGCGAGAATGATTTGCTTCAAACTTCATATCTGGGGTCAGGGGGGGTAACACTTCGAAGCGAAACAGGAATTTTCATTTTAACCTCAAAATTAACGGTATATTACTTAGAGCTGGTTTTCGAAATTTGGCTTCCTTATTGCTTCATTTATTATTATGTATTAAATGTAAATTTGGAGTCACAGACTTTGCCTAGCTCGGCTCCGCTATTAAATCGGACATCAGCGCAGAAATCAAACGAAGAATAACTTTTATCAATCGTTGTTTCCTCGGTCTAAGAAGGCAAGTGACCTGTTCAAAAAGACCCTGTTCCGAACAATTAAAGGAATTCTATACAAGACAACTCCTCCAACTCGACGGACCAAATGTATGGCGCCGAGACGATAAGTAAGAAAGCAGAAAGCAAATATTGGGTACCTTTGAACGGAAAATACTTCGTCGGATATTAAGTCCCATATGCGAGGAGGGCGAATGGACGATACAACCGCGACCTCTATGAGCTGTACCAGGGTGTGAATGCAGTCCAAAAAGCCAAGTCACATCGAGTGAATGCACAACGACTCTCCAGCTAAGAGAATATTTGAATCACAGGCCCAAGGTTCGAGATGGCGAAGAAAACCGAATCTCCGGTATAAAGACCAAGCTGGATGGAAGCCAGCCGTGTCTCAGGCAGAGACTCTTCAAGGGTCGGGAACCCGACCATCGTTAGTTGCATTCTATACATGCATAAAGATTTTCGGCATGAAATAGAGATGTACTATATACAGCCATTGCCAGATCGATTCTAACTTATGGGTGTTTAGTCTGGTGGGTACAGAACGCCACTTGACATGCACATAAAGAAATAAGCGGCAAAAACGCTTTACGCTTATAGCATTTCAATCTCGAATGAAGATCAACGTGAACTAATGTGCACTCTGCATGTAAGTGGAGTCCCACTGAAGCAGGTGGATAGGTTAAGTACCTCGGGGTCTTATTCACGAGCGATGGGAAGAGCAATGCCGAGTTATCCTGTAGAATTGGTCAGGCTGGATCAAGTTAAATTATCGGCTTTTAACTCGGTGTATGCTCCAACTCTCACCTATGGTCATGAAATTTGGGTAATAACGGAAAGAATAAGATCGCGGATACAAGCTGCCGAAATTAGGTTCCTTCGTGGTGTCGCTGGAATAACTCGTAGGGATCGAGTGCGCAACACCAGAGTACGCAAGGCGCTCAATGTTAAGCAGCTACTTCTCCGAGAGGAACGAACTATGCTTCGATGGTTTGGTCACGTAGTGCGTATGCCCACAGACCGGCTTTCAAGACGTGGCATGATTGCCGTGTCATCAGGTAGGTCTAGAAATAGATGGTTGGATCAAGTGCGACATCTCCCTTGGAGCCGTCTAGACATTTCTTCTGATGAGTTGGAGTCAACTGCGGATGATCGAGAAGGATGGAGGATCCACCTGAGTTTCTCTGAAGCATAAACAACTGAGCTTCAAAACCACTACTCCAAATCTTTCTCTCTCTCTCTCTCTCTCTATCTATCCTTTCCAACGCCCGCACTGTGTATAAGCAAATTATTTAAAAAACAAAAAATGCTACCCCCGCGACCCTCATAAAGGATTAGTGGGCCATTAAAATTGTATGTATGTATGTACATTTCAATTTCAGGACGAGCCATACAGACCACCATATCATTGCCAGATGGGCAAAAATGGACACGGGAACTTGGACTTCAACCCAAGCTTTCACATAGCAATTCCCTTCAGAAAGAACTGGGTGGACGAAAGTCATTAATACGAACAACATAGCGGTCATCACGGATGGGTCTAAAATGAAGGAAGATATCTTTTCGACAATTTTCTGTCAATAAGACAAAACTGCACCTGTGTTTCAAGCGGAGGTTCTGGCCATCACCGAGACGGCCCGGGAATTATACTCATCACCATCCCCAAAATAGGATATCAACATTTATAAGTCAAGCACCAATCAAAGCCATCTCAACTACAATAGTGAACTCGAAGTTGGATCAACGATGTTGTGCGGAGCTAAGAGTGCTCTATGCAAGCCTCTTACTTTACGGCACTGAAACATAGACTACGAAGGCGAAAAAGTTATCCTTGGTCGTTTTGAGCGAAACATTATTCGTAGAACATTGCTCACGATTTATGCAGCGACATCGCCTTACAAGGTGTCTCCACGAGCCATGCTTGGGCATATGTCTTGTCTTAAAAATGTCTCATGACCGCATTATGTATTCATGTTTGCATGACTTGACATGTATGTTTGGATTTATCGTGTGTTTGGACGTTATCCACAATCGGGTTTACCCAGAATCGACGTTTTCTTTGTTTTTGTTGTTTTTCTTCTTTATTTTGCAGTTGCTCTAAAGCTTTGAGTTCAAAAATGAGCAATGAAATGTTCTGACATGAACTGCCCACCCATTAAAATGAGGCTGCTGCTTGGGCAACGTCTGGCAAATGTCCGATATATGGCTCATGGAGACACCGTATTAGCGAAAAAGATCCAAATTAATCGCTTCGTAGGGCAAGGACAGACATGTAGAGCGAAAGGGCATCAACGCTCCTGCCCGCAAACTCTTTGAATCTAAAGGAAACGCAGTAAAGGAAATTTATGCCTTAGGCTAGGTTGGATTAGGTTGGACGCCGTGGCGTAAGTGATTAGTGTGTCGGATCACTACGCATCAGGTTCCAAGTTCGGATCCCAGAAAATGCCAAAAAGTTTTTTTCACGGTCCCACCTCTCGCGAGCGTCTGCCAAACATCCGAGAGTATTGTTGTCACGAAAAAAGCTTCTCAAATCGCCGTTTGGATTTGGCATTAAACTGTAGGTCCCTTCCATTCGTGTGAAAAATATAACGCACAAAACATGAGTGGTTGCGAGAAGCTAGTCCCTGGCACTTTAAAGAGATGTTGCGCCAAATATTTGTATATTTTAGGTTGGATTATGTTGGCTGTCTGCATGAGGGTGCAGACACACTAAGACCGACAAAGGTCTAATGTAGTGCCATAGATCTACTATTAGACCACTCTACCACTAATAAAACCCGAGTGCGAAAAGTTCAAATATCTGGGATCAATAGCAAAGCAGCCTGTGATAACGACATCAATCATCGCGTAAGCTATCTTCTGTGATCGAAAAATTCCCCTAAGTTACAAGGAATGCTCTACACCACAGTTGTGCGTCCAGTGCTCACATACGGTTCACAATGTTGGACGATGTACAAAAAGTATGAGAGTAAATTAACGGCAGCTGAGATGAAGATGCTTCGCATGACAGCAGGAGTGACAAAGCTTGATCGAATAAGAAGTTCGAAGATCCGTGGAAGCTTTCACATCAAGGAAACCATCGTACAAAAAATAGAGCGCGACCGCCTCAGCTGGTATTGCCACGTTCAAAAAAGAGATCATTTGAACCCTGTTCAAAAGGCAATATCAATGCACGTTCCAAAGACATCGCGATGTAGGAAAGGCAAGCCTATACACGCATGGATCACACAAATGCGACGACATCGCCATTTCATTGACCTCAATAACCGAGTTATAATCGAGAGGGCTGCCGATATTTTCTGACGTTAAATAGGCGAACCCCACAGGCGGATCAGTAGAAATGCTGTGAAGTGGGAGGGTTATGATCCCTTGTTTTCGTATCATAACCACGCCGAAATAGGAAGAGGGACTAATAAATCCAACCGGAGCTTTGGATAAAGCCATGGATGTTCAAGATGACTAAGGACACCAAATCGCCGAGGTCATCAAGCAAAGGAGCCCCTAGATGGAGCATTCTTTTGTGTGATAGGGCTGGACATGTGCATAGGAGATGAAGGATGGTTTCCGCCTCCTCCTCATCCCTACAGCTTCTGCAGAAGTCGTTAAAGAAGAGGCCAAGTCTCCCGGCATGTTGGCATAGAAGACAGTGTCCGATGGAGACACCGATAACACAGCTGATCTGTGATCGCTTTAGCTTAATCAACTCGACGCTACGTTTCTGGCCCAGCTTAGGTCAGATCTGTTTCGAAATATGACACATTGAGCCGTTCTCCCATCTGTGGTTAGTCTTGGTAATAGCGTTCGGCTTTAGTAGATGCTTTCATGTAGCGAGGGGCGTACACAGGGCTTGCCTATCAGGCAGAATCCTTTGCTTTAAGTGAAGCGCACAAGTAAAAGGGACTAGACAACTGGGGCCAGTAAGCTAAGTGCTGGGATAACTAGAAAGGCTTGTTTGTTGGTTTAGGTTCAAGTTCACCCCGTACTGTCAAGAGTCAAATATGTAAGCGGCCGTTGTAGATCATTTCCTTTGCAGATGTCTGGCCCTGGCGAGGATCAGACAACAAACTCTTGGCAAACCCTTCTTCGAGGATCTGAGAGAGATAGCGGACAAGAGGATTGGAGAACTAATCCTCTTCCCGAACTCCATGGGCTGGGTTTAAACTTAACATCCCTTTTTAACTAACCACTACAACAGGTAGACACGAGTCCGTGGTAACAAAACGGCGCACCTTAAGCGCTAATTGGGTTCTTTTTGGACCGCCACTTTACCTACCTACCTAGATCATGGACGAGTCCGAAGGACTTGTTTAGATCCAAATACTAACCATAAGCCAACACATGTGCTTTTCATGATACTAAGGTGGCGGTAATGTAAGTGAACGATAGAGTATGTATGTACATAGGTTCACGTACAGCAATTATTAAGTTTTAAGTACAAGAATGCCTCTTAAGTTATGAAACCTTAAAGCGCATTTTGCCCCGATTACACGCAACCACATGACAATGTAATTCAAATAAACTACTCTCGTGAAGTGCGCTGTATTTTTAATTGTTCCGGGAATCGATTAAGCATTCGCAGAGAGATTGATAAGTTTCTACAGTGTTACAGGCAATTTTATGGTTAAGATCCCCGCATGTGTGTTAAATGATACTATTTACCTACCAATGACGGCGTGCCTTACAAATGCTAATTGCGGCCCAAATGACGTGGTTGTCGAAATTGTATCACAATTATTTCGAAAGTTTACGTGCGAAACGAGAGATTAGCGTGCTACATTGCATAACTTCAGAAATTAGGTTTCTCTCTCTATTAAGTGCCGCTGCCACTGCCAAATCAAGAAATGTCTCGAAGTAGGTACACCCCAATTTAACGAAACACAAATCTTGGATCGATTTAATCTGACTCAGAGCAAATGTGGGTGCAACACCACATCGGTACAACAGGATTTCGCCCCCAAAAACACAACTTCCCACTAAAGTACGTCCTAAGACCATACCTACAACCCCTAGTTCACTTAATCCTTGGAAACAAATGCGGAATAGACAATCCCTCCGATTACATTTTCTTTTTTTTTTTCTTTTTGCAAAATCCCCCGCAAAATTTACAATTGTATTCTCCAATCCTTGGTCGTTGGTCCGTTTGTCACTATACACTGCGACTTTTCGAACTCCAGGCACTGATGCTGCTTCGGCCGTTCGTCGTCTTGGACGAAAGTACAAAAAAAAAAAATAATAAAAACTTAATCAGGACTTCTCTCCCACCGCAGGTTTTTTCCTGGACACTTTTCTTCGCCGCAAGAAAAATAAAAAAAAAAAAAACGTTTTTCTGGAGAAACTGTGTAATATTATTGTGGCCGTACGGTCGACGGTGCTTAGTTTATGTAAGATGTGTTGCACTTAAACGAATATTTTGTAAATTTAATGCTTTTCACTTATTTTACTTTTTTTTATTTGGAAATCACGTTTGACGAAAAATACGCAGCATTTTTTCAACGAGTTTTCGCTTTTGACACAAGATGTCACAAAATGGGTTTGTTTGTTTTTGGCTTTTTTGTCTTTGCGCGGAGAGCGAACGAGATGGATGGTGTGCGCGCGATGGTGACAGTTCGTTACGTTGGGTCTGTTTGATTCGAATTGGAAAGGAGAGCGCGCAAATTGGACGAGAAAGGGTTTCTTTCAATCTAGTACAAAAATTCGTATTGATTATAGCAATACGTATTTTCGTCTGTTATTAAAAGCAATGAAAATAAGGACGTGTTCAGATAAGCACTTGTGTAATCAAATTTAAAGTGACTACATGAACCAATTTTACCAAATACCGAATTGTGTTAAGCAAAATACACACGTTTATGCAGCGCAAGAATGAAATGACACATAACCCAATAGAAAAAACTGTCGGAACTGATTGGAACAGAAAAATGCAACTTTGCGTTCAGTAGTCTAAAGCAGTCCCTAAAGGTACTAGTAATAGCATTAAAACGAAAACGAAATAAGCCGAAATAAAAAAAAAAAAATTAAAAGCAATATGCAAAAGAACGAGTTCAAGGTGTTTACTCACTTTTCTGAGATCTTTCTTAGCATGGTATGCAAATAAAAAATACGCTGACCGAGTTAGATCTCATGTTGTGAGCTCGATCTCAAAGTATTGGGATCGATCATAAATTGAAAGCTCGATGCGAGACAAGATGCAAGATGAGAAAACGATTGATTGCATGAGATCTATCTCATAAATACTCATAAATACATAGTTCACATACAACTGTAAAGATGGCGAATTTCAGATTAATTTCGTTACAAATCGAATTTATAAAAATAGGTGTCCAGTTGGAGATCTTTGAGTGGGCACTAGGTGGCCGACTGCGAAAAAAATACGGCTATCTGATCATCAGTGCGGGTTTGTCTCGGGTAAATCAACCACAGATGCAATCCAAAGTATAAGGATCATAATTGAAAAATATCGTGATTCCTTAAAGGAATTGCATATTGTATTGGTTGACTTTGAAAAGGCATTCGACAGACAACCGCGAGATCTGACATGGGTGGCGCTAAGACATCGAGGGGTTCCAGAAACCTATGTATAGATGAACATGGACATGTACGAAGGAGCAAAGACAAGAGCAAGATGCCCCGCCAGAATAACCGAAGAGTTCCCAATCAAAGTCGGGTGCACCACGGAAGCGTCCTCAGTCCTTTGCTCTTTATTACACTCCTTGATTATCTGCTTGAAGGTAAAGTGACGAACCCCAAGGTACATGAATTATTGTTTTCTGACGATGGAGCCATCATAAGTGAGGATCCTGCATCCCTGCAACGAACACCTGATATGTGGGTGGACGTTTTGGAGGAAAATGGGTATCGCATTAGTTCAAAAAAGACAGAGTACTTATGTTGCCCGTTCTCTAATCCACTCAGGCCTATTCCGGACATTTATTTGAATGGAACAGTGCGTCCCAAGTGCGAAAAGCTCAAATATCTGGGATCTATGATCAATAGCAAAGCAACCTGTGATGATGACATCAATCATCGCGTAAGCGTAGGGTAGATGAAGTGGCGAGAAAATTCCGCTATGTTCTGTGACAGAAAAATACCACCTTAGTTGAAAGGAAGGCTCTACATCGCAGTTGTACGTCCAGCGCTCACATACGGTTCACAATGTTGGACGATGTACAAAAAGTATGAGTGTAAATTAACGGCAGCTGAGATGAAGATGCTTCGTATGACAGCAGGAGGATTATTTTCGGATCATAACCTCGCTAAAAAAGGAAGAAGAAGAAGGTGTCCAGTTGGTGAAGATTTCGGCGGGTGTATCGATTTAGTGAAGGTGTGAAATTATAGCTGAAGCATTTTTGGGGCCGACCCTGGAAACACGCGGTGGTGCTTTAACGAATGAAAAAAGAAAATTTATCTGCGCTATATAGGAGAGCCTAGATTTCAAGTAGAAGTTGGTGAAGATATTGTTGTACATCAATCAACTATGTATATCTAGAGTGATACAGCAAGTTGCAGCAGACATAGCAGAAATCGCAAACCATGCGAAAAATTGGATCGTATTCTCGCATTCTTCGGTAGAAATACAAGAAGCTCAAAGGATACGGAGCAGTAAGTATGAATTTCCTTACGCAATTAGTGCTCTTCATTGCACTTACATTCATATAAAGAAACCACTAATTCACTATGAGGAGTACGTCAATCGGAAAGGATTCTACTCAATAAATGTGCACCCCACATGCAACAAGAAAAATGTGCCAATGTTGAAGTTTGTTGGCCAGGATCCGTTCACGGCTCCCGCATTTAAAAAAAACCCTCCTTATTTAATCATATGTCTTCACCAAATTGGTTTTTATAAATAGCTATCATTTTTAGCACTACATCCTTCTTCCTTGCCTTAAGCATTGGTAATTGTTATTTTTCGAGCAAAATTTTATTTTCCTTCAGTTCTTTAACCAAAAATTCATTAAAGTGAACCAATCCACTGTTGAAAACCACAATCTCTATTTCACTCTCAGAAGACATTTTTACTTTTTTTATTTAACTTGCCGCTAAGAAATTCTAATCACAACTAAATAAGACAGAGGGCTTTGAGATCTTACTTAAGTCCATCTAGCCAGAGCCGTTGAGAACGGTCTCATTTTTTGCATATGAAACTGAGTCCAAGTTCCGCTTTGCACAATCGACCTCACATGTGAGTTCGAGCTCGTCAGCTCTAACTCTGAGATCAAGCTCATCTTTTAGCATACGACCCAATATACAAATTTTTACCGGTTTACCCATACTTGCTACTATATTTTGCTTTTATTATAGTTGTATGTACTAAGACTTTGATACAACAATCGTGCGTATATTTCTTACTCATGTTTAAACTCAAATGTTAATAACTGCCAATTTTGAAGTGGCTGGCATCTAATATTTTGACATCATAATGCGTTCGAGCGAAAGTCGAGCGAACATTTTTGCACACACCCTTAAAGAGAAAATAATAAACAAATTAACTTTAACTTGATCGAGTCCCAAAGCCAAAACTTGGGTTAATTTTGTATTTTTCGTAAATTTCGCTTGACTTGGTTCTGCTAATGTTCTGCTAATCTACGAGTATAAAGGAACATCAAAATAAACCAAAGTTCACTCTGCAGGATTTTTCGGTTTGACAACATCTCACGGATGGATGAACTCAGGGGAATTTCAAGTAGATTTCGCCGAAATTAAGAGGTTTCGATACCTCGAAAACGTATGGAAAGCCTCGGAGGTTTGGAAAAATTTGGTGAAATCTCGCAATTTCGGTGGTGGTGAGAACATAGTAGGTCTGTTCGCGTACCTTCCCAAAACAGCGAATTTTTACGAAAACCTGTTCGAGTACTAAGAATTTTCGTAGTTTTTGACAGAAGAGAGCGCTCTCGAGAGATTAAGAAATTTCTCCATGCTGCGAATTTTAGTGTAAGAAATTTCTGTGGGCTAGTTTGTGAAAACTGTCAAATCTGTCAAACTGCTGTATATGTGATTTTTTTGGATTGTTCCTTCTCTTTCTTTCACGTACAATTGTGTTTGAGGTTTGACGTTTAAAAAGTGTACAACTTTGTGGCTCAACGCGTTCGTTTACTTTTTCGTAATTTTACCTCTCTCTGGGAGAATTTTACTCCTACACTTTGAAATTCGACAATCTACGAATTTTAGTGCAAAAAGTACGCGAACGGACCTAGTATAAAGCAAGCACAATGAAAGCGACTGTCAACTTTGCATCCTGTGTTTTAACTTATTCGAAATACTTTTGATCTTCAACAAGTTTGAGATTTGTAGAGATGGGCGAAATCGCTTCCATCATGTGTGTTCTGCACATATGTTACTTAACACTAAAATTCATAAGTAGGAAACGTAGATGGTGGGTTCTTCCCCTTTATAAAGAAAGGAAAGAATTTTTTTTTGACACAATTTTCAAGCGCCTCAAAGAGCACGACGAGGACCTTTTCTTAAAAAAAAAAAAATAAATAAATAATTGGCGCAACAGCTCTTTAGCTGCCAAGGCCTAGCTTCTCGCAACCACTCATGTTGTGTGCGTTATATTTTTTACACGAATGGAAGGGACCTACAGTTTAGTGCCGAATCCGAACTGCGATTTGAGAATCTTTTTCGTGACAACAATACTCTCGGATGTTTGTCAGACGCTCGCGAAAGGTGGGACCGTGAAAAAACTTTTTGGTGTGTTCTGGGATTCGAACTTGGAACCTCATGCGTAGTGATCCGACACACTAACCCCTTACGCCATGGCACCCACTTTTCTTAAAGCAGCCAGGATTTCCAGATTTTTTCCGCATTTTATAGATTCCAAAGAATTTTATTTGCTCGCACAACATCTACAAATTTCTCTATGTCCATTCCAGCAAA
The DNA here is from genome assembly GCA_945910035.1 of Brachypalpus laphriformis. NCBI lineage: Eukaryota > Metazoa > Arthropoda > Insecta > Diptera > Syrphidae > Brachypalpus > Brachypalpus laphriformis. The sequence continues at coordinate 17,273,846 of OX246753.1, read as the reverse complement.
CAACAAGAGCTTTTGTGTACAAATTTTTAAACATCAACCTTCCAGCGCTGCTTGAAGTTTAACAGAATTGGATTTCATGATGCACGACTCAGACTCAGAGGCACATTGTGTTGCGGCTTAGCGATATCCACATATTTTATATTTTGACAGCTTGCGACTCAGACTCAGACGCACATTTTGCTCGTCTCTTCAAACGGGGCACTTTCTATATGCCAAATTTGACATTGTGAATACATTTTCCATCGAAATTCTTTCCCCGATCAAAAATTAGGTATCTTCACAAATAGACATCGCCATTGCACTGAAAATTCTCTTGAATTGTCATTCATTTCTTCTACGGGGAATTGTTTCCAATTTTTTAAAAGATTTTGAATTTTGTTCGGGGAAAAATTCCAACGAAAAATTTATTCAAGATAACCCCGATGAAGCTTTTTGGACATTCTCGATGGACAATACTCTCATGGCTATAGATACATACATACATGATAATCCATCGCATTTGGGAAACAATAGTCATTTCGAAATCTATTACTAACGGGCATATTATTCACTCCGGGTGTAAAGCAGGTTAAAGTGAATTTTAAACCCGACCATTTAATCCGCATTTCTTAAACCCAAAAATTTAAACCTATGTTCATAATATTCACTCAAAAACACGCATTAAACCCGGTGGATTAAAGATGCATTTAACTTGGATTTAAAATATTTTAAACTCGTTTTTAAACCGTATTATATGACAACCTAGGTTAGGTTAGGTTAGGTTCGGCCCTCGATGAGGATGTACAATACTTAGACCAGAAAGTAGGTCCATTGTACTGCCGATGTGTAAGGCGGGTGGATCACCCTCTTACTCTTGGAACCATTTGCTTCGTTGAATGAAGTCGAGAATTTTAGCCGTGCAGGCGTTGCCGAGATCATTAAGATCATTGTAGAAGTATTCACCCAGAGTGGCCTTCCTGATGTTGGCGAGCGCAGGACAGGCGCACAGGAGATGACTGATGGTCTCTTCTTCCTCTTCATCTCTGCAGCTTCTGCAGGAGTCGTTATGAGGGATACCTAATCTTTGGGCATGCCTTCCTATGACGCAGTGTCCAGTGAGGACATTTGTTATTTTTGAGAGGGTTCCTCTCTTGTGCTTCAAGAGTCCGATGGACCTGGATTTATTGAGTATCGGCCAGAGCTGTCTGGCGGTATGACATTAGTCTAGATGTTGCCATCGATGATTGGCTACTTTCTCGGCATCAATTTGAATAAGGTACTTAACATAAGACACTGGCGCTTCGATATCGGTGATGCTTATGCTATCTGTACCAGAGGAGCCTTGTCGTGCTAGTTCGTCGGCTGCACAATTCCCCGGTATGTCACAGTGACCTGGTACCCAGCAAAGGGTGAGGTTGTACCGACCAGCTATCTCGTTAAGAGATATGCGACAGTCTTTCACTGCCTTAGATCTCGTAGTGCTGGATGCGAGGGATTTGATGGCTGCCTGACTGTCGACATAAATAACAATATCAGGTGTTGATAGTGTGCCGCCAGCCAGTCAGCAGCTTTGCGAACTGCGGTGATTTCGACTTGAAAAACGCTGCAGTAGTCTGGAAGGTTAAAGGAGGGGTGTATGTCCAGATCTTCCGAGAAAATTCCGGCACCGACTCCGTCCTTGGTTTTGGACCCGTCCGTGAAGATTAACAGCGATTCGTTGTAAAGGACATTGCGTTGCGTCCACTCACTTCTGTCCGGTATCGAGTGCGTGTAGCCCTTGTCAAAATCATATTCAGTGGGCAGATGGTCAGTGGAATTGGGAAGATGACGGTGCATCGAAGTTATATTGGCATGTCCCGTGTGTTGCTCCTTCCACTGCTTGGAGCCTCTCAGTCTTATTGCCGAGCTGACAGCCAATTGCTTACTGACGATGTCAATCAGAAGCAGGTGGAGCATGGTTTGGAAAGCCGCTGTGGGAGAAGTTCTCAGTGCACCGGTGATGCTTGGTTTAAGGCCCCAGGTGGAGCCTACTGCTTTCTTGCAGATGTATAGAGCGGCCAGCGATTTCCTGGCCTATTCGACGACATTCTCCTTCCAAATTAGCTTGCGGTCAAGCTTTAGGCCTAAATAGCTAGCACTATTTGAAAGCTTGAGGATGGATCCCCTTATCTTGGGCGGAGTGAAGTCAGGTAGCTTATGTTTTCTTGTGAATAGAACTAGCTCGGTCTTCGTTGAGTTAACGGAGAGGCCGCATTTATCGGTCCATCTGAGCAGTTCATTAAGAGCAGACTGCATGACATCGACCAGCGTCTGCGGGTATTTGCCTGTTGTTAGAATGGCGACATCATCTGCATAGGCAATAACATTGCATCCAGTTTTTTCGATCTTTAGAAGTTGAGCACCAAATTCCACAATAGTGGAGACAGTACACCTCCTTGAGGGGTGCCTCGATGTGCATGTCGCTTGACAGTACTACTTCCGAAGGATGCTGTTATTACCCTGTTCTTTAGAATGTGTTCTATGAAACAACAGATGGGTTCGCAGATGTTGAGCCTACGTAAGGCACTGGTAATCGAATTTGTTTCAACGTTGTTGAAGGCTCCCTCTATGTCTAGAAATTACACTAGGGTGAACTCTTTGGTTGAGAGTGATTTTTCGATAGGGTGGATGATGGAGTGCAAAGCCGTTTCGACAGACTTACCTTTTTGGTAGGCGTGCTGTGACGTGGATAGTAGGGTGCTATCAATAGTGGCCTTGATGTGTAGGTCCAGGATTCTTTCCAGAATCTTGAGAAGGAAGGACGTTAGACTAATAGGTCTAAGGTCCTTTGGGAGGGTGTGCGATGTCTTGCCTGCTTTGGGTATAAAGACCACTCTTACCTCGGTCCAGGCAGTTTGTGTTGTTCCGAGCTCAAGACAAGCCTTCAGAATGCAGGAAAGATACTGCCATACCATATTAAAGGCCGTCTGAATCTGGGCCGGAAAAATACCATCCGGTCCCGGGGATTCCTATGACAATACATTTCACGGAAAATTAAATTTGACATGTGTTTACCATTTTTTTGTTCGGCTTGTTGATCGTACTCTTGTCACTCGAAATTAATTCAAAAGTGAGAAAATTGAATTTGAAATTGATGTGATTTGTATGTTTTCATTTATTTGTGCGACGCCGTGGCGTAAGTGGTTAGTGTGTCGGATCACTACGCATGTGTTTCCAAGTTCGAATCCCAGAAAACACCAAACAGTTTTTTCACGGTCCCACCTCTCGCGAGCGTCTGACAAACATCCGAGAGTATTGTTGTCACGAAAAAGCTTCTCAAATCGCCGTTCGGATTCGGCACTAAACTGTAGGTCCCTTCCATTCGTGTTAAAAATATAACGCACACAGCACGAGTGGTTGCGAGAAGCTAGGCCCGGGCACTTTAAAGAGCTGTTGCGCCAAATATTTGTTTGTTTTTTTTATTTATTTGTTTGTGTATATGAATGCAATGCGACATCTATTACCATCCAATTCCTGTCCAATTAACGAATGTAGCCGCCAAAATGCCTCTTTTTTCAGCCGAAAATATTTGCGGAAATCCACTTCATCGTAACCGTCGACGCAACCCCGCTTATGCATTGGATACATTCGACGTGGAGGAGGGTGGTTCGCCATCTCTGTTCTATCAGCTCTTCCAGATATTCGTCTTCTGACGATGAACACATCAACAGGTCCGTTCGCGTACACTCCCTAAATAGCCAATTTTTACGAAAAATCACGAATTTTTACGAAAACCTGTAGCGCTCTCGAGAGTAAGAAATGTCCTCATGCTACGAATTTTAGCCCATGAAATTTCTTTGGGCAGATTTGAGAAATCTGCCAAATCGCTGTATATGTAATTTTCTGTTGGCTTGTTCCTTCTTTCTTTCTTTCGTGTACAATTGGGTTTGAGGTTTGACTTATAAAAAGTGGTCAACTTTTGTGGTTCAACGCGTTCGTTTACTTTTACGTCATTTCTCCTCTCTCTGAGAGAATTTTACCCCCACTCGTTGAAATTTAGCAAACTGCGAATTTTGGTGCAGAAAGTTAGCGAACAGACCTAATATTTCATCAATTTCAAGAATGAAATCCATTTTTTTTTTATTCTTGTTACTTCTTATATTTATTTCACATTTCCTGCCTCCTGCGAATAAACAAATGTCAAACGTGACTCGAACAAAACGAGTCAATATTATGAAATTGTGTTTGAATCCGAGTTAAAGTCCTTAAACTGGTCTCCGGAGGAAGTTTAAATTTGATCGGGTTAAACGCCAAACAGGTTTATACAACTGGGTTTAAATTCGGGTTTAACGAATGAATATTATGGACTTGGGTTTGACTTTCGGGTTAAACTCACTTTAATATAGAGGAGGTATATTTTAACCCGGGTTAAAGTGAGTGAATAATATGACCGTAAGCGTTTGTTCAGCGGTGATGTCGAATAGTCAAATGTTGAATTTGGTATGCCTATACATAAGTTAGCAGATGAAAGGGGGAGTATTATGATCGTATTACTTAATAAAGAAGCTCAAAAAAGTGAATCTCGTAGTTTTTTTTGTCTGCAACTCGGAATACGGTCAGAACGCTGAATGGATTCTCTTAATACTCCGTTTCTGGAGTTCGTGAGCTTATAACTTAAGGTAAAACCATTCTGCTACAAAAACAACAGACCTAAAATAAATAAAATACATTAATTGAAAATCGATACGACGATTTTGGGGGGTTTAAGTTTTAGGTTAATAAAGTAGTGTTTGGAGATTATAAATATCTGACACTTTCGATCGAAAAAGTTTGTCACTTAGCGCAAAAATCTGTATTTTTCTATTCCTAATAGTCCAGAACACGTTCAATGAAGATAGCTATCATGTACGATCAGTAAGGGTTAAGGAACGACTATTTTTAAATGCAGAATCCAAAGGCTATACAAAAATAAAGCAGGCCAATTCTAAGAACGAAGTATGCATAATTTTTCGCTCAAATTCCCTTTGATGTTTCCGTTTAAAAAATTTTTTGTTCTATACAGGGTTTCTTGCAGGAGATTAGTCAACACTGCAGAGATGAAAATAGGAAGGGTACTATAATGAATATATACATAATAACGACTTATTTATTGGAGCTTATTTTTCGAGATCAAGACCATTAAGAACTGAGTGCATTTTTATCCTTACACTATTTTTGCACTGAATATAAAAAAGTAATATTATGCAAACCTTTCTTTTTATCATTTTTTTCGAACTTATTTTCATGTTCAAGCACAAAAAATAGAACCAGGATACTCTCTTCTAGATTTATCTCTAAAGTATTGACTAATCTCAAGTGGGCATTCTGTATACTAAAGCTGAATATCAATGTAGTGCGTATATTATGAAATAGTGCAATATAAAAGGCTTTCTTTCAATTTATTGTTAGTGACTTTTTTTATTTTATTTCCAAAATATTTACAAATTTATATTTTTTGTTTTAATATTATTTTCATTTTGACACTCAAAAACAAAATACAAATAAAAACCATTCCAAACACACATGTATACACAAAGAACAGAAAATATAATAAAAGTTCGAACCGAGTTAGGACGAATCATATGGCACCCCATTGACATACTCAGGGTTATCGTGAATAAATTTTCCCTCGGAATTTTTCCCCCGAATAAAAGTTAGGTATCTTCAAAAATAGGGAAACAGTTCATCAGGAAAAAATTAAATATCGCGATTGCGTTGAAAATTCTCCTGAATTGTCATCCATGACACCTATTTCTTTTCCGCGGAATTATGACCTCTCTTTTGAAGATACCTAATTTTTGTTCGGGGGAAAAATTCCGAGGGAAAATTTATTCACGATAACCCTGACTATATATGGACTGCTAGTAGAGATGAGTAACTCAAATCTGAACCGGCTCAGTGATCCGGCTCTTTAAAAAGATCCAATGAAGTAGATCTTCTTCACGGGTCTTTACGGATCACAGATCAGTGATACGCTGATACACTATGAGCCGAAAAGAGTGGGATTTCAAAGAGCTTCTTCTTCACGATTCTATTCCAACTGGATCTATTGAACCGACTCCTCCTATATATGTACATACACTTGGCAACAGAACGTTTCCCCCGTCTTTATCATATGAATCGATTGAAAAGATCCAGACGGATCTTATGTTCTGATGTTCTGTACGCTCTCAACAGATCACAGATCCATATCGATACAGTGGTACATACAGTGCAACTGCCACAACAGAACACAAAAACAACACAATTGCTTGTAGACGTGCGCTGGCTTACTTGCTTGGATGAATGTATGTGCACACATCGCTAATGCAGTAATACACTACACACTGTTCATCCCTTATTCAGTAGTATATTCTTTTGTAGTAGTTAGCAAACAACAGTGTGCGCTGCCTCTATTGTGCGTGTATGTTTGCTAATCTTTTTGTTGCTCTTGTGTTGCGCTGGCAGTATGTACCAATAGCCGTGAAACCTGGCCAGCCAGTAGTTGCTAGTAAAGTAAAATTGTACACATAAAACAAATACAACAACCGGCTGGCTACTACTCTTGATTTTATCCCCAGCAAAGAGTTACTGGTTGGGAATTTCGTGATGCCTAATTTCAGGCGGCGCAAAAACGAATGTTTTTTAGTTATTTGTTGTTGCTGTCACTGCGAGGTTACTTGGTTCCTAGAGATATATTCGTCTAAGATCGGCTGGCTTTGGCTGGCTGGCAAATCGTTTAAATGAACGACTGGCTGGCTAGGTTTCAAAAAACACGGCAAATGTATCGGTATGGATCTCTGATATGTTGAGAGCGTACAGAACAAAAGATCCGTTTAGATCTTTTGAGCCGATTGAAAGATCCGGATCTTTGAAAAGAGAGAGATCCGGTGAGCCGCCTCATTACAAAGATGCACATTTCCCATCTCTAACTGCTAGTGAAATGTCAGCTCCATACAATCTCTGCACAAAAAATGACGCCAACATAACTAGCCCTCTTGGTTCGAAGCGGAAAAATATGAAAACAAAATGCCAACCGTTTTGAATTTCTCCATAGAATAGTAGAGCCACCTCTTGGGTTTGTGTGGATTTGCTAAGTAAAACGGTTGAAATTCAAATTGTTGAGGCACTGTTTGTAGCAGATGTCACCTCGAAATTGTGCTAGTTCAAATAATTACCGATAGATGGAATCAACAAAATTCGAATAAAAAATCGTTATATATGCATTTTACTGATCCATAAATTGCGCAATATTTGTGTATTTATTACGAATCAATTTTTTATGTAATATGGCAATGAAAACAATGTCTTTGCACACCCAACGAAATTTCAAACAAGTGTGAGTTTAAAATTTTTTCCGCTCCGAAGCAAGAGAGCTAGCGTTAATGTTGAAACCAACGCGAAGTTGACTACTAGCAGTCCATATATAGTATGTCAATGTGGCACCCTATTGCTTGTCTTTAAACCGTGTAAAATGTTCTGCATTCCACTACTTGTGAATTCAACCAACAAAAGTGGATTTAGGTGTTCTGCACCCCGAACGAAAATATGAATTGTGGATTGTGTTCGAAAGTAAATATTTTGGTGTTCTGCATTCCACTCGAAATCTTCCTGCGAACTCTCTCCATTCGGGTTTCTTCGCGGTTTTCAGCGATAATGTACAATAAAATAGCATTCATTTGTAATAGCGAATATTTTATTAAATTTGAATGCACTTTCACAAGATAAACCAAGCCTTTAACTACAAATCCGAAATAATTTTAAACTTACAGCTGATTTTGACATTTCAAACAAGAATTCAAATTCACTCGGAATGCAGAACACTGAATTTCATTTCGAGTGAAATTAAAATTCGATTTCAATCCACATTCACTCGAAACGCAGAACTGGGGTGAAACTTTTTCCTTGGTTCTTATAAGATAACGTTAGAAAAATTTCCGCATTAAATATATTTTTTTTTCTGGAAAAAAAGTCACCAACAATTGGACATGGTGTACCTTCTTTTGTATGGATGATTTGTAGGGAAAGCTAAATGCAGGCGTTACGATTTGATTTGGAATGTAGATAGAGAGATAGATATTAATTTGCATTCGTTTTTGGCATAGCTTGTAAAGAGATATGATGGTTGATACCTTACTTCTGAAAGAAACGATTAATTTTAAATGCTTTTTGTCTTAATAAGCAAGTTTGGAGGAGAAACTAAAGAAAAACGTCCATATTAAAATGTGGAATGTACTCGTAATAGGTCTGTTTTTTTAAAGCTCTGGGCTCTAATCAGATACCTTTTCAGACGATCATCGCTTGAACGATAGCAACCGACGAATGAAAAAAATTGTTGCATATTCATAGGTATTAACATTTCTCTAATAGACTTCAGCTCCAGGCGCCTGCCTGACAATCATTGGCATACCCTTAGCGGAGCGACGAAACAATTAGCGGCTAAACACCTCCCGAAAGCCGAGTTTAGTAAATTAATCGTGCGCGCCACTTACCCTAGTTGGTTGCGCACTGTTGGCTGTACCGCGCCTAAATGCATGTCTGAGTGATAGCAAAAACCGATATCGTTTGTAGTTTCCGAAACCAAAGAGAAATAGAATCAACAACCGGTTTTTCTTGCATATGCACTCGATTCTGCTATGTTTCTGTTCTAGCCGCATTTAAAATGGATCGAGTGAGTACTATTTTACTCGGATACACATCTCATATCTCGAATCGTAATATGAGTGGAAGCGAGATATTTTTGTATGTATTTAACTACTTGGGGATGTTCTCATATGCATATAGCACTCATATCTCGAATGATCATTCGAGAACCGAGGGCTGAGACATGCGAAATGAGACATAAGTGATGAAATATGAGGGATGGGATATGAGACACGAATATTTGTGAAAAATCTTTACTTTCGTTATTGGTTCTCGCTATTTACCCTTTGCGCTCGTTCTTGATTCTCACTGCTTCGTAGGAAGTAGGTATAGTAAGTCATTTGAAGGATTTTAGACGATGTCTAGAGATATTTACCCTTTGCGCTCGTTTTTGGTTTTCGCTGCTTCGTAGGAAGTAGGTATGATGTTATTCGAATGATTTTAGACGATGTCTCGAGATGTTTACCCTTTGTGCTCGTTCTTGGTTCTCGCTGCTTCGTAGGAAGTAGGTATAGTAAGTCATTCGAAGGATTTTAGACGATGTCTTGAGATAGCACTCATATCTCGAATGATATTCGATTATACGGATCACTCGAGTACTTATGTCTCGATTCTTTAAATCATTCGATTATGCTCATCACTAATAGTAAGATTATCCCTTCTCTGGGAATTTATCCGTTGAAACATTGGACTTATAAAAACAGGATAGGTAAACATAATTCTTAAAATGATTGTACAAATTTTTTTTTTTAAGAAATAGAATTTATGATGCGAAACGACAGTGTCCAAAAAAAATCTATATTTTGCATATGATTGCGCAGTATTGAAACTCGAAAATATCATATTTCCAAAACATTTCAAAACAATAATAATAATAATAAATTTGGCGCAACAGCTCATTAAGTGCTTAGGCTTAGCTTCTCGCAACCACCCGTGTTGTGTGCGTTATATTTGTTCGCACGAATGGAAGGGAGCTACAGTTTTGTGCCGTATCCGAACGACATTTTTTTGTTTTTGAAAAGCTTTCTCTTCTTCTTCTTCTTCCTTTTATCAGCGAGGTTATGATCCGAAAATAATGGATCATAACCCTTCCACTTCACAGCTTTCTCGTGACAACAAGTACTCTCGGAGGTTTGTCAGACGTTCGCGAGAGGTGGGATCGTTCAAAAACTTGTTGATGTTTTTTGGGATTCAAACATAGAACCTCACGCGCAGTGGTCCGACACACTAACCACTGCGCCACGGCGCCCATGCCTCGTCGCCTTACCTATGTATAAAAAGCAGACCGTTAGTACTTAGTCAGATTTCCTTGAGCTTTGACGACTACATCCAATCTTCTAGAAACAGAATTATTAAGGTCTTTAGTAACATCAGACAAAATGTTGGCCCATTCTTCAGTAAAAGCAGTGCGAACGTCATTGTAAACTTTATTATCCATTTTATTATATTTATGTCCAAAGCTTCCCATTGATCATCTATAAGATTAAGGTCTGGAGATGGTAAAGGAGAGTTTAGCTGTTTGGGGGTATGATACAACAGCTACTTTCTAACAATCTTTGATGTGTGCTTTGGGTCATTATCATCATCTTATCGAAAAACCCAAGGAGATTTAAGACCCAATTTTTGCACACTGGAGTCAAATCACCGTATCAGTGAACGGATGACTCGCAACAACATAAATACATACAGCCGTCATCCGTTCATGGATACGGTGCTTCGACCCCGGGTGTGAAGATTGTTTTTCAAAAAAATGTTGAAGTAATCCAAACGATTCATTGTCGATTCAATGAAAACAAGATTTTCTGTCGCCGCAGCCGATATACGGCCCCAAAGTATGAATGAACCTCCACTATGTTTCCTTGTTGGAATTAGGTTTTGTAGAAGTAGTTCGCTGTTTGATGTTCTCCAGACCTATTCTTGTGTTTTGCACCGAATTTGCTTTCGTAGCTAAAGATTACATTATCCCAAAACGTTCGAGGGGTTTTATAAGAAGGTCAAGCGCTTAAGACGATTAACAGGGGAATACATGTTTTCTTAAGTGGCACTCACTTGTGGTACACGCTTCTTTTCAAATATCTTCGCATGTTTTGAGGAGTCCGAGGCATCCACCTTTTGCAATATCAGTACTTTATTGGTTCCAGGGAAGGTATGACATACATATGTATTTACATGGCCATCATGGATAAAACATTTGATTCCTAAATATCAACTTCTTTAATTTGGCCACTTTAGTATCTCGCTTCCGAACGCCACAGGCGGATCAGTACAAATGCGGTGAAGTAGGAGGGTTATGATCCCTTGTTTTCGGATCATAACCTCGCCGAAATAGGAAGAAGAAGAAGTATCTCGCTTCCGATAGAACAGATTTTTGACGTGTTGAACTTTTGAATTCTTCGGATTAAGAATGCTTTAAGCAAAGATAAGACGTAAAAGAAAATTAGTAATCTCTGCAATTATAATTGAATAGTGACGCATGAAAAGCATTGAACCCACAACCAGTTACGAGTGGATATTTGCAATTTATTCATACAGTTCAAGACGATTTGCTTGCAATCAATATGTGCAGCCCAGCCGGCTCATGTTTGCACATGATAATAGTTAGATCCATCATTACATATGGTGTAGTGGTATGGATCAGCAGAACAAGGCTAAACACAACGAGGACATCCGTAGGGTACGTGCTGTATCACTGCAGCAACAATGGAGGTGATCGTACGACTACCTCCACTGCACATAGTGCTAGAAAGAATCACAAAGAAGACCACATTAGACATAATCAAAGAGGACGTCGGGAAAGGAAAATGCATCGAAAACAAAGAGCGAAAAACCCTGTTCAAATCAGTGTCGCTTCTGGACTGAGCCAGGGACGATATGGTCAAGAAATACTGCTTTGAGAGAAAATTTGACTCAAAGCTGAGCAATAAGAATGATTGAAGAGCTGGTTCGACAATGATCCTTTGGTATGAATAGCATAAGCATCACCGACATCGAGGTGCCAACGTCTTATGTTAAGTACCTTATCCACGCCGACGCGGTGAGTAAAGCCAATCACCGATGGCAGCATCTAGGCCAGTGTAACATTGCGAGGCTACTTTGGCCAACACTGAGTAAAGCCAGATCCATCGGACTCATAAAACACAAGAGAGGGACCCTCTCCAAAATAACAAACGTTCTCACCGGACAGTGTGTTACAGGAAGACACGCCCAGAGATCAGACACCCCCTACAATTATTACTGCGGAAGTTGTAGGAACGAAGAGGAAGAAGAGACCATCAGTCACTTTCTATGCACCTGTCCCGCACACGCCAACATCAGGAAAGCTAGCTTGACTGCAACGATCTAACTGGTCTCAGCAATGCCTGAACGGATAAAATGAACTTTTTCATACAGAGAAGTAAATGGTTGCAAGGGGGTAACCCACCCACCTTACATATCGGCAGTACAATAGACCTATTTTCGGTCTAAGGGCATCCTCATCGAGAGCAGTTAGTAACGAACTATCATCCACCAAGACAACACTAGACACCATTCATCTTTGTTCAGTCGCCAAAAGTTCTCGCAGCTTTAATGTGAAGCGCTGCCACATTCATCAGATTCAGCTATCAGACTACCAATTGTTTAGATCGTTACAAAACTCCTTGAATGGATTAGATTTTGATGCTAACGAAGCCATCAAACGTTGGACGATTTTTTTCCCCAAAATACGTTTATCAGCGAGGTTATGATCCGAAAATAAGGGATCATAACCCTCCTACTTCACCGCATTTCTACTGATCCGCCTGTGGGGTTCGCCTCCCAAAATACGTTCTTTGAGCGCGGAAATTTCAAAAATAGCCCTAAATTGCGCTTGTCTCTTGACGAGATGATCAAACAGTTCAACATTCTCCTAATCTGGGTGCCAGTGCCCAGGGACATTCCAGGAAACTGCTCGGCCGACGAACTAGCCAAGCAGGGTACTTGTTTACCGATTTCGTCGAATAAGGCAAGTCTCGGCATGCCTTTCGGTACAGTGAAACTGCTACTTAAGCTCAACACCATTAGCGCGACCAGCCGCAGGTGGGCAAGCGGCACTATGTGCCTCATTACTAGACAAATTTGGCCTGAGCTGAATCAGAAACGCTCCAAATGCTTTATCGGGCTGAAAAGGACGTTTATCGCAACCGCAGTAGATATCATAGGCTTAGTACCTTAGCAAATGCTTCTGCAGAAGTTGCATGGGCGAGAAGGAGAAGGAAACCATACTAAACCATACAAAACCAAGGTCTCTCCGCTCGCAGAAGACTACTCTTAGGAGCATACCTCTTCGACAATTTAAGTGAGCAAGCTAATGTTAGCATCGGCAGCCTTCAGCGCTTCATAGCAAGCTTCAACTGGTTCCAGGGGTAGTTCTCCCTGGGGATGATAGATCCATGTGGTACCACAATGGGCCTAGTCTATCCTAAGTGAGGCTGCATGATGCAGCTTTCCACCTTAACCGAATCTAACCTTGAACACGGAATCAAGAAATTGACGAAGATGACAAAAACTAATAATGCCAATACCTGATTGAATAAAATCTTTTCTATCGGCAATGACTTTCTTGCCAACCCAGTAGTTGATCCGCGGATTCGTTGCCTTGAATACCCTTATGTCCGGGTGTCTAAGAAAGGAAACCCTGACAGAAAGGTGTTAATTCTAATCTTGAAACGACGTAATAGGCAGGCGGTTGATCATGGTTACAAGTATACCTAACTACATCCACGCTCTCCATCATTCAGGCAGATGTTCCTGAATAGCCAAGAGCTCCAGGCAGCAATATGCCCAACGATTTGCAGCTCCCACGACAATCAGTTCAACACACTGGAGCAACTCGAGGACAAAATCTCGACCAAGGATTGTCAACCTCAGCTACACAGCTGCTACAACAACAACAACATCCACATATACAATACTTTCAATCAAACAAATTAACATACTCTTTGCAAATCAAGAATGCCTGTTTTGTTAAGACTGGCAGTCTCTACAGCACGACTATATACGTGCCTACGTTTCGAACGAAATTCCATTGTCTGACTGACAATGAGAACAACACATGCTGTCTCAGAGCAGACCAGGGAAAGTCACAACTATTGCTTACTTAAGAACAAAACAACAACAACAACACAGACACACAACAACACATCTGTCCAACTTACCCTTAACACAGGATCCTTATGCATCGCCTCCGGATACTCGATGTCCCTGATTTTGTGCCTCCCGAACAGACCCGTCGCGAAACTCTGGGCACTCTTCAGCGTCCGCTGTGTCGCAGTATACTTGAACAAATACAAATGCGGATGATAGGTGTCCTTGAGGATGTGCGGATATCTCTTCTGCATCCTCTCGGCCAGCTCTATCAGCTCGTCCTCGCCCTCGGCCACCAGAAACTTGTCCTCCTCGGTGCTCACATTGAAATACCAAAACCTGAACATCGCCACCTCGTGCGGACAGAAGCGAGCCCGCACATTGTTCAATATCCGCTCCTTGATCCGTGTCAGATTCTCTTTGGCCTTGCGGATGATCTTTTTGCTGGGGTTGCGCGCGCCATGCCGTATCACCGACCAAATCCTCGTCGCTTTGCATTCTTCACCCATGACGAGACATCAGAATATAAATTACTAGTTCTCAGACAAATAAACACAAATACAAACCTGGATAATCGAATTTGGACTCGTCTCTGTTGGCCACCACTCGGTAGGGAGTCTTCGTCGACAGATGGTGCTCGATTTCGGGTCGCTTGAGATCGGAGCATTTGTGCTCGATTTCGGCAATAATCATGGAAATGTACAGGGCAGTGAGTAGGATGGTCTTGAAGAGCATTTTCGAATTTAGCCGTCGGACGGTAAACGAACATTTGTCAATGCAATAAAAAGTGGGAAAACTCCCAAGAACAACGACCAACACAAAATAAACAAAAACGCACGAAAAGAATTTTAATCACCTGTCAGCTTGACATTAGCCAGTGCAAAAAAAAAAAAACAATGGAGCTCGTGTATGGTTGCTATGTCGGTAGAGTAGTGCGAGAGCTAGGTGCTGGGCTTTTCAAAGTGTTTGCAATGGCGCAACCGGAAGTTCATGAATTTCATTAGATAATATATTTTGAAATTCATATATAACTTGTTTATTTTCAGCTGGAACTGAGGATAGAACAAGCTGCAATTCACAATACAGAGTTGTGTACGGGTCGGAGGGGAAGACGACATCGAAAACGACTGCCTCCATAAATAGAAGAGGATCCGTCACATTGCGTCGTCGCGTCATCGTGTGGCACTCATAATCAATTAATCTGTCTTGCTGGCGGATAAATTGATTTCAGAAGGTCAGCTGTGGTTTAGCTGAACTCTTCGAATTCAATTTAATTTTGTTTTGTTTTATAAATAAAAGTGATTAGGCTAATTTTGTAAATGGGGCAATGAGCAAATTTAGAATAAAGAATAAACCATTTCAGATGAGACTCACTTCATGTTGGGAACAATAAGTTTTGAAATGAGAATAATAAAATCTTTTTTAAAGAATGTATTCGGAGGCGATAGTCTATAGTGCAAGAAGAAATAAAGTGCACGGCTGGGTAGTACACACGTACTTGCACCTATATTTCATACTAGCTGGCCCGTGTTCGCCTTGCTTCGCCGCCTGCCACTTTTAAAACAAAAGAAGTATCAGGTGCGCAACTAAGTTATCGCTGTGTTTTTTTTTTTTTATGAAAATGCAACTTTATGGGGAAAGAATGAATCATTCAAAGTATTGCCCATCGCTAGCTACAACTTTTTCCCATCTTTCTGGCAGAGCTTGAATACCGTTACGGTAAAAGTGTTCATCTTTTGAGGCTATAAACGAATCAAGCCAGTTTTTGATGTCTTCATATGAGCGGAACTGCTGATCAGCCAGACCATGTGTCATCGAACGGAACAAGTAATAATCGGACGGCGCAATATCTGGGGAATATGGCGGGTGGGGTAGGACTTCCCATTTGAGCGGTTCCAGGTAGGTTTTAACGGGTTTGGCAACGTGAGGCCGAGCGTTGTCATGCTGTAGAATCACTTTTTCGTGCCTCTGCTCGTATTGTGGCCATTTTTCGCTCAGTGCTCGGCTCAGTCGCATCAATTGAAGTCGATACCGTTCCCCAGTGATAATTTCGTTGGGTTTCAACAGTTCAATATAAATAATACCGACCTGGTCCCACCAAATACACAGCATAACATTCGCAGCGTGAATATTCGGCCGAGCCGACGACGTAGAAACATGACCGGGCAGTCCCCATGACTTTCTTCTCTTTGGGTTGCTGTAATGAATCCATTTTTCATCATCCGTCAAGATTCGATGAAGACTTTTCTTCGAATGAAAGAAGAAAATCAACACTTCCCGCAAATCACGATTATTTGGCACAAAATCAGACATTTTCACACAACCAAAAGTATATGACGCCAAAACAAAGTCACTAATGTGTCAAAACTGTTTATTTACCATATGGTATTTCTAAGCTCGGTTCATGACATTTTGGATATGTCAAAATCGACCACCACTTACTGCTGGAGCCATCTATTGACAAACAGCGAGAACTTAGTTGCGCACCATAGAACTTCTAAAGTAGTTCTATAGTCTACAGATACCCATATTGCTTTGCTAGGAATTATGTACTCAATTATTAAAACTTCCCCAATGGTAACCCTACATTAATGAAATATACATAATTGCCAACTGCATACATACAAATACTGAAAATGTGTAAACCAGTGGAAATCCCCACCAGAGCACACACAAACCTGCACACAACCCGTCAAGTAGGTATAACCACAGCGTGCGACGCATCAATGATTAGGAGAACAAACACCAGGAAGGCATCACCATGTTACTGGAGGAACGAGGAAATAGGCGAACTGCGGGCAAAATGTCTACAAGCCCGGCGCCAAGTCCAACGATCAAGGAGGAGGGCGGATTTCCAACAATGCCTGGACACCCTTAGACTGGCGAGACGTAACTTAAATAGAGCCATCAAGGAAAGCAAAACTGCATGTTTTAAACGTCTCTGTCAAGAACGCAGTAGTAACGCTGGACGTTGAAAACGCATTTAACTCTGCGGACTGGTCGTTTATTAGAAGGTCACTTGCCAGGATGGATACGCCATATTACCTGCTACGGATAGTGACGAACTATTTCAACAACAGGAAGCTGAGGTACAATACCGACGAAGGGGTAAAATACTACAACGTAACTGCGGGAGTTCCACAGGGATCGGTTTTAGGGCCACTATTATGGAACATTATATACAACGGATTCCTACGATTAACGCTACCTGGGGGAGTAACGATAATTGGATTCGCCGACGACATTGCAGTCGTGACAGTAGCTAAACAGATCCATGCAGTAGAATCAGCTACAAATGAAGCAATTGCCCGGATAAAAGATTGGCTAATATCCACCGGACTAGAACTAGCTGACCATAAAATAGAAGCTGCTCTTATAACCAGCCGGAAAACCGTCGAATTTGCCAACTTTCAGGTTGGTAACCAAACCATCAGGTCGAAAGAGGCGGTTAAATACCTTAGAGTAATGCTGGACGACAAGCTACTGTTTAAAACGCATGTTGATTTTGTTACCAAAAAAGCATCGCAAATGCAGGGAGCTCTCTCGCGTATCATGCCTAACATCGGTGGACCGCTAGAAGGATTCTACTCTCTAGAGTTATCACCTCAGTTCTGTTATATGCCGCCCCAGTCTGGGCGGAGACACTGAGGACGAAGGAGACCAAAAAGAGACTATCGTCATCATCCAGACTCTGTGCGCTACGAACAATCAGCGGCTTTCGAACCATCTCTGACGAAGCTGCATTTGTCATAGCTGGAATGGTCTACATCGGTATTCTCGCCGATGAAATGCTGAGCATACCATATATAACAGAAGAGCATTGAGTCATCACGACGCCACTGGTATCAAGGTGATAAAAATTGAAGAAAGGGCAGCGTCAGCAGCTATGTGGCAAGCTCGTTGGGCTAATACAACAAAAGGAAGATGGACATATAAACTTATACCGACAATCCAAGACTGGATAAGTCGAAAGCATGGAGACTGCAACTACCATCTAACGCAGTTCCTGTCTGGCCATGGAGGCTACCGCAAATATCTACACCGATTTGGACACGACAACTCGCCATCCTGCCCGGAATGCCCAGGTGAAGATGAAGATACGGAGAACGCAGTGTTTTACTGCACACGTTTCACGGCATGGAGAATTACTCTGCCAAGTCCGTCATTACTCCTCGACCATATGTTACGGTCGGAAGAGAATTGGATGGCAATATGTTCCTTCGTAACTACTCTACAAAAAGAGCTACGGAGAATAGAAAAGCTAAGAAGAGCAGCTGAAGCAGTGGAAGAAGCTGACATAAGAAGCACAGCATAAATTGCTAGCCAGCCCTGCGAAGTAATAGCTAACGGCAGTACCGCAGGGAGAGTGGTTGAAGTGTGTTTAGTACGTAGGCGTATTCCTGGCATCGATTACTCAGGTTTGCGAATCGTGCATGCTAGTAGCACTCGGGCTATTAGTATCTATGAAGATTACACATCGCTGGCGCAATCCAAAAAAAAAAAACAAAAAAGGTATAACAGAAAAGGAAACCAAAGAATAAGAAAACACGATCCGTTAAAGCGCGCACATATACTCACACATACATACACATATTCGAACGTCAACGACTAGTCCTTGTACCAAAGGGCGACAGACCACGTGAGCAATCATCGTCGTACAGGTCATTGTGCATGCTAGGTACACCGGAGAGAGTGCTGGAGAAAATTATACGGACAAGACTAGAGCAATACACGGAAGGCGACTCGGGGTTTTGTAAGCGACAGTTTGGATTCCAAAAGAAACGAAGCACCAACCATGCAATACAAGCTGTGTGCGATATAGCACGCGAGGCAATTGCGGGAGAAAGATGGCTCGGAGGAACAAAACAATACTGTGCTGTGGTGACACTTGATGTCAAGAACGCGTACAATTCAGCTGACTGGAGCTGCATGTTAAAATCACTGAGTGGTCTGCAAGAATCAAACTACGTACTGCGGATAATTGTGAACTATTTCGAAGACAGAACCCTTTACTATGTCATAGAAGAGGGGCCAAAGAGATCCAAAATCACTGTACGTCCAATATATTATCTTGGGTTTTCGCCCCCAAGTTTTACCATGTAGGCGCTAGCACATAAACATTGCTCTTGTTACTTTCTCGGTAACCTTGTTCAGGTGTGAATTCCAGATGAGCGTCTTGTCAAGTATAACACCTAGGTATTTCGCTTGCTTGGATATATCGATTGGGACTTCTTCCAATGTATTGTAATTTGTTTAAGAATATGATTTCTTTACCTGGAAAAGGGTACAAGTATAGTTTTTCCGGGGTTGATGGTAGGTCCCTTTGTCCTGCACCAATCGGAAGTTAAATTAAGGGCACCTTGCATTAGTTGGGAAATTATGTCCTCAAATTTGCCTCTGACGCTGATGACAATGTCGTCTGCATATCCTGGTTTTAACCCGATTTTTCAAGTAGCTCTAGGAGTTCGTCAATAACTAAAGTCCAGAGCAGGATAGAGAGGACTCCTCTCTGCGGCAACCTCTGCTAGCTGTTATAGTTTTATGTGAGTCTCCGCACTCGATTCTTATTTTCCTGCAACATAGCATGGTTAGGAGCCAGTTTATGACCAGAGGTGCGATATTTTTCCTGATCATATCCTTTTTAGTAGCCTCATAGGAAGTGTTGTCGAATGCTCCCTGTATATCTATGAAGGCACATAGGGCTGTTTCTTTAGCAGCTAATGATTTGTCGATTAATAGCGTTAAGCTGTGAATGGCTGTTTCCCTAGACATCCCAGGTTGATAAGCAAATTGGTTTGCCTGCAGAGGATCATGTATAAGGCACTTTTCCCTTATATGATGATCGACAATTTTTTCCATCGTTTTTAGGAGAAAGGAACTGAGGCTAATGGGTTGAAAGGATTTAGGCAATTGCTCCGCCTGCTTTGCCGTCTTAGGGATGAAGACCACCTTAACCTCCTTCCAACTACAGCCAAGTTACTATCATTGCTGCGCAGAGAATAAACAGTTGAATATAAATTCAAAAGGCAACCACATCTTATGAAAAAAAAATTGTAAAACTTTAAAGAAGTAAAGATGTTTGAGAGGGAGAATTCTTGAGTTCTTGAATAACAGAAAGCTAAGATCGTGTCGTCTCGTTTTCCAAATAATTCTCAAAATCAGTTTCTAGGGTAACAATCAAAAGATGCAGCTTATTATCATGAGTACCTCCCCAACACACCAGCCCGTAATGTAATTTTGATTGCACTATGGAATAATACACTGTCTTCTATACACAAATCTTCACAATCCACACTGTAAAATATGAACTCTGGAGAGTGCAGATCTAGTACAGGTATGTTGAAAACATGATCTTGGTTTTGTCGCTGATTACTAACCTATGCATACCAAACCAATGCCTTAGAACCGCCAAGTCCTAATTAACAATTGCAACCAAATCTAATATAGATGTAGCGGAATATGTACACACTTTATCGTCAGCAAAACCGATTTGCTTGCCCCTTAAATGTTGGTCAAAGATAGAATTGATAAAGATCAAAAATAAAGTGGGGCCAAGCACTGACCCCTGTGGAACCCCAGTGTTAATTGCTTGGCAATCACTAAATTCACTCCTATTTTAATCAATTGCTTCCTGCTTTTAAGATACGAAGCAAACCAATTTAGCAAAAAAACCTCTAAAAGCTGCATTTTGAAGCTTCGTTACCAACAGTTATGGTCCACGGTATCAACTGCCTTGGTTATATCTGTAAAGAGTGAAGCGATTATTCTCTTGCTATCAATGCTCTCATAAATATACATATGTACAAAAGTTAGGTAAGTAGGTAGGTAGAAGTGGTTGTGTCGGCATTATTTTTTTTTATTTATGTCCTTTAACCCCTCGGGGGGCATAGGGCGTCAACCACGCCTGCGCGCCATCGTGTTCGGAGTTCTGCAACGCGTTTGAGCTGCCTCCAACTCATTCCTAAAGAGCTCGATTCCTCCTCAACTGTTCTGCGCCACGTTTGCCTAGGGCGTCCCGCTATTCTGCCTGCCTGGGTGAGCGGATTCCACTGCATAGCGTATTTCGCGATGGAGTTGTCTTCGCGCCGTAGGGTGTGTCCAATCCATTGCCACTTTCTTCTTCGTATAGTAATGCTTATAAGTTCTTGGCCCGTTCTCAGATAAAGTTGTTCGTTAGAGATGCGGTTCGGCCAAAAAATCCTCAAGATGATTCTTAAGCATTTGTTTACGAAGACTTGCAGCTTGCGTGTGTTAATGGTGTCCACCTTCCAGGTACTGCACCCATAAAGCAGCACTGATTCTACGTTGGAGCGGAACAGTCGTAGCTTGGTTCTTAAGCTAATAACATTGCTTCTCCAGATTTTGGACAGCATTCCGAACGCAGCTTTAGCCTTCCCGATTCTGCTGCACACATCCAGTTCGGTGCCACCGCGATTAGCCGAGACGACACTTCCTAAATATAGAAAGTTATCAACTTTCTCGACTTGCTTTCCGGCAATGTTAAGTTGAGCGCGGGTATTGGAAGTACTCAGGGCTTTTGTTTTGGCTGTGTTTATTTTTAGCCCCACTTTGTTTGCCTCAGCTTCTAGATTTTGGGCCATCAAATGAAGATCCATTATCCGATGTGAAAGTAGACAAACATCGTCAGCGTAATCTAGGTGTTTAAGGTAAGATGTCATAGTCCAACGAATTCCAGAATTAGCTTCCGTCAATGCTGCACGGAGTACATCGCTGATAACCACCAAGAACAATAGTGGGGACAGTATGCACCCTTGACGTACTCCACTTTGGACTTCAAAGTCCTCCGACACCTTACCATTGTGCACGACGTGACACTTGCCGCCCTCATATGTAGCCTTGATAATAGCTATAAGCTTTTCTGGAATGCCTCTCCTGCGCAAGGCCAGCCAGATAGCATCTCGATTCAAGCTGTCGAAAGCCTTCTCGAAGTCGATAAACAGTAAATGTAGCGGAGACCTATACTCAACGCATTGTTCGATTATGATCCGTAAGGTGTTTATGTGGTCGATGCAGGAGGATCCAGCGCGAAAGCCTGCCTGTTCGACATCGAGAGTTGAATCTAAATGATCTTTAATTCGTTCTAGAATTATTCTAGCTATTATTTTGGCTACAGCTGGAAGAACACATATACCTCTCCAGTTACCGCAATCCATCAAGTTACCCTTCTTTGGAAGCTTAATGATCATCCCCCTTTTCCACTCCTGTGGAAATTGTTCACTATCCCAAGCTCTCCGTATTAGGGGATGCAGCAAATCTGCCGATGTATTTGGCGCCGCTTGAAATAGCTCGGCAGGGATGCCATCAATACCCACCGCTTTGTTTTTCTTGAGGGACTTGATTGCTGTTATTATTTCAGCTTTACTGGGAGGTACGGTGCGAATTCGGGAATTTGTTGCTTCGAACTGCTCATTCGAATTCAAGATCATACCGCCGTCGTCTAAGTGATTTAGCACTGCAGCAAAATGTTCTCTCCATCTAGTGAGCTGATCCTCATCCGAAATCAGAAGGTCACCGTCTAGACTCTTCACTGGATGTTGTTTGGAGTTTCGACCACCAATGAGCTCCTTAGTGATGTTGTAAACAGTCCTACTGTCGCACCTACTCGCTGCTTCTTCAGCCCTTGAGGCCAGTGAGTTGACATGTTGACGCTTGTCACGTCTCACACTACGCTGCACTTCTTTCTTCTTCGCACGGTATTGGGCTTCAAGCTCGGTTCTCTCTACTGCTGAGGCCGCTGCAATCCGAGCCTTGATTGCTGTACGCTCATCGATCCGTCTCCAGGTGTCTGTAGAAAGCCATGTGCGGTGGTGTTTCGGCTTTTTACCGACATAAGTGCGTGCCCCAGTCGCAAAAGCATTTTTTACAGCATACAGTTGTGTCGGCATGGTTAGGTTAAAAGGGATTAGCTGCAACGAATGACCGCAGCCTGCACTCGGACCACAAACGGATCCATTGTGCTCCCCTGACGTGGAGTTTCCTGGTTGAAGAACTGCAAAGAGAGGAAAGAAAAAAAATGGCTAGTTCTATGTTAGTGGAACGGCCTCCTCTGAACCACCCTGAAGAAGTTATAAATTTCATGATGGTGGTTGTTGGCTTTTCAGTGTGGTAACAAAACGGCGCACCTTAAGCGCTAATTGGATTCTTTTGGACCGCCACTTTATCTACCTGGCTTTTCAGACAGGTCGCCCAGATGGTTAAAGAAGTACTCTCCAAGGGCCGTCTCCTGGTATTGCAGAGAATAGGGCATTGCAGAGAAAGTGTTCCGAGTCCTCCTCTACGTCTGTATTGCCGCATCCTCTGCAGAGTTCATCTGTACTTAGCCGCATTCTCTTCCGGTGGGCCGCCAATAGGTTGTGGCCAATGATACCTATGAGAAGCGACAAGTTTTATCTATTTTAAGTGAGGATGAGCTTGGTTTTCATCTTGTCATGTTTTGTCCAGGTGCTTCTGGAGACACGGCATGATGGGAGCGCTCTGCATCTTTCTTCTGCTTGTCGTTTGAAGACAAGTGCTGTCAGCAAACCACGCCGAAACTTAATTAGCACATAGCGCCGTTTCAATACCACAACTCAAGTGACCTATCGGATGTAAAAAGGGCGTTAACTTGTAGGGAAAGGGAAAAAGAGTACATTGAGGAAACTGATAATATCCCCAATGCTAATCTCCGCGAACTCTATTAGGTTGTCGAAAAGGGGTTTACCTAAGGTGCGCTGTCTGGCTCTGCCTAAAGCCGGACACTTGCAGAGGAAGTGTAAGATTGTTTCTTTCTCGTTAGCAATATTGCAGCTGCGACTGTGTGCATTAAATGTAATGCCTATTCTGGCTGCATGAACCCCGATGGGCCAGTGGCCAGTACAAACTGCCAGAACTGTTGCGATATCTGCACGGTTTCTGTTTAGTAGATCTTGCGCTCTTTTCCAGAAGTATTTGGGCCACATCTGCCTGGAGATGACACAGTTCAGCACCCCCTGCCATCTGCTATCGGCCTTTAGCAGATAATGCGTGAAGATGCCTCCATTAAGGACCCCCAACGGGACGTTCACCTCCTTTCCTAGGGAAGCACCAAGGGCAGATGCCTGCCTCGCTCATTTCCCTCAATGTTGCTTTGACCCGGAACCCAAAGGAGACAGATCCTTAACCGATGCGCTAATGAGGCGAGTTCCTTTTGCACTGTTCTACTAGCTTCGAGGATGCAGTGGCAGATATTATAGCCTTGATAGCGGCCTGGCTGTCAATGAGGATGGCAATGGTATTTAGGGGTGTAGAGGTTTGCTTAAGTATGCGGCAGGCCTCACGTACAGCAAAAACTTCCGCCCGAAAGACACTGCACAAATCAGGAAGCCGGTAAGACCTGGAAATATTGAGGGAATCAGAGAATATCCCCGCCCCTATCCCGCAGTCCATTTTTGAACCATCGGTGAAGATTGTTGCTTTGAACTCATTTGTCAGTTCGCCAATTTCCCATTCCGCCCTGGTTGGGAATCTGACCGTGACGTCATTTCTAAAGTTCACTGTGGGAGTTATATAGTCGGTCAGATTAGCTACCAGATCCTGCGATAGTAGATTCAGGATGCTGTTGTGACCATACGGATTGGTACAACAGCATCCTGTTTCTCTTAGCCTGACCGCACTACATGATGATAAATGCATAATGTGAAGATCGAGTGGTAAAAGGTGCAGGATAACGTTCAAGGTTTCGGTTGGACATGTCCTCATGGCACCCGTTGCGCCTATAGCCGCAGTTCTTTGTACCCTGTTGATAAGTTTGATGTTATAAGCTTTCCTTAACGCAGGCCACCAGACTAGCGATCCATAGGAAAGAATGGGATGCACCACGGCAGTGTACATCCATAAGACCATCTTCGGGAGAAGTCCCCACTTCTTACCAAAGGTCTTGCTGCAGGCATAGAAAGCCACATAGATCTTCTTTACCCGCTGCTTAATGTTAAGCTTCCAGCTTAGTTTTGGATCAAGTACCACACCTAGGTACTTAGCACTGGAGGATAGGGAGAGTAGATGATTGTTGAGGCCGTGGAAGCGTGAGCGTTGGTATTTTGGTTTTAGTGGTAAAGAGTATCAGTTCAGTTTTTCTTGGGTTGACACTGAGTCCACAACCAGTGGCCCATGAGCTAATCTTGTTCAAGGCACCTTCTATAATCTCACTGATTACGGATAGAAACATCCCCGACACCATTACTATCTCGTCATCCGCATACGCGAGAACCTCAACTTCATCTCTGTCAAGTCTACACAAGATTTTGTTGATGACTATAAACCATAGAAGAGGAGATAAGACCCCGCCTTGAGGAGTTCCTCTAACAGCAGATATGGTGGAGCTGCTGTTGCCGAGAGTCGATTGAATGATTCTAGTTTTTAGCATTGCCAATATCCATTTGCTAATAAACTCTTCCACACCCAGTTGGATCAGTGCTTCCTGAATCGATTCCATACTGACGTTATTGAAGGTGCCTTCGATGTCTAAGAAGGTAGCTAGGATATATTTTTTGAAGTGAATTGTCTTTTCTATCGTTCACACAACTTCGTGGAGCGCCATCTCTGTCGATCGACCCTTAGTGTACGCATGTTGAGATTTTGATAGAAGGGATTTATCTAGGGTATTACGAATATGTATATCTAAGACGCGTTCCGACGTCTTTAAAAGAAAAGGGGATAAGCTGATGGGTCTGAAATCTTTTGCCGATCCTTGACTCTGCTTCCCAGCGCACCCTCTGTAGACTTCACAGCTCTAAAGCTGAACTGATTACGACTAAAAAAAGACTTTTTTTTTTTTTTTTTTTTGTCGGGATAGGAAACACTCGACTGGAGCACTCAGACACAACTGGTCCATTGTACTGCCAGAGAGCAAACCCTGATTTACCCATTTTGTTGGAATTTCCTTGACTTTCGAAGAAAGCCTAGCAAGTACTTCAGTGATGAGGAGCTTACAGTACCAGCACTCACCACATCCGCACCGAAGATCTGCCACCTGATACGAGCAAAGGCCGGACACTCACAGAGATAATGTTCCGCGGTGTCGCCACTTTCTCCACAAGCGTCGCAAATTGTAGTGTCACTTAAGCCTAACACGTTAAGGTGCTTGGCAAAAGCGAAGTGGTCTGTCAAGACGCCAATAAGTTGTCTACAGTCTTTTCTGCTGAGAGACAGCAAGAATGCCGCTGATTTCTTACAGACGTCCGGGAGCATGCGTTTAGTCAACCTGCAACCTGGAGAGTCATGCCACACACAATTGTGCTCGTGAGAGACCCAATCGTCAATGGAAGCCCTAACCGAGGACGCTGGAAGACCCAACACGGGTTCGGGACCGGAGAAAGCCTCCTCTGAGCCTTGTCTAGCAATCTCATCGGAGATCTCGTTCCCCAAGATCCCAGTGTGACCTGGGACCCAGATAAGAGACAGAGAATTCAGCCTTGCGACCGAGTTCAAAGAGTTTTTGGTTTCACGAACTATTTTGGAAGTGGTTAAAGGGTTAAACAAGGCCTTAAGCGCAGCCTGACTGTCACTACAGACACAAATGCTACGTCCCTTCCACCTGTTCTTCACAACATAGTTCATGGCCATTAGGATTGCATAAGTTTCCGCTTGGAAAACAGACGCATATTTGGCTAACGAGAAGTGAAGTCTAATGTTGTCGACTTCCACGAAGACCCCAGCGCCAGACCCTTGACTGGTTTTGGAACCATCCGTGAAAATACGACTACATTCCATTCCCGGCTCAGACTCTGACCGAAGCCAGTCCTGGACACAAGGAAAGTCGACTCTGAATTTGCGCATCAGCTGGAGTTCTGGTGTCATTGCATCAGACGGCATATCCATAAGACAGGAGTTGTAAGATAAGTGTCGCGCAAGTTCATCAAAGTTCCAGTGTGGAGTATACCAAAAACCGCCCCGCCTAAGACGATGGATGGCTTTGATAGTGCAACCCATGATATAAGTATCAAGGGGAGGTAAGTTCAGCAAAGCATCTAGAGCAGAGCCAGGCGTACTCGGGAAAGCTCCTGAGCAGCCGAGACAAGCCGTTCTTTGGAGTTTCGAGCAAAAAGCAACCACATATTTACGCGAGAGCCCCTTCCACCAAACAACCGACGCATATGCGAGGAATGGTCTTATCATAGCCGTGTAGATCCAGAGAACCTTATTCGGTGATAAGCCCCAAGTCTTGCCAAAAGCACCCTTACACTGCCAGAAGACTGAGAGCGCCTTGGATGTTTTCGACTCGACGTGTTTAGACCAATGAAGTTTCTTATCTAGAATCACTCCCAGATATTTGGCTTCATTGGAAATGCGAATGGTGACGCCTTTTAGTACTGGCTGAGTCAGACCGGTCAAAATCCTCCTTCTCGTGAAAAGAACAACATCAGTCTTAAGAGGATTCACCGAAAGCCCACTCCTAGTACACCATTCATCGATCATGTCCAGCGCCGCCTGTGCGTTAGCACAGACCGTCGCCAGGCATGGCCCGACAGAAAGTACGGCGACATCATCCGCATATGCCTGAGCGTAGACGTTAGAACTATTTAGAGTGTTCAACAGAGAGTCGACCACCATGCACCATAACAATGGAGACAGAACGCCACCTTGCAAACAGCCCCTGTTTACCCCTGTCATAACATATTGGCCACAATCCGCATCCACTACCAAAGTTCTATTCATTAGCATTGCTTTAATCCACAACACTAATGTTTCATCTACCCCGTGTTGTCTGGCAGAGTCGCACATGCAGTCAAAAGTCGCATTGTCAAAAGCACCCTCAATGTCGATGAAGATACCCATCGCGTATTCTCTCCTATCAAGCGCGCATTCAATTCTGGCCACTAGATTTTGAAGTGCGGTCTCACAGGATTTCCCACGCTGGTAAGCATGCTGCATCTCCGATAGTGGATGCAGTTTCAAAGCAACTTTGCGCACGTGAAATTCTACCAGTCTCTCCATACTTTTCAGTAGGAAGGATGTCAAACTTATAGGTCTGAAACTCTTGGGGAGCGAATAGTCTTCCTTACCAATTTTCGGTATGAAAGCTACTCTGACAGTCCGCCAAGGTGTAGGAATATATGCCAGCACCAAGCCAGCGGTGAAAATTCTTTTCAGAGTTGGCAATAGCTGATCTATACCCTGTTGCAGCATAGCCGGATATATTCCATCGGTGCCAGGCGATTTGAAACCATCAAAAGATGCCACAGCATATTTGATGGCCTCATCTGTTACCACGGCTGATGCAATATACCAACTGCGCCGAGTTTTCTGACTTAGATCAAGCTCAGCCTGGGTAAGCGGGCCAAGCTGCGACCTAGTGATTATCCGATTGCCAGGAAAGTGAGTCTCCAGCAGAAGACTAAAAGTTTCCGCTTTTGTCTCAGTAAACTTGCCATCAGACCGTCTGAGTGACTCCGGTTTGGTCGGCTTACCTCTTTTGAGGACTTTAACCAACCTACTGGTTTCACCGAGTGTCTCGATCTTTTCACAAAAATCTCTATAAGAAGCACTTTTCGACAAACGAATTAACTTCTTATAGTCTTTTTGCTTCGATCTAAAGAGATCCCAGTCACCTTCTAAATTTGTCTTAAGAGACCTATTCAGAAGTTTTCTGGACTCTTTCCTAAGCCGCTGCAGTTCCGGGCTCCACCAGGGAACCGGCGTTCTGCAGGAGTTTTTTGTCATTGGACACGCCAGTTCAAAACAGTTGGTAAGGACACTGGTCAGGTTTTGAACAGCATCCTCAACCTTTCGTTTCGTTCTGAGTTTAGCTGGAGTTTTGACAGATCTGTCTAGCTCTTTCCTAAACCGCACCCAGTTGGTTTTCCTCGGATTCCTCCTCTCCTGCAAAGTTAAAGCTTCGCATTCGATTTGGAAAACGATGTATCTATGATCTGATAAGGACACTTCCGGCAGTACCCTCCAGTTAGTAATCGACTTGAAGTACCTATTAGATAAAGTCAAGTCAATTACCTCCTGCCTCCTTGCCGTAACAAAAGTTGGCTGGGAGCCAACATTGTTTATTGTCATACCAGATGATAGTATAAAGTCTAGGAGATGGTTTCCTCGTATGTTGCATTTGCTGCTGCCCCAGACTGTATTCTGAGCATTAGCATCGCAGCATATGACTAGTCCCGTCTCCCGAGTGTCACAATACTTTATGAGTTCGGCAACCGCCTTCGGTGGTGGAGGCATTACCGAATCATAAGGGAAATAAGCCGACGCAACGACGAAAGTTTTCCAACTTCCATTTGTTTCGTAGCTTACAGCTGCAGCAACCAAGTCCTGACCGCTTGCTTACTGAGAGGAAATTCGGCACAATTAGACAAGCTCTCGGTCTTTCAGATCGCTCGTCACATAGCACCGTTACTCCACGAACACCACCAAATCCACATATGCGCTTGTTCCGCACATATGGTTCCTGGATAGATGTTATGTGGGGTTTTGTACGCACCACGGAAAGTCTACTACTTAAGAGAGCGGTAGCAGCCTTGGAGTGATGCAGGTTAATCTGCGAAAATATCATAGATATAGTCAGTCGGTGGTTTTCGCCCATTACTTGCACTCATTTGGAAATTAAGCGGAAATGAATCCTCCCAAGATGCAGGTAAGGACGCATGTCATACCTAGACTTCAGGACCTCCACAGAGCCAAGATCTAAACCCACAACAAGCGAAGAACCTTCCACATTTTCCCGATTCTTGCACTTGCCGTGAGAGTAGACGAACCATTCGCTCGTGTCGAGGCCAGGATTCTGGGTACGGAGACGCGTCAGCACATCCGCCGTTTTCCTGAGTTTCCCCGGGATAAAGCAAATGGCGCGCGTTCTCTTGATGGGCATGAGAACCACAAAAGAAGTGGTCCCCAAGGGTGGTATTTTCGGCACCGCATTGCTTAGCCATTCAAGACTTACTATCAAGAAAAGAAACGATCCTTCTTTTCACCAGTTTCTCAAAAATCTTAGAGAATACCGATAGAAGAGAGATAGGCCTATAGTTGTTGAGGCTAGATCGACCACCATTTTTGAAAAGTGGAATATTGGTCTGTATTCGGGGTGAGATGAGCGGGTAGCAGACTTTTTTACTACTTTAGCGATCTTCCATGCTACTTCAATTTTTGAAAATTGGTTTTTGGTGGAATCACCTTCTCTTTCCACTCACTAAAAATTGTTTTTTTTTTTTCTTTTTCGTACAGTCTTTCATTCTTGCGCTAATGTGAACAGTTATAATGAGAATAAATAGTAAAATAAAAGATAAAAAATAATATATAAGGTGTAGTAAAAAGAAATTCATTATTTTTCGAACAGATGGGTTTAGTAACCTGTATCTTGCGTTGCATGCGTCCTATCGAACGTAAACTAAATGGCGTTAGAAAGATGACATTTCGTACAAAGAAACTCTCTGAAAGTTTTGTGATTGGTTGACTCAGTTTTGTTTGAGCGCGCGTCAAAGATGGACAGCAGCAAAGAGAAAATACGGCATATGGTATATTAGAGTTTTTATTCGATAACGGCGAAAACACAAGCCAGGCGGCAGAAAATTTGAATAGTGTTTACTGTCCTAATACTGTAACAGCGAATCATGCACCGTTTTAGTTTCGTCGATTCTGTTCCGGTAATTTCGACGTCAAAGATGCACCACACTCTGGAAGGCCAATTGTCGAAAATGTCGATAAAATCATGGAAATCGTCGAGTCTGACCATCATATAAACACTTTTTCGATTGCTCAGGAGCTAACTATTGCACACAAAACCATTTGGAACCATTTGAATAAGGCTGGATACAAAATGAAGCTCGATGTATGGGTGGCACACGAGTTAACGAAAAAAAACCCAACGGACCGAATTTTCATCTGCAATTCGCTGCTGAGTCACAACAAAATCGACCCATTTCTGAAGCGGATGGTGACTGGTGATGAAAAGTGGATCACTTACGACAACTCAAAGCGAAAACGGCCGTGGTCGAATCGCGCTGAGCTGGCGCAAACGGTAGCCAAGCCAGGAATGACGGCCAGGAAGGTTTTGCTGTGTGTTTGATGGAATTGGCAGGGAATCATCTACAAAACTCTCTCTCTCTCTCTCTGTCCCAGTTTTTTGCCAATAGGGACGAAGGCTTCTATGAGAGAGGCATAATGGAATTGCCTTCAAAATGGCAACAAGTTATTGAACAAAACGATGCATATTTGACCTAAATCGGATCATTCTAACTATGCTAAATAAACCCATCAATTGCATGTAAAAATAATGAAATTCTTTTTACTACACCTGATATGTGTATACTCTACTACTTCAGTATTTACTGACTGCGTTCAAACTACATTCATACTCCACCTGAAATTATAGTACAGACAGGCCCAGGAACATCCCAGAAAGAGAAATTGGCGGGCAAGTGACCCCAAGAAGCCTGACCTCATTTATGTTGGAGAGCAGCGAAGGCTGGGAGACTGCAAATGAAATAATCGCAAGTATGATGCAGCAACTGCGTATAGAGGAACGAGCAACGAGAAAGGCAAGAAACGAATATCCTGCCAGCTAATAAGAAATGAAGAAATGTCAAACTTGCCCCCGCGAAGGAATGAAAAAAAAAAAATAAAAATATCCATAAAGGATTTTTACCCCTGCCCGCGCATCAAAAAAAACATGCATAGTAACGAGTGGGCCATCTAGTGATTCCTTTTTAAATCAAAGGTTATTTTGACACTGACAGCTGTTTCCCGCTCGAAATCTTGACAGAAAGTCAGTATCATACATCCGCTAAACGAAATGAGTCGCTTTACGCTTGAACAACATTGAGAAATATTGAAAACTTATTTCCAAAGTGAGTGCTGTGTAACCCAAACAGTGCGTTTTTTGAAAAGAAGTTTTGGCCGAAATGAAGCACCCACCGCGCCTGCTGTACGCAAGTTTGTGCAAAACGTTTGTGAGAATGGTATTCTAGTAGACAACACTCAGGGTCCCCGTCGTCGTACGGTGCGCACAGACGAGAATGTGGCTGCTGTAGCCGAGAGTGTGAGACTCAATTCACGAACATCAACTCGTCATCGATCTCAACAGCTCAATATTTCACGCACTAGCCTGAGGAGAATTCTGCACAAAGATCTGGGATTATTCGCTTACAAGCTCCAATTGATTCAGCAATTGAAAGCGCACGACCATCCGCTTCGTTATCGCTTCGCAGTTTGGGTCTTAGAGCAGCTTGAATTGGACAACGATTTTGGGCGAAAAATCATCTTTTCTGACGAGGCACATTTTCATTTCGGCGGCTACGTTAACAAGCAAAATTGCCGCATCTGGGGCTCGAAAAACCCGCACGTGCATCCCAATGCATCCACAGAGAGTGACAGTTTGGTGCGGATTGTGGAGTGGTGGCATCATTGGACCATTTTTCTTCGAAAATGAGGCTGGGACCAACGTTTCGGTCAACGGTGGGCGTTACAAAGCCATGTTAACGACTTTTTTTTTTACTGAATTTGAAGACATAGATTTGGACGACCTTTGGTTCATGCAGGATAGCGCGCCATGCCACACAGCCCATGCCACAATCGGTCTTTTGCGCACCAAATTCTCAAATCGTGTTATCAGCCGTCTTGGCGATGTCAATTGGCCGCCTCGGAGCTGCGATTTGACCCTTTTGGACTTTTTTTTTTGTGGGGAACCGTGAAGGACCGATGTTATGCTAACAATCCGGAAACGATTTAAGCACTTAAGGCCAATATCATCCAAACAATCCGTGAGCTACAGCCCGAAACCGTCAACAAGGTCTTGGAAAATTGGAGTGATAGAATGCGCTACTGCGAAGCCAGCCGAGGCAGTCACTTGAACGACGTTGTGTTCCATAATTAATGGGAATGTTTGCTCTTACTAATAAAGCCATAATACATGGAAAAAATTTTCATTTTGTTGATTTTATTGCATTTTTAAAAAGAAACTTGTAGTTGGCCCACCCTGTAGTTATAAAAGCCATTGACTGCGAATTTGTACATTTGTCTACTTCTCCATTTGCTTTCTTAAAAAATTGAAAACAGAAATATTTGTCATCACAACAGGAAGAGAATGTTAGTGGTTGTATCCGGTTTTGCTCCAATCGCTTACTACTCCATTATCGGAATGGCTGTTAGATTTAATCTTATTTTCAGAATATAATCTGCAATCTGCTTGAGAATTAGCAAAGAGAAGTAGTCCCTTACTATAGCGACTAATCTTGTCATTGAATTGACAGGGATATGATGTCACGAATCGGCGATTTCAGCAACAAATATGTTACGTATACGCACTAGTGGTGGGCATAATCGAATGATTTAAAGAATCGAGACATTAGTACTCGAGTGATCTGCATAATCGAATAATCATTCGAGATATAAGTGCTATAAGCATATGAGAATACACTCTCCAAGTGGTTGAATACACAAACAAAGTTCTTGATTCCAATCATATCACAATTCGAGATATGAGATGTGTATCCCAGTAAAATAGTACTCGATTCATTTTAAAGGCGGGTAGTAGTAAGCGAATGAATCAAGTACTATTTTACTCGGATACTAGATTCTTGGGGAGTGTGTTCTCATATGCATATAGCACTTATATATCGAATGATCATTCGATTATAAAATGCTACCCTGTAGTTAAACGAATTCAGAATTGAGACATAGATAAGATAAGACACGAGTTTTTGTTTTGTGTTTACCCTTTGCGCTCATTCTCGGTTCTTGCTGCTTCGATAGAAGTATGCAGGTAAAGCAAATCATTCAAAAGAATCGATTTTAATCTATTATATCATTCGAATGGCCCATCACAAATGCGCACCTCTTTCCTGAAGTTACTCGCAATAATGTGAGTAAAAGAATGTCTTCAAACTCGTTAGTCAAAGAAAAGGCTTAACAAGCTTTTCGCAATAAGAAATTCCCTATATGCACAGATGCACGTAAAACAAAACATCTAACAATTACTTTGCCTCAAGAGAATTCCAAGATGCGACAGCGCGTAAACAGGAAAAAAAAAAACAAAATATCCCATTACGCATTCGGTATTTCCATATCTGCTTAAACCACACGGGCAGGACAGAGATTCTAATCCAATTACCGCTATGAACTAAGCCGGCTTAGTATTTTACTCAACAAGATAAACTCATGTGCGATGACCTTGAGTGCACGCTCTAAATCAAATTATAAATATAATTAGATACTTGGATAGTCTTTATCAATTTCGCACGCATGCCTCAGAGTCAATAACAATTAGCACTCAACTAATAATTTGAAAGAAAACAATAACAAAACCAATTCATCCTCCTTTGTTACATAAAAATAAGACCACCAAAATAATAATGATTAAAATGTCTTTAAAGAATAATTTTAAGTACTAGACACAAAGAGAAGACTATAAATATAAATTACCTAGCTGTCACTACTGTCATTTATCGTTTTATCAAATTGATTTCGCTGATAAAATGAAATGAAAAGTCAAAAAACACATTTTTCACGTAACAAAAGGAAAAGAGAAAAACAATAAAATTATTATCCAATGACAAATAAAGATAAACCATTCATTTAACAGATTAGCTAATTCTTATTGAATATCAATAAGTTGGTTGGTTGGTTGGTTTCAAAGTTCCTTAGCTCATTTGAAGGCGCGCATCAATTTTCATACCGATAACCGAAATCAAAAGTGATAGAGTATAAAAATGTTGATAAATTATAAATTATATCAGATGGCGACCAGTAGTTGCTAGTTAATTCCTCATTGTCACGGTCGTTGGAGTATACCTACCTATTATAATGTTAACAAATTTTTGCTGACTACATACATACATGTCAATAAACAAACAAATCTGCGTTGAGCATGCTTTCCTCTAATCGGTTGAATTTGAAAAGTCTGATAAGCTACTTTGTATCTGTGATTTGATATTTGTAATTACTTATTTTTTGTTGTCACTTCTTAAAAAAAAAATAAAAATACAGGTATTCGTTTTAATCACGGTCTTTATAGTGAAAATGTTCCGGTGATTTCGCTGCCAAGCGTTGTAATCCTGCGAGTATTCTGAGTCAACATTAAGAATACGTTCATACCGTGTGAGTTGAAGTGTTTTTTTTTAATTATTATATACATAACATATATATATTTATTAATACTAGATGGTGTTAAAGGAAATGTGGCTTCAGGATGAGTTTCCACTGTCTTCGAGGATAGAACAAAATTTAAAGAAGTAACTAGTGTAGCTGAAATTTGATTACCAAAATTTGGAGATATAAATTAAAATAATACTGCACTCTCATTATTCACATAATAGTAATTCTTCTATTGAAAAGAGCTCATTTCTCAATGAGTGGAAGATTTCATTTATATCTCCGATTCATAAATCGGGACCTAAATAGAAAGTATCGTCCTATTTGCAAAAGCTCAGCTGTTCCAAAAGTTTTCGAAAAAGTAATTTATAAAAAAAGTACGTTTCTTCTTAAGGAAACAATCTCACCTCTTCAACATGGCTTTGTTTCTGATAATTCGAAAAAATTTAATTTTACGATTTTTTGCAACAGAATGATAGGTTAGGTTAGCTTACGCCTACGCACATAGACCAAGGAAGGTCCATTGTGGCACCATGAAGGATCATATAATCTCAGTCTACACGTTAGAACCAATTAGAGCTTCTTATGAAGTGAAGGAGGCTCCTGATATCTAAGTCTATCAGATCGCTTAAATCGTTAAAATAGAAAGCTCCTAGGTGAAGCTTTCTTCTATGGGAGAGAGTTGGATACGCACAAAGAAGGTGAGGAATAGTTTCTTCCTCTTATTCGTATATGCAGTTTCTGCAAATATCATTTGAATATACGCCAATCCTTGTTGCATGCTGGTCTATTAGACAGTGTCCTGTAATTGCACCTATAATAGAGCCAATATCCTATCGGTTGAGAGAGATCAATTTCTTAGAGCGTTTCAGATCCAACTTGTGCCAAATCTGATTAGTCGCTAGACATGTCGTAGCACTTGTCCACCTAAGATTTGTTCTTTCGATTGCATCCAGCTTGAATTAAAATTTACAAGCACTTTACTTTACTTAGATCCTTTAACCCCTCGGGGGGCATAGGGCGTCAACCACGCCTGCGCGCCATCGTGTTCGAAGTTCTGCAACGCGTTTGAGCTGCCTCCAACTCATTCCTAAAGAGCTCGATTCCTCCTCAACTGTTCTGCGCCATGTTTGCCTAGGGCGTCCCGCTATTCTGCCTGCCTGGGTGAGCGGATTCCACTGCATGGCGTATTTCGCAATGGAGTTGTCTTCGCGCCGTAGGGTGTGTCCAATCCATTGCCACTTTCTTCTTCGTATAGTAATGCTTATAGGTTCTTGGCCCGTTCTCAGATAAAGCTGTTCGTTAGAGATGCGGTTCGGCCAAAAAATCCTCAAGATGATTCTTAAGCATTTGTTTACAAAGACTTGCAGCTTCCGTGTGTTAATGGTGTCCACCTTCCAAGTACTGCACCCATAAAGCAGCACTGATTCTACGTTGGAGCGGAACAGTCGCAGCTTGGTTCTTAAGCTGATAACATTGCTTCTCCAGATTTTAGATAGCATTCCGAACGCAGCTTTAGCCTTCCCGATTCTGCTGCACACATCCAGTTCGGTGCCACCGCGATTAGCCGAGACCACACTTCCTAAATAAAGAAAGTTATCAACTTTCTCGACTTCCTGTCCGGCAATGTTAAGTTGAGCGCGGTTGTTAGAAGAAGTGCTCAGGGCTTTTGTTTTGGCTGTGTTTACTTTTAGCCCCACTTTGTTTGCCTCAGCTTCTAGATTTTGGGCCATCAGATGAAGATCCATTATCCGATGTGAAAGTAGGCAAACATCGTCAGCGTAATCTAGGTGTTTAAGGTAAGATGTCATAGTCCAACGAATTCCATAGTTGCCTTCCGTCAATGCTGCACGGAGTACATCACTGATAACCACCAAAAACAATAGTGGTGACAGTATGCACCCTTGACGTACTCCACTTTGGACTTCAAAATCCTCCGACACCTTACCATTGTGCACGACGTGACACTTACCGCCCTCGTATGTAGCCTTGATAATAGCTATAAGTTTTTCTGGGATGCCTCTCCTGCGCAAGGCCAACCAGATAGCATCTCGATTCAATCTGTCGAAAGCTTTCTCGAAGTCGATAAACATTAAATGTAGCGGAGACCTATACTCAACGCATTGCTCGATAATGATCTGTAAGGTGTTTATGTGGTCAATGCAGGAGGATCCAGCGCGAAAGCCTGCCTGTTCGACATCGAGAGTTGAATCTAAATGTTCTTTAATTCGTTCTAGAATTATTTTAGCTATTATTTTAGCCACGGCTGGAAGAACGCATATACCTCTCCAGTTACCGCAATCCATCAAGTTTCCCTTCTTTGGAAGTTGAATGATCATCCCCCTTTTCCACTCCTGTGGAAATTGTTCACTATCCCAAGCTCTCCGTATTAGGGGATGCAGCAAATCTGCCGATGTATTTGGCGCCGCTTGAAATAGCTCGGCAGGGATGCCATCAATACCCACCGCCTTGTTCTTCTTGAGGGACTTGATTGCTGTTATTATCTCGGTTTTACTGGGAGGTGCGGTGCGAATTCGGGAATTTGTTGCTTCGAACTGCTCATTCGAATTCGAGATCATACCGCCATCGTCTATGTGATTTAGCACTGTAGCAAAATGTTCTCTCCATCTAGTGAGCTGATCCTCATCCGAAATCAGAAGGTTACCGTCTAGACTCTTCACTGGATGTTGTTTGAAGTTTCGACCACCGATGAGCTCCTTAGTGATGCTATACACAGTCCTACTGTCGCACCTACTCGCTGCTTCTTCAGCCCTTGAGGCCAGTGAGTTGATATATTGACGTTTGTCACGTCTCACACTACGCTGCACTTCTTTCTTCTTCGCACGGTATTGGGCTTCAAGCTCGGTTCTCTCTACTGCTGAGGCCGCTGCAATCCGAGCCTTGATTGCTGTACGCTCATCGATCCGTCTCCAGGTGTCTGTAGAAAGCCATGTGCGGTGGTGTTTCTGCTTTTTACCGACATAAGTGCGTGCCCCAGTCGCAAAAGCATTTTTCACAGCACTCCAGTGGTCATCCATGTTCTCTATGCTGCTGATTGCTTCTGCTTCTAAGGCAAGATGGTCCCTGAACTGTTGGCGCACTTGGGGAACCTTGAGCCTGTCGATATTAAACCTGGTGATGTTAAGTAGGTTTGAGCGGTTGCTGTTGACGGATGCAGTACGAAGGCGTAAATGAGCTACCATAAGATGGTGATCTCGTTCTAGTCCGACGTCAGCTCCACGTCTGTTTCGGACGTCCAGGAAACAATTTCTAAAGCGGCGACTGATCGCAATGTGGTCGATCTGGTTGGATGTTCGTTGCCTATCAGTAGAGACCCAACTGATTTTGTGGCAGGTGTTATGCTTAAACAGCGTACCTCCGATGACTAGGCGGTTGGTATTGCAGAAGTCCACAAACCGCTCACCGTTATCATTACGGTCTCCCACGCCGTGAACTCCCATCACGTGCTTAAGCATGGTGTTGTCACTACCCACCTTGGCATTGAAATCTCCCATCACCATTACGATGTCCCCATTAGGCGTTTGGTTGTAGGCGGCGCCTAAGTGGCTATAAAAATCATCCTTTTCGTCCTCAGTCGCGTCTAGAGTCGGAGCATAACACTGTATGATGGTAATTTTTCTAACTCTACTCTGGAACCTAGCCGTCAATATCCGATATGAGGCTACTACGTGCTGCTGGAGTTAGCATGAGTCCTACTCCGGAACTCCGTGCACTTCCAGCTGGTTTCCCAGAGTAGAGCATGACAGTGTTTTTGGTTGGGGAGATGAATTCCCCAGCATCGAACCATCTTATCTCGCTCAGCCCTAAGATGTCTATTTTATACCTTGCGAATTCGCGTTCTAATTGGAGGAATCTGGCGTTATAAGGCCCTTCCTTGAGTGAGTCCAGGAGGGTCTTAACGTTCCAGAATCCGATCGTTGTCCGTGTCCGATAGCCAAAGGTCGTCATCAAATTATCCGTCCGTAACCGAGGCGTTGGTTTTCGTTTCGGAGCAGTAAAAGTTTTTACGGTTGCGGCTCGCTGGGCCACAGACCAACCGACGCTTATCCTGTTTTTTGGCGCAGGAAGCTCACCATTCGTCCTCTCCCGTTAGCAATTTCCGAAGAAATCCCCAGATGGCACCACGAGGAGGTGAGAGTAGCGATTGGTATATATAGATTATCCTTGTCTGGAAGAATGGGTACAGTTGTTCCTATTCTGGCGAGTTCGTCAGCCTTACAATTCCCCGGAATATCCCTATGCCCCGGCACCCAACAGAGGTGAATATTAAACTGCTCCGACATCTCCATAAGAGACGATTGGCAGTCTAGGGCTACTACTGAATTTATAGAGATCGATTCCAAGGATTTGATAGCAGCTTGGCTATCTGAAAAGATAGGTACATATGTATGTCCTTGGCGGGTATCACGTTTTTCTTTAGCCAAGATAAGACCTCCTTAATCGCCATTATTTCCGCCTGGAACACGCTACAATGATTTGGTAGACGGAAGGAGAGCTTAAGATTAAGCATGTCAGAGAAAACACCTGCAGCAACTCCGTCTTTCGGTTTTGAGCCTTTTCATTCCAGAGTGATCTAGAAGGCATGGTGACAAGGAAGTTCTTGTCAAAATTTAGACGTGGGATGGTGTAGTCCGTGTTTTCGGGAGAGATTGTGAATTTGTTGGGAATGGAGGCGTGGCTAAATTCTTTTCTTGACCACTCTTGGGTAGCTTTAAGGCGAACGGGTGCATCCGCTGCTATTTGCTTGCTAAATATATCAAGGGTTATCAGATGAAACATAATGTCCAGTGCCACAGAGGGAGTTGTACGTCGCGCTCCGCTTATGCACAGACAAGCTGTACGCTAGACCTTGCTTAGATAGTAGCTTTTTCTATGGCTGTCCATCAAACAATCACCTCGTATTTGAGTATCGGTCTAATGACCGAGATGTGTAGCCAGTGAGTTATTCGAGGCTGTTAGGCCTATTTATTTCCAATATCTTTTTTGCAAGAGCAAAGTGCTACTGTAGCTTTTTTGACT
This sequence comes from Brachypalpus laphriformis, assembly GCA_945910035.1. NCBI lineage: Eukaryota > Metazoa > Arthropoda > Insecta > Diptera > Syrphidae > Brachypalpus > Brachypalpus laphriformis. The sequence continues at coordinate 17,234,015 of OX246753.1, read as the reverse complement.
CTATCTTGAATGTTAGGTTTGTAACTTAGTTTCCTATCCAGGATAAGACCCAAATATTTTGCTGTTTCAGAGAAAGCTAAGCTGATTACATTAAAAGAGGGAGGATCGATGACGGAATTTTATATTTCCTTGAGAAGAGTACAGTTCAGTTTTGTGTGGGCTTACGCCCAATCCACATCGAACCGCCTATCTGGTTAACTTGTTGAAAGCGTTTTGTAGCAGTTCTTTTAGAGTATTGAGGTGCTTTCCTGAGGCTGCTATAGGAACATCATCTGCATAAGCAATCACCGTACATCCCTCACCCTCCAGTATTGTAAATAGTTCATTAACCACCAAATTCCAAAGAAGAGGAGATAGAACACCACCTTGCGGAGTGGCATGTCTTCATGCAGAAGAGATGTGTGAGGGTCAGTAATTAGTGAGTCAAGGAAGTGGGTCTGCAGAAGAAGACCTAATGTTTCGTAGTATTCTTGTGTCATCAGGTTTTTGTAGGAGACCAATACCGTTGCTGTGGTTCTTGGATAGGGTTTTCTGGGCCCTAACAGCTGAAGGGAGATCATTTATGCTTTCACAGAACGATCTCCATGTATGTCTTTTCGATCTCCTAATAGCAGAGTTGTAAGTTGTGAGGGCTATCTTATATTCGTTCCATGAGTTGAGGGCTTTGGCTTTATTAAATAGCCTTCCAACCTTTTTTTGAGGGTGTCAAGTTCATTGTTCCACCATGGTACATCGCGGAAGTTAGTTCTGCTTTTGGGATAGCAGCTGGCTTCATATGTGGAGGTGATCTGAGAGAATGAGAAGAGTCTATATATGAACAGGAAGGAATAAATTCGCCCCTAAGGATTTCTGCATAGAGATTCCAATTGGTGCGTTTGGAAGACCTGCTAGGGGTGATTGGGTCACGAGTAGTTTCGATGTCAAACCTAATGTGCATATGGTCAGACAACGAAAGCTCCTTAGAGACATGCCAATTGGTAATTAGATCGGATAGAGAGGAACTGGATAGGGTAAGATCCAGAACCTCTTGTCTGATGGAGTTGACAAAAGTATGTTCATTTCCTCTATTTAAAATATCAATATTTAAGCCAAAAAGGAAGTTAAGAAGGCACTCACCTCTTTTGTTGATATTGGAACTGCCCCAGATCATGTGATGGGCGTTCGCGTCGCAGCCTGAAATGATCTGCTGTCCAGTCTTCTTACCGTATCTAAACAGTTTGGCGACTTCGTCAGGTGGAGCTGGAGTTTGCTCGTCAGCAAAGTATCCTGAGGCGATGATGATGGATTGTCGTCCTCTGCTGGTAGTTATATCCTACAAGGTCTACAAGGTCTTTGCTTATAAACTGTGGGATTGGTAGAAAGTTGATTCTGTTACTTATTAGAATGGCAGCCCTGGGAAGGAGTTGCCTGTTGTCATATATTAGCTTACATGAATTACTGGGGGCAGAGTCTTTGCCGATGAATTGCTTTGTTCGAAGAGTAACTTCTCCGAAACGAAAGTCTATTTTGAAATGTAGCCTTTTTAAGCAAGCCATGGATTTGTGGTCTATGGAGAGGGTCAGTATGGCAAAGTCGCCCTTGTCCTCACGTTTTAAGACCCGCCATTCAGAAGCGAGAAGATCTGAATTTTGGGCAGAAACAGCCCTCAAGATCTTCTCGTTTCCGAAGGGTTTGCTGGAAAGTAAATAAATAAATATTTGGCGCAACAGCTCTTTGAGTGCCAGGGCCTAGCTTCTCACAACCACTCATGTTGTGTGCGTTATATTTTTCACACGAATGGAAGGGACCTACAGTTTAGTGCCGAATCCGAACGGCGATTTGAGAAGCTTTTTCGAGACAACAATACTCTCGGATGTTTGTCAGACGCTCGCGAGAGGTGGGACCGTGAAAAAACTTTTTGGTGTTTTCTGGGATTCGAACTTGGAACCTCATGCGTAGTGATCCGGCACACTAACCACTTACGCCACGGCACCCACCGCTGGAAAGTGTCCCACTAAAATTTGTTACCGAGGAATGTTATCCTCATCAAGAGCTTTCAGTGAGACACCCTCCCATGGAGTAAAACTAGGGACAATGCCTTTGAGCCATTCTGCCGTAGACCGGTCTTTGCAATTTAGGAGTAGCCATCCTGAGCGGAAAGATGTACAGCGGAATTTGGGTTTCACTTTCTCGTCCGCGAGGCTGATAATGCGCTCAAAGATGGAGTCTTGGATGGATGTCATTTGCTCGTTTTTAAGCAGGGTTTCTGGAAAGTTGGAGTCGATGATCCCTATCTTGAAAACCTCCAGAGCTTGCTTAAAGGTTGTAAGTGGCACTATAGGAGCAGGCTTGATAGATGTGGGAGCCACATCTGTTGCTCTTGCACGGGGTGCAGTTTTTCTCTTATTTGGCTCCGAAGCTAGAGGAGAAGAATTAGAGCGGTCTCTTTTGCGGCCGCATGGGATTTTGGCTTTCTCTCTGGCTTCCTAAGGAGATAGGTACGCCTTTGGAGAGGAGCCATTTCAAACGTTTGCGACCCGCTCCGCTAAGTCATTCTAGTGCAGTTTTTGAGGTGGAGGGCTGAGGATCAGCCGACAGAAGTGGAGCGGTTTCGAGTAGAAGGGCCGCTTCTTCAATTGGACCGATAGTTAGATCGTCCTCTTCCGCGCTAGCGATTGAGGAGAGGTCTTCTGGGAGACCAATGTCCATTGGTGTGGATGCGTTTAGAGCAGCATATTGCTCTTGGGTTTTTTTTATTAGAATTAGAAATTTTGTTCACACGAGATGCTAAGGAAAGAAATACACCGAAGGCAGAGCCCCGCATGCCAGCGGCGGGGACTTATATTGAAACCAGAGGTGCCCAATAAACTGGAGTTCACCGTTAGAAGACACACTAACGTAGTGCCATTCATCCAATGGGCACGGTAGTTATACACCTGGGATTACGGGTTTTTTCAAGTTTTCCTCTTTAGATCCGCCATATTCAGTATACAACAGGGACACCTCGAGTAGGATGTGGCTCTTCACCACGTATGGACGGTCTTAGTGAAAGGCTGCTAGGCAGCTCAATTCCTATGGTTCCTTTGCCTGGAACCTTGCCCCCAACTTTGGGGTTGTACCAAGAAAATGATTGCCAATATTTTACAAACTTTTCAAAATAAAGTGCTAAGAGAAATTGTCCAAACACCGTGGTATAGTAGAAACGACGATATCCACAGGGATCTCGGAATTCCGACAATCGAAGCTGAAACTAGAAGTTTCGCGGGAAAGCATAGAAACCAACTTATGGGGCATTTCAACAACACAATCCTATAATTTTTTTATGAGAGCAATTTATTGCGCCGACTACAAAGGACGAAACCCTTCCACTTAGCGAGATAAGGATTAACCGCGTCTAGATTGCGGAACATGCAGGATCTTTCAGTGGAAAGTAACCTGCCAAACGTTTTTATTTCGTGATAGAAAAATTGCTTGATAAGTTTATACTTAGTTGCGATATCTAACAATTTTATATCGAAGGGTGGTATTTTTTTAGTCAGTAAGAATCTGACACTACTATGAGCACGCGCTTGCTATCCTTATAGTGTCTATGGAAGATCTTTCACCTACCCTCGAATAAAAAAAATAATAATAATAATTTACTGTCATACTTTTTGTATATCGTCCAACATTGTGAACCGTATATGAGCGTATACTGCGGTGTAGAGCCTTCCTTTTAACTTAGGGGGCATTTTTCTGTCACAGAAGATAGCGGAGTTTTCCCGCCACTTCATCCACCCTACGCTTACGCGATGATTGATATCGTTATCACAGATTGCTTTGCTTTGATCCTAGATCCCAGATATTTGAACTTTTTGCACTTGGGAAGCACTGTTCCATTCAAATAAATGTCTGGAATAGGCCTGAGTGGATCAGAGAACGGGCAACACAAGTACTCTCCCATTTTTTTGAACTAATGCGATACCAATTTCCCTCCAAAACGTCCACCCACACATCAAGTGCTTGTTGCAGGGTTGCAGGATCCTCACTTATGATGGCTCCATCGTCAGCAAAGAATAATTAATGTACCTTGAGGTCCGCCACTTTAACTTCAAGCAGATAGTCAAGGACTGTAATAAAGAGAAAAGGACTAAGGACGCTTCCGTGGTGCACCCCGACTTTGATTGGGAACTCTTCAGTTACTCCAGCGGGGCATCTTACTCTTGTCTTTGCTGCTTCGTACATGTCTATGATCATCTGTACATAGGTCTCCGGAACCCCTCGATGACTTAGCGCCACCCATATCAGATCTCGTGGTTATCCGTCGAATGCCTTTTCAAAGTCAACAATGCAAATCCTTTAAGGAATCACGATGTTTTTCCATTATGATCCTTATACTTTGGATTGCATCTGTGGTTGATTTACCCGCGACAAACCCACACTGATCATCAGATAGCCGTATTATTTTTCGCAGTCGGCCACTTAATACCCGCTCAACAATCTTCATGGTTTGTGACATCAGCTTGATCGAACGGCAGTTATCACAGTACTGGAGGATGTTACACATACTTACTTAGGTGGCACTACAGTTCGGGATAAACCTGGACCTCAACCAATAATCCCCTCCATTTAGCTCGGTCTTTAGCTAATTGTCTACAGTTGCGCACTCCAAGTTGGTTGAGGTCCCCTTGAACTTCTGCGCGCCACCTACGGCGAGGAGGTCCTCTACTGCGTCATCCGGGGTTGGATTCGAAGACTGCGGGCCGGAGCGTTGGTGTCTATTCGCTCTACATGTCCTAGCCATCTCAGACGTCTAATACGCAGTTTTTCGACTAGGTCGATGTCGCTGTACAGCTCGTATTGTTCGTGATTGAATCTTCTCCTCCAAAACCCGTCAACGCAAACGGGACCGAATATCTTACGAAGAATTTTTCTCTTGAAGTGACCAAGGTTATCTCATCATCTTTTAATAAAGTCCATGTTTCAGCGCCGTAAAGCAGGACTGGGATGATCAGGGTCTTATACAGAGTCTCCTTAGTTGTACGAGATGGGGCTTTACTGTTGAATTGCCTCATAAGCCCAAAAAAACAGCGATTGGCAAGAGTTATTCTTTGCTTGATTTCTGCGCTGATCTTGTTTTTCAAGTTTATAGCAGAACCTCGAAGATATAGCTGCCCACTGTGACGTTCTGTCCAATTTGTCGGTGTCGGTTGTCCCTTCTTATTGATAGCATAAACTTGGTTTTGGCCTCGTTTATCGCTAAACCCATTTTGGCAGCTTCCGCCTCAATGCTTGCAAACGCACCGGTGACAGCCCGCTGAGTTGTTCCAATTATGTCAATATCGTCGGCGTATGCAAGCAGCTGTACAGACTTGTGATAAATTGTGCCTCCGGTATTGGCATGTGAGTTCCCCACAATCCGTTCAAGTACAATATTAACCCTTTAACCACTGAAATTGAAATACGAGCTATTTTGTTAAGAGAATTTTGGTTCTAGAATGATTTTAGACTGAAAAATAAGAATGTGAAGTCCGTTTGCCAAAAAAATTATACCTGATAGCGCCAGGTGAAAAAAGTGAAAGACCGTCTGTAGACTGGGTTAGTGGGTTAGGTGAAAAAAAAAAATAAAATGTGTTGTATAATTCAAGTACAAAAAATAGTTTTTTATTCAAATTAAATGATCAATACAATGACCTAAACAGGTAAATTTGTCTACGTGATACTTTGTGAAACAGTTTTTTGCTTTGGAAAAACACAAATGGATGTTACATTTGGTACAAAACGTGTGTGTATCGGACTTTTTACACAATTTACACGATTTTTTCAATCCCCATTCAGGAAAATGGCTTTCTTCGTCGAATCTCACACTTGCCACTGTATAAACTGCTTTTTTACCAGCACCATTGCTAGTGGTTGGTTGTACGTCGGATGGTGGACGGCCAACGGATCGTTTTTCAACAGCAGCACAGAGATCGATCGCAATGCTCAAGCGAAACTTATACATCGTCATATCTTTTCCGAATTTTTTCAGCGTTGAGTCTCCGATATAAAACGAATGCATTTGTTATAGCCATGTCGAGAAGATGGTAAAAAATCCTGGTTGCCATATCCTGGGTTTTGATTTGGAGTCCATTGCGGCCCATATAAGAGTCCATCACATCGACACCGCCCATGTGTGCGTTGTTTTTTTTTTTTTTTTTTTTAAAAAGGAAACCCAAATCCCAGAGCACTCAGACTCTCCGGTCCATTGTACTACCAGGCAGGAACCTTTCTTTGGTGCAGTGGTTGGAAAAACTTCGATGTAATTCGTTTTTCCTTTATACTTGGGTGGCCCATGATTGCTGTTCCCCGCTGGGGCTTGAACCTGCACATATCGGTTAACGAGCAAACACACTACCCACTGCACCATTGCCACCCCCATGTGTGCGTTGTACTCACGGATTATTTGTGGACAATCAATCTCGTTATACAATTTTTCTTTCCGATTATAACGAACAATTTTCGATGGCTAACTAACTGAATTGGTTCTCTGGAAAGGCTTAGTGCCAACATATGTTGAGCAGAGTTTGACATTCTTCGTGTCCTTCCACAAAACTGTGGTGATGTCGACACCGTTAGTCGCTCCAACGAATTCAGTTGAATAAAAATAAATAAATATTTGGCGCAACAGCTCTTTAAGTGCCAGGGCCTAGCTTCTCGCAACCACTCATGTTGTGTGCGTTATATTTTTCACACGAATGGAAGGGACCTACAGTTTAGTGCCGTATCCGAACGGCTATTTTGAGAAGCTTTTTCGAGACAACAATACTCTCGGATGTTTGTCAGACGCTCGCGAGAGGTGGGACCGTGAAAAAACTTGTTGGTGTTTTGTAGGATTCGAACTTGGAACCTCATGCGTAGTGATCCGACACACTAACCACTTACGCCACGGCGCCCACTTCAGTTGAATAACCTCGTGGTGTTTTTTGCAATTCTTCCCTTTTGTCAGTTGGAAGTTTTCATTTAGGAATCCGATTTGCTCTCATAGTACCAAGAATATAAATGCCGCGCGCTTTAAGATACACCATAAACGCTAGAGATGTGTTGAAATTGTTGTTGAAAAGTTAACTGCATTCATAAGCATTGAGGAATCCATTAGTTGTAAACAATCGGTTATCACTGCATTATCTTCGGGTTCGAGCTCATCACAACGATAATCTGGATCTTCGATGCTATCATCAAAGTGTTCATCATCAGTTTCAATTGAATACATAAAATCTGCAATCTTTTCATCAGTCATTGAAGAAAGATTGAATCTTTTCTGCTTATTCCAGTCCTCATTTCTTCCGCTTCGTCGTGACATTTTCTCAAATAAAAAATAAGCTAAGCCACTAAGACCGTCTACAGACGGTTTTCACAAAAAACTTTATTGGACAGAACCTTTGTTTTCACAAATAAAACTAGCAACAAATTATCAAAATACAATTTCAAACAACTTACCAAAAAAATTCCCGAGTCGAATGAGCTGTTGGAAAGTATTTTTATTTTAATTTTAATTTGCACCAAAATCAGAAATAATTTTCGCCCCCGTTTTCACAAAAATCTTGACAGAAATGAATGTAACGGTTAAACCAGTCAAAAGAGAGGGCTCAAACTGGCACCGTTAGATAGGTAAATTTACCTGACGGAAAACGTCTCTAGCGGTCAGAGCGGTAAAAATGTTGAGTTTGGATAAAATTGGATTGGAGTGATAACCTTCTACAGACGGTCTTAGTGGCTAAAGGGTTAAGGAAGTCACATGACGGCGCGTCACATTGTCCAAAACCTTTTTTGACATCAAAGATCTCGGTGAGGTCATTACCGACCTTGATGGAGCAGCGAGCGTTTTCCATCGTCACCTTGCACAGACGAATAAGTTTGGCAGGGATGTCAGAACTAGACATGGCTCTATAAGGCGGCCTTGAAATCGATAAAGAGATGAGATGATGAGTATCGATTTGAACTTCTTGGGTTTTCTCCAGGATCTGCCATAGCGTGAAGATTTGATCGATGGTATATTTTCCTGGCCTGAAACCGCACTGATAGGGTCCAATCAGGCTGTTGATAAAAGGTTTCAGGCGTTCACACAATATCGTAGAAAAGATCTTATATGCGATATTGAGGAGACTGATGCCTCTATAATGGGCGCAGTTGAGGGGATCTCCTTTCTTGTGGATCGGGCAAGCGATGTTGAGATTCCATTTATCAGGCATACACTCGTCTGACCAAATCTTAGAGATAAGTTGGTGTATGCACTCTACCAATTCATCACCATGTACCTTGGACAGTTCGACCGGTAAGCCGTCAGGTCCAGCAGCCTTGTTGGATTTCAGCTTGGATATTGCTATCCTCACTTCATTTTGGTCAGGTGGACGGAAATTTTAACTATCATCTTCTATGTTGAATGGTTCATTGAAAGATTCGCAAATCCGAATAATCGATGTCAGGAATGCGCCCTACTTATCAACATCCTGCACACTTCTACTACTCTCCCCGCGGCACTGCCATCAGGTATTATTTCGCGAGGGTGTTCAACAACTTCTACAATATCATCTGCATCTGCCATTTCGGCTCTTTTAGGCTTTCGACTCTTCTCAGCTCGATTTGTATGCTCATTATAGAGAATCCGGGCTCCAGCCAATCGCCCGCTGACCACGTCATATAAGTATTAGAAACTGTGCGATTCGCAGGGTCATTATTTCTCCTGTGAAGAGACTTCAATGGAATACTGCGTGCTCCGTGTTGTCCTCTTCATCTGGACATTCTAGGCAGAATGGCGGGCTATCGTGTCCAAATCTGGCGAGATATTTTAGAAAACCGCCGTGCCCGGACAGGAAATGCGTAATCAGCTTATAGTTCCATCTGCCTTTTTCCACCTAGTTTACCACAGTGTAGCACTGTGATGTTGCCCTCCTGATAACACTGGATTCCTGCCGGTTCGCGGTTCGCTTAAGGGAAACCCTTTGCATCTCGTTGGCAACAACGTCGATTTGGCAATAACACAGGCTGCTTCATCTGAAATTATTCGGAAACCAGTCATACAGGGTGAGCCAACTACAAGTTTCTTTTTAAAAATGCAATAAAATGAACAAAATGAACTTGCCTGGAACATCATCTGCATAAGCAATCACCGTACATCCCTCACCCTCCAGTATTGTAAATAGTTCATTAACTACCAATTTCCAAAGAAGAGGAGATAGAACACCACCTTGCGGAGTGGAATGTCTTCATGCAGAAGAGATGTGTGAGGGTCAGTAATTAGTAAGTCAAGGAAGTGGGTCTGCAGAAGAAGACCTAATGTTTCGTAGTATTCTTGTGTCATCAGGTTTTTGTAGGAGACCAATACCGTTGCTGTGGTTCTTGGATAGGGTTTTCTGGGCCCTAACAGCTGAAGGGAGATCATTTATGCTTTCACAGAACGATCTCCATGTATGTCTTTTTGATCTCCTAATAGCAGAGTTGTAAGTTGTGAGGGCTATCTTATATTCGTTCCATGAGTTGGTGGCTTTGGCTTTATTAAATAGCCTTCCAACCTTTTTTTGAGGGTGTCGAGTTCATTGTTCCACCATGGTACATCGTGGAAGTTAGTTCTGCTTTTGGGATAGCAGCTGGCTTCATATGCGGAGGTAATCTGAGAGAATGAGAAGAGTCTATATTTGAACAGTAGCGCATTCTATCACTCCAATTTTCCAAGACCTTGTTGATAGTTGCGGGCTGTAGCTCACGGATTGCTTGGATGATATTGGCCTTAAGTTCTTGAATCGTTTCCGGATTGTTGGCATAACATCGGGCCTTCACGGTTCCCCACAAAAAAAGTCCAAAGGGGTCAAATCGCAGCTCCGAGGCGGCCAATTGACATCGCCAAGACGGCTGATAACACGATTTGGGAATTTGGTGCGCAAAAGACCGATTGCGGCATGGGCTGTGTGGCATGGCGCGCCATCCTGCATGAATCAGAGGTCGTCCAAATCCATGTCTTCAATTTCAGTAAAAAAAAAAGTCGTTAGCATAGCTCTGTAACGCCTACCGTTGACCGAAACGTTGTTCCCAGCCTCATTTTCAAAGATAAATGGTCCAATGATGCCACCACTCCACAATCCGCACCAAACCGTCACTCTCTGTGGATGCATTGGCTTGTCGACAATAACTTGCGGGTTTTCCGAGCCCCAGATGCGGCAATTTTGTTTGTTAACGTAGCCGCCGAGATGAAAATGTGCCTCGTCAGAAAAGATGATTTTTCGCCCAAAATCGTTGTCCAATTCAAGCTGCTCTAAGACCCAAACTGCAAAGCGATAACGAAGCGGATGGTCGTGGGCTTTCAATAACTGAATCAATTGGACCTTGTAAGCGAATAATCCCAGATCTTTGTGCAGAATTCTCCTCAGGCTAGTGCGTGAAATATTGAGCTCTTGAGATCGATGACGAGTTGATGTTCGTGAATTGAGTCTCACACTCTCGGCTACAGCAGACACATTCTCGTCTGTGCGCACCGTACGACGACGGGGACCATGAGTGTTGTCCACTAGCATACCAGTCTCACGAACTTTTTGCCCAAACTTGCGTACAGCAGGCGCGGTGGGTGCTTCATTTCGGCCAAAACTTCTTTTCAAAAAACGCACTGTTTGGGCTACACAGCACTCACTTTGGAAATAAGTTTTCAATATTTCCCAATGTTGTTCAAGCGTAAAGCGACTCATTTCGTTCCGCGGAGGTATGATACTGACTTTCTGTCAAGATTTCGAGCGGGAAGCAGCTGTCAGTGTCAAAATAACATATGATTTAAAAAGAAATCACTAGATGGCCCACCCGTTAGTTCTTATTGCATAGAGCCTGTATGCAGACGAGAGCTTTTTTCTTGTTTCCTTCATTGTGAGTACCCCCGTTCAGACCAGAGCAGGATTGAGCTTTCCACTCTGACCAGCAGGATCCTGCTGTTGCACCCAGGCCCACCGATGTTTGGCAACATACGAGAAAACGCTGGCTGCATCTGTGACGCCTTTTTACTTCAATACTCGATGTGCGTTTTGAAGTTCAGCCCCAACCCGGAAATTTGCATATTCCACAGTCTTTCAGCTGATTATTAGGACAGCCTCGGTCTTGAGGTCAGCTAACTCTTGGCCGACAGACTATAGCCTATTTTTAAACAACAGTTTCATCCGTGGCAGATTCGTGAATGTGTTTGGCCACAGTAGCCATGGCGACATCCTCAGCAAAACCTTAACCTTAACTTCTTGTGACAGCATTAGTCGCAGAACTCCATCGTACATTATGTTCGACATCCATGGAACTTCCGCGAAAAACGACCTGCTGGAAAGATGATTGGATATCCATTTCATTCTTTCGATAGTGTCCACCGATTTTTGTGAATTGGTTTGATGAAAACTACCTTTTAATTTAATTTACAATACTTATCTACTCACCTCTAGTTAAGCAGTAATAATTGAAATTACCACAGCAATTGAACGTCAATAGCAGCATAAGTATCCTGCAAAGCTGTTATATAATCTCCTTGTACTCTACCTATGCAGTATCTTTTCAGACATACTGTAACGAACTCAAATAGTTTACACAATCAACCAATTAGCCGAAATATAAGTTTAAAAATATTTTCTGATATGATTGCCAATTAAAAACCGGAAGATGAACTCCAAAAAAAAACTTATCACACATTTAATATTATTAAATCCAAACCCTCTCAACCCCATCAGTGCGATCCGCATTTTTTGTACCTTAATCAAGTTTAATTGTTTAATTTAAATTGCTCGGTTGGCCGGATGACGGCTCACATGTTGCAAGAGAACTAAAGCAAACATCGCAGAATAGAAAAAAAAAACTTTCTATGTATCTAAAGACTTAAAGACACTTACAGAAGCACTATGAAAGCATATCCTTCCAGCTTGCATAGTGCCATGCGAATGTAAAGTTTCGGTTCCTATCAGTCTGCTAACGAACATCGTGGAAGTTGGAACTACAAACTTCAGGTTCCTCGTGAATCCTTTAAATTTTCGGTTAAATTTGAGGTAATTTTGGTAAAATTTAAATTTGTTTAGTGTTTAGAAATAGATGTACGTGCTTAACGGTATTCGATTCGGGTGTGTTTCGGAATGAAATACTATATATGCGGATTTAGCTTGACATATGGTTACTGGAAAAAGTATGCAGTGTCCCTTAAGTGGTGGTTTTGAATTTTACAATCTAATACTAAGCCTCGGCAAAAACAAAGGGTAAGAAGTATCAATTCTTAAAACGTAAATGGTGTAAACTAATCTTGGTCAGGTAGCCCTCCTTCGAATATCCCCCTAGGCAGTCCTTAGCCAGTGCGTGTATTATTTTAAAACTCACCTGCTGATGTAATTGAGCACATATTCGCATATAGAATGTCCTCCCAAAGGACACTTTTAACCAAGTCAACAGTCGCATTAATTTTGCGCCAAAAAGTCCGACCAAGAGCCACCCCATCCCCACATCGCATATCAGTTGCTAAGGCTAGGCATGTGATTCTACGTAGTATCCATGTCGTTCCGCACTAGACCAAAAAAAGAAATTTAAAACCGCACACAGTGGACCGATATACATAGTGTAATATAGTTTCTATTTTTTTTTAAGTTCATTTATTCATTAGATGGAGCCCAATAGACCGGCGGTAAACGTCTGTTCTGGTCGAGGGTTTATCACGTCGTCGTCGTTGTCATTGTCGGTCGGTTCAGTTGGTTGTTGTTTACTTGGGAAACATGTTGTGGATCATGCGCATCTACACCAACTATTGGACAACGGCCACCAGAGGCACAGAAAAGCTCCAACGATATCAGTTTAAAAGCTAAGGACACGCAGTTAACCTGGTCAGTGTGTACGAGTAGTTGACTAACTTCTCATCAACTGCTTCGGATAGTCCGTTGTCGTATAGCCGTTGGCCGTTGTTGTTATCGTCGCACCCAAGAATTCGCAGCAGTCTCTGTTGTATCTCTGTTGTGTACGGTTTGCCAGTTAGTATCTTTAAACTTTATTTTTGTTCGTCTTAGTTTGAGATACATGCCTACCTTAACGTGATTTTAAATAATTTGCCGGAGGCGACTATCAGAGCCGGTTCGTACCGTATGCCGAATATTATTTCGATAAATTTATGAATATTTTATTGTTGCGGTGCCGAATTTGCATTTCAGACTGAGATACATTTTTCTTTTCGGTGGTGGAATTTGAAACAGATAACGTCTTCCTGCAGCGAGTGGTAGTGTGGTGCGCGTTTTGCCACTTGTTAGCATTTCTTCTTCTGATGCATCATTGTTGCACTTTGAGATACTTGTTAACGATTTAACACCTTTAAATCGTGCACAGTCGATCTTGGACTCCAGTGACAGACGGACAGTTGGATTGAATGTGAGAAAACGTGGTTCGCGGTTTATGTTCTTCTTATGCAAATTTCGATATTGGAAAACGATTTTCTTTCACATTTTTCTCTGCAAAATAGCTTTGAGTGGTTTTAATTTTTTTGTGTAACAAAAAAACAAAAGATAAAAAGATACACCGGCGAATTGTGAAACAAGTTCAAAAGAGTTTTTGTCATATGTTCGGAATCTTAAAGTGAAACGGGTTTTCGGGCAATCTTTTTTTCTCAAAAAAATAAAAATAACTCAAATCAAAAAAAAGTGTTCTGAAGTACGTAATCTGTTTTAGCGGCGGCGGTTGGTTTATAACAAGTTGACCATGATCGTAATTAAAATGATTTACTTTATGTAGATACAATCTTTTTCGTGAGATTACACTCTTGAGGTAAGGGCTATAGAGCTGTCGTTTAACTCTGAATAAAGTATATACAAATTTCTTTTAGTATAATTGAATGATAATTTTGAAATGGATGGTGGCGGGCAATTTGAATTTAAATGGTATATTCATGCAATTTTAAGAAAAAAATTAATATGTATATTGATAATTGATTCAATCTGGCACAAATTAGTTTTAAAAATGCTAAGTATCGAATTCTCAAAATTAATAGAAAATTTGAATGGTTTATTTATTGTCATTAGTCTGTGCATTAATTAAAAAAAATAAAAACGTCGGTTTTACTAAATTATTAGACTACTTGTGAATACATCTGAACCAAAGAAGGTCTAGATATAAATATGCAAGTGACTTCAAAAGTCAAGAATGACTGTTCATTTTAATTCGGCCAGGAGTAGTATCAGCGTAAGTTAGTTGGGTAGATCGCTAGATTAACTATTTTTGTAATCTTCAATGATTGAGGGTCAAATTTTAGTGGCGCATGTGTACATAATAACCATTTTTTATAACAGAAAATTTGCAAAACAAATAGACATACATAAGTCAAGCGAAAGTTGAATTCAATTCAATTTATTTAAGCAAGGCGCACAAATAAGACTTACGCCCGATTTCTTCACCGAGTACTAGCGCTAGTACCGGTATTAGAGCAAAAGTTGGTACTCAAATCGGTATCAAGTCATTTCTTCACAAAGTACTAACGCCGATTTGGTACCGAGTATTAACTGGTACTCGGTATTAGCTTGGCTCTCGAAATCAGTATTAGACCAATTGGTAGTACTCAAATCGGTATCAAGTCATATCTTCACAAAGTACTAACGTCAATTTGGTACCGAGTATTAGTTGGTACTCGGTATTAGCTGGACCCTCAAAATCGGCAGTCTAGCATCGTTAATACCAGGATTAGGCCAATTTCAATCATTTATCATGAGAGATAGTGCTCTATTTTGATATTTTCTTGGCGGTCATTGTGAAAAAAGTAAATACATACACATGTGTTCTATTTTGGTTTCATTTGATTTTTTATTCTATTTTCTGGAAAATGGATTTGATTTTTGGTGGGGATAGTTTCATGATTTCGAGGACGATATCGAATAGATTATGTCCTGTATCCCCTTGTGGGTCCTAGGGCCTCTACTACGCCTACGCGCCATCGTGTACGGTTTCTGGCAATGTGTCTGAGTTCTCCCCAACTTTTCCCTAACTGCCGTGCCTCCTTCTCGACTGTTCTGCGCCATGTTTTCCTCGGACCGCCAGGTCTTCTGCCATCCTGAGTTAGAGGGTTCCATTGCATAGCATGGTTCGCTATGGAGCTGTCACCCTTTCGCAGCGTGTGACCAATCCACTGCCACTTCCGCCGTTGGATAGTTGTGCCTACTGGTTCCTGACCCGTTCTCTCGTAAAGGTGTTCGTTAGAGATACGATTGGGTCAGAAAATCCTTAAGATATTGCGGAGACACCTATTAACGAATGTTTGCAGCTTTCTGGTGATAGTAGTGGTCACTCTCCACGTGCTGCAACCATATAGCAGCACGGATTCAACGTTGGAGCGGAAGAGTCTTATTTTGGTGCTCAAACTGATTGCATTGCTTCGCCATATTTTGGACAACATCCCGAACGCGGACTTTGCTTTGGCGATCCTGTTGGCTATATCCAGTTCGGTTCCACCATCGGTCGAGACAATACTCCCAAGATACTGGAAATCCTCTACTCTCTCTACCGGTTGTCCAGCAATGCATATTTGAGCCGATGAGTTAGTTCCAAGGCTGATGATTTTAGTTTTTGTCGTATTAATTTTCAGCCCGACGACACCTGCCTCCCTCTCCACATCTGCTGTCATTTGGTGGAGGTCCATAATTCTGTGGGAGAGTAAGCATACATCGTCTGCGTAGTCAAGATGTTTCAGTTGAGATGTAAGAGTCCATCGAATTCCTCCGTTTCCCGTCGACAAAGCTGCATGAAGCACATCGATAATCACCAATAGGAATAATATTGGTGAAAGGATACAGCCTTGTCTTACCCCACTTTGGATCTCAAATTCCTCAGACAACCTTCCCCTGTGCAGAACGTGACATTTGGAGCCTTCATATGTAGCTTTGATAATAGCAATTAGTTTATCGGGAATGCCTCTCCTGCGTAAGGCACGCCAAATAAACTCCCTGTTGACACTATCGAACACCTTCTCAAAATCGATGAACAGCAGGTGCAGTGGCGATCGATATTCAACACACTGTTCGATGATAATCCGCAGGGTGTTGATGTGGTCGGCACAGGAGGATCCAGAGCGGAAACCTGCTTGTTCGGCATCGAGTGTGTCTTCGAGATGTTGTTTGATTCGCTCAAGGATGATTTTAGCTATTATCTTAGCTACAGCAGGTAGCACGCAGATACCCCTCCATTAAATTTCCTTTCTTAGGAAGCTTGACGATCATTCCCTTTTTCCACTCGTTAGGAAAGCTCTCAGCTTCCCAAGCTCTATCTATAAGTGGAAGCAGAAGCTCAGCCGATGTTGTTGGCGCTGCTCGTAAGAGCTCTGCTGGAATACCGTCAAGTCCTACCGCCTTGTTGGTTTTGAGTGCCTTGATCGCGGTAATGATCTCATCTTTACTGGGAGTCGTGGTGCGTATTCGGGAACTTCTCACCTCGGGCATCTCAGTCTGATTTGGGAGCATATCGCTAGCGAATACGAGGTTCAAAACCGTAGCAAAATGCTCTTTCCATCTCTTGAGCTGGTCCTCATCCGAAATGAGCAAGGTGCCGTCTAGGCTTTTCACTGGGTATTGGCTGGAGCTGCGACCACCTGTCAGCTCTTTCGTGATTCTGTAGACAGTCCTGCTGTCGCACCTCCGTGCAGCTTCTTCTGCTTCTGTAGCCAGCGCGTTGATGTAGTTGCGCTTGTCACGTCGTACGCTACGCTGAACTTCTCTCATCTTCATGCGATATAGGGACTCTAGCTCGCTTCTCCCTGCTGCTGGGGTAGCTGCAACGCGAGTTTTTAGCTGTTTTCGTTCGTCAATCCGTCTCCAGGTATCCTCGGAAAGCCACGCCCTATGTCTTCCCTACGATCGACCGACAATTCTTTCAGCACCAGATGTAAAAACATTTTTCACAGCACACCAATGGTCTTGGATGGTTGCGGGCATTGAGCTGCTGATTGCTTCCACACCTTGCGAAAAGTGCTCCCTTAATTGTTGGCGCACTGAGGGATCACTAAGTCTATCGATGTTGAACCTGGGCATTCTTGTGTTATCGTGGGATCTTCGAACTGCAGCAGTGCGTAGTTGGAGAGTAGCTATCATAAGATGGTGATTTCGTACTATCCCCACATCTGCCCCTCGCCTGTTTCGGACGTCCAGGAGACTGCTTCTAAAGCGGCGGCTGATAGCAAAATGGTCAATTTGGTTGGAGGTTGCTTGCCTGTCATTGGAAACCCAGCTGACTTTATGGCAGGTCTTGTGCTCAAACATGGTGCCACCTATCACAAGGCGGTTGGCATTGCAGAAATCCACAAACCTTTCGCCGTTGTCATTGCGGTTGCCTAGTCCATGCTTCCCGATTACATGCCTGAGCCCTTCGTTATCGCTGCCTACCTTGGCATTCAAATCCCCCATCACTATGACAATGTCTCCATTTGGTGTTGTGGTGAAGACGGCGCTTAAGAGATTGTAGAAGCTCTCCTTTTCGTCCTCAGACGAACTATTCGTTGGGGCGTAACACTGTATGATGGTGACGCGTCGTACTCTAGTCCGGAATCTGGCCGTCAAAATCCTATCACCATGAGGCTGCCAGGAAATCAGGCCCTTGCGTGCTGTTGTTGTTAGCAGTAGTCCGACTCCATATTCCCGCGGACTTCCGGATGGTCTTCCAGAATAGAGTAGTACAGTGTTACGCGTTGGAGACTGGTACTCGCCCGCTTCTAACCATCATACTTCACTTACCCCCAAAATGTCCATCGCATGAATTCATTTTTCATGAATTCCTTTTCCATTTGGAGGAATCTGGCATTGTAAGGACCTTCTCTTCCCGAGTCGAGGAGCGTCTTTACATTCCAGAAACCTATCTTTGTCCGGGTACAATTGCCAAAAGTCGTCAACATGTGATCAGTCCTTATCCGAGGCATAGTGTCGGTTTCAGTAGCGAGCTGGTTTCAGTAACGCAGATTGCTGGCCCACGTTACCTAGCCTAGAATCCAGGCCCTAGACAACCCGCACTTACAATTTTGGCCTATACGTATAAGGGTTTATACGTATAGTTGCCCGGGGACCACCACTAGGAGGTAAAGTAAGCACTTCATCACGAACTTGATTGTTGCGCTACTGGCCCAAGCCAAGTTTTGGGCAGTCAGTAGTTTCCCGATCAATCGCAATGCAGGTCCCCATCGATATCGAGTACAAGAACGATGAAGAAGGGGTGGAAGTTCGTCGATTTGAGCGCCGTATCTACCATATGCCACAACGGAGTACAATAAATACTTGAGACGATGTGGACTTTTCGCTTCATCGTTATCGTTTTTTAATTCTTGTTTCTTCATTCTTCATTGGTACCAAACATAAAGTAAAGAAAAAACAACCAATCACACACTCTTCCACACGATTCCGCATACCTACCACCATACTCACATCATTCACAACAGTAAAGCAACACAAATATTAAAAAAAAAAAACACTTCACTTCAAAATACGAATATAATTCGAAATAATTGTCTAACGGCCGACAAATGCCAAAATAGTGTCAAAATCAGTTTTAGACCAATTTTTAGACGTATTAGCTGCTAGTACCGCTTGATGAACTTAGATCCAGTATTAGTGGTGTGAAGAAATGTACAAGTACTATCTTTTCGTTGGTACCGAGTATCAGAGCTTGTACCTGGTCTAGCTAGACCGGGTATTAAGGTAGCTTAGTACTCATGTGAAGAAATCGAGCGTTAATCTTTTATAGTACTTAAAAAGAATATGTACAGTTCACAAGTGTTAGAGTAAAAAATAAAAAATAAAATAAGAACAATAATAAATAAATAAATATAATATTAGATTTAATAAGGATGGAAAAAGACGAAAAAAAAGACAAGTGTAAAGAAAGGAATAGATAAGCAGAGGGAAGAAAGTTGTGGCATTTTTATGAGAAATACTCAAAGACGGCTCTTTTAAATTGTGTGGCTCCAATTATTTGTTTTGTAGCTATAGGCAAAGTGTTCCAAGGTCTGGTGGCATAGACGAAGAAATGACGCGAAGATTTGAGGTAATTCGAGAATAACCAAAGCTTACGCAGCCTGCAATAAATTCGCCAAACGGTATAGCTAATGTGGTTTACTGGCGAAAGTGAATGATTAATCTTAAAACCCAAGTGAGTCAGAGTATCCACGAATCTAACGGTATGATGCTAAACGTGGAAAAGTGCAATATTATTTATTTCTTAAGGAAAAAAAGTGCAATAAATTTTGACTATACGATTAATGGGCAAAGTTAGTTAGAAAGAACTTAATAAAAGACTTGGGAATAATAATTGATAAAAAACTGACTTTTATAGGGTGATGGCATTTAAGGTCGGCCGTCTCCAGTAGTCGGCCGCCGCGCCAAAAAATGATGCGTAATAGTTAATGCGTTTGTAAAACACACATACACATTTTTTTCCCAAAAGGTTAACGGTTTTCCTGTCTGTGAGCAGAAGGTTGTTGCAATGCAGCTGCTAGTTTCTTCGTTAAAATTGTCACTTTGATTCAAGTTCTTGTCTGCAGTGAAACGTCTGGATTTTAGTAGTAACAAAATAGTGGAAGTGATTTACAAAAAAGTCTTAAAATCAGTGAAATATTGACGGTACGTGCGTAATATTACTATATTTATCTCATTAATAGATTCTTTTTACTGTTTATTGAATACAAATCTAAAAAAAAATGTTATTTTAAATAAAAAGAGAGAGGCCGACCTAAGAAGACATTTTTTGTGTGATTCTTCTAAGGTCTAGGACTACCGAATATTGAGTTTTTTTTTGTTTTGGTTAACGAACGATACAAATTCAAAGCTAACTTCAGCTATGATTGATTTTTGATAAAATTTCTAAGTTTTCTTCCTTGTTTTTAGTAGTCGGCCCCCTGTTAACGAAACGAAAGAATGGACACCCGACTTTAGGTGACAGGTTTTGTTAAGTCGGCCTTTAATATTTTAGATTAAAAAATTATAATAGATGGGTAGATCGGGGCAAATTAACGGCTCAAAAAACTATTATTTATTAAAGCTTGATCAAAAATGAAAAAAATCTGAAGGGGGCCAAAACGTGCTTTCCATAAGTACTCAGAAGAGGCACTTAATGAGGCCTTGAAAAGGATCAGGGAGGAAAATTAGCCAATAAGGAAAGCAAGCAAGGAATTCTGAGTCCCTAGAATAACAATCCAAGACCAAATTCATGGGAGAATTGTGGAAAAGCCAAGACAAATGGGGCCGGATACTGTGCTTAGTGGAGCAGAAGAACAGACCCTAGTAGACTGGCTTTTGAACTTAGCAAAATGTGGATTTCCACAAAAACCAACAGATCTTAGCACGGTGGAAAAATTCATTTTAGAAGAAAATCGAAAAACATCATTCAAAGACGGTCTACCAGAAAAGACTTGGTACTACGGGTTCCTAAAGCGCCATCCTGAACTGTCCCTCAGAACACCAGAGGGACTCTCAAAAGGTCGAGCGATAGTCACCGAAGAGTCGGTCAGGAAGTGGTTTTCAGACCTAAAAAATTATCTGCAGGAAATTGATGTTGCAGATATTCTTGAAGACGCTTCCAGGATTTTTAATGGGGACGAAACATTGTTCAGCATGTCTCCGAAATCTGGGACTGTTTTGGCACCTAAAGGCTGGAAAAACATTTATAAGTTTAGCTAAGGCAACGAAACGGATACAGTCACTGTTTTGTTTCTTTTTAGTTCTAATGGTGAAACTTCACCTCGTTTAGTTGTGTTTCCATACGTCCGCCTCGCACAAGCTCTAATCCAGAGTATACCAGACAAACGGATTTTGGGAAGGTCAGAGAGTGGCTGGAGACCTATATAATAGCTATGTACTTTGATGGTTTTTATGAATTAATAAATACCTATTGTAAAGTTGAAAAATTAACTTTTAACTTTAGTTCAAATAGTGAAAGTCTGTATGTAAAAACTCGGGCCAACTAATAAATACTTAACTGGCCGACTTCTGAAGTGGAGGGGGCCGACTACTCAAAAATGAGGTTTTTGTAAATAAATTCCTTTAGGTAGTAAATACACTAAAAATGTCTTGAATTTCATAATTAACACATTCCAATTAATCAGAAATGCTGAATATTCTATTCTTTATTATAATAACGGATTTTTAAAAGCAAATTAAACGCAAAAAAAAAGTTAAAGGGCCGACTACTGACCAAAACGACAAAGTACACTCTGAAAGCATGTGCATGCTAGGCTTTGTTAAACGCAGGTCGAAAGAATTTGATGATCTTTATATCACTAAAGCGATCTAATGCTCCTTGGTTCGACCTTTGTTAGAGTATTGTAGTGTTATATGGTCCCCGTTTTATAATATTGATGTTAAGAAACTTGAATCTGTGCAGAAGCAATTTTTGTTGTTTGCCTTGAGAGGTCTTGGGTGAAGCCCTGACTGTTTTTCGTTACCTCCTTATTCTCATCGTCTAAAGGTCGTTGGCATGTGTAGTCTTGTTAATCGTAGGGAATTGTCTGAGGCTTTATTTGCATTTGACTTTTTAAAAGGAAATATTGATTCAGTCTTCTTGTGTTCCAAGGTATCTGTACATCAAAATGTCCGCACTTTAAGACATACTTACTTACTTACTTACTTAGATGGCGCTACAGTCCGGGTTGGACCTGGGCCTCAACCAACAAACCTCTCCAGCCAGCACGGTTACGAGCCAGCTGCCTCCAGTTGCGCACGCCAAGTTGGTTGAGGTCCCCCTCCACTTGTTTGCGCCACCTGCCGCGAGGTCGTCCTCTACTGCGCCATCCGTCCGGGGTGGATTCGAAGACTTTCTTAGCAGGAAGGTTGGGCTCCATCCGCTCTAAATGACCCAGCCATCTTAGTCGCTGTATGTGAACTCGTCTGGCTAAGTCGATGTCCTTGTACAGGCCGTATAGTTCGGCATTGTACCTTCTCCACTCACCGTCTATGCAGACGGGACCAAAGATCGCTCGAAGAACTTTTCTTCTCGAAATAACCAAGGGCATCCTCATCCGGTTTTGTCAAAGCCCATGCCTCTGCGCCATACAGCAGGACTGGGATGATTAATGTCTTATAAAGAGTTACTTTACTAGTTCGAGATAGGGCTTTGCTACTCAATTGCCGTTTTAGCCCATAGAAACAACGATTGGCAAGAGTAATTCTCCGTGTGATCTCCCTACTGATGTCATTTACGGAGCTGACCATAGAGCCTAGGTAGACAAAATCCTTTACTACCTCAAAATTGTATTTGTCTATTGTGGCGTTCTGTCCAAGACGCCGATGTTGGGTGTCCCTTTTTGTAGACAGCATATATTTTGTTTTGCTTTCATTGACCGCTAGACCCATCTTTGCTGCCTCGTTCTCAATACTCGTAAATGCCCCATTGACGGCCCGCTGAGTTCTTCCGATTATGTCAATGTCATCGGCATAAGCGAGTAGTTGTACAGACTTGAAGAAGATTGTACCTCCGGGGTTGGCTTGTGAGTTTCGTACAATTCTCTCAAGTACTATATTAAAGAGATCGCATGATAGCGCGTCGCCTTGTCTAAGACCTTTCCTGACATCGAACGGTTCGGTAATGTTCTTACCGACTTTGATGGAGCAGCGAGAGTTCTCCATCGTCATTCTGCACAAACGGACGAGCTTGGCAGGGATGCCAAGACTAGACATGGCTCTGTATAACTCGTCTCTATACACGCTATCATAGGCAACTTTGAAATCGATGAAAAGATGGTGCGTATCGATTTTATATTCATGGGTTTTTTCCAAGATCTGCCATAGTGTGAATATTTGGTCAATGGTGGACTTTCCAGGCCTGAAACCGCACTGATAAAGGACCTATCAGATTGTTGACGATCGGTTTTAGGCGTTCACATAGTCCTGCAGACAAGAACTTATATGCGATATTTAGGAGACTTATACCTCTGTAGTTGGCGCAGTTCAGAGGGTCTCCTTTCTTCACGATCGGGCAAAGAGATAAGCCGAAGAAATAAGCACCACCTGCACGTCAAAGCATAAAGCTTGTCTGCAAACCATACTAACATCCTTACCATCAAAACGGAATAGAGTAAGGCTTAATGACGCCATACGCAGGACAAGAATCAGACAATCCACGGCCATATACCGCAAAAAAATGATCGAATTCTTAAAATCCACTCATCAAGTTCGCAATCCAATAGATTCTAACGCCATTGAAATCAGGCAGTGGGAATAGAAATCACTTTCAGCCTTTAATTATAGTGTTTTGACTAACTCGGTGATGAAAGTGTAAACTTGGAAAAATTGACCAACATTTGTAGATCGTGCAAGGCCAAAAAGTGGAAATATGAAAGTGCAGGAATGTGCTGTAACAGCGGCCCCAATTTCAGATGCTGCCTGAACCTCTTCAAAGTCTCATCACTGATCATCATCCCCAGTCAGAGCATTAGCTTAATATGGCTAGAAAGTATAATGCTTGCTTTCAAATTACTTCTTTTGTCTAATTTTTTAATTAATTTACAAGGAACTGATAAGTTTTCTGGACAATTATTGTAGAAGCCTGGAGTATACAAAAAAATGTTTTTTAAACAAATTTTTTTTTTTCGAATTTTTATTCCCTTAATTGGATTTTTCCGAAAACGTATTGCAGAGATTCAATAAAACAAATCAATGGTACTTACGTTTAAAATATTTAAAAAAATTAAATGTACATATCTAGGACTTTGCAATTAAAATAATTTATGACCACGAGGGAAGACGGGTGGGTCAGCTACTTTTAAAATAAAAATCAAACGTCCGCACCCAAAGAAGCTAAACCCAACAATGAACAAGAAAAATTGAGAATGTTTTAGAAAAAATGTCATTCCTGGAATGATATTGTAGAGCCTAGAATGAAGTGATGAGAAATGTGTGTAGTAGCCTACTTAAAACGCTTCGATCACTTTTAAGGAGCTCACACACCAGAGCGGTACGCGGTAGCGGTATTGGTAGCGGTAGAAGCGCGGTTTCGGTATACCGCTTATTTGTTCACACTGGCGGTATTTTTTATGCCGTATTGTTATTAGCAGTTGCTTGGTTTTCAGGATGGATGAAGCATAGATGGGAAATATGTAACCATCAAATGTCCTGATAGCACAAGGTCAGCTCCTTGCTCCTCTTGCAATTTCATACAAATTTGTGTATTTCTACTAACTCAATAAGTTTTTCAATACACATTTTTATATGCGGTACGCGATAAACGCCGGTTAACTGTGTTTGCTGAGGTACAATTTTGTACGCGATACGCAATACCGGTTGCGGTATACCCTCCCTAGTGTGTGCATCTACATATATTTACCGCAACAGGATTACGTGCCGTTGTACCGCTACCGCGTACTGCTCTGGTGTGTGCCTCGCTTTACGCCTTGGTCGATTGTACATATATCGTTTTTTTTTTAAACACGAGTAGAGTCGCGCATGCGTCTAGTACAATATGAAAATGTAAAGAATACTACACATATTCTTCTGTTTTAAAATTACTTTAATATTTATGGCCAACTAGTGTTATTTCATTGCTCATTATTTTTTGTTTACAAGTCGATATTTTTTTTTGTAGTTATTGGCAGTAATAGGGGCTTTATTTCTCTTTCTCCACACATGTGTTGCATCAATAAGTCTTCTATCTTTTTGCAACGCCGCCAGACAACTTTGGTCAACACTTAACAAATCTAGGTCCATCGAGCTCTTGAAATACAACAGATGTACTCTTTCCAAAATAGCAAACGTTCTCACCGGACACTGCATCATAAGTAGACATGCTCAAAGACTAGGCATCCCTACAACGATTTTTTGCAGAAGCTGTAGGGAAGAAGAGGAGGAAGAGACCATTAGTCACTTAATATGCGCTTGTCATGCGCTCGCCAATTTTAGGAAGGCCACCCTAGGTGAATACTTTTTCCATGATCTTAGTGATCTCAGCAATGCCTGCACGGCTAAAATGAACGCTTTCATA
Source organism: Brachypalpus laphriformis (assembly GCA_945910035.1). Lineage (NCBI taxonomy): Eukaryota > Metazoa > Arthropoda > Insecta > Diptera > Syrphidae > Brachypalpus > Brachypalpus laphriformis. The sequence goes on along the minus strand of OX246753.1, from coordinate 17,209,103 downwards.
CAACGAAGCAAATGGTTCCCAGAGTAAGAGGGTGACCCACCCACCTTATAAAGGGTGACCAGGTGGCAATGATACTTTTTCCAATTGTTATGTTTCAGCAGCTGTCAATGTTATGAATGACATCTTACTTACTTACTTAGGTGGCGCTACAGTTCGGGGTGAACGTAGGCCTCAACCAACAAGCCTCTCCATTTAGCTCGGTCTTTAGCTAAATGCCTCCAATTGCGCACTCCAAGTTGGTCGAGATCCCCTTGAACTTGTGCGCGCCACCTACGACGATGATTCCCTCTACTGCGTCGTCCCTCGGGGTTAGATTCGAAGACTCTGTGGGCTGGAGCGTTGGTGTCTATTCGCTCTACATGTCCTAGCCATCTCAGACGTCTAATACGCAGTTTTTCGACTAGGTCGATGTCGCTGTACAGCTCGTATTGTTCGTGATTGAATCTTCTCCTCCAAAACCCGTCAACGCAAACGGGATCGAAAATCTTACGAAGAATTTTTCTCTCGAATCGACCGAGGATATCTTCATCCTCTTTGAATAAAGTCCATGTTTCCGCGCCGTAAAGCAGGACTGGGATGATCAAAGTCTTGTATAGAGTCTCCTTAGTTTTTCGAGATAGGGCTTTACTGTTGAATTGCCTTATAGGCCAAAAAAACAGCGATTGGTAAGAGTTATTCTTCGATTGATTTCTGCGCTGATCTTGTTTGTAGAATTTATAGCAGAGCCAAGGTAGACAGCGAAGTTATAGCTGCCCACTGTGACGTTTTGTCCAATTCGTCGGTGTTGGCTTTCCCTTCTTCTTGATAGCATATGCTTGGTTTTGCCCTCGTTTATCGCTAAGCCCATTTCGGCCATTTCCGCCTCAGTGCTTGCAAACGCACCGGTGACAGCCCGCTGTGTTCTTCCGATAATGTCAATATCGTCGGCATATGCAAGCAGTTGTACAGACTTGTAATAGATTGTGCCTCCGGTGTTGGCTTGTGAGTTTCGCACAATCAGTTCAAGTACAATATTAAAGAAGTCACATGACAGCGCGTCACCTTGTCTAAAACCTTTTTTGACATCAAAGGCCTCGGTGAGGTCATTGCCGACCTTGATGGAGTAGCGAGCGTTCTCCATCGTCAGCCTGCACAGACGGACAAGTTTGGCAGGGATGTCAAAAATGTTCATAGGCGGCCTTGCAATCGATAAAGAGATGATGAGTATCGATTTGGACTTCTTGGGTTTTCTCCAGGATCTGCCGAAGTGTGAGGATTTAATCGATAGTGAACTTTCCCGGCCTAAAACCGCACTGATAGGGTCCAATCAGGCTGTTGATAAAAGGTTTCAGGCGTTCACACAATATCGCAGAAAAGATCTTGTATGCGATGTTGAGGAGACTGATGCCTCTTTCGGTACGGGTATTGCTTCTCTGACACGTTCTTTTTACCTCTTGGTAAAACTTCCGTACATTGTTCCTGGAGTATAAACTCTCGATATTCTCAAACGCGCGCTTCTCATGCTCTTTCTTCTTCTTTTGGAGAAGCCGAGGTTCTTCCCGTCTCTTTTGCTCTCTCTCTCTCTCTCTCGTCTTTCTTTGCAGCGCCGCTTTGTATGCCTCTTGTTTTGCTGCATGAACTCGCCGGCATTCTTCGTCAAACCAGGGGTTTCGCGGTGGTGGGCGAGCGAGACTCAGCACATCAGTCGTGGCGTTTCTGATAGGGGCATAGGGGTGATTGAGAGATTTCGGGATACGCGTTTAGCGAAGAGTCTGGTGGTCTCTTGCGATTGTAGCTTTTCGACGTTAAATTTTCTCACAGTGATTCTTCTTTGTTGCTCAGATTGGGATACCAGCATTCGTACCTTGGCTAGAACAAGGTAATGATCCGAGTCTATGTCGGCCGCTCGGAAGGTCCGGACATCCAGAATACTGGAGGCATGCCTTGTGTCGATCGCAATATGATCAATTTGGTTGATCGTTACATGATCATTGGACCGCCATGTCTGCTTATGAATATCGAGGTGAGGAAACCATGTGGTTGCTATGGTGACATTTCGCTCCACAGCGAAATCGATTAGCCTTAGTCCGTTATCAGACGTGGTGTCGTGTAGGCTATGCTTACCGACTGCCCTACCAAAGACGTCCTCCTTTCCTATTCTGGCGTTAAAATCGCCCAATACGATTCTAACGTCGTATTTATACATTCGTATGTTTTGTCGAGGAGCTCGTAGAAACACTCTTTGGTGGCAGGGTCCTTTTCTTCCGTGGGGGCATGAACACATATTACGCTTATGTTAGCGAATTAAGCCTTGATCCTTTGATCCCTTTGGTGGCAGGGTCCTTTTCTTCCGTGGGGGCATGAACACATATTACGCTTATGTTAGCGAATTAAGCCTTAATCCGGATAGTCATTATACGCTCGCCTACGTGTCGGAAGCTTAAGACTTCTTGCCTAAGTCTTCCGCGTATGACGAATCCGCATCGGAATAAGCGTTGCCTGTTGCCTCTGTAGCAATCACCGTAGTAGATGTCATAGTTTTTCATCCTCTTTTTGCCCGGGCCATTCCATCACACTTCCTGGATGGCGGTAATATCTGCTTTATAACAGTCTAGGGCCTCTGCTAGTTGTTCGGCTGCACGTGGTCTGTAAAGGGACAGAACATTCCACGTACAGATCGGAAGGTCGTTGTCCTTATTTCGTTTGCTGGGGTCGTCATTAGTTGAGTCATCCTTATCCGAGGCTTTTGGTTGTTTCGGAACCATCAATTTTTTACGTGGTAGGGAAGTTACCCCGACCTCACAACCCCCAGCCTGTAGGGCCAGTTCCTTAATTATTCCCCTAGGACGAGGGGCCGGGTACACCGGTGCCAGTAGTCCACTACGGCAGTATGAGCGCTGCCGTTGGCCCATTAAGGGCTCCTCCGCCACCATCTCTATTCCAATGTCCTGACGAACATTGGAAATTCCTTACCGACCTGTAATCCGAATACGTCGAAGCAGCTCGCGCAAGGTATTCACTAAGTTCAAACCTAACTGGAACTATAGACGCCACCGTTGACTCCGTCTGGGGAATTCGTCCGCTGCCGCCTGGAACAGGAATAAGTGCTCTAGTGAGAAAGCACTCTTCCCCCGCTTTCTCATCTGCTGCCACCAAGAATCCGCCAAACGGGGTTGGTTACCCACTTCTTGGATTAAGGTACTAGGCACCCGGCTGTCACCGCGTGGAGGTTGAGAGTAGGAGTTGGTAGGCCTCAGCTGAGTGAAAACGCTTGTGTTTTCATATGATCGCATGCACTACCGTTTGACCAGCCGAATGATATCCAGCTGCTACAATATTCAGTAAGGTTTGCCATTTCATCATGCATCGTTCCACGCTTGCCGAACGTGCGGAAATTATTAAGAAATATTATCGAAATTCGGGCTCTGTTGTAAATTCACAACGTGAATTTCGTCGTAAGGTCGGTCGAAATCTCATACGCAGTGGTCCGACACATGAATGTAGCTTCAAAATAAAGCCAAAATGAATTTTATATCTCACACCGTTGTTGTTTTATTTCAATATTTTTTCCTATCGTTCTTATCTGGTTACCCTGTATATCGGCAGCACAATGCACCTACTTTTGGTCTAAGTGCATCTTTATCGAGGGCCGATCCTAACCAACCAACCATCTTTTTAGACGCGTAACATTTTATGCACGAAGTAAAATTTAATTTTTGCAATTTTGTCGTAAAAATTTTATAACTCATAGGCTCACATTATGACATGAGCTTATAACCCCCCATTTAATACATACTTATCCATATTGAAAATAGTTAATAAACTTACTTTTATCGCCACTGTTTTTATTTATATTCAAAGGAGTTTTGCCCCTACAGAGCTACTTAAAAGAACTGTACCCAAATTAAAGCAAATTAATCCAAGAGCGCGTGTCATCTAATGAAACTGCGCCAACTAACTGCTTATTTATATAGCTTTTAACACAAATATCGGTTTCGTTTATAACAAATACCCTGATCAGAAAAGTAGTATTGGTGGCGTCAACATAAAAATTTAATTAGTCAAATTAGCACAAATTTGCTTCTCCTACTTTTTTTTTTTTTTTTTTTTTTTTGACAGTGGCGTATTATGTCATAGAAAAGTTTGATAGAAGTCCCTTATTGTAAATGTAGACTTAGGATGAAGATGAAAATAAGTGCATACACTAATTCGCCATTTTGAACGCAAGGTCTTGTTCGTTACCAGTAGCGTTAATATATCAAATGGTCCGTGAACCTAGTTTAGGTTAGGTATGTGAGCTAGCAGGGAGGGACACTCTCTGCCACACTCAGGTCAGTGTTGACCCATTGTGATACCCTAGGGGAAGAAGTAATCCATTACCCATTGACGCCCAATGAAACTGACAAAAACTATTCAACTCAATAACTTACTTCGTTTCTGCATACAAACCACACTGATGATGTGATGAAGTTCAGCATCTTTTCTCTCGAAACACCGGAAAGCTCCTCGAGATCCTGGAAGAAATAGTTTCCTAGGAACTTATTTATGGAGTGTTGAGGACCCGCATGGTTCCGAAACAACCAAAAGCCTCGGATAAGGATGACCCAACTAATGACGACCCCAGCAAACGAAATAAGGACAACGACCTTCGGATCTGTACGTGGAATGTTCTGTCCCTTTACAGACCACGTGCAGCCGAACAACTAGCAGAGGCCCTAGACTGCTATAAAGCAGATATTACCGCCATCCAGGAAGTGCGATGGGATGGGCCAGGCAAAAAGAGGATGAAAAACTGTGACATCTACTACGGTGATTGCTACAGAGGCAACAGGCAACGCTTATTCGGATGCGGATTTGTCATACGCGGCAGACTTAGGCAAGAAGTCTTAAGCTTCCGACACGTGAGCGAGCGTATTATGACTATCCGGATCAAGGCTAAATTCGCTAACATAAGCCTAATATGTGTTCATGCCCCCACAGAAGAAAAGGACCCTGCCTCCAAAGAGTGTTTCTACGAGCTCCTCGACAAAACATACGAGCAATGTCCTAAATACGACGTTAAGATCGTATTGGGCGATTTTAACGCCAAAATAGGAAAGGAGGACGTCTTTGGTAGAGCAGTCGGTAAGCATAGCCTACACGACACCACGTCTGATAACGGACTAAGGCTAATTGATTTCGCTGTGGAGCGAAATGTCACCATAGCAAGCACATGGTTTCCTCATCTCGATATTCATAAGCAGACATGGCGGTCCAATGATCATGTAACGATCAACCAAATTGATCATATTGCGATCGACGCAAGGCATGCCTCCAGTATTCTGGATGTCCGGACCTTCCGAGCGGCCAACATAGACTCGGATCATTACCTTGTTGTAGCCAAGGTACGAATGCGGATATCCCAATCTGAGCAACAAAGAAGAATTACTGTGAGAAAATTTAACGTCGAAAAGCTACAATCGCAAGAGACCGCCAGACTCTTCGCTGAACGCGTATCCCGAAATCTCTCAATCACCCCTATACCGCCAGCATCAAGTGCCGAAGACCAGTGGCAACGCTGCCAACATGCCATCAGAAACGCCGCGACTGATGTGCTGTGTCTCGCTCGCCCACCACCGCGAAACCCATGGTTTGACGAAGAATGCCGGCGAGTGCATGCAGCAAAACAAGAGGCATACAAAGCGGCGCTGCAAAGGAAGACGAGAGCTGCTCGTGAGCTCTACGAGCAAAAGAGACGGGAAGAACATCGGCTTCTCCAAAAGAAGAAGAAAGAGCATGAGAAGCGCGCGTTTGAGAATATCGAGAGTTTATACTCCAGGAACAATGTACGGAAGTTTTACCAAAAGGTAAAAATAACGTGCCAGAGAAGTAATACCCGTACAGAAACCTGTAGAGATGAAAATGGAAACCTCGTAGTAGAATCACAGTCGGTGCTGAGAATATGGAAAAACTACTTCTGCAGACTGTATAACGGCGACGAAGACCAACATCCCGCTGTCAGGCAGAATGAACCATTCAACATAGACGATGATAGTCAAAATTTCCGTCCACCTGACCAAAACGAAGTGAGGATAGCAATATCCAAGCTAAAATCGAACAAGGCTGCTGGACCTGACGGTTTACCGGCCGAACTTTTCAAGGCAGCTGGGGATGAATTGGTAGAGTGCATACACCAACTCATTTCTAATATTTGGTCAGAGGAGTGTATGCCTGATGAATGGAATCTCAGCATCGTTTGCCCGATCCACAAGAAAGGAGACCCCCTCAACTGCGCCAATTATAGAGGCATCAGTCTCCTCAACATCGCGTACAAGATCTTTTCTGCGATATTGTGTGAACGCCTGAAACCTTTTATCAACAGCCTGATTGGACCCTATCAGTGCGGTTTCAGGCCAGGAAAGTCCACCATCGATCAAATCTTCACACTTCGACAGATCCTGGAGAAAACCCAAGAATTCCAAATCGATACTCACCACCTCTTTATCGATTTCAAGGCCGCCTATGACAGCATCTATAGAGAAGAGCTTTATAGAGCCATGTCTAGTTTTGACATCCCTGCCAAACTTGTCCGCCTGTGCAGGCTGACGATGGAGAACGCTCGCTGCTCCATCAAGGTCGGTAATGACCTCACCGAGACCTTTGATGTCAAAAAAGGCTTTAGACAAGGTGACGCGCTGTCATGTGACTTCTTCAATATTGTACTTGAACGGATTGTGCGGAACTCACAAGCCAACACCGGAGGCACAATCTATTACAAGTCTGTACAACTGCTTGCATACGCCGACGATATAGACATTATCGGAAGATCTCAGCGGGCTGTCACCGGTGCTTTTGCAAGCATTGAGGCGGAAGCGGCCAAAATGGGTTTGGCGATAAACGAGGGCAAAACCAAGTATATGCTGTCAACTAGAAGGGAAAACCAACATCGACGAATTGGACAAAACGTCACCGTGGGCAGCTATAACTTCGAGGTAGTAAGGGACTTTGTCTACCTTGGCTCTGCTATAAATTCAGCAAACAAAATCAGCGCAGAAATCAATCGAAGAATAACTCTTGCCAATCGCTGTTTTTTTGGGCTTATAAAGCAATTCAACAGTAAAGCCCTATCTCGAACAACTAAGGAGACTCTATATAAGACCTTGATCATCCCAGTCCTGCTTTACGGCGCTGAAACATGGACTTTATTAAAAGAGGATGAAGATATCCTTGGTCGCTTTGAGAGAAAAATTCTTCGTAAGATTTTCGGTCCCGTTTGCGTTGACGGGTTTTGGAGGAGAAGATTCAATCACGAACTATACGAGCTGTACAGCGACATCGACCTAGTCAAAAAACTGCGTATTGGACGTCTGAGATGGCTAGGACATGTAGAGCGAATGGACACCAACGCTCTGGCCCGCAGAGTCTTCGAATCTAACCCCGAGGGACGACGCAGTAGAGGGAATTATCGCCGTAGGTGGCGCGCACAAGTTCAAGGGGACCTCGACCAACTTGGAGTGCGCAACTGGAGGCAATTAGCTAAAGACCGAGCTAAATGGAGAGGCTTGTTGGTTGAGGCCCAGGTTCACCCCGAACTGTAGCGCCATCTAAGTAAGTAAGTAAGTTGAGGACCCGGACAATGACACAGGAAGTGGGTAGTGTCCTAAAAAACTTCCTCGTCACCAAAGCCTCTACAGAGTTCCTCCTCCGTCAGGCGTAGTTTCTTCATGTGGTACCGCAGAGTGTTGTGCCCCGTGATGATACCCACGAGGATGGAAAGAGATTTCCTGTTTTTCCAAATAATTCTCGTTGCTTTGCCGAAGGACGGCCATAGCTTCCTTGTAGTGGTACAAGTTCTCGATTCCACTCATATCACGATTCGAGATATGAAGTTTGTACTGAGGAAAATAGTACTCGATTCATTTTATAGTAAAGGCAGTAGTAGCAAAGCGAATGAATCGAGTACTATTTTACTCGGATACACATCTCATATCTCGAATCGCAATATGAGTGGAATCGAGAACTTTGTTTGTGTATTCAACCAATTGGGGAGTGTGTTCTCATATGCATATAGCACTCATATCTCGAATGATCATTCGATTATAAGAATCACTCGAGTACTATTGTCACGATTCTTTAAATCATTTGATTATGCCCATCACTAACATATACTCTGTGAATGCCATAGCATCGCCACGGTATGGCTAAAGTACCTTGGAAGAAACTTCTTCGATAACCTAGAAGATGTAAGGTCCTTGCACCACAACAATGATATTTTCAAATTCTGTAGGGAAATTAAGTGTATGGGAGAATTGGTTTAGGTCTTTTTGCCGGGAAAGTTCCCTAGGGATCGCAAAGAACCCACCTTGGTACCTAGTGTTTTATGAAAACCTCATAAGCCCTTCTTAACCTAACCTAACCTAATCTATCCGGACTATGTTAAATAGATGATAATGACAAATGCCATATGTCGTTTTGATAGCTCCAACTGGGTTGGCTTCAGATCGATTTTAGAGCAGCCCGAGCCCTCAAAAAACAGACCAGATCATAATAAAGCTTTTATAAAAGCAGGATTGTTTACGTTTCTTGACTAGGAGCAATTGGGACTTACCAGATCGTTCGGCGCTCAATTGTATCTTCTGCAGTAGACATCGACTTAGTTATATCCGAAAATGTACTACACATCGACCAAATTTACGTCCGTATCGCCCCTGGAGATTCCTGCGCTGGTAACTTGTTACTTTTCTTGTGCTACATTCATCCACGTAGTAGGCTGGATATATATAAAAAGCATCGAAGACGTCATTTCAAATTTTGAAGGTAAAAACGTTAACATTTGTCTCCATTTCCTTGGAGACTTTAATATCGGCGACTTACATTGGGTTCGTCATAATTTAAGAATTGTGCCGTGCGGTTTTTCCTCAGAAATTGAAATAACGGTTATTGATACTCTTTGCTCAATTGGACTAGCTCAGATAAATTTTAATTTCAATACTATAAATAGAATACTTGATTTTGTATTTGTATCTGATGAGTTAAATGTTAGTGTTACTTCCTGTAATCCGTTCTTAGCAAACACAGTCCATCATGATGCCATTAGCATAAATATTAGTACTTACTTTACTTTACTAGGGCCTTGTACGCACTGCGACCTGTAAGATCTATTGTGCCAGCCCGGTGTTTAGCTGAGAACTTGGTTAAGGCTCTTGATAAACCTCAACAAAGCTCCAGGCTCAATATTCCAGAAGTCAGAGGGACTCAATACAGCCCTTCCGATATGGAGAAGTCTTTTTCTTGCGGCCATGGGGCATTCACAAAGAATATGTTCTGCCGTCTCTTTTTGCTCTCCACATAGCCGGCATTGGTCTGTATCTGCTACTCCTATCTTGTGCAGATGGTACCTGAGAGGTTCTTAGGTCTGCTTTCCTAAGCTCGAGTAGCTTTTTAGCCTTGCAGCGGTTGAGATTAATGAACTTCTTTGCCTGTCTTAGGCCCTTGAGTTTGGCCCAGTACTCTGCATGATGATCATCTTCCCATTTCTTTATTTTTATGTTAACGCTACTCCGTGCGACTCCAAAATAGGGTTCAGGACCGACTAGTGGGCGACTAGCGCCTCTTTTCGCTAAGCAGTCCGCCCGTTCGTTGCCCTCGAAGCCTTCGTGTCCAGGTATCCAGGCCACAGTGACTGTGTTTTTTGATGCGAGATCTTCGAGTAGGTTTAGACAGTCCCATACAAGTTTTGATCCTACCGTGTATGATTTCAGAGCCATAAGTGCAGCCTGGCTGTCTGAGAGGATATAGATACGAGTACCCTCGACTCTTCTACGCAGACATTCTCGTACACAGAGCTCGATCGCATGGACTTCCGCCTGAAATATTGTTGGTGATTTCACAAGCGCAGCCGCACGTTGGAACCTGGGTCCATAAACCCCTGCGCCAGTGCTACCATTTTCCAATTTGGAACCATCTGTGTACCAAGTCTGAGACTTTGGTAAGACTACAAGTCCTTCATTCCTCCATGTGTGGCGGTCACCTATGACCACATTGAATTTCCTGGAGGACCGGTATTTCTTGATCATAGTATCTGGGATTTTGGGAATAGGGTTATTTTGAATATAACTTACAATCTTCAAATGGCCTGTAAAGTTGCCGATTTTAAGGTCCGAGATCTTGGGTAGCCTGAGAGCACTCAGCATAGCTTCTTTTTGTGCTGCAAGGTGTAACGGTGTGAGGCTAAGCATTGCTCCCATTGCTGCCGTAGGGCACGTTCTCATTGCTCCTGTGATACTCAGACAGGCTAGACGATGTATTTTATTCAACTGTTCCTGAGTCTTGGCCTGTAGGGTTTTTGCCCACCAAGCCAACGATGCATAGGTGACCATGGGTTTGATAATGGCGCTGTACGTCCAATATATTATCTTGGCTTTTAGCCCCCAAGTTTTACCATGTAGGCGCTGGCACATAAACATTGCTCTTGTCGCTTTCTCGGTAACCTTGTTCAGGTGTGAATTCCAGGTGAGCGTCTTGTCAAGTATAAATATTAGTAACTACACGTTTGAAAATTTGTTGGCATACTTTAACCGCGACAGTTTTTCTTACGAGTTTAGCGCTGATAATTTAAATACGCTTACCGAACATTTTAACACTGTTAACTGGTGCAGTGAGCTTCAACACAATGATGTGGCCGTGAATTTCATCGGAAAAATTTCGTACTCTCTTAAGTAGGTGTGTACCCAAAGTGCGCAAGAGAGTTAGTTCTCGCCCACCTGGGTACAATAACCGCATTTGCAAATTAAAAACCGCCAAAAGTGCTGCTCATAAGCAATTTAAAAATACTAATTCTCCTGCGGACTACCAGATATTTTCACGATTGAGGAAAGAGTTTATATTCTTATCGAAATTTCTCGCTAGTAAATATTTGCATACATAATAGCTACTTTGAATTTCACGGAGTCGAGCGATCCTTCAAATTAAATCTAAAGCTGCTGGTGTTGATGGCATTCACCCTTCGTTTGTCAAAATAATATTTCCTTTCATACTTCCGGTTGTAACCTATGTCCTCAATAATATAATAACGACATCCACGTTCCCGGCTTCATGGAAATTAGCAAAAATTATTCCAATTCTGAAAAAGAAAGCATCAGCTAACTCTATGGCTGAGTACAGACCAGTTGCTATTCTTCCTTTTCTGTCAAAGGTGCTGGAGAAATTGATTCATAATCAGATTTCCATCTTTGTCGAACGGAATAAGATCCTCTGCACTAATCAATCGGGTTTCAGAAAAAAACATAGTTGTACAACAGCACTACTTAAGGTCGCTGATGATTTGCGAATAGCTTTAGACGAAAACCGATTAACATTTCTCACGTTACTAGACTTTTCCAAGGCCTTCGACACAGTCAATCACGTCATATTAATTAATAAACTCAAGATGTTATATGGCTTTTCTGATTCGGCTGCAAAATTTATTCTCTCCTACCTCCAGGGAAGAAAGCAAGCAGTTTTCTACAATAATATTCCCTCCGAATTCATTGAAATATTAACAGGCGTTTCACAAGGTTCAGTTCTTGGTCCTCTTCTTTTCATGCTTTTCGTTAATGATCTTCCGATGGTAATTAAACATTCATTAGCACACATGTACGCAGATGATGTTCAACTGTACATCAGCTGTAAGTTCGGGCTAACTGCGGAAGCTGTACTCAAGCTGAATGACGATCTTCGCAGGATTTTAAATTGATCTCAAGAAAACTTTTTGAAGCTGAATCCCATAAAATGAAAATGCATGGGCATCAGCAGAATTGAATCAGATCTAAGCCTTTTTCCTGATATATGCCTTGGAGATAATCCAATCGAATATGTTGGCAAGGCTAAAAACCTTGGTATCTGGTTCAATTCTAAGTTAAGTTGGGATGATCATGTTACTACGATAGTCGGTAAAATGTATGGTTCTCTTAGAAACTTATCGGTATCCCAAAGCTAAACACCACTTAAAACTAGACTCATGTTAGCTAAATCTCTTCTTGTGCCCATGATAGCTTATGGTTGTGAAATCTGCTGCAGCGTCAAAGCAATTACCAAGAGACGACTTAATGTTGCGTTCAACAATATTATTCGATATGTTTACGCCTTAAAACGCTATGACCATGTTTCTGCTTACGCCAAAAATATACTTGGATGCTCATTGGACCAGTATCTAAAATTTTGCACTATTAAATGTCTTCAACGGATTATAACCTCCAAGCAGCCTTCATACTTGTTCAATAAACTAATTTTTGCACTGTCTAATCGGTCCTTAATTTTAGTTCTCCCGCGGTATCGCTATCTTTTCACCGAGTGTCAATTTTTCGTTTATGCCATTCACATTTGGAATGCACTTCCTCTTAGCATTAGAAGATCTTGTTATGCAAATTCCTTTGATCACATTCTCTTCAGGCATATGGCGCTTAGTTAACTTAATAATCGAATTGTTTTTTAAAATAGTAAGAAAATTTAATTACAATAGTTTGTCTTAATTTTTACAAACCAACTGAATTGTTTTCACTACACAGGTAAATTAAATTAAATGATTACTTAACTCTCTTTTTCCGAATTGCATCTTCATTTATAACTTAAAGATTATATTAATCTATTGTAAATTATGTTGAAACTAATTAATAAATAAATATGAAATAAAAATATGAAATACGTTGGAAAGTAATCTTAAAACTAGCCCTAAGTATTTTTGGACCTTTATCAATTCCAAACGTAAAAGTGTAGGTTTCCCATCAGTGATGACATTTTTGGGGGAACCTCCAGTGATCCCGAAAAAATTGTGGATATGTTTTCTGACTTTTTTCAGAGTATTTACAATTCTTCGAATTTCGTTAGCTTCCATAATGATTACTTCAATTCTTTACCGAGTTGTTCCAATTCGTCCAGTCTCGTGTTTCAAACGGATGAAATCTACAACGCCCTCGTTGGACTGGAAGCAATTTCTAAAGCTGATATTTTAGGATTTTATCCAAATGTCCTAAAACATTGCGCTAAATCACTTTGCACACCCTCGCAAATCATTTTCAACCAATCTCTCGCTTGTGGCGTTTTCCTTGAAGATTGGAAGTACTCTTGTATATCTCCTATCTATAAAAATGGTAAAAAGGATAACGTTTGTAATTATAGGCCCATTTCCAAACTGTCTGTTGTACCAAAATTGTTAGACAACTTGGTAAACAAAAGACTTCAGGCTATTATGAAGGTTCACATAAGCGATTGCCAACACGGGTTCTTGAAAGGTAGATCCACCTGTTCGAACTTAGTCGAGTTTACCAATTTTTGCTCTAGAACAATGGAAAGCCGTAACGAAGCTCATGTGGTTTGCACTGATTTTGTTAAAGCATTCGGCAGAGTAAATTTGGATATACATTACTTCTTAAAAAATTAAAAGCTTTCGGTTTCTTTGGACCGTTACTTGAATGGTTACGATCCTACTTAACGGGCAGAAAACAAAGAGTTTCCATTGGAAATCATTTTTCTAAAGAAATTGTAGTTACCTCTGTCGTTCCAGAAGGAAGCCACCTGGGACCTTCTTTTCTTCTGCTTTTTATAAACGACTTGCCCTCAGTTTTAAAGTTTTGTCGTTGTCTCTTATACGCTGATGACGTAAAATTCTTTTCTAGCGTTACAAGCATAGCCGACTGTAACCAGTTTCAGCTTGACCTCAATAATTTTTCGGAGTGGTGTCTTCTGAACGACTTGAATGTAAACACTGAGAAATGTGCCTCAATGTCATTCACCCGGTCACTCTTTAATATTCCACCCAGGTATTTTATAGATAATAAATCATTACTTACTTACTTACTTACTTAGATGGCGCTACAGTCCGGGGTGGACCTGGGCCTCAACCAACAAACCTCTCCAGCCAGCACGGTTACGAGCCAGCTGCCTCCAGTTGCGCACGCCAAGTTGGTTGAGGTCCCCCTCCACTTGTTTGCGCCACCTACCGCGAGGTCGTCCTCTACTGTGCCGTCCGTCCGGGGTGGATTCAAAGACTTTCTTAGCGGGAACGTTGGGCTCCATCCGCTCTAAATGACCCAGCCATCTTAGTCGCTGTATGTGAACTCTTCTGGCTAAGTCGATGTCCTCGTACAGGCCGTATAGTTCGGCATTGTACCTTCTCCTCCACTCACCGTCTATGCTGACGCGACCAAAGATCGCTCGAAGAACTTTTCTCTCGAAATAACCAAGGGCATCCTCATCCGGTTTTGTCAAAGCCCATGCCTCTGCGCCATACAGCAGGACTGGGATGATTAATGTCTTATAAAGAGTTACCTTAGTAGTTCGAGATAGGGCTTTGCTACTCAATTTCCGTTTTAGCCCATAGAAACAACGATTGGCAAGAGTAATTCTTCGTGTGATCTCCCTACTGATGTCATTTGCGGAGCTGACCATAGAGCCTAGGTAGACAAAATCCTTTACTACCTCAAAATTGTATCTGTCTATTGTGGCGTTCTGTCCAAGACGCCGATGTTGGGTGGCCTTTTTTGAAGACAGCATATATTTCGTTTTGCTTTCATTGACCGCTAGACCCATCTTTGCTGCCTCGATCTCAATACTCGTAAATGCCCCATTGGCTGCCCGCTGAGTTCTTCCGGTTATGTCAATGTCATCGGCATAAGCGAGTAGTTGTACAGACTTGTAAAAGATTGTACCTCCGGTGTTGGCTTGTGAGTTTCGTACAATTCTCTCAAGTACTATATTAAAGAGATCGCATGATAGCGCGTCGCCTTGTCTAAGACCTTTCCTGACATCGAACGGTTCGGTGATGTTCTTACCGACTTTGATGGAGCAGCGAGAGTTCTCCATCGTCATTCTGCACAAACGGACGAGCTTGGCAGGGATGCCAAGACTAGACATGGCTCTGTGTAACTTGTCTCTATACACGCTATCATAGGCAACTTTGAAATCGATGAAAAGATGGTGCGTATCGATTTTATATTCATGGGTTTTTTCCAAGATCTGCCGTAGTGTGAATATTTGGTCAATGGTGGACTTTTCTGGCCTGAAACCGCACTGATAAGGACCTATCAGGTTGTTGACGATCGGTTTTAGGCGTTCACATAATACGGCAGACAGGATTTTAAATGCGATGTTGAGGAGACTTATACCTCTGTAATTGGCGCAGTTCAGAGGGTCTCCTTTCTTCAGGATCGGGCAAACGATGCTGAGGTTCCATTCATCGGGCATACTTTCGTCCGACCAGATTTTACAGATGAGCTGGTGCATGCTCCTTACCAACTCATCTCTAAAAAAAAAAAAAAATACAGATATTTGGCGCAACAGCTCTTTAAAGTGCCAGGGCCTAGCTTCTCACAACCACTCGTGTTGTGTGCGTTATATTTTTCACACGAATGGAAGGGACCTACAGTTTAATGCCGACTCCGAACGGCGATTTGCGAAGCTTTTTCGTGACAACAATACTCTCGGATGTTTGTGAGACGCTCGCGAGAGGTGGGACCGTGAAAAAACTTTTTGGTGTTTTCTGTGATTCGAACTTGGAACCTCATGCGTAGTGATCCGACACACTAACCACTTACGCCACGGCGCCCACACCAACTCATCTCTTCCTGCCTTAAAAAGTTCAGCGCCAAGGCCGTCGGCTCCAGTAGCTTTGTTGGGTTTGAGTTTAGGTATCGCTATCTTCACTTCATTCTGATCGGGTTGACGGGAATTTTGACTGCCATCGTCACTGCTGAATGGCTCATTCTGCCTGACAGCGGAATATTGATCATCATCGCCGTTTAACAGTCTGCAGAAGTGTTCCTTCCATATCCTCAGCACCGACTGCGATTCTACTACTATGTTGCCATTTTCGTCCCTGCAGGCTTCTGTTCTGGCTTTGAAACCCTGGCATGTTCTTTTTACCCTTTGGTAAAATTTTCGAACATTATTCCTGCAATAAAGTCTCTCAATCTCCTCGATCGAGCTCTTCTCATGCTCTTTTTTCTTCTTTTCGAGAAGAGTTTGTTCTTCTTTTCTCCTGCGCACGTAGAGCTCGTAAGCAGCTCTAGTCCTTCTATGCAGCGCCGCTTTGTACGCTTCTTGTTTTGCTGCATGTGCTTGCCGGCTTTCCTCATCAAACCAGGGGTTTCGTTGTGGTGGGCGAGAGAAACCCAGTACATCAGAGGCGGCATATCTGATGGCGTTTTGGCAACACTGCTACTAGTCTTCCGCATTTGCTGCTGACGGCATAGGACTTAGATTGAGATTAGAAGAAACACGATCGGCAAAGGTTCTGCCGATCTCTTGCGATTGTAGCCACCGGACGTAAAATTTCCTCACAGCATTTCGTTGATTTCGCATCCGTACCTTGGCTACAACTAGGTAGTGATCCGAGTCCACGTTGGCTCCTCGGAAAGTCCGGACACCCAGAATACTGGAAGAGTGCCTTGCGTCGATCGCAATGTGATCGATTTCGTTGACAGTTTTTCGATCAAAGGAGAGCCATGTTCCCTTGTGAATATCGAGACGTGGGAACCGCGTACTAGCTACGACAAAGTTTCGCCCCGCCGCAAAGTCGATTAGCCTGAGTCCGTTGCCGGATGTGTTGTCGTGCAGGCTGTGCTTTCCGACCACGCTACTAAAGGCTTCCTCTCTTCCTAGCTTTGCGTTAAAGTCCCCTAGGATAATTTAAACGTCGTGGCTAGGGCATTGCTCATACGTCTTGTCCAAGAGCTGGTAGAAGTCATCCTTTGTAGCGTCGTCCTTCTCCTCATGAGGGGTGTGAACGCATATTAGGCTAATGTTGGCAAATTTAGCCTTGATATGGATAGTCATGAGGCGCTCGGGTTACGTCGACCTTACCGTCAACGCAAACCGACACCAACCACACTATACCAATAAACTGGTCAGCATAAGTTCATTTGAGTTCAACCAAGTGCATTTGAGTGCAACCAAGTTCATATGAGTTCAACCAAGTTCATATGAGTTCAATCAAGTTCATTTGAGTTCAACCAAGTTCATTTAAGTTCAATCTAGTTCATGAGAATAATTGTAAGACTAAGTTCATTCGGGTTCAATAGATTTCACCGTAATGAACTGTGTCAATAATGATGACCGGCATTTTTCGCAATACCTTTAATGCAATGTAATATTAAACTAAGTTCAACGAATGGAAGAATGAAAGAAAAACGAAGTAACAAGTAATAAAATAAAATTGTAAGTTTTTAGTCTAAGTTTTAGATTCATAATAAACAGAACGTTTTCGTTAAAAAACAAATCGTGTTCGTGTTTTTTTTGGAATAGTCCCGAAGGACATCCATAATTGGCGCAGTCGGTGAAGCCTACAGTATTTAATAGAAATTAAATATAGCTACAGAAAAAGTGCTAATAATTATCCAAAGATAATTATATAAAAAAAAAGAAGAAGAAGAAAAGTGTCAATAATTATCCAAAGATAATTACAAGAAAGTGATAACAATTATCCAAAGATAATTACAAGAAGGTGATCATAATTATCCAAAGATAATTACAAAAAGTGTCAAGTGTTTAAATATCTAAAGATACCCATACCCATAACACATAAAGACAAATACATCAAAGGTGAATCTGAAGATTAGCCTTACTAAAACTAATGCCAAAGGAAAGCAAGGACAGAAACATCAGATTTACTGTACCTTACACAACTACAAAAATTGAAGAAATGCCAGCAACGATTGGTGAATCTACGACGCAGCAGCCAACGTCAAGCGGCACTGCTACAGCTCAACCAGAATCACACTACACGATAACAGCGACAGAGTTAATCAAAGAAGCTTCAAGAATCAAGGAATTCTCTGGAAGTAGAGAATACGACTTGTCATCTTTCATAAGGGAGGTGGAGTTAATTCTACCACTATTCGACAATGATCCAGGGCTGAGGAACTTCATATTCCAACGATACGTCCGAAATAAGATCCAGGGAGCAGCACTTCAAGTCATCCGTACACTGGGACCAGCACCATCATGGGAGCAGATTAAGGAAGAATTGATCAAAAATTTCGGCATCAAGGAATCATACCATCATCTATACCACCAGGCCATTAATCTGAAGAATACTAAAGTAAGTGAATATTTTCGTAACTTAAGAAATATATTAGACAAACTTAATACCAAATATGAATTTGACAAACAACAACCAGCAGAATTTTCACCAAAATCCAATGAATCTATTATTTTAAAAACTTTTTTAAATGGTATTGATGCAAATCTATCTAGTATCATATACAGTAGAAATATTAAAACATTAAGGGAAGCATACTACGTCTTGGAAGAAACAGGTATTATTAGACATTATGATAAACAACCAAGTAGTTATAACAAGTATAATAATAGGCAGCTGACAAGACAAGACTCACACTATAGAGACGAACAGTATAAGCAATATCACAGTTATGAGGGAAATCAGATAGGACATATTAGGAGTTCAGGACAGTATAGACAGAACCGTCACTCAGACCACAACGATTCCAAATCGGAACAAATAAATCAAGGGCAACCAAGGTTCAACTCGAATTCGGGACAATTTCGACAAAACTCATACAGCACAAACTCAAGACAACCTAGGCAGCAGTGGGGAGACAACTACGGGAATTCTAGACAAATTAGACAAAATCGCTCTGAACCTATGGAAGTAGATCACATTGAAACTACAATCCAAGAAGAGGTAAATTTTCACTCACATGCCCAAAAACAAGTTTACCGATAGTTGAGTTAACTATTGGTCACGATAAAATAAGATGTCTTATTGACACAGGGTCAACAACATCTCTTTTAAACTTACATAAGCTACCCCAATATAAACGACAAAAACTTCAGAACTCTATAACTTTTAACACACTTAGCGGACAAACTTTAATCAGCGAGGAAATTATAACCCCATTACCAAAAGAATTTAAGGAAGATAATCTTATGAGTTGGAAGCTCACTGTATTTACGAATAAACAATTCGACGGTTTGATAGGACAGAATTTGCTAAAACCTATGCAGGCAACTATTAATTTAGAAGAAGATTATTTAGAAATACACGGTGTAAAAACGAAATTCGTAAACTCTTGTCCTTATAATTATAATGAAATTCATCTGTTGGAAGAATCCAAATTAGATCAAAGTACTTTGGAAAAACTAGACCGCGATGATATGAATTCAGAGGAAAAAGAAAAACTTAGAAAACTGATAAATAGAAACAAGGATTTATTCTTTCAAGAAGGGCAGAAATTGACACACACTCACGAAATACAACACGAGATTATAACAAATACAGATAGACCAGTATATTCTAAAATATACAGATACCCTCAAATACACGAGGAAGAAATAAGCAATCAAATAAAAGATATGCTGAGGCAAGGAATCATAAAGGAAAGCAACTCTCCA
The DNA here is from genome assembly GCA_945910035.1 of Brachypalpus laphriformis. Classification (NCBI taxonomy): domain Eukaryota; kingdom Metazoa; phylum Arthropoda; class Insecta; order Diptera; family Syrphidae; genus Brachypalpus; species Brachypalpus laphriformis. The sequence goes on along the minus strand of OX246753.1, from coordinate 17,189,759 downwards.
TACAATTCGCCACTATGGATCGTTCCGAAGAAGATCGATAACTCCGGCAAGAAGAAATGGAGAATAGTAATCGATTATAGGAAGCTCAACGAAATTACTGTTAGTGACAAGTTCCCTATACCCAATATAGAAAATATATTAGAGAAGTTAGGAAGGGCGCAGTACTTCACTACCCTAGACCTTGCTAAGGGATTTCACCAAGTTGAAATAAAGCAAGACGACAGAAAAAAAACCGCCTTTTCAACACCTTTAGGTCACTACGAGTTTACTAGAATGCCGTTTGGGTTAAAAAACGCTCCAGCGACATTCCAAAGGCTAATAAACTCAGTTCTCAGAGAGTATATTAACCAAATATGCGTAGTTTATCTCGACGACATCTTAATATTCAGCACGACGTTAGAAGAACATACAGAAAGTATACAAAAAGTGTTCAACAAATTAAGGGAAAACAACCTTAAAATTCAGGTGGATAAGTGCAATTTTTTCACAAAAACCACTGAGTACTTAGGACATATACTCACAACGGACGGCATTAAGCCAAATATGAATAAAATTGAAAATATTCAAAAACTCAAACTACCCGTAACTACAAAACAAATCAAGTCATTTTTAGGGATAACAGGTTATTACCGCAAATTCGTAAAAGACTATGCGAAGGTTGCACAGGGAATGACTAAATACTTGAAAAAGGACATAAAGATAAATACAAATGATCCTCATTATGTAAATGCATTTGAAAAGCTTAAAAGACTATTAATTGACCCACCGATATTAAAATACCCGAATTTTAGCAAAAAATTCAGTCTTATCACAGATGCAAGTGATTTTGCTTTGGGAGCAGTCCTTACACAGGACGAACACCCCATAAGTTATGCAAGCAGAACCCTGAACGATCATGAGAAGAAATACTCAACGACAGAGAAAGAACTTCTTGCTATCGTTTGGGCAGTCAATTACTTTAGGCCATATATTTATGGACGACCATTCGATCTATTAACAGATCACCAGCCAATAAAATGGTTGCAGGCTAAACATAAGGGGAAAGATATCAATCCCAGGCTACAACGTTGGTTATTAAAACTTGGTGAATATGATATAAATATTAATTATATTAAAGGAAGAGAAAATAAAGCAGCAGATTTTATGAGTAGAATAAATGTAGATACAGGAGAAATTAACGCGATAGAATCAAGTCAGGAAGTAATTGATAATATGAGTACAAACGCTACAATACACTCACAAGAGGAGGAACAGAACGATCACATCCCAATATTAGAGACAGTTGTTAATAGGTTTTTCACACAAATTATTTTAACGAACAATAAAACAAAAGAAATTGAGGTTATCAATACAAAACGCAAAATTTATATAAGCCCAGAAGATATCGAGAGCAATTTTATGACTGACATATTTCGTAGATTTTTAAAACCAGGTAAAATAGGTATTTACTCTGAATTATCAGACCATGAGTACAATAGGGTGCAGCAGAAACTAATAGAATTATATAACACAAGCCTTTCATTTTACAAATGTTCCTACCATGCTAAGGATATGAGAAACGAGGAAGAAACCTATAAATATATACATAAATACCATAAGAATGAGACAGGACACGGAGGAATAAATGAAAATTATGAGGGACTCAAAAAATGCATATATTTCAAAAATTTGAAAAAATATATACAGAAATACATCAACAATTGCGATGCATGCAGTAAAGCGAAATACGACAGAAAACCATTAAAACCCAAATTCAATATCACGGAAACACCAAGCGACATTAATCAGACAATTCATTTAGATATATACATAAATAAAAAACACAGCTTCTTAACTTTCATTGACAAATTCTCTAAGCATGCAGTGGTACTTTACCTAGAAGACCGAAATAGCATTACAATTGTAGAGAAGCTAAGGCTATACTTTTCTATAAAGGGAAAACCAAATTTAGTTATATTAGACAATGAATTTAACTCAGTCAATGTAAAGGACTTCTTAAGAACAGAAAGAGTAGAGGCACATTTTACGAAACCCAACAGCCACACGGGAAATGCAGATATAGAAAGGTTCCATAACACTATAGGGGAAAAGCTCAGGATACTAGAAACGGAAAAGTCTGATCTATCGATCCAAGAGAGAATCTTTAAATGCGTAGAGTGGTATAATAAATCCTTTCATTCAACTATTAAGGCTAGACCAATAGATGTAATAGAGGGGAAAACCGACAAAGAACAAGTCGAAAGATTGCTTAAATTAGGAAAAGAAAAGGTTATAGACAAACTCAACAAGAATCGCGAAGTATACCAGCAAACTCAGGAGGAAGGGTATGTAAAAAACTACAAAGCCTTGAGACACAAAAATGAACCTAAATATAGAAAATTGAAGTTAGAAAATATACATCCAATAAACATAAAGAGACCTTCTAAATTTGCAGGTCAGCTTGATACTGATGCTTACAATGATGATACTACTACTACACATGGCGAGGGGAACATTGATCGTAGAGAAGATAGACAATAACGACGGATTCGTAGAAATAAGATTAGGAGACATACAAATTACTCGAAACTATGACATCATTTTACATATTATTGAACCCCGAAGCATTGAAATGATCGTGAACACATTAGAAAGTAATATAAATCAGGTAGATACACTGGAGAGTAAACAGATTCTACAATACGAACTTGAATCACTAAGGGCAAAAATACAGACCATACTACCACACAGACACAGAAGAGGACTTGCCAATTTTGTGGGAACAGGATTAAATTGGTTATTTGGTTCAATGGACGACAACGACAGAACAGAAATCGAGGAACATCTAAGTATAGTAGACAAGAATAACCATATGATTATAAATAATCTTAATAAAAATATTCAAATCAACAACCATTTTAATGAAACATTTACCAAATTAAAACAGATGATAGAAGCAGATAGGATTAAGATATTAGAAAAGTTTAACGATATAAAAACAAATAATGAGAAAATTTATAAGGAAGTAATTTATTTAGATATTTTATTGAAAATTAAAATTCTCGCAGATAATGTAGAACATATCCAAAATAACATTGCATCCGCCAGATTGAACGTTATGACTAGTAACATTTTGTCTGGAGAAGAAATTAGAAAATACAACGTAGATTTATATAAATTGCAAAACATTAGGTTAGGTGCAGCTAAATTTAACAACGAACAAATAATTTTTGCTATTAAAATACCAAGAGACACAATAGCAGCCAAAAGATCATTTATAACTCCAATAACTAACAAAAATTTTGAAGAACTTGTATTTAAAAATCAAAAAATTGTTAACCTAAATAATATATCCTATGATTTTGAAGGAGATGTTAACGAGAACAATTTAAAAGAATCTAGTATTTGTATTTACCGAAATAATTGTTTAAAAATCAAAAATAAGAAGCCGGAGATTGTTGAAGTAGAATCAAATTCGTTATTACTTAAGAATCAAAATGAAGCAAAACTAAGCAGCTCATGTGATGAAAGAATTATGACATTAAGCGGAAACTATTTATTAAGTTTTCATAATTGTTACATTAAAATAAACAATAGAACATATTATAATAAGGAAGAAAAATTTATACAGAATTTTGTTATAGAGGCAAGTAATCTAAACGAAACTGTAAACACATTATCATTCGATGAACTTGTAATAAAACAAATTGAGAATATAGAAGAAATAGAAGAACTCAAGTTTCATAAGAAAAACAATATCATATATAATTGGACAATGTTAATCGCAATTCTAATAACTGTAAGCTTTTTAATTATATTCTTTGCATTCATTTCTTTAAAATATAATTCACTCAAAGTCATTATAAGTAATAAAACCCAGGAGAGTTTTCATTCAAAGGAAGGAGGGGTTACGTCGACCTTACCGTCAACGCAAACCGACACCAACCACACTATACCAATAAACTGGTCAGCATAAGTTCATTTGAGTTCAACCAAGTGCATTTGAGTGCAACCAAGTTCATATGAGTTCAACCAAGTTCATATGAGTTCAATCAAGTTCATTTGAGTTCAACCAAGTTCATTTAAGTTCAATCTAGTTCATGAGAATAATTGTAAGACTAAGTTCATTCGGGTTCAATAGATTTCACCGTAATGAACTGTGTCAATAATGATGACCGGCATTTTTCGCAATACCTTTAATGCAATGTAATATTAAACTAAGTTCAACGAATGGAAGAATGAAAGAAAAACGAAGTAACAAGTAATAAAATAAAATTGTAAGTTTTTAGTCTAAGTTTTAGATTCATAATAAACAGAACGTTTTCGTTAAAAAACAAATCGTGTTCGTGTTTTTTTTGGAATAGTCCCGAAGGACATCCATAATTCTCGTTCACCTGCCGGAAACTCAAGACTTCTTGCCTAAGTCTGCCCCCAATGACAAATCTGCACCCGAATAGACGCTGTCCTTTTTGTCTGTAGCAATCGCCGTAGTAGATGTCGCAGTTTCTCATACTACTTTTGCCCGGCCCATCCCATCGCACTTCTTGGATGACGGTAATGTCTGCTTTGAGACACTCTAGGGCCTCCGCAAGTTGTTCGGCTGCACGTGGTTTGTAGAGGGACCTAACATTCCATGTGCAGACACGAAGATCGTTGTCCTTTTTACTTGTGCATGGGTCGTCAACAGTAAGATCATCCGTATCCGAGGCTGTTGGTTGCTTCGTAACCAAAGGTTTTTTACGTGGTAGGGAGTTAACCCGACGGCACAACCCCCAACCTGGAGGGCCAGATCCTTTTTTTGTACCCCTAGGACAAGAGGCCGGATACACCGATGTCACTAACCCACTTCGAGGATATGAGCGCTGCCGTTGGCCCATTAAGGGTTCAGCCGCTACCATCTCTTTTTCAATACCCTGACGTAGTATTGAAAATCCTTACAGACCTCAGCTCCAAATATGTTGAAATAGCTCCGGCAAGGTATCCGCTGGTCGGTAGACGTCACCGTTGATTCCATCGAGAGAATTCATCCCCCGCACGTCCTTCTTCTGAGGACCTCTTGCTAGACTTCTGAGACGTATATTTCAGCCGATCATATGCGAGCTGAAGTTCACCCAGATGTGCTTACGCAGGTCTGAGTGTTCAGCTGCACATATATCGTCAGACTCAGCATACGCTCATCGTTAGTTCACTATCAGATAGCTATCCAGCGGGCACCGCGAGGAGGTGATGATGCGATTTTGCTGATAATAAATCATTAAAGGTTGTAAATGAGTTCAAGGATCTTGGAGTAATTTTCGACCATAAACTTACTTTTGATCTTCATATCGAGTATTTGATATCTAAGGCAAATTCTTTGCTTGGTTTCCTTAAGCGAAATTCGACTGATTTTAAGGATCCGTATACTCTAAAGGCAATCATTTGTAGTACAGTTCGCCCAATACTCGAATACTGTTGTGTTGTCTGCAATCCTATTGCTTTAAATAGAATTACCAGAATTGAAAGAGTCCAAAAAAAACTTTCTTCGCTTTGCGTTACGTCGTTTTTTTTCTTAACGATAATATCGGGGTTTCTTATATGTCAAAATGCTTATTGCTCGGGATGCAATCTCTTGAACAAAGACGGAAAATGTTCGGTGTCATGTTCGTCTTTGTGCTTCCCTAGACTGCGGAAATCTGCTTTTACGTATTAATATTTATGCTCCGCAAAGAATACTTAGAGCAAGACCACTATTGTTTGAAGCCCGCCACCGTACCTTATACGGCACCCGTGAGCCTATTACATTATGTTCTAATTTATTTAATTCGGCTTATGATAATTTAGATATTTCTATGCCAAGATATACTTTTAAGGCACATTTAATGTTAACTTTGAATGAAGCTCAAATGTAAATTTGTTAGATATTATATTTATTATTCTTAGTCTGTGAATTCATGTAAATCGTAGATTGAAATAAATAAATAAAAAAAAAAAGATCGAACTGAAAAATCGCTTCCATAAGACGATGCCCACCAATTGCTGCTTCAATTCTTAAAACCTGCTCGCCATAGTCCAATCGGACAAATCGAGTCTACGTACGTACATTTAATGCCTAATGCTGTACTTTCATTTCACTTGCATTGTAAGACTAAATTTCGAACTAGATAGGGATCTTACCTGAATATATTCTTATTAAATTTTGGCTTTCAGTAGGTATAATACCTTCCAGTTTCATGTTTATTATGGTAAATATAGGTACCACCCCATTCATCATTTTGTGCAAAACTGCCTGTAGCCGCAGCTTCCTTCCGCATTTATCTACGTATATAATGAAGTACTTAATTTGCATACGCAGTATACATCTTCCATTTGTGGGAAGCTGTCAAAAGTCATTAATCACAGCAAAAACCTTAAATGCCAGCAATAATATTCTAATTAAGGTTGTTCGTCTCATTAAACATTTTGAGTAGAAAACAAAACACAACGCCTACGAGACTTCACAAAATAACACTTAAAAAAAAGAAGTAAACAAAATAGAAACAATTAGTTTCTGTAGTAAGTACTAAGTTATACAACCCCCTTTGCTTCCATCACCCCCACACAATATACTCTCTAATTACAGCACTACAACCTCTCTTCGTTGTCTTTTAATTACAGAGGCACACTCAGGGCGAGCAAACATAGAAGACGCGAAGTCTTCATCACGCTCGCTGCCCCCTCAATAGACGCTAGCCAAACGAAGGTAATAAATCTTCGTCATTGGTGTCATCATCATAGAGCCGCTCGCTTGCTCGTTACGCGCAAACCAACACAAAACAGCAACGAGTGACATCTTAATTTTGAGTAACTAATCGCCGACGACATTTTCGCACACGTACCACCCACTATCGCTCCAGTAGGGGATGCTTTCCAATACCGCTTTAGTAATACTGGTCGTTTGTGGTTTTGAAAAATTTCATTTAAATGCAACAATCTTCGCCATCGACATACCCCTTTTTAAGCGAAAGAGGGCGTTTATAAGATAAGACCACTACAGTGCTGATGCTTGAAGTCGAGCTCTTTTCATTTCCCATCCATTCATTGGGATGGAAACCATTTGGAAAGTAATTAAAATTCAAAGTAACGATGAATCCTCTTGGCTTCCTAGTCTTATCTTTTAAATGCCAAATGACATCGTTTTGTTCGACGAGAGGAAGAATTGTGGTCTTAGGAAGGAATCTGATTTTTTCGGCGATGGTAATTCGAAAGCAATTTCCTTCCACTGTTGCATAAATTGAACTGAGTCTAGGCTCTAGGTGGCAGGGGTGTTGAGGTGACATTGTGGTTCAAAGGTTTTTTTTTTTTTATTTAATCATTGGTTTTGAATTTCCATAATTCGCAATAAGGCGGATATTAGCCAGGCAAGTGATGATGGAACACAGGTTATCCGATGCAGAATGCGGTCGGAGAATGCAATGGCATTAAACTTATTGTTATGATATAGAGAAACATGGGAATACAGTGGAATACATATATTGCAAGAGACAAGGGAAGGAAAAGTGCGCCCAGCTTCGAGCAGAGAGTACGAAGGGCCTGTATCGGGAGCTGGAGGAAATATCTTTCCTGGTTGCTGATGCAAACTAGGCTAAACAGGGTCTGTGACGACACAATATGAAGAAGAGTACAATAATCTTCAAAATAACCGCACACAGAAGGCGGAATGCTCAGGAGATTCGTTCGCCAAAGTTTATTAACAATGCTCATGGCCAGCTTCTTATGGATGACGACAAATGTCGTATGGGTGGCGACAGTATTGTGGAGGATTTTAAATGAACAGTTTCTCGAGCTATACTTTCCAAGAGCCACCCCTAACTAACTTTGCAGTAGAGGAAGTAAGTGTGGCGGTCAAATACTCCAAAACACGAAAAGAACGATCAGACGAGATGCCCTCTAAGTCCTAGAAAAAGATGAGAAACATCGGATGGATCAGAATTCTCATCTTCATGAGATGTGATTCAATACCGAATCAATAGGGAGGAAGTAACCTTCTACCTATGTACTACGGAAAGAGTGATATGCGAAACTGTTATAATTATCGTTCGATCAAGCTGATGTCACACACCATGAAGGTCGTTGAGTGGGTACTAACCGTCTTAAGTCCTTTGCTCTTTATTGCAGTACTTGACTATCTGCGGCGGGCCTGCCGATATTTTCTGAGGTCAAATAGGCGAACCCCATAGGCGGATCAGTAGAAATGAGGTGATCCCTTGTTTTCGGATCACGACCTCGCTGAAAAAAAGGAAGAAGAAGACTATCTGCGTGATAGTAAAGTGACAGAACTCAAAGTACATCAGTTATTCTTTGCTGACGATAGACCCATCGTAAGTGAGGATCCTACGTCCCTGCAGCGAGCATTTGACGTATAGGTGGACCTTTTGGAGGGAAATGGGTATCGCATTAGTCCAAGAAAGATCGAGTATTTGTACTGCCCGATCTCTACTCAGGCCTATCACAGACATTTATTTGAAAGGATCAATGGTTTCCAAGTGCGAAACGTTCAAATAGCGGGGATATGATCAATAGGGGAGCAACCTGTGTTGATGACATCAATCATCGCGTAACTTACTAACTTACGTCCTGTATCCCCTTGTGAGTCCTAGGGCCTCTACTACGCCTACGCGCCAGCGTGTACGGTTTCTGGCAATATGTCTCAGCTCTTCCCAACTTTTCCCCAACTGCCGTGCCTACTTCTCGATTGTTCTGCGCCATGTTCTTTACAGACCGCCAGGTCTTCTGCCATCCTGAGTTAAAGAGTTCCATTGCATAGCGTGGTTTGAAACGTTCGATCAGACCACTGCCACTTCCGTCGTTGGATGGTTGTGCCTATTGATTCCTGACCCGTTCTCTCGTGAAGGTGTTCGTTAGAGATACTATTGGGTCAGAAAATCCTTAAAATAAGGCGCAGGCACCTATTAACGAACGTTTGCAGCTCTCTGGTGAAAGTAGTGGTCACTCTCCACGAACTGCATTTATATAACAGCACGGACTCAACATTGGAGCGGAACAGTCTTAGTTTGGTGTTCAGACTGATTTCATTGCTACGCCATATTTTGGACAACATCCCGAACGCGGGCTTTGTTTTGGCGATCCTGTTGGCTATATCCAGTTCGGTTCCACCATCGGTCGAGACAATACTCCCAAGATACTGGAAATCCTCTTCTCTCTCTATCGGTTAGCCCGCAATGCATACTTGAGCCGATGAGTTTGTTTCAAGGCTGATCATTTTAGTTTTTGCCGCCGTATTAATTTTCAACCCCTGCATCCCTCCACATCTGCTGTCATTTGGTGCAGGTCCATAATTCTGTGAGAGAGTAAGCATACATTGTCAGCGTAGTCAAGATGTTTCAGTTGGGATGTAAGAGTTCATCGAATTCCTCCATTTCCCGTCGAAAAAGCTGCACGAAGCATGTCGCTAATCACCAATAGGAATAGTATTGGTGAAAGAATACAGCCTTGTGTTACTCCACTTTGGATCTCAAATTCCTCAAACAACCTTCCTCTGTGGAGAACGTGACAATTGGAGCTTTTATATGTAGCTTTGATAATAGCAATTGGTTTATCGGGAATACCTCTCTTGCGTAACGCACGCCAAATAAACTCCTTGTTGACATTATCGAACGCCTTCTCAAAATCGATGGACAGCAGGTGGAGTGACGATTAAGTGCTATCTTCTGTGGCAAAATGCTGAAAGAAAAGCTTTACACCGAAGTTGTACGTCCAGCACTCACATACGGTTCACAATGTTGGACAATGTACAAAGCGTATGAGTGTAAATTGACACCAGTTGAGATGAAGATACTTCGCATGACAGCAATAGCAACAAAGCTTGTTCGAATAAGATCTTAAAAAATCCCAGGAAGTCTTCAGATGAAAAAAAAATCTCACGAAAAATAGATCGCTATCGGCTCAGCTGGTATTGCCATGTTCACGATCTTTGATCATTTAAACCCCGTTAAAAAGGCAATATCAAAAAATGTTCAAAAGAGATCGCGAAAGGCAGGCCTAAAAATTCCTCGATCACACAAATGCAACGACACCAGTATTTGGTTTGCCTCAGTAACGAAGTGATCCAAAATCAGGAAGCCTGCTGACATTTTCTGAGGTCAATCAGGCGAATTGGGCGGATCAGTAGAAATGCAGTGAAGTGAGATTAGATTATACTTTCTTACTTAAAGGACTCCCGACCCTTGAAGAGTCTCTGCCTGAGACACCGCTGCTTTCCATCCTCTGCGGTCCCGGGCCCGCTGCTTTCAGTTGTGAAGACCAAGTTTTCTGGCATCCGCGACAGCTTGGTATTTATACCAGCAATTCGGCCTTTTTTGCCGTCTCGAACCTGGGGGTTGAGATTTCAAGTTTCCCTTGGCTGGAGCGTTGTTGTCCATTCGCTGGATGTAGCCGGGGCCAATGTAGTCGATGTGTCTTGGATTTTTGGACTACATCCACATTATGATACAACTCATAGAGTTCGCGTTTGTATCTTTTCCTCCATTCGCTCTCCTTGCATATAGGACCTAATATCCGACGAATTATTTTTCATTCGAATGTACCCAATATTTGCTCTGCTTTCTTACTTATAGTCCAGCACTCCACGTCATAAAGCAAGACTAGTAAGATGAGCATTAGGTTAGGTTAAAAGGGTTAGTTGCAACGAATGAGTGCAGCCTGCACTCTGATCTGAAACGGATTCATTGTGCTTCTCTGAAGAAATACTCTCCAAGGGCCGTCTTCCTGGTATTGCAGAGAATAGGGCATTTTCAAAGGGAGTGTTCCGTGCCCTCCTCTGCGTCTGTGTTGCCGCATCCTCTGCAGAGTTCATCTGTACTTAGCCGCATTCCCTTCCGGTGGGCCGCCAATAGGTTGTGGCCAGTAATGATACCTATGAGAAGCGCCAGGTTTTGTCTATTTTGAGTGAGAATGAGCTTGGTTTTCATCTTGTCATGTTTTGTCCAGATGCTTCTGGAGACATGGCATTATGGGAGCGCTCTCCATCTTTCTTCTGTTTGTCATTTGATGTCAAGTGCTATGTTTGATTTAACAAGTTTTAGGGGAGGAATTACTGAGCTTTGGACTATTGACAGGTCTGGTTCTGATCCCTTTCTTGTCAGTTCATCCGCCATCTCGTTTCCTGGAGTTCCTTTGTGGCCCAGGACCCACCAGAGTGTTACATGGTGGCTATGAATGAGCATATTAAGCTCCTGGTAGCAGCGTTTTATTAGCTTTGATTCTATAACCGCGGATGAGATGGCCTTTATAGCAGCTTCATTATCAATGTAAATATCAATATCTTTTCTAGTAACAAGTTCCGTGGATAGTTCTCGTGCCGCCTCTGCTATCGCTAAGACTTCTGCCTGGAACGCACTGCTGTGGTTCGGAAGCCTTAGTGATATTGCAATATTAAGTTCCGCTGGGTAGATACCCGAACCCACTCCTTCGTTTGTTTTGGACCCGTCAGTGAAGACTGAAATACTATGCGGGTTAATGGCCCCACCGTCTTCCCAGTGTTCGCTTGATGGGATGACCAGATTAGATTAGATTAGATTAGATAGATTTTTATTTATGTACTTCACTATTATTACAAAGTTTTATCAAAAAATCAATAACATGGCTTTGCCGTCTGCCTGATTGACAACATTAAATAAATTCAAAATTAAAATTAAAAATTTACTAAAATATGTATGTATGTATATTTGTATATTTATTTTATTTTAAGCGATTTTTAGAAATTTTCATTAATGATCCATTCACGATAATTTAATGCAATTTTGCAGTACTGGGATAGCTTAAATACGTTTGGTTCGTTAAGAAGCATAAAAACTTGATCCACAGACAGAACATTACTTCCAAAGATATGTCTCCTAATTTCGCTTAAGACTGGATACTTCCCAACAAAATGTATGACATCTTCTCGTTCTGCCAAGTTGCACAGGTTGCATAGCACTAGTAGGTCTGCTCTGTGTGGAATATAATTAAGCTTAAGAAGCTCTCCCCGTAATTTAAACACAGTCGCTATTTCCGATATGCTGTATTCATTGAGGAAGTAGTTATTTTCCTGCAGGTTATGACTTAAGCGGCTGTACTTCATTCTATGCAGTGATCCCGAAGCTTGCTCTAAATTCATGAACCAAGCCTTTTCGTCCATACTTGCGATGAGTTCATAAAGTTGGGGTTTCCAGTCTCCGCTATTACCCAGATCCAAATGTATCCCACAGTCCTCAGCGAGTTCCAACCACTTTCTGTACCATCCTGTCCTGGATTGTATTGCTTGCAGAACAGCTTTTGTCGGCAATCTGGTATCCGGCATATTCAAAACCTTTAGAATGTAGTCCACATGCAATTTAAAAGTTTTAATGTACAATGGGAACAAGCCTGTTTCCAGCATTAGCATATAATTGGGAGTGTTGGGTGGGAGGTGAAATGCTCTCTTAACGTAGTACCGCAGTAATTTCTCAACAGCCTTATACTTCCTTACTCCCCAAACTTGCGCAGCATAGAACATGATGGACTCTGACACCGCTACAAAGACTTTATATTTACTGCTGTGGGCAATGAATTTATTACTGAGACATTTCTTCCATACAACATTGATGGCCATTTTAGACTTTGCTAGTTTTTCATTTAGATGTCTCTTCATATCTAAATTTTTTGTAAAGTAGACCCCAAGATACTTATATTCCTTAACGACTTCAATACTTTCTCCGTTGTAGTACCATTTCTCGTTTCTGCAGTCTTTTCCACGTCCTCTCTTAAATTTCATAACCTTTGATTTGCTAAGATTTACGATCAAGTTCCATAGCTTACAGTAGTCATACAGCCTGTTGATCATTAGTTGTAAGGATTCAGGTGATTGCGCCATTAGTACTATATCGTCAGCGAACAGAAGTGCTTTGATCTGTAGTCCTGCGTACTCAACACCTCCGGGCAGTATATCTAAGATGTCCTCGATGTATAGTGCGAATAAGCTTGGACTCAGCGAACATCCCTGTCTTACTCCGGACAATGACTGGAACCATCCTGACAACTCCTCACCACTCCACACTTCTGATTTTGTAACTGCAAGTTTTGGATGACGCGTCCGAACTTTCTCGATATGCCCATGCAGTAAAATTTATAAAATAGAGCATTTCGGTCTACCGTGTCAAATGCCGACTTAAAGTCTACAAAAAACGCATACAGTTTTGTACCCCTTCCAATGTAAGACTCCACAATGCTCCTCAAAACAAACACGTGGTCGATAGTAAAGTATCCTGGCCTGAAACCCGCTTGATGTTCTTTAAGTAGATTATTTTCCTGCAAGATTGCTGTGAATATCTTATATGAAGCATTTAAAAAAGAAATGCCTCTATAATTTGCTGGATCTGATGTACTTCCTTTCTTATGTAAAATTAAGGCTTCTCTAAAACGGTTTGGAACTACTCCACTATTCAGGATATTATCAAACATCGTAGTAAGCTTGGTATGCAACTCGTTAGTACCATATTTATAGAACTCGGAAGGTATCCCATCCGATCCTGCAGCTTTACCATCTTTTAATGCTCCGATAGAGATTAGAGCTCCGATAACTTCCTCATAGCTAATCGATCTGTATAAGGTATGATTTTGATGGGATGACCATTTTGACGTTTAGGCTGAAGTCGGGGGATGGCGGAAGGTAGTCTGTAGTGGCATCTAGGTGAGCCCATTTTGAGATGCTACGGTGGTCCGCGTGACCCCTTTTCCATAGTTGGATTCTTTTAGGCGCAGGGCACTCATCGCAGCTGATTGCTTAATAAATAAGTCTAGCGGAATCAGTGCGAGAATTGTTTCAAGCGCTGCGGGTGGTTCTTATGCCGCCAGTGGTTACTACATATATAGGTAAGTCTAAAGATTTTAGTCAACTCTTGTTGCAAGTGACATTGTGTCGGGCACAGATCTCAATGGCATGGATTTCAGCCTGAAACACAGTGGGAGTCGTACCCATAGGTACCGAAATCTTTGTGTTGGGTCCAAATATCACAGCTCCAACTCCAGAATCCAGAGAGTTACATCATGGGTGTTGCATATTCTGTTCAACGTGTTACGGCATCTGGAAATTGTTCCTCGCTGTCTAGTGTTTTGATTGCCGCTTGACTATCACCGAATATGTTAATCTTGGAAGGATTTAGTTTTTTGCTACGTATAGTCTGTGCAACCCTGTCAATGAGGAAGACCTCAGCTTGAAAGATGCTACAGTCATCCGGGAGTTTGTATGAGTCGTTGATTTTAAGTGACTCGCAGAAAACTCCAGAGCCAGTTCCGATATCCATTTAGACCCGTCAGTGTAGAGTTGAATATCGTGTACATTAATTAATGTGTTGGAGTACCACTCTCGTCCTTCGGGAATAAAAGTGGAGTAGTTCTTATCGAAATCTATATAGGGTAGGATATAATCTGTTTTTCTGTTGTTACTATACCTGTTGAGTATAGATCCATGTCCATAGGAGCCTTGCTTCCATGCGCCCGATTATTTGAGACGAATCGCACTTTTGGCAGCTGTGCATCGTATGCACTTATCTAGTGGACCGATATTTAGCATCATCTCTAAACCCTCCTGTGGTGTTGATCTCTGTACTCCTGTTATGCCTATGGTGTCCCTTAAATTTCAAGTTCGATATATTTTTAGCTTGCTTCAATGCGCCCGATTATTTGAGACGAATCGCACTTTTGGCAGCTGTGCATCGTATGTACTTATCTAGTGGAGCGATATTTAGCATCATCTCTAAACCCTCCTGTGGTGTTGATCTCTGTGCTCCTGTTATGCCTATGGTGTCCCTTAAATTTCAAGTTCCATATATTTTTACGCATACCTTCTTAAAACTATCGTAATAACCCAATATTGTCTAGAAAAAAATATTAGCCCGTTTTATAAACGATAACGCGTGCCGACTTGCGATTTAAACTTGTCCATACAAGTTGCGCGGGTAATGCGCTGCGACCTGTAACTACGTGTTTCATTTGTCATTTCATACGTGATTTTTAAGATTATTAGTGCGCTATTGTTTATTGCATAAAGATGTCGGTGAAATTACGGAGTGATAAACAAAATATTTTCCTTATCGGACTGTCTAGCGATCAAATAAATGGTGCAAAATTACCATCTAATCGAGAAGTTCTCGCTGTCTTATTTTACAATATTCGCGAAGTCAAGCTGACTGTTAATGAAAGTGCAAATCTTGAGATTAGGAACAAACAAAACATTAGCAACAGCTCTTTAAAGTGCCAGGGCCTAGCTTCTCGCAACCACTCATGTTGTGTGCGTTATATTTTTCACACGAATGGAAGGGACCTACAGTTAAATGCCGAATCCGAACGGCGATTTGAGAAGCTTTTTCGTGACAACAATACTCTCGGATGTTTGTCAGACGCTCGCGAGAGGTGGGACCGTGAAAAAACTTGTTGTTGTTTTCTGGGATTCGAACTTGGAACCACTTACGCCACAGCGCCCATGTGATTAGGAAGTGCATTATATTTGTGGGATAAAGGCATTTCAAAACTGCGTGAAGAAATTTGTTGATTTATATCATGTTTGGAGAGAGCTGCAAAAAACTTGTAAGAAATTTCAGGTGACGTTCAAGAACCGTGAAAATAATTTTAAAATTGACCTTGATAACTTATTTGATATTGCACATGCTGATGTCTTTGAGAGAATGAAAATAGAGGAAGACATTTTAAAGAAACAGAGAGAGCCAGGTCGACCGGGATGCTTAGGTGGTGTAGACAAAAAATTGGCGGAGAAAGAAGAAAGAGCTAAGCAAAGACGATTACAAGAAGAGGAAAGGAATGTAAGACAAACAGGGTTATTGGCTGTTGCATCTACTTCCACTACAAATAACTTGGAATGTCCAGAAGATTCGGACGAAGAACAGATTTTGAATTCTAAACTCAGCTTGCAAGATGATCCCTATCCTGAAAAAAGTTCAAAAAGAGATAGAAAGAATCTTATAACACCTAAACTTGTCGCAGCTTTAGATCGATGCCAGTTAAGCATAAGAGACTCCGTTTACATTCTTCATGCAGTCGTAGAAGCGCTTGGTCTGAGCAGCGATGATTTCCCTACTAACAAATCCTCGATTCAGCGAGTTCGTACTCAAACGAGAAAATCGAGGGCAGAAGCTATAAAAACTGACTTTTAGAACAATGTACCTGACGTAGTCAGAGTCCATTGGGATGGAAAACTATGGTATTACGCGGATTGGATGTACGAAGTTCAAAAGAAGAACGTTTGCCAATTATTGCTTCATTTGACGATAGGGAACAGCTTCTTGCAGTGCCAAAACTACAGAGTCCTCCTGGAAAACATCAAGCTAAAGCCGTCTCAACTGTTCTCTTTGACTGGAACCGTCGAATACTAGCCGTTTCAATGGAGCTTGTGCTATTTTGGAGCAGACTTTAGAAAGAGAATTGTTGCTTTTCGCTTGTCGTCATCATGTTTATGAATTGGTCCTAAAAACTGTCTTTGAAACCAAGATAAAGCAAACTACTAGTAGCCCAGATATTCCGATCTTCAAAAAGTTCAGAGACAATTGGAAAAACATCGATTCCAGTGACATTGAACTATCTCTTGATTTCATAAAAGAACAGAGTTGCCGAGACAAACATTACATCTTTGTTAATGTTTTATAAGGCAGAACTGGACAAAGGTTTTATAAGAGACGATTACCGCGAATTGGTTGAACTATGCGTAGTGTTTTTGGGAGGAGATACAGAGAAGAAATTAAAACTCAGCCCCCGCGGAGCTGTGCATCAGGCACGATGGATGGCGGGAGCGATCTATTCTTTAAAAATATATTTGCTTCAGTCACAATTCAGAATGATTGCAAAGGACAAAAAGGCCCTACAAGATGTTTGCTTATTTATCGTCACATTGTATGTTAAACCTTGGCTCGAATGCACAGTGGTGACTAAAGCACCTAACCAAGATTTGTGCTTCTTGAGGGCGTTAGAAGAGTACGAAAAAGTTGACGCAACAATTTCTAAAGCTTCTATAAGCAAATTTAGCCATCACTTGTGGTATTTATGTGAAGAGACAGTCATTCTATCACTTTTTGATGATCGAGTTTATACCCAAACTAAGATGAAAATGATTGCCAACTTAAACAGGGATAAAAGCTCAGATTTTGGCAAACGCTATGTCCCATCGAAGGAAGAAGAATTGACCCAAAAGTTGTTTGGTACGCTAAATTTATTTTTTTGTGTTTTTTTTTTTTTTTTTGTTTCTTTCAGATAAAACGCTGGATGATTTTGTATCGGAAAAGAGCAAACAATTTCTATCTCGACTGCAGATCGACGGCATTTTTCTTCAGGAAGATGTATCTTCTTGTGATGATAATGATGCTTTTCCGGAAGCTAAAAGAAGAATAAGTCGTTTGAAGGTTGTAAATGACACTGATGAAAGGGCTGTCAAATTAATGCAAGATTTTAACGGACTTATGCTGAAGAAGAGCAAAAACAATTCTTATTGCGCTGTATCCGGACTGTAAAAAGACTGCACTATAGAGAAGTTACCCTGGCTGATTGTTATTATTTTATGTTTTTAAATAAGGATTAGTGTTTATTTCATTTTATTTTAACTCTTATTCACTTAATTTGTTGCATTCATATTAGTTTTATAGCAGATCGAAATATCAGGACAAAACTCGATTTTTAATAAACTTTGTAGCTCGGTCGGCACGGGTTGCGATCATGCTAGAAAGTATAATTTCATATTTGAAATGTTTTAGCATTTATAAAAAATGTAGAGGCTTTGCATTTCGAATTTAAAAAAAAAAAAAATGTTTATCATATAAGGGACACCCTCCCATACTAACCTTTGTACCTTTGCGAGTGTTTTAATATACATAGTTGGTTTTGTCTGTTGCGTTCCACCATATAATAATTCCGTAGGTAAGGATGGGTTTGACAATCGCTGTGTACATCCAGTAAATCATGGACGGACGCAGACCCCATTATTTGCCAAAGGTTTTCTTGCATGCATAGAATACGCAAGGTGCTTTTTCCTTTACTACTGCAACTGTTTTCCCATTAAAGTGCCATTTTTCGTTTGAACAGATTCTGCCTCCCCTGCTTTTGAATAAAATTATTTGCGATTTATTCAAATTATCCACATTTTGCAGTAGGCACAGAGACGATTGATCATAAGCTGCAGTGATTCGGGCGAGTAGGCTAGCAGCACTATATCGTCCGCAAACATAAGGGCTTTAATCCTCAGATCCGTATACTCTTCACCTCCAGGTAGAAAATCTACTATATCTTCTGTTGAGATCTTACCAATCGATAGACAGATTTCCAATTTAAGATCCTTTGTCTCCAAGAGTCGGTCCATAATGCGTGTGCCTTGTATTTCGCAAACTAGTTGGTTTCGAGGATCCGATTGAAGATAAACTCTGAAGAAGTTCCGAATGAATAGGGCAAATAAACCCGGGCTCAAAGCACATCCTTGCCAAACTCCAGACGACGATTGAAACCATTCGGATAAGTCCTCGCCATTCCATACAGCAGCTTTAATATCAGTATATAAGTTTTGTTTAGTCCGAGTATTGTATTTCAGTTACGAAAACTTCTGCAGCACATTGTTCTAACGACCAATGGCTGCTCGTCGAGCCATTATATTGTTTACTCTAGTTTTACTCAGCCTCATTCTATTATCCGGTTCACACTTAAACGCATCCATCTGCCCGTCCTGTATTCTAATAACTTCCTATTGCTCGGTGATAAAGTTGTTTTTCTTTAAATTTAATTTCCCTCTCTTCCTTTTTTATGATTTCAGTGTGCAAAACAACCACAAACATCTCTAGCCGTCTATCCATCCTAACGCCGACATTACTCTAGCATCCATTCATTTCGTCGTTGCATCATAAAACATAGGAGGGAAAAAATTATAATGTTGTCTTACCAGCATTATTGACTCTGGAAAAAGGAGTAAACGTGAAGAAGAAATATAGGATCAACACACAGGAACAGGACACTGTGGTCCTTCGCATAGCACACGGACACTGTGTGTGGATTGTTATTTCGAATTTTTTTCTTTTGTTTTTCTTACTTTGTATTAAGATGTCGCTAGTTCCTCTTCCTGCCAGAAGAGACAAAAGTAATTATTATTCCATGGACGACGATATCACGTTGCGACTCATTAAAGTGGACACTTTTAATTAACATTGCGGTGTGTGTTGTGTCCTTTCGTCCACACAAAGTGCATTAAGACCCATTGCTGCCATTCAGATACGACGACGACCACGAAGAATAGAGTAATCTAAGTGCGTGTGTGTTAATTGCGTGTATGTGATATAAAATGAACTACTAAACCTTGACTCAGATACAAAACCGCAGAAAAGAAGAAGATACAAAAATATAAAAATAAAAATAAAAATAAAAATCTTCCAAACAACAAGCTAATAAAAAGGAAATCAGATAAAATATAAAAATGCCGGAAAAGACACTAAATAACGGTTATCTAAGGACACCACACTCTAATGAAAACGGCAGTGGCGGTGGTGGTGGTGGTTTAGTTGAAGATGCGACGACAGACGACACAATGACCACGACATCACCACTCCTGGGTGGGGGCAGTACCACAACTGGTTCAACGCAAGCCATTAACCTTGGCAGTGTAGTGGTGAATAATGGCCCGATGAATAATAAAGCACCGACAATTGTACACTTTGGACCAGGCTCGAATGTACCAAGGACATCACTACAATATCCCACTATTATCGGCGGCGCTGGTGGTGGCGCGCAAGGGCTAACGCAACCACAATACACGAGCGATTGTCTCTTCAAGGAGCCCACTCTGCGTCGCAGATTACTCGTGCTGGCCGTTTCGTTTATGGTCTTTGGAGCTGCGATTGGAGCATTGGCCATCTATTTTGCCGGTAGTTATCGATGTACCAGTATGAGTAGCAGTGATAGGAGCAGTATCAGCAGTTTAGGTGAGTTCCATGAGGTATTTTTTTTTATTTATTTTGTTGCTTTTTCTTTGGGAGTGCGTGTCGCGTAGTAAGTTCAGTTGATTAGTTTGCCTATCTGGCGGATCGATTAATATTTATTTTTTTCTATCTATTTTGGCAATCGCCGATATTTATAGCGAGCTTTTGAGGCTCTTCAGATTAGAATACGATTTTTTTAAATATATGATGTTTATGTATTTTTATGAGGGGGCCAGATAAGCAGACGGGAGACACATTATTAGCAGCGTACTCACGCCATGATGTTTATCTTTTGGTGGAGAGGTGTAAATATCTACTTATGTGCATAGGCACTAAGTAAACACCTGTGTCCAGGAAATTGATTATGGCGTGCGCTTGATTCTGTTAAATTTATGGTAAATTGCCAGCTGCTGGGGTTTATTGGCAAACAATAAACAAGCATGTCAACAATTTGTGGAGCGTGTAAGGGATTGAGTTGTGGGAACATTTATACAAAAATCCATCAGTTGTATGGGTTCTAAACAAAAGCTTGTAGTACAAGCAGAACAGAGTAGAGATGAAAGGGTATACCAGAATAATTATAAACATATATCTGTGACTATGTTATGGAAAAAATGCATATCACGATTAGGTTTTAAAGTCTAATAAACGTTTTGGTTCATATATGCTTATGTCCTGTATCCCCTTGTGGGTTCTTGGGCCCCTACTACGCCTACCCGCCATCGTGTACGGTTTCTGACAATGTGTTTTAGCTCTCCCCAACTTTTTACTATCTGCCGTGCCTTCTTCTCGATTGTTCTGCGCCATGTTCTTCTCGGACCGCCAGGTCTTCTGCCATCCTGAGTTAAAAGGTTCCATTGCGTAGCATGGATCACTATGAAACGGTGAGCCTTACGGAACGTGTGACCAATCCACTACCACTTCCGTCGTTGGATGGTTGTGCCCATTCCTTCCTGACCCATTCTCTCGTAAAGGTGTTCGTTAGAGATACTATTGGGCCAGAAAATACTTAAAATATGGCACAGGCACCTATTAACGAACGTTTGCAGCTTTCTGGTGATAGTAGTGGTCACTCTCCACGAACTGCATTTATATAAAAGCACGGATTCGACATTGGAGCGGAACAGTCTTAGTTTGATATTCAAACTGATTACATTGCTTCGCCATATTTTGGACAACATCCCGAATGCGTACTTTGCTTTGGTGACTGGAAATCCTCCACTCTCTGTGCCAATTATCCAGCAATGCATATTTGATCCAATGAGTTTGTTCCAAGGCTGATAATTTAAGTTTTTGCGCATTGATTTTCAGCCCGACGACGCTTGCCTCCCTCTCCAGATCTGCTGTCATTTGGTGGAGGTCCATAATTCTGTGAGAGAGTAAGCATTCATCTTCAGCGTAGTCAAGATGTTTCAATTGGGATGTAAAAGTCCACCGAATTCCTCCGTTTCCCGTCGATAAAGCTGCACGAAGCACATCGCTAATCACCAATAGGAATAGTATTGGTGAAAGAATACAGCCTTATCTTACCACACTTTGGGTCTCGAATTCCTCAGATAACCTCCTTCTGTGCGGAATGTGACTTCATATGTTGCTTTGATAATAGCAAATAGTTTATTGGGAATACCTCTCCTGCGTAAGGCACGTCAAATAAACTCACTGTTGGCACCAGCAGGCACCACGCAGATAGCCCTCTTGTTTCCGCACTCTATTAAATTTCCTTTCTTGATAAACTTGACGATCATTCCCTTTTTCCACTCGTCAGGAAAACTCTCAGCTTCGCAATGTCTCTCCATAAGTGCAAGCAGAAGCTCAGCCGATGTTGTTGGCGCTGCTCGTAAGAACTCTGCTGGAATACCGTCAAGTCCTACTATCTAGTTAGTCTTAAATGCTTTGATCGCGGTACTGATCTCATCCTTACTGGGAGTCGTGGTGCGTATTCCGGCGTTTCTCATCTCGGACAGCTCAGTCTGATTTGGAAGCATATCGAATACGCGGTTTTCTTCCATCTTTTAAGCTGGTCCTCGTCCATCCTAAGCAACGAGCAAGGAATCGCTTCGGCTTTTCACTGGTTGTTTACTGGAGCTGCAACCACCTATCAGCTCTTTGGTAAACGGTCCTGCTGTCGCAACTCCGTGCAGCTTCTTCTGCATCTGTAGCCAGCGCGTTGATGTAGCTGCGCCTGTCACGTCGCACGCTACGCTGAATTTTTCTCATCTTCATGCGATATAGGGACTCTAATTCGCTTCTACCTGCTGCTGGAGTAGCTGCAATGCGAGCTTTCAGCTGTTTTCGTTCGTCAATCGGTCTCCAGGAATCCTCGGAAGCCACGTCCTATGTCGACAATTCTTTCAGCACAAGATGTAAAAACATTTTTCACGACACACCACTGGTCTTGGATGATTGCGGGCAGTGAGCTGCTAATTGCTTCCACACCTTGCGAAGGGTGCTCCCTTAGTTGTTGGCGCACTGAGGGGTCATTTAGTCTATCGATGTTAAGCCTGGACATTCTTGTATTGTCGTGGGGTCTTCGAACTGCAGCAGTGCATAGCTGGCGAGTAGTTATCATAAGATGGTGATCTCGTACTATCTCCAAATTTGCCCCTTGCCTCTTTCGGACGTCGAGAAGACTACTTCTAAAGCGGCGGCTGATTGCAAAGTTGTCAATTTAATTGGAGGTTGCTTGCCTGTCGTTGGAACTCCACCTACCTTTGTGGCAGGGCTTGTGCTCAAACATGGTGCCACCTATCGCAAGGCGATTGGCATTGCATAAATCAACAAACCTTTCGCCGTTGTCATTGCGGTTGCCTAGTCCATGCTTCCCGATTACTTTGAGCCCTTCGTTGTCAGTAGCGCATTCTATCACTCCAATTTTCCAAGACCTTGTTGATAGTCACGGATTGCTTGGATGATATTGGCCTTAAGTTCTTGAATCGTTTCCGGATTGTTGGCATAACATCGGTCCTTCACGGTTCCCCACAAAAAAAAGTCCAAAAGGGTCAAATCGCAGCTCCGAGGCGGCCAATTGACATCGCCAAGACGGCTGATAACACGATTTGGGAATTTGGTGCGCAAAAGACCGATTGTGGCATGGGCTGTGTGGCATGGCGCGCCATCCTGCATAAATCAGAGGTCGTCCAAATTTATGTCTTCAATTTCAGTAAAAAAAAAAAGTCGTTAGCATAGCTCTGTAACGCCCACCGTTGACCGAAACGTTGTTCCCAGCCTCATTTTCAAAGATAAATGGTCCAATGATGCCACCACTCCACAATCCGCACCAAACTGTCACTCTCTGTGGATGCATTGGCTCCTCGACAATAACGTGCGGGTTTTCCGAGCCCCAGATGCGGCAATTTTGTTTGTTAACGTAGCCGCCGAGATGAAAATGTGCCTCGTCAGAAAAGATGATTTTTCGCCCAAAATCGTTGTCCAATTCAAGCTGCTCTAAGGCCCAAACTGCGAAGCGATAACGAAGCGGATGGTCGTGCGCTTTCAATTGCTGAATCAATTGGACCTTGTAAGCGAATAATCCCAGATCTTTGTGCAGAATTCTCCTCAGGCTAGTGCGTGAAATATTGAGCTGTTGAGATCGATGACGAGTTGATGTTCGTGAATTGAGTCTCACACTCTCGGCTACAGCAGCCACATTCTCGTCTGTGGACCATGAGTTTTGTCCACTAGCATACCAGTCTCACGAACTTTTTGCACAAACTTGCGTACAGCAGCCGCGGTGGGTGCTTCATTTCGGCCAAAACTTCTTTTCAAAAAACGCACTGTTTGGGCTACACAGCACTCACTTTGGAAATAAGTTTTCAATATTTCCCAATGTTGTTCAAGCGTAAAGCGACTCATTTCGTTCCGCGGAGGTATGATACTGACTTTCTGTCAAAATTTCGAGCGGGAAATAGCTGTCAGTATCAAAATAACGTATGATTTAAAAAGAAATCACTAGATGGTCCACCCGTTATAATGGTGATGTGTCGTACTCTTATCCGGAATCTGGCCATCATAATCCTATCACCATGATGCTGCCAGGAAATTAAGCCCATGCGTGCTAGTGTTAGCATTAGTCCGACTCCATATTCTCGTGGACTTCCGGATGGTTTTCCGGAATAGAGTAGTATAGTGTTACGCGTTGGGGACTGTTACTCGCCCCCTTCTAACCATCTGATTTCACTTACTCGCAAAATACCCAGTTTGTGTCGCATAAATTCATTTTCGAATTGAAGGAATCTGGCATTGTAAGGTCTTTTGCTTCCTGCGTCAAGGAGCGTCTTTACATTCCACAAACCTATCTTTGCCTGGGTACAATAGCCAAAAGTCGTCAACATGTGATCATTTCTTATCCGAGGCATACTGTCGGTTTCTGTAGCGGTCGTTTTTCAGTAGACAACCTGCACTTGCAATTTTGGCCTACACGTATAAGGGTTTATACGTATGGTTGCTCGGGGACCACCACTGTTTTTCTTTTTATAAGATATACAAAAAGTGGATTTTTTTTTTCTAAATGACCGCCATTCACGGCTTCGCACTGAACATGCACTATAGGTTCTCATATTCCAGAATAAGGTTATTCAAAACCTAAGAAACAAAACATGTACATACAGTGAGCTTGGACATTGACCTAGAAAAGGCTTTTGATTCGCTTCGACATAATTTTTTTTTTTTTTTTGGTTGCGCCTGGAGGTGCAGGAATCTTCAAAAGATACCAATGGTCCGTACCATTGGTTATGCCCGATTCATATATCTGACAATGCCATCAGTGCTAGTCAGTATATGCCTACGGGCTAAACCTCACCCCCTCAGAGAGGCACTATGAGAACCGGCTGCGCGTACTCATAGTAGTAGGAAATTCGTTCCTCTAATTTTTTCATTTTTGTGATGACTACGACTAAGTTGCCTTAACGAGTAGTTTACGCTTCTGTAGTGTTAATCGCGTTAGGTAGGTAGCTTTCCAGTGAAGGCACCTACTAATACCGTCATTACATGCGGTATTTCCTTACGGCGCTAGGTCGAAAGGTCTTGTTCTTTGTAGTCGGCGCTCAAGGTTTAGCACGTCCATAGTACGGATTATTTCATTATTGCAGTGAACATGAAGACGGGTACGAAGTTTGCGAGCAAAGTTTGTTACTTCGTCCCTCACGGTAGCAATTCCTAGATCTCTGTGAATATCACTATTTCTTATATACCAAGGAGCATTCACGATTGCTCTTAGTATTTTGTTTTGAAATGATTGCAGTAGAGCCATTATGCTTGGTTTGGTACAACCCCAAAGTTGTATACCATATATCCAAGACGGTTTTAGCACTTGCTTATACAGAAGCAGTTTGTTGTATACGCTTAACTTCGAGTATCTTCCGAGTAGCCAATACATTTCTCTAAATCTGATTTCGGGCTCTTCGCGCTTCTTTTTAACGTGTGGTTTCCACTTAAGTTTTGCGTCTAGGTTCATTCCTAAATATTTTGCCTCGTTTGCGTACGGTATTTGCACCGAGTTAATGGATATAGGTTAGTTGTTTATCTTTCTTAACGTAAAATTGACATGCGTTGATTTTGTCTCATTGAGGACTATTCGCCAGGTTTTTGTCCATTCGCATACTTTGTTCAAAGCTCGTTGGAGTTTTCCCGTTGATGATTCGACTGACTCATCCGTTACGAGGATAGCCGTGTCGTCTGCGAACGTTGATACAACGGTCCCTTCATCTTGTGGTATATCTCTTGTGTAGAGCAAGAACAGGATTGGACCGAGAACACTTCCTTGTGGAACACCGGCGTAGATATCTTTGAAATCCGAATATTCACTCCCGTGTCTAACACGGAAAAGTCTGTTTTCAAAATAAGATTCCAATATTCTGTACAGCGATTCCGGCAACATTACCCTTATCTTATACCTTAGTCATTCGTGCCATACCTTGTCGAAGGCTTGCGATACGTCGAGAAAAGCGCTAGAGCATATTTTTTTCCCTTCTATAGCTTTTTCAATTTCGTTCGTTATTCGATACACCTGATCAATTGTGGAATGTTTGATCCGAAAGCCGACTTGATGATCCGGGATTAAGTGTCTTTCTTCAATTACTGGCTGCAATCGTTTCAGCAGAAGTTTCTCGAAGACCTTAGATATTATTGACAGAAGTGAAATGGTTCTATATGATTTCTTGTCATTTGCACACTTCCCGGGTTTCGGAACCATAATAACTTCAGCGACTTTCCATTGCCTTGGAACATATAACAGTCTTAAAGAAGCATTTATAATGTAGAGCAACTTAACTAGCACTTTTTTCGGTAGCTCTTTCAAAATTTCGCCAGTGATTAAATCATATCCCGGAGCCTTGTTATTTTTCAATTTTTTTATTATCATTCGAAGTTCGGACAGGGATACGGTTTTTACTTTAAAGTTGTCGGGTGCCGTATTATCATTCGGACATCATGGTCTTCTATTCAAGCTCATACAGTATTCCTCCTTCTTTGGGCGGCTATTTTGAAGACGGTTGCGCCCTTGTTCCTTGTTAAAACCATTTTTCACTTCCTATGCACATGTCATACTCTATTACGTAAAATAATGCTCCATCTACGGGCTCCCTTCCTTAACGACCTCATCGATTTGGCGTCCTTAGACGTCATGAGTATCCATCGCTTCATCAAAAGCTCCGGTTTGTTTTATTAGTCACAATGGACTTTTACTGGTCTAAGTGTGTCTGCATCGTCGGGCAGACAGCCAATCTAACCTAACCTAACCTGCGCACTTGTTCATATTGTGTCGTCGCGGCACCTGGATAGCTTAGTTTGCATCAGCAATCGGTAAAGATATTTTCTCTAGCTCCCAATACAGGCCCTCCATACTCTCAGCTTGAAACTGGGCGCACTTCTTCGCTTTTTTCTTGCAACATCTGTATTCCACTTCGAGGCGAGCTTTTTCGTTTCTATTATTAGAGGGGCACTTTGACCAAGCTTTGGAAGCCGCTTTTTCATGCATCTTCCTCCCTCTGATCGCACCCAATTTGGGGAGCATATGCACTGACAATATTCCACATCTTTCCTTGTATTACTAGTTTGAGAGGCATCAAACGGTCACTGGTCTTCGAAATGCGCAAGACGTTACCAAGTAGCTCTGCCGCAAAGATGATACCGATTCCGTGCCTAACCTTTTCCGTTCCGTAGTAGAATATCTTGCAATCCTTTGTCCTAACGTCCAAGAAACGCGCCCGATTTACGGTGTTTTGTCATTTCGTCTATTGGACTCACAAGATATCCACCTACTTCTATTCATCATCTCTTCCAGCTCGTAACTTCGATCGGTCATGCTTCCAACATTCGAACTCGCGACCCTCAAATTTCGTCCAAACCCTTTCATTACGAGTGCTTTGCTAGCCCCCGGAATCCGTATAGCTCTGACCGGACATTTCTGCTTGGTCCAGGATCAGTACCATGCGCAGCATTGGTAGTGCCTGGTAGAGTCGTTTTAGCAAGTATTACCATAATGATGCAGTTTTTCAATATTATTGCGATGTTGTTTGTTGTGTGACACGCGCATGCTTTTGTTTTATTAATGTTTGTTTAATCAATCTTCTATGACACCGATGATCTACAGTCGTGTTAATCCGCAGACTCATATGTACACTTGTGGGAGAGTTTTTATGGTAGTGTATGTGTCGCTGGAGTCACTTGTGTGTTATATTGCCTATAACTGATTTGTCCCCTTAGTTGATTTTTACGACAAGCGCTATTTGTTGGGGGGCGCTGCAGTGATATTCTTAACGCGTACCTGCACGGGAAGTTGGCAAAGTTCTTTACTATCTCAAAATTATATCTATTTATTATGGCGTGCTGTGCAAGACGCCAATGTTGGGTGCCGTTTTTTGTAGGCAGCATATACATTGTTTTGCTTTCATTGACCTCTAAACCTATCTTAACTGGCTCTGTCTCAATACTCGCAAACGCTCCACTGACCCGACGGCCCGCTGAGTTCTTCCGACTATGTCAATGTCATCGGCGTAAGCGAGTAGTTATACAGTCTTGTAAAAGATTGTTCCTTCGGTGTTGGCTTGTGAGTTTCGTACAATTCTTTCAAGTATTATGTTAAGAGATCGCATGATAGCGCGTTGCCTTGTTTAAGACCTTTCCTGACATCGAACGGTTCGATGGTGTTTCTTCCGACTTTGATGGAGCAGCGGGAGTTCCCCATCGTCATCCTACACCAACGTACGAGCTTGGCAGGGATTGCGAGACCAGACATGGGTCTGTATAACTCGTATATATACGCGCTATCATAAGCATCTGTGAAATCGATGAAAAGATTATGCGTATCGATTTTGTATTCATGGGTTTTTTTTCAAGATCTGCCGTAATGTGAATATTTGGTCAATGGTGGACTTTTCCAGTCTGAAACCGCACTGATAAGGACCTATCAAGTTGTTGACTATCGGTTTTAAGCGTTCGCATAATACGGAAGACAGGATCTTATATGCGATGTTGAGAAGGCTTATACATCTGCAGTTGGCGCAGTTCAGTGGGTCTTCTTTCTTTAGGACGAATCAAACGATGTCAGTTATAATGATCCACCTAATCCTTCACTTCCAAAATTTATATTTTTGATAAATGGATAGAATCTGACCAACAACAGCGTGAAGTTGCGCGATATGATTTTCCTACGGATTGTGACCTGGATACCAGGACATGAAGGCTTTGAGAGCAATCAATGAGCAGATGCTTAACCAGAAGAGGCGCCAGCCGCCCACTAGTCGATCCTGAACTCTATTTTGGAGTTAGACGGTAACAAACAGAGTACTAAAAGCCTCAAAATAAAACAACAGGAAGCTGATTGTCATGCAGAGTACTAGGCCAAATTCAGGGGCATAAGACAGGCAAAAAAGATCATTAACCACAACCGTTGCAAGGCTAGAAGCTTGTAGCTTCTACTTGAGCTTAGCAAAGCAGACTTAGATACCCTAACCAGGTTACTTGACTGGTCATTGCCCATTTAGGTACATCTGTACAAAATAGGAGTATCAAATACAGACATATGCCGGCTATGTGGAGAGCAATAAGAGGCAGCAGAACATACTCTTTGTGAATGCGCCGTGGCCGCAAGAAAAAGACCTCTGAACCTTAGGTGAGCTTTACTGAGCCCCTCAGACATTTGGAACATTGAGCTTTGGTTAAATCTCAATTGTTGAGGTTTATTAAGAGCTTTAACCAAGTTCTCGGCTAAACACCGGCTGGTACAATAGATCTCATAAGTCGCAATACATACAAGGTTAGGTTAGGTTTAATGAGTTAACTGCAACGAATGGATGCAGCCCGCACTCGCATCTCAAAAGTATCCATTGTGCTCCCCTGGCGTGGAACTACCTGGTTGGAACACTGCAAAGGAAGAAAAAAAAAAAGAAAAAGGGGGAAAAAGAAACAGTGATTAGAGTTCTGAAGAGTAGGGGCGGCTTCCTTGAAACTATCTTGAAGCTGCTATGAATTTCAGAATGATGGTTGGTGGCTTTTCAAACGGGTCGCCCAAATGATTGAAGAAATATTTTCCGAGGGCCGTCTTTCTAGTAATGCGGAGACTAGGGCATTTGCATAGGAAGTGCTCTATGTCCTAATCTGCGTCTGTGTTGCCACAGCCTCTACAAAGCTCGTCTGTACTTAGCCGCATTCTTTCCCGGTGGGCTGCCAAAATGTTGTAGCCGGTAATAGTTCCTGTGAAGGTCGCCAAGTTTTGTTTGTTTTGAGTGAGGATGAGCTTGGTTTTCAACTTGTTGTGTTTTGTCCAGATACTTCTGGAGACACGGCACGATGGAAACGCTCTCCATCTGTCATCTGCTTTCTGTTTGAAGTCAAGTGCTATTTTGGATTTAATAAGTTCTAGTGGAGGGAGGACTATGTTTTGGACCATTGACAGGTCTTGTTCCGACCCCTTTGTTGCCAGTTCATCCGCCATTTGATTCTCTGCGATACCTTTGTGTCCTGGGAACCAGAGTGTAACATTGTGGCTGTCTGTGAGCGTCTTAAGCTCCTCGTGGCAGCATTTTATTGGTTTTGATTTTACAACCGCCGATGAAATGAAGGCCCTAGTATAGTATAGTAAAACTCAGCACTTTGATACATTACATTCTGGAGTTGGTCTCATGAGTCCTAAGTCTTTTCTGCCTATTGTTTGAACCTTCGACCACCTGTCAGCTGCTTCGTGATACTCTAAGGGGTCATACTGTTATTCCTGCTTCCTTGGCTTATGTGGTCAGGGTAGTGATGTGAAAGAAAATGCAAACACATTTGATTTTTAAAATGTGGGCGTTGGACTCCGCCAAGTGTGCCTTATGTCACCTCTCCTTTCCATCGTATTCATGGACTGGATGTTGCAGCACAGCCGTGGCGGAGAATGTTTCGAAGTGGGAGACTTAAAGACTAGTCATCTGATCTTTGCGGATAAATTGGTCATCCTTGGGTCCTCTCAAACCGAATTCATAGGGATTGAGTATGCAACACCAGAGTACCCGAGACGCTCAATTTCATGCAGCTACTTCTCCAAACAGAACGATCTATGCTTCGATGGTTTGGTCACGTAGTGCGTATAGACCGGCTTCCAAGACATGCCATGATTGCCATGCTATCGGGCAAGCGAGCCCTCGATATGTCTAGAAATAAGTGGTTGGATCAAATCCGACATCTCTCCTGGAGCCGTCTAGGGATTCCTCCTGATGAGTTGGAGTCAATGGCGGAGGATCGAGAAGGATGGAGAGTCCACCTGAGCATCTTACCTCCGCAACCTTCATAAAGGATTAGCGGGTCATTGAAAATGTATGTATGTATGTATGTTTCTGAAAAATGGGTAGAAGCTGACCGCCAGTAGTGTGAAGTTGCGCGATATGAGTTTCATACGAAATTTGTTCAATTTTAACAATTAAAATCAGAAAGCAAATCGGATGCTTATGAATGCCAGCTTCATTTAATTTCTTCGGGAATGAAACACTAGGCACCTCAATGCATTACATTCTGGAGTTGGTCCCATGAGTCTTTTCTGACTAATTTTTGAAACTTCGACCACCTGTCAGCTCCTTCGTGATACTCTAAGGGATCATACTGTCACTCCTGCTTCCTTGGCTTACGTGGTCAGGGTATTGATGTGAAAGAAAATGTTAAAACATTTGATTTTTAAAATGTCCAAAGAAGCACTTATCAACAGCATATTCCATCCTTTGACCTACCTACATATTTTTACATGCAAATTTGTCAGATGTGATTAATAATGACTACTGCCACACATGTTACTGTGACGATTGTTAAATGAATTATCGAAACTCACTCAATTATCTTAACAAACTCATAGAGTTGGCCTAATTCATCCGACAGATTTAATTGCATTATGGCCGAGTGATAATTGGAATTATTTGCCACTTAGCCACAGAGGGTAGGCAGTCCATTTCGACAAATTAACTCGTCTCACTCTGCCCTAGTACAATGGTCATTGATCACCCCTAGGTGCGGTGCGTGTCGACCGCAATTTATTTCAGGTAATTTGCGTTTCGTGATTCAACACCACCGCTGAATAAAGCCCTCCCTTGTTTATTGAATTTAATTGCCAATTCTAATGTTAGCTTATCAAAGTGTACCAAATATTATTTACTTTACCATGAGTATGAGCACCTACTCTGTGGTTTTTCGTCCACACACGGAGTACTGGTTTCCCAAATCAAAACCTAATTAATTCACCTAATCGCAAATGTCCCCCCCAAAAAAGTGTATAGTAAACATCGGCGTGTTTGAGCTTACAAATTTACTATAATACCAACCAACAGCGTTCAGCATGATTTATTTACAATACTTGTCACATGCAAATGGCATTCAACGCCTACGTATGTATGGATTCAATTCTGAACCACTTTCCGACCTACAGAACGCCCATTCTCCTCGAGGCGTCTCTTAAAGCGCGCTCAAATCATTCAGAGCAAATTTTCATGTCACAAGCTAGGAGTTATTTTTTTTTTTTCAGAAACATCTAGAGATACTATAAATCGATTATATTTACAGATCGGAACACATGTCACTCTCTGTAGGTGTAACGTAATTATTTCATATCTTTCGCAACACGAAGTTGGCACATATAGTCATCATGGTGCATGCTATTGCCACTGGGGATACAAGTGTCGCGCGATTACGACTACGTCGTTGTGCTCGATGATGTATACGAAGCGAGCAAGTACTCGTATCAAGAAAAAATGCATAGTTATAGCGCGGAATCTATCTCAAATTAAATTTCCATACAGTATCTTTGATTTGCATAGATGTGCTTTTTTTTCTGGATATAGCTCTAAGCCATTGGGATAGACGTTCGTTTTTTCGTAGCAGGTTCCCGAGAAAATATGAAATTTGCATTTTATTTTATTTATTCGGGATGCATTTCGTATTCAGCGGACGTGTAATAGCACTGGTGACACAGTTCTTCAAATATTAAATAAACTTTTTGATGGAAGTGTATCATTTATTGATGAACTCCATCCAACCCATTGGACTGAAGTGGGACTGACGCATACATAGGTCAGCGATTCCTGAATGGTTCTCGTTCGTCTTGACACTGATTGACGAGCATATGCACAGCATTTGTGGATGTACATTTCACAGGAACTTTTGGCAAAAAGTGTGAAGAGCAACAGTCGAATGTTTAACAGACACTTCGTGTCCACAGTGCTCTGGACATGACAGGTAACATGTCTGCTGCACAAGATATAAACTGAAGGATTAAGGAAATGGGACACGTAGAGAACTCATCTCCCACCAACTGAGTTGTAGAACTTCATAGGTGGTTCGTACATATGTACGAGTATATGTATATCAGTCAAAGAGCAGGTTGCTATTCGCCCTTAGTTCATTTGAGAGACACCAGTATGTAGGTATAGAGTATTCTGGGTGTGTGATATTGATAAGTGTTAGCCTATAGTCTCCAGAAAATACGAATTGGGAGAAGCACGTGGCTATATGCAGACACTAGGAAATTAATCGAAAGGTTTATTTCACTTGCAGTGAGCGACATAAAATTGAAAGCGGTATCAACGCCTTTACTCCTCACCCTGAGGAAGCAGTCAAGAGTTGTGACGGTAGAATCACGCATTTGCATGGGAGAGTGGTAAGACTTCAAATCACACATTTTGCTTGCGCACTTAACTGTATAGGAGTGTGGGCGCCATGGCGCAAGTGGTTAGTGTGTCGGACCACTGCGCGTGGGGTTCCATGTTCGAATCCCAGAAAACACCAAAATGTTTTTTCACGGTCTCAGCTCTCGCGAACGTCTTACAAACATCTGAGAGTATTGCTGTCACGAGAAAGCTTCTCAAAACAAATTGCCCTTCGGATACGGCACTAAACTGTAGGTCCTTTCCATTCACGTGGAAAAAAGTGCCCCAGGCACTTAAAAAGCTGTTGCGCCAAATATTTATTTTATTATTCTAACTGTTTATGAGACGGCCTTGTTTTTTTTTTTTAACTTTGCGCCAAGGGGTGTGGTATTCTTCGAAGGATACTAGTAGTTCGGACTACCAGAATGCATGATTCGCAGACCCGAATAATCGATGCCAAGAATACGCCTACGTAGTAATCTACACCCCGAACACTTCTACCACTCTCTCCGCGGGACTGCCATTAGGTATTACTTCGTGGAGCTGGTTAGCAGTTCATAATATACTTCTTCTGTTGCTACGAGCACTTCTGCTCTTTTTGCTTTCTCAATTATTCGAAGCTCTTCTCTGATCGCAACATGTACATGTACTCCATAAGGATTAGTGGACTCGACAGGTTATTTTTCCATTCTGCGAAGCGACTGCAATGGAATACTGAGTGTTCTGTGTTTTCTTCTTGATCTAGACAATCTGGACAGAGTGGTGAGCTATCGTGTCCAAATCTACATAAATATTTGCGATAGCCGCCGTGACCCGATAGGAACTGCGTAATGTGGTAGTTGCAGTCCCCATACACTCGTTTTCTCCTGATCTTGATCAGCTTGTAGGCCCATCTGCTTTATGTACTGTTATCCTACCTAGCTGTTATCACATAGCTCTTGCTGTTGCCTTCTCGTCCTCCTTTATTCTCTTAATAATACCTGCTTTTGATAGCTCCATGTTTTCCTTTCATGGATCCTTACCATCGCATTCGCGAGGATTTTGATAGGAATCATTCCGGCAAAGACACAGGTTGCTTCATCCGATATTGTTCAGAAACCGCTGATTATTCTTATCGCGCAGAGCCTGTATACTGCCGATAGTTTTCTTCGTGTTTCAATCGTCGCTAACGCCACCGCTCAAACCGAGCTAGCATACAGGAGAACCGAGCCGACAATTCTGTATAGTAGAATCTGCCTAGCATATCCAGGTCCACCGATGTTTGGTAGTAGATTAAATTTTAGATTTAAATGTGAATTTATTTTACAACATTTTCTTAGTTTTACAAGTTTCACAATTTAAGCATTGGCTATTGCCGTCAGCCAGAAAGAGAGTTTTAAAGAAAATTTAACTAATATATAATACAAACAGAACATAAAATACCAATTAGTTTTCTACTTAATGTAATATTATTCAAAAAGCTTCGCGTAGGATTTGTTGCCTGTATTTTAGAGCTGATTTTATGTAGCCAATTAGTGCTGTCCAATTTTGATCTCCATTTAGCATTGCAATGATTTCACTTATCGGCAGAATATTTTTTCCCAGATGAAGTCTTCTTATCTCCGTTAATACCGGGCAGATTCCTATAAGGTGGAGGACATCTTCCTTCGCCCGTAGGTTGCAAAGCGAGCATTCCACATTGTGCACTGTTCTATGTGGCATGTAGTTTAAATGTAGGAGTTCTCCTCTAGCCTTAAATATAGTAGAGATTGCATCTAGACTATTGAGATCACTAAAGTAATTCTTTTCTCCAAGGTCATATTGAAGAATTCGGTAGATGCTTCTGTTTTCGCTTTGTCGCGCTTTTTCTATATATTTATCACGTATGGAGCCGTCGATCTTGACCAACAAAGCCTGTAGAGCGCTCTTCCAGTGTGAAGTGTTCTCTTCTAGTATTCGGACATCATGCTCGCCACTTAGCCTCGTCCATTCGTTAAAAAATTGCAGTTTTTGGCGAAGAAGGTACTTTACAATTATTTTGGGAAGCCGATGGTTTGGTAATTCGCAGACTTTGCAGATGTAATTGAAGTGCATCCTTAAGGTGAACATATATAGCGAAGGTAACCCTGTTTCGAGATGCAACATGTATGTTGGTGTGTTTACCGGTAGACGAAATATTTTCTTGATGAAGTATCTCAACAGATTCTCAACATCCTCGTACTGCAAAAATCCCCAAACCTGAGCCGCGTAACACATAATTGATCTCATTGCCGCTTCAAACAGTTTATATTTCACACTATGGGCCATATTCTTCTTCCCTAGAATTCCTTTCCAGTTACAATTGATTACTTTTTTCGCCTCCTTCAGCTTTTCTTGCAGATATTTACTGAACGATAGACGAGGTGTGATAATGATCCCAAGGTACTTGTACTCCTTCTCCTTCTCAAGCTCTACATTTTCCCAATACCATTTTTCTTCTCGTGCGTATCGCCCAAACCCGTTTCTGAATATCATTATTTTGGATTTGATGATATTAACTTTTAAGTTCCACAATCTGCAATACTGATGCAACTTGTTGATCATGATTTGCATCATCGTTGGAGTTTCCGCGAGTAACACAATGTCATCAGCGTACAGCAGGAGCTTGATGTTTATACCATTGAACACAATCCCTCCAGGCAAAAAAGTTGTGAGATCATCTAGGAATATTGAAAAAAGCAAAGGACTCAAGAGGCAACCCTGCTTCACTCCCATTGTTGACTCGAACCAGCTGGACATTTTCTTTCCATCCCACACCGTCGTTTTGTTTTCCTTATAGAGACCTCGTTTCACTTCCATAATCTTTGTCGATACTCCCAGGATAGTAAGCTTATAAAATAGAGCATTTCTGTCGATGGAGTCGAAAGCCGCCTTGAAATCTACAAAGAATGCGTATAATTTACTGCCCCTGTCTAAATAAGATCGCGCGATGCTCGTTAGCGTAAATACGTTGTCTACTGTAAAATAATCTTTCCTAAAGCCGGCTTGGAATTCGCTGAGCAAATTATTTAGGCGTATCCACTCTGTCAGGCGTTCTAGAATTATTCCCGTAAATATTTTTGTTACCGAGTTCAGGAACGAGATGCCTCTATAATTGTTTGGATCTTCTGGGTCTCCTTTCTTGAAGATAGGGAAAATAATATTTCTTCTAAAACCTTCTGGCATTTCACCCGTAATAAATATATAATTATACGCTTCGGTGAGATTTTCTAAGAATTCTTCAGTAGCATATTTAAAAAACTCATAAGGTACACGATCTACTCCAGGGGCTTTGTTCAAACTGCAACGGAGACCATATTGACCTCCTGTATTTTTATTACCCGGTCTAGAGTGGTGTTTTCCTGATATGGCAATGCATAGTGTATTTGTGTTAAGCAGCCTGGTGGATTTAGTAGACTTGCAAAATGTTCTGCCAATACAGGAGCTTCAATTTGAATACCCTTTGCGCTGAAAGTGCCGTTGAGAGCTCGTACTAATTTCCAGAAACAACGACTGTCTCGAATTCCTGATAGAATGCGCGCGAGATACTGAGAATATAATTGCTGTTTCCTTATGCATATATTTTTGTACGCTTTGTTTGCCTCTTGGTATAGTTGTTTAACCAGGTTTGTTCTCGTACATCTGATCAAATGCAGGTAAGCGAATGATTTTTTTCTAGCAACCTCACATTCTCTGTCATACCATGGCTGTTTTTTCTTCCTCCCTCTTGCCACGAATTCACAGGAGATCGCCGCATCCGAGATGCAAGAGACTAATTTGTCTATGCCCCGTATGGAATTCAATTCACTTGCATCAACAGAACTGATCGCGCGATTCAAATTAAATTTGTACCTTGTTGAAAAACTTTTCCTCCACTGCAATTTCGGCAAAAGTTGCATGACACGCGATTGAGATTCCGGGAATGCCATCAGGTTTACCGTAAAAGTTAATGGTGGGTTATCTGAGTGAATCAATTCACTTACTTGCAGGTCTAATACACACTCTAGCCAAGCTTCGCGAAGTAGTATTCGAGAAAATGCTGCCTCTTGTAGTGAGGACATCTTGCTTCATGTAGGCCTTACACTTTAATCTACTGTCGAGCATTACTCCTAAATATTAACCTGCTTTCTTGGATCTTATAGTCTGGCTGCCGACTTAAATATTCGCATGTTCAACAGCTTTCGACTTGTTATCAGAAAAGCCTCAGGTCTGTGGTCTGCTAATTCTAAACCAGTAGATCCTAGCCAGTCCTTAATTTTTGCGATTGCTTCGTTTGTTGCAGATTTTATTTCGTAGATGTGTTTAGCCATGGTCACTACGGCGAATTCGTCAGCCAACCCAATTATCATAACTCCTTATGGTAATGTTAGTCGCAGGACTTCATTTGATATGAGATTCCATAAGAAGGGGACTATCTCTATGGAATCTCATGAGAGGCACATTGGGGCGGAACAGTTTTAGCTTGGTGTTCAAACTAATTGCATTGCTTCGACATATTTTAGACAACATCCCGAACGCGGACTTTGCTTTAGGAATGCTGTTGGCTATTTCCAGTTTGGTTCCACCATCGGTCGAGACAATACTCCTAAGATACTGGAAATCGTCTACTCTCTCTACCGGTTGTACAGCAATGCATATATTTGAGTTGATGAGTTTGTTCCAAGGCTGATCGTCGACAAAGCTGCACGAAGTACATCGCTAATCACCAATAGAAATAGTCTTGGTGAAAAAATAGAGCCTTGTCTTACCCCACTTTGCATCTCGAATTCCTCAGACATCCTTCTTCTGTGCAGAACGTGACTTCATATGTAACTTTAATAATTAGTTTATTGGGAATACCTCTCCTGCGTAAGGCACACCAAATAAACTTCCTATTGCTTCTATCGAAAGCCTTCTCAAAATTGACGAAAGGCAGGTGAAGTGGTGATCGATATTCAATGCACTGTTTGAGATAATCCGCGTGGTGTTGATGTGGTCGAGACAGGAGGATCCAGAGCGGAAACCTGCTTGTTCAGCATTTAGTGTGTCTTCGTGATGTTGTTTGATTTGCTCCAGGATGATTTTAGCTATTATCTTAGCTACAGCAGGTAGCACGCAGATACCCCTCTAGTTTCCGCACTCCATTAAATTTCCTTTCTTAGGAAGCTTGACGATCATTCCCCCTTTCCACTCGTTTGGAAGCTCTTAGCTTCCCAAGCTCTATCTATAAGTGGAAATAGAAACTCAGCCGATGTTGTTGGCGTTGTTCGTAAGAACTCTGTTGGAATACCGTCAAGTCGTACCGCTTTGTTGGTTTTGAGTGCTTAGGTCGCGGTAATGATCTCATCATTACTGGAAGTCGTGGTGCGTATTCATTTCGAGTACCTTAGTCTTAGCACATTGCTAGCGAATACGCGGTTCAAAACCGTAGCAAAATGCTCTTTCCATCTCTTAAGTTGGTCCTCATCCGAAATGAGCAAGGAGCCCTCTAGGCTTTTCACTGGGTGATGGCTGGAGCTGCGACCACCTGCCAGCTCCTTTGTGATTCTGTAGACGGTCCTGCTGACGCACCTCTGACACACCCACCACCTGTAGCTTCTTTTGCTTCTGTAGCCAGCGTATTGATGTAGTTGCGCCTGTCATCTTCATGCAATGTAGCGACTCTCGCTCGCTCCTCAAAATCGGTCTCCAGGTATCCTCGGAGAACCACGCACTATATCTTCCCTGCGATCGACCGACAATTTTTTCAGCACCAGATGTAAAAACATTTTTCACAGCACATCAATGGTATTGGATGGTTGCGGGCAGTGAGCTGCTGCTTGCTTCCACACCTTGCGAAGGTACTCCCTTAATTGTTGGTGCACTGAGGGGTCACTTAGTCCGTCGATGTTGAACCTCGGCATTCTCATATTGTCGTGGATCTTCGAACAGCAGCAGTGCGTAGTTGGAGAGTAGTAATCATAAGATAGTGATCTTGTGCTATCTCCTTCTACTTCTAAAACGGCGGCTGATGGCAAAATAGTCAATTTGGTTGGAAGTTGCTTGCCTGTCGTTGGAAACTCAGCTGAGTTTGTGGCAGGTCTTGTGCTCAAACATGGTGCCACCTATCACAAGACGATTGGCATTGCAGAAATCCACAAACCTTTCGCCGTTGTCATTGCGGTTGCCTAGTCTATGCTTTCCGATTACATGTTTGAGCTCTTCGTTGTCGTTGCCTACCTTGGCATTCGAATGCCCCATCACTATGACAATGTCTCCATTTGGTGTTGTGTGGGTTAAAGATGGCACTTAATAGATTGTAGAAGCTCTCCTTTTCGTCCTCAGATGAGCCATTCGTTGAGGCATAACACTGTATGATGGTGACGCGTCGTACTCCAGTCCGGAATCTGGCCATCACAATCCTATCGCCATACGGCTGCCAGGAAATTAGGCCCTTACGTGTTGTTGCTGTTAACAGTAGTCCGACTCCATATTCCCGCGGACTTCCGGATGGTCTTCCAGAATAGAGTAGTTCAGTGTTACGCGTTGGGGACTGGTACTCGCCCGCTTTTAACCATCTGATTTCACTTACCCCCAAAATCTCCGAGGCATAGCGGTCGGTTTTTAGTAACGCAGTTTGCTGGCCCACCTAGTCTAGAATCGAAACCGTAGACAACCCGCACTTGCAATTTTGGCCTACACGTATAAGGGTTTATACGTATGGTTGCCCGGGGACCACCTTTAGGAGGTAAAACAAGCACTTCATCACGAATTTGATTGTTGCGCTACTGGCCCAAGCCAAGTTTTGAGCAGTCAGTAGATTCCCGATCAATCGCAATGGATATCCTCAATATATATCTTTTATCTATCTATCTATCTATAAATTCCATATACTATTTTATAGGAAATTCAATTTATGATCAACCAAAACCATATACCTAATATATTTTCTACCATCGCACACTTAAAATGTCTTCTTCCAGAAGATATGTATCTAGAGCTATATCAGAAAGTTCGCAATGAAACCACAATGTAACCAAAACTGTAGCGCTTGTGGTTTTGTCAACTTAATCTTAAGGAATATGATCCATAAATAGTTGCAAACGACTAGATCAAAATAAGATTCCTTATTATTTCTTCTCCTTAAGAAAGTTCTTGTACACGAGCAAGACTGCCACAACATTGTATAGATAATCACAACAGTTAAATGAAATTTTAATAGCAATTGACTTCCTGCCACATGCAACAGTTGTTCCAATTCATTCATATTACAACAATTTACTTGATTTTAAAATTTAAAATTGCCCCCTAGCAATTACCAAATCGTTGCAATAATCCCCTCATAAATTATCAATCCAATTTTCCTAGTTCCACTAGCTCGCAAATGTGGGTCTTCGACCAGAGACAACTCTGACGACTCTAAGAAGTACTCATAAATGAAATTATTGATTTTTAACTGACCGATTAAAGTAGCCTCATTGGGGGCACAACACATCGATATATGAGGCTAAAAAAAAAAAAAAAACAGAACACCCACCACTCTAAATAAAGCCAATATCCCTAATATACCACATGTTCTCGCATGCAAAGTGTACATTTTATTGGATACTTAAAATTTCATTGATAATTCTAAAAAAAAAAAAAAAAAATACATATTATATTGAATTCTTGCCGCCGCGCCGATGGTATGGATATTTATAACTCAATGTAACATATTTGCCAGTATAATATCTCAACCCTGGTACTGGTTTCTCTCTGGTGGCGTCCTATAAATAAGTAATACGATACACGACATACAGCTATCCCCGAAGAGCGTGGGCCACTTCAGCGCATCGTTGACATGATGTCCCCCCAGTGGAAAACCAATTGAACTGGATGAGAGCGCGTGAAACGTTTGACTCCATAAGTTAGCCCCCCCATACCATATCCACCCACCCCTATCCATACATAAGTAGGGTTGCATACAATAGCAGTTCTCTCTCAAGTGGCACCATTTATTGGCAGACTTATTCATATCTGTGTCTTATCAATTATTCAGCAAACAAATGGGGTACTTTTGAAACAATATGTATTGGTAAATTGACCAGCCGCGCGAGTTTGTTTTCTACATCCTTAGTCCTGTGAAGTATCTATTAGTGCTTACAGTAGACCTAATAGGCAGTAGGTAAACATTTTCCTGCGAAAAGAACTCACATGAAACAGAGAGTGAGAGAGAAAAAGCTTTTCTTTGCAGGATGATGGTGATGGAATAGAACCCACCCTCATTGGCGACCCTCTCAGAGGGATTCGAAGCACACCTGTTGCATAGGCAGCAGTTCCACCACCAGCTACACTCTATTTAGAGTGCTTTGGCCTCAAAGAGATATTAAAGTGTATTTTGTATTTTTATTCGTTTATTTCTCATCTGTTCATCTCTTTTACTAAACGATTTTGTTTTCTTTGCTCTTTTTCATTTCAGACAATTCAATAACACAACGGAATGTGTGCCTGACAGAGGAGTGCGTCAGAACAGGTAAGGGCGGAAGTGATTTCCGGTTGGCCTGTAAGTCTGTAGATTGCAGAAACTTTATTTTTATTATGGTTGGGTGGTTGAATGGGTCTGATGAGGTGGTATTTAAATTGAAATTGAATTACCTTCTTTTTTGTATACTGGTTGGCTTTTAATTGGTTGGGTGTGTGTATATGTGGTAGCACTATTGTTTTGGAATTTTTATTACCACTTGTAGTATTAAAGTCTTTAATTTCAATCGTGTTGGGTGCTACTGAGGAATTTAATCAGTAAAGGATGTGTGAAATTTATTTTTAAACGGTTGGTTAAAGCGTTTGAATATAGCGGTCCTTTTGAAGGTATTTAAATTTATGGGTTGAAGGGGATTTTGACAAGCTGGTTGAAATAGTTGATTTGGTCTACATAATATGTACTTCAATATTTTTTTTCTATTAATATCGATTGAGTGAAGATTATTCCTTAAACTGTACATACAGGACGAGCTGTATTGAACACTATTCTGTTGGGTCTTGCGATAGCGAACTCATGGAAAATGGAGTTTTAGAAATCCGCGTAGGGCTAACTAGTTAAAATTCAAGAGAGAACTGAGGAAATTAGTGAATCACTTCACTGAGGATCTCAATCTTGGCAATGCAGTCGATGCACTGACCGGTTCCCTTACGCAATCCTTTGAAAAATCCTGTGCATAGCGGTAAAAAGCGTTCATGGAGGAGCGATAAAATAGCGGAGCTCATTCGCATTTCAAGAGTAGGGTGGAACTTCGCTAAGGAGGGGGTCGTCGAGTGGTCCGCCTATAAAGAAAGCGTAAAGCTCCTCAAGAAAGAGATAAGGTTGTAACGAAGCGTTACACTTTTTATCGCCTCCACTGTGGTTCACTTTCGCGGCCGCTACTGTCCATAGCTGGTGCAGTATAAACAAACAACATCTGGCGATGATCACGCCATGCGAACATGGCCACTTCTCTCAATCTCATTGGCCAAGTGGTTTGCAAAGTGAATTGCATCCACTTTTATAATTCGGATTCGCTTTTTGCAGAAAATTGCATAAGGCGGAGATTGGGAGATGTGGTCGAGGGAGTTCCTCACTCAGTGGTTTAGTACCAATTTCGAGTACTTGTGAGCCAACTCTCCGACGTGGTGATACCACAGGAATTTTTCTATCGCTTGTCTTCGGACTTGGACGATTTATAAATCGGACCTGCTGCTGACCACAGCCGATCCGATCGTAAGCTTTTGGGCTCATCCTCGTCAAGAATAAGCCATTGCCGGTCCTGAACTTAATCTTTGAGTTGGAGGATCCGATCCGTGCTCCTAGGAGTTTACCGCGCTGTTGGAAGCTAAGTACCTGCCTTAAGCAAGTGCTGCCAAGTGACGCCCTTAAGCCGTTGCTGCCAAGTGACTGCCACGAGCAGTTGCTGCCCAAGTGACGCCGCAAGACGTTGCTGCCAAGTGACTGCCACAAGCAGTTGCTGCCCAAGTGACGGCCCTAAGCCGTTGCTGTCAAGTGACTGTCACGAGCTGTTGCTGCCTAAGTGACGGCCCTAAGCCGTTGCTGCCAAGTGACTGCCACGAGCAGTTGCTGCCCAAGTGACTGCCACGAGCAGTTGCTGCCCAAGTGACTACCACGAGCAGTTACTGCCAAGTGACGCCGCAAGGTGTTGCTGCCAAGTGACGGCCCTAAGCCGTTGCTGCCAAGTGACTGTCACGAGCAGTTGCTGCCCAAGTGACGTCGCAAGACGTTGCTGCCAAGTGACTGCCACGAGCAGTTGCTGCCTAAGTGACGCCGCAAGGTGTTGCTGCCAAGTGACTGCCACGAGCAGTTGCTGTCCAAGTGACGCCGCAAGGTGTTGCTGCCAAATGGCGGCCCTAAGCCGTTGCTGCTCAAGTGTCCATCACAAGTGGACGCTTACCAGTAGTTAGTAGAGTAGTCAGTAAGTTAGCAAGTAAGAAAGGAAGGCAAACGTAGGTATCCGATTATTGTTGAGTAGAAGAAAATTGTTCAGGTTAGCTTACACCGGGCCTCGTGAGAGCACAAATTGAAACAGGACTCGATTCATTGTTAAGTAGCTCCATATTGTTAAGGCCAGCTAAACTGAACATTCATTGTAGTGTTAAATAAATAATTTACCTCTTTACCCAAAATTTCTGGTGTTTCTTTGGGAGACCCTGGGTCCGACGAGCGAAACCCCAGCCTTCGGAAAACACCCTTACAAGGTTCGCAAAGCGGAACTCTAAGGAAGATCCTGGCCAAGATACCAACGCTACGCCGGAATCCAATATTAGGAAGAATGATGGTACCTGGGCAGAGTCACACGAAGAAACGCTGGATATACTATTGAGCACTCACTTTCCCGGATGTACATCAATATCCGGAGATGAGATACACATTCCAGTGACGAGATCGGGAATAAGTGCGGAAGAGGTGGAAAATATAATAGATGATGATAAGAGAGCTTGGGCAATTAAATCATTTGCTCCATACAAGGCACCAAGAATGGATAACTATAATGGACTATTCCATGGCTCGAACGTATTTTCACAGGATGGCTTAAGCTAGGATATGTTCCTAAAGCAAGCAGGCAGGAGGTGTGTGTTGTATTTATTCCCAAAGCAGAGAAAGCGAGCCACAAACAAACAAAGAGACCTGAGAGTTATCAGTCTGTCGTCTTTTATGCTGAAAACTTTGGAATGTTTAATAGATGTACACATAGGAACGTGATCGACTATGATTATCTATTGTATCTAAATCACAACATGCATACGGGTGACCAGATAAAAATGATAGGAAAAATAAAATGAAATAAAACAACAGCGGTGTAAGATATAAAATTTATTCTGGCTTTATTTTGAAGCTACATTCATGCCATTGTGTGTGGAATAGCACATCATTTAAATGACCGCCACGGCTTC
Source organism: Brachypalpus laphriformis (assembly GCA_945910035.1). Lineage (NCBI taxonomy): Eukaryota > Metazoa > Arthropoda > Insecta > Diptera > Syrphidae > Brachypalpus > Brachypalpus laphriformis. The sequence goes on along the minus strand of OX246753.1, from coordinate 17,145,355 downwards.
GCTGGCAGTGTTTCAAGCGGTCGGTCCAATATGTACGGCGTTATTCTGGCAATAGCGTCTCAAATGTTGGCCTCGAGCTCGTCCAAAGTGGTTGGCCTGTTAGCATAGACTAAGAACTTGACGTAGCCCCAGAGTGTCAAGTCGCATGATCGCAGCAGCCAATTGATAAACGCTCGCCGTGAGATGACCCAGTCGCCAAATTTCTCCTTCACAACTTTGAGCATTTCGTCGCTTGGCATGGAGCGCCGTCTGTTGGAACCACAGCTCGGATATATCGATATTCTCGAGCTCTGGCCACAGAAAGTCGGTTAACATCGCTCTATACCTGTGACCATTGACGGTAACGGTGTCGCCTTCCTCATTTCGAAAGAAATAAGGTCCGATGATGCCGCCATGCCATAAACCGCACCAAACAGTCAATCCTTGTGGATACATTGATGCTTGGTCGAACACTTGTGAGCCAAAAATGGACCTCGTCCGAAAAGATAATTTTTTAGGCAAAATCCCGATCTCTGGCCAACATTTTCAGCGCCTAATCAGCGAACTCACGGCGTTGTCTATGGGCATTCGGCTTCCATTCTTGCGTCAGTACAATCTTATCTGGATGTAGGCCCAAATCCAACCGCAAAATAAACCGGGTTGACTCTCTGGCGATGCCCAATTCAGCTGATCGGCGTCGAATCGGCATTTCTGGGTCTTTTTCGATACTGGCCGCTACGGCGCCTATGTTTTCTTCATTTCGCACCAATCTCTATCTGGTTGGTGGCTTAAGATCCAAAAGAGTGTACTCACTCTCAAACTTTTGCACGGTGCGACGAATTGCCTGCACACTGAAGAAGTGCGTTCAACAACGTAAGCTCTGACGCGATCCTGAATAGCCTACACAGAGCTCATCTTAATACCGGCCTCTGCAACTGGATTTCACAAATGCTTCAATCGAGAACTATTTTTTCAACGCAAGGACCGCACCTTCTTTTTCTTCCTATTTTGGCGAGGTTATGATCCGAAAACAAGGGAATATAACCCTCCCACTTCACCGCATTTCTACTGATCCGCCTGTGGGGTTCGCCACAACACATGGAGATGTCACCATCTGGAGAAAGGTCTGCAGAGGAACCCCCCAAGGTGGAGTTCTGTCTCCGCTAATATGGTTCCTTGTAAGATCAATTCCTACCTTCAAACCCCCAAATATCGGTGGTATTGAACTAACTATCTCAAGTCCAACTCGATACCTGGGCGTAGTTTTGGATTCCAATCTAAACTGGAAGGAAAATATTGCCGAACACATCAAAAAAGCAAGCGTAGCTTTCTATTCTTGCAAAAAGGCATTCAGTAATACGTGGGGCTTCAAACCAGCTGTGGTGTACTGGATATACACCGCGGTAGTAAGGCCCATTCTCACATATGGTTCACTAGTATCGTGGATGGTACTTGAGAAGTAATACAAGCTTTCAAACCTCACCAAATCCAGAGGGCTGCGTGCATTGGAGTCATGGGATCAAGGAGCACAATACCAACAGCGGCAATGAAAATCATGCTTAGTTTCATTCCGCTTGATATACACTGTAGCAGTCTAGCGGCCAAAACCTCTGTATGACTGAGAGAAGGTCGATTGTGGTCATCGAGCCTTTACGGCCATGCCTCAATTTTGCCCCGATGGGGGACTATCACTATCAGTGGATTGACGGAAACTGATCACATGAACCCAGTGCTAGCATTTGAAAGGAGATTTACTACAAGGATTCCTGACAGAATATACTGGAAGAACGGAAGAACCATTAAGAAAAAGGAGTTGGTATTCTATACCGACAGTTGTAAGATGAACGTTGGCACGGGAGCCGGAGTTTATTGTGAATCCCTAGGAATAAACTACTCATTCAGAATAAGCAACGACTACAGCGTCTTTCAAGCCGAAGTCGCAGCCATCATACAGGCTGCAGAAATTATACACGAAAGTAATATCGTTGGTAAAACGCTCACCGTCTATATAGACAGCAAGGCAACCGTTAAGGCTCTGGTTTCTGCTGTTACTAGATCGAGGCTTATGAGGGCCAATGCGGTCACCCTTTGCTGGGTACCGGAGCATATACGAGTAGATATCGAAAGAAACGAAAGGGCTGATGAGCTTACTAGAAAATGGTCGGCGCTGCACTTATCGCGGTCCCTTCCTTTTGTAGTAACCCTAATCAGTTACGGAAGAAAATACAAGATGAATCCATCGGTCGAGCAAACAGACGCTGGGTTAATTTGGAAACAGCAAGAAGAGATCAACATCTCTGGTAAAACTTAGTCGTTATAACGCTCGGGTCGATTACGGCATAATTATTGGCCATTGTGCCATTGGCGTTCACGCGGAGCGACTCGGTGTGCTGCATAACTACTATTTTAGAAGTTACAGGGTCGAAGAAGAAATTGAATCTGTTCATCACCTGCTGTTTGATTGTCCTGCCCTATCTGTCAAAATAATAAGGACTCTTGGTAGTTACTTCTTCTCCGAGCTGGAGGACTCAGGTAATCTAGAGCTGACAGGCCTCCTGAGATTCATATCACTATCTGGGTGGTTCTTTGCAGCGTTTCCAGGGTTAAAAGATTAGGCACAATGGATCCGAACTGCTGGTCTAAGCGAGCAGTGACTCATTTGTCACATGGCACCCTTCTACCTAACCTAACCTATGGAATACAGATCAAAAAGGGAAAAAGGGCTATTTGACTCTGGCCCTAAATGCTATGGAGTTAATTTATGTACCAACTTTGACTACGTATACGAGGCAACAAACCCTGGTCAGTTTTGAAAGGGATAAATTACCCAAAACCTTTTTTTTTTTTGTTGTCGGGATTGGAAACGCTCGACTGGAGCAACTCAGACGCAACTGGTCCATTGTACTACCAAAGAGCAAACCCTGTCTTTCTAAGAAAGCCAAGCAAGCACTTCAGTGATGAGGAGCTTACAGTACCAGCACTCACCACATCCGCACCGAGGATCTGCCACCTGATACGAGCAAAAGCCGGACACTCACAGAGATAATGTTCCGCGGTGTCGTCGCAGATTGTAGTGTCACTTAAGCCCAACACGTTAAGGTGCTTGGCAAAAGTAAAGTGGCCTGTCAAGACACCAATAAGTTGTCTACAGTCTTTTCTGCTGAGAGACAGCAAGAATGCCGCTGATTTCTTACAGACGTCCGGGAGCATGCGTTTAGTCAACCTGCATCCTGGAGAGTCATGCCACACACAATTGTGCTCGTGAGAGACCCAATCGTCAATGGAAGCCCTAAGCGAGGACGCAGAGAGTCCCAATGCGTGTTCGGGACCTGAGAAAGCCTCCTCTGCACCTTGTCTAGCAATCTCATCGGAGATCTCGCTCCCCAATATCCCAGTGTGACCTCGGAGCCAGATAAGAGACAGAAAATTCAGCCTTGCGACCAAGTTCAAAGACTTTTCGGTTTCACGAATTATTTTGGAAGTGGTTAAAGGGTTAAGCAAGACCTTAAGCGCAGCCTGACAGTCACTACAGACACAAATGCTACGTCCCTTCCATCTGTTCTTCGCAACATAGTTCATGGCCATTAGGATTGCGTAAGTTTCCGCTTGGAAAACAGACGCGTATTTGCCTCACAAGAAAAGAAGTCTTATATTGTCGACTTGCACGAAAACACCAGCGCCAGACACTTCACTGGTTTTGGAACCATCCGTGAAAGTACGACTACATTCCATTCCCAAATCAGACTCTGGCCGAAGCCAGTCCTGAACACAAGGAAAGTCGACTCTGATTTTACGCATCAGCTGAAGTTCTGGTGTCATTGCGTCAGACGGCATATCCATAAGACAGGAGTCGTAAGATAAGTGTCGCGCAAGTTCATCAAAATTCCAGTATGGGGTATACCAAAACCCGCCCCGCCTAAGACGATGGATGGCTTTGATAACGCAACCCATGATATAAGTATCGAGGGGAGGTAAGTTCAGCAAAGCGTCTAGAGCAGAGCCAGGCGTACTTCGAGAAGCTCCCGTGCAGTCGAGACATACCGTTCTTTGGAGTTTGTCGCAAAAAACAACCACATATATACCCCTTCCACCAAACAATCGACGCATATACATATGAGGAATGGTCTTATCATAGCCGTGTAGATCCAAAGAACCTTATTCGGTGACAAACCAACTGAGAGCGCCTTGGATGTTTCTTACCTAAAATTACTCTCAGATATTTGGCTTCATTGGAAATGCGGATAGTGACGCCTTTTAGCACTGGCTGGGTCAGACCGGTCAGAATCCTCCTTCTCGTAAAGAGAACAACCTCAGTTTTAAGAGGATTCACCGAAAGCCCACTCCTAGTACACCATTCATCGATAATGTCCAGCGCCGCCTGCGCGTTAGCACAGACCGTCGCCAGGCATGGCCCGACAGAAAGTACGGCGACATCATCCGCATATGCCTGAGCGTAGACGTTAGAAATATTTAGAGTTTTCAACAGAGAGTCGACCACCATGCACCATAACAAGGGAGACAGAACGCCACCTTGCGGACAACTCCTGTTTACCCCTGTCATAACATAACGGCCACAATCCGCATCCACTACCAAAGTTCTATTCATTAGCTTGCTTTACTCGTAATCCACAACACTAATGTTTCATCTACCCCGTGTGTTGTCTGACCGAGTCGCACATGCAGTCAAAAGTTGCATTGTCAAAAGCACCCTCAATCACGTATTCTTTCCTATCAAGCGCGCATTTAATTCTGGTCACTAGATTTTGAAGTGCGGTCTCGCAGGATTTCCCACGCTAATAAGCACGCTGCATCTACGATAGTGGATGCAGCTTCAAAGCAAGTTTGCGCACGTGAAATTCCACCAGTCTCTCCATACTTTTAAGTAAGAAGGAAGTCAAACTTATAGGTCTGAATTTCTTGGGAAGCGAATAGTCCTCTTTACCAATTTTCCGTATAAAAGCTGCTCTGACTGTCCGCCAAGGTGTAGGAATATATGCCAGTGCCAAGCCAGCGGTGAAAACTCTTTTCAGAGTTGGCAATAGCTGTTGCAGCATAGCTGGATATATTCCATCGGCGCCAGGCGATTTGAAACCATCAAAAGATGCCTCAGCATATTTGATGGACTTAACTGTTACCACGGCTGATGCAATATACCAGCTGCGCCGGGTTTTCTGACTGAGGTCAGGTTCAGCCTGGGTAAGCGGGCCAAGCTGCGATCTAGTGATTATCTGATTGCCAGGAAAGTGAGTCTCCAGCAGAAGACTAAAAGCGTCAGCTTTTGTCTCAGTAAACTTGCCATCAGACCGTCTAAATAACTCCGGTTTGGTCGGCTTTCCCCTTTTGAGAACCTTAACTAACCTACTGGTTTCACCGAGTGTCTCGATCTTTTCACAAAAATCTCTATAAGAAGCACTTTTCGACAACCGAATTAACTTCTTATAAACTTTTTGCTTCGATCTAAACAGATCCCAGTCACCTTCTAAATTTGTCTTGAGAGACCTATTTAGAAGTTTTCTGGATTCTTTCCTAAGTCGCTGCAGTTCTGGGCTCCACCAGGGAACTGGCGTTCTGCAGGAATTTTTTGTCATTGGGCACGTCAGTTCAAAACAATTGGTAAGGACACTAGTCAAGTTTTGAACACCATCCTCAACCTTTCGTTTCGTTCTGAGTTTAGTTGGAGTCTTGACAGATCTGTCTAACTCTTCCCTAAACCGCACCCAGTTGGTTTTCCTCAGATTCCTCCTCTCCTGCAAGTTAAAGCTTCACATTCTATTTGGAAAACGATGTATCTATGGTCTGATAAGGACACTTCCGGCAGTACCCTCCAGTTAGTAATAGACTTGAAGTACCTATTAGTTAAATCAAGCCAATTACCTCCTGCCTCCTTGCCGTAACAAAAGTTGGCTGGGAGCCAACATTGTTTATTGCCATACCAGATGATAGTAAAAAGTCTAGGAGATGGTATCCTCGTATGTTGCATTTGTTGCTACCCCAGACTGTATTCTAAGCATTAGCATCGCAACATATGACTAGTCCCATCTCCCGAGTGTCACAATACTTTATGAGTTCGGCAACCGCCTTCAGTGGTGGAGGCATTACGGAATCATAAGGGAAATAAGCCGACGCAACGACGAAAGTTTTCTAACTTCCGTTCGTTTCGTAGCTTACAGCTGCAGCAACCAAATCCTGTCCACAAAATTGTCCCAACTTGCTTACTGAGAGGAAATTCGGCAAAATTAGACAAGCTGTCGGTCTTTCAGATCGCTCGTCACGTAGCACCGTTACTCCACGAATACCTCCAAAACAACATATGCGCTTGTTCAGCACATATGGTTCCTGGATAGATGTTATGTGGGGTTTTGTACGCACCACGGAAAGTCTACCACTCAAGAGAGCGGTAGCAGCCTTGGAGTGATGCAGGTTGATCTGCGAAAATATCATAGATAAAGTCGGTGGTTTTCGCCGATTACTTGCACTCATTTGGAAATTAACCGGAAATGAATCCTTCCAAGAAGCAGGTAAGGACGCATGTCATACCTAGACTTAAAGACCTCCTCAGAGCCTAGATCTAAACCCACAACAAGAGAAAAGCCTTCCACATTTTCCCGATTCTTACTCTTGCCGTGAGAGTAAACGAACCATTCGCTCATGTCGAGGTCAGGATTCTGGGTACGGAGACGCGTCAGCACATCCGCCGTTTTCCTTAGTTTCCCCGGGATAAAGCAAATGGTGCGCGTTCTCTTAATAGGCATGAGAACCACAAAAGAAGTGGTCCCCAAGGGTGATATTTTCAGCACTGCGTTGCTTATATATTCAAGGGTTTGCTGCGAGGAGCACTTCACCATGAAGGTTCCGCTCTTTAACGCACAGCCCTCCACTTGAATGCAGGCATTTGCTACCGAAGCCAGCTCCCACAAATGATCTTCGCAGTGTTTTCAATCCGCGTCGGTCATCTTGTGATCATTGCCAGCTCTTGCGATTCGTAACGTAAGACCCAAAACAGAGTATGACAGTGTTGTCCGTTGGTGAGTCACTTTACATTGTTAAGTCCCGAAACTTGTGTTGTGTATCGTGTGAACACTGATTAAGCCAGAGGCGACACGTATACCAGCCGACTGCTATTCCAAAATTTAAAGGCGACTAACCCAGTTTCTGGTTAGTATGGCAAAATAATGTCATGCCATCACTCCTATATCCAAAATCAATTCCTGTGCCTTACCCTAAACTGCTTCTCAAGCAATTATGATTTTAATTAAAACTTAAGCTATGCTTCAACACATTCTCAATCGGTTCCAGTGATTACCCCACAGTGAAGGTTGCTGCAGCAGTAAACCATCCTGCAACCTTATCACAACGTACACCATCCTTCTGCAAATGACCCTAATTGGAAACATCACCATTGCTTGCTTTGCCACCCCCGTTTGGAGTCCTGTTGATAAGAAACTTACTAGCACACTTGTCGTGCATGTTATAGAACGAGGAATTGAATTCAATCGTCTGACATTTACAGCAGGGGTTTTGAGAGTACATGCATGATAATGGATTTTCCATTCTCTTCATAAAGGATTTTCTATCCTCCTGAAGGACACCGAAAACAACTTTCTAACAGTCATTCTATTCAGGGACTATCTTGGTAGGTTGGAAGTTGATTTTTCTTTCTTTTCCTTCGTTGGTTGGAAAGTTACTTCAAAAATTGCTTAATTTGCCGAAGGCGTTTAATTTTGATTGTCAAACCATGTGGACACTATGCCTGTTGCCTAGTTCTATGTACGAGTATCTATCAGCATAGTTTGTCATCAAAGTCATTAGATGGACCCGACCAGCTTGGAAGTGGTGTGTGGTCTATGTGTGGGAACATGGCAGCAAATCCCGGACACTTGTTTTGAAATGTAGTAAATGAAACTTTGCTGGCAGTTGACAACTATTGTTACCATTACACTTGCCATTTCATAACGATGACAGGGCAATGCATGCAAACGTAATAGAGATAGAATTCGTTTATATTTAATTTCGAGAGATGTCACCGATAAGTAAAGAATTGTATGGGACTCAAGTTGAAGAATGGACATGTTGGACATTTATTGTTGTAAAGTTGTAGGCGAATCGATAGGAAATTATTTTTAAATTGAATGGAATTTTCATTTGACTTATTTTTGAGGTCCGTGGGCGTTTAGGGAAACGTTATTGCATAGAATTTATTAAGATGTAATCTTCTCAAATAGGATGCAGGATTTTTTTTTTTATTGTACTTCAAAATACTTGCACAACCCCAAATTGTGTACCGCCTTCACCAATCTTGAAACCAAGGGTGAACCTCTGTTTCAAGAACCACTAAACCGATTTTAATGAAATTTGATTTGCAAATATTTTGAAATGTGTGTCAGATAGTAGGCTTTAAGTCTTCTTTCTTAGCCACCTACTTAAAAACATCTCAATCCACCTGGAAAACATCCAGAGCAGAGGTTAAACTTTCGACAGTAAATTTATTTGCCGATTTGATGATGTTTTTCTTTTTGTGGATGCATTGATGAACTCTTTGGACTATGAATGCTGCATGTATCTTGCTTTCTGACTTTTTTGTCGAGTTGTGTGGCTTCTATAAAGCTACTAGGTTAGGTGAGGTTGGCTGTCTACACGAGAGTACAGACACACTTAGACAAGCAGAAGTTCATTGTGATGCCATGGATCTTTCCATTTTGCTACCCAGGGACTAAAATCAATCGAAGCTTTTAATAAACCGAAGGATGCCCATGACGCCTGAAGACGCCAGTTCGTCGAGGTCATCCAAGAAAGGAGCCCCTAGATAAAGCAGTTTTTTTTTCAGGATATGTGCAGCGGAAGTGAAACCATCCTTGGTTTCCACGTTCTTCGTCTCTACAGCTCCTTCGAAAGTCGTTAGAAAAGAAGCGCAACCCTTTTGCATATTGACCTATCAGACAGTGTCCAGTTAGGAGTAGCTGATCTGTGAACGCTTTAACCATCCTGGCACTGTGTTTCTGATCCAGCTTAGGCCAGTTCTGTCTCGGAATAAGACACATTGCGCCATTTTCCCATCTGTGCTTGGCTTGGCTAAAAGCGTCCAGCTTTAGTAGATGTTTACATGTAGCGCGGGGCATATCAAGACTCTGTGACTTGGCAGAATCTTTAGAGACATATTGTCTTTACTGCCGAACTCGTCAGCCTTGCAGTTAGTCGGAATGCCCTGCGGCTTGGCACTCAGCAAAGGTGAATATTGAACTAATCAAGCATCTCCGTGAGAGACAAAGGGCAGCTTAAGGCGGTCTTTGAAGTGCAGGAGCACGATTCCAGGAACTTGATTGCCACTTGACTGGCAGTGAAAATGCTAATATCCCTGACAGATATTACATAACATTGTAGCGCGCGAATTTGACAAAAGTTTAGATATACAGGCAATCTATTCACTTTTTTAAAAGTTTCAAAGTAAAGTTGACGTGAGTAGATTTGCTTTCTTTCAGCACAATACGCCAAGAATTCGTCCACGCGTGGACTTTTAAAATAGTTGTGTCTCAACTAACAGGCAGCGAACATCCAACCAAATCGATCACATTGCGTTCAGCCGCCGCTTCAGAAATTGTCTTCTGGACAGGGACTATTCTGGCTTAGAAGCAGGAGCAATCAGCAGAACAGTGCAGGTAAAAGTAAAAGGCAGAATAATCACCGCGCATGGCTATCCGCAGACACCTGGAGATGAATCGATGAGCGTAAAGCAATCAAGGCTCGGATTGCAGCGGCTTAAGCGGTAGAGAATATTGGGCTAGAAGAAAGTGCAGCGTAGTGTAAGAAGGGACAAATGTCAGTACACTGTTTCACTTGCTTCAAAGTGGGAATCTTTCAAAGACGAAACTGAGCCCGTACTCAGTAACACCCACTGAACCCACCTCCCCTCCTACCCCTAGTCCTCTCAGCACTGCCGTCAAGGATTTCATCGCGAGGGCGGCTTCAGCCTTACATACTCGGCTTGTTCGTGTTGGGAGCCGCCGGCGCCGCGTTTCGCTGTCGCTCCTGTCTTCGTTGTTCTTTCATGATGGTAGCCACAGTCTCACTTACTGCTTCACAAGCATCTTGCAGGCTCAGCATCTGTCTAGTGATATCCTCTGTGATATTCTCTGGTGTTAAGTCCACACCCAGTCTGTTCGCCAGCAAGTTATGTTCTTCGTGATATCGTGCACAGTGGACATGATGTGTTCCGCATCCTCGACTGCTTCCGTGCACGTTGAGCAATAAGAGTTGTCTTCATGTCCAAATCTGCGGAGGTAAGCTTTGAAACATCCATGACCAGCAAGCATTTACATCAGGTAGAATTTCAGTTCTCTATGCTTCCTATTGATCCAAGGGTCTATATTGGGGATCAATCTCTGCATCCATCTGCCTTTGTAAGAAAAGTTCCATCTCTCTTGCCATTCTTCGAGGCTTGTTCTTGGTGGTACTTCAATGTCACTTCGACTCGTCGCTGTTGACACTATTGTGCTACTGGCACGATATTTCCGCTATTTATTTATTATTTCAGCTTCTTTAACGAGGAGATCTATTGGCACCATTCGAGCCACTACACATGCCGCATCGTAGAATGTTGTTCAAAAGACGCTGCATACTCTCGTAGACCGCCTCCGTCTACCTTTTGTACGATTTCGTCTTCATGGCACCTGCCCATATTTGGCAGCCGTAAAGGATTATCGACGTTGCAACTTTTGCTAAGAGCAGTCTCTTCTTCTGTTTAGGTCCTCCAATAGTTGGCATGATCCTTGCCAGGGCAGGCGTTGTTCTTGCTGCCTTCTCAGATGTTGCTTAAAAGTTAACCTTGCATCTTCAGTGACAGCAAGGTACTTCAGCTCTGGTTTGGAACTCTCATAGTCTCCATAACTCGTCTGCTGCTGATGAGCACTACTTCAGTCTTTTCCTTTGCTAGTTTTAGGTCCATGTTTACTAGCCAGTCCTGTACCATCCCGAAAGTTTCATTATATTCGTGCTCCAACTCTTGAAGAAATTTGGTCACTACAACGATCGCTATGTCGTCATCGTAGCTAATTATTTCTAAGGAGCTCGGGATTCGAAGTCGTACATTAGATTCGACAGAAGTGGACCTAGTACGGATCCTTGGGGGATACCGCCAGTGACATTATACTGCCTCATTCCGTCGTCGGTGTAATAGTGCAATATTCTATTTCTAAAATAGTTCGTCATTATTTTCTGCAGGTAGTCCGGTGCTCTCTTGGTGGTAAGTGCTCGCAGAATGTTACTCCAGTTTGCGGTGTTGAAGGCATTTTTAACATCCAGCGTAATGATTGCACAGTACTGTTTACTTCCGCCTTTCCATCGTCTTCCTTCGATGACTTTTTTCGCTGTATTTACGACTTCATCGACAGCGTCAATCGTATAACATGCCTTACGGAAGCCATACTGGCAACTCAAGGGCTAAAGAAGAAGCAAGCAGGTGTAACAGTAGAACTGGCCTTAATATTGCCAAGGAGCTCACTCTAAGGTCGGAACTCCAAACAACATCCAGTGAAAATCTTAGATGGTGATGATGATGATGATTTCGGATGAGGATCAGCTCAATAAATGGAGAGATCATTTCCCTACAGTCCTTAACCAGTTAGACGATGGTGATACCTCGAACACTAATGAGACTTCCATAGCAATAAATTCCCGATTTCACATCGACCTCCTAGTAAAACCGAAATAGCAGCAATCAAGTCTCTCAAGAAAAACAAAGCGGGTGGCAATGGTGTACTGGTAACGTTCAATTACCACGCAATAGTTCATGGTTCAAATCCCGATGCCTGCAAGTATTTATTTATTTCTCACGAAATATATAAAGTCAGTCCGATCAATTGCGAAAGTGTGTACTATAATGTACACTACTGTGAAGGTATAACACTGGCAGTAGCTTGGTCATGGCTGGAGTGGTTGCTCTGTTGGATGATTGATATGCATATGTCATCGGTAGTCGTGAAAAAAATACTGTGAATCAGAAGCAAAGACAAATATCTTTAGCCATAAGGTAAAACCGCCTCGATTTTCACAGATTCTCAGAAAACGAGTTTAAAGTTTTCGTTTTCCCCGAAAACGTATGGGAATTTATATTTTATTCTTGTTCTTTTGCTTATAACTCGGTAACGATTCAGATAATAAGGTAACAATTTGGTGACATAAACTTCAAATAGTTGATGGCATCCTTAACTCAATTTTGTCCTAACTCGACTTAGGTGGTTTTACCTTTTACCACAGATATAATAAAAAACCTCCCCAGTTAAATGGACACCACCCCCGGAGATTTTCTGAAACATAATTATTAAGTTTCAAACCACTACACCAAATCTTTCTCTCTCTCTCTATCTTTTCCAATGCCCGCACTATGTAAAAGAAACATTTAAAAGGTATTCATAATCTCTCAAGTGCGCACAAATTATAAAAAAAAAGGTGGGCATTGATGGTATCCCTGCCGAACTATTCCAAGCGGTGCCAAACACATCGGCTGAACTGCTACATCCGCTCATACGGAGAACGTGGGAAAATGAACAATTTCCCCAGGAGCGGAAAAGAGGGATGATCGTCAAGCTTCTCAAAAAGGGCACTGAAGAGGTATATGCGTTCTACCGGCCGTAGCCAAGATAACAGCTAGAATCATACTAGAATGCATAAAGGAACATATCTAGAAGCTGAGGCAAACAAAGTGTGACTTAAGATAAACACAGTCAAAACAAAAGCCCTGAGTACTTCTAACAACCGCGCTCAACTTAACATTGCTGGACAGCTAGTCGAGAAAGCAGACAACTTTCTATACTTAGGAAGTGTGGTCTTGGCTGACCGCGGTGGCACCGAACTTGTGTGCAGCAAAATCGGTAAGGCAAAAGCTGCGTTCGGAATTCTATCGAAACTGTGGAAAAGCAATGTTCTCAGCTTAAGAACCAAGCTGCGACTGTTCGCCTCCAACGTAGAATCACTACTGCTGTATGGGTACTTGGGCAGTACTTGGAAGGTGGATACCACTACTACGCACAAGCTTTTTTTTAAAGAAGTGTCTAAAAATCATCCTGAGGATCGTTTGGCTCAATGAACGGGCTCTGAGAACGGGCCTAGAACTTATAGACATTACCCTCCGAAGGAGAAAGTGACAGTAGATGGGACACACTCTACGGCGCGACGACAACTCCATTGCGAAATATGCCATGTAGTGGAATTCGTTTACCCAGGCAGGCAGAACAGTGGGACGCCCTAGGCAAAGGAATCAAGCTTATTGGTAATGAGTTGGAGGCAGCTCAAACACGATGCAAAACTCCGAACAAGATGGCGCGCAGTCGTTGTTGACGCCCTATGGCCCTCGGAGGTGCAAGGATTTAAGTAAGTAAGTAACTTTGTAAATTGTAACCAATAACCATTCTTTACGTTTTTATTTGAGCTCGTCAGTAGTAAAATTACTGGTATCACTGTTCATAAATTTGAATTTTGGTAAAATTTAGAACACTACGAGTAGCTTACGTGATAAATCACATCAGATTTTCTAATCTCATCTATTTATTTTTTTGCTTCACTGTATCTCACTAAAATATCACTTTACTTTGTTGATGCATGAAAGCAAATGCAAACTTGGCACTCAACCAAATGATTTTTGTATTTCCTCTGCCGCATCCCGTCGTCATGCCTGATGAAGCCTTAATTAAGTCACCGTCTTACACAATTAAAGTGCAAACAAATAAACTAAAGAAAAACTGAGCAACACTCATTTAGTGTATCACTCACTCGAATAAATGGGTGAGGAAGATAGTAATTGGGTGGCGGGTTGCCACGATAGTGCACGAAAAGGGTTTCTAGTGAAAAAGTTTTAATTTCATTTCCTTCGAATCACAGAGTGAGGGCGGCGAACAAAACTTTCCACGCGAGTGTGAGTGGAATCGGAAAGTTAACCTATCAACAGAATGAATGGCTTTGCAAAGTGCAAGGGTAAACTTTCCCTCGCTTTTATTCAACACAAGACTGGGGTTGTTGGACACCGCAAAGAAGAGAAATATGTCCATATTTATAAAATACCACACAATCCATTATATCAGTCAATTGGCTCAAGGCAACTGCGAATACTACTAAGGGGGTGACTGAAAGACATTTATATCCTTTTTAGAAGTTTTTTTTTTTTTTTTTTTTGGCAGACTACAAATGCAATGTGCAGCAATGAAGATAAGTCTGGAGGTGACTATCCAGCTCTGACTTTGCTTTCCTGTAATCTGTGCTATCGGAAATAAATCAACTTCCCTTTGTTCAATTGTCAGTAATGGGTTTTATTTAAATTTTTGTCTTTCTCTGCAGCGTCCTCACTGCTGGCTGCGATGGACCGGACAGCAGATCCATGTGAGAATTTCTTTCAATATGCCTGCGGGACATGGAATAAAAAACATGTGATACCAGAGGACCGGAGTTCAATTAGCACTTTTGAGGTATGATATTCTACAGTTCCCTTAAAGCGAACTTCCTCTAATATTGAATATCGATCTGAAAGGATTTTACGAAGTTAATTGGTTTTTCTTTGTAGGTATTAGCAGATCAGCAACAAGTCATTTTGAAAGGTGTCCTGGAAGAGGCCCTTAATGACAAAGACAATCAGGCAACAATCAAGGCGAAATTATTCTACAAGAGCTGCATGGACATACGTAAGTATAGAAATAGGTTATTCATAAAATATTATTATATATAAGTATGTGGCTCAGTTCGAGACTCGGGAGTATTCCTACATATGTATATCGTGCCAAATATATTTGCATTTGGAGGAGCATTTTTGAATGGCGACCCCGAAAAGGAATTTTCATAACATTATAGCTAGGATTAACTTCAAAATCTATTTTCGAACCTAGAGTACACAATAGACCAGCGATAGACCACCAGTAACCTAAATCGTGACTCAAAGCTCAAAGTCGCAAGGCTTCTGCTAAAGCAAAGTGAGTTAGATAATCATACTAGGCAACTGTAGCTCAAGAATCATGACTGGGCTGTGTTTAGCCTCTTTTTTGATAAAAAGATGCAGTGATTGTTTTATGATTTATGCCCTGTCACCCCTCTAGACGCATATGGCTCAAGATCGCCTGTGCGGAATCGTGTTCGAAGTTCTGTAACGCGTTTCAACTCTCTCCAGCTCACCCGTAAAGTCCGAGATTCCTTCTTAACTGTTCTGCGCCACGTGTCTCTTGGATACCATGCTTTTCTCCCTAATTAGGAAGGCGGATTCCATTGCATGACATATTTGGAAATGGAATTTTGTCCGCCGTATAGTGACGTCAATAGGTTCCTGGTCCATTCTCATATGGAGCTGTTGGTTTGAGATGCTGTTAAGCCAGGAAATCCTAAGTATGTCGCGTAGACATCTGACGAAAGACTGCAACTTAAGAATAACCGTATCTTCCACATACTACTCCCATACAGTAATAATGACTCGACATTTAAGTCGCAGCTTGGTTTTGGTGCTGTAAACATTGCATTGCATCCACATCAAGTTCGGTGTTGGTCGAGACAAAACTAAAAGATGCAGTCAGTGGGTGCAAATGTAGAGTCCAATGAAAGCCAAATGCTTGTGTGATACGAAGGCATGAATACCTATGGAAATTTTCAGCTTCATGTTGGCTATTCTTTTTGAACTTTGTTCTATTATAAAACGTTACGCACACTTACGCTAATGTTGGTCTAACCATCATGGTAAAAAATAAATAAAAATAATCGATCAACAGCCCTTAATTTTGCATTTTATGAAGAATATCACAACTGCGTTGCTGTTCTTCTTAGTTTACTTAAATTCAATCACCCCTTGAAAGGCATATGGTGTCAATAACCTTCTTTAGATTTCTACAATGCATTTAAGCTCTCTCTAGTTCATGCTCCTCAACCGCTTTTCTGCCTCACTGGATAAATGGATTCCACTGTATAGCGTATTTCGCCCACTTTCTCCTTTGTGTGGTGATGCCTATAGGTACCTGGTCTGATCTCTGATAAAGCTCCTCATTAGAGATACGATTGCGCCAAAATCCGTAAAATACTGCGTAGGGATCTGTTTAAGAAAGTTTGTAGCTTGCGAGTGAGAGTGGCAGTACTGACTACTGTTTCGACGTTGGAGCGGAAGAGTCGCAGCTTAGATCTTGTGCTCAAAACATTGCTTCTCCAAATGTCTAATAACATACAAAACGCAAATTTTGCTTTTTCAATTCTGCTGCACACATCCAGTTCGGTGCCACCACGGTCGGCCATGAACAACTTTCTCGACCGGTCCCGCAATATTGAGTTGAGTGTGGAAGTCTGAAGTGCGGTTTTGGTTTCTGATGTATTTATCTTTAGCCCCACTTTCTTTGCCTCGGCTTTCACTGTTGAAAGCAGCTTCATTATCTTATGTGAAAGTAGGCAAACATCGTTAGCGCAATTTATATGTTTCAGATAAGATGTCATAGTCCATTTGATTCCGTGGTTTCCTTCAGTCAGTGCTGCCCGAAGTATATCACTGATGAGCATTAAGAATAGCAGTGTTGAAAGTATGCACCACTGTCGTACTCCGCTTTAGACTTCAAAGACTTCTGACACCCTACCATTGTGCAAAGCATGACAATTACAACCCTCATAAGTAGTCATTACAATAGTTCTAGGTTGCCTCTCCTGCGAAATGTTAACCAGATATGTAGCATGTCGATTCAATATGTGGAACGCGTTCTCATAGTCGATAAACAGCAGATTTAGTCGGGACCTTGACTCGACGCATTGTTCTATGATGATCGTCTATGTAGAAAAAGCCAGCGCAAAAGCCTGTCTGTTCGAAATTGAGTGTTTTTTTTTTTTTTTTTTTGAGATACAAAACGCTCGACTGGAGCACTTAGACACTGTCCATTATACTACGAGAGAGCTGAACCCTGGCTTACCCATTTTATTAGAAAATTTGGCACAATAGATCTTACAGGTCGCAGTGCGTACAAGGCCCTAGTAAAGTAAAGTAAAAGTTTATTGGAATTTCCTTGTCTTTCTAAGAAAGCTATGCAAGCACATTAGTGATGAGGAGCTTACAATACCACCTTACAATACCAACACTCACCACATCGGCACAGAAAATCTGGCACCTGATACGAGCAAAGGCATGACACGCAGAGAAATTTTTCCGCAGTGTCTTAAGGTGCTTGGCGAAAGCGAAGCGGGCTGTCAAGACACCAATAAGTTGTCCGTGGTCCGGGAGCATTAGTTTAGTCATCATCCTTTGAGCTTTGACTAGCAATCTCATCGGAGATCTCGTCCCCCAAGATCCCAGTGTGACCTGGGACCTGAGACGAGGGTTGAATGTTAATACTCCTTTATTCTGTCCAAAATTATTCTTGTTATTATCTTTGCTACGGCGGGCTTAACACGTATACCTCTCCACTTTCCACATTTCATCAAGTTACCTTTATTGGAAGCTTGATGATCATCCCTCTTTTCCACTCTTGTAGGAATCGTACAGTTCTGTCGATGTATTTGGCACTACTTGAATGAGCTCGACAGGGATGTCTTCAATGTCCACCGCTTTATTGTGTTACTGAGTTAATTAAAATATCTTCCCCAACGCCCGACCTCGTGAAGGGTCATATGTATTGACTTACGAAAATGGTAGTCGTCGACTTTTGAGTCGGCCGGTTTTTATTTTTTGTTGTGAAAAAAAAAAAGTTCAAAAAGTGAAAATTAAAAGGGGAAAAAAAAGGAAAGTGAAAAAAAAAGGTTTTGTTTACTATTAACTAGTAAAAAAAAACATATATATTATATAAATAATAGTTACATCTTAAGCAAAACAAAATAGTGGAAAACACATATCCAACAATGGAGTCCTCCGCAAATGCGGGGGACAATGAGGAAATGCCTCTCACAGGCATTTCTTGTAAAGATTTTAATGAGGCACTTAGCCTTGCCAAAAAATATTATGAAGAAGTGTTAATCCTAAGGGAACAACTAAAAAAAATTGAGAGTGATAGTGACGACGGGTTTAAAAAAAGATTAAACAAGAGAAAAAAAGTGGTAGAGTGTACCAAAAATGACCAAATTTCAAGTAACTCCTTCGCGTTACTTGCTGATGATAAAATTAGTGAAGTGGTTTGTCATAAAAACGAACAACAAAAGGTCGCGACAACAAACTTAATCGCTAATATAAAAAATAGAAACGTAGAGAAAAAAAAGGCTGCAGCAAACAGTCCAACATTAAAAATAAATGGCAGTGGTGAAATGAATACATTGCAGAAGAGCCCGACTACATCAGCGGCTCCTAAAAAGAGACCACCACCAATCAAAATTTACAAGCAGGACAGCCGAGATATCACCAATTTGCTGAATGACATCGTGGGTAAGGGTAACTTTATAATAAAGAACACAGGCAATGACAGCTTATCTGTTAACTTAAACAGCAAGAATGACTGCAACACTGTCAAGGATCTTCTTAAAGAAACTGACACTGAGTACTTTTCGTACACAAATAAAGAAGACAAGTTGCAGACATTCTTGCTGAAAGGTCTAAGCAATAGCTTCACACCAGAAGAAGTGCTCTATGAACTCCAAGATTTGAAAATGGAAAATCTTAAATTCGAAAAAGCATTCAGGTATACTACGGTGCGTTCCAAGCAAAATAACAAAACCCTACCATTTATTGCGGTACAGCTATCTCCAGATAGCAAAGTCCAATTCCTAAGAAACATTAGGTATCTCGCCGGCCACGTCGTCACTTTCGAAAAAATTCGGCATAGCGATGTCCTGCAATGCCATAGATGCCAACGATTCGGCCATAGTGCGTCGAATTGCGGCATGATAAAAAGATGCGTAAAGTGCGCAGAAAACCACGAGCCTGGTAAGTGTTTGGTGCAAAAGGAAGCATCAAAAGAGCAGCTATTCTGTGTTCTTTGCAAGAAGACTGGTCACCCTGCCTCGTTCAGGGGATGCGAAATTTATAAGGGATTTTTATCCAAACTTCAGCAAACTAAAAAAGATGCGCGCGACAAATCGACCCGGAAAATAATGATGGTCGAAAATATTGTTAAGAAGGGAGTTTCTTATGCCAATGTTGCTCGAAACGTCAATGGTCCGGATGCTGTTACAGCTTCTGCAAACGAAAATCTACAGAAACAAGTAAACAACTTAACCACTGATGTTAGAGACCTGACGGCAAAAGTAAACGCCCTTCTAGACATTTTAAATCGCCAAAATGTCTAGACTACCCAGCGTTGAACTCAAGATAGCTGCTCTGAATGTCAATTCCATAATAACTAATGCTAGACGAGGTGACTTACTGCGTTTTACGACAGATCATAGACCTGACGTGCTTTTTTTAAGCGAAACAAAATTGAACGACCGACATTACTTGGAATTCAAGGACTATAATTTAATACGAACTGACAGGATAAACTCGATTCGAAGCGGCGGTACGGCGATTATGGTTCGGAAACCGCTTAGATTCACAATAACTGAACTAGCTGAAATTAAAAACTTTAGTTGTTTGGAGACAACCATTATCTCACTGCCTTTAAGGGGTAATGGTAGTCTGTATCTTATATCGGCATATGGGGCATCCACATCCGCTAGTCAATTTAACATCGAGTTGGAAAAATTGTTCGAACTACTCAGGCTAGATAGTTTAGACAACTATTTCGTCTTAGCGGGAGATCTGAACGCGAAGCACTCGGCTTGGTTGAACTCAACAACTAATGGAAGAGGCAGATTCCTGAAGCGCTTCCTTGATGCAAACCAGGTCGGGTACAAGTTTAAATTATATAGCCCAGTTACACCCAGTTATCCATCTGGAAATTCATATCTCGATCTATGCATCGCGGATGCGCGTTTGCAAATCAATACAATCCACGATAATAAAATCCCGCTATTGCCGTATGATAGCGATCATAATGCTATTGTAATGGTAACATCTTTCCCTACTGACGCTCTGCTAAGTTTTGCAACGGAACACGAGTTTCCTAAATTAAATTTTAGGAAAACTGATTGGTGTAAGTTCGCCCGTTGTTCCACTAGAAAATATAGATCTCACCGCACCTCTTCCGAAGTTCCTAACAATAGGAACCTCACGAACGAGGAGTGTGAGGTCTACATCGGGAATCTTAATACAGTGGTGCTGGAAGCAGTGGGGTCGACAGTACCAAGGCTTAAAAGCAAAAATAGTATGGAATGCTATCTTAACCGCGATATTCAAACACTTCAGACCCACAAAAGCTTTTTGCTTACTCAGATAAACCGGATACGCCAACGGTTTCAGGATGATTCGCACAATCTGGAGTTGATAAGATTAAAATCCCTTCTAAGAAATGTTAAGTCGCTCATAAATCAGCAATTTCGGAATTCCATCAACGATTACTGGAGGCAACGAGCCGAAAAAATAGTGAAATCTGATTCTAGGAACATGTTTCCTCAAATAAACCAGATTTTTAAGCCTCGTAAAACCATTCGAGTTCCGAAATTGAAAGTACCAGTACTTTATGAGCCGCTACTTTCTCAGGCAGGGATTGATAGCCAATATTGTCCCCTCATCGATAACCATTTCGTTATCGATGGGGGGATAGATAAGCTTAATCTGATTGGCTCTCATTTTGAGGCAGTTCATGCAACAGACCTCCCAAGTTGCAAAGCTGATGACGTATCTAGGGAGCTGATAAGGTTTTGGACAGTAAACAGAGATTCAGACACTGTGCTCCATTTTTCTGACCAAGTAAAGGCAAATGAACTGACGACAGATCAGGTGAACAATTACTATACGACGCTAGACGACCTGACGGACATATTCAGGAAACTGAGTAATAAAAAGTCGTCTGGGTTGGATAGCATTCCAAACATTGTGCTGAAGCATATACCAATCGAAATTATACGGCAATACTGCGTTATTTTTAATAATCTGCTGAATAACAGTTACTTCCCTAGTTGTTGGAAAATATCGAAGGTTTTTCCAATTATCAAGAAAAGATCCTTCTGATCTTATGAATTATAGGCCAATCAGTCTCCTGCCTAATATTGGGAAAGTTTTTGAGATAGTTATCAGCAAGTTAATTCTGTTCGCGTGCGAAAGAAAGGAGATAGTCCCGCGGAATCAATTTGGGTTCAAAAGAAACCACTCGTCAGTGCATGCTATAACCAAACTTATTTCGGATATTAACTGGAATTTTAGCGCAAAGAGATGTACAGCTGCCTGCCTGGTGGATATCGAAAAAGCCTTCGACACGGTTTGGATTGACGGGTTAATTTATAAGCTTATCAGATATGAATTTCCACATGAGCTTGTAAAGATGATCAACTCAATGGTTCGCGGGAAAAAATTCGTTGTAACAGATAGACAATACACGACGACCAGAGTATTTAATATCAGCAATGGTCTGCCGCAGGGTACAGTTACAGCACCAATACTCTTTAATATTTATGTTTCTGAAATGCTCAAGGATGTGGATAATTCCTTAGCATTTGCTGATGATGTCGTCCTGTATGCACATGGCTCTAAGATCGCAGATGTACAAAACGAGCTTCAAATCAAATTCAACAATCTCCTGACATTCTGTCGAAATTGGAAGTTAAAAATAAATAACTCTAAATGTGAAACCATATTGTTCCGCACCCCTCTAAGTCGCGGTAACTCAGATTTGAGACGTAACTGGAAAAACATACAAATAGTTGGTGATAATGGACATCACATCGAATCAAAAACTCTTGTGAAATATTTAGGTGTTTATTTGGATAATTTCTTATACTACAATGACCACATAAATATACAGTTGAAAAAGGCAAGAGCGGCATTTATGTCTCTCAGAAGTCTTTTCTACTCCAATTATTTGAGATCCGATGTGAAACTCATATGTTACCAGGCTTTTGTGCGCCCAATTCTGACCTATGCGAGTCCAGTATGGTGGAACATTACTCCATCTTACATGGAAAAACTACGAATTTTTGAACGGAAGTGTCTCAGAGCCTGCATGCAGATGTACAGAAGTGCTCATTCTGACTTTCAGCATTACATCTCTAACAAAAGATTATTGGAGGAGTCTGGCGTGTCCAGGATCGATAACGTCATTTTGGACCTTGCAAGAAATCACTTTGTGCGAGCGGCAAATGTTACGGAGAATGAATTAGTCTCTGGACTATTTTATCCTAACCCTGAGTATTTTAAAAATTCATTAGAAAATGGGCATATACCACCTGAGGCATTTTTGTATCTGGATGCATATGGTTATTTATCAGACTCATCCAACATTCCTATCATATATCATGTTCCAAGAAGGGCGACGGACAAAAGAATTCTATATGATCCTACATTCTTTAGGAATGGCAATGCTATACTGAGATACTGCGTAAGTGTACCTGATAGGGATGTATGCAATACTTACCGGTTAAATAAAGAAAAATACTGGTGGCTTGACTGGGTTGAAGCTGATGCTTAGATTCGGCGCATTCCATGCACCCCGCTGGCGCTAATGGAAGTTGTATCCCTGTACGCGATGACAACTTTTCAGCTAGCGGGTGCCAGACTCATTATTGACAGGTTTTCAAGCGGATCCCGGGGTACTGTTTCAACTACCGCTGGCGGGGAATATGGAATACGCCGATTAGATTAGATTAAGTTAGTTTTAGTTTTTCTGTTTGTTCGTTTTGTTTTTTATTGTTGTAAATAGTTTTCATTTAATTTTTAAGGTAGACTATATAACAAAAAATTATATGACAGAAAAGTTTTTTAAATTTCCGCATTTTCTTTTCGACATTTTAAAATACAGACATCTAAAATGTATCTTAATTATAAATAGATAGAATAATAGGTAGACTAACATATAAGTTAAGTAACGAGAATTGTCAAAAATTGTGTAAAAAAAAAAAAAAAAAAAAAAAAAAAAAAAAAAAAAAAAAAAAAAAAAAAAAAAAAAAAAAAAAAAAATGTATTGACTTACGCCTTTGACTATAATTGAGAGATCTTGCCCACAACCTACAACTCTAAAAGCTGCTCGGTCTTACTAGTAGTCCATTTACAACGAGTGACCACAAGAGAGGAGAGAGAATGCCGCCTTAAGGGCAGCATTTTCTCACGGATTCCGTCACGCAGACCATCGCATAGGTGGGCGTATCTCTCTCGCTCCCGATAATCGCATACCTCACAACTTAGTTGAGTGATGAATACCCTTGTGTCTGTCCACTCCAGTGGACGAAAGTACATAAGCCGTTCATGCCAAAATTGTGAAATGCATTCCAGATTCAATCAGGGCTTCAACTTCATCGTTTGCATTATGCTAGATATGAAAACAGGCTCTTGTTATAGGCGTGTTCTTCTGACAAAAACCTTTGGAAATGCACAGTATCAGTACGGGCATCTATACTTTCGAAGCTTTTCATCTGTATCAGTCCCTTGTTCGAGCACCTATTTACTGGATTGCAGTTTACTTCGTAAGCGCTTCCTAAGAAGCCTAGAAGTACGTAATTGAGCTAGCAAACTTACATCACTCTTTTACAGTACGGACCTGCTTTCTCCGACCAAAAGATACTTACGAATATAACCCAGCTAGTAGATTTAAGCACGTATTGTGCGCGTTTTTTTGTTCTGCCCAAGATCTTAAATCTGACACGTCGATGATCTAATTGCAAGGTTTCGTTAGACATGTACCTACTAGTCAAGAACACCTTAAATTTAAACGAACTCCGATTCAATGTGAAGTAAAGATCTTCTTACAAATCTATAAGATCATGGCAAAGAGTACTGTATGGGGGCATAATGCTCTCTCGGTAGTACTCACATTCCCTTCTTTCCTCCGACTTCTTTCCTGATTCCAAAATCAGGTTCGGTGTGGCTGCCCAATTTTATAGGTTTGGCTCTTAAGTCATCTTTATCAGGTGCATTGCTGTACTTGAACTAAATATTTGGTGACCTTCTTAATGACATCCACAGTTCGCCACACACTTTTTTCGTCGTCCGGTCATTAATTCATTAAGTCCTCTCTCTCGTTATGGATCTAAGGGCATCTACTATGTTATCGATGCGTCTATGATACAACCAACTCCTTCTCAATTGCTGTAATTCCTCTTCGACTGCCCTGCTTCTACTCGCCGTCCATTGTGAGCTAGAGGATTCCATTACATGGCTTGGCAGGATATACAGCT
Source organism: Brachypalpus laphriformis (assembly GCA_945910035.1). Taxonomy (NCBI): domain Eukaryota; kingdom Metazoa; phylum Arthropoda; class Insecta; order Diptera; family Syrphidae; genus Brachypalpus; species Brachypalpus laphriformis. The sequence goes on along the minus strand of OX246753.1, from coordinate 17,121,256 downwards.
CTCCTCTAATCTAATCTAATCATCTGATCTTCCACTTCTAGATAGTGTCTTGGTTGGTTTTCTCTTCTTCCATCTCATAGTAACGTTGCACATCTTGACTGGTGTCTAGTTGCAGTATATTCGCTCCCCGAAAACGGCTTGAATATTATCCTCGAAACCTGCACCATCCTTTGTTGCAGATGGCTGCCTTCTTTGTGATCCTGTAATAACTCTTAGACTGTCCTGCTTCTACTCGCCATCCATTGCGAGTTAGAGGATTCCATTACATGGCTAATCTAATAATCTTCTGCATCTAAATAGTCTCTAGATGGGCATGTTTTTCCCTCATTCGACGATTATGTTGCACATCTTGACTGGTGGCTTATTCCAGAATAATCGCTCGTCGATAATGGTTTGAGGATAATCCTCGAAACCTGCACCGTCCTGTGTTGCTGCTGACTACCTGTTTCGTGATCCAGCGGTTCGAACTCGCCTTCCTTATTCCGTATTCAAATCCAGTTTAACAACAAAAATTACACATTTATACTTAATTTCTATTTCTTTCGTTTTAGCACAAATTCGTAAAGTCGGCGAGGGACGACTAAAGGAAGTCATCAAATCACTCGGCGGTTGGCCAGTAATTGAGAAAAACTGGGTTCCGCCTAACATCACAATGGAATATCTAATCGGAACACTGCGAGGTGAATATAATGAACCAGTTCTGATAGAACTATATGTTGGCGCCGATGACAAAAACTCCTCCGTGCACATCCTACAAATCGATCAACTACCCCTAGCCCTTCCATCGAGAGATTATTACCTCAAAGCAAGCAGCGAAAATGACCTAAGAGCTTACCATAAATACATGACAAATACAGCGATATTGCTTGGAGCGAATGCTGAAACTGCTAGTAAAGAACTTGAAGATGTGCTGCAGTTTGAGATACTTTTGGCAAATGCATCTCTTCCCGAAGCCGATAGACACGACACTAGTGCCATCTACAAAAAGATAACTTTAAAGGAACTACAGAAGCAAATCCCACAGTTGAACTGGACCGACTATCTGCAGACCACAGTTGGCAAGGCTATCAAACTGAAAGAAAACGAAGAGATTGTTAGCTACGCGATGCCTTATTTGGTGGATATGGGTCAGATCCTGGCGAGTGCAGACAGACGAGTGGTACATAATTATGTGATCTGGCGATTAGTGATGTCAATAATGACGCACATGATTGATGAGTTCCAACGGGAGCGGGTCGAGTTTCGTAAAATTTTATTGGGCATACAATCCGAACGGGTACGATGGTCACAATGCGTCGAATGGACTAACAAGAAAATGGGTATGGCCGTTGGTGCATTGTTTATAAGGGATAACTTCAATCAGGATAGCAAGGAGACGGCATTGGAAATGATTCATACAATTCGAGAGGCGTTTAATGAACTTTTAGCGGAGAATATTTGGATGGATGACGAAACGAGAGCAGTGGCCAAGGAGAAGGCCGACACGATGAATGAACGTATTGGTTATCCGGAGATTTTAACCGATGGCACGGAACTGGAGAAGGAATATGAAAATGTAAGTATGGCTCCCAACAGATAATTCGTCTAGGAATTATGTCATAGTATTCTGGCGGCCGTAGTGCTCTTGCAGTCAAGCCAGTCCTACCACTACAAATATTTCCTCTACAGGTCGCCTTGAAGCCCATATTCGAAAAATGTTGTTGACCTTAAAGTTATTGCATCAATCCTACGGTAACCCCTGTGTGATTTATAAAATGGCGCCCAACATGAGGCCTATATCACTATCCATTAAGAATCCAATACTCAACGAACTGAAAAAAAATTATTTAGCTTTTTTTGTGCTTCATTTTCAATCAAAAAAATCGAAACGAAGTAGAATAAAGGAATCCGTTGCTTTCTCTTAATTCCCTTAATTTTTAGTACAGGATCTATTGAACCTTTTACTCCATAACCAGCAAGCCTTTCAATTTTAAATAAGCGAAGCTTTTGCAGCTCAATTTATTATAAAAACTCAGTGGAATGGGCCCACAGAGCAATGCAGTTACTCCTAGTGCCAGCTTACTTGCTTCGTAAGTTTCCATTCCTAAGACACTGTCAAATCATTCTTAAGCAAACTGTATACGATATTAACGACCAAATTCCTATCTATTCTCACTGCGTACAAATGCTTGATCTACATTCTAGATTTCATAATTCCACTCCTAGCAGCTCTCTCCATCAGAAGATCTATGTAGTTGTTTTGGAATCAGGAAAAGAGGATTTGGTAACTTCATTTTGCATGTTGCATCATACTAGCAGAAGGGGTCATATGGGGGGAAAAATGTATCGTACTGATTGACGACTGATGTAAGAGACATTAGATGGACAGGAAACAAATACAGTGAATTATAAAGCAATGACAAAAAGCAAAACAATTCCCCCTAGTTATCTGGACGTCACCCATGGGGTTTTTCTATACCTATTATAATATCAGTCGAGTTTCAAACCACTATACCAATTTTTATCTCGCTTTGTATGCCTTTTCTAACTTACGTCGTGCAAGGAATACGCTTTAGCTACCTTTCTAGACATAAAAGGAGCTTTTAGCAATGTACGCACTGAAGTAATTCTAGAGTCCCTCACGGAGCTGGGCATAGAAACCTACCTAAGTTAATGGATAGTCTCTATGCTCAGCACTAGAACTATTCAGACATCTCTAAGAAACAGCACCATAACCAAATTTGCCAGTAGAGGAACGCCCCAAGGTGGAGTCATCTTACCTCTACTATGGCTAATAGTCATGAATAAAATCCTTTTATGCTTAGACAGAGAAAGAATTAAAGTAGTTGGGTATGCGGACGACATTGTGATTTTAGTGTCGGGACTTTTCCGTCCCGTGATAAGTGAGATCATGGAGAGTGCTCTAAGTAAAGTCACCGCATGGGCCAGAAAGTGTGGACTTGGAGTCAACCCAAATAAAACTGAACTGATGCTTTTCACCACAAAAGCCAAAATACCCCAATTCAATCTTCCTCGACTAAACGGTCAGATAGTCTCCTTATCTTCCAGTGCTAAGTACCTAGGAGTTATTCTAGATTCTAAACTTAACTGGAAACCAAACATAGACGAACGAGTAAAGAAAACATGTATAGCCTTCTATGCCTGCAACAGAACCTTCGGCAAAAGATGGGGCCTGCAATCAAAATTGACCCTGTGGATGTACACAGCCGTAGTACGCCCAATCCTTACCTACGGGTCGATAGTATGGTGGCCGGCCCTTAAAAAAGCCTATAACATAACCAAACTAAATAAGGTGCAAAGAGCAGCATGCATAGGCACCACAGGCGCCCTACGGTCAACTCCGTCAGACGCTCTAACAGTCCTGCTACACCTTTTACCCCTAGATCTACATATCACAAACATCTCAGCGCACAGCGCAATCAGACTCAGAGAGTCCAAGTGTTGGACTGCGAAACCCTATGGACACAGCAATATCCTAGATTCTCTACCAGGAGAACTCATATCGACTCCAACAGACTACATCATCCCCACATTGAACTTCACAAAGCGTTTCGATGTACAATTCCCTACAAGAAAAGATTGGCAAGATGGACAGGCGACCAGTGGTTTCGATCTAACAGTCTACACCGATGGGTCAAAAATGGACTGTGGGGTTGGTGCGGGTGTTTTCTCGGAGTCCCTGAACATCGCATGGCCAATGCATGGTGACCCTAGTCTGGGTCCCAGGCCACAGCAACGTTGATGGCAACGAACATGCTGACGAACTGGCCAGGCTCACTTGCTGAACTTGTTCACACCCCGCTCGGAGCAATTAAGGCAAACATCTCCTCAATCTTTCTTAGAAAAGCTAACCTTAAATGGTCCAGGTTAACGAACTGCGTCATATCCAGAAAGATGTGGCCTAACTACAACAAGACCAAAACAACCGCCCTATTGAACAGAACGCGCAAAGACATTGCCCGTACAATCGCGATAATCACGGTAGGAGAGCATGCAGCCAAACTAGGTATCCCATATAATACACACTGCCGTAGTTGCAACATAGCCACCGAAAAAGAAACAATTATCCACTACATGTGCAATTGTCCAGCACTAGCTAGGGCTAGACATCAAGCATTAGGCAAACCCTTCTACAATTCACTTGACGAAATCTCGGGTAAAACATAAATGAGCTTACACTCTTCTTAAACTCCACAGGCTGGCTCTAGATTGTCCTCACCAACACACATCAACATCCAAGGTCGCATTAGTCGTGGTATCAAAACGGCACAACTGTGCTAATTGGGTCTCTGTTTTTACAGAACCGCCACTTTTACCTACCTACCTACCTACGTCGTGCAATCATGTAATATTTTATTCAAGGAATTGCACATAAGCTACAGGCAAAGCCGTTTTTACTATTGTTCAAACATGCATTTAGGCGTTGTATAGCCAACCAACTGTGATAAGGGTCACGCTACGCGCGATTAATTTAATAAACTCCACTGGAGGGGTTTAGCTGCTAAGGGTTTCGTCGCTGCGCTAAGCGTATGTCAATAATTGTCAGGCAGGCGCCTGGAGCAAAAGTCTATTAGAGAAACGTTAGCACCTATAATATGCACCAATTCTTTCCATTCGTCGACTGCTATCGGTTGAACAATGATCGTCTGAAAAGTTACGTGACTAGAGCCCTGATCAGGGAAGGTCAGGATCCACCTTAAATCAGTTGCACTAATATCCAATTTAAAGAACTGGAAATAACTCCTCAATAAAATGGCTGACAATGGTGGCCAGTTTTCAGATTCCGCAGTAGGAAGGAACTTTGGCAAATAATACTAACTTGATGGAAAGAAGTCTGTTAATATCGTTTGAGACTGATTTTTCCTGGTTACAGGAAAGAGTGCTACCAACTTCTGAATCCATCGTACCAACATAAGATGGTTCATAACATTACCTTTGGCAACTTGCTAAACAGTAAATCACAGCGTAAGTTCCACAGTGTAGTTGATATCCCTGTCTGGCTAAAACTCTGACACAGTATAGTCATTGGAAAGGCAACAAAAGAGGTTTAATCAGTAGTATCACTCCCATCACTATGCTTAAGTTAAGATAGATGGATAGATAATTGTTGTGAGGTGCAAGTGCACTGCGACCTAGAGCAGATGCATTGCGCCCCTCAAACTAAGGCTCTAGTCGATTATATGCTCGGTCTAGAGCACGTCCTCCAGTCCAGCTGCTGCTATGAGCCGAAATATCTTCAGTGGATCCACCGAAGTTAGATCTAATTCTGATAGGAGGCATGCACCTAGGTGATTTCTTCTTTTGTGGATCAGTGCTTCGCATTCCATAAGAAGGTGCGCTGGTGTTTCTGCGAAGTCCCTGCAGTATCTGCAGTGTCCGTCTCTCTCTATTCTCAGTTTTCTGAGGTGCTCCTTGAGTATGCAGTGACCCGTTAACATGCCCGTCAAGATGCGAATTCGGTTCTTGCAGACTCTTAGGCAGGTTCTACTTCTTTTCTGGTTGAAGTTCTTTCGCCTGTCTTAGTTGAGGGATATCGTCCCAATGCTTGGTCCATTTGCTCTCATCCGCTTTCCTTAAGTCTACCATTATTTTGTGGGGTCCTATCCCACAAAAGTATTCTGGTCCAAGGAACGGCGTGTCTGATCCGTTTCTTGCAAGTTCATCAGCTGCTTCGTTTCCCTCCACTCCTACGTGACCTGGTACCCAGTAGAGAGTAACTTTATTTGCCTGTCCCAGTTTTTTGATCCTGGTGAGGCATTCCCATACCAGTTTGGATCTGATTACGTGTGAGGTCAGTGCTTTGATAACGGCTTGGCTGTCTGAAAGTATTGCGATGTCCTGCCCGCGATAATTTCTGTCTAGGTTGAATTGCGCGCATCTTTCAATCGCGTGTACTTCTGCTTGAAATATACTGGGGAATATTCCCAGTGATTCTGAGTATCTGGTCCTGTGTCCCTACACCCAGATGTTTTTGATCCGTCCGTGTACTATTTAATTGTATGTTGTTTGAGTTGGTATTTATCGGACTCACTGCTCCAATACTTTTTATTGCTCAGCTTTGATTTGAACTTTTTTTCAAAGCTGTATTTCTTGACCTTATCTTCTCTGGGCCAGTCCAAAAGCGGCACCGATTTAGATAGGGTCACTCGCTCTCTGTTTGCGATGCATGTTCCTTTCCTGATGCCCTCTTTGCTTATTCAAAATATGGTCTCCTTGGCGATTCGCTCTAGCACTATGTGTAACAGAGGTATACCTACGATCGCCTCTAGTTCTGCTGTGGGACAGGTTCGCATGGCATTTTTTATACATTCGCAGGCTAATCTTGGCACCTTGCTCAGGGATGTCCCCGTCGTAGTTAACCTTATTCGGTTAACCCATGCCACTGCCCCGTATCTGATGATGGGTCTTACTATCATATTCGTCTATCTCTTAAGGTGATGACAGAGCATTCACCTATGCTGGGTGCCGGGCCACAGCGACATTCCAGGAAACTGCAGGGCTGACGACTTCGCCAGACAGGGTACCACTCTAAGGATTCTGCCTGCCAGGCAAGCCCTGGGTATGCCCCTCGCTACTTGTAAGTATCTACTAAAGCTGAACGCTATTAGCATGACCAACCTCAGATGGGTAAACGGCTCAACGTGTAACATTTCGAGACAGATCTGACCTAGGCTGGATCAAAAACGTAGTGCCGATCTGGTCAAGTTAAAGCGTACAGAAATCAGCTGCGTTGTCGGTGTTCTCACTGGACACTGTCTTATAGGCCAACACACCAAAAGACTTGGTCTCTTCTCCAACGACTTCTGCAGAAGCTGTAGGGACGAGGAGTAGGAGAAAACCATCCTTCACCTCATATGCACATGTCCAGCCCTGTCGCATAAAAGAATGCTCCATCTAGGAGCTTCCTTGATGACCTCGGCGATCTGGCGTCCTCAGACGTCATGAGCATCAATCGCTTTGTCAAAAGCTCCGGTTGGTTTTATTAGTCCCTGAATGGCCTAATGGTTTGATCCATGGTATCACAAAGGACCTTCACTGGTCTAAGTGTGTCTGCACTCTCATGTGGACAGCCAACCTAACCTAACCTAACCTATTATCATTATGTACTACATCCACCTCAGTGTGGCTGCGCTGCAACCCCAGACCGTTCCTGAAATGTTCCTGCACACCATAAGTGCTCTGGTGGCTTTGATTACCACAGCTTCTAAATGTTCTTTCTAAAGGAGTTTGTTGTCTAGTTAACCTTGTTAAATCTAGTTAACCTAGTCTAGGTATAACCTAGATACTTGACCTGTTTCTGTGGGTCGATCCTGATACCTTCCAATGGGGTAGTTTGCATACGCTTTAGCTGTTTTTTCTTGGTGAAGGATATCATAGTGGATATCATAGTGGCATTTATCAATTTGTACAGTAATTCATCTATTACTACGCTCCACATCAATGGTGATAATACCCCTTCTTGTGTGCAGCTTCTAGTGGTGCTTAAAGTGATGGTTTTTTGACCCACCTCTGTCTCAGCCGCCCTAGTTCTCAGCATCTCACACATCCAATTACTTGTGGTGTGATTTACTTCTTTTATTTCAAGACCCCTCCTAATTGCTTCATGGGAGGTGTTGTCGAAGGCTTTGTAGGCAGGAAGATCCAACGAATGTGCTGGAGAGGTATTCTCCCCAGCACAGTCATCCTTAGGTGAATATCTATGACCTTTTACTGCGCTTTTAGCATAAATGAGGTCAGGCTAATGGGTCTAAAGGATTTAGGTGGAGTGGTGTCTTTGTGACCTACCCATCAGTCCCACTGCATTTTTCGGTTTTTTTTTAGTTTTGCATACAGTTAAATGATGGACTTGTTCTTCTTGCGAATAGGCCTGCGAATTCTGTCCCAACCTATTAAGCATGGCTAAACCTCTAATATTGCGTTTCAATTACCAACTCCTGTCTTCTTCCTTTGAGTCTGTGAAAGTTTCTTCACATTGCTTAGGATATCATGCTTAGCTTAAAATGCCTAGGTCTTTCATTTAAGCCCAGTTTCACAGACGAGCACAACCATTGCCCGATCAACATCCACATCGGAATATACGACACTTTTTCTAGAGTGAAAACCAATCATTTTTTCTTTCTCCGTTTCTCCTAGCTAACAATTATTCCGGACAACTTTATGGAAAACGTGCTGCATATCCTAAAATGGGACTCCGACCGAAATCTGCAACTTCTACGCAAACCTGTTGACAAAGATAAGTGGGCAACAGAACCCGCCGTAGTAAATGCTTTCTATAATCCAAACAAAAATGACATTGGTAAGGCCAAACACAGCCCATCATACCGAACCATATAAAACCTTACTTCTCCACATAGTTTTCCCAGCCGGAATTCTCCAACCACTTTTCTACAGTCAAAACTTTCCAAAGTCCCTGAACTATGGCGGCATCGGTGTAGTGATTGGTCATGAAATCACTCATGGATTCGACGACAAAGGTAAGTGTTTCGGCACACATTCTTCAAAATAATTTCATTACATGAGCACACACCCTCACCCATCTCTATCAGGTCGACAATTCGATAAGGATGGCAACATGATGCAGTGGTGGAACAATGCTACTATCGAGGCATTCCGTGAACGAGCACAATGCATCATTGACCAATATTCTAAGTACAAAATCGATGAAGTTGGCATGTACATGAACGGCCGGATGACACAAGGCGAGAACATTGCAGACAATGGTGGACTTAAGCAGGCATTTAGGGTAAACCACCTTTGAATTGATTTTCTTTTGCTCGAGTTGGTTAATCATAGTGAAACTTCCCTCCCCCTCCTTCATAGGCATATCGGAAATGGGTGAAGCGTCACGGTGCTGAGTCTGAACTTCCTGGTCTCAGTTTAAGTCATGATCAATTATTTTTCCTCAACTATGCACAAATATGGTGCGGCTCAATGCGTCCCGAAGACGCTCTAACGAAAATCCGTTCATCGGTTCATTCACCTGGTTTCATACGAGTCCTTGGACCGCTCTCAAATTCTGTGGATTTTGCTAGTGCATATAGTTGTCCACTGGGCTCACCAATGAATCCAACTAAGAAATGTAGTGTTTGGTAAACATCTTTTTTCTTTTAATTTCATTTTTTTTTTTATAAGAAGATTTGTATTTGTAAAAAAAAATAATCAAAAATAGAAATTATTTTTAGTTTTAGTAAATATATATATATATATATTGGAAAAAAAAACATCGTTAAATTTATTTTGTATAAACGTATTTAATATTTGTTGTTTTTTCTATTAGAAAACTGATTCATATTTATTATTATTAAGAGTAAATAATTACTTTGATTGTTAATTAACTGAGACTATAACTCTTTTAATTTTAGCTAATATACATATTTTACAAAACAAAAAGTAAAAACTACATAGTATTTGTAGCTATAAATAAATAATTAAATAAACAGGAAGCTAGATAATATTTCTAATAAAACAAAAAACATGTTATTATACTTCATATTCACAAAATGTACAAATTATTAATCCATAGATGACTTTACATCAAAAGCTATACTTTAACTTCATTGCATACATTGTATATACATAAAATTTAAAATGCTGGAATAAATAAATTGAAAAACATGCTTTTATGGGATGATACTTTAAGTCCTTGGCTTCACATTATCTTTAGGAGTTGTCTAAACTTCGGCTATACCGCTAGTCCCTCGATGAGGGCCAAAGTAGTCTTCATACCAAAAGCCGGTAAGACCTCTCACACATCCCTAAAGACTTCCGTCCGATCAGCCTACCCTCCGTTCTACTAAAGACCTTGAAAACGCTGATCGACGTCCATATTAGAACAAATTTGAATAGTTATCTTCTATCTGTATCACAACGATGAGCGTATGCTGAGTCTGGCGATGTGTGCGTAGCTGAACACTCAGCCCTGCGTAAGCACATCTGGGTGAACTTCAGCGCCCATATGTTTAACCGGACGATGCATCTCTTGTTGACCTGATTTACTGAAATATGCGTCTCAGAAGTTTAGCAAGAACTCGTCAGAGGGAGACGAGCGGCGGATGAATTCTCTCGATGGAATCAACGGTGACGTCTCCAGACCAACGGATGCCTTACCAGAGCTACTTAAACATAATTGGAGCTGAGGTCTGTAAGGATTTTCAATACTACATCAGGGTATTGAAAAAGATATGGTGGTGGACGAACCCTTAATGGGCCAACGGCAGCGCTCATATCCCCGAAATGGGTTACTGGCATCGGTGTATCCGGCCTCTTGTCCTAGGGGTAAAAAAAAGCATCTGGTCCCCCAGGTTGGAGGTTTAACTTCCCTACCACATAAAAAAACCTTCGGTTACGAAGTAACCAACAGCCTCAGATACCGATGATTTTACTGTTGACGACCCAAGCAAACGTAAAATGGACAACGATCTTCGTGTCTGCACGTGGAATGTTAGGTCCCTCTACAAACCATGTGGAGCCGAACAACTTGCGGAGGCCCTAGAGTGTCTCAAAGCAGACATTACCGCCATCCAAGAAGTGCGATGGGATGGGCCGGGCAAAAGGAGTATGAAAAACTGCGACATCTACTACGGCGATTACTAGAGACAACAAAATAAAATATTTTGCGCAACAGCTCTTCAAGTGCCTGGGCCTAGCTTCTCGCAACCACTCGTGTTGTGTGCGTTATATTTCTTCACACAAATGGAAGAGACCTACAGTTTTGTACCGTTTCCAAGGGGCGATTTGAGTAGCTTTTACGTCATAACAATGAAATGTATTATTGGCAACCCTACCCACCTTGAGTGAGCTTAGTCCGCTATTACACGGTGACTCTTGAGTCATGACTCTTTTGAAATCACACAAGTGCAAAAGAGAAAAAAGATGAGATAGAAAAACAGCAACCCGGAGAGTCGTGGGTAGAATTTCGATGACGCTTTTTGACGTTTCTCCTTTTACTTGTTTGTTATTTTTTCATTTTACTTCATTTCTATTCGTTGCCTGTAGAGCATAGACGTAGAAAGTACGGAATAAATTAAATTAAATGTCTTCAGAATAAATTTCTGCATGTTAAACAATTCAAGAACTATTTCTCTATCCACACATTTCAAAAACAAATGTTAAAAATATTTGTTTCTATACTGTTTTGAAATTTCGTTCTGCATGTTTAACAATTCAAGAACTATGTCTCTATTCATACTGCTGTCGTAGTTGTCACGTTCCAACTAGCGGCCATATGAAGAAATATGACCTGCATTGGCATTGACCGTGGATTGCATCAGCCAATGCATGGGGACCTAAGCTGACTCAGCACACGCGCTTCCGATCGGATATCTGCGCTCGCCGCGCATGCAACAGGTGAGAAAGCTGAGTCAGCACATATATCGAGCATATGCGAGGCGAAATGAATTAGCTGGAATGATCGGGCGGGCAGTCTATCGACGGGAGTAAACGCAATAGGTCTCGAATTATAACTTGAATTATAAAGGAATTAATAAAGTAGCATTTATTTAAGAGAAGAAGTACGTGTTTAATTATAGGTGGCTAGTCTGTCGTCGCTTTTTTTTTTGACATCCGCCGGGGCGGATTCGTTAACTGGCGCCCGAGCAGGGACCGGCATAAAAACCATATCCTTTTCGTCTGAGGATCAGTGCCAGAACTGGACCAGTACGCTCTATGGAGTGAAAGGATCTGTACCCATGAGAACACAGTGACTATTCTGGATCCTAGGCACTAACCGTCCGCATACCCATGAGAACATGTGGATATCCTAATTGACTAAGGGATATGGTAGTGAAGATTGTTCGTGCCGCGAGTAGGTCGCTTACAAATTTAAACGTTTGCGACTAAAAGGGAACAACACGACACTTCCTTTACCGTTTTCTATCTAGAAAACCTTCGCGACGCTGATCACTAAATCGTTCCGCTTCTTTTTCTTTTCTTTTTTAGAATTTACTGCGTAAACCAAAAATGTTAAACCGAATGTGAGTCGAGACAAATTGATTAAACTAAAAAATTTAAACTAGAACAGTGGACATTAAGTGAAAAGTTAAAAAGAAACTCGTTTGAGGGAAAAAGGGAAGAAAGTGCGATTCGAAGGAAAAAATATATAATATCCAACTCTGTTTAAACAGAGTCAATTTTTTTTTTTTTTTTTAATAAGAAGCCCATTTAAGAAAAGAAAAGGAAAAGTGTGCTTTGGAAAGAATATAACAAAAAGATAGAATATAATTCTGTAGAATCTGAAAAGGATTAAAAAGAATTTAAGGAAAAAGTGTAGTTTGAAAAAATTATATTAAAAAAAAAAAAAAAAAAAATACATATATAAATTAATCGAAATGGATGATATGCAAAAATCCATAACCGACTTGACCGGTGCGGTGAATCGAATGATCGACCAGTTAAAGAGTATCGAAAGGCGAGTCGCTTTGCTCGAAACCACGGGTAAGAGCGTAACTTCCGGTAGTGCTAACGCGGCAAGTGTAGTGGAGATACCTTTAGTGGGTCCGAGAACGGAGTCGGAGGTTAAAGACATAAGCCGACTTCCGGACTGTGTAAAAGCTGCAGGTATTCGACGGAACCCCGACGCAGTATGTGTCGTGGGTGCACACAGTCGAGGGCATCTTACAAAACTGCAGGATCGTAAGGGGTAAGCCAATATATCGTGCAATATTACAACACATTAGACAAAAACTACGCGGGAACGCCGATACTGCGTTAATTTCATATAACATTTTCGACGACGATTGGGATGCAATGAAGAAATGTCTCTCATTGCATTATGCGGATAAGAGAGATATCAGAACTCTCGAGCACCAACTAAAGTTGGCTCAAAAGGGGTCGAGGTTAGATGAGTTTTATGCTACGGTGAACCATCAATTCTCCCTCATTATAAATAAAATTAAGACCGAGTCATACTCGCAGGAAACTGTGAATGCCTTGGTCGAAACATACCGTAACCGTGCCCTGGACGTTTTCATACGTGGTTTGAATGGCGATCTGTCGCGGATGTTGATCATCCAAAAGCCGAAGACGCTTCGCGAGGCCTACACGGCCTGCTTAGAAATTCAAAACTTGAATTATGGAAGCCACATGATCCACACCCCCAACTCATCTAACACGATATTAACCAATCATTCAGGCCGCAAAATACGAAGTTGAATGAGGGGAGACCCTCATTGCCGCCAAAGAAATTTTTCCGCCCTTCCGGCTCACCTCAATACTTCCGTGGTGATAATCCACCACCCAGGCCAACAGCCCCGAAACCGCACGAAAAAATGGAGCTAGGCTCTGTGCAGACACGCCAGGTGGACTATATGAATCGTCCTCATGGTAGTAATCCGTTCAAGAGGGGTGCCAGGTCTGAAGGCCACCGCCCCAATTATGGCAAACAGCAAAGGCTGTACAACACAGAGATGGTGTACGAAGGGGAGTTGGATGAGTATAACCAGGAAGTCGAGGAAAATGTTGAGGACACGGTAAATTTTATGACGGGCGCCAGTTAACGAATCCGCCCCGGCGGATGTCAAAAAAAAGCGACGACAGACTAGCCGCCTATAATTAAACACGTACTTCTTCTCTTAAACAAATGCTACTTTATTAATTCCTTTATAATTCAAGTTATAATTCGATACCTATTGCGTTTACTCCCGTCGATAGACCGGCCGCCCGATCATTCCAGCTAATTCATTTCGCCTCGTATATGCTCGATATATATGCTGACTCAGCTTTCTCACCTGTTGCATGCGCGGCGAGCACAGATATCCGATCGGAAGCGCGTGTGCTGAGTCAGCTTAGGTCCCCATGAAATGGCTGATGCAATCCACGGTCAATGCCAATGCAGGTCATATTTCTTCATATGGCCGCCAGTTGGAACGTGATAACTTCGTATCAATGCATTTCAGAGCCAAATGTTAAAAATATTTGTTTCGAGAGCTCTAAACACTTCACGACGAAAGAAAAAAATAAAAGAGAGCTGTCAAATTACAGTCATGGAAATGTGTCAACGTGTAGTAGCGGGACCCTCACAGAATGAAATTTCAAAATAGAATTGAGAAATGAGTCATGACTCAAGAGTCACAGTGTAATAGCGGACTTAGGAATGCGATGAGGTACAGATTCATTCTCTCCAGTGATGTAAAATGTGAATACATTTGACTACACGTTCTCATTGGTTACTTTTCCATAAGTACTCGGATAAAAGTAACGAGTATTTAATACTCGCGAATACCACCTACAAAAGATATTCTGGCAACAATGCAAATACGATACTGACTGCGTTTATATGCAGGGTTGAAACTTGTTTTCATTTCTCATATTTGAATACACGGTCATACCCGATTACTTGCAAAGGCGAAACACAGAAAAGAATATTTTAAATACTTTGCTTGCTATAGATCGAGTTGAGATCTTAACTAATGAGTGCACTATGTCTCTTTACCCTTCACTCTGCTCACCAATAAACTACTCGACATAGCGCACTCATCAGTTAACATCTAAACACGGTCATACTCACTCACTAAAATGAAAAGAAGAAGGAAAAATAAGATAATGAATCGTTTATAGTTTTAGAATTCAAGAAAAACAGGAGGTTTCCTATTAAGGGGGGAAAATAACAAGAGATTCAAAAAAAGAATAAGCAACAAGCAAATTACATTTTTATTTTTAAAGAATAACTACTGAGATGAAATCACAAATTACTGAAAAAATATGTATCAGCTGCAAACTCCGATTGTTAAATGCAAACTACAAAACAGAGATGAACTTAAACAAGGATGTTACATGGTAGACCGTTGATGATGCATAATGCCTTAAAGGGATACTTTCACTTTAATAGTTAATGATGAAGTATAAAAAAATAGAAGTAATAGATATTAATAATAAGAAAGTATGAAAAAAAAAAATATATAACAGGAAAATTTTAGAAAATATGTTGTGGCAACAGGGGACAGTAGATAGGACTTTTTTCAATCAAAATAACAGTGGTCTCCTGTCAAGACAGTAGAAACGGCGGCACTGTAACGGATACATTGTAAAGAATGAGTACATTTTTAACACCACTATCTCTCTCGATCGGCCCTAGTAGAAAGAACTATAGCTTGAACCAAATCACTTGATCGGGTTTCTGCGCAGGTCTCTTTTATTTGTACGAGTTTTACTCATTTTCATTCCAAATAGATAAAGCAACAACAACTACAGCTAAAAATCATCATACAGAGTAAAGTGGAGAAAATCATTAACCATTTCATTTTATCCCCTTCATTTATGGGAAATTTCTCTTCGCGCACGTTGGGGTATTTCAAGTGATTTGGTTCAAGCTATACATATATATATAATAAGTCTTCCATCCATTTTATATTAATACGATCATTATATTATAATAAACTTATGTTAATATTGAATACAAGTGTGTTTATAATAAACAATAGTCTCGGATGTTTGTCAGACGCTCGCGAGAGGTGGGACCGTGAAAAAACTTTTTGGTGTTTTCTGGGAGTCGAGCATGGAACTTCACGCGCAGTGATCCAACACACTTACCACTTGGGCCACGGCGCCCAGCATATCTGGGCGTTATTCTCGATAAAAAAAAAAACTCTGTTGGGAACTGAATATTCAAGACCGTGCTAGGAAGGCCTCGATTGCCCTCTATTTATGTAGGAAGGCTGTAGGCCCAAACTGGGGTCTCCAGCCCCGGATTGTTCACTGGATATATGCGGCAGGCGTTAGACCGATCCTTATGTACGGAGTCTGATGAACGGCGCTGGACAAAAAAAGCAACATTGCTATACTTGAAAAGGTTCAAAGGCTATTGTGCGTCTGTTTTATGGGTGCTCTTAGAACCACTACAACAGCTGCACTAGAAACTATGCTCCATCTAGTGAAACGTCGCAACTGGCTCGTGGAAATATGGGTCACTCAAGCACAAAAAACCACATAAAATCAAATTCGAGCCTAAATACTTATCCCAATTAATTCCTAGTAGTAGTAGTGTCAAGCATAATACGAGGATTCCTAACAGAAGTGCTTCGGAGTCGGGAGAAAATCGAAACCAATCTGCAATAGAGATTTAAACAGATCGATCCTAGACAGCGTTTGGAACAGTTGCAGGAGTTTACTCCAGGGCGCTGGATATCTGTATCACCACACGAATGCCGGACTATTGTAGTGTATTTCAAGCAGAAGTCAGAGCAGTCCGTGAACCCGCCACCTGGGTTTCAATTAACTCGATAGAGTGCAGCGCTATTGTTTCCTGCATAGACCGTGTAGCTGCGATAAAAGCCTTGGAATCGCCAACAATTCGATTCAAGTTGGTAAAGGAATGCCGCGGATCTCTGACGAGATCGCTGTCAGATGCGACGTATCTCTGTGCTGAGTTCCAGGTCACAGGGATATTACAGGCAATTGCAAGACGGGCGAGGTAGCTAAGGTGGGTATAGACCCTGACTTTAAGGGGGAACCATCAGCATCTATTAAATGGATAAAATTTCAGTTAGATATCGCAGCCATTAGAATGGCAAACAGTAGGTGGAACAATATCAGTACATGTCTCTCTAAACAAATCTGGCTAGAGCTGGATTTTATGAAAATCAGTAGACTTATTTCCCTTAATAGGACAAATCTGAGAAAGATAGTTGAGACCCTCACAGGGCATTGTCTGATAGGCAGACACGCCAGAAGACTTGGTGCTCCCTTCAACGATTTCTGTAGAAGCTGCAGAAACGAGAAAGAGGAGGAAACCACGACACACCTTCTGTGTACCTGTCCTGCCCTATTGGTTTTAAGAAGGAAAACCGTAGGGGAATACTTTTTCGAAGATATTTACAATCTGGCTAGACTCGACTTAAGTAAAATAAAAAGCTTTGCCTCCGGGTCAAACTGGTTTAATGCCTAAACGGTGAATCATACTTCTTCGGCATGGTTTCACACCCAAAACAGGTTGCCCTGCCTACTGTCCCATTCTCTTGGGAATTCTCCATGTAGGTCCCCGATGCTGGTAGTCTGGTTTTTCTCCATAGTGGTATCATAATGGACCTTCTTTTGGTCTAAGTGTGTCCCTGCTGACCGGGGACAGCCACCCAATCTGACCCAAACCCAACCTTGATCACGTATGTCCCCAAACTGGAGATTTATAAAAGCTATTTAGCCTTCGCAGCATTAACGAGCAGTCTTTCAGTATATAAACAGGTTAATGGCAGTCGGTTAATGGTAGTAGATTTCTCCCTGGTGGATTGCTTTAGTTTTATTTTATATATTTTATTTATTTTATTTATTTTATTTATTTTATTTATTTTATTTTTTTTTTGTTTTTTTTTTTTGACCTACTCGTAATTAGTAAAGTCGCGTATTGACCAAAAACGAAGGCTTGTGGTAGACAAAAACTGGTTTTTCTTTTGTAATTTGCAACATGCTAATTGGCCTCAAGGATATGAAAATAAAAACGGAAGAAAATCTCAAGAACGGATTAAAGTATACAAATTAAGAACTGAAGAAATAAGATTAAAGCTTTGGAAAATGCGTAGAAGAAAGCAGCAAAGAAAATTCAAAGATGTTCTACAGGATGATCAAGTCGCTAAAAAATGGAAAAGACTTTAGGTTACAAACAATTAAAGCAAAAGATGGAAGGGTCCTGACAGAAGAGCAGGAAATCGTGTGCAGATGGAAGGAACACTTTAGGGAGCTTTTAAATTCAGAGGAGATGGGCGAAAGTACGGATTCCGAAGAAATCTTGGAGACAGATGAAACACACAGGGAAGAGTTAAACCGAGAAGAAAGTGGAAAGACAACTTTCGGATGTACAAAGCGGGTTTTGACCAGCACATGGTATACAAGACCTTACCTTCACAGTGCAACAAGTTCTAGAGAAAAAACTAGCCAAAGATAAAGATGTTTACATATGTTTTTTAGACATGAAGAAGGCATTCGATACAATAACTAAAGGGAAAATTTGGATGAGTCTAAAAAATAAAGGAGTGAAAGAACAACTTGTAGAGACAATTAAAAGTATATATAAAGAGACATATAATGTAGTAAGAACCAGCAACAGGATGTCGGACGCATTTAAAACATCGGTAGGAGTCAGACAAGGGAGTACACTAAGTCCACTTTTATTCATCTGCGCCATGGACGATTCAATCAGAAAGTGTCAGGAAAGGATGGAAATTTTTAAAGTTGGATATAGGCGCCTAGAACCCATCTCTTTATGGACATGTGCTTTTGCCGATGACATTATACTATTTGCAAACTCTGAAAGAAAATTAGAGAAAAAGTATGGAAGGAGGTCCTGGAATCTCAAAATCTGCACCTCAATGTCGAGAAAACTCAAGTGATCGTCGTAAGTAATAGAACAGGGATGATAAGAGTGAGTGTGGACGGAGTGACTTTCGAGCAAGCTGAAAATTATAAGTATCTAGGAAGCGTTATTAACAGCAAGGGTAACTAAGAGGAGGAATTGAAGGCAAGGATCCAATCTTCAAATAGGCTGTACGCGGTGTTGCAGAAAAAATTTCTAGACCATAAAGAAATAACTCGAGCCACAAAAACATCAATCTTCAAGTCTATGTACCTACCAGTACTGTTGCATGGAGGACAAAACTGGATCCTTACTGAAAGACAAGAAAAGCAAATACAGGCCATGGAAATAAAATATATTCGAAGAGTGATAGGAGTAAGGAGAATCGACAGAAAAAGAAAAGAAGACATCCGAAAGGAACTATATGTGGAATCCGTGAAAAAAGTTATAGAGGATAAAAAACTTAGATGGTTTGGACATCTAGTGAGGATGGAAGATAACAGACAAGTTAAAAAAATTAGGGAGGCTAGAACTGAAGGGAAGAACAGAAGGGGAAGGCCGAGGACAACATGGAACATCGCGCTAGAGAAAGTACTAAAAGATGCAGGACAAAGCTAGAACTCGGCGAAGGAAGCAGCTAGGGACAGGAAGAAATGGAGAAAATTTATAAAAGAAAGGATGACGGAAACCAGAGACAGAACCTCGACACCTTAGGGTACAAGAGGAACGGATTATGTATGTATGTATGTAATTGGCCTCATGCGGGAAGGGCATTTCGGTAGAAAGAATGATGCTAAGTGATCACCCTAATTTTGAAATTTAAATTCGTCATTTCCGCAGTCAATTACATCAAAACAGAATAAGTTTGATCTGCAGGACCTCAACACTTCCCTGCAGTCATCTGATGTCTTAGTGTGTGATTCTTGATTGTTTTGGCCACACTCCATTTAAGAATGGTACCTCATTGGAAAGATCACTCAAAATGTTGCTTTTCCATCACCAGGAACCTTATGACGGTATAATTTTTATTTTGTCCAACGCACGATTTGCAGGCGCAATCAGTGGTTCTTCCCCTGAATCCACGGAGTAAAATGTTTCTTTTCTAGCATAGAGAAACTTTATGGCTTTTGCTTACGGGCTTAAAATCGTTCTACCCCAAAAATGAATGCACGTGCCAGATGGGACTTCTATCACATTTCCGACAAATCTGCTTTTAAGTGGTTTTACCCATCGACCTTTTATATATTCTTTTATTACCCACTGCATATTCATTTATCACTCCTATCGTGGAATCCGTCGGAATTGAGTTTCACTTCACCTATTCGATTCCCTTTCACTTTCTAGTGCTATCGTGGAATCCGCCGAGAACGTCTGCTAATCGACAGGCAATGGGGAAAGGTAGTTTCACTGTCAAACACAGCTGTTTTTTATTTGTTAATGAAAATTTGAGTAGCTACATTCGTTCCATAAAAGGAAATTTTCTTTAAAAAATGATAACAATAAAAAATACAGCACTCAAATAGACAGAATAGCTCTGTTTTTGGAAGCAGAAGAGGAAGAAGATGAGCGGTCTTCCCAGAGAAGAGTACGACAGAGGTTAAGAGCAACAGTGGATGATTTCATGGAACTTCCAGATGAAATGCATGTTCCTAGAACAATATTTTTTATTTATTTCTGAGTTCAATATTGCATAGGCTTATCCACAATTTTCGACTTAATAAAGCAGTTGTAGTTTTGTTCCTGTAATTTATATGTCAACAAAAATTGTTTGTTTTTTTAATTTCACTTACATTTTTGTTGACAAAGAAGGCGACGTGCAGCGGCGAAGGCAGAAATCCGCAATGATTTTGATGCGGATGATAAATGTGGGAAAAATCCGATTCGAACGTTTTTTTGATACAGTGGAACTGATTCACATTACCCACACGGGGAACTGCTCACTTTGCGGATTTGACGATGTCGAAATATTTTTTTTTTTTAATAATTCCCCCCGGCGGATTCCACGATAGCGATTTATATCTTTAAATGCAGCCTCTCACCGAGCCCACAAACACACCCATTGGCGTGGAACGTCTTCCATCTAACTGAAATGTCAAATTGAATCAAATCGAATTTGTTTTCGGTTTCTTCCTCGATCCAAATATATGCTCCTTTCCCAAATTTCTGCCGATTTTAAGAATTTCTCAGGATGGCTTCCAAAAGTACACCCCCAGACACAGTTTTAGTAAAATTCTAATCCATTTATTCCCCCCAAGAACCCACCGCATTCTGCCAAGACGCTGAGAAATGCTGCTGCAAGAATCCAATACATTTTGGAGAGTTCTCACATTTGCATCGTAAGCTGGAGTTGCCCGTGGTCCAGCGTTTTATCACATGAATCGCTTCTCTTTCCAGTTGATAACATCTACGAACAGGGCGTTGACAATGTCACAAAAGAATACACTATTCCCGACGAGCTGCTAATTTCCAAGGACGTGATTCTACTCCAGCTAAGGTTGCTGCAGAAATTGTTTCCAAAATTAGGCTGCACTGAAGGCATCAGCAAGCCGGCTACAACGTCCTGCGCAGGAACCTCTCACAAAGTGGGTGTGTTGTATTTTTTTTTTTTTTTTGCTTAAGTTCCCCGCTAAACAAATAGGTCGAGGACACCAAATCTTCGAGAAGCCGCAGTCCACAACCAGTTGCTGGCACTTCAAAGGCCGCTGCTTCTGTCACTGATGGATCTAAACTCTCAAACAAGAACAAGAACATCAAAGGTTGCATTCAGGTCGTCCTACCAAAGGGTCAGGCGGCTGCCAAGTTGGAGAAAGCAGCACCGTACAATATGTTTCTAACGGCTGTAACCGATTCCAAGCCAACCCACAGCGAACCACTAACTATAACATTCCAAGGTGCGTACCAGACGCAAGGTCTTACAACTTTTACAAAATTTTTGTGCAGAAATACTGGATGAGAGCCTTGGCGAGATCGAAATGTCGTTGCAAATAAATTTCGTAGTCGACATTGGGTGGCTGCTGGCACATTACTACTTCGCTGGAGTACTGTAAAGAGATGAGATCGATATGGTGTCCCCATATTCACTTGACATATTTTCAGAGATAAGCCACTGATTGTGCTGTACGGATACGAAAGCCCTAAATTGCAGACAATTTCGCAGCACGTGCCACAAGTGACAGCAATAAAGGTGTACATGCCAACACTACTTGCTACATCACACACTAAAATGATGCTGTTCGGCTACACAGATGGGTCGATGCGTGTGGTAATATCGACGGCCGATTTGTTTGAAGAAGATTGGCATAATCGTACGCAAGGCTTATGGATTAGTCCTAAGCTTTCTCCGCTACCCGAGGGAGTTGACACAACGGTGGGAGAGAGTCCCACCGGTTTTCGTACAGACTTGATGCTATATCTGGTGGAGTACAAGATGCCAGAGTTGCAGCCATGGATGGCCAGAATAAAGAAAACTGATTTTAGTGATGTTAAGTAAGTTTCTAGCTGTTGGACTAGTTCCAGCTTTCTAAATGCAGTAACTTCGTTAGTTTTTGTTGTCCAGAGCACTGCCTCTTGAAATTAACTATTTCTTAACGCCAAGGTCTACAGTTGTAGCTGCTGTGCAGCTGAGGTTAACGACCCTTAGTGGTCGAGATCGTTGGAGCTTATTGGTGCAGTGGTTGGAAAAACTTCGATGTTATTCGTTTTCGTTTTTATACTCTGGTGTCTGATGATTGCTATTCTCTGATGTGCCTTGAACTTGCACACCTCGATTAACGAGCAAACACTCTACTCACTGCACCTTTGCCACCCTGAAGGTGTACAAGAGAATCATTTGGATTGATTTTGCTCTATAAATAGTCTGGAGTTGGCCCGCGCAGGGACGGGTTAAGAATATCAGTTCAGCACCCACAACAAATAACGCTTGTCGTAAAAGTCGACTAAGGGAACAAATTAGATCTAGGTAACATAACACCTAAGTGAGCCTAGCGGCACATACAAAACCCTAAAATCTTTCGCACAGGAATGAATGCGAGTCCATGGGTTGACACGACTGGAGATCCCCGGTGTCATAGAAGAAAGATCAAAAAACCATAATAAAACAGGAGCATGCACGTGTCAAACAACAAATAACATCGCAATAATATTGCAAAACTGTATCATTATGGTAATACTTGCTAAAAGGGAAAGCACTACCCCACCAGGCACTACCAATGCTGAGCATGGTACTGATCCTGGACCGAGCAGAAATGTTTGGGTCAGCGCTATACGGATTCGAGGGACTAGCAAAGTAATTAAACAGTTTGGACGAAATTTGAGGGTCGCGAGTTGGAACGCTGGAAGCATGACCGGTCGAAGTTACGAGCTGGAAGAGATGATGAATAGAAGTCGGGTGAATATATTGTGTGTCTAAGAGACGAAATAGCAAAAGACCGGAAATCGAACGCGTTTCTTGGATGTTAGGACAAAAAGTTATAAGATGTTCTACTACGGAAAGTAATCGATATCATCCTTACGGCAGAACTACTTGATAACGTCTTGAGCAATTCGAAGTCCAGTGACCGTTTGATATCTCTGAAACTACTAATACAAGGAGAGGTGTGGAAAATTGTGGTGTGAAATTGGGTGCAATCAGAGGGATAAAGATGCATTTTGGGTAGATTTCCACAATCTCCTAAAGAACATCCCAAGGGAAGAGTTTCTGTTGAAGGAGATTTGAATGGACATGTCGGGAAGTCAAACGAATACTATGAAGACTGCCATGGAGGACTGATACGACACCTAGAAACCTTCCGGGTGAAGACATCCTAAGCATGCGAAAATCATACGATATTATCGTGTTAAATACCATATTCATCAAACAAAGCCGGCACCTGATCACTTACAGCAGTGGTGGAGATAAAACCCAGATTGACTACCATTTGGTAGCAAGTTTCATGTAGCCTCGCGTAAAAGATTGCAAAGAGATTCTGGGAGAAACAATCGATCAGCAACATCGTTACCTGCTAACAGAAATTGTTATGAACACACGGAAAAAAAGCAAACAAACAAACAAGGGTGTCTGAGAAAATCAAATGGTACAATCTGGACAAAGTGAAAGGCGAGGCTTTTGTTTTCGTAATGAAAAATTACCTATCTCACGCTATCATCGGAGCGGACGATGAGTGTAGAGCACAAAATATCTGGGATTCCGTACCACGAACTTGCTTAAAGAAGGCCAAATCACTGCTAGGAACTTCAAAAGGCCTCAACAACACGTCAAAGAAACATGGTGATAGAGTGATGAACCTAAAAAAAAAGATAAATAAGGAGAAAGGGGCTTTCAAAGCTTGGTCAAAGTGCCCCTCAAATAATAGGGACAATAAAAAAGCGAAGAGGAAGTGCGCCCAGCTTCAAGCAGAGAGTGCGGATGGCCTGTATTGGGAGCTGGAGAAAATATCTTCCCCAGTTGCTAATGCAAATCATCCAGGAGCTGCGACGACACAATATGAACAAGAGCGCCACTATCTTCAAAAGTCGTCCAAAGAAGGTGTAGTGAATCCAACTCAAGTCAGAATACAAAGTAAACACAGAGCACAACGGAATATTACATAACTCCACAGCCACAACCAGGAGCATAAGCAATGCAATGTGATGACACTGCAAGAACGTAGCCGTAGTAAAATCAATGTAAACACTGGGTCACAGAATACACTGACCATGCACATCAATGAGTGTGCCATTGCAAAACAAACAATCATTGTATACACTGGTCATGCTCGTCAATAAGTGTGTCAACAGTGCCACCAGTGTACACTCGTGTTACATTGTTTCGGCAATCACATAGAGTGTCGCGTGGCTTATGTAACCCATTCCAAGTGCAAGCACCCCTCGCGATATTAGGAAGATCAAATTATGTTCCGGATCGATAGTGTATGGGATTCAATACATATCGATTGATATGGATTTACTTACTTACTTACTTAGGTGGCGCTACAGTTCGGGGTGAACCTGGGCCTCAACCAACAAGCCTCTCCATTTAGCTCGGTCTTTAGCTTATTGCCTCCAGTTGCGCACTCCCAGTTGGTCGAGGTCCCCTTGAACTTGTGCGCGCCACCTACGGCGATGATTCCCTCTACTGCGTCGTCCCTCGGGGTTAGATTCGAAGACTCCGCGGGCCGGAGCGTTGGTGTCCATTCGCTCTACATGTCCTAGCCATCTCAGACGTCCAATACGCAGTTTTTTGACTAGGTCGATGTCGCTGTACAGCTCGTATAGTTCGTGATTGAATCTTCTCCTCCAAAACCCGTCAACGCAAACGGGACCGAAAATCTTACGAAGAATTTTTCTCTCGAAGCGACCAAGGGTATCTTCATCCTCTTTTAATGAAGTCCATGTTTCAGCGCCGTAAAGCAGGACTGGGATGATCAAGGTCTTATATAGAGTCTCCTTAGTTGTTCGAGATAGGGCTTTACTGTTGAATCGCCTTATAAGCCCAAAAAAACAGCGATTGGCAAGAGTTATTCTTCGATTGATTTCTGCACTGATTTTGTTAGAAGAATTTATAGCAGAGCCAAGGTAGACAAAGTCCCTTACTACCTCGAAGTTATAGCTGCCCACGGTGACGTTTTGTCCAATTCGTCGGTGTTGGTTTTCCCTTCTTGTTGACAGCATATACTTGGTTTTGCCCTCGTTTATCGCCAAACCCATTTTGGCCGCTTCCGCCTCAATGCTTGCAAAAGCACCGGTGACAGCCCGCTGAGATCTTCCGATAATGTCTATATCGTCGGCGTATGCAAGCAGTTGTACAGACTTGTAATAGATTGTGCCTCCGGTGTTGGCTTGTGAGTTCCGCGCATTGAAGAAGTCACATGACAGCGCGTCACCTTGTCTAAAGCCTTTTTTGACATCAAAGGTCTCGGTGAGGTCATTACCGACCTTGATGGAGCAGCGAGCGTTCTCCATCGTCAACCTGCACAGACGGACAAGTTTGGCCGGGATGTCAAAACTAGACAGGCTCTATAAAGCTCTTCTCTATAGATGCTGTCATAGGCGGCCTTGAAATCGATAAAGAGGTGGTGAGTATCGATTTGGAATTCTTGGGTTTTCTCCAGGATCTGCCGAAGTGTGAAGATTTGATCGATGGTGGACTTTCCTGGCCTGAAACCGCACTGATAGGGTCCAATCAGGCTGTTGATAAAAGGTTTCAGGCGTTCACACAATATCACAGAAAAGATATTGTATGCGATGTTGAGGAGACTGATGCCTCTATAATTGGCGCAGTTGAGGGGGTCTCCTTTCTTGTGGATTGGGCAAACGATGCTGAGATTCCATTCATCAGGCATACACTCGACTGACCAAATATTAGAAATGAGTTGGTGTATGCTGCCTTGAAAAGTTCGGCCGGTAAGCCGTCAGGTCCAGCAGCCTTGTTGGATTTTAGCTTGGATATTGCTATCCTCACTTCGTTTTGGTCAGGTGGACGGAAATTTTGACTATCATCGTCTATGTTGAATGGTTCATTCTGCCTGACAGCGGGATGTTGGTCTTCGTCGCCGTTATACAGTCTGCAGAAGTAGTTTTTCCATATTCTCAGCACCGACTGTGATTCTACTACGAGGTTTCCATTTTCATCTCTACAGGTTTCTGTACGGGTATTACTTCTCTGACACGTTCTTTTTACCTTTTGGTAAAACTTCCGTACATTGTTCCTGGAGTATAGACTCTCGATATTCTCAAACGCGCGCTTCTCATGCTATTTCTTCTTTTGGAGAAGCCGATGTTCTTCCCGTCTCTTTTGCTCGTAGAGCTCACGAGCAGCTCTCGTCTTCCTTTGCAGCGCCGCTTTGTATGCCTCTTGTTTTGCTGCATGCACTCGCCGGCATTCTTCGTCAAAGCAGGGGTTTCGCGGTGGTGGTCGAGCGAGACCCAGCACATCAGTCGCGGCGTTTCTGATGGCATGTTGGCAGCGTTGCCACTGGTCTTCGGTACTTGATGCTGGCGGCAAAGGGGTGATTGAGAGATTTCGGCATACGCGTTCAGCGAAGAGTCTGGCGGTCTCTTGCGATTGTAGCTTTTCGACGTTAAATTTTCTCACAGTAATTCTTCTTTGTTGCTCAGATTGGGATATCCGCATTCGTACCTTGGCTACAACAAGGTAATGATCCGAGTCTATGTTGGCCGCTCGGAAGGTCCGGACATCCAGAATACTGGAGGCATGCCTTGCGTCGATCGCAATATGATCAATTTGGTTGATCGTGACATGATCATTGGACCGCCATGTCTGCTTATGAATATCGAGATGAGGAAACCATGTGCTTGCTATGGTGACATTTCGCTCCACAGCGAAATCAATTAGCCTTAGTCCGTTATCAGACGTGGTGTCGTGTAGGCTATGCTTACCGACTGCCCTACCAAAGACGTCCTCCTTTCCTATTTTGGCGTTAAAATCGTTACGATTTTAACGTCGTATTTAGGACATTGCTCGTATGTTCTGTCGAGGAGCTCATAGAAACACTTTGGTGGCAGGGTCCTTTTCTTCTGTGGGGGCATGAACACATATTAGGCTTATGTTAGCGAATTTAGCCTTGATCCGGATAGTCATTATACGCTCGCCTACGTGTCGGAAGCTTAAGACTTCTTGTCTAAGTCTTTCGCGTATGACGAATCCGCATCGGAATAAGCGTTGCCTGTTGCCTCTGTAGCAATCACCGTAGTAGATGTCACAGTTTTTCATCCTCTTTTTGCCCGGCCCATCCCATCACACTTCCTGGATGGCGGTAATATCTGCTTTATAGCAGTCTAGGGCCTCTGCTAGTTGTTCGGCTGCACGTGGTCTGTAAAGGGACAGAACATTCCACGTACAGATCCGAAGGTCGTTGTCCTTATTTCGTTTGTTGGGGTCGTCATTAGTTGAGTCATCCTTATCCGAGGCTTTTGGTTGTTTCGGAACCATGCGCTTTTTACGTGGTAGGGAAGTTACCCCGACGGCACAACCCCCAACCTGGAGGGCCAGTTCCTTAATTATTCCCCTAGGACGAGGGGCCGGGTACACCGGTGCCAGTAGTCCACTACGGGAGTATAAGCGCTGCCGTTGGCCCATTAAGGGCTCCTCCGCCACCATCTCTATTCCAATGTCCTGACCAACATTGGAAATTCCTTACCGACCTGTGATCCGAATACGTCGAAGCAGCTCGCGCAAGGTATTCACTAAGTGCAACCTAACTGGAACTATAGACGCCACCGTTGACTCCGTCTAGGGAATTCGTCCGCTGCCGCCTGGAACAGGAAGAAGTGCTCTAGTGAGAAAAGCACTCTTCCCCCCCCCTCTCTCATCTGCTGCCACCAAGAATCCACCAAACGGGATTGGTTACCCATTTCTTGGATTAAGGTACTAGGCACCCGGCTGTCACCGCGTGGAGGTTGAGAGTAGGAGTTGGTAGGCCTCAGCTGAGTGAAAACGCTTGTGTTTTCATATGATCGCATGCACTACCGTTTGACCAGCCGGATTGATATGGATTTGCTGGAGGGAATTTTACTATATAAGTCGTTACAATTGAAAAATATTATTATTATTATAAGTTTATTAATGAGTAAGTAAATTACACAATCAATACTATAAAATATTATAGCACTAGCTGCCAGGGCTTTCGGCTATTTGTAAAAAATAAGATGATTTAAGGTATTATGTTAATTTCTAATATAAGGCTGTATACATCATTGATATTTTGTTCGGTAATTGTAGAAAGAAGATTTAAAAGACTTTGATTAGAAATGCGTTTACAAATGTTATTTACAGGTTTACATACTAGGAGGTGACTTATGGTAAGCATTGGTCTATCGGGACAAAAATGGCAGGTTGGTGCAGGTTCTTTGGTGATCAGATGTTTATGAGTAGAGTGGTGGTAGAGTGACCCATCCTTAGCCTTATGTAGGCTTTTATCTTCTGAGGTGGAATATATTTTGGATACAGAGCCTTCTCTCCATTAGGGTTTAAGTTTTTATATAGGTGGTGGTATTCGGACCAGGATGTTTTTCTTTTGCTTTTCCAGTCCATGAGCAGATATTTTTGTAGGTCCTTTTTGTTGAAGGCGTAAAACGAGTGTAAAGGATCATTTGTAGCTTCTTTTGCTGCATTGTCCGCGTGTTCGTTGCCTTTGATACCGCTATGTCCTGGAACCCACAGTAATTTGATGGAATTCTTATTAAGGATCAATTTATCACGTATAGCTACAATGATGTCTGTATTATTGTTGATGTTTTGTATAGCGGTGATTGAAGATAAACTGTCCGTAATAATGACTGTTTTTCTATTATTTGCAAATTTGATTGCCTTAAGTATGGCATAGGCCTCAGCGGAAAAAATGGATGTGAAACTTGGAAAAAGACCTTTGGAGATGACTTTGCCAGATGCGTCGACAACTGCAAAAGATGTTCCATTATCGGATTTGGAGGCGTCTGTAAAGAGGGAATACCACCCTAGCTTTTCGTGTTCATCCATTACCTCTGCGAATACTTTTCGGTAGATATTATTGTCCGTCGAATTCTTGGGATATTTGCTCAGGTTCGTGCAAATGGAGTGGCTAGGGAGTGTCCATGGTGGAAGTGTCAACGTCTTTTTGTCTTTGATGAGGATTGGAATGTTTAAGTTTCTTGCAGATTTTAGTGCAGTGTAGATTGCAGATGAAAAGGCGGGGTTCTTTTTCCGTTTCAATATTCTTTTTACGTCTTGATGGACGGGGGATATTTGTGAAAAATAAAATCAAAATTAATCTTGAGTTCTGTCTTGCTTAATTTTCACTCTGGCTCTCTGGCCCCGATCCCCGAGTAGACACTGGCAAACGAAGGGCGTTTACGCCTTGGCGTTAATTAGGATTCTCTTCTCATACTGTCGTACATTACATGGCGATCCTGCCAACTCGTTCTGGAAAAATGTTCTGATCCGTAAAGCTAGGGTGTTCTCAATTCTGGAAAAGTATCGATAATAATCAACACTTCCGATGACTGAACAGTACGTTCCTAAAGCAAGCAGTCCAGCGGTATATCCTGTGTATACGCCAATGACGAAGACAGCTGATCCAAAACCACTGTCGATAGACGAATACAGAAAAAGACAGCTAAAATATAAAGAGGCGAAATCGACGAAGATACCAACAACCGAGCTCCCGGTAAAGAAGCGAAGAGGAGGCAGAATCTGTAAGAACAGAAAGAGGTTAGCCTACCTAAAGGAATTAGTAGACGCAAAAAACCTTCACCACCGTGAAATAAGTAAAAATGTATAAAAGCGTATATAAATTTTAAATGAAAGAAAAGCTAGAACGGTTAACAAATATTAGGAGAAACATAAAGAAAAGTCCAACAAGGGGTTATACTTAACTAACGTGATTATCGAAGCTAATAGATATCCAGAGACTAAAAGCTGAAATATTGGAATTATCAATAACAGAGAAAGACGCTCAAGAACAAACAACAACGATTCTAAACAGGTAAAGAATATAAGGTAATAAAAGCAATAATAGAGTCGAACTTAATCATCGAAGAAGACATGGCTGACTTTAATTTAGAAACCGCCCTAAAAGTGATACCAACCTGGATGCGTTTCTTAAAATTGGAAAATTAATGAACAACATCCTAAAACAAACCGAAAGAGCGACGTTAATAGACTTCATTTTTAACGTAAAACTAAGTTCGAAAGTACGAACTGCACTAGGATTCGTTGAGGAATTCACTGTACCGCAGATACATACTGCACTAACAAACACCATACAGAGGATCACATCAGTAAGCATACAAGGACAAAATATTGTCGCTGGTACCTGAACTAAATAATTTGCAATTAGAGCAACTGCCAGACACGTCAACGACAGCAGAAAAAGCGGTAATACCCAAGATAAACGAAACATATGCACTGATGGTTTAAAAAATGGAGGCGAATACATAAAACCAACATTATTTGCTGCACAACCGAAAACATTGACTGAAGCAGTAAACCTAGCTTTAGAGCTGGAAAATGTAAAGATCAGCAGGACACCCAAATTATGCAAACAAGGCCCCTATTATGGAACACAACTTCAGTTGTACACCCATATCGTGGAACCCGTCGGGGGGAGCGATCCACTAATAATGAAAAATTTGCATCGTGCAATCCGCAGACGAGAACCATTCACATGTCGGTATCGTGAATGAGATTCACTGTTACCCCGTTTATATGCAGAGTCGAGTCAGGTTCGAGTCCAGATTTCGATCTGAGTATTTCTACACACCGAGTCGAATGGTCCAAAAGTCCAAATGTGGTCGATCTGACAGATGAGTATAGCAGACACTTTGGTTTTGATTTTGTTAGTGTTCTGTTTAGTTCTATTTTTTGGATTTAATAAATATGAAATAACTAAGCAGACAACCTTACCCGCAGCTAACCATGAACTCAATCAAAACAAAGTGATTTCCCACCCCGAACAAAAAAAAAAAAAAAACAAGAAAGAGATCTCACACACACAGAGACAACATGTCAGTTCAACCACTCGACCCAGGTATACATGCATTTTTTGGACTCGACCCAGCTCTGTTAGCTGAGTCGAGTCCAGTCGAACCCATTTGGACTCGAAAGGCGTTTATATGCATTTGGAACCAGTTTGGAACCAGTTCCGACTCTGCATATAAACGGGGTATGTATCGTGGAAAACGAACGGATCGAATCTCCCCATACATTTGACATCCGCAGCTATTTCATTACGGATTTGGTTGTTAGTGTATGAAATCTTACGTTGCTTCTGGTAGTTCCATTATATTTTCCGTGTTTGCTCTTAATTGAGAGCGCCTCCTTCTGTGTGAAGATGCTCTTTCATGAAAACCCAATGAAACGCTATCCATTTTCGATCATTTTTTTTTTTCATTTCCAATTGGATTTTCACAAAGCACACATGTGTTTCAAACGAGCTGTCACAACAGAACTTCCTAATCAACAACAGTGGCCGGTAAGGAAGATTATCCGACGGATCCCACGATAGTGTGATGTGAATCGAATAGGTGAAGTGAAACTCAGATCCGACGGATTCCACGATAGGGGTGGTAGTTTGGTTGTAAAAACAGAATTAGTATTATCGATTTCAACTTTCAAACAACCAGTTGTCTGTCATCTGTCAATCCGAGACAACTGCAAATTTTTGGTTTTTTGTGTAGTTGCCTGCGAATTTTTATTGTTTTATGATACACAACTCGTTTGTGTCAACTGTCAAAACCACACAACCTCGATTTTGCAGTTGTAGTTGGTTGTTTGGGGAAAAAGAGGGTTGGTTTTGTTAAAAAAATAATAAATAATTAAATATTTGGCGCAACAGCTCTTTAAAGTGCCAGGGCCTAGCTTCTCGCAACCACTCATGTTGTGTGCGTTATATTTTTCACACGAATGGAAGGGACCTACAGTTTAACGCCGAATCCGAACGGCGATTTGAGAAGCTTTCTCGTGACAACAATACTCTCGGATGTTTTTCAGACGCACGCGAGAGGTGGGACCGTGAAAAAACTTTTTTTTGGTATTTTCTGAGATTCGAACTTGGAATGCGTAGTGATCCGACACGCTAACCACTTACGCCACGATGGCGCCCAAAATGGAGAAGTACAAACACTTGGATTTTGACAGATCCCTTCAGAAAAAAAAACGAGCAGCAGGCAGTTCCAAGAACGGTGGTGTTGACGAAGAGCACACAGTAGCTCTAAATAAATCCTTTATTTCATTCAAAATGTATAAATATTATTTAATTGATCTGAAATAACGAATGAATCTATTAATAAAGGATAGAATGTTTGGATTGGACCTTTGGGAATTATATTTATTTGCTTGGTATGTATTTGGAAGTTCCAAAGGGTTGGAATGATCGCAAATCCTTTTTCGGGTGCGGGCACCATTAGTAGCGCCCTTCTATTCATGGCCATCATCAAAACACTGCTCAAAACTGCTTTCCATTTTTGTATTTCGTTTACAATAAAAAAGATTACCGGGTACTTTCCAATATTCTTTTCTTTACGTCGAAATGTCAGTGTTAATTTGCCACTTTCGTATTTCAAGTTGAGTGGGTTAGCTCAACTGAAAATGGTTGTGTTCCATAATTCCAAAAATTAGTTCGGTTGTATTGAAGTCGAGTTGTGTGAAAGACAACACAACCAAGTTGAGTTGTGATTCATAATAGGCACATAAGACGACCACAATACCAACATTATGGTAATCTGCCACAGTACAATAGACCGCGATACCAAAGACGGAACAACTACAATGATAGAAACAACCAAAACAATCGACAGAGATACTCGAACAATCAGAGATACTATAATGACAATAGGAACCAGAACACAACCAATTACCAAAATCAGTATAGAAACAACCAAGGCACCTTCCGAAGTAGCAATTATTCTCATGTACCACAACAGAACACGTATAATAGAAACAGAGTCCTACCTCTAATAATAATAATTCGAATAGATATATCTTCTTCTTCTTCTTCTTCCTTTTATCAGCGAGGCTATGATCCGAAAACAAGTGATCACAACCCTCCCACTTCACCGCATTTCTACTGATCCGCATGTGGGGTTCGCCTATTTGACCTCAGAAAATATCGGCAGGCCTGCCGATTTTGGATCACTCGGTTACTGAGGCCATTGAAATGCCGATGTCGTCGCATTTGTCTGATCTAGGCGTTTATAGGCCTGCCTTTCCTACATCGCGATGTCTTTGGAACGTGCATTGATATTGCCTTTTTAACAGGGTTCAAATGATCTCTTCTTTGAACGTGGCAATACCAACTGAGCCGGTCACGCTCTATTTTTTGTACGATGGTTTCCTTGATGTGAAAGCTTCCACGGATCTTCGAACTTGTTATTCGATCAAGCGTTGTCACTCCTGCTGTCATGCGAAGCATCTTCATCTCAGCTGCCGTTAATTTACTCTCATACTTTTTGTACATCGTCCAACATTGTGAACCGTATGTGAGCGCTGGACGTACAACTGCGGTGTAGAGCCTTCCTTTCAACTTAAGGTGCATTTTTCTGTCACCGAAGATAGCGGAATTTTCTCGCCACTTCATCCACCCTACGCTTACACGATGATTGATGTCGTCATCACAAGTTGCTTTGCTATTGATCATAGATCCCAGATATTTGAACTTTTCGCACTTGGGAAGCACTGTTCCATTCAAATAAATGTCTGGAATAGGCCTGAGTGGATCAGAGAACGGGCAGCACAAGTACTCTGTCTTTTTTGAACTAATGCGATACCCATTTCCCTCCAAAACGTCCACCCACACATCAAGTGCTCGTTGCAGGGATGTAGGATCCTCACTTATGATGGCTCCATCGTCAGCAAAGAATAACTGATGTACCTTGGGGTCCATCACTTTACCTTCAAGCAGATAATCAAGGACTGTAATAAAGAGCAAAGGACTTAAAACGCTTCCCTGGTGTACCCCGACTTTGATTGGGAACTCTTCGGTTACTCCAGCGGGGCATCTTACTTTTGTCTTTGCTCCTTCGTACATGTCCATAATCATCTGTACATAGGTTTCTGGAACCCCTCGATGTCTTAGCGCCACCCATATCAGATCTCGTGGTTGTCTGTCGAATGCCTTTTCAAAGTCAACCAATACAATATGCAAATCCCTTAAGGAATCACGATGTTTTTCCATTATGATCCGTATACTTTGGATTGCATCTGTGGTTGATTTACCCGAGACAAACCCGCACTGATCATCAGATAGCCGTATTATTTTTCGCAGTCGGCCACCTAATACCCGCTCAACGATCTTCATGGTGTGTGACATCAGCTTGATCGAACGGTAGTTATCACAGTTTCGCGTATCACCCTTCCCTTTATATACAGGGAGAAGGTAACTTTCCCTCCATTCATTCGGCATTGGATCACCTCTCACGAATTTGGAGATGAGAATTCTGAGCCATCTGAACCCGATATCTCCCATCTTTTTCCAGAACTCAGAGGGTATTTCGTCTGGCCCAATCGCTTTTCGTTTTTTGGAGTATTTGACCGCCTCACTAACTTCTTCGACTGTAATGTCGGGTATTTCTTCACAGTTAGGGGTGGCTCTTGGAAAGTATAGCCGGGGAAACTGTTCATTCAAAAGCTCTTCACAATACTGCCGCCACCTCTGCAGAATTTTGTCGTCATCCACAAGAAGCTGGCCATGAGCATTGCCAATGAACTTTGGCGAACGAATCTCCTGAGCATTCTTCCTTCTTTGGGCGGCTATTTTGAAGATAGTGGCACTCTTGTTCATATTGTGAATTCGAATAGATATATCAACAGAAGAATAAACATACTTTATGAGCAGGGAAACAGAATAGGTCCGGAGAGCCTACAGTGAGACTCCCCGGAAGCCCAAAACTAAACATATATAAAATTTCAAATAATCTAACGAATTATATATCAATACAAATCAGAAGATTCGTCCGCCAATGCCCAATCAATGGAGGGAAGCTACCCTCTCCCTGTGTACAAAGGGAAGGGTGATACGCAAAACTGTGATAACTATTATTCGATCAAGTTGCTGTCACACATCATGAGATCATTGAGCGGGCATTAGGTGGCCGACTACGGAAAATAATACCACTGTCTGATGATCAGTGCGGGTTTGTCGCGGGTAAATCGACCACAAATGCTATCCAAAGTATAAGGTGGAAAAACATCGTGATTCCTTAAAGGATTTGCATATTGTATTGGTTGACTTTGAAAAGGCATTCGACAGACAACCATGAGATCTGATATGGGTGGCGCTAAGACATCGAGGAGTTCCAGAAACCTATGTATAGATCAGTGGTTCCCAACCTTTTCAACAGCATGCCCCCCTCATGGCGAATTGGAAAATCGCATACCAGTCAAATAATAATTCCAAATGTTCATTGAAAAATATATTTAATGGATCGAGAATTAAATATTCTTGCTTGTATACATGCTTGTTTATACATTTTTTTAAATTGATTTTGAAAAATGTATTTTTGTTTATTATTTATTAGTAATGTAAGATGTTCAATGCGACTTCTGGTGTTGCATCTTCTTCACCAGCTCTGAGATTCTGGGTGCAATTCTCATGTCAGCTGAAGCGTCAAGTTTATTTCTCTGCTTATTTTTAATGAGGAGGAGAGCCGAAAATCCTTGTTCGCATAAATATGTTGTTGAAAAGAGCACCAAAAATGGAATAACAATGTTTCGCAGCCTTGCGTATAATTTACCGCTTTTGATCCAGAATTCTTCTAGTTCGCTTATATCGTATTTGTCCTTCAGTGTGCGGTCATTTTTCAAATCGATCACCTCCTCTTGTAATTCGTCTGGTAGTTCATTGATAATAACGGTGAATGGATTGCGCACCATCGTTTTCAATTCTGCCACGTCTTTTTTGTCCTCCGGAAAGTACCTCGAAAATTCTTCAGTAAGGTTTTGCAAATGTTGAATTATGTCATTTTTTAGGTCGTTGGTTGCTTCTTCTCCGGGTTTTACCATTTTTGCAACGTTCATAAATGACGAAAAACTGTTTGCTATGATTTTTTTCTTTCAAAGACCGATTTTTTGAACGAAAGCTCGAATCTTATCTTCATACTTAAAAATATTTGCGGACACATTTTCTTTTCCCGACCCTTGCAAATGTAAATTTAGCTCGTTAAGATGCTCAAATATATCAGACAGGTACGCCAAGCCCAGAAGATTGGTATTACATTGGAATAACGCAAGGATTGGATTTTTCTTTTCGTCCAAAAATGCACTGACCTCATCCCTCAGGTCAAACAATCTCTTAAGCATATTACCCTTCGAAAGCCACCTTACTTCAGTGTAGTACAGCAGTTGTTCGTATTCGGAGCTCATATCTTCGCACAATTTTTTAAACAGCGGTGGGTTTTTAAAGCGCTTCCTTTAACAAAATTTACGACATTGATCGCTACGCTTAAAGTTGATTTTAATTTATCTGGCAACGTCTTCGAAGCAAGCGCTTGTCGATGAATGATGCAGTGAGTGGTAATCACGTTAGGGTTCTTGTTTTTAATTAAGGTAGCAAATCCGGAATCACGTCCAATCATTGCCGGCGCACCATCTGTTCATAACCCCGCAAGCTTAGTCCATGGGATTTCATGCTTATCGAAGTAGTCGCCAATAATTTTCATTATATCAGATGCCTTCGTCGAAGTTTCAACCTTCGCTGAGAGTAGCAAATCTTCATTCATTACGTTTTCTTTCTGCAGCCATTTCATCAACTCGACGTTTAACGGTGTTGTCAGATAATAGTATTTCCTTGAACTTGTTCTTAGCTTCGACTCCCAACAGAATTTCAGCGGCCTTTAGTAAACACGGTTTGACGAGGTCTTCTCCGGTTGTATGAGATTTTTTTGATTTCGCGATTAAAAAAGAAAGTTCGTAGGAAGCAACAGTAGCTTTTTCGGTATCTGCGTACCTCAGTCCACTTGTTCCTAGCTTTATCTTTTTAAGAGACTCCAGTTTATTGATGAAAAACTCTTTGGGTTTGTCTTTTACGGCGACATGAACACTGGTCAAATGTCTTCTCAAGCGACCTGGTCTCAAAGAATCGTTGCTCAAAACGGCAAAACATATCACGCATTGTGGAACTTCCACTCCGTTCTTTTCAATCGAAGTAAATCCATATTCGATGTAATCGTCGGAGTATTTTCTTTTCTTACCGGCGGCGGAAGACATGATGAACACAAAAAATAAAACACAAACTGAAACTACGGTTCTAATAAACTGTGAATAGTCTGCTTAACACCCTTGATCCAAAGAAATACAATGCACGTGTTGAACGACTCAGTGTCAATACTACTACTGACATGCGTATCGTATTATACTGAACATATACGTTACACATTTCCCATTTCGATGTGTGCTTGCGGTACTTTTCCAGAAAAATAAGCAAAAATGAAAAGAGAGTGGGAGTATCTGCACCAGTAATAAATGTTGAAGCCTTCAATATTGTATTCTTTGCATCAAAAATTTACAATTCAAATTGTGTCCACGCCTCCTTTTTACAATCCACATGCCTCCCGTGGGAGCCGTGCCCCACCGGTTGGGAACCACTGGTATAGATGGTCATGGACTACATGAAGGAGCAAAGACAAAAGTAAGATGCCCCACTGGAGTAACCAAAGAGTTCCCCATCACAGTCGGGGTGCACCAGGGAGTCGTTTTAAGTCATTTGCTCTTTATTGCAGTACTTGACTATATGTTTGAAGGTAAAGCGATGGAACCCAAAGTACATACATCAGTTGTTCTTTGTCATGGACTACATGAAGGAGCAAAGACAAAAGTAAGATGCCCCACTGGAGTAACCAAAGAGTTCCCCATCACAGTCGGGGTGCACCAGGGAGTCGTTTTAAGTCATTTGCTCTTTATTGCAGTACTTGACTATATGTTTGAAGGTGAAGCGATGGAACCGTTGTTCTTTGCTAACGATGGAGCCATCTTAAGTGAGGAGCGTACGCTCCTGCAACGAGCACTTGATGTGTGAGTGGACGTTTTGGAGGAAAATGGGTATCGCATTAGTTAAAAAAGACAGAGCACTTGTGCTGCCCGTTCTCTGATCTACTCAGGCCTATTCCAGACATTTATTTGAATGGAACAGTGCTTCCTAAGTGCGAAAAGTTCAAATATCTGGGATCTATGATCAATA
Organism: Brachypalpus laphriformis; assembly: GCA_945910035.1. Classification (NCBI taxonomy): domain Eukaryota; kingdom Metazoa; phylum Arthropoda; class Insecta; order Diptera; family Syrphidae; genus Brachypalpus; species Brachypalpus laphriformis. Next base: position 17,083,333 of record OX246753.1, on the reverse strand, counting down.
GCAAAGCAACCTGTGATGACGACATCAGTAACCGAGTGATCCCAACTCGGGAGGCCTGATATTTCCTGAGATCAAATAGGCGAACCCGAGTATCAGTAGAGTGCGAGGGCTATAATCCCTTATTTTCGGATCATAGCCTCGACAGAATAGGAAAGAGAAGAAGAAGTTAGTCTGGTGTTGAAAGACCGAAAAGTAGAGTAGCCTTTCCTACTACAATAATATGCCTCCTGATTTATACATTGTACTGTTTTAACTTATAATAGACTTCCATTTAAAAGCACTTTAAAATAGATTAAATAAACATATAGATTACTATGCCTAACTATAAGAAATGTATTACACTAAAATAAAATAATTTCACTATAACAAAAATGAATTCACTTCAAAATAAAATTACAATCAACTTAATAAATGTTTAAACTTTAAATTAATAGTTCATACTTTAAAACACATGAAATCACTATAAAAAAAAACACGCTATACAGCCAATAGTGGTAAGCGGTGCGCTTCGTTTGATTAATTGGATAATCTCCGCTCTCCGTGGTTTAGCCACTCACGCGACTTTGTCGCTCCGCTAAGGGTATGTCAATAACTGTCTGACAGGCGCCTGGAGCTAGTGTCTATTTAAAAGAAAAGTTTAAGTTAAAACCAATCATTTGAAAACGCAATTTCTGTCTATATATTCATCTCTGTTTTCAGTGTCTTTTTAGTGGCATCAGTTCCAGGTGGTCACCGTGAAGGTAATCGTGGCTACCCATGGGGCCATGCACGTCTTGGTCAATTGTTGGCCAAACATTCTGCTCCAATAGATGAAACATGTCCAGTGGTCTGTCAAAGCTCAGCTATTGGCAGTTTTGGACCCAACGTTCGATCATGGATACAAAGTGATTGCCTCAACAGCCTTCAAAAGGATTCCAAATCTATGGGGCTACGAAGAATACCTATATTCAAAATGATCTACCCCAGTTATGCAAATGTAAAAAACAGCCACGATAGTCTACTCGGTGGCGGTTGCTTTCCCTATGGCAAGACTGTTGACGATAAGCAACCCTGGCTCAAAGAGCATTTACATCAGTGGAAGTGTGAAACACGTCACAGGTCACAGGCAATGCCACACATTAAATCTTATACTCGATGGTCGGATGAAGGTATTTACTGGTTTGTCTTAACATCAGCAAATCTTTCAAAGTCAGCATGGGGAAAATTCGATTGGAAGTCAAAAATTGAGCCTTGTTTGCTAGTGGCTAACTATGAAGCAGGGGTTCTATTTTTACCCAAATTCGTAGTGAGTCGATGGAAAAGTCTTCGCCTATAAATATTTAAAGCTATGTTTTCATTTCATTTTAAGACTGGTGAGGAGACATTTCCAATGCACAAAGCTAGAAATGGAGTGCCTGCATTTCCTATGCCATATGATGTTCCACTAACGCCCTATAGTCCCGATGACAAACCTTTTGTTATAGATTACCTAGAGGCGTTATTTCCAAAACAATAATTAATTATATTTTCGCTATATTAAAAACATATTTTATTTGTAAAAAATTCTTAAATCATAAACAATGTCATAAGTATTTACACAACGTAATGTCTGGTTATTAGTTTGTTTTATAAGATTTATACACTATTGAGAGAATAATAAAAGACATTCAATCACCCTGATTCCTATTGTCGTTTTATTCGTCGAATTGCGAATTTCATGATGGAGTTGTCATAGCCAGTGTTCCCGGATTGCCACTTTTGGCGCTTTTTGAGCGGAAAAGGGAAACTGTCTCAAAAAAAGGAAAAAACGCGTATTTAAAATATTATTTACAAAATCTTATAACAATAAGTCACCAACATGCATAAATCTGCGTTGTCAACGAATAATTTGTCTTACAGAACAGCGTAAGAAAATATGTATAATTACGCACTGAACATATCCAATAGCTCATGTGACAATGTAACTATTTTTCGTATTCTTGATTTCGAATTATAAGTCCGACCGTGCTCAAAAATAAAACCTTTTCTTCTCTTGCAGCTTTATGCAAATGTATTTCAATTATGTTTCCTAACAGTGAATTAAATGAGCTTGATCTTGAATACAGATCTCTTAGAAATTTATTATTATTATTATTATTATTATTATAACTTTATTAACAGGTAATAAATTACACAATTAATCTTAAATTTACGGCACTAGCTACCAGGGCTTTCTGCCGAATGGGATAACTTATCATAGTATAGGAAAATGGCTTCGGGTATTTAAATAATTATACTTAATATAAATATTAAATGCTATTTTCAAATTTTATTAAGGTTAATATCTTAAAAACATCTCTAATGTTTTGTTCTGAGGGAACAGTTAATAGGTTTATCAGGTTGCTTGTTCGATTTACTTTTCTGGATGTGAGTTTGATGTGCTCGCAATCATTGATTAGGTGATTTGTATCAGGGGGACATTATTGTTGCACAGTTGGCAGAACGGTTGTTGTTCTCTTGCTATAATGTGGCTGTGGGTGATATTGGTATGGCCTAGGCGTAGTTTAATATAGGATCTTAGCATGTTTGGAGGTATGTTTATCGGGTAAGTAGCTTTTTCAGCTTTCGGGTTGATTCTGGAGTAATGATGAAGGTATCCGTCCCAATTACTTCGCTTAGTTTTACCAGCTAGGTCCGGAGGATTTTTTTTTACATCTTTTTTATTAAATATGTGGAACTGTATTAGTGGTTCACCAAGGGCTCTTTTTGCTGCCTTGTCTGCCATCTCATTGCCGGCTATTCCAACATGTCCTGGTACCCAAATAATTTTTAGGTTTATATTTCCGATAAGTTTGTCGCGTAGGCGTTCGATTATTTCGGTTTTGTTGTTGAGATTTCTCAGCGCTGTGATAGTAGATAGACTATCTGAAAAAATGGCAGTTCTTTTCTTGCTTGTGGACGTTGTGGCCTTAAGGATGGCGAAGGCTTCGGCAGTAAAGATGGAGGTGGAGTCGTGTAGAAGACCTTTTGAAGCTACGATTCCGTTTTCGTCTACCACTGCAAACGAGGTACCATGTTCGTTCTTAGAGGCGTCTGTGTAAAGAACATTCCAATCTGTGTTTTTTAAATTTGTCACCGTTTCCATAAACATTTTCCTGTACATTTCGTTGCTTGTTGTGGCTTTTGGGAATCTTTGAAGGTCCATGTTTATAGAATTTTTCGGTAATTTCCATGGTGGAAATATTGGATATTTTATTGAGTTAATGTGGACTGGGAGATGCCATTTTTTGGATAGGTTTATCGCATTAAGTAGTGAGGACGAATACTTTTGGTGTTTAGTTCTTCGCAGGAGTTTAGTCGCGACTGCTTGAATAGGCGAGCACCTACAGGAGTTGACTTTGAGGATAATAGAAGCGGTAAGGTATTCTATCCGTTCAGTTATTGATGGGAGTCCGGCGTCTGTTAAAATATTTTTGATTGGTGTTGTTCGGAACGCTCTCAGGGCAGTTCTTACTGCGCCATGGTATGATGGTGTTATTAGCTTCAATGATGATTTGGAGCACTTACTGTAGATGGCGAGTCCGTAGTCTATTTTTGAAAGCAATACTGATTTGATGACATTAATAAGAGAATTTAAATTACAAAAGCTATGCTTAGAAGCTAAGTACCTTATCATATTTACCCTGGTAGCGAGGCTTTTTTTAATGTATAAACAATGGGTCTTAAAATTAAACTTAGTATCAAATAGAATACCTAATATTTTTAAGTTATTTACATTTTCAATATATGTATTATTTAGATCTACTATAATATTTTTGCAGCAGCTGGTTTTTTTACAAATGTGAAGTATTTTACTTTTCTCTACAGAAATTTTCGTTCCGGAGTATTTTCCCCATTTCGCTATGTCCAAAAGTATGCTTGAAAAGTCAGCTGCTACGTTATTTAAATCTTTGCATTTAGATAAAATTACGAGGTCATCAGCGTATAAACAGTAATTAATTTTGTTATATTTTGCGATTATGTAGCTTATTTTATTGAAAGCTATAATGAAAAGCATAACAGAAAGTGGGGAGCCTTGGGGGATACCGTTTTCGAGGATGTGGACCGAGGAGAAGGTGTTCTTAATTTTTATACGAAATTTTCTGTTTGATAGGAATGCTTTTACGAAAGTGATTATTTTAGGACCTATTTTCCATACAATCAGTTGATCTATTACGACATGGATACCAATTCGATCAAAAGCTCGTTCGAAATCAATCGAAAGGATTGATATATGATTTTTTGTTGAAAGGCCTGAAGCTACAAATTCATCAATATGCAATAATGCATCCATTGTACCTCTATTTTTTTTTAATGCTACTTGATTCATGCCCAGAAGGTTATTTCTGTCCAGGAACCACGATAGCCTTCGGGATATAATTTTTTCAAAGACTTTACTAATGCAAGGTAATAGGGATATTGGTCGATGGCTGGATACATTTCTGATTTCTTTGTTTGGTTTGGGTATAGGTACTACTGTTGCAATTTTCCATGTTTGTGGTATAACCCCTTGGGTTAGGATTTCATTATAAAGATTTAGTATACGCTGCTTAAGGAAGGTTGGACTATTTTTTATCATGGCATATGATATTCGGTCAAAACCAGGTGTGTTACCTTTGCATGAGTTAATGCAGCTTTCAAGCTCGATAAAATTAATGTTTTCTTCGATTTGTTTTGCTGTTTCACTAACAGAGTCGAATCGCATTTCGTGATAAAATACACTATTTTTTTTATTCAAAAATTCAGAATGGAAGTTTGCGTCTTTGGAAGCAATTGACCATGTGGAGGCGAAACATTCGGCAATTTCTATGGGATCTGATAACATTTGTTGGGACTGATCTTTTATGGCTTTAATGGAGAATGGTTTGTAATTGCCTGTAAGAGCATTTATATCAGACCATAGTTTCTTGGGAGATGAGTTGGGGTTGATTTTGGAAGTGAATTTTTCGAAGCTGCGTATTTTTGCTTCTTTTGCTGCCTTTCTGAACACAGCATTGGCTTTTTTAAATGTAATTAGGTTGGTTGTAGTTGGGTACTTTTTAAATGCTTTCCAGGCTGCTTGTTTGTTTTGGCGAAGATTGCCCAATTCTTTACTCCACCAGGGGACCATATGTTTGTATAGTATATTGTTTGTTTGGGGAATGGCTAAATTGGCTGCGAAGCGAATGGATTTTTGTATCAGAGCAGACTCTTTATTGATATTAGAAGATACGTTCTTATTCGTCAAAAAATTTAAGATTTCGGATTGAAATAATGGCCAATTTGCTTTGTCTAACTGAAATTTAAATATGGCAGTGTCGTGATTTGCGTGATTATTAAATGTTATTTCCGTGATGATTGGAAAATGGTCGCTTCCATGAAGATTTTTTAGAGCTTTCCATGTGGTGTTCGGAACAAGTGAAGGGGAAGAAAAGGTTAAGTCTATATGGCTGAAACTATTATGGGTGGAAAAATGTGTAGGAGAACCATTATTTAAAATGGCAAGGTTGGTGTTAGTAAAGAATTGTTCGACGGTTTTGCAACGGCTATTCAGACTATGCGAACCCCAAATAGGGTTCCAAGCATTGAAGTCACCTGCCAACAGTATTGGTGTGTGAAACCTGTTAACAATGTTTTCTAAGTCAGAACTGGTAAAGGGTTGTTTTGGATGAATGTATAGAGAGATTATTGTCAATTTTATATGAAGCTCTATTTCTACTCCAACTGCCGAAATATTTGATGGTATATCGATGAATTTGTGTGGAATGGATTTGTGGACAAGTAGTCCAATACCTTGCTTAGCGGCAGTGTTGTGGTTGTGGAATTGGCATGCATATTGTTTTGGATGGTGAAAATTTGTATTGATAGGAATGTGTGTTTCTTGCAGTGCAATAACGGAAGGTTTGAGTTCTTTCATTAAAATTTGAAGTTCGTGGTGGTTATTTAAGTAACCATCAATGTTCCATTGAAGAACTTTTAACATTGATCTTTTTAAACTAGGATTTTGAGGATTATGTTGTTGTGTTTTTTTGTGGCTCCGCTGCCCGGATGTTGAAGCATTCAAGCTCCCAAGTGAGCTTGAAGGATTCAATCCCCAGACAGCAGAGCCATTGGTTTTGGTATGTATATTAATGTTATTGGTCATCATCAGTATCCATTACGTTTACATAGTAGTTGTTTTCTTTAAGAAGTGCATTAGCAACAGTTGATAATGGGGAATGAGATTGCAGTGATTTATTGCTTGTGGGTGAAGATGTGTTTTGGAGTTTGTTTTGTGTTTTGGTGCTTGGTGACGGGATGATTGTGGTTGGGGTAGATATTATTGGATTGTTGGTGTTAGATTTGGCTATGGGGTTTTTTCCTTGTGTAAAGTTTTTTTCTGTTGATGTTTGGTTAGCGCGGAGTGGAATCGGGGGTTGAGATAGTTTTGAAGTCGAAGAAGAGGTTTGGTTTTCGATAATAATTGTTTCATGTTGGGGTTGAGAGTGTTGTGGTGGGTTGTTGATTTTGGCTAGAATTCTGTTTTTAATGATTTCTGCCATAGACGGTTTGGCATCGGGATATTTTTTTGGAGCGGGTAGTTGGTGCAATACGGGGTCATCTCTGCAGATTTGCCAGGCTTCGCGAAGAGTGCACCGGCGGTCAGATTTTATTTTGTTGACTGACTTATGACGTAAGAAAGTTGGACAGGAAGGATCATAAGATGTATGATTATCTTCTTGGCAGTTGATGCAATATATTCGTGAGCATTCTTCGTGTGGTGGGGGTAGGCAACATTCCTTGCAGGTTACTGCGTTGTTACAGTGATTCTTGGTGTGTCCTAATTTTTGGCAAGTGATGCACCTCATTGGGTTTGGAATATATTCTTCCACTTTGCAGTTTAGCCATCCTAATTTTATTACAGAGGGACGTCGTATCAAATCGAAGGTTAGAATTGCAGCACCCGTTGGTATCAAGTCATTATTAACCTTTTTAAACATTTTTTTAACTTGTATTATTTTTTGTGTTTTGAGTTCACTTAAAAGTTCATTTTCTGGAATATCTCTGATATGGGGTGAGTAGATTCTTCCTTGGACTGAATTAAGGGTGGTGTGGGACGAAGTTTTCACTGGGATAGAGTCGATATATTTTTCTTTGAGGAATTTATTAGCAGTTTGCAGATTGGGTACTTTCACCAAAAGGTCACCGGAGCGCATGGCTTTAACCTCTAATATATCCTTGGAAATGAATTCTAAGCCGCGATTAATTTGGAACAGGTTATAGGATGATAGTGGGCGTAGTTTTCCGTGTTCATCAGCTTTTTCCAAGCCTGAGATTACTACGTAGCGGGGTATGTTGTCGTCGTTGGTGGGAATGGTTGGAAGTAGCGGGTAGTGGAGGTCCGAGGATTTGAGTTTGACTTTGGAGCGCTGGTTTAAGGGAGTATCGGGATCGAGTCCTTTAAACCAGCCCTTTTTGGGGGGGTCGGGAGCCCCCGGCATTTTTTTTTTCTTTTGTGAATTAACCGGAAAAAGTTTTGTTTCTTTAATGGATGGAACAGGAGAATAAAATTAAATTGATAAATTTGAACGCCACGTGGCGGGAACAATTTGACAGTTCGCGATAATAGAAATCGGTTGCGCTCTTCACACGTCTATACTCGGCGTTTTGCTTAGAAATTTAAACTTACCTAATATTATTAGTTCCGCAAATTTGCAAGATTTTTGGAAGGATGTCTTATCAGCAAATATAGCTGATGATAAGGATATATTGCCAAAACTTAGAAAGCTTGTGGAATTTATTTTCTGTCTTCTGCACTATAGAGCAGGAGCTGAACGTGCTTTCTCTGCTGTTAATTTAAATAAAACTATCAGGAAACAAACTTCTTAATCCTATTTACACTGTGCAGAATTCTATATATACAGAGACTTTGCTAAAAAAAAATGTAATTGCGTTGTATTTGAAGTTGAAAAGGAATGCCTTAAGCTCACAATTCCAAGATGTACCTATAAAAGTAAAATATCAGCCTTATCGAAGTATCCGTTTGGAACGGAATTACGGAAAAATTGTTCGATATAAAGGGTGAAGCAAACGTTTTTCGAATTGTGAATTTTGAATTTCATCTACCTAAATTCATGTTTTATGCCAAGTCCATGCGTTAATACACGTTGATAATTTACATTCGAAAATGGATACTAGGAGGATGATACGCGTTCCGATCGGATTTTTTTAACGTTTCAGATTTTTTCCGAACGGATACCTCGATAAGGCTGAATATGTATGCCTTCTTCTTCCTATTTCCCGAGGCTATGACCCGAAAACAAGAGATCATAACCATCCCACCTCACTGCATTTCTACTGATCCGCCTGTGTGGTTCGCCTTCCCTGAATATGTATGTATTGTAGAAGATCAATTATGTAATGTTATTTATGTTTTTTAAGTTTAATGAATACCTGTAGTCTTATTGGCATGTGTGTTAATTTGTCTTATTAAGCCTAAAGTTTTTTTGTTTTGTCATTTGTTATTAGTTTTTAGTTAGTTTCGTTCAATATTTTAAGTTTTGAATTAAGTTTTCGTTTCTTGCTTTTGTTTTTTTCCTTGAGTTAAACATGATTATAGAAGCAATATTTTTTTAAAACGACAAATTAGTGTTTCTTTCCAAAATACGAGTTTTTTTTTTTTTTTGTTTATAAAAAGGGGAATATTGCGGGGAAAGTAGACTGGAAAAAAGGGGGAAAAAAGTCAAACTGCGACAAAAAAGGGGAAATTCATTTGGAAATTCTGGGAACACTGGTCATAGCACATAACGACAAGAACGCTCTGTGGCCACACAATTCGATGAATAGAATGACAACAGCCAAAGAGAACAATGTAAATGTAGACCCTTAAAAGATTAATTCGAGATGAGATGACTGCTGTAGCTTATTTATTTTTTAAAGAAAAAAAGTATTTTCTTCTAGAGCATTTTTATAGTCCACAGATATCCATTGCTAGGAATTATTCAATTATTAAAACATCCACAGTGAGAACCATACATTAATGAAATATGATTGCCAACCGCATACATGCAGTACTGAAAGGGCCTTCGCACACTGGAGGAATTACCCCGGGGTTAAACCACGTTTATGGGAGAGAGAGGTGAAGTGTACAGTAAGAAATGAAACGAAATGGAATGAAACAGAGCAAAATCTTCAACCAGCTATGAGGCGGTTTAACATCGGGGTAAACCAATACACACATAACTTCTCAATTTCGAGATGCAAAAAAATGAGTATGTCGTACCACTACAATGAAAATCGGTTCATGTATACACAATTTTACCCCGGCGTTATTCAGCCAGTGTGCGATTGAAGTAGAAGATACCCCGGTGTTACCCCAGTGTTACCCCGGGGTAACATTACCCCAGTGTGCGATGGCTCAAAATGTGTAAACCAGTGGGAATCCCCGCCAGAACAAATACAAACCTGCACACAACCAGTGTTGTCACTTGGATTTTAAAAAAAGTGGTAGATTGGACAAAAAAAAATACGATAGATTTGATAACATTCACATCCACCCCTCTTTGGAAAAAAATATTTATGCATAACAAGGAAAACTATTAAAGTAAATATTTTTTCTATATACATATGATTAGTTTCTGCTAAAGAAACAGTAATCTCTACATCTATAAAAGAGAACGCATTTTTTCTGTTTGTCCGCGAATAGGGAGTGAGTATGTAACTGTACCTCAACAATATATATATCAATCGATTTGTCGTAAGAAGAGGAATAACTTAGGATACATTTTAGTATCCTGAATCCGTTATTGGGCTCTTAAACCCATTTTATATGTTTTTTTTAATGACAAAAATATTTTTTCTATGCTTTACACACATATGACTACGAAATGGCTGAACTGATTTGAATATGACTTAATTCCTCGATTAGTACATTTCCTACTGAAGAGATTGAGGTATAAATCATTATTCTATGATTCTTATAACAGAAATAATAAGCCAAAATATAATTATTTGAGATATAAAAATACCACAGAAATACCAATCAATGGCCCACCAGTGGAGTGCACGCATATTCATGTTCATCAAGCAAACTACATACATCGTATAAAAGGAAGTCCCCAAAACGTGAATGACTGCGATTATCTCGGAAACCACTGAAGGGATTTGGATGCGGTTTTCACTGTTATGATCTGCATTTGCCGGGGAAGATTCTATTAGAAATTGCTCTGCCACTTACTTACAACATTTGTGTGTGATCTCTTATGGAGTAAACATAGAAAAAAATGATTATCAGTAGCAATGTCAAATCTAAGACATTTTACATTTTATTAATTAGGATATGTCAAACCTTCTTGCAATTAAGAGATTTGGCAATATACGCGACCATATGTACATATAATACATATGCATGTACAGAGAGAAAAATTGCAATATTTTTTCATTTTATTAGATGAGATGTTGTTGATCGTTGGATTTGTCTACATTTTAGAATGTTTTAATAAATTATTAACAGGGTGCCGTAGGCAGTACATATATTGCAAACTGTTTCATTGAAACGTGACTGCATATCTGTAAATAAAATATTCTGTCCGCCGAATCAGAAGAAGATAGTTGAATATAGTGAAAAGAGTCAAAAACAAAGACGGTACACTGCTTTCCAATGAGCGATGGAGATGCAGCAAGCACTTTTCAGAATTGCTTAATCCCAATCAAGCCATGTCATAAGGAAGATGACAGAGCTATGCTCGAGACTTTGGCGATCAAATCGCTACAAGTTGGCGAATCTACCGATGTGGATGAAATCGGGCCAGAAATGCTAAATGCTTTGAGTGATTGAGTGAGTGCAATGGCCCTCACGTGTCATTAAAGTGCCATAGGAATGCGGTGAAACACCTGATGATTGTCCCTCTTTGTAAAAGGGGAAACAAAAGAGATTAAATCAACTAAAGGTCGATTCACAGCCCAGCGACCTGCGAATGCGAATGAGCGAATATTCGCAAATTTTGACATTTCTTTCACAGCTACTATTTTATCTGGTCGCGCCAATCCGCGAATTTGAGTTGCAATTCATTTTATAACTAATTGCCTAAACGTGAAAAATGCATAAATACATAGCACAGCTTTCATTCAAAAGGTAATAACCTACATTCTTTCGATAAATTCAACCACGATCCTACCCACCAAGAACAAAGCAAACGAATTGTGAGGTTAAACTCTCGCGAATGTTTTGGTCGCGGGAATGTGGATTGCGTCCTACATGTGTGGAATGTGAATAAAAGTTGACAGTTCGCAGAAATCATTCGCTTATTCGCGGAAAAATCGGCGAATTGTTAATTTCTGCGCAGAAACTAATTACAATTTAACTTTTTATATATTAATCGATAGATAAATTAAGGTCCGTTCTTTTGGAATAATAAAATTGCCAAGGGCGTGCCTATAAATGTGCTAAAAACTGTTTGTTCGCAGTTTGGGCATTCGCAATTCGCCGAGCTGTGAATGGACCTTAAAGGTGGTATCTCTCTTAAGTCCCCGTGGAAACGTCTTTGCTAAGGTGCTAAAAATGCGTTCCAGAGCTCTGGTTGAGGATAGTTTGGCGGATGAGCAATGGTTTCGGTTTTTGGCCCTGTAGAAGGACAACCGACCAGTTATTCACTCTCAGAATGGTTCTTGAGAAGACCTGGGAGTATGCTGAACCTGTATACACCTGTTTTGTATATTTGGCGTAAGCACGTGTTAGGATTCCTCGAGGCAAACTCTGGAGTTCCTTATTAAGGGCGACGCAATATTTATATACAAACTATAGAAGCTGTGTTCGGCAGTGATGCCAAATTTTTTTTTGTGAAATTCCCCATTTTTGGGGCAATATTTGAAAATTTTCCCCATTCCATATCCGTTTTTTCCCTGCATTTTAATTCCTTGGAAAAAAAACGCAAAAAAGGGTTGATTTAAACAAAAACAAGTTTCTCCTCTTTTATTAAAACAAAATAACAATAAGTAAATAATACGATAACAAAAACATCTAACATTGCATAACATAAAAAACAAAAAAGTGAAAAAAAAAAAATATTTGTACCTCGATTTTAAATTAATGGGAATTCATGTATTTAAACATACTTATAGAAAACAAATTCATAGGCTAAATAGATGTATCGATATATAGTATATATGTGAACTAATCGCCGTTGTACATATTTTTATTGTGCAAAGCAAAGCATTCTTTTTCGATTCTGAGATCAACGCAGCTTTTTGATCAGTTTTGTAGCATACATTTTGTCTGCAAAATTCCACAAAGTGTTGTAGTTTCGAGCTTATTTCTAGTCTTGGGGCCTCACTCTGTATTGCTACTCTAAAGTCAAATCATTCGAATTCGCAGCATTGTCACTCTGTAATTCGAATCGCAAATCCAAATTTATGACAATCGAACAAACTTTTGTTGCCAACTCAACTGTCAATTTCTTATCGCAAATCTGGCACTCTGTATTGCTAAACGAAATGTCAAAGTAACTCGAATTCGCATCATTTTGTTCTATTGCTATTTGGTTTGCGGATGTTGACGTAAGCAATTGTGTTTCCTTTAAAATGTAAGTATCTTATCAAATAAAATGTTATTTTTAACTTAAAATACAATGAAAGTGATATACATAAAATAGTTTTGTAAAATTACTTGATTAAAACGTGTTTTAGAACATGAGGGCAGTCCACCAAAAATCAAATGTAAATGCTCCACTTTAACTTCTCTCGAAGGTAGCAGTGGATAGAATGAGTAAAGTGGGAAATACACGATACAACTGTTCTACGAACGGTTTCACAGCTGTGGTGTTTATACGATAATTGTGTCGTGTGTATTCACACAACCGACCGTTGTACCGATATCGTATGGTCGCATGGTCTTGACTCTACAACCGCTGTAACATACACAAATTGTATGGAAATTATATGGTGTGTATATGTAAAATGGCTCAATAGTCTGGTTGTACGTAAGTTGTATGCAAATTATATGTGTGTGCTGCATACAACAGTATGCGAATGCCGGTACGACGGTTATATCGTGTATTTCCCACCTAATACTCTCAGTTTCGGGTTGAACCAATCACTGCTATATTTTTCTTCTACTTTTTATCACCTAGCTCCATTATATTCGACCTATTTCTAATTCGCCTGTGTTCTATTCTTTCTCCTTGTGTGTCATCTTGATGAAACCACAATTCGACAGCATCCGGTTCCATTTCTATAACATATATTTAACTTTCTTTCTCAAATATAAATAAAACACAAAATTATTTGGAACGAAATTTGCATCAAAGTGACATTTCAGCGTTCGATACTCGAAGCAAGATTCGCACATTTCGTAGCCCCAGTTGGCGATACTTCCATTCGATTCTGTTTTCTTACAGAGTGCCGGCTAAGATTAGAATCGCAAAGCACTTTCGCAAGAATTTGACTTTCGAGTAGCAATACAGAGTGAGGGCTTTGGTCTTGGTCAAATTGATATGGAAGACAAAAAATTTATGATACAAGTTTTTTAATCTTTAGAAACATATCCCTTGAGTCGGTGTATTTCATAGAAACTATCTGTAGCCAAAAGTTTTCTACGCTGTCGAATTCTATATTAAACAGATTTATATTTCTTAAAGAAATATAAAATAAAAATTCTTAAATTCGTATGGATTCGCGGGAAATAAGAGCATAAGGGCTTTAAGGATGGTACTGTCTTACTTTTTAAAACAGTTGGATTAAGAAAACTGAATAGCTTAAAAACCTCCCCTTCATTCTCAAAATTGAATCTGTTGAGAATTTGTTTAGAAGACTGTTTAAAAAAATGTCTGCAGTTAATTTTAAATGCGTCTATTTCTTCCAAACTCATTCCGGAAACATCTTCATTAGGTTTTTTCAGAAAGGGAAGGTTCTAAATATATTTCCCTTAAGGGGGGTAATTATTTGAATCATCTAAGTTAATTTTAAAAATATTTGCAGTACTAAGTAATCCTTTTTTAAAAAATAGTCGCATATTGTTCTTTAGGTCAATTCTATTCTTTCATATACTACGTGTATTTTTACGTCATCAGATTGCATCTCCCAGTTTAACTTTGTAAATAACGGTAAAAAAAAATTTAAAACTCCAAGTATATAAATGTTGATGACTTTTCCAAAATCCGGAATATTTTTATGCCTTGCTTCTTATTCACACTGTCTTCCAAGCAGTAAAATATAAGATGAGGGCTTGATATTGTTGAATAATTCTTTGCACCACTGTATGCAGTGACAGCCACCTGGTTTGAGATGGGTGCACAACTTTTTGCGGTTTTATATTACAAAAAACCTGATATTCTTTCAAAAGGTTGTTGACGTTTAGCGCTACAGTTGAAATGAAAATAAATCTGCCGGCAACACATTTCGATTTCATCAGGTAACTGCGCCACATCTTTACTTGCAATATTGTGAAATGAGTGGCAAATACATTTCATTGTGAATAAATCTGATATTTCGGATTTGAAATGTTTGGCAACAGAGTTATATTTGCCAATCATCACACTCGCTCCGTCAGAACCGAAGGCAATTAAGTTGTCTTTGTATGGAATATTCGATTTTTAAAAGAATTCTACCAATTTCGTAAATATATTTTGGGAATTTGCCTCCGGAACTTCAATAAGAGTTAAAAAATGTTCCCTTACGTGCATAAAATTGTCAACATACTTAACGACTACCACCAGACTTTTTTTTTGAATCTATACTAGTGGATTCGTCTATAATAATACAGAAAAAATTCATCCCTTAGTGCTTTGGCAATTTTTCAAAATTATATTTTGCTGTTACAATTTTTACTATAGCCGTTGCCTTACTTCGCCCGAGTGTTAATCTTCTTGCCATCTCGGAGTCCGGAAATATATTTGCTTGCAATTTGACTAAATCGCCCAACGTTTTTATTGCAACATTGTTTGCTGCAGCAAATGCACATAATTTAATTTCAGCTTTTTTTACCTCTTGATCTTGGGAAATTTCTTCAATGTGATTCACATGTTCAATGTGTTTTTTCCCCTCACTGTGTTTTTTTATTTCAGATTTTTTGCAAATTAATGTTTTGCTACAGGCTTTGCAAGTACGCTAGATGTTTGCTTGTTGCTGCATCAGACGAAGAATTATCCGTCAACCAACCCTTAAATTCAGGAAGCTTTTCCCAATCTTTTTTATAGTTGTATTTTCTTTTGTTTTTCCGGGTCAGCAGCTGCAGAATCACCCGAAAATGAATCGCTATCGATGGTCTTTGCTTGGCATTTTCTTTTGCACTTTGGTTTTACTAAAATTTGATACAAAAAAGATTATATTGTGGTGCTTCTAATTCGTATTTTGATGTTAGCACTTTTCTTACCCATTGTCTTTATTAAATAAACAAAGAAAATAACAAATCCAACTCAAGAGACTTTCCTTGTTTTGAAAATTTTGAGCGCAACGAATCAGCACACCGCTGATTTTAATTTTGCAAAAGAGTTGAAGTCAGTAACGCATAAGAGCGTAGGTAGACTTCAGCATGAAATGTGCTTAGAACTAAACTGCTTAAGCAATTTAAACGCTGTTATTCTTTTTTTCGATTATTATTTGGAAGCTAACAACCCGAGTTCTATTTTTTACTATGTAAAATTAATAAATTTCTACGCATTTTGTTTGTTCACCATTTAAGGAGCACTTTTCCCCATATCCCCATTCAGTGAAAAATTCCCCAAAATGGGGAAAAATCCCCACATCTGGCATCGCTGGTGTTCGGGTAAATGGCGGTAAATCAATACCCTTCACTGGGGCTGTGGACTCTGCCAAGGGTGCCTTTCGTCACCTTGCCTCTTCATTGCATATATGGACTGGATGCTGCAGTGCAGCTGTGGCAGAGAATGTTGCAAAGTGAGGGACTTAGGGATTAGTCATCCTCTCTTTGGGGATGATTTGGTCATCCTTGGTCGTTTGTCGGAAGTATTGATTGTTTCCATAACGCCTATTCAGTACACTCTGCATGTTTGTAGAGTCTCAATGAAGCAGCTTGATACGTTTAAGTATCTCGGGGTCTTATTCACGAGTGATGGAAAAAGCAATGTCGAGTTATTCTGTAAAAATGGTCAAGTTGGATCAATTTTGAGAGAGTTTAGTCAATCTGTTATAAGGAAGGCCGAACTTACCTATAGCGTTCAAATCTAATTATCGGTTTTTAACTTGGTATATGTTCCAACTCTCACCTACAGTCGCGGATACAAGCTGCTGAAAGAAGTTCCTTCGCGGTGTTGCGTAACACCAGAGTACGCGAGGCACTCAATGTAGAGCAGCTACTTTTTCGAAAGGAAGGATTTATGCTTTGACGGTTTCGTCGCGCAGAGCGTGTCCCCAGCTGGTTTCCAAGACGTGTCATGATTGCCGCACCATCAAGTTAGCGACCCCTCGGAGGCCTATAAATAGATGGTTGGATCAAGTCCGACATCTCTCTTGGAGCCGTCCAGGGATTTCTCCAGATGGATGGAGTCGACGGCAGAGGTTCAAAAATGATGGATAGTGCACCTAATTATCCTACCCTCGCGACCCTCACAAAGGATTAGCGGGTGAACTATTTTAATGACAAAACGGAGAGTACTCTAAAGAAGTGTACTTGAAATCGCACATTTAAAGACCCAGCGAAGCGGGTACAACCAGCTAGTTCAAACTAAATCTAAAGGATATAAGAACAACAAGCTATTGTTTTTCCGATCTGACTGAAAAGACGATGTACTCGTGAATATTAGCATTCACCTAACTCTGCCAAAAACTACACTCTACGAGTACACATTTTCTTCAACACAAGGAGTTGTAACCATCCGGAGAAGGGTCTGAAGAGGAACACCCCAAGGTGGAGTTCTGTCCCCGCTAATATGGCTCCTTGTGGTGGATGAGATATTGGTAGTACTGAAGGAAAACAGCTCAAACGTGACGGCCTATGCGGACGATGTCGTTATCCTGGCTTCAGGAAAATTTCCTCCAGTCCTAAGTGAAAGGCTCAACTTCGCACTACAACGAGTGGATAACTGGGGCAGCAGCAAAGGGCTAGGAGTGAACCCTTCAAAGACGGAAGTAGTTCTTTTCACTGAGAAGAGATCAATTCCTACTGCAGCAGTCTGGCGGCTAAAACCGCTGTAAGACTGAGAGAAGGCCGATTGTGGTCATCGAGCTTTTACGGCCATGCCTCCATTCTATCCCGATGGGAGGCCACCAGTGGACTGACGGGAACTGATCACATAAACTCGATGCTAGCATTTGAAAGGAGGTTCACTACAAGAATTCCTGACACAGAAGAAATTGACAGAATATACTGGAAGAACCGAAGAACCATGAAGAAAAGGGAATTGGTTTTCTATACCGACGGTTCCAAGATGGACGTTGGCACGGGAGCCGGAGCTTATTGTGAAGCCCTAGGAATAAGACACTCCTTTAGAATAAACAACGACTGCAGCATCTTTCAGGCCGAGGTCACAGCCATCATACAAGCTGCTGCAATTATACGCGAGAGTAATATCGTCGGTAAAATGATCACTTTCTATATATGTAGATAGCCAGGCAGCCGTTAAGGCTCTGGACTCTGCTGTGAATAGGTTGAGGCATGTGAGATGCTGCAAAGCACTTTTAAACGAGATATCAAGAGCCAATGCGGTGACCCTCTGCTGGGTACCAGGGCATATAGATATCGAAGGTAACGAAAGGGGTGACGAGCTTGCTAGGAAAGGGTCGGCGCTGCACTTATCGCGGGGCCTCACATCTGTAAAACCCCAATCAGTTCCTTACGGAAGAAAATAGAGGATGAAGCCATCGGTCGAGCAAACAGACATTGGGTTCATCTGGAAACGTGCGCAACGGCCAGGGCACTATGGCGGCCTACAGCAAGAAGAGATCAACCTCTCTAGTAAAACTTAGTCGTTATAACGCACGGGTCATTTCTGGCATAATTACTCGACATTGTGCCATTGGCATTCAGGCGGAGTGACTCGCTGTGCTGCATAACGACTATTGCAGAAGTTGCAGAGACGAAGAAGAAATCGAATTTGTTCATGACACCTACCGTGTGACTGTCCTGCCCTATCCGTCAGAAGGATGAGGACTCTTGGTAGTTACTTCTTCTTCTCGGAGCTGGAGGACTTGGGTAATGTTGAGCTGACGGACCTCCGAGGTTCATATCATTTTCTGGGGGGTTCCAACAGCGGATTTTTTTTTTAAAGCGTTTCCAGGGTTAAATGATTGGGCACAATGGACCCGTACTGTTGGTCTGAGTGAGCAGTGACTCTTTGTCACAAGGCACCCATCTACCTAACCTAACCTAATGAGTACACATGAAGAACGAATACATTGCATCAAATGATGTGCGGATGGCGAGGAAGTGTTTCCAAACAAATGAATAAAAAATTCATTGAAAGTGGGTATCTGTTGAATTTTCGAAACGAATTGGAAAAATGTATATATTGCATGTACATATTTTTCAAGGGAATCGAGTTGAATTGGTTGATTCAATATCGATAGGACAGAATTTAGAAACGTAGTAGAATTTTTGCATTCCGTTGTAGATGTGGTAGATTTGAAAAACGTTCAAAATTGTGGTAGTTCTACCAAAGTGACAACACTGCACACAACCCGCCAAGCAGGTATAACAGAAAAGGAAACCGAAGAATAAGAAAACACTGCTTGTCAAAATTACGACGTTTAAGTGACAAACCACTTTTGGTGACCAATGAGTTTTTTTTTTGTGTTGTTTTGCGCGAAAGTGAAATTTGTGCAACAAATTGGCCCAGGCCTATGCCGAAGCTGAATTCCAAGCTATACTCATAAAATGCAGTCAACCGGCCAAGGATAAGAAGTACAAGGAAGCGGTGGAAGTGTTGAACAAGTATGCAGCTGAGAATGAGGAAACCTTATTCGCAACCAAGTTTGCCATGATCCAATTCCTCCTGTTGCAGGTTGGTTCTGCTATTGCTTGTACCGAATTTCCTCTTAATTTTGAGTGTTGGTAGGGCAACCATAAAGAAGCTATTGAAGTTCTCCTGTCCCTTGGAGAGTCCAAGTACAAGCCAGGTGTTGTATCGGCCTTAGTGGCCCTCTATCTGGGCACCAACAATAAACAAGACGCCTCGGCTCTACTCAAATCCGCAGTGGGCTGGTACAAGAAGAATAACGTAAGCTGGATCTATTGCTGACTTCCCCGACCGCTTACACTCCTTAATTTCAGGTCAGCAGCGCCGATTTATCAGACATGTGGCGCCGAGATGCTGAATTCCATTTGCGAGGCGGTGCCACAGACACTGCTGCAAGTTCTCTCGAGGAGCTCCTTAAGTTGAAACCGAATGACCTGAAAGTTCTCGCTCAACTGGTCATCGCTTATGCTCATATCAATCCGAAGAACGCCCTCGAAGTCAGCAAGAAACTACCGGCACTTGAAAAACTGACTACAACTTTCGAAGTAGACGACTTGGAGCAGGAAACTGGGTCATGAGTACCAAGGCGGCCAAGATGTCTGCCGATGCCAAGATCGAACAATCACCAAGCACGCCAGGAGATGTACAGAAGAAAAAGAAAACCAATCGCAAGAGGAAGGATAAGTTGCCGAAGAATTACAACGCTGAAGCAGTGCTGCCAGATAGTGGTAAATTTACCTTTTTGTGGTAAATTTCAACTCCAATTTTCAGCAAATGGTAAAAAGGTAATATTTTCCGATTTCCATACAAAAAAGGGAAATTCTACTGACAAATTCGTCTTCTCACTCATTCTGACTGCAATAGTCAGTAATGAATTCAGCCCATAACTTAGTTAGTTAGTTAGTTAGGCGTCAACCACGCCTGCGCGCCATCGTGTTCGAAGTTCTGCAACGCGTTTGAGCTGCCTCCAACTCATTCCTAAAGAGCTCGATTCCTCCTCAACTGTTCTGCGCCACGTTTGCCTAGGACGTCCCGCTATTCTGCCTGCCTGGGTGAGCGGATTCCACTGCATGGCGTATTTCGCAATGGAGTTGTCTTCGCGCCGTAGGGTGTGTCCAATCCATTGCCACTTTCTTCTTCGTATAGTAATGCTTATAGGTTCTTGGCCCGTTCTTAGATAAAGTTGTTCGTTAGAGATGCGGTTCGGCCAAAAAATCCTCAATATGATTCTTAAGCATTTGTTTACGAAGACTTGCAGCTTTCGTGTGTTAATGGTGTCACCTTCCAAGTACTGCAACCATAAAGCAGCACTGATTCTACGTTGGAGCGGAACAGTCGTAGCTTGGTTCTTAAGCTGATAACATTGCTTCTCCAGATTTTAGATAGCATTCCGAACGCAGCTTTAGCCTTCCCGATTCTGCTGCACACTTCCAGTTCGGTGCCACCGCGATTAGCCGAGACCACACTTCCTAAATAAAGAAAGTTATCAACTTTCTCGACTTCCTGTCCGGCAATGTTAAGTTGAGCGCGGTTGTTAGAAGAAGTGCTCAGGGCTTTTGTTTTAGCTGTGTTTATTTTTAGCCCCACTTTGTTTGCCTCAGCTTCTAGATTTTGGGCCATCAGATGAAGATCCATTATCCGATGCGAAAGTAGACAAACATCGTCAGCATAATCTAGGTGTTTAAGGTAAGATGTCATAGTCCAACGAATTCCATAGTTGCCTTCCGTCAATGCTGCACGGAGTAAATCGCTGACAACCACCAAAAACAATAGTGGTGACAGTATGCACCCTTGACGTACTCCACTTTGGACTTCAAAATCCTCCGACACCTTACCATTGTGCACGACGTGACACTTACCGCCCTCGTATGTAGCCTTAATAATAGCTATAAGTTTTTCTGGGATGCCTCTCCTGCGCAAGGCCAACCAGATAGCATCTCGATTCAATCTGTCGAAAGCTTTCTCGAAGTCGATAAACATTAAATGTAGCGGAGACCTATACTCAACGCATTGCTCGATAATGATCCGTAAGGTGTTTATGTGGTCAATGCAGGAGGATCCAGCGCGAAAGCCTGCCTGTTCGACATCGAGAGTTGAATCTAAATGTTCTTTAATTCGTTCTAGAATTATTTTAGCCACGGCTGGAAGAACGCATATACCTCTCCAGTTACCGCAATCCATCAAGTTTCCCTTCTTTGGAAGTTTAATGATCATCCCCCTTTTCCACTCCTGTGGAAATTGTTCGCTATCCCAATCTCTCCGTATTAGGGGATGCAGCAAATCTGCCGATGTATTTGGCGCCGCTTGAAATAGCTCGGCAGGGATGCCATCAATACCCACCGCCTTGTTCTTCTTGAGGGACTTGATTGCTGTTATTATCTCGGTTTTACTGGGAGGTGTGGTGCGAAATCGGAAATTTGTTGCTTCGAACTGCTCATTCGAATTCGAGATCATACCGCCATCGTCTATGTGATTTAGCACTGTAGCAAAATGTTCTCTCCATCTAGTGATCTGATCCTCATCCGAAATCAGAAGGTTACCGTTTAGACTCTTCACTGGATGTTGTTTGGAGTTTCGACCACCGATGAGCTGCTTAGTGATGCTATAAACAGTCCTACATTCGCACCTACTCGCCGCTTCTTCCCAGCCCATAACTTGACAGGGGTAGTTCCACCGATCTCACGTATTTGTATGCGTAGCGATCTACTATGTTGTGTGGCAATTATTAATACATGTAAGGGAATACGGAATTATAAGTTTCATGTACACACGGTACACAACAGCATATGATTTTATTTTGAGAGTCATTCTTCTAGTAATACAAGGATTCTTTCAGTTGTAGCAGATGTAAAAAAAAAGGAATAGTTTCAATGGTGATTTGCTTAGCAGTAATTGTAAAATAAGATCTTCCTTTCAGGACATTACATTTAAGAATTTTATTTTTATAAAAAAAAAAATCATTTATCCAAAATTTAGATCAGGTAAATAAATAACTATTTAAGTACAGACAGGTTTAAAAAAAAAATTATTTTGGTTTGTATTTGTTTTGCAGAAGATCGCTTGGCGCCTTATCGCTCATTTTTTGCAGTTGTATTATTTTGCAATGGTGAGATCGTTTTCAAAAAAAAGATATATTTTTCATTAGTTCTGTGGTTTTTCTTTAATTCCGTTTCATGCTTTTGTGGTGCTCTTATGACCTTGAAAGTCATTTTGTACTTGTGTGGGAAATTTTTGGTGGAAATGGTAAATTTTCATCCATCATGTGGTATTTTTCTTGAAAAAAGTCTGGCAGCACAGCGCCTTAAGTGCCACAAGATCCAGAACGCTGGCTACTCAAGTATGAGAGAACTGGTTTCAAAAAGATGAGGGATCGAAGCGCGAAGGATATCATCAAGGGTTCACAGGGAATGTCCACTGGAGCTTCAGATCACTAGTTAGTTGGTTTTTTTATAAGCCCATCGTTCAGATTCGTTAACTTATTTCTCCTTTCAGTGACATGTCGAAGGCTCGAAATCTGAGTAAGAAGTCTCCGGTTACTGCGGTGTACCAAGAGGTTACACCTGGACCCCGTCAGCAGCACCGTAAAGGCGAACACAAGAAAAAGAAGAAGGGAAGACACTAAATCATCTCTTATACAAAAAAAAAATATTAAAGTTGACTTGCATACTTAGAGTCTTAGTTTTATTGTTACCAACCGTTTGGATAGTCTCCTCCTCTTTGGTTTAGTTTGTTTGAAGAAAAAAATGCAAGTGGATCTGTATTCTTAGATAAATCTACTTTTATCGGGCTATCTGTTTAATAATATCCGGTGACGTTTGAGTTGTCACATCCTTGTTTTCCCTTGCATCGTACGAATGCTTCTTGAGAGTGTCTAACCACTCCAACATTGACTTGTCCTTCTGTTCCGTCGCATAGATGTTGGAATAGATGTACTTCTCGACGAATTCCTCAATCTTCGGTTCCAATTATTCCCAAGTGAGTGGTTTGTGGATACCATCCTCACCATAACGATCATAGTGCACCTGATCGAGCACCAAACCCAATCCGGGCGCCATCGGCAGATCCAACTGTTCCTCTGTAAACGCTCGAGCAATTGTCGCCACCTCTGTGTTACCCCTGCCCACGGCAATGGCTACACCGACCATTTTTCTACTCTGATAGAGCGTGAAACTCTTGTCTTTCACCTTGAGCATGAGAAATTCAATGCCCTGCGGGCTGAGGAATAGTTCACCGCTTGTGAAGGACATTATGAAGCGCTTTGCCGAGGGATCCAAGAAGTTTCTGTAATGGAGAGGGAGTTGAGCTTACCAGAAATTGCTGCTAATTCCTAGTTAACTCACTTTTTGCTCGTGAAGTTGGGATAGTTCTCTGTGCCCTCGTAGAGTTTCAAACTCGAGTTGTCCTTCTCCAGTATATCGGCGGGTATACGATAGGTCTCTATGTTCAGCTCCTTGCAATGATCCTCAAATTCCACCGAAGGCAGAGTTTATGTGTATGTCCTAGCATTACACTTGCCCTTTGCATTGAGAGATTGCGCGCCTTGGATTGTACGTCAGTTGGCCACCAAAACCCTTTGACAGCATAGACGTCAAACCACGAAAACGTCTCTACACGATAGAACAAGTGTTCAGTGTTGCCAACCGCTTCAAGTGAAATTCCTCTTCACAGATCTTCTAATTCCGCTTTATCGTCATTCTTTGTGGTGACAATCCCCATTGATACCCCACAATAATTTTCATCAGTAATAACAGTAATGACAACAATCAGTAGTACTTAATTTAATTAGTTCCAGCAATTCAGTGTGAATGGTGAATGTTGTAGGGTCTGTGTATCGCGCCAAGCAACAAACGGGTACCTTCATCAACTTATATTGAACAAAGCATTATTTGCAGAATTTCTACTAAGCAGTTAACCTCAACTTTAATATTATTGAATATTATTATTAATTTAAGAACATTTTGTTCTTTCTAAGGTCGTAATCGGAAAAAAATATTTTTTAGCAAAGGCAGATCAATGGTCAGTGCATATAATGTTAATTCAGATGTTTTAACATTTCTTTCATGATGACTAGCATCAGGGCCGACTTGCTTAACATTAAACTAACTGGTGGCGATGAGGCAATTGCTTTTGCATTAGCTACATGTTTCGACATTTTAGAGGGCTTGATTAACTTGCTCTTAACGGCTATCATCGTTGGATAATACGCATGGAAGTACGATTTTGAAGGATTATCATTAATCGTATATGACCTGCTACCCCCACGAACTGGCGAATATTCAAACTATTTAAATGTTAACGGTGTTTTACAGCCAGTATACTTGAACAAACACACATGGCGCAAGTTTTTATGGCGGATATCAATGATGACGGGTATTTTGTTTCTGTTTAATACCGCACTGAAACAAGGAAGCTGGAGATGTTGGAACACATTTTTCTGCAGACATAGTATGAAAGTGACATTTCACTAGCAGTCCATACATAGTACGTCAATGGCCCAGACATAGCAAAGTAAACAAGAATGAAAAGAGAGAAGAAGAATAGCGAACGAAATAAGAATTCATGATACAAAAGTTGCGTTTATCAAGTCACTTTTTTTTAAAAGTTGCAATTACTGAGCCAACAATGGAAAGATTTTAGGTATTGCTTTTATCAAGGAGTTGCGCATATCGAGGGTTGCTTTTAATGAGGTCACACCGTATAAGGTTTTCCAAATTTTCCCTTAAAACAAAAAAAATAAAAGTACCCCAAAAATAATGAAATATTCCAAGAGTAAAAATATCAAAGTGTAAGTATTGAGAACCCTTCAGCTCAGATACTTTATGTTAATTATTACTGTAGTTTTTGAGTTTATTTAAATAATAAAATATGTAATGGTGTATAAGTGGATAAATAAGCAAACGAAAAAAAAAATTCCATAAAACGGGAAATAAAAACAGAAATTTGTATTTCGTAAAAATATTTTGAAAATGAACTAAAGTTAACGCGAATGGACCATCGGACCACATTTATTTCTTTTTTGTAAAATGGACCACATTTGGTCCAAATGGACTCAAACGGCAACGCTGGCACTGCTTCCAACCAGCTGAAATGCCAATTTTGAACAAATGGATTTTTTTTCGGGTTTTCCCCAATTAAAAAATATGCTTATTTGAACAATTTCGGCTTCAAGTTATTAGAAATTCCCCAGGATGGCTTCCGAAAGTACACTTGCAGGCACACATTTTTAGTAAAATTCTAATCCATTTATTCCCCCCAAAACCCACCGAGGTCTGCCAAGACGCTGAGAACTGCAACTGCGAGAATCCACTTCACTCTGGAGAGTCCGCACATCCGCATCGTAAGCAGAAGTTCCTCATAATCCGACATTTTACCGCATGAATCGCTTCTCCTTCCAGTTGATATCATCTACGAGAAAGGTATCGACAATATCACCAAGGAATACACTATTCCCGATGAGCTTCAGATGCACAAGGACATGATTCTACTCCAGCTAAGTTTGTTGGAGAAATTGTTTCCAAAATTGAACTGTACTGGAGCTAACAGCAAGGGTGAGGGCGCCTCCAGCGCAGGACCCTCTCAGAAGGTGAGTCAACAGTGTTTCTTTTTTTTGTTAACTTCCCCGCTGAATTGGTCAAACAGGTCGAGAACACCAAATCGTGGAGAAGCCGCAGTCCACAACCTGTTGCTGGCACTTCAAAGGCCGCTGCTTCCGGCACTGATGGATCTAAACTCTCAACGGCAACCGAGATCAACAAGAACATCAACGATTACATTCAGGTCGTCCTGCCAAAGGGTCAGACGGCTGCCAAGTTGGAGAAAGCAGCGCCGTACAATATGTTCCTAACGGCTATAACCGATTCCAAGCCAACCCACAGCGAAGCGTTAACTATAACATTCCAAGGTGCGTACCACACGAAAGACCTAACAATTTTTACAAACTTTTTGCGTAGAAATCCTCGATAAGAGCCTTGGCGAGATCGAAATATCGATGCAAATAAGTTTCATAGTTGACATTGGGTGGCTGTTGGACCATTACTACTTTGCTGGAGTACTGTAAGGGGATAAGATCGGTATGGTGTTCCCATAGTTACTTGACATATTTCCAGAGATAAGCCACTGATTGTGCTGTACGGAGACGAGAGTCCTGAATTACAAACTATTTCGCAGCACAAGCCACAAGTAACAGCAATAAAGGTGGGAATGCCAACACTATTTTCTACGTCACACACTAAAATGATGTTGTTCGGCTACACAGATGGGTCGATGCGTGTGGTAATATCAACGGCCAATTTGTATGAAGGCGATTGGCATAATCGTACGGAAGGCTTATGGATTAGTCCTAAGCTTCCTGCGCTGCTCGAGGGGGCTGACACAGCGATGGGAGAGAGCCCCACCGGTTTTCGTACCGACTTGATGCTATATCTGGTGGAGTACAAAATGCCAGAGTTGCAGCCCTGGATGGCCAGAATAAGGAAGACCGATTTTAGTGATGTTAATTAAGTCTAGCCGTTGGACTAGTTCCAGCTTTCTAAATGCAGCAACTTCGTTAGTTTTTGTTGTCCAGTGCACTGCCTCTTGAAATGAACTCTATTTTATCGCCAAGGTGTTCATTTATTGTTGTAGCAGCTGTGTAGCTGAGCTCTACTAGGTAGAAGCTGGGGTATGAAATCCCATTTGGCAGCGGTCTAGCCTCCAAGCTGGCCATTCGTTGATCTTAAATCTGCTGAATTTTAAATCTGAAAACACCGAGTAAACCTTACCGAATGATAAGAATTTCCGTGCAACTATCTCTGCCCGGTCTGAGTGTATAAAAACGGGTTCGAATCACTTGTATACAGACGGATCCAAAACCGGAAATGGGGTGGGCGGCGGCGTCTTCTCCGAAACGCTCAACGTGAGCATCTCCTTCCGCCTTCCAGATCACTGTAGTGATCTATTAAGTTCTTGGAGTCCTTCTCTTTGACTTCAAATGTCGTTCTAGATTAAAGTTCACCTCTTACGTAAACGGCAGAGCAGTTCAATATTCACCGATGTTGGGTGCCAGGTCACAGAGGCATTCCAGGTAACTGCAAGGCTGATCTTGCTGAAGCGATCAGATATCAGCTGTCGGTGTCCTCACAGGACACTGACCCATAAGCCTATAAGCGGAAGCGCTAGAAGGGTACGAAGAGGAACAAGAAACCAGTTCCATTTCATCTGCACATGTCCAGCTTTATCCGAAAGAAGACTACTCTCTAAGTAATGGGCTGGTGGCCTACGTACAAAAGCATTGAAAGGTATTTCAATATTTTGTTATTTTTGAGAGGGCTCCTCTCTTGTGCTTCAAGAGTCCGATGGACCTGGATTTATTGAGTATCGGCCAGAGCTGTCTGGCGGTATGACATTGGTCTAGACGTTGACATCGATGATTGGCTACTTTCTCGGCATCAATTTGAATGAGGTACTTAACATAAGACGCTGGCGCTTCGATGTCGGTGATGCTTATGCTATCTGTACCAGAGGAGGCTTGTCGTGCTAGTTCGTCGGCTGCACAATTCCCCGGTATGTCACAGTGACCTGGTACCCAGCAAAGGGTGAGGTTGTACTGACCAGCTATCGCGTTAAGAGATATGCGATAGTCTTTCACTGCCTTAGATCTCGTAGTGCTGGATGCGAGGGATTTGATGGCTGCCTGACTGTCGACATAAATAGTGTGCTAGCCGCCAGCCAGTCAGCAGCTTTGCGAACTGCGGCGATTTCGGCTTGAAAAACGCTGCAGTAGTTTAGAAGGTTAAAGGAGAGGTGTATGTCCAGATCTTCCGAGAAAATTCCGGCACCGACTCCGTCCTTGGTTTTGGACCCATCCGTGAAGATTGACAGCGATTCGTTGTAAAGGACATTGCGTTGCGTCCACTCACTTCTGTCCGGTATCGAGTGCGTGTAGCCCTTGTCAAAATCATATTCAGTGGGCAGATGGTCAATGGAATTGGGAAGATGACGGTGCATCGAAAGTATATTGGCATGTCCCGTGTGTTGCTCCTTGCACTGCCTGGAGCCTCTCAGTCTTATTGCCGAGCTGACAGCCAATTGTTTACTGATATGTCAATCGGAAGCAGGTGGAGCATGGTTTGGAATGCCGCTGTTGGAGAAGTTCTTAGTGCACCGGTAATACTGAGACATGCAACTCGCTGAGTTTTTTCCATTATGGATAGGTTGAATTTCTTCTCCAAGGCGGGCCACCATACCAATACTCCATACATGAGAATCGGTTTAATAACCGACGTGTATAGCCAGTGCATGATGCTTGGTTTAAGGCCCCAGGTGGAGCCTACTGCTTTCTTGCAGATGTATAGAGCGGCCAGCGATTTCCTGGCCCGTTCGACGACATTCTCCTTCCAAATTAGCTTGCGGTCAAGCTTTAGGCCTAGATAGCTACCACTATTTGAAAGCTTGAGGGTGGATCCCCTTATCTTGGGCGGAGTGAAGTCAGGTAGCTTGTGTTTTCTTGTGAGTAGAACTAGCTCGGTCTTCGTCGAGTTAACGGAGAGGCCGCATTTATCGGTCCATCTGAGCAGTTCATTGAGAGCAGACTGCATGACATCGGCCAGCGTCTGCGGGTATTTGCCTGTTGCTAGAATGGCGACATCATCTGCATAGGCAATAACATTGCATCCAGTTTTTTCGATCTTTAGAAGGGCCTCGTTGAGCACCAAGTTCCACAATAGTGGAGACAGTACACCCCCTTGAGGGGTCCCTCGATGTGCATGTCGCTTGACAGTACTACTTCCGAAGGATGCTGTTATTACCCTGTTCTTTAGAATGTGTTCTATGAAACAACAGATGGGTTCGCAGATGTTGAGCCCACGTAAAGCACTGGTAATCGAATTTGTTTCAACGTTGTTGAAAGCTCCCTCTATGTCTAGAAATGACACTAGGGTGAACTCTTTGGTTGAAAGTGATTTTTCGATAGCGTGAATGATGGAGTGCAAAGCCGTTTCGACAGACTTACATTTTTGGTAGGCGTGCTGTGACGTGGATAGTAGGGTGCTATCAATAGTGGCCTTGATGTGTAGGTCCAGGATTCTTACTAGAATCTTGAGAAGGAAGGATGTTAGACTAATAGGTCTAAGGTCCTTTGGGAGGGTGTGCGATGTCTTACCTGCTTTGGGTATAAAGACCACTCTTACCTCGGTCCAGGCAGTTGGTGTTGTTCCGAGCACAAGACAAGCCTTCAGTATACAGGAGAGATACTGCCATACTATACTGAAGGCCGTCTGAATCTGGGCCGGAAAAATACCATCCGGTCCCGGGGATTTGAATGGTTCGAAACTGTTTACTGCCCATTTCAGCTTATCTTCGCTGATAAGATGAGGAGGTACCTGTGGGCGTGCAGCTTTTACCAGGGCGCGATCATCGTTGGGGGTAGGCGTGCAGCCGGGGAATTGAGTGTCCATGAGCAGGTTGAGCGATGCTTCGTCCGATTCCGCCCAGGATCCATTGGGATTCATGAGGACACTAGGTATAGTTGGTGTTTTGGAGAGGACTTTTCGCAGTCTAGAGGATTGAGACGTGTTGTCAATACTCTGACAAAAACCGCGCCAGGATCATCGTCTAGCTTTCCGAACCTCTATTTTGAAGTTCTTCAGACTTTCTTTGTAGATCTCCCAGTCCAGTGGTAGCCTTGTTCGTTTGGCTTTATTGAATTGCTTCCTGCTTATGCAGCGAAGACTGTTAAGTTCTGCATTCCACCATGGGGGACGATTGCCCACCTTTCTTCTTGTGATTGGACAGGATTCGATGAAAGCTGTATTAAGTGCAGACGTTAGAACGGTGTTTAGCTCGTCTAATTCCAGCTGTGTAGTTGGTGTAGTGTACACTTGATTAGATAGTTTAGCAGAGAGGGATTTATACCAGTCGGTTTTCCGTCGATTGCGGAAGACCAAGGGTGCGGTGCTATGAAAAATTTCCAGTTCGTACTCCAGATAGCGGTGATCGGAAAACGAATGACTGTCAGATACAGTCCAGTTGGAAATTGCACGGTAGATACATTGGGAAGCAAAGGTGACGTCAAGCACCTCTTGCCGGGTCTTACTAATAAAAGTGGGCCTATTTCCTCTGTTACAAACTACTAGGCCGGTGCCTACTAAATACTCGAAAATAGACCTACCTCGAGGGTTAGTGTCGGTACTTCCCCATAGATCATGGTGCGCGTTGGTATCGCACCCCAATATGACTCGGGGTCTTCGTAGGGTAGGTATCCTGATGCCAGCCAGATGGTAGTGTTTTTTGATTTGAGCAGTGTTACTGCTAGGTCTCTTGTGCTATGGTGGGGAAGAAAAGTTAAGTTTAAGGAATTTTTAGCGAGAATGCAAGCTCGGGTTCTACCTACATCCTTCGCGTGGTGCAGCGTATATCCTGGGGCCCTCAATCCTATGACAGTGTCATCTCTTATCCAAGGTTCTTGGATCAGGGCAATGTCGAAGCCTCGTTCACTGAGGCGAAGTAGCAGGTTAGCGGATGCTAAGGAAGAATGGTGGAGATTAATCTGTATCAGTTTTAGCATCATTATGAGCTGATACGGACCTCTCCACGACGGTAGCGTTTAGGTCATCGGGGGATGATGGTTCATCATCAGGGACTACAACGCGGGGGAGGGCGGGAGTCGCCAGGTTAGAGGGACCTGCGATGCTATTTCGGTCCGCCGTGAAAAGCCTTACTTCAATTACCTTCAGACCACAACGGATCTTGAACTCCTTCGCGCGGAGTAGAGGTACTGATTCGGCAGTTAGAGAGATGACTAGCGAGCGGCCAGATCTCTTGGTGTCATTATCCGTCTTTTTAGAGCTCGATGGCTCCTCAAATGCCTTCCAGTCTTTGACTGGTAGGTCCGGATTCTGATAGGCAATCAGGCTAAGGACTTTTGCTGGCTCGGGCGGTTCGAGTGGAACCCAGATCCTTGCATTCGGCCTGTGGGGGATTTGGCTCCGTTCCACCGCCTTGAGCTTGGCTCCTGGCCAGATTTCACCTATGCTGCTAATGGCAGCGGCAATGAAGTCGACCGAGTTCTGATCGTCGCATGCGATCAGCTTGACAAAGCCTTGATGCCAGCCAGCGTCTTGAAAGGTGGGTGGAGAGTTGGGATGAGTCAAAATACGCTCGTAAAGGCAGTTCATCACTCGGCCTTCAATGAGCCTCCACTTGTCGTAGGAGATCCTCCCTTCTTCGTCAGACAGGTCCACTATCGCGACGACGAGGCTGTCCATGACCGTCTCGAAGAAGGGTTTGGAGCTCACTGAGCTCTTTGTCTGTAGGATGGTAGGTAGGATGATTATCCTTTAGTTTTACTTCGAGCCTCTTCAAGTGAATCGCTCATCGTTGCGGCGGTACTGCTTGGGACGTGATACGTCCCCGATGTCGATTCCAAGCGTCTTGAGCTCTAGTATAAGCCATCACACCACGACAAGGGTAGATAATTAAGTGATGGATTGCTACTCTAAAGTCAAATCATTCGAATTCACAGAATTCTCACTGTAATTTGAATCGCAAATCCAAATTTATGAAAATCGAACAAACTTTTGTTGCCAACTTCAATGTCAATTTCTTATCGCAAATCTGTATTGCTAAACGAAATGTCAAAGTAACTCGAATTCGCATCATTTTGTTTTATTGCTATTTAGTTTGCGGGTGTTGAGGTAAGCAATTTTGTTTCTTTTAAAATGTAAGTATGTTATGACATAAAATGTTATTTTTGACTTAAAATACAATGAAAGTGATGTACATAAAATAATTTTGCGAAATTGATTAAAATGTGTTTTAGAACATAAAGGCAGTCCACCAAAAATCAAAAGTGAATGCTCCACCTTAACTTCTCTTGAAGAGAAAGTAACATATTTGCTAGATCTCACCGTAGCAGTGGATAGAATAAGTAAAGTGGGAAATACACGATACAACTGTTGTACCAACGGTTTGACAGCTTTGGTGTTGTAAACGATAATTGTGTCGTGTGTATTCACACAACCGACCATAACACCGATATCGTATGGTCGCATGGTCTTGACTCTACAACCGCTGTAACATACACAAATTGTATGGAAATTATATGGTGTGTATGTGTAAAATGGTTGAATAAAATGTCTGGTTGTACGTAAGTCGAATGCAAATTCTGTGTGTGTGCTGCATACAACAGTATGCCGATGTCGGTACGACTGTTGTATCGTGTATTTCCCACTTAATACTCTCAGTTTCGGGTGGAACCAACAACTGCTATATTTTTCTTCTACTTTTAATCACTTAGCTCCATTATTTTCGACCTATTTCTAATTCACCTGCGTTCTATTCTTTCTCCGTGTGTGTCATCTTGATGAAACCACAATTCGACAGCATCCAGTTCCATTTCTATAACATATGTATATTTAACTTTCTTTCTCAAATATAAATAAAACACGAAATTCTTTAGAACGAAATTTGCTTCAAAGTGACATTTCAGCGTTCGATACTCGAAGCTAGATTCGCACATTTCATAGCCCCAGTTGGCAATACTTCCATTCGATTACAGAGTGCCGGCTAAGATTAGAATCGCAAAGCACTTTCGCAAAAATTTGACTTTCGATTAGCAATACAGAGTGAGGCCCCAGATAACCGGGGAGATTTTTGTTATTTTTTTTTTTGTCTTTGCTTCTGATTCACAGTATTTTTTTTTTTTGTTCTGATAACCGATGTCATAGGCAAATCACTAGCGAGCGAACAATTTTTGAAGCCATATGACCAAGCTACTGCCAGTGTTATGCCTTCACAGTAGTGTTCACATAAGCTTTCGCAATTGATCGGAATGACTTTTTATATTTCAAGGGAAATAAATAAATGCTTGCTGACATCAGAATTTGAACCGTGAACCATTAGCGTGGCAATTGACGACGTTACCACTACACCATTTACACACCCCATTTAAAGGAAAAGATTAAGTAAAAACCAATCGTTTGAAAACGCAAACTATTAATTTTAAAGCTGGCTATATATTGCCCTGAAAAATTGTACTCACATAATATTGAATATGTATGCTTCTCTGTTTTCAGTGTCTTTTTAGTAGCATCAGTTCCAGGTGGTCATCGTGAAGGTAATCGTGGCTACCCATGGGGCCATGCACGGCTTGGCCAATTGTTGGCCAAACATTCTGCTCCAATAAATGAAACCTGTCCAGTGGTCTGTCAAAGCTCAGCTATTGGCAGTTTTGGACCCAACGTTCGATCATGGATACAAAGTGATTGCCTCAACAGCCTTCAAAAGGATTCGAAATCTATGGGGCTACGAAGAATACCTATATTCAAAATGATCTACCCCAGTTATACAAATGTAGAAAACAGCCACGATGGTCTACTCGGTGGCGGTTGCTTTCCCTATGGCAAGACTGTTAACGATAAGCAACCCTGGCTCAAAGAGCATTTACATCAGTGGAAGTGTGAAGCACGTCACAGGTCACAGGCAATGCCACACATTAAATCCTATACTCGATGGTCGGATGAAGGTATTTACTGGTTTGTCTTAACATCAGCAAATCTTTCAAAGTCAGCATGGGGAAAATTCGATTGGAATTCAAAAATTGAGCCTTGTTTGCTAGTGGCTAACTATGAAGCAGGGGTTCTATTTTTACCCAAATTTGTAGTGAGTCGATGGTAAAGTCTACACCTATAAATATTTAAAGCTATGTTTTCATTTTAAGACTGGTGAGGAGACATTTCCAATGCACAAAGATAGAAATGGAGTGCCTGCATTTCCTATGCCATATGATGTTCCACTAACGCCCTATGGTCCCGATGACAAACCTTTTCTTATGGATTACCTAAGTTCGTAATTTCAAAAGAAAAAAAGTCGTTCGTTTCGCTATGTAAAAAATATATTTTATTTGTTATAAATTCTTTAAACACAAACTATGTCATAAGTACACAACGTGATGTTTGGTTATTAGTTTGTTTTATAAGATTTATACACTATTTAGAGAAAAATAAAAGTCATTCAATCACCAGTTATAACTTTTTGTCAATTAGTAATAAGATTCTTTCGGCTCTGCGTCTCAACGGGGAATGAATATCATACATCATGCTTGATCCATCTCAAGTCACAAACGACACATTCGAATCGCACCCATACAGATTTTTTTGTATAAAGTCACAGCATCCACACGAGTTAGCTGATAGCGATTTACAAGGATAAACAATAAGTTCGATAGAACTTGATATGCTGACACCAAGATAAACAATCTTTCTTCTTCTTCCTTTTATCAGCGAGGTTATGATCCGAAAATAAGGGATCGTAACCCTCCCACTTCACCGCAATTCTACTGATCCGCCTGTGGGGTTCGCCAAGATAAACAATCGTTTATGGAATAATCCTGTATAAGTTCGAGGGAACTTAATACTTACTTACTTAGTTGGCGCTACAGTTCGGGGTGAACCTTGGCCTCAATCAACAAGCCTCTCCATTTAGCCCGGTCTTTAGCTAATTGCCTCCAGTTGCACACTCCAAGTTGGTCGAGATCCCCTTGAACTTGTGCGCGCCACCTACGGCGAGGAGGTCCTTTACTGCTTCGTCCCTCGGAGTTAAATTCGAAGAGTCTGCGGGCCGGAGCGTTGGTGTCCATTCGCTCTACATGTCCTAACCATTTCAGACATCCAATACGCAGTTTTTTGACTAGGTCAATGTCGCTGTACAGCTCGTATAGTTCGTGATTGAATTCTCTCCTCAAAAACCCGTCAACGCAAACGGGACCGAATATCTCACGAAGAATTTTTCTCTCGAAGCGACTAAGGATATCTTCATCCTCTTTTAATGAAGTCCATGTTTCAGCGCCGTAAAACAGGACTGGGATGATCAGGGTCTTATACAGAGTCTCTTTAGTTGTTTGAATTGGGGCTTTACTGTTAAATTGCCTTATAAGCCCAAAAAAACATCGATTGGCAACAGTTATTCTTCGCTTGATTTCTGCGCTGATGTTGTGTCAAGGTAGACAAAGTCCCTTACTACCTACCTACCCCTATCGCAAACCCATTTTGGCCGCTTCCGCCTCAATGCTTGCTTTCGATAATGTCTATATCGTCGGCGTATGCAAGCAATTGTACAGGCTTGTGATGGATTGTGCCTCCGCTGTTGGTTTGTGAGTTCCGCACAATCCGTTGAAGTACAATATTAAAGAAGTCGCATGACTGCGCGTCACCTTGTCTAAAACGTTTTTGACATCAAAGGTCTCGGTGAGGTCATTATCGACCTTGATGGAGCAGCGAGCGTTCTCCATCGTCATCCTGCACAGACGAACAAGTTTGGCAGGGATGTCAAAACTAGACATGGCTCTATAAAGCTCTTCTATATAGATGCTGTCATAAGCGGCCTTGAAATCGATAAAGAGGTGGTGAGTATCGATTTGGACTTCTTGGGTTTTCTCCAGGATCTGCTGAAGTGTCAAGATTTGATCGATGGCGTTCACACAATGTCGTAGAAAAGATCTTGTATGCGTTGTTGAGAAGATTGATGCCTCTATAGCAGTTCAGGGGGTCTCCTTTCTTGTGGATCGGGCAAACGATACTGAGATTCCATTCATCAGGCATACACTTGTCTGACCAAATATTAGAGATGAGTTGGTGTATGCACTCTACCAAATCATCACCAGCTGCCTTGAAAAGTTCGCCCAGTAAGCCATCAGGTCCAGCAGCCTTGTTGGATTTCAGCTTGGATATTGCTATCCTCACTTCGTTTTGTTCAGGTGGACGGAAATATTGACTATCATCGTCTATGTTGAATGGGAACTTAATACGTTGACTCCATTAGAAATATTATTCTCTTGGGATAACTCATTGTGGTGGCATCAATGGTAAACAAAGGTCGTTAGGAAGATCGATGTTATCATATCATAAACAAATAAGTTCAAGAAAAAGAACTGAATGCATTGCTGTGCCTATTAGGCACTTAATGGCGATCTGGGTGACAAAGTATTATGCAAACACTTGCGTAAACACAAGAACATCTTCTTTGTTTAAAAGAAGATCCGTTATCGGTGGAAGAAAGCATTTAACGTAGCGTTACACTTCGCACACTCACCATCACTGACCGCGCTATACCCGGAGATAATTATTCCTCCTTCAGGTCAGCATAATGACCTTCGATCGTCACATATGTATAATTAGACGTAATCATGATAATCAGTCATCCCATATAATTAGCCGTATACGAGTAAATTCTCTTCGCACAAGAATCTCATTAACCTTTTTCTTTTCTACCTTCCCCTCTGTGCATGAGATCAAGCCACTCCCTATATACCCACAGCAGGATTGCCGCTAAAATTTGAAAAAGTCGCAAAAAAGGATCACAGAGCAAAAAAAGTCGGAACAAAAGTCGCTAAAACACGATCCGTCCACAGTCTCACGCACAAAGAAAACAAGCAAGTACAACTATCATGAATCTTTGAATGCCTAGTAGGTTCGCCCTCAAAGCCACTCAATCAGAGTATTCACAAATGTATAAGTCATCCACGAGCCTTCGAATGGTTTCAAGTAGCTCGTATTGAATAAGTGCTGAATTTTGAGAATACATCTTATGGAGGGAATAAACTGTGTGGGGAAAACTCGGTTAGGTCTCTGGACACCAATGGATTGTGGGCAACGAATCTGCAGATGAGCTTGCTAGGGCTGGCTCAGAATCTGCGTTCATAGGTCCTGGATCTTATTGTGGCTGCTACTGGGCAACAGCTACAACGCTGATTATCGAATGGGAAAACAAACTTCGTCTAGACCACTAGACCAATGGGCCAGATCTAAGACAATCCAAATGATTAATCAAGCATTATTCCTATAAGGAAATCCTTAATTTAGATATGGAAAGCATTAGGAAGCTCGTGAGCTTTCTAACTGGCCATTGCGGTCTGAGACACCACCTTAACAAGTTGAACCTGTACCAAGAGGACTGTCGGCTATGCTCTAAGCATAAGGATGAAACATCCGAACACATTCTTTGTGATTGGTCGGCACTACACTGATTAAGGAAACGTATTCTCCACAACGATATACTTACTTCAGTGGAACTAAAATGGTCCACTACAGCGCACGAAATAAATATAGCGTACAAGACATATTTTAATGTTACTCATTTTTATATATTTATTTTACATTTAATTTATTTTTATAAACTTAATAGCAACAAAGCAATATAATAAAACATCAAGTTTAAAGATTCATCAAAAACTTGACACAAAAAAAAAAACATTGCGATTTAGTTCAAACGAAATAATTAACGCGTACAACTTGAAAAAACAATGTTTTTATTAATAAAAAACCAAATCTTTTATTTTTAATAATCAATATGATCTCCATTCTTTTGAATAACATAATTCATGCGACGAGGCATTGAGTCAATTAAATTATTTAATGTTAAATGGTCGAGTTTTGTACACTCCTCGTTAATCGCGATGCGGAGCTGCAGTAAAGTGTCAAATTGACAACCATTTGCATAAACTTTTTGCACCAAGATGCCCCAAAGATTATCGATTAGGTTAAGATCAAGACTAATGGCCGGCCACTCCATTAATGGTATATTCCTTGACTTTAAGAAATCTTTGGTAAATGCGGCGCTGTGTATGGTTGCATTGTCCTGCTGAAAAGTTCAATTATCCCCCAAAATATTTTCTTCAAAATGAATCAGAACATCGTCCAAGAGTTCGACATACTTTTCTAAATTCATCGTATGGGAGATAAGGCACATTGGAGCCAGCTAACTCGTGTGGATGCTGTGACTTTATACAAAAAAATCTGTATGGGTGCGATTCGAATGTGCCGTTTGTGGCTTGAGATGGATCAAGCATGATGCATGATATTCATTCCCCGTTGAGACGCAGAGCAGAAAGAATCTTATTACTAATTGACAAAAAATTATAACTGGTGATTGAATGTCTTTTATTTTTTCTCTCAATGGTGTATAAATCCTATAAAACAAACCATGGTAGCTAAATGCAGCCCATACCATAAGTGAGCCTCCCTGGAAATTACGCGAATAACGAGTTTCTCGCTCAGTTCTTAGATCCCTCCAATATTTTTGGAAGCCATCAGGCCCATCCATATTACATTTTTTCTCATCACTAAAAATGATGAATTTCCGTTGCCCTTCCCAAAATGCGAATTCCAACTTTTTTGTCCTGTGGCGTGTCAAAAGCTTAGGTTCATGTGCCATTTTTTGGTACTTCAGACTGTCATCCTTTTTTAGTATCTGTTGAACTCTGCTTGTTGTTACCGGAAGAGATAATTTGAGCCTTATTTAAGATGGACTTATGTTTTTATTGACTGCCAAATGTTTTATTGCCCGGATGTCCCTGCTGTTAATCATGGGTGGCCGCCCGCATCGTCTTCTTTTGTCGTAATTTTCGCTATCTTTTAGAAAATTGCAAATGGTCTTTTTATTTCGGTTTAATTTTACAGCGATTTCCCTAATCGTCTTTCCGCTGTCTCTGTAAGCAATCATTTGAGCGCGTTCTTCAAAAGTCAGTGTTGGTCCTCGTGGCATTCTCAAGAATGACGTCCTAAAACTGATTATGTCTTCACCTTAATGAAGCACTTATTACATAATTAAAAGGATCACTTACCACTAAAAAACTTTTTAGCAATTTAAAAGAATTATCAGCAAAATACCCTTCAATAACGGCAGTCAAACGCGTTGTACGCTTTATTTATTTCGTTCTACGCCAGAAAAATGTTCAAGAAAATGCCAGATAACGGTACATGAACAAAGCGTCAAATGCAGAAAAGAATTTTTTTCGTTCATTCATGCATATACCACCTTGATCAAAAAGTTCCCGGAATTTATTCAGAAAATTAAAAATACAAGTTTATTCATCTAAATCTATATTGTCCCCTTCAAAGTAATCCCCATCGACTGCAACACACTTATGCCAGCGCTTGATCCAATCTTCGAAACATTTTTTATATTCGGTTTTCGGTATGTCCATCAGTGCTTCCTACGATTTTCCATTACTTCCTCTCGGCTGCTGAAACGCGTTCCCCGTAATGGTTTTTTAATTCGATTGAACAGAAAGAAGTCACAGGTAGCCAAATCAGGTGAATTCGGTGGCTGTTGGATGGTATTTGTTGCATTTCTCGTCAAAAAATTACGAATAATGATGGCACTGTGCCACCTCTTTTTTGCATGAAATTGAGGTCTTTTGGCACCAACTTTGCTGCTACACGACGGAAACCCAAATCATTAACCAAAATGTCTTGGACGGATCCATAGGCAATGTTCAAGTCCTCCGCTATCTCTCTGATGGTTAATTTGCGGTTATTGACCAACATTTCTTTTACTTTATCAATGTTTTCGTCGGTTTTCGATGTCGATGCTCTGCCACTGCGTTCATCATCTTCGATTGACTCACGACCACTTTTGAACCGCTCGTGCCACTGGTAAACGACCGTTTTCTTTAGAGAATCGTTGCCGAAACACTTCCAACATTCTCAACGTTCGCGCACCATTAAATCCGTTTTTTTACGCAAAATTTAATACAAGTTCGTTGTTGCAAATTTAAATCCATTTCTAAAATTGTAAAAAATCGCCAACACACACAGAGATAGATGTACTCTTGGCTACGTAACTTTTGCAAACGTCAAGCTATGTCGCTAAGATTTAGAGGGAATATCAACAACAGATGTACCAACTTAACAAAGAAAACAGAACTCAAATCGGAACGATGGGAGCGCCACACGGTTTTTATTCCGGGAACTTTTTGATCAAGGTGGTATAAACCTAAATTACAGTTTAAAAGCAAAGAAAAGTTCTTAAATTTCCAAAAAAGAGATCATGTTCTTTTGTACGCTATACTTACTTCGTGCACTGTAGTAAAGACATACTCACTTTCATAAGGGAGGTAGTACGTCTCTTAGATTAACTCGAATCCTCCGATACCATAGATCCGTCAGGTCGCAGTGTCGTTACCACACGGGCATGGGTTGTACAAGAGCAAAACAAAAAAGTGTGAGGGTAGCTAATCATTTTTTAGAATGAATATGAATGTGTGTGAAGGTAGTGAATGTTTCGAGTGGCACATAAGACAATCTACTTACTGCAGTTCTCTGCTTAGCACTCCATATCCATTAAAATGAAAAACTTGGAAACTAACATAAAAGCTATATGACAAAACAAAAAAATAAATAAATAATTAAAAAAAAAAAAAAAAAAAACTATTAGATTATACAAACAAAATAAATTAAATTAAATCAGCACAATTTTGTTGAAGGATTGTGATATGCAACTAAATGGAACTTTTGCAGGAAGAATATATTTTATACGAAAAAGTCTCAAGGAAAAATAAAAACGGTCAAAAAGATGTGTTTTTTTAGAAAGTCGGATCATAGTCTTTTTACGTAAAAAAAGGGCCAAATTGCGTCTAAAGTCGCATAGCGGCAACACTGACCCACAGCCACGGTCGCTCGTGTTCCTCTTCGGTTAGCCGATCGTCGATCCATAGCCACGAGGCGATGGCAATCGACGTGGGTTGGGTGAGAGACAGTGTGTACGCATAGATATGCCAGCAGGGGAAGGTTGGTGTTGTCCAAATTGCGAAGAGGCCTCAGAAGACGCTCGGCACGTATTTTTTCAGTGCCCACGTTTTCATATAGAGCACAGAGAACTGGAGGAAAAAATTGGAGAAATACCAACCCCCGAAAACATTGTGCACCATATGATAGCATCGAATGCAATATGGAACGCGGTGAAACAGTTGCAGCGATAATCGTGCAGGAACTTAGGCGGCTGGAAAGAGTCAGAGAGAGCAACCAAGTACAACCGGCAACATTTTTGGAACAAGAAGTGGAAGACAGCTAAAGAAGAGCATAACTAGCTAACCAGTCCCGCGAAGTAATACCTAACGGTAGTCCCGCGGGGAGAGTGGTTGACGTGTGCAGGGTGTGGTTTAGTACGTAGGCGTATTCCTGGCATGGAGTATTCAGGTTTGCGAATCGTGCATGCTAGTAGCTCGGGCTACTGGTATCCATAAAAAAAAAGAAAAAAAAAGGGGGTAGGTTGGTATGTGCATAACAAGGAGAGAGAGCACTTGAGATATTTGTTAAGCACCACTTACACACTGTGTGTTAAAAGGAAAGACCCTGTGTGCGGAATACACTGTGGTTAGATTTGTTCTTCGTGCGAAGGAATACTCGCGGTGTTTTTGTCCAACACACTCTGGTGTGAGGTAGCCGTTCATTAGCAATATGGTTAGCTGGCATACACATATTGTATGGATCCATGGGAAAGCGGTTACGTGATATACGGAGAGGGGAGCGGACGGTGGTATATGCCTTCCCAGATGTTCCGCATACAGAGGCTTGTTATATGGATTCTTAGAATTCATACTCAGCTCTTGTAATAATTTTCATAAGGGAACCCACTGCCGGCGGAGAAGGCAGAGTTCGTCACCTGTTGGGATACCAATCTAGAGTATCGTGGACCAACTCTCCAGCATGGTTATACCACCAGAAATTTTAAATCGTCTGTCTGCCGATCCATTCAGCCAATCTTGGGCTCATCCTCATCTAGGCGAAGCCGTTCCCGGTGCCATAATTGTAATCCTCAAGTTGGAGGATCGGTTTCGCACTCCTAGGAGTATTTCCAAGACATTTCTGTCAAGTATCTGCCTTAATCGGGCGAGAATGTGGCTGGGTATGACATACCCACCGTTATTTACATAACTGTATTTTTTCAACTGATCACACAAACCATTTTTTAAATGGTAATATTTATTATAACAATATTTACAGGTAATTTTGTATGTGGGTATGTCATACATAGCCACATACTCTATGTTACGTTTTGTCACCACACTCTTGCCTGGTTAAGCAGGTGCTGCTAAGTAAATGCCTGCAGCAGTTGCTGCCAAGCAGACGGCCCTAAAAAGCATGTCACTGCCAAGCAGACGGCCCTGAAAAGCCTGTCACTACCCTGTAGTTAGACTATAGTAACTAAGAATATAAGGCCTAAGTAGATAGCTTTTTAAGTTTCACAGAATTGTTAGGAACAGTGTACACCGAGGCCGTCCTCTACACTAGGTATCCCAACATTGTTAAGTATTGTGACTATAGGCGTATTTCTTTAAACTTAGCCAGCCAGTAGTTGCACATAAAACAAATACAAACACCGGCTGGCTACTACCCTTGATTTAATCCCCAGCCAAAAGTGACTGGTTGAGAATTTGAATTTTTTTTATGCCTAATTTCAGGCGGCGCAAAACGAATGTTTTTTAGTCATTTGTACTGCGAAGTTGCTTGGTTCCTGGAGATTGGCTGGCTGGCAAATCGTTTAAATGAACGACTGGCTGGCTAGGTTTAAAAAAAACGCTTTTATTGTTAAGGCTATCGAGTAAATAGTGTTTCTTGTCGACCCTGAACCCGACGAGTGAAACCTCAGCCCCTGAGAAAACACCCTCACAACCAGGAGGAGGAACGTAATTAAATATAAAACTGGAAAAGAAGAACGCGGTCTAGAACATCGAAAAAGGAAATAAGCTGTTGACAAATGATGGGTTACACGCCCAATTCAATCTAAATGAGAAGCACCTGTAGTAGCACAGAAGTGTTCTAAGTGAACACCAATCGCTCTTTCTTTTTATAAACTTCCCTCGGTAAAGGCGAACCGACATACATATGCTTGCACTAAAGCGACTCGAACTTGCACAAATGTATATTTGAACGCAAGCGCCAAAAACTGTTTATACTAGCGCATGCTATTCTACCAGACTAAGAAAATACATGCTGCAATTTTTAACCAATTATTGATTAGGTACCATAATATATGTTATTACATACCAATATCTTTGAATACAGCCTCTTACCGACTAGACTTAGCCCACGAACACACCCTGGGTGTGGAACGTCTTCCATCCAACTGAAATGTCAATTTGAATGCAATAGAATTTGTTTTTGTTTTCCCCGGTCAACAAATTTGCTTGTTTCGCTAATTTCGGCATCTGTTCCAAGTTTTTAAAAATTTCCCAGTATGGCTTCCAAAAGTACAACTCCAGACACACATTTTTAGTCAAATTATAATCCATTTATTCCCCCAAGGGCCCACCAAAGTTTGTCAATACGCCGAGAACTGCTACCGAAAGAATCCAATTCACTTTGGCGAGTTCGCACATCCGCATCGTAAGCTGGAGTTCCTCTCACAATACAGCATTTTTGTACGTGAATCGCTTCTCTTTCCAGTTGATAACATCTACGAGAAAGGCGTGGACAATACCACTAAGGAATACACTATTCCCAACGAACTGCAGACTTCCAAGGACGTGATTATACTCCAGCTAAGGTTGCTGGAAAAATTGTTTCCGAAATTGAACTGCACGGGAGCTGTCAGCAAGCCGGCTCCATCTACACGGGTTGTTGAGGGTGGAGGGTATGTCCTGGGCTCCTCCAGCGCAGGACCAT
Organism: Brachypalpus laphriformis; assembly: GCA_945910035.1. NCBI lineage: Eukaryota > Metazoa > Arthropoda > Insecta > Diptera > Syrphidae > Brachypalpus > Brachypalpus laphriformis. The sequence continues at coordinate 17,040,051 of OX246753.1, read as the reverse complement.
CACAGAAGGTGAGTGTGTTGTCGAGTTTCTTTGTTTATTTTCCTCGCTGAACCGGTCAAATAGGTCGAGGACACCAAATCGTGGAGAAGCCGCAGTCCACAACCTGTTGCTGGCACTTCAAAGGCCGCTGCTTCCGTCACTGATGGATCTAAACTCTCAAAGAAGCCCAAGATCAACAAGAACATCAACGATTACATTCAGGTCGTCCTGCCAAAGGGTCAGGCGGCTGCCAAGTTGGAGAAAGCGGCGCCGTACAATATGTTCCTAACGGCTATAACCGATTCCAAGCCAACCCACAGCGAACCACTAACTATTACATTGCAAGGTGAGTACCAGACGCAAGGTCTAACAATTTTTACAAACTTTTTGCGCAGAAATCCTCGATAAAAGCCTTGGTGAGATCGAAATGTCGATGCAAATAAATTTCATGGTCGACATTGGGTGGCTGTTGGGACATTACTACTTCGCTGGAGTACTGTAAGGAGATGAGATCGATATGGTGTTCCCATAGTTACTTGACATATTTTCAGAGATAAGCCACTGATTGTGCTGTACGGAGACGAGAGTCCTGAATTACAAACTATTTCGCAGCACAAGCCGCAAGTAACAGCAATAAAGGTGAACATGCCAACACCATTTGCTACGTCACACACTAAAATGATGCTGCTCGGCTACACAGATGGGTCGATGCGTGTGGTAATATCAACGGCCAATTTGTATGAAGACGATTGGCATAATCGTACGCAAGGCTTATGGATTAGTCCTAAGCTTCCTGCGCTGCCCGAGGGGGCTGACACAGCAGTGGGAGAGAGTCCCACCGGTTTTCGTACCGACTTGATGCTATATCTGGTAGAGTACAAAATGCCAAAGTTGCAACCCTGGATGGCCAGAATAAGGAAGACCGACTTTAGTGCTATTAAGTAAGTTTTTTACTTCTATGTTCTAGCCGTTGGACTGGTTCTAGCTTTCTAAATGCAGTATTATTATTATTATTATTACTTATTAAGTGTACAATGAATGTACAAAATAATGTACAATTACAGCGCTAGCTACCAGGGCTTTAGGCTGAGACTTAAGAAAAAAATAGGCTTAATACATAAGTTCAGATAACCCTGACGCGGGGGAAGACCGAGTGAGCACAGACAAAATCGGACATACCTTGTTTATACCCACTCGGTCGCCCCCCGCATCAACGTATTCTTAATTAAGGTTAGATGCTGTTAGTTAAGTTGGTAATTGATAGAATTTTATATACATTTTTTTATATTTTGTTCTGAAGGAACTGACAACAGGGATAAGCATTTTTTATGAAACAGATTTTTACACATTGAATCAATTTTTTGACATTCTAATGTTAAATGTTTTATGGAAATACTAATATCAGATTGGCATAGGTGGCAGTTGGGAAGATTTTCCTTGGTTAGTAGGTGACTGTGTGTTAATTGTGTGTGACCGATTCTGTGGTGGAAAGATTGAGCCACTCCCGCATATTTGACATCCATGACATCCTTTGTCCCCCCACAGTTCTTCTTCCTTCTATCCTTCCTTGTAAGATAAGTTAGAGAAGTTTGTACTTATTGTTACGCAAGACGTGTCCCAGGTATTCGAGTTTTCTTCTTTTAATTAAATATATAAGTTCTCCTCTCTTCTTTATTCGTCGTAGTACCTCTTCGTTTGTTATTCTGTCTGTCCAAGAAATGCGCAGTACTCTTCTGTATATCCACATTTCGAATGCTTCTATTTTCCTTAACACTGCTCTCTTTAACGTCCAGGTTTCTACCCCGTATAGCAGTACCGACCATATATAGCATTTAACCATTCTCGTTTTGATTGTCAAATTTATTTCTCTGCTGCAAAATACCTTTTTCATTTTACAAAATACCGCCCTCGCTTGTTCTATTCTACATTCTATTTCTTTAATAGGGTTAGCGTTATTGTTAACTGTCGTTCCTAGATACTTGAAACTGCTAACTTTTGCGATGTTCTTGTTGTTTATTTTTAGCTCGAAGTTCGGTATTTGACGTTTCTTGGTTAATACCATAAACTTTGTGTTGGCGGTGTTTATGCTAGCAAGTAGCCTGCTGTGTAGGGATTCATAGAGTGCTGTCAAATAATCTAGCGAAATTTCGGACCAGGCTCGTTTTATGGCTTCAATATTCTCTTCCGTTTCATCATATTGCCTTCCTCCTTCGTAGACTTTTCTTGAAAGCTAACCCCACACGTTTTCCATGATGTTCAGGTCGGGTGAATATGGCGGCCATGCAAGTAGGTTTACATTTTGGTTCTGAATCCAGGCTTTTGTTGTCCGTGCGGTATATATCGGTGCATTGGCTTGTTGGAAAGTCCATCGCTGTCCACCAAACATCTCCGAAAACTGCGGAAAAGCTCTTTCCAGTATCGATTTGTAAGTGATTGCATTCATTTTGGAGCTTTTTAAATCCAGCTCCACAGTTCCGTAATAGTTTATTGCTCCCCATACCATTACACCACCTCCTTTGCTGTGCCGCCTTTGATGATGCATTTCTTCTTTTCTCAAATCATGGAAATAACAGCTGTATCCATCAGGTCCGTCCAAATTAAATTTTTTTTCATCAGAAAAGACGACGGTATGCCACTCTCGATTCCACCTGATGTGACTTGTTGCAAAATCAAGCCGCGTTCAATGGTGGTTTCCTCTTCATTTTTTCATGGCGAATATGGCTGGCCTTCTGTATCACGCGATGAACAGTCGATCTGCTAGCTGTAACTCCAGTTTCTGCCTTAATTTTACTTAAGGAGAGCCTTGAATTTGAAGAAGCTCTCAGTATCGCCCGCCTTTCCTGACATGTTGTTGCTTTGCTGACTCTTCCTTTGCGGTTTTTTCCATACTTCTCTCGGGTCCTTAATAAAGCTGTGTACAACAGTGGCGTCTCTTCCAATCTTGCTGGCTATGAAACAGTTGGATTTTCCTCGTTCCCGGTAAGCTCGAATTTGGCCTATTTTCTCCTTGGTTAATGTGCTTTCCTTTACCCATAGTTGTGGATTGTATGATGTTATTTCTTGAACTAAGCTCCCTAATACTCGAAGTATCCTTTTATTTGATTTAAAACATGGTAACAGGTAGATTTAGCTACTGTTCGTAATCAAGTGAGACAAAAAAAAACAGGTAAATTTTATGACGTCATAAAAGTTGTATTTATCAACTTAATCCCATTTTTTTTACAATATAAAAATAATATATCCTTCATTCCTTGTGCAATTGGTTTTTCTCAGATTAGCGAATGGTTTGAAAAATATCGTAAAATTAAAACAAAAAAAAAATGCCTGTCGTAATCACGTGAGTTTATCACTTGGAGTTTATTTTGCGACACCAAGTCCAGCACAATGCACAGTTTCAGCATAGCATATGAGTGGAATTATAAGCGTTTGAAGTAGCTTCAATCTAGTTTGTTGGGGAGTAAATGTCGCCGACTGCCATAATTTGCGAAGACCACCATAGATTCGGCCAACAATATAGTTTATGTGGTTAGGATAAGTTACGATTTAACTTAAAGCCAAGAGTGGTGAAATTATTTAAAAATGATAGTCTGTTGTTTGATAAGAAAATCGAAGGTATAGTTTCTGTATCAAAGCTACTACTAGAGATTATTATTAGTTGAGTTTTGGCTGCTAGAGCACACTTTTTAGCCCAAGCGCTTACTTTGCTCCTAGCGCCCTATATTGTGATCGTCGTAGAGCATTGTTTTTAGCTCTCTTATAAGTGTATTTAGACGAGCTTTATCTGGGTGAAGCGTAGTTTGCTGCCAACGTTTTCTAGCCTTACGTTTTTCTGCGCTTTTAGCCCTTATATTTTGTGTGGAAATATTCGGGTCATTCATTGAAATATTCAACTGCAGCTGCGATGTCATCGTTGTTTTTTAGCGGATGGCTTATGCTAAGCGTTGATGTTACTATGCTTTTGTAAATATGCCAGTCCGTATTCTTGTTCAGAACATGATGAAGCGGTTTTTGATTAAATAAATATAAAAATAACTTTGCCTAAGGGGATATTACGATATCCGTGGCGCCACGATGTTTTGATGTTTTCTAATAGATTTCGACGTTTTCTAATAGATTTCAGTGTTGCCATCTATTGACGATATTTTCTTATAGATCTCTGTTACAATCTCTGTTAGACTTAGCCCCAGGCGCCTGTCTGACAGTTGTTGATATACCCTTAGCGGAGCGACGAAGTCGCGTGAGCGGCTAAACCCCTCCGGAAAGCGGAGTTTAAATAAATGAATCGCGCGAAGCTCGCCACTTACCCACTGTTGGCAACACTGAAGGCAGTTTCTACTGAAATATTGGTTTTCAAAAGTCAATTTTCAAAGCTCGATATCTCGAAAACTAAGCGAGGTATCCAAAAATGTTACTTATTATTTCTTTGCTCAGTGCGTCGACATCTATTGTATTAGAAAACATCAAAATATCGTGGCGCCACGGATATCGTAATCATGCCATGCCTAACTTTGAAAAGTGCGTTGCATTAAAATAAAATAATTTTACTATAACAAAAACAAAACTCTCTTCAAAATAATTACGATCAACTTAAAAATAAATGTTTAAGCTTTAAATTAATAGTTAGCACTTTAAAATCATTATAAAAACAAAACACGCTATACAGCCAATAGTGGTAAGTGGCGCACGTGGTTGACTTTGAAAAGGCATTCGACAGACAACCACGAGATCTGATATGGGTGGCGCTAAGACATCGAGGGGTTCCAGAAACCTATGTACAGATGATTATGGACATGTACGAAGGAGCAAAGACAAAAGAGTTCCCAATCAAAGTCGGGGTACACCAGGGAAGCGTTTTAAGTCCTTTGCTCTTTATTACAGTCCTTGATTATCTGCTTGAAGGTAAAGTGATGGACCCCAAGGTACATCAGTTATTCTTTGCTGACGATGGAGCCATCATAAGTGAGGATCCTACATCCCTGCAAAGAGCACTTGATGTGTGGGTGGACGTTTTGGAGGGAAATGGGTATCGCATTAGTTCAAAAAAGACAGAGTACTTGTGCTGCCCGTTCTCTGATCCACTCAGACCTATTCCAGACATTTATTTGAATGGAGCAGTGCTTCCCAAGTGCGAAAAGTTCAAATATGTGGGATCTATGATCAATAGCAAAGCAACTTGTGATGACGACATCAATCATCGTGTAAGCGTAGGGTGGATGAAGTGGCGAGAAAATTCCGCTATCTTTTGTGACAGAAAAATGTCCCCTAAGTTGAAAGGAAGGCTCTACACCGCAGTTGTACGTCCAGCGCTTACATACGGTTCACAATGTTGGACGATGTACAAAAAGTATGAGAGTAAATTAACGGCAGCTGAGATGAAGATGCTTCGCATGACAGCAGGAGTGACAAAGCTTGATCGAATAAGAAGTTCAAAGATCCGTGGAAGTTTTCACATCAAGGAAACCATCGTACAAAAAATAGAGCGCGACCGGCTCAATTGGTATTGCCACGTTCAAAGAAGAAATCATTTGAACCCTGTTAAAAAGGCAATATCAATGCACGTTCCAAAGACATCGCGATGTAGGAAAGGCAGGCCTATAAACGCCTGGATCAGACAAATGCGACGACATCGGCATTTCATTGGCCTCAGTAACCGAGTGATCCAAAATCGGCAGGCCTGCCGATATTTTCTGAGGTCAAATAGGCGAATCCCACAGGCGGATCAGTAGAAATGCGGTGAAGTGGGAGGGTTGTGATCCCTTGTTTTCGGATCATAGCCTCGCTGATAAAAGGAAAAAGAAGAAGAAGTGGTAAGTGGCGCACTTCGCGTGATTAATTCGATAATCTCCACTTTCCGGGGTGTTTTAGCCGCTCACCCGACTTCGTCGCTCGGCTAAGGATATGTCAACGACTGTCAGGCAGGCACCTGGAGCTAAGGTCTGTTTAAAAAATAAAGTTAAAGAATAATCATTTTAAAGTGCGACATTTAATTTTAAATGTTTAACATTATAAAGTGACAAAGTTGAAATGATCTTTTAAATGGCAATTATATCTGTGGCCTCAAGCGATAACCGCTTAAGTCGAGTTATGATGGAATTGACTTAAGGATACCAAAAGGTGCTCCAATATTCGAAGTTTATGTGGTTACCGAGTTGTACGCAAAGAAACGAGACCAATATAGCAAAATCCCATACGTTTTTGGGAAAATGGAAAATTTCAAACTCGTTTTCTGAGAAAACGGTTTTTGCTTTAGGCCACAGATATACTTATATATTCCTCTTACAAATTGTACTCACATATGGGATATGTATATATGATTCTCTGTTTTCAGTGTCTTCTTAGTGGCATCAGTTCCTGGTGGGCATCGTGAAGGTAAACGTGGCCACCCATGGGGTCATGCACGTCTTGGTCAATTATTGGCCAAACATTCTGCTCCAATAGATGAAACCTGTCCAGTCGTCTGTCAAAGCTCATCGATTGGCAGTCTTGGACCCAACGTTCAATCATGGATTCAAAATGATTTCCTCAACAGCCTTCGAAAGGATTCCAAACCTTTAGGGCTACGAAGGATACCTGTTTTCAAAATGATCTACCCCAGCTATGGAAATGTAAAAAACAGTCACGATGACCTACTCGGTGGCGGCTGTTTGCCGTACGGCAAGAATGTTGACGATAAGCAACCCTGGCTCAAAGAGCACTTGCACCAGTGGAAGTGTAAAGTACGTCACAGGTCACAGGCAATGCCACACATTAAATCCTATACTCGATGGTCAGATGAAGGTATTTACTGGTTTGTCTTAACATCAGCAAATCTTTCAAAGGCAGCATGGGGAGCATTCAATAAGAATTCAAAAATTGAGCCTTGCTTGCGAGTGGCTAACTATGAAGCAGGAGTTCTATTTTTACCCAAGTTTCTAGTAAGTCGATAGTATATTTTTCACCTATAAATATTTAAAGCTATCTTTTCATTTCAAGACTGGTGAGGAGACATTTCCAATGCACAAAGCTAGAAATGGAGTGCCTGAATTTCCTATGCCATATGATGTTCCACTAACGCCTTATGGTCCCGATGATAAAACTTTTGTTATGGATTACCTAAGATCGTAATTTTCCTAAAAAAAGAAAAACAAAAAGTCGTTCGTTTCGCTATATAAAATATATATTTTATTTGTTAAAAATTCTTAAAACATAAACAATGTCATAAGTACACAACGTGATGTCTGGTTATTAGTTTGTTTTATAAGATTTATACACTATTGAGAGAAAAATAAAAGACGTTCAATCACCCCAATTCCTATTGTCGTTTTATTTGTCAGGCGAATTTCATAACTCGATGTGGCGGAGTATTAATACTACTCTTAACGGCAGGAAAGGTTTACAAGCGCTACTTACAATTCGACGAATAGAATGACAAAAGGAATTAAAGTGAATGTATTAAAGATCAATTCGAGATGAGATGACTGCTGTGGCTTATTTATTTTTTAAAGAAATTTCTAATCTATTTCGAGAGGCAAAGGAACTAAACATTTTATTATTAATTGGTAAGTTGGTGAATTGTATATTTGACCGCAAAAAGCTTTGACTTGTTCCATGATTTGGGTGGAAATTTTAACAATTGAACATAAGAAAATAACGACAAATATTTTTAAGTTCTGTCACCCGGTTTGACTCGAGACCAAGTTTAATATTTAGCGATGAAAACAGACTCATCACTGTCATCTTAAATCTAATCAACTCACTGGGCTCACAGAATACGGATTCGTCATTTAGTTTAACGAGATTGGTAAGAGACATGCGGTGAAAATTTAGAGGTTTATACGTACTTAGGAAAAGAACGTTTTAAGCGAAATATATGTGCAAAGACTGTTAGGTACAATTAAGATGCTGAAAGGTTATTGAAAAATGATTAAAGCAAGTTACTTGAGCATAGGTGGCGTTCGCTGTGCTACATAAACGCACGAAGCTATTAAGGCATAATGTTACCGAAACTAACCGCGATGTGAAAGTCTCTAGGGGTCGAATCGCCGTATCCGTGAAAGGGTGACTGGTATTATTATTTGTATAATGTTTTTGGTAGATCTAGCAACAAAATAAATAAATAAATAAATACTTTGGGAAACCGCTCTTTAAGTGCCAGGGCCTAGCTTCTCGCAACCACTCATGTTGTGTGTGTTAAATTTTTCACACGAATGGAAGGGACCTACAGTTTAGTGCCGTATCCGAAGGACAATTTGTTTTGAGAAGCTTTCTCGAAACAACAATACTCTCGGATGTTTGTCAGACGTTCGCGAGAGGTGGGACTGGCGTTCGAACTTGGAACCTCACGCGCAGTGGTCCGACACACTAACCACTTACGACATGGCGCCCACAGATCTAGCGACAACTCCATAGAATTACGTGACGAGTCATCCGTTCACGAATACCGCAATTCGACCCTAGGCAAAGTGCTTGAAAAGGTGTAAACTGATGGCGTGTTTAGCAGGTGACATTGCAGGAGCGCACACAACTATCGTCCCTCCCGTCAATTTCTGGCCCAGGACAAATAGAAATGGATGATTTTAATCAAGAAGATACTTGATTGTAAAGAAGAACTCTAACGCCATGCTATGCCGACAAGAAAGAGCAAAATTTGGTAGAACCTTATTGCACAAATTGAGGAGAAAGAAACAAGATCAATATCCCACAATCTCTACCAATTTCTCATCCACTCCAAACGTTTCCGACGAGGCAAATCTTTCAATCTCCTTTAGAGGAAAGAAGGGGAAGAAACATAGTTAAATATAAATCTGGCAAGGACAAACGGGTAGGGTAGTGTGTTTGCTTGTTAACCGATGTGTGCAGGTTCAAGCCCCAGCGGGGAACACTGCACACAAGAAAGGTTCCTGCCTGGTAGTACAAGGGGCCGGAGAGTCTGAGTGCTTTGGGATTAGGGTTTTTTTTTTTAAATAAAAAAAGAACGAGTGCGGTGTAGAACATCGAAAAAGGGAATAAGCTGTTGATGAATGATGGGTTATATGCCCAATTCAATATTAGAAACTAAATGAGAAGCACCGGGATTAGCACAGAAGTGGTCCAAGTGAACATCCATCGCACTAAGGCGACTTATGCCCCCATAGCTAGGAAGTTAATCAAAAAGCGGCTCAGACTTGCACAAATGAAGATTTAAGAAACGAGTGCTTGAGCAGTATTTTCAAGATCATCAACAGCCTACAGAAGATTCTCATTTACCGCAGAATGTGTCAAAACTAAACACGCTTAAAATGAAGCAGTACCGAGATGATACAGATTTCACCCGAGCTAATAAAAGTTTACTAAGTGCCAAGAGACAGTTGCCTAGATGTTAGCTGACAGACAGTTGACGTGAGTTTGCGGGATTTTGAGGAGTCGTAGCTACTGTTCCGCTCAATATAGGATAACTACCGAGAAATAGGATATTTCTCCTGGGGAATGGATAGAAACTATATGAATAAGGCGCTTTGTCCCGAGAACAACCTCGACTAATACTAGTTCAGTTTCAGCGTTTGTCTGTTCACTAAATCATGATCACCCTCCATATATGTACCTACGCGGCTCACTCATAAAAACCCCAAGAATAAGAGAAGATCAACATGTATTGAAACATGTAAAACACCACCCAAAACCGAAGACAAGACGAATGAATGAAGGAATGAAGACAGTAGCGAGATTACATTTAAAAATAACACCGACATTGAACTTAACATTATATTTACACTTAATTCAGCAATTAACACGCCCAAGCACGTCACATTATCTCGAACATCAACACTGTAATTCTTTACACAAAGAAGAAATCTCTTATGTTCCCTCTCATCCAAATTCTACTTCTTAAACAACTCATTCAACAATTGACATCGTTGGAATGGGGATTATCACATATTCAATTGAAATACTAAATTCTACATAAATTCAAATATCTTACATCAAAGCAGTGGAAGACAATTCTAATTCTCAATCGGTTCGCACTCTTCTTCTTCGATTCAGTGACCAGCTCTGCTCTTCGGTGCTGGCAAACAGCAAATAAAAGAAATTTCCACCAATGTTGAACGCAGCCGCCAAGTAGAATACAATCCGCCACTGCGCCAGTGTCTCATGACCATTTATAATCAAACCAATGACATAGGGTGCCATGAATCCACAGACATTTGCTGCAGAGTTTGTCAATCCATACATCGTCCCGGCATACTTCGGACTCAGAGCAATATGATTCATTTGATTGCCGGCATAGACAGCTCCTTGGAATGCACCAACGACGGCAAGCATAAACATCACCCACACCCAATTGCAACCGACATACGCGACGCCAATCAAACCAATCGATGGAACAATAGATGCCACGGAGTTCCACAGTTTGTAGGAATTCAGCAAACTGATGTAGTTTTTCTTCAGCATCCAATCGGCTAATATCGAGCAGAGGATTCCCACAATCCATGATGTGAGATACGGAATCGCGTTCAACGAAGCATTCGACTCGATGTCAAAGTGAAGGATTTGATCCATATAAGTTGGCAGCTCAGTAAGTTGAGTGTAAAAGGCCCAACCCTGCCCACATTGGGTGATCAAAATGGCCCACAGAGGAATCGAAGTTAAAATCGACATCCAAGGTATGTCCTCATCGCCCTGTCCGTCGTCTGCAAGGACTTCTCCACTACGACGCGACAGCACATTCCGTTCGATGTAATTGCGCTCCTTATAGGAGATTCTTGGGTGAGTGCTGGGTCGATCGTAGACAAGCCACATCCAGAAGCCGAACCAAATCAAACCGATTACTCCGAATATATAAAAAGCGAGCGGCCATCCGCCTAGGAACTCCAAGGAACATAACCATCCAGCAAGTGGAAGCGATATTACTGTACCTATATTCGAACCAGCATACACAATTGCTGCGAACTTATTCCTCTCCATCGGTGGGATCCAATGTGCCAACATAGCATGCATCGCTGGATATGTCACCCCTTCACCCATTCCCTCGAGAATTCGTACCAGCACCAGTGCTGGTAGGTTCCATCGCGCAGCGAATGGTGTTAGCAATGTGAAAATAGCCGTAATGAGAACACCTACTCCATAAATTAATTTACCTCCAACTATTTCGGCCATTCGACCGCCAGGAACTTGTGTCAAAATGTATCCATAGAAGAAGGAACCCAACACTATTCCCTGTGTTGCCTCGTCCCATTCAAATTCACCTTCTGCCTGGTGCTTCGTGTGATTATTCCACGAATGTACCGGACATGTGTCGTCTTTCACGGTTTTGTTCGTATGCGGGATGGCTGTTTGGTTGACCATTGCGACTATGGCAACAGACAAATTGACACGCATTGCATACACAACGGCGAATCCAAGGAAGCCCATGAAACCAAAGATGTGACGCGCCTTCGGGAAGTCTCCATCTTCTGCAAAGAAAAATTAAACATCTAGTAAGAATGGGAGTTTGGTTTCAAAATCGAACTTGAAAACCTTCAACGTTGTTGCTTTGCTTCTCTAGTTCTTTTGATGTGGCTGCCATTCAGTCGAGATAACTTCCTATGAATGCCCAGCATGTTGAAGGCTTCCAAGTTCGTCCAGCTTTACATGACTCTTTTGATTCTACAATCATTTAATTATTTATTAGCATAACAGTGCTAAAATTAAATCGCGGTTAAGATTACATAGGCAAAGCCAGTTTCTGAAATAATGCCGCACTGTAAAATAAAGCAACAACAACATATGACGCACACCCTAACGCGCGTAACAGTCCTTCAATCTGCGCGAATTGATAACTCCCACTCAAGTGCGAATAATAAATATATGTACGAGTATGTTAAAGATTGATTCATAAATGTGACTGGTACTGCTTGGGAGAAGGTACACGGAACTCAGAGTTTGATGAATCAGTATCATTGTTCTTAAGTGAGTAACAGGGAGATACAGCAACAAGTGAAATTAACGATAATCAGGCACCGACTCGTACCAATCGGTAAATGGTTGATGCTCACAAAGACATCCGTCTATTGCCGAAGACAAAAATTAATAAGGTCGCATGAGCTCTCAATAAGACATGGTCAATAATAAAACTATCAATTAGATGGTAAATGCTAACAATAATCTCGTAGAAATAGCATCTCCGGATAGATGCTAGTTTGAAAATGAGGAGCAAGAACAGTGGCAGTGGCGTTGTAAATCGTGGGTACCTGGGACCACGACTTGAGATTAGATTTCAATGCTTTTGCAAAATCGTTGGTGGCACTAAATGAAAAAGTTTCATCTAAAGCACTCTTCCTTTGATCCATTCGGTAACAAAAGAATTTTCCACTTAGAATCAACGATAACGTCAGATCCAGTCTAATTGAACTACGGTTTTAATGTTAACCCTGGCATCTTCCGAAATGAAAGCTCATTTGACCTTTTCAGGACAACTCTTAGCCTAGTGGTGCTAAGAATATAAAAAATTTCTGATTATGCCTTTTTTAAAGATCCTTCCAACGAAGTCCATCAGAAGTTAGTATAAGCAACAACTGTCCATACTGGTAAATAACCCTGAATACCGTCGGCGTTTTTCGCTTTCCGACGACTGTCATTTTATTCATACTCGTAGCTACAACCTGCTGACCATTAAATGTTACTAAACAATTTTTTTGCCGTCTAAAATCCTATAGCAATTCTTTCACATTGAAAAAGTTATGAAAATGGAATTGTGGTACTTTTGAGGAATAAAATGTCAACCGTCGAAAACCGAAAAAACACCAAGGGTAATTGGGATGAATTAAGAAAATATTTACTTGTGAGTTTGCAAATATCCTATTTAAATGCATACGTTTACACATTATCGTGATTAACTGTATTTTCAAACTACGCAATGGCAAGATATTATCTTATCTATGAGTAAGCTATAAATATAACTGCATGCAAATATCTATCTATTCAGCTTCTCTTAATTTAATAGTTAAGAAATGAAAGAAGAATAAGTTTTTATTATTTTCTTTGTTAGGTGACATAAAGTTGCAAAAAATTACGATCAGTGAGCAATCAGCCTTGAATGGTGTATCGCGTAATTTTCATACAACGGATGAGACAATTCGGCCTGGCGAGTTGTAATGATTATCAAGCTTCATACTTAATAGTAACTTAACCAGTTGCGAGAACTGGAGGGACTTTAGCGTGCTTTCCCGTAATTGCCCAAAAGTCAAATGATAGTCAACAGTAGTTAGTCATTTTGTGCCGCTGTGGCAAAAATTTCCAAGTTTTTTTTTCCAAAATAAACCGCCTTAATTTCAAAAAGTGTTTAAATTATCTAGCGGTTCAGCGTTTATCTGAAATAATTTTTACACCGAGTTTTTACAATATTTGAGCAAATTGTTTTCCTATTTATTATCGAGTCTCGTTCACATTCGTTGTTGTTGCGCATGTCGTCAATTTTCCATCAAAACATTAAGTTGCACGATCACCTGCTATTAGCCGCGTTTTGTTTTCCCCGTGAACTGTATTAGTTCATCTCAAAATAAAAAAACGCTCCTAGTGCACCTAGAAACTTCATTTTATACAAGTTGGTAGCAGAACACTCGACTGGAGCACTCAGAGACAACTGGTCCATTGTACTACCAGAGAGCAAACACTGATTTACCCATTTTATTGGAATTTCCTTGACTTTCGAAGAAAGCCAAGCAAGCACTTCAGTGATGAGGAGCTTACAGTACCAGCACTCACCATATCCGCACCGAAGATCTGCCACCTGATACGAGCAAAGGCCGGACACTCACAGAGATAATGTTCCGGGGTGTCGTCGCTCTCTCCACAAGCGTCGCAGATTGTAGTGTCACTTAAGCCTAATACGTTAAGGTGCTTGGCAAAAGCGAAGTGGCCTGTCAAGACGCCGATAAGTTGTCTACAGTCTTTTCTGCTGAGAGCCAGCAAGAATGCCGCTGATTTCTTACAGACGTCCGGGAGCATGCGTTTAGTCAACCTGCATCCTGGAGAGTCATGCCACACACAATTGTGCTCGTGAGAGACCCAATCGTCAATGGAAGCCCTAACCGAGGACGCTGGAAGACCCAACGCGAGCTCGGGACCAGAAAAGCCTCCTCTGAGCCTTGTCTAGCAATCTCACCGGAGATCTCGTTCTCCAAGATACCAGTGTGACCTGGGACCCAGATATGAGACAGGGAATTCAGCCTTGTGACCGAGTTCAAAGAGTTTCTGGTTTCACGAACTATTTTGGAAGTGGTTAAAGGGTTAAGTAAGGCCTTAAGCGCAGCCTGATTTTCACTACAGACACAAATGCTACGTCCCTTCCACCAGTTCTTCACAACATAGTTCATGGCCATTAGGATTGCATCGAATTCCTCCGTTTCCCGTCGACAAAGCTGCATGAAGCACATCGCTAATCACCAATAGGAATAATATTGGTGAAAGGATACAGCCTTGTCGTACCCCACTTTGGATCTCAAATTCCTCAGACAACCTTCCCCTGTGCAGAACGTGACATTTGGAGCCTTCATATGTAGTTTTGATAATAGCAATTAGTTTATCGGGAATGCCTCTCCTGCGTAAGGCACGCCAAATAAACTCCCTGTTGACACTATCGAACACCTTCTCAAAATCGATGAACAGCAGGTGCAGTGGCGATCGATATTCAACACACTGTTCGATGATAATCCGCAGGGTGTTGATGTGGTCGGCACAGGACGATCCAGAGCGGAAACCTGCTTGTTCGGCATCGAGTGTGTCTTCGAGATGTTGTTTGATTCGCTCAAGGATGATTTTAGCTATTATCTAAGCTACAGCAGGCAGCACGCAGATACCCCTCCAGTTTCCGCACTCCATTAAATTTCCTTTCTTAGGAAGCTTGACGATCATTCCCTTTTTCCACTCGCTAGGAAAGCTCTCAGCTTCCCAAGCTCTATCTATAAGTGGAAGCAGAAGCTCAGCCGATGTTGTTGGCGCTGCTCGTAGGAGCTCTGCTGGAATACCGTCAAGTCCTACCGCCTTGTTGGTTTTGAGTGCCTTGATCGCGGTAATGATCTCATCTTTACTGGGAGTCGTGGTGCGTATTCGGGAACTTCTCACCTCGGGCATCTCAGTCTGATTTGGGAGCATATCGCTAGCGAATACACGGTTCAAAACCGTAGCAAAATGCTCTTTCCATCTCTTGAGCTGGTCCTCATCCGAAATGAGCAAGGAGACGTCTAGGCTTTTCACTGGGTGTTGGCTGGAGCTGCGACCACCTGTTAGCTCTATCGTGATTCTGTAGACAGTCCTGCTGTCGCACCTCCGTGCAGCTTCTTCTGCTTCTGTAGCCAGCGCGTTGATGTAGTTGCGCTTGTCACGTCGTACGCTACGCTGAACTTCTCTCATCTTCATGCGATATAGGGACTCTAGCTCGCTTCTCCCTGCTGCTGGGGTAGCTGCAACGCGAGCTTTCAGCTGTTTTCGTTCGTCAATCCGTCTCCAGGTATCCTTGGAAAGCCACGCCCTATGTCTTCCCTGCGATCGACCGACAATTATTTCAGCACCAGATGTAAAAACATTTTTCACAGCACACCAATGGTCTTGGATGGTTGCGGGCATTGAGCTGCTGATTGCTTCCACACCTTGCGAAAAGTGCTCCCTTAATTGTTGGCGCACTGAGGGATCACTAAGTCTATCGATGTTGAGCCTGGGCATTCTTGTGTTGTCGTGGGATCTTCGAACTGCAGCAGTGCGTAGTTGGAGAGTAGCTATCATAAGATGGTGATCACGTACTATCCCCACATCTGCCCCTCGTCTGTGTCGGACGTCCAGGAGACTACTTCTAAAGCGGCGGCTGATAGCAAAATGGTCAATCGATGGACTCTTACATCTCAACTGAAACATCTTGACTACGCAGACGATGTATGCTTACTCTCCCACAGAATTATGGACCTCCACCAAATGACAGCAGATGTGGAGAGGGAGGCAGGTGTCATCGGGCTGAAAATTAATACGACAAAAACTAAAATCATCAGCCTTGGAACTAACTCATCGGCTCAAATATGCATTGCTGGACAACCGGTAGAGAGAGTAGAGGATTTCCAGTATCTTGGGAGTATTGTCTCGACCGATGGTGGAACCGAACTGGATATAGCCAACAGGATCGCCAAAGCAAAGTGCGCGTTCGGGATGTTGTCCAAAATATGGCGAAACAATGCAATCAGTTTGGGCACCAAAATAAGACTGTTCCGCTCCAACGTTGAATCCGTGCTGTTAAATGGTTGCAGCACGTCGAGAGTGACCACTACTATCACCAGAAAGCTGCAAACGTTCGTTAATAGGTGTCTGCGCAATATCTTACGGATTTTCTGGCCCAATCGTATCTCTAACGAACACCTTTACGAGAGAACGGGTCAGGAACCAATAGGCACAACTATCCACCGGCGGAAGTGGCAGTGGATTGGTCACATGTTCCGAAAGGGTGACAGCTCCATAGCGAACCATGCTATGCAATGGAACCCTCTAACTCACGATGGCAGAAGACCTGGCGGTCCGAGGAGAACATGGCGCAGAACAGTCGAGAAGGAGGCACGGCAGTTAGGGAAAAGTTGGGGAGAACTCAGACACATTGCCAGAAACCGTACACGATGGCGCGTAGGCGTAGTAGAGGCCCTAGGACCCACAAGGGGATACAGGACATAAGTAAGTAAGTAGGATTGCATGAGTTTCCGCTTGAAAAACAGACGCATATTTGCCTAACGAGAAGTGAAGTCTAATGTTGTCGACTTCCACGAAGACACCAGCGCCAGACCCTTGACTGGTTTTGGAACCATCCGTGAAAATACGACTACATTCCATTTCCGGCTCAGACTCTGACCGAAGTCAGTCCTGGACACAAGGAAAGTCGACTCTGAATTTGCGCATCAGCTGGAGTTCTGGTGTCATTACATCAGACAGGAGTCGTAAGATAAGTGTCGCGCAAGTTCATCAAAGTTCCAGTGTGGAGTATACGAAAAACCGCCCCGCCTAAGACGATGGATGGCTTTGATAGTGCAACGCGTGATATAAGTATCAAGGGGAGGTAAGTTCAGCAAAGCGTCTAGAGCAGAGCCAGGCGTACTCGGGAAAGCTCCCGAGCAGCCGAGACAAGGCGTTCTTTGGAGTTTCGCGCAAAAAGCAACCACATATTTACGCGGAAGCCCCTTCCACCAAACAACCGACGCATAGCCGTGTAGATCCAGAGAACCTTATTCGCGTGATAAACCCCAAGTCTTTAGACCAATGAAGTTTATTCTCTAAAATCACTCCCAGATATTTGGCTTCATTGGAAATGCGAATGGTGACGCCTTTTAGCACTGGCTGAGTCAGACCGGTCAAAATCCTCCTTCTCGTAAAAAGAACACACTGACGTTTAATACGGATTGAAAATGGCGGAAAAATAGCAATCGAAGTGAAAAAAGTGCTTAATATTTTTATATTTGTTTAATAATTAAGTGTTTTTAGATACTTATGTCAGAAAGTGAGGATACAACAAAAAATTACATATGATTTACTTCTGCCACTCAGCAGAGCTGCCAAGCTTTACATATAATTTTTTTTTTGTGAAAAGCCATCTAGTGGTGAGGTATGGGATAAAAATTCTGGTTCACGAAAATTGAACAAGCTCAAGTGCTGGTTCAATTTTTGTTTTTGCATCTTGTGTAAAAATATGAACTGAACCAGTTCAAGGGGAAAACAAAACGCGGCTATTATCAACAAGGATGTGACATCGACTAATAAATTTGAGCTACGCGTTACTAAACAACTCGAGGACTATAAAGCTGAACTCAAGTCACTTATATTAGAGACACATCGTAAGCTGCTGGAGAAACGAAGCCAGATTGTCGATGATATCAATCGAACCTTATCTGCATACTGAGGTGCTCGAACAAACATCCGAATAAATCCGATGCTCTCAGTTGAATAATTAAGTATCTATGTTGCAATGTAAAATTGACCAAATGGAGCGCGACAAATTGTCGACTGATGCAATACTTCATGGTATCCCCTAGTGTGCTAATGAAGACTTAAGGAAAATGTTGACAACTCTCTGCACCTGTTCCCAAAGATACCTTTCGCGTGAAATCTAAGGAAGCATCAGAAAATACAAATACAAAATACAATATCAAATTCTCATCGGCGGCTGATAAATCCATAGTGCCAAAATACGCAAGCCGGCCATATAAGAAATCACGTAAACGAATTTGTTTACAAAATGTTGGACTATCTGGGAGGCCGATCTACATCAGCGAAAGTCTCACTAGAGTCAGTCTCATACTTTACCGAAAAGCTTTTCACCTACGCTGCGTTAAAGAGCGAATACATTTTCTTACACAGTTAATCTATGTTCAGACGTTTGTCAGATCTTACAATCAGGGTTATCGTGAATAAATTTTCTCTCGGAATTTTTCTCCCGAACAAAAATTACGTATCTTATAAAAGAGCAAATAATTCCGCAGAAAAGAAATAGGTATCATGAATGACAGGTCAGGAGAATTTTTAACGTAATCGCGATATTTAATTTTCCCCCGATGAATTTATTCCCTACTTTTGAAGGTACCTAATATTTGTTGGGGGAAAAATTTCGAGCGAAAATTTATTCGCGATAACCCTGAATATTGTCATCTACCAATGAAAAATATGCCCCAAATGTCTAACAACCGTCTGAGCTGCCGATTTTGTTCTGACAACGGTGTCAGAAAAGCATTGTCAGACCATTGTCAGAGCGGCATCTAACAACGAATTGTCAGGCATCTACCAATCGTGTGAACACCCTTTTGTACCATTGTCCGACCTTGTCTGATTTTTAGGACATTGGCAGACTCATTGACAATGGCATTATTGTAAGATATTTTTGATGTCAATTCTGTAAAATACTTGGTGCAGGGGAATAGGTTAGTTTGGGTTAGATTGGCTGTCTGCACAATGGTGCAGACACACTAAGACCAGTAAAGGCCCATTGTGATGCCAAGGATCTACCATTAGACCACTCAGAGACTAATAAAACTAATCGGAGCTTTTGATGAAGCGATGGATCCTCATGACGCCTAAGGATGCCAAATGGCAGGGGAATAACTTCACGGGAATTTAATTCACATGGAAATTTCACCTCAAGAAGTGGGAAATAAATACATGTGAAGTTATGATGTGAAGTTATTTCTCGCTCAAAGTGTGAAATGATTTAACCAGAAATTTTGTGAAATTATTTCTCACGTATTGCATTTGTGTGGCATTTCGTCTTCCTTCTCGCTGCTTTCCAATACGTACACGGCCAAGATTGTCGCAAGTGGCTCTGGCATATGCTTGAGTCTGACAACCTCTGACAACGGATCTGCCAATTTTTTGTAAGGATTCATCTACCAACCGTGAGAACTGTGATTTTTTAATCTGACAACGTTGTGAGAAAAAGCATTGTCAGACTTGCCGTCTGGCTGGTTTGTGAAAACTGTCAAATCTGTCAAATCGGTGTATATGTGATTTTTTGTTGGATTGTTCCTTCTCTTTCTTTCTTTCGCGTACAATTGGGTTTGAGGTTTGACGGTTAAAAAGTGGGCAACTTTTATGGTTCAGCGCGTTCGTTGACTTTTTCGTAATTTTACCTCTCTCTGAGGTAAAGTTCTCTCTGGTGCGAATTTTGGTGCAGAAAGTACGCGAACAGACCTAGTTTGTCATTGTCAGATCATCGGCAGATAATTGCCGAACACTCGTAGACCTGCTGGACAATATTAGCCGTATTTTATTATCACTCATGATCCATATGGATCATTGGTTTCTATGCAATACAACAATACGAGATCTTGCTTTCTATCAGGATCAATTTCGTGATCTAGAATTTTTTTTTTTTTTATTCCTTGGTAGGTTACACAACAATACTACAAGACACAAGGAAAATAATTCGTTGATCCAGATCCGGATCGTTTTATTTGCGTCGTGTGATCTATATGGATTTTGGGTGATAATAAAATACGGATATTGTAAGATCTGAAAACCGCCTTAGCATAGCTTTTGACTTTTCCAAGCCATTTAACACAGTAAATCATCATCAGCTTTTATTAAAGCTTGAAACGCTTTTCGGCTTTTCCTCGTTTGCCTTGAAGCTCATAGAAATATACCTTGGTGGAAGGAAACAAGCGGTTGTTGTTGGTAATATAATGTCGGACTTCGCTAAAACCTCAGCGGGTTTACTATTTTCATTAATGATCTCCCGACTATAGTTCAGCACTCATCATTGCACATGTATGCAGACGATGTTCAACTTTATAGCAACTGTAAACCTGGACTTTTAGAAGATGCGGTTCATGAACTCAACGATGACCTTGGTGAACTTCTAACAACCCTGTCGCATAAAAGAATGCTCCATCTAGGGTCCTCCGTCCTTGAAGACCTTGGAGATCTGGCGTCCTTAGACGTCATGAGCATTCATCGCTTTATCAAAAGCTCAGGTTGGTTTAGTTAGTGGCCTAATGGTGAATCCATGGTATCACAAAGGACCTTCACTTGTCTAAGTGTGTCTGCACTCTTGTGCGGACAGCCAACCTAACCTAACTAACCGTATTCGCACAACATATGGGTTTTCGTTATTCCGAACCTGATGTTATTTGATTTTAAAAAGGTTTTCGATTGATGTGAATAGAGAGTACATATCGCATGCCCTGCCAGGAGAGATATCCAGGATAACTTGACTCGTATAACGACTTGAAGTTTCCAATTTTCCGACCGGAGTGCATAAGTTCGCCATTGCCATTGAGGGAAGTGAGAGCAACAAACATGGTGAATTTAAAAATCAACTCTGACAAAACTAAGATCATCAGACTAAATAACTCCTCAACACCACAAGTAAGTATTGCTGCACAGCTGGTTGAGAGTACAAGATATTCGATGCCTTGGACGTATTGTTTCGTTCGAATTAAGCATATGAAGTCGATTGGAGGAATGCGAAACCGCTTTTGATATGCTATCGATGATTTATAGAAGCAATTTAGCGCCAAGATAAATAGCAAGGTTTTGTTAATCGATGAAAATTGTAGATTGTAGATTGTTGAAGAGGTGGGATTAGGTCACCTTATCATTGCGGCCACATTAGGCCTATAGTGTTTTCCTCTGATCTTAAAGCTCACTCAATAGCCGTATTTTATTATCACCCAAGATCCATATAGATCAACGAAATTATTTTTCTTGTGTCTTGTAGTGTGGTTGTGTAACCTACCCTCTTCTTCCTTTTATCAGCGAGGCTATGATCCGAAAACAAGGGATCATAATCCTCCCACTTCACCGCATTTCTACTGATCCGCCGGTGGGGTTCGCCTGGTTGTGTAACCTACCAGGGAATACAAAAAAAAATTTCTAGATCACGAAATTGATCCTAATAGAAAGCAGGATCTCGTATTGTTGTTGTATTGCATAGAAGCCAATGCTCCATATGGATAATGAGTGATAATAAATACGGCTAATATACCCGATTCGGTGATGAACTCTACTATGTTTTTGAGTGAGCTTGCAGATAGGTATTCTGCTTCAAGGTAGATTTTACCAAAATAATGATAACGCGTTCTGATAAGACACAGTTAAAAAAAAAAAAGTTACAGTGACATATGCGTAAGATGTGTTCTGCTGATTCGTCGGCTTCGTTGCACATTCTGCAGGTGCTGTTTTATGCTATTCCCATAGCCATGAGATGTTTTTTCACTCGACATTGGCATGTAATGAAAGCTGTGGCTATTCGAAACTGACTCCTAGTTAGCTGTAGTTGTTTCGTTCTTTTGGGCTATTTGGCAGAAAGATCTTGACTTGTTTGTTGCCTTCAGTTTCCATCCAGTAATGATGCGCTTTTTCTTTTAGCCAATTTTTGATACAGCTTTTTGCCGTACTCACTGGTAATCCACAGAATAGTTTTGGCATCATAAAGTTTGACGCAGCTCCTGTTCTGGCTAGCAGGTCAGCTTTTTCATTTCCTTCATATCCGCTGTATCCTGGCACCCAAATGAGATGAACTCTGTGCAATTGATGACAATATATTGCGATCGCTTTTTTTTCCTAAGGCCCATACAGGACCTTAATACAATGTTTTCTGCAACCAAGAAATCCACGCGTTAACTGAGGCACTGTGTCTCCATTTTTATTTATAGTCAAATACTTATTTTCTTTTGAGTTTTTCAAAAATCATATTTTTGGGAGTTGTATTTTCGTGACAAAGCCATTTTTTCAGACTAAAAATTGTTGTTCAGTAGTGAGATAATATCGTAACTAGCGTGTCTCTGAATAAGCTATTAAATAACTGTATATCTAAACATTATAAACAAAATTATTCTCGCTCTATATACCACAAATAATATTATCTGTTCGAGTATAGGTAGTAACCGTCGTACTATTTTGTATATGGTCTCAGTAGAACTAATTCATTGATGAATGAGTTATCGCTACTTACAATGCTCTCTTCAAAAGATAATCAATTTGGTGAGCGCTGCATGTCATAACTTCAATAAATTGCTTTGTATAATATTTGTACAATACATTGTTTGGCTGGCAAGAAATGAGTCGTATATCGGGCAGATGTCTGACTTCGTGCAGTCGAATAAAGTACAAGTCATTCATTCTCACTAATATTTTTTTCTGTGAAACTAAGCAAAAATCGTGTGCCAAGCTCCAATGCCAAAAATGTATAAATACCATATTTCTACACGGCGTAGAATAATAATATTTTATGAAGTATCTATACATTTAGTAATAAACTGTTAAATAATGTCACAACCGTCGTTCAACGACTTTTACGCCATTTGTCTAAAATGTTTAAGCATTCCTTCATAAAATGCATTCGCAAGAATGCCTATGAAGGAGTGCATTGCGCTAAATGGCTACAACACATATATGAACATACTCGTATACACTCCGATAACCGTTGTTTGTAATTTTTTAAAGATTTTTGTTTTATCAGTTGATTTTTGATGAATCGGTTTTAAATTGAATTTGATAATTTTTTTTGGCGTGACAGAGCTGCAAAAAAAAAGCTGGAAAATATCCATGAATATAAAATCGATACACATCATCTTTTCATCGATTTCAAAGTCTATGATATGATGCATATGATAGCTTGTAGGTATAGAGACGAGTTATACAGAGCTATATCTATTCTCAGCATCTCTGTCAAGTTTGTCCGTTTGTGATGGAGAACTCTCGCTGCTCCATCAAAGTCGGAAAGGAACACCACCGAACCGTTCGATGTCTACTTACTTACTTAATTAGGTAGCGTTTCAGCCCGGGGTGGACCTGGGCCTCAAACAACAAACCTCTCCACTCAACCCGGTTACGATCCAGCTGTCTTTAGTTTTGAACGCCAAGTTGGTTAAGATCAACCTCCACTTGTTTGCGCCGATGACACCATTGGGTGTCCTTTTTTGAAAACACCATATATTTTGTTTACCTTTCATTGACCGCTAAACCCATCTTTGCTGCTTCGATCGCAATACTCACAAATGCCCCGTTGACGGCCCGCTGAGTTCTTCCGACTATGTCAATGACATCGGCGTACGCGAGTAGTTGTACAGACTTGTAAAAGATTGTACCTACGGTGTTGGCTTATGAGTTTCGTACAATTCTTTCAAGTATTATATTAAAGAGATCGAATGATAGTGCCCTACCTTGTCTATGACCTTTCCTGACATCAAACGGTTTGGTGATGTTCTTACCGACTTTGATGGAGCAGCGAGAGTTCTCCATTGCCATTCTGCGCAAACGGACGAGCTTGGCAGGGATGCCAAGACTAGACATGGCTCTGTATAACTCGTCCTTATACACGCTATCTAAGGCAACTTTGAAATCGATGAAAAGATTATGCGCATCTATTTTATATTCGTGGGTTTTTCCCAAGATCTGTCGTAGTGTGAATATTTGGTCAATGGTGGACTTTTCCGGCCTGAAACCGCACTGATAAGGACATATCTGGTTGTTGACGATCGGTTTTAGGCGTTCACTAAATACGGCAGACAAGATCTTATATGCGATGTTGAGAAGACTTTTACCTCTGTAGTTGGCGCAGTTCAGACGGTCTCCTTTCTTCAGGATCGGGCAAACGATGCTGAGGTTCCATTCGTCGGCCATACTTTCATCCGACCAGATTTTGCCGAAGAGCTGGTGCATGCTCCTTAACAACTCATCTTTTCCTGCCTTGAGTCCAATGGCAAGGCCGTCGGCTCCAGCAGCATTGTTGGAATTAAGTTTGGATATGGCTATCCTCATTTCATGCTGATCGAGTTGACGGGAATCTTGACTATCATCGCCATTGTTGAATGGCTCATTCTGCCTGACAGCGGAATATTGGTCAGTCTTCAGAAGTGTTCCTACCATATCCTCAGCACCAACTGCGATTCTACTACTATGTTACCATTTCGTCCCTGCAGGATTTCTGTTCTGGCTTTGAAACAAAAACAAACAAATATTTGGCGCAACAGCTCTTTAAAGTGCCAGGGCCTAGCTTCTCGCAACCACTCATGTTGTGTGCGTTATATTTTTCACACGAATGGAAGGGACCTACAAGTTTTAATGCCGAATCCGAACGGCGATTGGGAAGCTTTTTCGTGACAACAATACTCGGATGTTTGTCAGACGCTCGCGAGAGGTGGGACCGTGAAAAAACTTTTTGGTATTTTCTGGGATTCGAACTTGGAACCTCATGCGTAGTGATCCGACACACTAACCACTTACGCCACGGCGCTTTGAAACCCTGCCATGTTCTTTTTACCTCCTGGTAAAATTTTCGAACATCTTTCCTGCAATAGTCTCTCAATCTCCTCGATCGAGCGCTTCTCATGCTTATTCTTTCTGAGAAGTCGATGTTCCTCCGCTCGTAGAGCTCGCGAGCAGCTCTAGTCCTTCTATGCAGCGCCGCCTTGTACGCCTCTTATTTTGCTGCATGTGCTTGCCGGCATTCCTTATCAAACCAGGGGTTTCGTTGTGGTGGCCGAGAGAAACCCAGTACATCAGAGGCGGCATCTCTGATGGCTTATTGGCAACGCTGTCACTTGTCTTCCGCGTTTGCTGCTGGCAGCATATGAGTTTGATTGAGTTTAAAGGACTCTATAGGCAAAGGCTCTGGCGGGTTCTCTCTATTGCAGCCGTTCGACGTCAAACTTCCTCACAGTATTTCGTTGATTTCGCTCTGTTCTAGATATCCGCATCCATACCTTGGCTACAACTAGGTAGTGATCCAAGTCCACGTTGGCTCCTCGGAAAGTCCAGACACCCAGAATACTGGTAGAGTGCCTTGCGTCCATCGTAATGTGGTCGATTTGGTTGACGGTTTTTCGATCAAAAGAGAGCTATGTCCCCTTGAGAATATCAAGGCGTGGGAACCGCGTACTAATTATAACAACGTTTCGTCCCAACGCAAAATAGACTAGCCTGAATCCGTTGTCGGATGTGGTGTCGTGCAGGCCGTGCTTTCTGACCACGCTACTAAAGACGTCCTCTTTTGCGACGTCCTCACTTGGGACAATTTTAAAGTCGTGGTCCGCCAGTGGGGTTCGCCTATTTGACCTCAGAAAATTAGCAGACTTTTCTAGGGAGATTGCGCAATCACTTTGTCCCCTTTTTTAAAAAGAGGGACAATCACTTCCATTTGCCAAACACCAGGTGTTTCACCGTATTCCCAGGCCACTTTGATGACACGCGAGAGCCATTCCACTCCGTCTTTGACTAAAGTCTTGAGCATTTCTGGTCGGATTTCATGCACACCAGCAGATTTTCCACCTTTTAGTGATTTGATTGCCGTAGGACTACTTTCCGCTCTACTCTCGACCATAGGTCTGTCATCTTCGGTGCCCTGTTCGCAATTGAGCAATTCTCACTCCACAACCAGCGATTATAATCGGGATAATATAATTCAAACCAGTGCCAAATATATGAAGACACTTTAAATATGTAAATATTAATATTGTCTGGTACATACGACAAATATTGTTCAAAAAGTCTAGCCCGTGTGTACATCAATTCATTATCGTTCTATGTAATTAGCAGATTCGCAAACGATGTGGTTTTACTTCGTATTACTTTAAAAAAAATCCGACAATAAGATCTGGTTATGATAACGTCATCTGGCTTTAAATAGCCTGTAGAAAATTAATTTGGATCAAGCAGACACATATCTGTGTACCTATTTCCATCGCCGCTTGAGCTACTGAATGAAACCAGAAAAAGAATTTGTTCTAAAGAACAGGACTCTGCCTAAGTATAGGGCCACCATGTGAGATATTTGGTACAGGTAAACAGTTTGACCTTGTATGCTGTTGAAATATTCAATGAATATGAAATATGAAAATATGAAGTGCCCAAGTACGTGTAAAGTGTGTACAAAGTACAAGTGCAGGAGAGGGACTTGAGCGTGCGACCTTATTAAGAGATAAAACCAATTTGACTGTGCAATCGCGAGATCAGGCAACCGTTAAACTGTTATGTTGCACCAATATCGCACACGGTCATGCGAGTTCACTGCATCTACTTACAAGCAAGAAACAACGTATCGGGTTTAGTATTGATAGTCAAGAGAGCCAACAGTGAATACTACAGATGATTCGATTTATCTTTGGGATCTGTAAAGTTTTTATCATTGTCGAAGGCTAATAAAGCAGAGAAACTCTTATTTATTCTACAAACAACCATCGCACCATGAAAGTGTTTTGCTTACCAACATTTCTATGAATGAGAGGCGTATCATCCAAGCTATCTTCAGTTAGATTCCCCTCGTATGCGTCATTCTCCTCCAATTGCATTCGTTTACTGATGCCCTTACCGCCAGCTGTCGGGTCATAGATCTCCACTTCGCTGCCACTATCGGTCATACTAGCACAGATCGTCTAACAGAGCACCTTGGCTTAAACTCCCAGCACCAGCAATGGAGTCAGTCCAATTGGATAGTCAGTCTGCCCCCTTTTGCGTTTCAACTAGATCTAGATAAACAGTAAACAATAGCGAGACACGTAGTTGATTATCTGTGCTGAGGGAGATTGCGAAACACAAAGCTGCTTATGTCATGTATGGAGGTGATTCTGTAGGGATCCAGCTCCGCTGCTTTGGACTATTCAACTTAACGAAACGAGGAAGTTGTAATGCTATGGTATGGTGCTAGTATCGTATTTGTTTCTATTAATTTTCCGGGAATTAACTAAATTTTCTATTCCACGAGCCTTTTGTTGCAAAGGGTTGGATGGAAAACACTGAACTGTCAGAATCAGCTGGTGACGTTCATCTCATGGTGGGGGTATTTGCGATATCGTAATTCTGTATTTTCACCTCTGATTAGGGGTGAGGTGCTTACGGTATACGGCAATGGGTGCGGTGGGTTAACGCAATGGAAAGAACCCCGAAAGATACAAATATAATTTGAATAGGAGACGTTAGAAGTATTATTTTTGAATTGCGCACGGTGAAACGTTTTTAAAATCGCACGTTTTCGCTGCAGTTGTTTGCGCAATGTGTCTGTGCAATATAGTGTAATGCATTGCGATTGATCGGGAAACTACTGACTGCTTAAAACTTAGTTTGGGCCAGTATTGCAACAATCAAGTTCGTGATGTAGTGCTTGTAGTGGTGGTCCGCGGGCAACTATACGTATAAACCCATATACATGTAAACTAAAACATTACAATAGATGCAAGGGTAACTTTTAAGCAACATCTGCAATATGCAGCTGAGAAGGCAGCAAAGGCAACGACTGTCCTGTCATGCCAAATATCGACGGACCAAACCACAAGAGGAGACTGCTCTTAGCAAGAGATGTGCATCGATAATGCTCTACGGCTCCCAAATATGGACTTGTGCCATGAAGACGAAGTCATACAGGAGAAAGACGGAGATAGCTTACAGAATTAATGTGTTGAGAGTATGCAGCACCTTCCGAACAACTTCCTACGGTGCTGGTATGGTACCAATAAACCTTCTGGCTGAAGTAGCCCAATGGAAATACCGTGCCACACAGACAGCTGCACCAACTACGACGAGTCGAAGTGTCATGAGGCACCACCAAGGACAAGTCTGGATGAATGGCTGGAGAGATAGGATCACTCTGATAAAGGCAGGTGGATGCAGAGTTTGATCTCCAATATAAATCAATAGGAAGGATGGGGAGCTGAATTTCTACCTGACCCAGATGCTTACTGGCCATGCTTCAGAGCCTACCACAGGTTTGGACTAGACGAAAGCTCCTATTGCCCAAAGTGCACGGAAGCAATCGAGGATGCGAAACACATGTTCCGTTGTCCACTATACTATGAAGAACGGCACCTGCTTGTGAAGAAATGGGTGAGGACCTAACCCCAGACAACAGCACCAGACAGATGATGAGTAGGAAAGATGCGTGGGAAGCAATTAGCGACACTATTGCAACCATTATAAAGGAGCAGCGAAGACATGAACGATAACGAAAAGCAGCACAGGAGGCTGCCAGCACGAACTAGCCGAATGCCTGAGACTAAAGTCCCCCCTCGTAATTAAATGCTTGATGACCTTGCCGCGTGGACCAGGGGTAGAAGGGGAGGTGGGTTGAGTGTGTTGGAATCCCACCCTGTCACTGAGTACGGGCCTCAGTTTCATCTTAAAGATATACCCGCCTTCCGAAGCAAAAAAAAAAAAAAAACATATATATGTATAGGCTAAAATTGCAGAATGTCTAAATGCCAGCAACCTGTGCTATCGAATCCAGCTCGCTACAGAAACGCTACGCTAAAATGTAAAGACGCTTCTCGACTCGGAAAGCGAAGTACCTTCCAATGCCTGATTCCTCCAATTGGAAAATGAATTCATTGTCATTAGACAAATTGTCGTTGGACAAATTGCCTTCAGACAAAATTTCTTTATACAAAATGTCTATGATCGTGGTGTGTCATCGGTCAATAGAAGAAGCTGAGAAAATAATGTAGACTGAATTCGATGAAGCAGCGAAGTGGCGCTATGATAACGGTCTTGTTATAAATGGGTCAAAAACAAAGTTCATGCACATACGAAGCCCGCAGAGCATATCAGAATCAACGCTTTCAACTGCGCAAATCCAGGTAACTATGAGATATTGAAGTGGTGGATACTTACATACATATCTGGGTATAACCAAACAACCATTTTCTTTGGGATGTTCATGTCAGCAATTTGATGAAAACGTTTAAAGGATCCTTGTTTGCATTGGCATCCCTCAAGTCTAAATCTACACCAAGTGTGCAAAAATAAGCGTACCACGCTCTATCGCGGTTGAGGTACGGTATACCGGCGCGGGGAGGGGCAGCTCAAATGCATATCGGCAAAATCCAAAATGTACTAAATCGAACAACCAAACTACTGTCGACAAGAAATCCAGTAGAAGGCTGAGTTAGGGCCTTAAAAGTAATACAAATCTTCGAAATGACTGCAGCGTTGGAGTACTATGACGACCAGTGGTCCCGGACATCAATCAGCCACAACATCAACAATTGAACAATTCTGAAATTAAAGTGACAATATTACCGGGAAGTGGCGTATAAGCAATACATTTCTATGATACTATCCCTCCCAAGTTATCACATTATACAGACACAACACTGTCATCTGGTAAATAATCACCCTAATTAAATTAAATTAAATTAATTAAACGTTACTAAGCAACTTTTTTGTGGGCGCCGTCGTGGCGTAAGTGGTTAGTGTGTCGGTTCACTGTGCGTAAAGTTTCAAGTTTGAATCCCAGAAAACACTAAAAAGATTTTTTCATGGTCCCACCTCCCGCGAGCGTCCGACAAACATCCGATAGTATTGTTGTCTCGAAAAAGCTTCTCAAACCAAATTGCCCTTCGGATACGGCACTTAACTGTAGGTCCCTTCCGTTCTTGTGAAAAATATAACGCACACAACATGAGTGGTTGCGAGAAGCTAGGCCTGGGATTCGAACTTGGAACTTCCGAATCCGACACACTAACCACTTACACCATGGCGCCCACACCACTAAGTCGATGGTGCCATAATAAGATATTGCAGCTCAAACCATTACGCCCCCTTTTTGCTATGATGACGGCTTGAAAAAAGCTTCTCTTTTCTTAGATGGTGGAAGTAATAATTATAGCCACCTGGTCAATCTAAATTACATATTATTTCGTCTGAAAAGACTACTTTTTGCCAGTCATTCGAACTTGGCCCATGTTGCACATCTCAGGTCATGTGGTCTTTCGCGAATTTTAAGCGTTGGCATTGTCACGAAGTGGTGGTTTTTTCTTCAGCTTTAGTCGCTTGATGTGTTTGGCACTACGAATCACACGACGAACAGTAGATTTACTTGCAGTAACACCAGCTACTCGGGAAATGGGAATCGGATTGATTATGATTTTTAACCTAGAAAATGAGAGATTTCAGTAACGGGTTATATTAAATTGCGAAATCGATCAGACATGGATATTCGCCTTTTTAGACGGATGATAGCCATTCAAATCGCAAACCATAACCATATTTGGAAACGCTCAAATACCCCAGAATTCAAGCTCGAGACAATTGTTGACGTTCCAAAGCTTTGAATTTTGTTTAAAGGCTGCAAGTTACCAGTCTGCAACCAGGCGAAACATATCTTCTTGAATGACGCCGAGATTGCGAGGTAAGACAAGTCTCCGAGCTGCCCACAAACACTACGCATCGATTGCTTTAACGTTTATTTGCTTTTGTAAAACTCTATAAAATATAAATTCAGTAAATGCAAGAGATTGGTCGTGGACTTTCACAGATCAGATCTTAGTTCTAATTCAATTGGCAAAGCTTGTTCCAAAGGGAAAAACGACATTTTTCTGTAATCCCGATGCCACCAATGTTTCATAGTGATACGAGTTCTCTATGATAGCAGCTGGTTGCTGCTTTGATATGTACTCCTGGATAGGGGTCCATGCGATATTGCAACAATTCAAATAGTAGTCCTTCAGTGCCGTTGCTGCAATGACCTCATAAGCGGTGGCATGGCTCTCACACCAAATTGAGGCACTTTTCACGATCGTTTCCTTCTTGCTCAGAGCTATTGCTTCTTTGACTGTGCGGAAGGTGTACAAGCTGACCACTGGCGATGGTCCATCAGCAGTGAAGTGCTCCTGTGCAAAATCATACACAACTGTCGGTGCATGGATGACCTCTGTGTCAGGACGAATGGTCTTGGCACTCAACTTGGTGATGATCTGAGAAGACTTTGTCAAGGCGCTTGTAAGTATAGTATTATTTAGCGCGTCCTTGGAATACGGTTTCAGTTTGGCTTTCAGTTTCCCACTGAATCTTTCCACACAGGACTCCTGGACAAAAGCACATCGTATAGCACCGGGATTAAGTGGATCCTCCAAGGATTTGGCGAGGTAATATGATGCTGCGTCTAAGTCAGACTGATGGAAAACGAATAAAGCCAAGGGTTCACTGGCACTCCATGGGGTCATCTAGAAAACGATAAGTTTCGAGGAACAGTTTAGATAGCAGCTGCTGGGGTGATACTTACCGTATTCACGTTATCGGTACCTGTATCGTAGTCCAGATTATCCAGCATCGATTGTGTAATTTGAATCTTTTCTAGTTTGGCTGGCAAAGTACTTGTCATAGCGATAGATGGATAAGTATTTTTGGGAATTAGAGAAGTTTAGGAGACCGTCCTATCAGCACATTCAACAAGTTGAGCGTTTGACAGATCGCTACGTTCTTATCAGACCTATGTTACGTTACAATACGAGCTAAGATTACATTCTTCGAACATGTTGAGATTGAGAACAGGGTGTACATGAAGAGTTTTTACATCTTGATCGCAGAGAATACATACATTTATCCGGACTACCGCTAAGCGGGATATAGAGTTAAGTGGGAAATACACGATACAACCGCCGTACCGACTAGTTTTATACGGATAACAGCCCAACTGTTGTATGCAGCACACACATACAATCTGTGTACGATTTATGTACAACCAGACTTTTATTCAGCCAATTTACACATACACACCATACGATTTCTATACAATCTGTGCATGTGACAGCGGTAATACAGTCTAGACCATGCGATCATACGATATCGGTACAACAGTCGATTGTGTGGATACACACGATACAATTATCGTATACAACACCAAAGCTGTCAAACCGTTGGCACAACAGTTATATTGTGTATTTCCCACGTTATACCATAGTGCCAAGGAACCGAAACTTTGTGATTGATTTTGATTAACTTTTCCCGAAACCTCAGTAGCCGTGCCCACCCAGTTGAAATGATTTCAATTGTCAATAATTGACAATTTTGAAGTCACTGTAATATTTTGATATATTAGCCGCGTTTTTTTTTTCCGTGAACTGAACTAGTTCATCTCAAAATAAAAAAACGCTCCTGGTTCACCTAGAAATTTCATTTTCCCAAGTTGGTAGCAGCAGCTGCACACTGGCGTTTAATATGGACCAAAAATGGCGGCAAAATAACAATCGAAGTGAGAAAAGTGCTTAATATTTTTATACTTGTTTAATAATTAAGTGTTTTTAGATACTTATGTCAGAAAGTGAGGATACAATAAATAACTATGATTTACTTCTGCCATTCAGCAGAGCTGCCAAGCTTTACATATTTTTTTTTTGTTTTGTGAGTAGCCATCTAGTGGTGAGGTGTGGGATAGATAATCTGGTTCACGAAAATTAAACAAGCTCAAGTGCTGGTTCAATTTTTGTTTTTGCATCTTGTGTAAAAATATGAACTGAACCAGTTCAAGGGGAAAACAAAACGCAGCTAGTATATTACATATATATGTATAATACACAATACAATATAATACATTATATTTTGGCATATGTAAATCAACATCAAACTAAACCAAAGTTCATACTTTAGGCTTGTTCGGTTTGACACCCACTCACGAGTGGATGAACTCAAGGGGATTTCAGCTAGATTCCACCGAAATCCACAGGTTTCGAAACCTCTAAAATGTATGGGAAATCCTCGGAGGTTTGGGAAAATTTGCTGAAACCTTGCGAATTCGTTTGGTGGGAACATGCATAGTAGCCGCGTTTTGTTTTCCCCGTGAACTGAACTAGTTCATCTCAAAATAAAAAAACCCTCCTGGTTCACATGGAAATTCATTTTCTCAAGTTGGTAGCAGCAGCTACACACTGACGTTTAATATGAATTAATAATGGGGGAAAAATGGCAATCGAAGTGAGAAGTGTTTAATATTTTTATATTCGTTTAATAATTAAGTGCTTTTATATACTTATGTCAGAAAGTGAGGATACAACAAATAACTATGATTTACTTCTGCTATTCAGCAGAGCTGCCATGCTTTACATATAATTTTTTTTTGTGAAAAGCTATCTAGTGGTGAGGTATGGGATAGAAATTCTGGTTCACGAAAATTGAACTAGCTCAAGTGCTGGTTCAAGTGTTGTTTTTGCATCTTGTGTAAAAATATGAACTGAAGCAGTTCACGGGGAAAACAAAACGCGGCTAGTATTGACGAATGGTAATGTTGGAAAACCCCCTCTGGTTTGGAAAAAAAAGCTTAGTCCAGACAAGGTATCTGTGGACCCTCATCGTCGTCGTAGTCGTCGCCACCAAACCACCATCAAACTTTCATCCAATCAACAGGGCTGAACTAGATGCAGCTCCTGCTGTCCCCGGAAGAACTATCAGTGAGTAAGTTTAGTGTTTTACCAATTACACATATACTAATCAACTAAACTTACTCGCTGTCTTCCGGGGACAACAGGAGCTGCATCTAGTTCAGCCCTGTTGATTGGATGAAAGTTTGATGGTAGTTTGGTGGCGACGACTACGACGACGATGAGGGATGGCAACTTGGAGATGCTTTTTTCTTCGCATGTTATTTTCCTGTAATTAAAAACTATATTAGTTACAATAACACATGTACTAACAAGAAAATAAACACAATCAGTGACTATTTTGTCTCCGGGCAATTATTTGCTCTTGCCCCAGTTTCAAGGGATGAAACTTTTTGGTGGCTACGACGACAATTGGGGTGGAAAATCCTTTGAAATGTTGTCGCAGTTGTGTAGTATATCTATAATTAAAGATAATATTACTAACAATTAGTTATATACTTACTTAAACACTGTTTATTCGATATTCCGAGCAATAAATTTTATTTTATCCTGTGCGTAGCGAAGGTGCTCTGGAAACTGTTGAATTGGCTGGAACTGTGTCACTTTCGATGATCGATGCCTGGGGGGAAAGACTTGGAACACTTCAATTGTTGTGTTTCTGCAATTTAAAAGTAATATTAGTAACAATTATAGTGACAATATAAACAAATAGACTTACCTCTAAAAAAGCGCGGGTATTTTTTCCAGTTTGACAGATACCTTGTCTGGACTAAGCTTCTTTTTTTCCACGCCAGAGATTTGCCTCCAGTTGTCAAATACGAGATAAATATTGTCGAAAGCATCGAATATGAACCGCACCGGTCCTTCCGGAAGTAGCAATTTTGGCAGGCCATTTAAATAACACAGTTTTTTTTAAAACGTGTACACTACGAGAGAGATCTATCGAATAGGCCGAGACAGAAATAGAAGATACTTAACTATTCTGGATGGATTGGAAAGCATAACATATCCGTGAGATTGTTTCAAATAATTTTACTACGTGCCTTGCGAGAGAGGGATTTAATAATGAAAATGTACTGCATCAATGTGTGTATAATATAAAAACCATACCACAAAACAGACAATCTTTTCAATGTGTTAAATATAAATAAGCTTTGATAAAAGAGTATTTCTCAGGCAGTATTTAAATTGGTGTTGAACTTAAGCCAGTGGCTTGATTTTGATACCATAGTGGACAATCTTCTTCCTTTTTCAGCTAGATTATGATCAAAATAAAACAAGAGATCATAACCCTCCCACTTCACCGCATTTCTACTGATCCTCCTATTGCACACAAAGGGGGGAACAAAAAATGGAATAAAAAAACAAATTAACTTGACATTAGCAGTGTTTTTTTTTTTTTGAAAACTTGCCAGCCAGTAGTTGTTAGTAAAGTCAAATTTTACACATAAAACAAATACAAACACCAGCTGGCTACTACTCTTGATTTAATCCCCAGCAAAAAGTTGGCTGGGAATTTTGTGATGTCTAATTTTAGGCGGCGCAAAAACGAGTGTTTTTTAGTTAGCTATCACTGGGAGGTTGCTTTAGAGATATGTTCGTATAAAATCGGCTGACTTTGGCTGGCTGGCAAATCGTTTGAATGAACGACTGGCTGGCTAGGTTTAAAAAAATACAACTATTGGCTATACAAGAAACTAATAAGCTCTATTTTGCTCCCATAAAAAAAATTC
This sequence comes from Brachypalpus laphriformis, assembly GCA_945910035.1. NCBI lineage: Eukaryota > Metazoa > Arthropoda > Insecta > Diptera > Syrphidae > Brachypalpus > Brachypalpus laphriformis. The sequence goes on along the minus strand of OX246753.1, from coordinate 17,004,806 downwards.
CAGATCACTACCGATCGACATTTCAAAACAGAAATAAGGGTTTACCGTTACAACATTATATCACATGAACGACTTGTTGTTGATCGGTACAGTTTTATAGTAGAAGTCACAAACAAATTTAGATTATGAAAATATTAAGAACAATTTTGCTTACAAAGTGGGACTGCTATTATTCTGCTCGCCACTGTATCTTACTCTTTTATTGGAAAACCGCAGAAGTTGAACAAAAAATATTGTTCCTATTCAAGTTCATTGGATGTATGTACCTAACTTCACTTCAACAACCTGTAGAACTAAAATAACGAATCACCGCCACTTTTCCTTACCATCCCTGTCTTGTATAGAAACCCACCACGGAATAGAATTCTAAACAAAAAACTACTGATAAACTGGTCTGTCAAGTCAAAGTAGCGCCATCTCGCTTGCGCCCACGCATGCTCTCGCTCGTTTTTCTGGCTCTATTTATTATTCTGATTACGCCATTGCGGTGACCAAAGTTAGTATCACAGGAAGACCAACAAGTGCTCGAACGGAACTCGAACTTCCAAGACCAACAATCAAATCACCTCTCTATATAGTGCGGTATAGAATACAAATTCGTCGTGTTTTCCTCCAGCGCGAGCTCTCAGACTCGAAGTAGTAACCCGTTTGCTAGAAAATACGGATATTCCCGGTAGCGATACACTCTCCTCCAAGATGACAGACCTCAACGAACTCATGTCCTCTCCATTTGTCCGAGTTAAGGTTCGTACTTATATAATTCGGCTGCCACCCTCGATTAATTGCTCACACTTCGCCCCAATTTACAGCTAGTGACATTCGTGCACTTCGTCTTCATTTCGAATTCGATGCTCGGTACGTGGGGTCACGGCGCTTTCCTGTTTTACAACTTCCTCTTCATGATCTCATTGTTCTGGACAATCCACTGTAAGGAATCTCTTGAGGCGATACAGGCGGTAAGTAGTGGGTATGGGACGACTGTAGCATTTGCTAATTTTTGAATTGAACCGATAAGATACGATGAAATGGGCGTTTCGCACTATGTACTATCTGCGCTGAATTTAGTGCCAATTAGCTACCGTTGTTTTCGCTTATCAGACAATGTGGAGCATTTTCATCTAGACGGGTGTTGTCGTCATCTTGTAATATTGCTTACTTATGTGAATTGCGTGTACAATGAGGCGAAACCTAGGGGTATGTGCAATCCATACGAAGGGTGTGTGGTCGTGGAATCGAATTTCATATCGCTTGAGTGAGATTGAGTAGAATTTGTGGCGTAGTTTGTTGTTTCTTTGATATAGAATGCACTTGGTCATCGGTTGGAGGGATAGTGTTTCATATTTTATTAACCAAAGACAAAAAGAGCATTTAAAAGTTTCAAGCATTTATAATGGAGTATCCAAGGTCGTTGTGGGGTGGTTGATTTGGCACCCTTGCATGTCGTTCGGTTTACTTGTGCTCGACGTGACGACAAGAATGTCTTCATTTAATATTAATAAACTCGGTCACTCTTTTCGCGTGTCAAGTGCAGGGTGTTAAGTAGAAAATAATTCAAAATAATTGTTAATAATCTCTTTGATAAGTTAACAAAGGTGGATTTGACGATTATATCTTCGAGGATTACTGATAGAAAAAAGTCGGACCCGCTACTGCAAAGGCTAAGTGCTAGAATTAGTTTGATCTAGATACGCACATACATGTGTATGTATATATCTAGTCCTGTCATAAGCTGTGTTACAAGTGCGAAACGTTATAAAAATTAAACAACATAACATTTTGGATTTACTTAAATAGGAAGTAGGTATTTTGAAAAAAGGCGGTTTATTCAAAGTAGCCGCGTTTTGTTTTTACGGGGTGACCACTCGGCTATAGCGGCATGGCTTCCAGGAGTATGGGCAACGCTGCCGCTGCTGTGGTTAAAGAACCTTTGAGACTCTCCAAATTTTGGTGGGGTGTCTTGCAGAGCATACTCTCCGACACTGACCTCAAAGAATAATCGAAAGGATTTAAATCTGATTTTCCTGAAGGCCAATCTTCGGATGTAATAGAAGCAGAAATATGGATTCAAAGCCACTGCTGTGTTGTTTTGGCTTTGTGTGCTTGAGCAGAGTCTAGTTGGAAAGGCTATCTTGCTCCATTAAAAAGTGTATTCGTCAAGCCTTTAACGATGACTTCTAAAGCATCTTCTAGGTACGCCTGTTTTGTTTTGTAGACCCCAGTTTTGACTACTTTTTCACAAAAATGGAGACCAGTAACTGCTTGATGTAATACCCCCAATAAAACCATTACCAAAGCAGGATAATGGTCACACTGAACCCTAGGAACTGTACTTTTTGATTCTTTAGACGTCCTTGCATACATTTTATCGCTTTCAATATTTTTAATATCTTTGTCCGTAAAAAGGATATTTTCGTAGACGTTTTCCACGTAGCAGTGGAAGAGTCGGTCGCGTACAGCTTTTACAACTGCGCTCGTACGGGCAACGCGCGGACTACTACTTCTTGGTATGCCTTCTAATTGAGGCAATTGAACAAATCGATTTATTACACTAATACTACTGATTTATGGTTTTAGTATTGTAAAAATTTGGTAAGCATTTTTTCCGCACTTATGCAACGCTAGATTATAGATTGTAGATTGTTGAAGAGGTGGGATAAGGTCACCTTATCACTGCGGCCGCATTGGTCCTATTGTGATTTTATGTGATCTTAAAGCTCACTCAATATATCTGATTTGGTGATGAACTCTACTATGCTTTTGAGTGAGCTTGCAGATAGGTCTTTTACTTCAAGGTAGAATTTACCTAGATAACGATACCGTGTGCTGATTAGACAGTTACATTGATATAAGATGTGTTCTGCTGATACTTCGTCTTCGTTGCACATTCTGTAGATGCTGTCTTGTTCTATTCCCATAGCCATGAGATGTTTTTTCATTCTACAGTGGTCTGTAAGGAAACCTGTGGCTATTCGAATCTGACTCCTAGTTAGCTGTAGGAGTTGTTTCGTTCTTTTGAGGGAAGTATTTGGCAGAAAGATCTTGGCTTGTCTGTTACCATCAGTTTCCATCCACTAATGATGCGCTTTTTCTTTTAGCCTGCGGCTATTCGAATCTGACTCCTAAATAGCTGTAAAAGTTGTTTCGTTCTTTTGAGGGAAGTATTTGGCAGAAAGATCTTGGCTTGTTTGTTGCCTTCAGTTTCCATCCAGTAATGATGCGCTTTTTCTTTTAGCCAATTTTTGCTACAGCTTTTTGCCGTACTCACTGGTAATCCACAGAATAGTCTTGGCATCATAAAGTTTGACGCAGCTCCTGTTCTGGCTAGCAGGTCAGTTTTTTAATTTCCATTTCCCCCGCTATGACAGCAATACGGTTTTCTTTCATATCACACTGCATGAAAACGGATCAGTAGATGAAACCAAACTGGGTGATTTTTATTGTGTTTTATAGTGTGTAATGAAAATCTTCCTAATGCCATCTTCATGTTCCTTTAAATGAACAGTTTCCCCGGCTATACTTTCAAAGAGAAACGCCTAACTGTGACGGAATACCCGACATTACAGTCGAAGAAGTTAGTGAGGCGGTCAAATACTCCAAAAAACGAAAAACGGTTAGGCCAAACGAGAAGTCCTCTGAGTTCTGGAAACAGATGGGAGACATTGGATTCAGATGGCTCAGAATTCTCATCTCCAAGCTTATGAGAAATGATCCAATACCGAATCAATGGAGAGAAAGTTACCTTCTCCCTGTGTACAAAGGGAAACTGTGATAACTACCGTTCGATCAAACTGATGTCTCACACCATGAAGATCGTTGAGCTAGTATTAAGTGGCCGGCTGTGAAAAATAATACGGCTATCTGATAACCAGTGTGGGTTTGTCGCGGGTAAATCAATCATGGATGCAATCCAAAGTTTGTTTTGAATAATTTTTTGGATCCGTTCATACGAGATACCGACTATCTTCGCCATCTCCTTCACGTTCAATTTGTGGTCTCCCATGATCAGATCACAATTTTTTTTCCATATTTTCCTCTGCAGTTCAGGTTGATTGTCTTCCGCAGCGTGAATCGATTTCAACGCTCTCTCGTCCACGTTTAAATTCAGCTACCCACTTTTAAATGTTATTTTCGGGGCAAATCTCCTCTAAACCATATCTTCATGGATCTGTTTCGCAGCAATTTTCTTTTAATAAGTACATATGTACTTTATATGTAACAGCACGATGTTCGATTTTTTTTACTAAAAAAAAAAAAAAAAATACCTTGCCTTGCTCCCTTGTATTATATAAACCGAAATGAATGAATAAATGTAACACAGAATAAGACTTCGTAGAGTTACTCTTAGAATGATGAGGAAAAAAAGGAGGGAAGTACCAATTTAGAATTAAAACTATTTCTACAAGAGGTCGCTTACTTTTCAATCCATCTTCGTACGTACACACTCGTATGTACATAACATATACCCACATAATGTGATTACGAATAAGCACGTTCGATATGTTGGACGCTAACTAGAGCACTTTTCTCTGTTAAAATCATAGCAAAATAGATTTTTTGTGTTGGGTTTGAAAATAGATTTTACGCAGTGCATTGTTATAAAATTTATTATAAATTTGCATTATTCTCGAATTTAAGGATAACCTTCATTTTAAATTTATGTAAAATTCTGAAACATGCACGAAGCCAACGAAACAGTGTTACTCAGTTCCAAGTTTCTTATGAAATATGTTCATATGCATTTGTACATGTAATAAACTGCCAAAGTAGAACAAAGTCAGAAAACTTGCGAAGAGGCAGGGGTCTGACTGTGATCTTCTAATACGAATTACAAAGAACATTTTTAAATAATGATGACTTAACGTATACAGGGACGAATAGGTCCATGAGAATACAACCATTTTTCGTTAAATTGAGAAACATTTTAAGAAACAATTAGTTTTGAGCAACGAAGGGGTATATTTTATTTAAATAAAAGGTAACTCAAATCCTAGAGCACTCAGATTACCCGGTCCCTTGTACTGTACTAGGCACGAACCTTTCTTTTGTGCAGTGGTTGGCAATACTTCGATGCTATTCGTTTTCCTTTTTATACTCGGGTGACTGATGATTGCTGTTCCCCGCTGGGGTTTGAACTTGCTCACATTGGTTAACGAGCAAACACACTATCCACTTCACCATTGCCACCCCTGAATAAAAAGTACATAGTATAGATACACACATATACTCGTATACGAGGGTGAATCAATATGGTAACTTAATAATGAAGACGAAAACTATTCACAAACATTTCATAAACATTTTTTTTTTATTTTTCAACATAACCTCCTTTTAGAGAAAAATACTTCTCCCAAAGTCCCTCCCATTCCTTTAAACCCTTTAAAAAAGACGAGTTGTCAAACTCTTCGAAATAGGCTTCTGTCTCGACGATGACCTGCTCGTCTGACCTGAATTTTGTTCCCGCGAGCTACGTTTTCAGGTAAGGGAAGAGAAAGAAGTCGCAGGGAGCCAAGTTGGGTGAGTATGATGGACGCGTGCGCAATTTGTGCAATTTGGCAGCAATAATTCCGGAATAGTGAGCTGGTGCTTTGTCATGGTGGAACAGCACTTTTTTCTTTGCCAAATGGCGCCTTTCCTCTTTCAATTTCTTACCAAATCCGTCCAATAATTCACTGTAGTACTTTCCTGTGATCGTGCATCCTTTTTTTTAAAGTCTATATGAATTATGCCCTTTGATCCAAAAAATTGTAGCCATGACCTTTCAGCCCGATGGAACCGTCTTTGCCTTTCTTGAACCAGATTCGCCTGGAATAATCCATTGTTTTGATTGTCCCTTAAACTTTGGCGTGTAGTAATTAAGGATCCAGGTTTAGTCAACGGTGACGACTCAACGCAAAAATGCCTGCGGATTTCGCTTAAAGAGGACCAAACACTGCTTTGAAATTGTTAGCCGAATCCGTTTGTTGTCTATCGTGAGCAATCGCGGCACCCATCGGACAGATAGTTTTTTCATTCCTAGCTTATCATGTAAAATGTTGAATGCCGTTCCGTACGACACGCCTACAGTGTCTGCTACTTTGCGCACTTTACCACGTAACCACGACTGCCGGGCAGCCTTTGCACTCCTCATCAAAAACAAATGTACGGCCACTTTTATATTTGTTGAACCAATATCTCACGGTTGTTATAGATATTGAAGAGTCCCCATAAACAGCATCCAACTTCGATTTTATTTCTTCGCACGTTTATCCATCCAAAAATAAAAAAAAGAATTACGAATCGATATTGATGGAAAAACCATCGTATCGAAAAACACTAACAACGTTTAATTCAAATGGCGGTCTAGGCGAAACTAATCCATGAATCAATCTAAAATTTGGTATGGCATTATTTGAAAGATGGTAGTTCACGATGGTAATACACCCCTTTCTCAGCAACGCCACCTGCCTTCGAGCACGGGTACTTATTGATCCACCATCGTATATAACATGTGAAAGCTTTAATTTTTGAGACAGGGATTACTTTTGTAAGCACCACATAAAAGTAATTTGATGCCATTGACATACTATATATGGACTGCTAGTGAAATGTCAGTTCCATACAATCTCTGCCCAAAAAATGACGCCACATAACTAGCCCTCTTGGTTCGAAGCGGAAAAATCTTGAATTTCTCCATAGAATGGTAGAGACACTTCTTGGGTTTGTGTGGACTTGCTAAGTAAAGCGGTTGAAATTCAAATTGTTGAGGCATTGCTTGCAGCAGATGTCACATCGAAAATGTGTTAGTTCAAATAATTACCGATAGATGGAACCAACAAAATTTGAATAAAAAATCGTTATATGTGCATTTTACTGCCCCGTAAATTGCACAATATTCATATAATTATCTGTTTTCCAAGCGGAAACTTACGCAATCCTAATGGCCATGAACTATGTTGTGAACAACAGGTGGAAGGGACGTAGCATTTGTTTCTGTAGTGACAGTTTGGCTGCGCTTAAGGCCTTGCTTAACCCTTTAACCACTTCCAAAATAGTTCGTGAAACCAAAAACTCTTTGAACTCGGTCGCAAAGCTGAATTCTCTGTCTCTTATCTGGGTCCCAGGTCACACTGGGATCTTGGGGAACGAGATCTCCGATGAGATTGCTAGAAGAGACTCAGAGGAGGCTTTCTCAGGTCCCATACCCGCGTTGGGTCTCCCAGCGTCCTCGGTTAGGGCTCCCATTGACAATTGGGTCACTCACGAGCACAATTGTGTGTGGCATGACTCTCCAGGATGCAGGTTGACTAAACGCATGCTCCCGGACGTCTGTAAGAAATCTTGCTGTCTCTCAGCAGAAAAGACTGTAGACAACTTATTGGCGTCTTGACAGGCCACTTCGCTTTTGCCAAGCACCTCAACACGTTAGGCTTAAGTGACACTACAATCCGCGACGCTTCTGGAGAGAGTGACGACACCGCGGAACATTATCTCTATGAGTGTCCGGCCTTTGCTCGTGTCAGGTGGCAGATCTTCGGTGCGGATGTGGTGAGTGCTGGTACTGTAAGCTCCTCATCACTAAAGTGCTTGCTTGGCTTTCTTAGAAAGTCAAGAAAATTCCAATAAAATGGGTAAATCAGGGTTTGCTCTCTGGTAGTACAATGAACCAGTTGCGTCTGAGTGATCCAGTCGAGTGTTTCCTATCCCAAAAAAAAAAATGCAATATGTCAATGAAAAGACTGTCTTTGCACGCACAACAGCATCGAACGAAATTTCAAACAAGTGTGAGTTTCCATTTTTTTCCGCTAGCGCTAATGTTGGAACCAACGCGTAGTTGGCTACTAGCAGTGCATATATAGTATGTCAATGCTTGATGCATACATCATAGAAAACAAATTTTTCGCATTCTAATTTTTGACAAAAAGAGAGTTTAATGGGTTGAAAATCAACACATCAAAGAAAAGAATGTTCAGCTTTGGCAGAAACTCTTTCCTCAAATAGATATTGCTGGACAACTGGTTGATAGGTTAGACTCAACTAGCACGTGCTTAAAGTATTAGAAACAAATAAACTGAATGCAATAAATAGCTATAAGTCTCCTCTTCAAATTGAAGAACCCTAATGGCACCAGGGTTTCAAACCAGTACATAAAAAAATCTTTTTATTTCCAAGTTACGCTGTTGTAGTGTTGCCGACCAGACAAAAGTCTTCAGTTGAGAATTAGGTTAACTTACGCATTTCACTTTAAGAGTGCTTTATCAGTCTTGGATTGTCAGAGGGAGAAATCGATGAAGTCCGATGCATTTTGAAAGATCTATTATGTCAAATGTGTTATCAGCCTAAGAGACATACTCGTACTTACTTTACTTTACTTATGTTCTATATCCCCTTGTAGGTCCTGGAGCCTCTACTACACATACGCGCCATCGTGTACGGTTTCTGGCAATGTGTCTCAGCTCTCCCCAACTTTTCCCCAACTTTTCCCCAACTGCCGTGCCTCCTTCTCGACTGTTCTGCTGTCTGTTATTTATATTTTTTAAGACCGCCACCGGTGGTCACATGGCCCCTAAATGCAAATAAGAATGGACTTTCTACTAGGTGCCAAAGAAGGAAAATATGCATTCCATTGCGAAGCCACGTAAAAAACATCCATACAAAAATATATAGAGGGTGACCCACCGGCGAGTCATATGTCCTTCTTCGAAACTTTTGTGTGACTCACCGGTGGGTCACGATGCAGTCAACGTGTTAAGATATTGCGCGGGTACCTATTAATGAACGTTTGCAGCTTTCTTGTGATAGTAGTGGTCACTCTCCACGTGCTGCACCCATATAACAGCACGGATTCAACATTGGAGCGGAACAGTCTTAGCTTTGTGTTCAAACTGATTGCATTGCTTCGCCATATTTTAGACAACATCCCGAACGCGGACTTTGCTTTGGCGATCCTGTTGGCTATATCCAGTTCGGTTTCACCGTTGGTCGAGACAATACTTCCAAGATACTGGAAATCCTATACTCTCTTTACCAGTGGTCCAGCAATGCATATTTGAGCCGATGAGCTTGTTCCAAGGCTCTCCACATCTGCCGCCATTTGGTGGATGTCCATAATTCTGTGAGAGAGTAAGCATACATCATCAGCGTAGTCAAGATGTTTCAGTTGGGATGTAAAAGTCCATCGAATTCCTCAGTTTCCCGTCGACAAAGCTGCATGAAGCACATCGCTAATCACCAATAGGAATAGTATTGGTGAAAGAATACACCCTTGTCTTACCCCACTTCGGATCTCAAATTCCTCAGACAACCTCCCTCTGTGCAGAACGTGACATTTGGACCCTTCATATGTAGTTTTGATAATAGCAATTTATTTATCGGGAATACCTCTCCTGCGTAGGCATGCCAAATAAACTCCCTGTTGACGCTATCGAACGCCTTCTTAAAATCGATGAACAGCAAGTGGAGTGGCGATCGATATTCAACGCAATGTTCGATGATAATCCCCAGGGTGTTGATGTGGTCGGCACAGGAGGATCCAGAACGGAAACCTGCTTGTTCGGCATCGAGTGTGTCTTCGAGATATTGTTTGATTCGCTCCTGGATGATTTTAGCTATTTTCTAAGAGGCCTACCAGACTTATGATTGTGTCCTTAGTACAGGAATATCTGAATTCCATGCGCGTAAGTATTTCTCTGTAAAAAAAAATGCACCATCATAACGAGCTAAGTGCCGGTCATTCTCAAAGAATATGGTCGGAGATTTATCGGTTACCACACCGTTGCCAATTCGAGCTGTGTTTCTTCAACGTCCATTGGCTACGATACGCGAAAAAAAGTGATGGTACAGGAAGACAAGCTTTGCCTTCGGTTGAAATACCATGCAGCTTGTACAGTTTGACTACTCTTTACTAAAATAATCAGCAAACTTTTATTCAACAAAGATTATAAAACTTCATATCAACAAGAAGGGATGATCAACGCCGACGAATTTGATAGAACGTCAAGTGATAATTTGGGATAATAAGCCAATTAAATTAAGGCGCGGTGGTGTAAGTGGTTAATGTGTCGGACCACTGCGCATGAGGTTCCAAGTTTGAATCCCAGAAAACACTAAAAAGTTTTTCCACTCCTCGCGAACGTCTGACAAACATTTGAGAGTATTGTTGTCTCGAGAAAGCTTCTCAAAACAAATTGCCCTTCGGATTGTAGATCCCTTCCATTCGTGTGCAAAATATAACGCACATAACATAAGTGGTTGCGAGAAGCTAAGCCCTGGAACTTAAAGAGCTGTTGCGCTAAATATTTATTTAAGGCAATTTAACAGCTCTCAAGCCCTATCTCGAACAACTAAGGTGACTCCATATAAGATCCTGCTCACCCTAGTCCTTTACGGCGCTGAAACATGGACTCTGTTGAAAGCTGAGGAAAATATCCTTTGGCGCTTCAAGATAAAAATTCTTCGTCAGATATTCGGTCCCGTTTGCGTTGACGGGTTTAGGAGGAGAAGATTCAATGACGAACTATAGGAGCTATACAGCGACATCGAACTAATCAAAAAAGCGAAAAGTTTGAGATGGCTAGGACATGTAGAGTGAATGAATACCAATACTCCGGCCCGCAGAGTCTTCGAATTTAACTCGGAGGGACAACGCTGTAGAGGGCCTCCTTGCCGTGAGTGGCGCGCACAAGTTCAAAGGGACCTCGTCCAACTTAAAGTGCACAACTGAAGACAATTAGCTAAAAACCGTAAGGTAGGTAATTGAAGAAGCTTGTTTGTTGAGGCCCAGGTTCACCCTGATCTGTAGCGCCACCTAAGTAAGTAAGTAGTAAGCACTCTCCTTTGGTTCTGTAGATGAGAATGCCGATTGTTATCGTTTGCATTGAACGATGCATTGAGCATTGAATTCTGTCTGTAGAAGTGATCTGCTTTGATTAGACTTCCTTCCTTGCCGGTTTTCCGCTGGTTAGGTGCCTTACATTATACTTGTTGCATGTATAACTACCCTTGTTATTTATTTCTTAATTTTCTCTCAAGGTATTGTAATTCCAAAATATTTCACACAAATAAATAGATTTCTCAGTTCACCCTGCAATCGGCTTCTTTCGTTATTTGACTTGAAAAGATCAATATTTCCCAATGACCATTTTCTATGTACGAAGTTGAAGTTGAAGGGTGGTAAAAATAAATTTAAATAATACTGCTGATAACAATGTAGCACCACACTAACGACTTGACATTGGTCTACGTGTTCTTACTGTTGGCACTGTTGCTGTTGTGCTTCCTTAAGGGGGTTAAGACGATTATAGTTCGTCGACTATAATTAAGAGCCGTGCGTGATCCAAAGGAGCATTAGTTAGGGTTCCAGGCTTCACAATTCATCACGACGCGGCGGTTACATACAATACTCAGATTTGTTTGTTATTTTTATTTTTTTTTTTATTGCTTGTTGCTTTCATAGGCATTCAAATGAGTTATTTGAAAACAAGAACGGAAATTCAATATGTGGGGTTATACTTACTATTTCATAGGCCACAGGCAAGGAAAATACGTAATAATCCATTAACTGAGGGTGTAATGGACTTTCACTGAAGTTGTGTGCAATGCTTGAACACAATAAATAACACGAGTTCGTCGAACTATAACTTGGAGTGTGGACATTTTGTTAAATGAAATTGGAGCATTTTTAGAATCTTTCGTGGTCGATGTCAAGGAATTGGTACTTTAAAATATTTTCCAATGGAGTATACATCTGACGTTGTAAACGAGATTTCAAAAGATTGTTTATTTAATTTGTTTCAATGTATGACTCAACTACTGATAGCCAACACAATCGTGGCACATATGGTTCTTATCAGAATTCGGTTTATGTCTTTTTGTATGCGTTCCTCATGCATGACTCATTACCGTCGTAGTCTCCCTTAATCAATTACTCAAATAGGCTTTCACCCACTTATATATGTATATTTAAAACCCCATTGTATTGTAGTGATGGTGTGGTGGTGATTCATTTCAGATTACTTTTATTTGCTTTTCTTTAATTAAAAAAATAAAGTAGTAATCTCACTAAAAAATATACAAAGATACAGTCTGATACAGTTCGTATCAGTCGCCTCCCTTGACAAACTTGTTCTATGTGATAGCTAGCAAGTTTTGTGCGGATGTTTATAGAAGTTTATAATAGAGTCCACTGAGTTCCTGTATTATCGGTTACATCGTAAATCAAAAACAGCAACAAAAATGTCGAAAGGAATCCATGAACAGCAGTTGAAGTTGAGACTAGAGGTTGAATAGCTTCCTTCGTGAACGTATAACTCGTTACGTAATTTGTATGTACTTTGTTGCTAGATCTACCAACAACGCAATATAAATTACTTTACCAGTCATCCGTTTATGGAGGACGCGATTCGACCCCAGAATTCTTTACTCAGAGCCCAAAAATATCTCAAATGTTCGCACTTATGTAGATTTGATTTCTTATGCAGCAAGCAATCCAGTTGTCCACTCTTCTTGTCACTCCCAGCGAAACTTGAGGTCGCCGCTTTAAGTGCTTTGGTTAATAGCTCCATCTGGTCTGAGTAGCTTATAACCAAAAAATGATAATCCAAGAGTAGCTCAATTGGTAGGGCATTGGTGGTTTAAACTATAACTGCTATGACAAGTTTGTCCCCAGCCTCTGGACAAAATCTAGAGGAAAGCCATACAACAATTGTTATAAAATTAAATAAATAATAATATGCGATACTGGAAAATAGTTTTCAGTAATTGATATGGTCATTTGGGTAGTGACCGAAAGAATAAGATCGCGGATACAAGCTGCTGAAATGAGGTTACTTCGCGGTGTTGCTAGAATAACTCGTAGGGATCGAGTGCGCAACACCAGAGTACGCGAGGCGCTCAATGTTGAACAGCTACTTCATTAAATAGAACGATCTACGTTTCGATGGTTTGGTTACGTCAGTTGCGTATGCCCAGACAGGCTTTCAAGACGTGCTATGATTGCTGTGCCCTCAGGTAGGCGACGTCTCGGCAGGCCTAGAAATAGATGGTTGGAACAAGACCTACGTATATATCTCTCGTGGAGCCCTCTAGGGATTCCTCCTGATGAGTTGGAGTCAATGGCGGAGGATCGAGAAGGATGAAAAGTCCACCTGAGCATTTTACCCCCGCTACCCTCATGAAGAATTAGCGGACTATTGAAAATGTGTGTATGTACTCGTATGTATGTATTGTAATAGATAGGCTTCGCAAAGATCCATTTTAGATATTACAATATTGATGTAATCCAACCAGTCTAGCGTGTCGTTTAAGACTATTCCTAAGTGTTTAACATAGTTCACGCAGCTAGTTACTGTGTTATTGGTTTGTTTTATTTCAAAAAGTGTATAAAGGGTGAACCAACAGATGGTGTGGATGTTGGTTGTCAATTACTGTCATTTACTGAATTTAATCAATTCAATTCAACTTTATTGAGACTTTGTTGGATTACATAAATTACATTGGATGGAATATTTACAGAGTTGGATAATTAATGTAGTCGACTTAGAATTGGTTTGACTTAACTTATTTAAAATTTTACAAGGCACTTTCTTCGTGAAAGGAACAAATAAAAATGTATGCTAACAATGCAAAATAAAATGCTCAAATGACACTAGTATTTACTGAATTTAGTGTAGTTGATCTTTTTGGCAGATGTCAAGTACAATCTTTTGCAATTTTAAACATGGAGTCGTTTACCACGTAACAACGCATTTCGTAAAATTCGTGAATTGGTCTTAATCGAGTGCGCCCGGAATTCGTGCAATGGTGAAGCGCTTTGAAGAAACTGGTTCAGTATCGGGTCAAACTCCATATGAACATGCTCGGCCAGCACGTACACGCCAAAACATCACCACTATGAGCGAAAGTGTTCAGAACCAGCCAGGCACCTCAATTCGTCGTCGAAGTAAACAATTGGGCCTCACTTATGGCACTTTAGGGCGAATTTTAAAAGTTGATCTTCATTTGCTGGCATATAAAATCCAATTTACACAACAATTGAAGCCTTTGGACCAGTAAGGTCTATGCCAATAACCCAGCCACAATTCAGGATCTTAAACATAACATCCAAACTGAAATTGCGGCCATTGACCCACTTATTCTTCAAAAAGCCATCGATAATTTTGACTTTCGGATGGTCACTTTCCACAGCAGCCGTGGTGGCCACATGAACGATGTTGTGTTCCATTTATAATTGCCATCATTACCAATGACTGAACTTCATTAATCAATAAAGTTCTACATTGATTTCAGAATAAAAGTGTGTTTAATTAATTGAAAACTTCAACACTAGCTGTTGGCTCACCCTTTTTACAATACATATACATATGTAATTGTAGGACATTGGTGTCTAGGTATATGTAGGTGGAGAAGTATATTTTTTCTTTGATATCATTAAAAGACATTGAGAATAACAACGGTCCTAGTACTGAGCCTTGACAAATACCTCAGTTAACATAAAAAAAAAGAAATTCGCGAAAACCGCATGAGATTTGTTAGCTAGTAAAAAAGTATAAATGGTTATGTGGTCAACGCAGTTGAAAGCCCTAGAAAAATCTTATCAATTGCATTCCTGATGTCCTCGCAGCTGTGCAAATGTGTCTATGCCATACCTGATTGCATGGAAATTAATAGTGCCAGGTAGTTATTAATTTATTAAAAAAAATCAGATCTGTCAAATCTCAAGTGCAAGTACCAGTACCGAGGCTTGTACTTAAGAAGACTTAAGTCCTGAAATACTTAAGTACTTTACAGGTTTGTCTTAAACATGCTATTGTAGCTTTTGATTAGGAACTTCTTCTTCTTCTTCCTTTTTCAGCGAGGTTATGTTCCGAAAACAAGGGATCATAACCCTCCCACTTCACCGCATTTCTACTGATCCGCCTGTGGGGTTCGCCTATTTGACCTCAGAAAATATCGGCAGGCCTGCCGATTTTGGATCACTCGGTTACAGAGGCCAATGAAATGTCGACGTATGTAATTTGTGTGATCCAGGCGTTTATAGGCCTGCCTCTCATGCCTCGCGATGTCTTTGGAACGTTCATTGATATTGTCTTTTTAACGGGGTTCAAATGATCTCTTCTTTGAACGTGGCAATACGGTCGCGTTCTATCTTTTGTACGATTGTTTCCTTGACGTGAAGGCTTCCACGGATCTTCGTTTGTCGAAAACATTCTATTGTAGCTTTTGATTAGGGACTCTCCTAATAATATTTAATGTTTACTAGAATATCATAACTTGTCTATTTTAGTCTAGAATCTGGCATTTCATACCTCATCGCCGGCAGTAAATTTTCCAGAAATCTAGCGGCTTTAGTACGGCGGCGCCTTCACATAGTAGATTTACACGTTGAAAACTGGTTTCCCTCTGTATTCAATCTTCACCAAGTTCGAGAAATCTCGCCTTATGGAGATCCCATTTTTCATAGTCTGAGAAAGTCTTAATAGTCTAGGTCTCATTCTTTGCTTGAATTCAATAGTCGAAATCCGTTAATGTGTGGATCAATCGTTATCTAAGGAGAGGTATCTATTTCGAAAGAAAACTATTTTCCCACATAGTGTCAACGCGTACATTATTTACCCCTGCATTTAGTTCGAGAAGCTTTGCTTAATGGTAATTTTACTCAAGAAACGTGATCGGAATAAAATACTATTTACATATGAATGTATTTGAATCCTCATTGCTTCATCTTTCATTGGATATTCCAGACGATGGGGAGCAAAAGTTTATTGTTTTTGTTTACCTTTCGTAGAAGATTCTGTTGTCACCTTTTTTTTTGTGAGCCTCATAAACCATAGTTTCTAAATCGGACGGTTCAAAAGGATATGAAAGACTTCTTTCTCGGCTCACAGGCCCGAACATGGCCTAAAAAAGTTCATGCCATCCTCTTTGCTTTGTCATTTGACTCTTAGTTGAAAGGTCCTGAATTTACAGTTCAAGTTCAGTGATTCCGACATTGCTGCTGGTAGTAGACAATTCAGTCTGCCACCGCTCTGCTGTTTAGGAGTTTTTGTTTTTTATAATATAATTTGCACGAGCACAAGGGGTTATGGCTACCCTTAATATGTTATGACACAGTGCGGGCGGTAGGAAAATAGGGAGGAGGTAAGAGGGAAAACCGATGCACATTGGTCTTAACAAATCTCTGTATTTCACAGTACGTCCGAATATAGGCTTGAGGATGAACTGGTGAGCATTCAGGGTGTGACGAGTATTGTGAGAGAACTGTTGAAGGGTCGATATGCAACTGGCTACTTCGCCGAAGCATTGTCTGTAAAAAAAAAAAAAAAACGAGAAAACAAAAAAGAGATAGGCAACAATCCTTCGGTGTTCGACCGAGTCTATTGACTCCTCGATGCTTCTGTCCCCAATGAGCAGACATGAGTGCTATACTCGAGCTTGGGGCGGATGTATGCCTTAGATATCGCAGCCAGATCAGAGGGGTAAAGTATTTCTTGCACAGTTTAAGGAATCCTACACATTTCGCAGCGTTCTTGGAGACATCAAATATGTGGTCATTCCAATGTAGGTTTTCGTTAACACACATACCGAGATTGGAAAGTATTTCGGTTTCGAAGATGCAAGTGCCATTCATTGATAATGGCTGAGGGTTTAAGTTTCGCTTGGGTGACAGAAGACAGCATTAAGTTTCCGAATCATTAGGTTAGGTTAGGTTGAAGTGGCTGCCAGCTGGGAATCGCTAACACACTTAGACTAATAATAGGTCCTTTCTGATACCACGTGGATCCTAAGATTTGTACTCTCGACAGCATCCAGCTTAAATTTAACTTTGCGAGTAGCGATTGGTATACCTAAGGTGCCTTTATCCGGCAGGATGGGTATAGTTGTTCCTATTCTGGCGAGCTCGTCGACCTTACAATTTCCTGGAATATCCCTATGCCCCGTCACCCAACATAAGTGAATATTGAACTGCTCAGCCATCTCCACAAGAGACGATCGCCAGTCTAGAACCACTAAGGAATTTAAAGAAGTCGATTCTAGGGATTCTAGCAATTAAACTGCTTGTCTGTTTGAAAAGATGCGGATATCTCTAGCATATATCACATTTTTCTTAAGCCAAGATTTTCCATTATTTCCGTCTGGAACACGCTACAATGATTTGGAAGACGGAAAGAGAGCTTAAGATCAAGTCTGTCAGAGAAAACACCTGCACCGAGTATTAAATTCCACTCTTTTCTTTGTACCCTATTTAATTAGGCTGTCAAGATAGGAATTTAATAAGCTTAACATACGCTGCCGCTTCAGTTCCACAGTCGAAGAGCAGGATCGTGAATCTGGAAATGAATATGAGAGGTTGAGAGTACTGTCGTCAGCGAAGAAGTGTATTGGATTAGAAGTAGCAGACAAGAGATTATTAAAAAAAATAAGAAAGAGAGTCGGAGGCAAAACGGAGCTTTGGGGAACACCAGCATTTACGAGTAACATATATGGTGGATTTCAGACTTCCAACCATCTAAAACAACGGCCCGAAAGGTAAATGCACGCATATTCGACAAAAGAGCTGGATGCCAAACTCGGTCATACTCGTATGCCTTAGAAATATCAAGCGAAACAATCTTACTTATACCAGTTTCCACTTTTCGGTGAGATATGCCATCAAATCACCAGTGGTCCTTGTGATACGAAACCCGTACTGCCGGTCATTAAAGAGGTTTCGGAATTCAAGATATTTCATAAGATGACGAATAATCAGCGTTTCCATGACCTTAGAAAGAAGGGACGTAAGTGCAATGGGTCGGTAGTTGCAGGAAGAAGAAGATTCGCCTTTTTTAGGGACGGGTTGAACAAATACTGTTTTCCATCTACTCGGAAAGAACCACAAGAGTAGGATAGATGAAAAGCATACGCAGTGGTCAGCGTGCCAGCGTGAAAGATCACTTCGAACTTAGCGACTACTTGATGTTTTGGAAACAAGAAATGCTCATATGTATGTTTTTCCTGTTTCCGCTGACAATAACTGGAGGCGATTCAACTAAATAACTAGTTGACTTTGAGTAATGCAAACATAGTTTCTTATTGGAGTACAAGTAGGTGAGGTGAAAAATCTTAGAATCGCAAGTTTAACAACTATATAGCGGCAGCATAACCGAAGGATGTCGTAATGCATAAAATGTTCTCGTTCCACTATAACACCTTCCTTTTATATTTAGTAATTTACGATTACGTGACCACTACTGAAAGCTGTCACGCGATACACTTAGTACGTATAGAACTCCCGTCCAATACTTGCGTTTTTAAAAACACGCTACTATACGATGCAATTCATCAAAATGTGACCTTTTTCGATTGACTGTTTCCATATATTTTTATTGTAGCAATTTTGTTTCATTTTAACAAGTTAACCGGAAGTTTTACTAAAGAAAATCGAGATAATCGCATGAGTAAACTCATGCGTCCTTTCTGGACTTCAAAAGTGGTAAAAATCAAATTCAGTTCTTCATTTAGATTCGTTTTTTAAGAAGGAAATTTTGAGCTTAAACATACGAATGAAACCGTTCAGTATTTGTTTGCCTAAAATAGGTCATCACATGTTTTAAACGTCCCAACATATGATACATACAACATACTTATGTCTATAGAATTTTTTTTTTTTAAACGAGTAAGCGTAAAGCTTCAATAATAACCCCTGTTTGAAGGGGTGAAGTTGGTGGGTTTGAGTTGAAGTTTTTACGCTCTATGCATTCTCCAGAATATCTGTTTACCTGGAGGTATAAAGCGTCAATGTCAGTCGCTACTACGTTTTGTCGTTGAGTAAACGAATATACATTTTTTTTTGAAATGGTCGGAAGAAGACCGAAAATACTTATATATGTAAATTGAAGATAATTGATGTCAACACTGACCCTTGCGTCAAAGTAGTCTTTTGACTCTGTTGGCTGATAGATATTGATTTTATTAACTTGTTTTTCATGTTGAAGTACGACTGGGATTTGGTACGCTTTAGGGAAGAGCTAGATATCTCTCTTAAAACTCCAACTAAACTCAGGACGAGACAAAACGTGTAGGATGTTGTTCAAAACTAGAAAACTTCTAGTTACTTACTAACTTAGGTGGCGCTACAGTTCGGGGTGAACCTGGGCCCCAACCAACAAGCATCTCCGTTTAGCTCGCTATTTAGCTTATTGCCTCCATTTGCGCACTCCAAGTTGGTCGAGGTCACCTTGGATTTGTGTGCCACTTACGGCGAGGATTCCTTCTACTGCATCGTCCCTCCGGATTTGATTCGAAGGCTCTGTGGGCCGGAGCATTGGTGTCTATTCGCTCTACATCTCCTAGCCATCTCAAACGTCCAATACGCAGTTTTTTTACTAGGTCGATGTCACTGTACAGCGCGTATAGTCCGTGATTGACCGAATATCTTACGAAGAATTTTTCTCGAAGCGATCAAGGATATCTTCATCCTCTTTTAATAAAGACTATATTTCAGCACCGTAAAGCAGGACTGGGATGATCAGGTTCTTATACAGAGATTGCTTAGTTGTTCGAAATATAGCTTTACTGTTAAAATGCCTTATGAGCCCAAAAAATACAGCGATTGGCAAGAGTTATTTTTCGCTTCATTTCTGCGCTGATGTTGTTTTTAGAGTTTATAGCAGAGCCAAGGTAGACGAAGTCACTTACTACCTCGAAGTTATAGCTGCCCAATGTGACGTTCTGTCCAATTTGTCAGTGTTGATTGTCCCTTTCTGTTGACAGCATACCATATGCTTGGCTTTGTCCGCGTTTATCGTTAAACACATTTTGGCCGCTTCTGCTTCAATATGTACTTGCAAACGCATCGGTGACAGCCCGCTGAGTTCTTCCAATTATGTCAATATCGTCGGCATATACGAGTACAAGTAGTTGTACGGACTTTTAATAGATTAGATTCTGGTGTTAGCTTGTGATTTCCGCACAATCCGTTCAAGTACAATATTAAAGAAGTCGCATGACAGCGCGTCACCTTGTCTAAAACCTTTTTTGACATCGAAGGTCTTGGTGTTAATCAAAGGTTTCAGGCGTTCACACAATATCGTAGAAAAGATCTTGTATGCGTTGTTGAGGAGACTGATGCCTCTATAATTGGCGCAGTTGAGGGGGTTTCCTTTCTTGCGGATCGGGCAAACGATGCTGAGATTCCACTCATCAGGCATACACTTGTCTGACCAAATCTTGGAGATGAGTTGGTGTATTTCAAGTTCATCACCAACTGCCTTGAAAAGATCGAGCGGTAACCAGTCAGGTCCAGCAGCCTTGTTGGATTTCAGCTTGGATACTGCTATCCTCACTTCGTTTTGGTCAGGTGGGCGGACAGCGGGATGTTGGTCTTCGTCGCCATTATACAGTCTGTGGAAGTAATTTTTCCATATTCTCAGCATCGATTGTGATTCTACTACGAGGTTCTAACTTTTAATTTCTACAGGTTTCTGTACGGGTATTGCTTCTCTAACACGTTCTTTCCACCTTTTGGTAGAACTTCCGTACATTGTTCCTGGAGTACGAGACTCTCGATCGCGAGCTTCTCATGCTCTTTCTTCTTCTTTTGGAGAAGCCGATGTTCTTCCCGTCTCTCTTGCTCGCAGAGCTCACGAGCAGCTCTCGTCTTCGTTTGCAGCGCCGCTTTATATGCCTCTTGTATTGCTGCATGCACTCGCCGACATTCTTCGTCAAACCAAGGGTTTCGTTGTGCTTTGCGAGCGAAACCCAGCACATCAGTCGCGGTGTTTCTGATGGCATGGTGGCATGGTGGCAGCGTTGCTACTGGTCTTCGGTGCTTAATGTTGGCTGCAAAGGGGTGATTGAGGGATTTCGGGATACGCGTTCAGCGAAGACCCTGGCGGTCTCTTGGGATTGTAGCTTTTCGACGTTAAATTTTCTAAGAGTAGACTATGCTTACTCTACCAAAGACGTCCTCCTTTCCTACTTTGGCGTTAAAACCACCCAATACGATTTTAACGTCGTATTTAGGACATTGCTTGTATGTTTTGTCGAGAAGCTCGTAGAAACAATCTTTAGTGGCAGGGCCCTTTTCTTCCGTGGGAGCATGAACACATATTAGGCTTATGTTAGTAAATTTAGTCTTGATCCTGATATATGACTATCACTATACGCTCGCTCACTTGTTGGAAGCTTAAGACTTCTTGCCTAAGTCTGCCGCGTATAAGAAATCCGCATTCGAATAGGCTCTGCTTGTTGCCTCTATAGCAATCACCGTATTAGATGTCACAGTTTTTCATCCTCTTTTTGCCCGGCCCATCCCATCGCACTTCCTGGATGGCGGTTATATCTGCTTTGTAGCAATCTAGGGACTCTGCTAATTGTTCGGCTGCACGTGGTCTGTAAAGGGACAGGACATTCTCCCTCAGATCCGAAGGTCGTTGTCCTTATTTCGTTTGCTGGGGTTGTCATCGGTTGAGTCGTCCTTATCCGAGCCTTTTGGTTGTTTCGAAACCGTTAGTTTTTTTACGTGATAGGGAAGTTACCCCAACGGCAACCCCCAACCTGGAGTGCCAGTTCCTTTAGTTATAGCCCTAGGACGAGGAGTCCGGGTACACCGGTGTCAGTAGTCCACTACGGGAGTGTGAGCGTTGTCGTTGGCCAATTAAAGACTTATCCGCCACCATCTCTATTCCAATGTCCTGAACAACATTGGAAATTCCTTACCGACCTTCCTCATTTTATCAGCGAAGCTATGATCCGAAAATAAGGGATCACAACCCTCCCACTTTACCGCATTTCTAGTGATCTGCCTGTGGGGTTCGCCTATTTGACCTTAGAAAATATCGACAGGCCCGCCGATTTTGGATCACTCGGTTGCTGAGGCCAATGAAATGTCGATGTCGTCTCATTTGTATGATCCAGGCGTTTATAGGCCTGTCTCTTATGCCTCGCGATGTCTTTGGAACGTTCATTGATATTGCCTTTTTAACAGGGTTCAAATGATCGCATCTTTGAACGTGGCAATACCAGCTAAGCCGGTCGCGCTCTATTTTTTCTACGATGGTTTCCTTGATGTGAAAGCTTTCACGGATCTTCGAACTTCTTATTCCTGGAAATTCTTATGGAAATTCGGGTGAATTCAAAAACGTCAAAAAACTGTGCAGTGTTGCGGCAACAGAACAGGGTTTCTGTTGCTGTTGCCTTACTACTGCACTGTTGCTGTTGCCCTGCGCAATTTATTTTGACATTTATGAACGATTGTGTTGTAATGGTATGTACAATAGGAGAAATTGGAGAATGTAGTAAAAATATTTACATACATTATATAAATATTACATTAACATTGTTAAACGTTTACCTTTCATCCATTTCTCACTTGGAAAAAACAAACAAGAGCCCAAAACAAAGGAAAGCAACAGCAAAACAATTGTTGCGCAGGTTGCTCTTCTTTGACGTTTGGTTGCGCAGATGTTGCAAAAAAAAACTCTTGATTGGAGCAGCACTGCTAAAATGTAGCTTTTTTTGAACTTGTTGCTTTAATGTTGCTGCAACACTGCCACAACACTGCATTTTTTAATTGGGCCTTCCTTACCGACCTGTGATCCGAATACGTCGTAGCAGCTTGCGCAAGTTATTCACTAAGTTTAATCTAACTGAAACTGTAGAGGCCACCGTTGCTCCGTCTAGGGAATTCGTCCGCTGCCGCCTGAAACAAGAAGTGCTGTAGTGAGAAAGCACTCTTTCCCCTCTCATCTGCTGTTGAAGGGTCAGAGTATTTGCGTTTGTTGTGACAGTCCTTTAACTACTTCCAAAATAGTTCGGGAATGTAAAAACTCTCTGAATTCAGTCGTAAGGCGGAATATTCTGATTGTTGTCTGGGTTCCAGGTCACACTGGGATCTTGGGGAATGACATCTCCGATGAGATTACTAGTCAAGGCTGTGAGGAGGATTTTTCAGGAGCTGCGTTTGGCCTTCCTGAGTCCTCGGTTAGGGCTTCCATTGACGATTGATTTTTCCACGAACACAATTATCTGTGGTATGACTCTCGAAGGTGCAGGATTGCAGACAAATTATTGGTGTCTTGGCAGGCCACTTCGCTTTTACTAAGCATCTGCGACGCTTGTGGAGAGGACGTGACACTTCGGAACATTTCCTCTACTATTGTCCTGCCTTTGCTCTTTATTTATTTTATTTTTTTTATATTTGGCGCAACAGCTCTTTAAGTGCCAGGGCCTAGATTCTCGCAACCATTCATGTTGTTTGCGTTATATTTTTCACACGAATGGAAGGGACCTACAGTTTGGTGCCGTATCCGAAGTGCGATTTGAGAAAATTTTTCGTGACAACAATACTCCCGGATGTTTGTCAGACGCTCGAGAGAGGTGGGACCGTGAAAAAACTTTTTGGTGTTTTCCGGGATTCGAACTTGGAACCTCATGCGTAGTGATCCGACACACTAACCACTTACGCCACGGCGCCTTTGCTCTTATCAGCTGGCAAATCTTCGGTGCTGATATGATGAATGCTACTATTGTAAGTTTCTCAAGCTACGAAATTACTTTATTGAAGTTGCGGCAGAGGTTGAAACCTAGAGTTGGTGAGTGGATCTCAATATGATCCTTCAACATTGGCTACGAGTATGTGAAGCTGTTCTGAATCGAAATAATGAAACATTGTCGGGAAATCGAACAAAGACGAGAGGAATGGGGCCTGCGATAGTTATAGTTTTACTCATCAATGCTCTACTAACTGAGCTATCACTTATTATAGTAGACACAAACCATGTCAAAGTTGCAGTCGCAGAGCTATTTGAATGGAATGCGGCTTCATTGGAAACTGAATGCTGTCAGTTTTTATCATTCGCATAGTATTGTTGTCATGAGAAAGCTTCTCAGAAAACAAAATAAAAAAATTGTCCTTCGGATACGGCACAGAACTGCAGGTCCCTTCAATTTGTGCGAAAAATATAAATGTGGTTGCGAGAAGCTAGACTCTAGGTCCTCCATGGGTTGTTTGCGCCAAATATGTATGTGTATGTAGTTCGCTGCTTACCGTTATAAACTGGACCATAATTGAAGTCTGCATCACACATAGGAGGTATCTCTCTTGTCCATTATGAGCCCGGTTGCACATGTTTACACTGCTAAATCTTTGAACGTTGCTGGCACTATGAAAATATTTTGTTAGCTCTTATCTACCAGATGTTCGTTAGATAGGTGAACGTACGCATGTATGTATGGATGTATCTGTTCATATGATGGTTAAAAAAAAAAACACGGTGAAGGGAATCTTTGAAAGCTAGCTTTTAGTTAGAGAGGGATCTATCTCAATGCTTACAAAAACGTTGAGTGTCTTTGGAAAAATTGTTCGCTCTGTTGATGATAATTTGTCTATGACATGGGCTATCGCGAAAAAAGTACTGTGAATCAGAAGCAAAGACAATAAATAACAAAAATCTCCCCAGCTATCTGGACGCCACCCTTGGAGTTTCTCTGAAGCATAAAGAACTTAGCTTCAAGCCACAAAACCAAAAATCTTTCTCTCTCTCTCTCTATCCATCCTTTCCAACGCCTGCACTGTATGTAAACATGTTAAGGGTATTCATAACCCCTTGAGTGCGCGCAAAATATAAAAAAAAAAAAAAAATGTAAGTGAAGGGAAATACGAACATTCTTAATAAATACTTTTCAAATGCAGCTAATGTAGAGTGTTAATGGTAAGCAAAATGCTAAAGACACGCCTTGGGCCTAAAATGCACCTTGCTGAAGTATCTTTTATATATTACAATAAACAAGCTTAAGATTTAGCACCATTTACTTTTAAAACTCCGCTAGCTCGTGTTACATACTTGTACATTACAATCAAACCCCACCAACCTGCCACCATTCTCATTCACAACTCTTTCAATCGTTAGTCAATCAATCAACCCCTTTAATTGTTTTGCTTTCCAATTGCCCCATGAAAATCAAATACGACTCAAATCAATAAAATCGATCTAATTGCATGCCTAGCAAGCAGTAGAAGTAGTCTAAGAATAATATTGTATTTCCCCCTAAATTTTCACATCTTCATTAACCTTTCTCATCTCATCAGTACGTATGTATGTTTTTTTTTTTTATTTTCTTCTAGGCTCTCGTGATAGACGCTTGTAGCATTGTCTTTGATTTAATATGCATCATTACGTTTTTCAATTATATGAGTGAGTTTTGTTTTTCCGTTTTTCTAATTTCTCATCCATCGCATTCGACTTGTAACCATCCAAAATTAATTTGAATTAATGCTTTCAGATGGTTGGGCAGTGGCGTTCACGATAATCAATCTAATTATGCGACCCATCAGCGTAATCCTTTTGTATAAAGAGAATACACAACGTGGCGGGATTGTAATTCAACCGGGTACTGTTTTTCCCGGCGGCCAACAGAGGAGCTATCAAGACATTGATCGTCCGGTTCAGCCGGTTCCAACGAATTCGTCACAGCCTGGGCCAAATGTTGCAAGTATCTTTTAAGGAAAGCAATCTTTTGTACCTAGTCGTTACTTAATCTCTTTTTGTCATTGTTTTACATTTTTTGTTTGTTATTCAATTTATTATTTTTAAAAGTATTTTATTAACTTAAAAAAAGATGCGTTATGTTAATTCGCATTGGGATGGGTAGTCAAATATTTAACATGTGTATTGTAATAGTGTGGTCTATTGAGGTTTCGTTCTTGAACATTATATTGTTTATCGAAACTAAGTGAAAAGTTTAACGAAATGTTATAATTTGAAATAAAATAACGCCAATAATATTATCTAATTTGAATATTATGTAAGATTCATGTATGTTGTCGATAAAAACTCTTTTTAGAATCAAATTAAAATTAATAAAATACAGTAAAAGTTTTAAACAAAATGAGATGTAATTTAAGAAATGCTGTAACGAAGTGTTACATATTTCCCTACCACCACTGTGCCTCAAATAGAACAATACCATCTGTCGAGACTAACGACCCATAGTGGGAAGAAGACCCGCCCCGCGTAAGAATCACTACCGACCGACGAGTTGGCGCTTCGTCGATGCCTACCTCCGACCGACGAATTGTTTACTTCGTCGATGCATACCTCCGACCGACGAGTTATTTACCTCGTCGATGAATACCCCCGACCGACGAGTGGTTCACTTCGTCGATGAATACCTCCGACCACTACTGTACCTCCAATAGAACAGCAACATCTGGCGATGATCTAGCCGCCAGAACATGATCATTTCTTTCAATTTCTCTAACCAAGTTGCTTGTGATAGTAAATTACATTCCGTGTTATAATTCACACGTACTTGTTACAAGAATTTCTATAAGAGGGAGCTTGAGGGACGTGGTCTCAAGAGAGTGTTCAGCCGTGGTTAAGTACCAAGCCAGTGTACTACGAACATTCTCTCAAAGGAGTTCAGTTCCAACCTTTTGAAGCCTTCGCCTCGGTGATTGGGCGATCAATTTCAGGCCCGCTACTGACCATAGCTGGCCTGACGTCCCCTATTAGGTTTCTCCCCACCTGAGAAAATATTTGTGGTCCACTTCTGGTTTCTTTCGAAGTAAGCACGACCCTCCGGGAAAAGTGGTTCATCGCGACCGTCGTACCCTCTGCAGTGGGTAAAACCTCTCAAGCTATCCTTGATATTCAGGCCCGCCCAGAAAGTGGACCAGACTTTCACGCCCGCCAAGAAAGCGGACGAAACATTCAGGCCCGCCCCGAAACTGGACCAGACACTCGCACCCGCTCAGAAAGCGGACGAGACATTCAGTTCCGCCCACCCGTCCGAGGTTTTTTTTATAATTTGCGCGTACTCAAGGGGTTATGAATACCCTTAACATGTTTACACAGAGTGCGGGCATTGGAAAGCAGAGATTTTTCGTATCTTTGCTTCTGATTCACAGTATTTGAACAAGGCATACAAAGACATCTGCAAGGATAAACAAACAATATTTTTCCAACAGCTGACGAGAACATTAGATAGATAGATAGAAAGATAGTTGCGCATTTTGGAAGATTGTCAGAGCTCTTAATGGTATATCGTTTACGCAAGGCATCCAGGTGGAACTGTCTTCATTAGCGGATCATTTTAAACAGTAGCTAGACCCGCCATGCAATGCGCTTCAACTAAATTATGCTCTTCCTTTCGTAACGAAAGCTCCTGGCGAAGACCGTATCCCGTATGAATTCTTTAAGTCTGCGTCAGTAGAATTCTTAGAAAAGCTCACACAAGTATAATAACCACATGTTCGTCTCAGGAGAAGTGCCCGAAAACTTAAGAAAGTGTATAATACTTTCGTTATTAAAAAAAAAAAAATGAGATGTGACCGACCCAGCGAATTACAGAGGAATTTCTTTTATGAATTCCAAATGAAAATATTTACTGCGGTTATTCTATACCGCTTGATGGATTGGGTGCAAAAAAATGATCTTCTAAGCGAATTCAAAACGGGTTCAGAAAGGCTACCCCACAGTAGATACTTTGATAAAGGCAAAAAAATGTATGCGTTCTTTGTAGATTTTAAGGCAGTCTTCGACACTATTGACAGAAACGCGTTTTTCTACAAGCTGAGTAACTAACGGGTGTCTTCAAAGGTCCTAAGGGTCAAACAAAGTCTTTATAAAGATAATAAAGCAACTGTTTGGGATAGACACAACCTGTCCAATTGGTTTAAATCTCAGAACGGAGAAGCAAGGACGTCTCATGAGTCCACCTCTGTTTTCAATATTTTTGGATGATCTTGTGACCTTTTTAACAAGTGGAATCGCGACGCATATGATATCGTCATTCTATCAGAAACTCCAATGATGTTGCAGATGATGGTTAATAAGCTCCAAAACTACTGCAATTTATGGAACCTGAAAGTGAACACCGCAAGTCCAAAGTAATGATTTCTTTTAGATGGGTTTGGACGATACTCAAGGCTAGAAAGATGTACTTGGGAAAACCAGGAACTTGAAGTCGTTAAGCAGTATAAATATCTCGGAGTTTTAATTACATCTCACGTATCATTCGAGGCCCATCTGGAAGAAAAACTAAATGAGGCGAAAAAGGCGATAAATTGCAGTTGGTGAGGATTCCTTAGTAGGAAAAACATTCCATCGAGGAGCAAATTTAAGGTTTTCGAAGCGGCTATGAAGTCAATCATGTGCTTTGCTGCACAAGTTTGGGATATATTCGAGTAATAAGAGGTAAAAAAAACTTTTAAGATATTTCTTAAAAAATCTTCAGATTACCCGAAAACCGACATGTTGCGCCTTGAAACTGGTTTATCTCCTCTCTACATTTTTACATTAAGATTGCACTTTCTCTACATTCTGAAAATAATGGAACTCCCAAACCACCGCCTTCCAAACAACGTCGCAAATATTTGGTACAGCGGAAGCTGCAATTCTTTAACGAATGGTCGAGGCTAAGCAGCGAACATAATATGCAGCTAACGAACTAGTTAGTTAAGTTAGACTTTTTATTAACTTCATATAATTTTCACACAGAGTGTATGCATAGTCGTTTATGGTTTGGCTTAAGGCCGTCTACCAGATTGACAATATGGTTGCTATTTCTGTTTAAAAATTGCCTTCCAAAATACAGGCTCTGTAGCGGATTGCAGCTGTGGCATACTTGTATAAAACATCCCAACAATGCCCACCGTTCAGTACGTTGATCACCTCATCCAAGTCTAGCGAAGTTACTCCGAAGTATCGCGCGAAATTCTCCTAAAATTGGACATCTTCCGATGAAATGGTATACATCCTCCCTCTCTTTAAAGTTGCACAGGTCACTTTAAATTGGAAGATCGGGTCGATGTGGAGTGAAATGAAGACTTGTTAGTTCACCTCTAAGTTTAAAGAATGAGCTTATCATATGCAGAGAGTAGCCATTGAGGAAGTACGTTGAACCGCTTCCAATGAGGTTTAAATTCAGCCTACTGTAGACCAGCCTATGTTGCGATGAATTTGCTTCAGCTGCAAATCTCTCATACATGGAATTACCTGCATTTTTCAAAACATTTGTAAGCATAGGTTTTATCATTGAAAGTTGCATATCAGATGCAATATTTATGTTCACGTCATAATTTGCTGCCAACTTCTCCCACTTTCGAACCAAGTGCCCTCTTGTCGAAACTATATGCTTCAGAACAATCCTGGGCAGTCTTCCATCTTCCATCTCCACTACTTTTACAATATAATCTATATGCAGCTTTAGGGTATCTAAAAAGAGTGGTGGGACTCCAGTTTCTAGATGCAGTATATAGTTCGGTGTACATATTGGAAGTCGAAAGATTCGCTTCAGAAAGTATCTTAGAAATTTTTCAACTTCTTCAAAAAAGCAATAACCCCAAATTTGGGCCCCATACTGCTGTATGGGTACAGAGGCAGCAGTTGTACGAAATAGTTTATTTTTCGCTGTGTGCTCGATAAACTTATTGTCGACGCAACGTCCCCAAACTGATGAAATAGCTCTTTTAGCTGCTGCTAGTTGACATTCAAAGTGTTTTTTTCATATTGAGGTTGGATGTAACTAGCACTCCTAAATATTTGTACTCTTTGACTATTTCAACGCTTTCACCCCGATAGGACCACTTTTCGTTGCAAGAGTATCTTCCACCACCATTTCTAAAAATCATTTTTTGATTTTGATAAATTCACCGTCAAATTCCATTGCTTACAGTAGTTTTCAAGACGGTTCATAGTAAGCTGCATAAGAATATCGCCATCTACATTGACAGTCAGGCTGCGCTAAAGGCGCTAGAGTCTTACGTCACCAAATCTGAGATAATCAGGAATTGCCGCACAATGCTTAGGGCATTATGTACGCAGAACCGAGTCAGATTATGTTGGGTACCTGGACACTGCGATATTGAAGGCAACGAGCAAGCCGACGCGCTGGCTAAAAGAGGAGCGGGGCTCCCACGTAGCGATATAATTGGTAGTATTAAGCCACCAGGGTGCGTGGCCAAGGGAATTATTCGGGATAAAATCATTGACACGGCTAATCTAAGATGGTCAAATTTAGATGGTCACAGGGTGTCTAAGGCCTTGTGGCCTGTGCTAGATCGCAGAAAATCTGGGGAGATAACCAAGTTAGATAGATCGAGGCTAAGAACAGTGATAGGAATACTCTCTGGCCACTGTCTCCTAAGGAGGCATGCCATGAGACTAGGGTTATCCGATACGGATGTTTGTAGGTACTGCGACGACCTACATGTCTCAGAGGATATAACTCATATACTCTGTGAATGTCAAGGAATTGCCAGGACAAGGCTAAAGCACCTTGGAAGATACTTCTTCGATAACCTTGAAGAGGTGAGGTCCATAAACCATAACAAAGATCTTTTCATATTCTGTAGGGAGATTAATTGCTTGGGAGAATGGGTTTAGGTCTTCTGCCGTGAAGGTTCCCTAGGGATCGCGATGGGCCCACTTTGGTGCCTAGTGTTTTATGATAACCTCATAACCCTACCTAACCTAACCTAACCTATAGTAAACTGCATTCCTTCAACTGTCTCCGATAAAAACACTATATCTCCCACAAACTTTAGCGCCGGTATCCGCACACCACCAAGCTCGATCCCTCCTCCTATTTCTTCTTCTATATCGTTCATAAATAAGATGAAGAGTAACGTGCTTAAGATGCAACTTTGCTTAACTCCCATTTGTGTTCCACATTCTTCGAACTAATGAACTATAATGCAGAATCTTCGCGCCACGTTCCCTGAACGAGGTGTTATTCAATATTAAACAGTCTACCCGTGCGAAGTTTAGATTGAAAGCGCAACAAAGTGCGATCAGGTGTACGTATTCCTTACTCAACCATGATCTGGCTGCGAACAATTTTTTCCACGATCGGTTCAGCGTGGATGTAATCTCTGACATCTTTAAGACGAGAGGCAAACTACTTCGACTGAACTTCAGGCCTTATATAAGTGACGGGAATGAGGAATGTAGCCTATGCAACCTTCGAACAACCTTCGCGTTTTCTATTTTATTGGAGCTTCCCAATATTGAAAGAGATCAGACCAGCTTACTGGGGTAAAGAGGCGCTATCAATGGCTGAATTCATCAGAACTCTAGATGGTGAGGACTGGAGCGTGATGGCTAGCTATCTTAAAGCAAGCTTTTTAAATCACTACATATGCAAACAACTTTAGTTTAATTCTCTCTTTTCTTCGGCTGACGGCAATGGCCAAAGTCTTTTATTGTAAATTAAAAATTAAATATGAGGTTCACTTATAAAATTTATTTACTTTTACTTATAAAGAGACAAAGTTGAGGAACCGGTTCGTTACTGCACCACAAGTAAGGAGAGATATTGTAGAAACCACTGGCATAGACATCTCTGTGACAACAGTTCAAAGACAGCTTAACGAAGCGGGTTTGTTTGCCTACCGAACGGCAAAAAATCGCTTCTTACGCCAATAATGTAGAAAGCCGTCTAAAATGAGCACGCAAAAGGCGGAATTGGACCCGAGATGGTTGGCAAAAGGTCATATTCACAAATGAGTCCAAATTCAAGCTAAAATTTTTAGACGGAAAGACCACAGTTCGACGTCAACTTGGAGAACTACTGAAGGAAGAATGTAGCAGGTCGTCTGAAAAGGTCCAAAGGTATTCGGGGTTATCGTGAATAAATTTTCCTTCGGAATTTTTCCCCCGAACAAAAATCAAATATTTTCTAAAAAGAGGAAATAATTCCGCGGAAAAAAAATATATATGTATCACGAATTACAATTCAGGAGAATTTTCAACGCAATTGCGATATTTCATTTTTTCCCTATTTTTGAAGATACCTAATTTTTGTTCGGGGAAAAATTCCGAGGGAAATTTTATTCGCGGTAACACTGATTATGGTTTGGGGAATCATAACTGTCGGTGGAGCTGGAATTCTTTTGATAGTGGATGGATCCATAAATGTTGTAAAATACAAAGGGGTCATAGAAAATGATAAGGTTCCCACTATAGAGGGAGAGGCCCTATACTACACGGGTGTTGTTTTCAGGACGATTCCGCATATTGACACGTAAGTTAACATGAATTGTCGGCTGTTATTTTGGTAATTTTATCAATCTTTATAGTGGTTATTTCATCCAATTCTTTTTCCAGGTTCAAAGTTACAAAGAAGAACTGGGTACGCATTCACTCTATTGGCCCGGAAACAGTCCTGACATGAATCCCATGGAGCATGTTTCACATCGTATGGGTGTAAAAGTATGGAACAAGAAGCCAAGGAATTTGTAGGAATTAAGAAGCCACATCGAAAAAATTTAATGGGAAGAAATTGACACCCGTTATACCACCAGCCTTTACGATTCAGTGCCAAACGGTTGAATCCTTTATAAAAGCCCAAGGCGGCCACACGCTGTACTGAAAAGGCAAAATGACTTTCTTTTTATAATTTTAACAACTAAAGTACCCTCACAAAACCAATAAAGTAATGTTAGAACTATTTTTTGCGTTAAAAAATAGTAAATCAAACAGCCTAGAAACTTATTTTTAAACGGTTCTAAGCATTAAAGATTTTCTTTTTCTGGAAGAATACGACCCTAGTGTTGATTCTTGTCGTTAAACCACTTAAGATTGACTTACTGGCCATGTATAAAAACGAGATATCGCTAATTTTCCAACAGCACAGTAAACAGGGCAGGTTAAAGTAAAAAAAAATCTGTTTTACTTGTGTCAGTTTTTTTTTTGTTTTTTTATATTTATGTACATTCCACGAAATTAATATAGAGGCATCAAGTTCTTCAAAATAAAATATCCAAGTAAGGGTGAATGAACAATGTTGGTACAGAGCATTAGTATACTGCTAACAAGTCAATCAAAAAAGAACAGAAGAATGTATTAGGATACAGATAGGATAAGTTTTGAAACTAAATATTGCTAAAACACTACGAAATTAAGCGCATTTTAACTTAAAAAAGTATTTTATTTATAAAATTTTTTTACGTATTTCAATATTTAAATAATGTGTATTTCCTCCTTGACCTTAAATATCCGGCTTGGAATGGAATTTATGAGGTTTTGAAGATAATTCATTTGCAAGTTTTTCAAACATCTTGGATGGATTGTTTGAGGTTGTTAACCGTGTTGTACTGTCATCCATTTTCGTACACTTTTTGCGCCACTCGTCCCCATCAATTTTCGAATGGATTCAGATCTGCCGTCTCGACGGTTACTCTAAAACAGGTGCACTTGTCAAACTGAGGTACTCTTTAACCACTTTGGCATTATCATGCTGGAAAATGAATCCAGGGTCCATGACGTCATCCGCAAATTCATCCAAAGCATACTCTAGCATTTTCAAGTACATATCGCTCATTTACTTGAAGACTGTCATAACTCAAAAAACGCTATTTTTGAGTTAATGATGCAGAATTATTCGTTTTACGATGCTTCATATTGTGTAAAATATGCATGTTAATATCTTGTATACTCTCCGAGTTCGAATTATAAGATCTTTTCTTTTTCCTGCAAGGTGTTAGTCAATTGAAAACTTTAAACACGTTTTCTGCAAAATCACTTTTTTGAGTTATGACAGTCTACTTGAAGAATGAGCGATATGTTTGCGAATTCATTCTGACTTCAGGTTTGTCTCGTAAACCATGTCAATAAAAGTGACAACCATACGGCCCATCCAAATTAAAAAAAAGGTTCATCACTGAGGATAACCTTTCTCCGTTCAGTGATCCAGGACTTGTGATTCTTGGCAAACTGAAGTCGATTGTCCATATGAGCGGAAGTCAGCGCAGGCTTTTCGAGTTTTTTTTTTGTAAAAACTATCCCTGGAGTCGAATGAAATATTTGTTGGACACAACGTACTCCAATGTTAAGATCCAACTTCTTTTTAATTTGCGAAGCAAAGAGCTTGTTTTTGCGTGCTTCCTCAAAAATTTGATTTTTTTTGCCGTTTTGTCAACTTTTTAGGAGCACCTTTCGCCTTGTTTTTTTCAATTAAAATTAAAAATGCTTAAAACTGTACAGTTACAGTTTTAAATTCACAAAAAAAAATTAGAAAACTTCTTGCCAAACCTGAACTAAAAATATCACTTAATTGTCAGTGATCGCTATATGACTCTATATTAATTATTACTAATAGGCCAAGTGGACGAAATCCACAGGAGGATCAGTAGAAATGCGGTGAAGTGGGAGGGTTATGATCCCTTGTTTTCGGATCATAACCTCACTGAAAAAAAGGAAGAAGAAATGTTCTTACTCTCTATTTGTGAATGCATGAACTTCAACGCGTGAATGTGTAAAACTGGCAACGAATCAACGGACGAAAAAAGTGTGTGAAGACAGTGGTGGCTTTAGGCTGTGATTTGCATGCAGAAATGTATATGTGTTGGTTTAAAATTTTTCATATGGCGATTGCAGTCTTTAAAATGAATCGACTACTATTTTACTCGGATACACATCTCATATCTCGAATCGTTATATGAGTGGAATCGAGAACTTTTTTGTCTATTCAACCACTTGGTGATGTTCTCATATGCATAGTCGTATAGCGCTCATATGTCGAATGATCATTCGAGAACTGAGACATGAGAAATGAGACATGAGTGATGAGATATGAGACGCGGGTATTTGTGTTTACTCTTTGCTTTCGTTCTTGGTTCTCTCTGCTTCGTAGGAAGTAGGTATAGTAGATCATTCAAATGACTACGTGTATGTCTCGAGATACTTACCTTTTCGAGATGTTAACCCTTTGCGCTCGTTCGTGGTTCTCGCTGCTTCGACAGAAGTATGTAGGTTTAATAAACCATTCGAATGATTTCAGACGATGTCTCGAGATATTGGAAGAACTGATTGTTATCGATTATATCATTCGAATGCGCCCATCACTAGCTAAATTCATTACATTTCGCGTGTTTTGGTAAGAATTATGCAAAGCAAAGTGAAAGCTTCCCCACAAAACAATCCCCGGTCAATCTTAAGGCTCTTAAATCTCTTAGCTTAAAACTTTTTTTTATTGTTTGAAGATTGGTGATTGAATCGAAAAGTATGAAAAAGTTTTGCTTAAATTTGTGAAATACTACTAAATCATTTAACTTGAATCAAATTGAATAAAAAAAAACGTTATTTTCAGTGCGCTCTGAAATTTAGTAGCGCAAACTAAACATCCCAACTCAGCTTTGACTGGAGAAAAAAGCTAGTTGCCAATCACGTTTTGTTGTTGTACTCCGTGCTA
This sequence comes from Brachypalpus laphriformis, assembly GCA_945910035.1. Lineage (NCBI taxonomy): Eukaryota > Metazoa > Arthropoda > Insecta > Diptera > Syrphidae > Brachypalpus > Brachypalpus laphriformis. The sequence continues at coordinate 16,969,658 of OX246753.1, read as the reverse complement.
AATCTTACTTCACTGAGAAGCGACGTCGTACCAAAACACGCTAATTGCCACCGGACTTTTTTGCGTGTGCAAAATTTCAAAGCCCTAGCTCAATTAAAAGTAGTCGAAATTTTGATTACAAGATTTGTAGCAGACAGATAGACAAACAACAAAGGTCATGCGGCTGGAAAAATTGTTCGCTCTGTTGATGGTGATTTGCCCTTGAGATCGGTTATCGGGAGAAAAGTACTGTGAATCAACGCCCGCACTGTGTGTAAACATGTTAAACGTATTCATAGCCCTTTGAGTGCGCGCAAATTATAAAGAAAAAAACCTCAAATAAAAGTTTTTAAAATACAGTTTTGTTAAGTAGATACTTTTTTACATAAAAAGATGTTTTTTATTAGTAAATACATTTATGTTACAATAGTCATTATCTTTGTTATTTTGGGCGAAAAAATAATAAATTAAAAAAGTATAACTAAATAAAAACTCTTAAAAAATAAAACCTATATTAGATGTTTGATAAAGTGATAATGTACAACAGATTGAAGAAAATATATTTTTAGAAGTTCACTTTAGAGTTTCGTTGCTTTGCTTAGAATCCCTCCTTCGCCGGGCGATATTGATAGCCGCCTCTGGGTCCATCGGCTACACAAGGTACCTTAAATATAAAATATTGTACAAAAGAATGCTCAGTCTTATTTGACTATTAACTAACTTGTACTAGATTAAAGTAGATTGAACCCATCAGCTGTGACGCTGAAGTGTTTGTCTTCTTCAGACATGAGAAGAGCATATCATCACAGATACAATGGGATCTGTAAAAAAAATAAAAAATAATAACTACGACACAAACCCCAAGGCTCATTAAGCTAACTTACTTGGTGTATAATGAATCATTATTAAGATCATACTTCATTTGATAAGCCCGTATTTTGACCGGGCATAAATCATGTGTCCTACAGCAACGATCCATTGTAGATTCTGTCCCAAGATCACTGTATGTCTCTGCAATGTCACCAGTACCGCACCATTTTGTGCCTATTTGAAGAGAATTAAGGACACCCGGAATAGATTTTGGAATAGAATAGATTTACCTGGTATGATTCCACTTAGTATCGATAGAGGGCTTTTAGGGAATAAATTTGTTGCCATACTGGCTTGTGCTGGTGTGTCCACCATTTTACCTTTACCTCTTGTGGCAAATGCTCTAAGCCTATCCACATGTTCACATTGGCCCATCAGTTTGAGCATTTCTTTGAAATTTATTTCCAGTGGCTTGTTCAATTTGGACAAGTCATCAAGGAGAATTTTTCCTTCATTGTCGTTACTGAAATGAATAAAAATGTAGAATTAGTATGACAATAAGCACCAAATGTTGTACACAACGGTGTTCTACATGAGTGAGCAATCACAATGATAGTCTGCGGTCGTTGTGTTTAAAATTGAATAGTAGGTGGGTTGACTGTCAAGAATTTTAATTATTGAGATTCAATCATGCGGTACCATACAATTAAATTGGAAATGTGTTTGAATGCAGGTCGAGGCTATGTACATATTGTGTAGCCTATAAGATACGAAACATGAGAACGTAATTAGGGTTATCAACTTTGCGTTCGCAGTGCCATCCTTGTTATCACGCGGCTGGTGTTAAAAGATGAGTGCGTCCGGATTCCATAATAGGTTCCTAAATAGGCCTTACTACTTAAATTTCTTCTGAATGCTCGATTACCACATCTACCATCAACCTTAGCTAGATCTTTGAATTCCAAGCAATTTACTGTTGACCAAAATAATCACAAATTTGAACCTTTGACGATAGAACACTCACCTATATTCTTCTATGGAGCCAATATACATAAGTGCAAAAGACATGTGGTATAATTCTAAATGAATAATCAGGGATTCCGCAAAATTTCTCTCAACGACCACATCGACTTTCCTGGTTTAAAGAAGAGTGCCGGCAAGAATATCCAATGGAACAAGAGGCATACAGAGTGGCATTGCATATATGGGACAGCGTTGATCACGAGCTTCAACGATAGAAAAGAGGAGAGGAACACAGACTTCTCAAAAAAGGAATGAAGGGTATGATCAAGCTAAAAATCGACGTTGGCACGAGAGCCGGAGTTTATTGTGAAGCCCTAAGAATAAACCATTCTTTTAGAATACGCGACGACTGCAGTGTCTTTCAGGCAGAAATCACGGCCATTATAAAGGCTGCGAAAATTATTCGTGAGAGTAATATCGTTGGTAAAGCGATTACTGTCTACATATTATATATAGGTAGCCAGGCAGCCATTAATGTTCTGAACTCTGCTGTAAAAAGATCGAATCTTGTGAAGATTTGCAAATCGCTTTTAAACGAGGTTAGCTAGAGCAAATGCAGTAACCCTCTGCTGGATACCAGAGCATATGGATATCGAAGGAAGACAAAGGGCTGATGAGCTTCCAAGAACGGATCAGCGCAACACGCATGGCATGCTCTCCCTTTTGTAACAATCCTAATTAGATCTTAAAAGAGGAAAATAGGAGATGAAGCCAGCGGTTGATGAAACCGACGCTGGATTCATCTGAACACATGTGCAACGCCCAGGACGCTATGGGTGGTCCTTAGCTAGAAGAGATCTATTTCTCTGGAGAAGCTTAGTCGTTATGACACAAGGGTCATCTCCGGTGTAATTACTGAGCACTGTGCTATTGTTATTTATACGGAACGCCTCGGTGTACAGTACATCGGCTACTGCAGAAGCTGTAAGGACAAGGAAGAAATTGAATCTGTTCACCAGTTGCTGTGTGATTGTCCTGCGCTATCCGTCAGAAGAATGAGGACCCTTGGTATTTACTTCTTCTCGGAACTGGAGGAATTAAGTAAGGTTGAGCTGATGGATCTCCTAAGATAAATTTCACTATCTGGGTGGTTCTAACACAGTGGATATAACTTTTACAGCGTTTCTGCCCTGGTTTATCTCTTAACCCATTTTGCCGCTTCTGATTCAATGCTTGCAAACGCACCAGTGACAACCTGTTGCGTTCTTCCAATTATGCATATGCAAGCAGTTGAATAGACTTTGATAGATTATGCCTCTGGTGTTGGCTTGTGAGTTCCGCACAATCCGTTCAAGTATGATATTAATGAAGTCACATGATAGTGCGTCACCTTGCCTAACACCCTTTTTGACGTCAAAGCTCGGTGAGCTCATTACCGACCTTGATGGAGCTACGAGCATTCTCCATCGTCATCCTGCACAGACGAACAAGTTTGGCAGCGATGTCAAAGCTAGACATGACTCTTTAATGCTCTTCTCTATAGATGCTGTCCTAGGCGGGTTTGAAATCGATAAAGAGATGATGAGTACCGATTTGGGCTTCTTGGGTTTTCTCCAGTATCTGACGTAGTGTGAAGATTTGATCGATGGTGGACTTTCCTGGTCTGAAACCGCACTGATAGGGGCCAATCAGGCTGTTGATAAAAGGTGTCAGACGTTCACACAATATCGCAGAAAAGATCTTGTATGCGATGTTGAGGAGATTGATGCCTCTATAATTGGCACAGTTGAGTGGGTCTCCTTTCTTGTGGATCGGGCAAATGATGCTGAGATTCCATTCATCAGGCATACACTCGTTTGACCAAATCTTTGAGATGAGTTGGTACATGCTCTGTACCAACTCATCACTAGCTGCTTTGAAAAGTTCGGCCGGTAAGCCGTCAGGTCCAGCAGCCTTGTTCGATTTCAGCTTAGATATTGCTATCCTCATTTCGCGTTGATCAGGTGGACGGAAATTTTGACCATCATCATCTACTTGAATGGTTCATTCTGCCTTACAGCGGAATGTTGATCTTCGTCACCGTTATATAGTCTGCCGAAGTGGCTTTTTCATATTCTTAGCACCGATTGTTGACTTAAAGCCAATGGAGCCGACGAATTCTTCAAAGAAGGATATACGGATGAAAGTGAATATGCCTGATCCGATCCTTATGTTGAAGTAAACCTCTACGTAAGATTCGCGTATAAGATCTTATCTGCTAATGTATCTAGACCATGTTACTACTGTTTTTGGGAAAATCAAATAAGACGAAGGACGTGTATGTGAAGAGGGTGAAGGGGGGATAGACGTAACTTTGAATTCTATAAGCCGTATAAAGATAGGGATGTATGATAGTTCAAAAAGCCAAGAAACGCTGACTATATCAAGTTGGTCCGTTGTAAAGAGCAGGCTGTTGCGTTATAAAAATCCCTGGGGTAAGACAGCATTAATTTGAGAGACCTTGCCCGGAATCGAGAAAGACGAAAGAGTTGTGTCTAAGACAGAAATCTTTATTAAATCGAGAGCCGACTAAACTAAAAAAAGAAGGAATATTTTCAACCAATAAATTGAACTCTCCGAATAGGTGACTATTAAAAGCTGCTTTCCTGCTATGTGTGCAAGTATTCCCCAACACTGCTGCAGCTATAGGGATATGAATGAAAACGAACCCCTTGTATAAAATCTCGACAATTTTTGTAGTTATAAGCATAAAGCACTTCAATTAATGGCACATACTAAAGCCCCAACCATAATGACCATGTCTCTGTCTATTTTACCTTTAATCACATCTACATAAGTAAGCGGCAATTAAAAGCTAATCTTACAGCATCTCAAGACCAATTGTTTCAATGAAATTACCACTTTATGAGCACTAAACGTGCGCACAATTAACTTGTGCCAACTGGTTGCCTACCGATTAATAATCTCGACGATGTTGGCTGTTGATTGGATCGAGATGACCAACTCATATGATCATTGCAATTCTTCTGGCCCAATGCAAATGGCATCAATGTCGTAGACGTGCTAGTCACTGGAGGGAAACAAGCTGATTGCATGAAACTCAACCTGCTAATTAAGTCAATCAAATGGAACATTAATGTTGCAATGAACTTTGGCACTAGGCCTGCAATCAAAATGGCAAACAGCAATTGACCAACGGACAGTGGTTTTATGATGCGTATAGGTGTACGCAATACTCTGCGGTTGCGGTGTGGTGAACACATGGTAAATGCGAAAGCCTATAACGTATTGAATGAAATTAAAAGTGTGACTCATCTTTTAAAGGTTTATTGCAGCGAAAATGTGGGGAATTTAAATTTTGTCTTGTTTTGTCTTGATCTCGAAGTAACTTGGAGGGTCTTTGAACTATAACCTAATTAACATTTCCGAATGAGGCTTTTTTCGGAATTTATTACGTCAAACGAGTGATGATATAATTCATTGTGACCCAATTAAACTTTTGCGGAACATCATGTATTGGTTTCTCTGATTGCCCTTTCTGAAGTAGGTATACTTTTTTTTTAGCTTGCTGGCCAAAATTGGGGGTAAGTATGTTAAGTGATTAAGGTGTGTCAAGATTGCATTACATCAAGTCAATTAGCTGAGTGGCGAATGTGTGAACGGATGAAACCTTTTATCAATAGGCTGATTGGCCCCTATCAGTGCGGTTCAGACCAAGAAAGTTCACCGTCGATAAAATCTTCACACTTCGATAGAAACTGGAGAAAACCCAAGAAATCCAAATCGATACTCATCATCTCTTTATCGATTTCAAGGCCGCATATGACAGCATCTAAAGAGAAGAGCTATATAGAGCCATGTCTAGTTTCGACATCCCTGCTAAACTTGTTCATCTGTGCAAGATGACGATGGAGATCGCTCGTAGCTCCGTCAAGGTCGGTAATGACCTCACCGAGACCTTTGATGCCAAAAAAGGTTTTAGGCAAGGTGACGCACTATCATGTGACTTCTTTGATATCATACTTCAACGGATTGTGCGGAACTCACAAGCCAACACCAGAGGTACAATCTATCAAAAGTCTGTACAATTGCTTGCATACGCCGACGATATTGACATAATTGGAAGAACTCAGCGGGATGTCACCAATGCGTTTGCAAGCATGGAAGCAGAAGCGGCCAAAATGGGTTAAGCGATAAACGAGGGTAAAACCAAGTATATGCTGTCAACAAGAAGGGACAATCAACACCGACGAATTGGACAAAGCGTCACAGTGGGCAGCTACAACTTCGAGGTAGTAAGTGACTTTGTCTACATTAATCCTGGCAATGTCACTAGTGCAGAAATTAAGTGAAGAATAACTTTTGCCAATCACTGTTTTTTGGGGTAATAAAGCAATTCAACAGTAAAACCCTATCTAGAACAATTAAGGGGACTCTATATAAGACCCTGATCATCTCAGTCCTGCTTTACGGCGCTGAAACATGGACTTTATTGAAAGCAGATAATGATATCCTTGGTCGCTTCGAGAGAAAAATTCTTCGTAAGATATTCGGTCCCGTTTGCGTTGACGGGTTTTGGAGGAGAAGATTCAATAACGAACTATTTATACGAGCTGTACAGCGACATCGACCTAGTCAAAAAACTGCGTATTGGACGTCAAGGCTCCGGCCCGAATGGACACCAACGCTCTGGCCCGAATAGACTTCGCATCCGACCCGGAGGGACGTCGCAGTAGAGGACCTCCTCGCCGTAGGTGGCGCGCACAAGTTCAAAGGGATCTCGGCCAACTTAGAGTGCGCAACTGAAGGCAATTATCTAAAGACCGAGCTAAATGAAGAGGCTTGTTGGTTGAGGTCCAGGTTCACCCCAAACTGTAGCGCCACCTAAGTAAGTAAGTAAGTTGTAGGGCTAAGAAACTACTTGAGCAGAAATAAGGACTGATCATTGGCCGCTCAGGTACCATCTGCACAAAATAGGTGTAGCAGATACAGACGTATGCTGGCAGCTATGTGTAGAGCGAAAAGCGACTGCAAAATATATTCTTTGCTCCATGCCCGCAAGAAAAGAATTCTCCACCTCAGGCGGGCTTTACTGAGCCCCTCAGATATTTGGAACATTGAGCCTGCAGCTCTGTTGAGGTTTATCAAGAGCCTTAACCCAGTTCTCGGCTAAACACCGGGCTTGCGCAATAGATCTTTGAGGTCACAGTGCGTACAAGATCCTAGTATAGTATAGTATAGTAGAGTAGAGTAGAGTAGAGTATACTCGTAGTATAGTAACGAACTAGCTCGTTCTTGGTGTATTTTGGTACCAGTTCAACAGGAATGTGAGGCAATCTCCCTTGATCGATACTTTCGGAAACCTATAGTGATTTGCCAAGTTTGAAAATTACAGCTCATTACTTACTTACTTAGGTGGCGCTACAGTTCGGGGTGAACCTGGGCCTCAACCAACAAGCCTCTCCATTTTTCTCGGTCTTTAGCTAATTGCCTACAGTTGCGCACTCCAAGTTGGTCGAGGTCCCCTTGAACTTGTGCGCGCCACCTACGGCGATGATTCCCTCTACTGCGTCGTCCCTCGGGATTAGATTCGAAGACTCTGCGAGCCGGAGCGGTGGTGTCCATTCGCTCTACATGTCCTAGCCATCTCAGACGTCCAATACGCAGTTTTTTGACTAGGTCGATGTCGCTGTACAGCTCGTATAGTTCGTGATTGAATCTTCTCCTCCAAAACCCGTCAACGCAAACGGGACCGAAAATCTTACGAAGAATTTTTCTCTCGAAGCGACCAAGGATATTTTCATCCTCTTTTAATAAAGTCCATGTTTCAGCGCCATAAAGCAGGACTGGGATGATCAGGGTCTTATACAGGGTCTCCTTAGTAGTTCGAGATAGGGCTTTACTGTTAAATTGCCTTATTAGCCCAAAAAAACAGCGATTGGTAAGAGTTATTCTTCGCTTGATTTCTGCGCTGATGTTGTTCTCAGAGTTTATAGCAAAGCCAAGGTCGGCAAAGTCCCTTACTAGCTCATTACTACCTCACTCTATGTCCTTTTCTGTCTTACCTTTAGTTCTACCCATGCCCTTCGCTTCCACTCAACCACTAATCTTTTTAAGCTTAACAAGCCAACAAATCTGAGGAAAACCGAAAGAAGTTTAAACAAGCCAGAAATAACTACAATGCTCACATTCGATGTGTTAAATGCTTTTATGACCAAAAATTGAGGCAACAGATTCTACAATGTCCCAAACGTAGTAAACATTTTTGGTCATTCGGCAAAACAGCATAACGTCCCTCTTTTCCAAGGTCATGGAAACGCTGATAGATCGTTAGCTTATGAAATATCTTGATCACGGAAACTCCTCAATGACCGCCAATATGGTTTTCATAGCAACAGGTCCACTGGTGATTTGATGGCATATCTCACCGAAAAGTGAAACCAATATCTCCATCACTTCGGAGAAACAAAGATGGTTGCGCTCGATAGTTCTAAGGCATTTGACAGAGTTTGGCATCAGGCTCTTTTGTCGCAAATGCGTGTATTTGGTATCGATGAGTCTCTTCTTCAATGGATTAGAAATTACCTTTCGGGCCATTCAATAAGGACTGTTTTGGACGGTTTGATGTCTGCAATTTAGCATATAAATGCTGGTATTCTCCAGTGCTCCGTTTTGTCTCCGACTCTCTTTCTCATTTTTATAAATGACTTCTTGTCTGCAACTTCTAATCCAATCCATTCTTTCGCTGATGACAGTACCCTCAGTTTTTTCATATTTGTTCCCTAGCTCACGTCCCTGCTCTTCGCCCGTAGAAGAGGAACATCAACGCATGTTAAGCACATTAACTTCCGACCTGGACAGCATAACCCAATGGGGTTCAACCAATAGAGTGGAATTTAATGCATCCAAAACACAATGCTGTCTCTGTCTCTCAAGCGAAACCAAGTCCCACAACCATTATCCTTGAATGGTTTTATACTAGCATCGCTGAATCCGAAAGGCTTGCCATTCTCGGTATGTGCATCAATAACCATCTTCGATGGAACGATCACATATTCGAGCTCGCCAAAAATGCTGCAAAATGTCTAGGGTTCCTTAAGCGGTGCAAAAAATATGTTAACCCGTCTGATCTGGCCTCCATCTATAAGGCATTCATCCGACCAAAGTTGGAATATAGCGCCCACATCTGGTGTGATACACCCAAGGTCGTTCTGCACATTCTAGATAGGGTACAGAACCGCGCGTTAAAGCTACAATAATAGGTGTTAGTGACATTGCGAACTCCATACTCTCACTTGAACATCGTAGAAATGTCTCGTGTCTTTCATTTTTCTATCACTTTTTTATATAAAAAATTGCTCCAGCAAAATAGACAGTTGCATTCCTCCCCTTCAAAACTTCACCCGCAATATGCGTCATGCTTCGAATGCATATCAGTTCACCCTCAAGCCCAACTTCGGACGTACTGTCAAATACAAGGTTTCGTTTATAAGTCGAACAACACTGTGGAACGATCTACCAGCCTCTGTATTTGCTTATCATTACAACCTTCAAACATTTAAAGCCAACACAAACCGACATCTCCTCTGTCTCTTTCCCCCTTTCCCCATCCACCCGTGCCCTGAAAACCAGTATAAGGGTATTAATAATTCCTTTAGCACGTGCAAATTATAAAAAAAATGACCGGAGTTCTAAACTCAATTTGAACATTGTCGTTGGTAAACGATTTGAGCCCAATTACCAGCAAAAATGGTTAAACGTTCGACAGGAGTCCAACAGTGTAATCATGGCCTAACTGCTGGAACACAATAGTGTCACTGTCGTACGGTTCATATGTCAATCGCGTCACATGTCGCATGCCTCTATTTATGTTATTTAAATATCAACTGGATTGAAAATGTGTTTATTAAATTCGAGTAAAAGTCTCGGAAGGGTTTTCTAAAGCGGATGTGATATACTCCACAATATTTTATATGATTTCACTAATCCAATCAATTTTTCTGTTTGCTCCTAAATTGCCTACTACTTGTCAGCCTTGTCGCGCGACAAACATTAAAAGTTGACCAATTCACGCGGCGAAGACAGCGACTCATTGTGTTGATCTATTCATTTGTGTCTATTTCAACTTTTGACAGGACGTACTAAAGCGACACCATTGTGTTCCAGCAGTAAGACGTGAAGAACATTTGAAAAATAAAATGACTAAAACTTGAATATTTCTCACTAAAGTCTTCTTCCAATTACAAATTTGCATTCAAGCAAACACTCCTTAGCTCGCACCCCACTTTTTTTAAATAAAAGAAAAAAAAAAAAACACTCGGTTCCTATATTGATCTGATCATATCGCAACATAAAGGTGTCAACGACCACTTAAAGGCCCATCCTTCAAATTTTCTCATACCACATTCATTTATATCAATTACACCCATTATTTTTTTCTTAGTAAAAATGTTCTCTAGGCCCATTAACCCACATCCAAGCCAAATGTAATTATTGCACCATTGTCCAACACACAGTATCGTGTTCCCGTCAACAGATTCTCAATTAACTTTCTTAATGCCCACTTAATCTACTCTAATCCCACAAAAATAAAAGTAAAAGTCAACACTCGACTCCAAGTGCTGCGGCGCACTTTCATTCAAAACCGTTGCTAACTAGGCACGTAAACACCTTTAGGCTCAGATCTGTAACACGTAATTTTTCTCAATATCATGTCAAATGTCACACAGATACTAGTTTTTCCACAACAAAGTCTGCAAAAAGTCTGCTTTTACTTTCAGGCGCGTCTTGAGCCGCAGATCGCACGCAATATTAGGAAAACTAGTTCAACAAGTGTTACTTTTACTAGTTCTATAGGTTCTTTTTTTTTTTTTTCTTTTTTCAAAACAAGTTACTAAAGACTAGATTTACTATCGTTAACCTAGTCGGCGTGTGCATCAAGATGAGGGACGCGACGTGCCCGGATTGCACCGTGGTGCAAACTCCTTCTAGCTTGCTCTCATTTTCGGAATTCGACGATCGTTTACGATCGGTGTGTATGATTATTAAAACAAGAATTGTTTAGTTTCTTATAATAAAAAAGTATAAATCTAATCTGTCAGCTTAGATGGTGGTGGTGGTGGAGTGATGGGTTCAACTTTTCTCTTTTCGTTTTCGTAACGTGATTAGCTGATTTGTATGGAAAGCGTTGATCGTGTGGTGGAAATTAATTCGCATTGCGAAACAAATCATTTTTATTACACAGAATGTGTATATAATTTTAAATAAAGAAAATAGTTTGGACTGTCTGAGTCGCGATAGTTATCTTATGTTTCTTTTGGAGTTTGATTTAAAGTTTGTCCTCGTAAAATAAAAAAAAATAAAATAAAAATAAAATTGCAGTGAAATTGGGAAACTTCCTACGCTGGTTGATGAATGCCAAATTCAATTGAAATGCAAATTAGTTGCACGCAAAATGCAAGTCAAGGAGATAAGATCAGCATAACTGACTAGGTCGAGGGCTTTATACTGAAATGAGATCGTGTTTCATCATTGAATGAGCAAAGTACACAATATAATTATTTAAGTAATTGAGGCTCGCAAAGGTTAATTATGAGTAATTACCTAATGATGTGATTATCTTTTTTTTTTTTTGGCTTTATCCAATAAATCAGCCGAAATGCGATCGTTACCACAGACAATATCAAATTAATTAGAATAAACTAGTTTGGCGATGTCATAAGCTAGGTAAGTGGACTTAGGACACTGAGCACAAGAATTTAAGATCATATGGACATGCTATGTATAATTGTCTTCTCAGTTAGGCCTGTATTTGGTCCATTACTGTGAAGAGTACGTATTGTGTTGGGGGGTATATGAATAGTTGAAACAATGAAGGGAAGAAAAGTAATATGAATGAATTCATTTCTGTCCGAGATACATTAGATTTCATACTGTTAAAGGTTAAATTTATATCCTCAATAATATAATAATAGTAATTCTTTATTTACCATTGATCCATAATTACACAGTGGATATGCAAGAGAGAAAAAAAGTGGGATGGCAAAATTTGCAGTCTGCCTAGATTGACGGTTTAATACATAACTAAAAAAAATAATAATTTGAATCTGAATTCTGTTTTTAGTCTAAGAAACGGTTACGATTGCTTAAGGCATGACTGGCAAAGCGATAAAGTACCTTCCAACCATATGATCCATTTCGAACGCGTTTGGTTTCATCAAGTGTGAGGGAGCTCTTAGAAAAGTTAGCCTGCGGATTCTCAAAAGAATAATACATACCTACTATGAGGAAGTAGAAGACATCTTCAATTTCATTACGATTGCAAAGGCTACAAAAAATAAAAGTAAATATTTGGTGCAACAGCTCTTTAAGTGCCAGAGCCTAGCTTCTCGCAACCACTCATGTTGTGTGCGTTATATTTTTCACACGAATGGAAGGGACCTACAGATTAGTGCCGAATCTGAACGGCGATTTGAGAAGCTTTTTTCGTGACAACAATACTCTCGGATGTTTGTCAGACGCTCGCGAGAGGTGGGACCGTGAAAAAACTTTTTGGTGTTTTCTGGGATTCGAACTTGGTACCTCATGCGTAGTGATCCAAAACACTAACCGTTTACGCCACGGCGCCCACAAAGGCTACAAGTTGCTAGGAAATCGAGTCTGTGTGGGGTGTAGTTAAGACCTAAAATTTCTGTTCTAGCTTAAAAAATTAAGCTTATTTGAGAGGGCAACAACTAGTTGAAGAGCTCTGGTCAAACACTGCCGGTAAAATGTTTTGTCGACCCTTGCAATACAATCGGAAAACCATGCTCGCCAATTATTAATGAGGATATCAGCTAGATCAAAATGTAGATCTACGAAGGAATATCAATATCATTCCATTCTTGAAATGGGGTTAGTCTGCATTAAAGGTCATATTTCATCATTTGCTTCTGCAGGTTTAGTATCAGGCCTCTACATAACTTTGATAATCTAATTAACATTAGCTTTCAAATTCTTTAACCCTTTCATGCCAGAATTACTTTGGGAGTGGCTAATACTTTTTCCCTGGTTTAGAAGTTATGAAATGTTGCCTAAAAAGTTTAAAAAAATTTCTGACCATAAACTAAAAGTTTTTTTCGATTTTTTTTTGTTTTTCCTAATTTTCTTATATGTGTTTAATTATTTTACGTACTTGGTTTTGTACACTTAAATTTCTTTATATATTTTTTTAAATAATTTGCAAACTCATATTTCGCATAAAAAAAATTGTACATGTGCACTCACCGAAGATCAGCTACAAAGTGATCACTAGCAATACTTTCAATAAAATATTCGAAAAAAAAATTGTACAACAAACTTGCACAACATATCAACCTATTCTAAAAAAAAAGTCGTTAGAGAATAAATTAAAATTACGCGACTTAGAAGCTAAAACATACAATGTTGCCTATAAGCAACATCTGGCATGAAAGGGTTAAGTAGATTTGGGGAACCCTGGATTCGATGTGTATTGCATAGTTCAGCGTTGATATTGGAAGCTTAAAGATACGTTGGAAGAAAAAGCGTTGAACTTTTTCAAACTCATCAATGTGTTGATAACCAAAAACTTGGTTCTTTCTTCTTCCTTTTATCAGCGAGGTTATGATCCGAAAACAAGGGATCATAACCCTTCCACTTCACTGCATTTCGACTGATCCGCCTGTGGGGTTAACCAAAACTTAGTTAACATAGCAAATGCAGTTGTTGATTGCAGCATCCGACGCTCTATATTTTGAGGTAGCAGTAACATAACTGTTGCAAAAGAATCTACTCCACATGAGGTTAATAGCCGTTTTTGCTACCACACATTTCTTTTTAACATGGGATCTCAAATCGAGGTTGTACGAGATGAGGAACTCAAGATATTTAAACTGTTGGACAACCTCTATAGAGTCTCGACCCAAAGACCAGTCCGATCACACCGCCCTCCTGCGATGAATAGGTTCAAAAATTACAGTCTTAGATTTAGCAGTATTGATTTGCAGGCTGCACTTGTTACAGTTGTGTATTAGTCTATTGATTTACAGTTAAAGTGTGCCAGAATTGACGAAGTCATCACCATAAAGCAGTAGCTTAATCGAAACCTCACGGAACATTACACCACTGGACAAGTTATTAGACACATTATCAACAAAAGAAGCAAACAGAATTGGACTTAGAACACAACTTTGAGGCACACCCGACTCAGTACTAAAAAACTTGACGTAGAGCTGCCATTCCATACAGGTGCAGTAGTGTTAGAGATAATTTCTTATATATTCTTAAGAATTTTGCGGAAAGGCTGAGCGTTGACAGTTTGTACAGCAGGGTATTTCTGTTTGTACAGCAGGTATTTTCGTGTCGAATGCAGCCTTGAATATCCTCAAAAACTTTCATCCGTAGCAACTAACATACCACCTTGATCAAAAAGTTCCCGGAATTTATTCAGAAAATTAAAACTACAAGTTTATTCATCTAAATCTATATTGTCCCCTTCAAAGTAATCCCCATCGACTGCAACACACTTATGCCAGCGCTTGATCCATTCTTCGAAACATTTTTTATATTCGGTTTTCGGTATGTCCATCAGTGCTTCCTGTGATTTTTCCATTACTTCCTCTCGGCTGCTGAAACGCGTTCCCCGTAATGGTTTTTTTTAACTCGATTGAACAGAAAGAAGTCACAGGGAGCCAAATCTGGTGAATTCGGTGGCTGTTGGATGGTATTTGTTGCATTTCTCGTCAAAAAATTACGAATAATGATGGCACTGTGCGACGGTGCGTTGTCATGGTGCAAAATCCACGAGTTTTCTGCCCACAATTCTGGTCTGGTAAAAAATCGCCAACACAAAGAGAGATAGATGTACTCTTGGCTACGTAACTTTTGCAAATGTCAAGCTATGACGCTAAGATTTAGAGGGAATATCAATCATCAACAGATGTACCAACTTAACAAAGAAAACAGAACTCAAATCGGAACGATGGGAGCTCCACACGGTTTTTATTCCGGGAACTTTTTGATCAAGGTGGTATTACTAAAATTAGTATATCAGTGGACAGGGCAATTGGTACGAGTATATCAGTTGCACTACTTGTTTGTAGAGAAGGTACGAATGCGGACATTCACAACAGTGTGGAATCAGCGAAATACTGTGAGAAAGTTTGACATCGAGCAGCTACATACAATCGCAAGATATCGCCAGAGCCTTTGCCAATCAAGTATTACTCAATCTCCAAAGATGCTCTATGCCGCGAGCATCAAGTGCAGACATTCAGTGGCAACGTTGCCATTAAGCCATTAGAGACGTCGATTCTGATGTGCTGGGTTTCACCAGACCACTGCAAAGAAATCCCTGGTTTCATAAAGAATACCGGCGAGCACATGCAGCTAAACGAGAAGCATATAAAGCGGCGTTGCACATTAGGACCAGAGCTACTTGCGAGTTCTACGAGCTAAGGAGAAGAAAAGAACATCGACTTCTTAAAGGGAAAAAGAAAGAGCATGAGAAACGCTCGATCGAGAAGATACGGGGGCTAAAATTGTATCAAAACGTAAAACGAACATGCCAAAGCCTTAAAGCCAGAATAGAAGCCTGCAAGGACGAAGATGGACACCTAGTGGCGAATTCGCAGTCGGTGTTAAGGATATGGAAGGAACACTCCTGCAGAGTGTTAAACGGCGATGAAAACCAAAATCTCGCTGTCAGGTAGAATAACGTGTTCAATCTGGATGATGATAGACAACACTTCCCTCCACCCGATTTTGACGAGATGAGGATAGCTATATCCAAGGTAAAGTCAAATAAAGCTGCTGGAGCGGACAGCCTAGTCGCCGAACTCTTTAAAGCAGCGGGAGATGATTTTGTAGGGAGCATATACCAACTCATCTATAATATATGGTCGGACGAAAGTATGACCAATGAGTGGAACCTTAGCATCGTTTGCATCCTCAAAAAAGGGGACCCCCTAAACTGCACCAATTACATTGGCATCAGTTTCCTAAACATTGCTTACAGGACTTTATCTGCCATCTTGTATGAATGTCTAGAAGCATTTATTAATAACCTGATTATTCCATATCAGTGCGGTTTTAGACCAGTCCGCTATCGACCAAATATTCACGTTACTACAGATCTTGGAAAAAACCCAGGAACATAAAATCGATACCCATTCCTTTTTTATCGATTTTAAAGCTGCGTACGGTTTGAGATTGTGAGTCGTATGCAAAAAGATGAGTTCAAGCTGTTTACTCAATTTTCTGAGATCTTTCTTAACATCGTAAGCAAAAAAAAAATTCACTGACCGAGTTAGATCTCAAGTTGTGAGCTCGATCTCAAAGTGTTGAGATCGACCACAAATTAAAAGCTGGATTTGAGACAGAGCTTGTTTTGATATGCAAAAAGATGAGAAACGATTGATTGTATGAGATCGATCTTATAAATAGTTAAGCATGGTATTTCCCTTACGCAGTACATATACAACTGTCAAGATGGCCCAATTTCAGCTAAAATCCGTTACAAATTGAATTTATAAAAATAGAAGGTGCCCAGTTGGTGAATATTTCTGTCGGTTGTATCGATTTAGTGAAAACGATGTGAAATTACTAGCTGAAGAATTTTGGGGCCATACCCTAGATACACGCGTTGGTGCTTTGGCGAATGAAGAAAAAATTAGAATTTTTCTGCGCTATATAGGGGACCCCGGATTTCAAATAGGAGTTGGTGAAGATATTGGTGTGAAGATATTATTGTACATTAATCAACTCTATCTAGAGTAAAACAGCAAGTTGCAGAAGAAATCGCAAACCTGATTGGATTGTATTCTCACCTACTTCGGAAGAAATACAAGAAAAGCAAAGGATATGGAGGAGTAAGTATGCATTTTTTTTACACATTGGTGTTGTTGATTGCACTCACATTCGTATAAAGAAACTACTAATTCACTATGAGCAGTACGTCAATCGCAAAGGATTTTACTCAATAAAATGTGCAGCCTACATTCAACGCAAAAGAAAAATTAACCAATTTTGAAGTTTGTTGGCCATGATCCGTTCAACTCCCGCATTTAAAAAAAAACTCTCATTTAATCATATAAGTAATAATTCATCAGCAATACTCCTGGAGAGAACATTTTGCTACAGTGCTAAATCACTTAGACGACGGCGGTATGATATTGAATTCGAATGAGCAGTTCGAAGCAACAAATTCCCGAATTCGCACCGTACCTCCCAGTAAAACTGAAATAATAACAGCAATCAAGTCCCTCAAGAAGAACAAAGCGGTGGGTATTGATGGCATCCCTGCCGAGCTATTTCAAGCGGCGCCAAATACATCGGCAGATTTGCTACATCCGCTAATACGGAGAGCTTGGGATAGTGAACAATTTCCACAGTAGTGGAAAAGGGGGATAATCATTAAGCTTCCAAAGAAGGGTAACTTGATGGAGTGCGGTAGCTGGAGAGGTATATGTGTTCTTCCAGCTGTAGCCAAAATAATAGCTAGAATAATTCTAGAACGAATTAAAGAACATTTAGATTCAACTCTCGATATCGAACAGGCAGGCTTTCGCGCTGGATCCTCCTGCATCGACCACATAAACACCTTACGGATCATAATCGAACAATGCGTTGAGTATAGGTCTCCGCTACATTTACTGTTTATCGACTTCGAGAAAGCTTTCGACAGCTTGAATCGAGATGCTATTTGGTTGGCCTTGCGAAGGAGAGGCATTCCAGAAAAGCTTATAGCTATTATTACGGCTACATATGAGGGCGGCAAGTGTCACGTCGTGCACAATGCTAAGGTGTCGGAGGACTTTAAAGTCCAAAGTGGAGTACGTCAAGGGTGCATACTGTCCCCACTATTGTTCTTGGTGGTTATCAGCGATGTACTCCGTGCAGCATTGACGGAAGCTAATTCTGGAATTCGTTGGACTATGACATCTTACCTTAAACACCTAGATTACGCTGACGATGTTTGTCTCTTTTCACATCGGATAATGGATCTTCATTTGATGGCCCAAAATCTAGAAGCTGAGGCAACCAAACTGGGGCTAAAAATAAACACAGCCAAAACAAAAGCCCTGAGCAGTTCTAATACCCGCGCTCAACTTAGCATTGCCGAGCAGGAAGTCGAGAAAGTTGATAACTTTCTTTATTTAGGAAGTATCGTCTCAGCTAATCGCGGTGGCACCGAACTGGATGTGTGCAGCTGAATCGGGAAGGCTAAAGCTGCGTTCGGAATGCTGTCCAAAATCTGGAGAAGCAATGTTATCAGCTTAAGAACCAAGCTACGACTGTTCCGCTCCAATGTAGAATCAGTGCTGCTTTATGGGTGCAGTACCTGGAAGGTGGACACCATTTGACACACGCAAGCTGCAAGTCTTCGTAAACAAATGCTTAACAATCATCTTGAGGATTTTTTGGCTGAACCGCATCTCCAACGAACAACTTTATCTGAGAACGGGCCAAGAACCTATAAGCATTACTATAAGAAGAAGAAAGTGGCAATGGATTGGACACACCCTACGGCGCGAAGACAACTCCATTGCGAAATACGCTATGCAGTGGAATCCGCTCACCCAGGCAGGCAGAATAGCGGGCCGCCCTAGGCAAACGTGGCGCAGAACAGTTGAGGAGGAATCGAGCTCTTTAGGAATGAGTTGGAGGCAGCTCAAACGCGTTGCAGAACTCCGAACACGATGGCGCGCAGGCGTGGTTGACGCCCTATGCCCCCCGAGTGGTTAAAGGATATAACAATACATACCTCCTTCGTTAATGACACCATTTAAACAAACAAGTAATGATGCTGAACGTAAATTCAATGCTGTTTTAACAAAAGAAAGAGAAATCATAGAGAGATGTTTCGGACAAATAAAACAATGTTTTCCCATTTTGCAATATAAAGTTCGGGTGAAGCAAGATACGATTCCCAATTTAATAGCAGCTTGTTTTGTTCTGCATAACTTTGCAAAGTATTTAAATGAAGACGACTTTAAACAATCACTTGATACAAGCTAACGATTCTACTGCAGATCAAATACTACCGACCCCAGCTCGTATGCAAAGTGCTGCTTAACAACATCGTCCAGAAATTTCATATTCATTAAAAGTCATTGGTAATTCTGATTTTTCGACAAAATTTTATTTTCCTTCAGTTCTATAACCAGAAACTTATAAAAGTGATCCAATTCACTGTTGAAAACCATACTTTTTCTTTTCCACTCTCAGAATACATTTCTTCTGATGAAGGATCTGACTCAAATCCGTCTAGTCAGAGCCATTGAGAATGATCTCATTTTTTTTACATATGAAACTTAGGCCGAGTTCCGCTTTGCACAATTGATGTGAGTTCAAGCTCGTCAGCTCTGACTCTGAGATTGTGCTCATCTTTTTGCATACGACCCTTTGACGAGGGTCGCATCATAATGACTTTGAATGGCAAGTAATACGCCACGACCGGTGGAGATCATCGCACCGCCATCAACCCGAAAGACATTGAGATCGGATGTGAATAATTCACGGCTTAAGGAATTTGGGCGCAAGTTGGTTTAAGTTAGGGCAAAGATGTCGAAAGGCGGAACCTGAAAGTTCAGATAGGCCGATGTGGTTTTTGTACGAACTCCTCTGACATTTTGATAATACAGAGACAGGAACGTGGTTGAATTAACGCAATTGGAAGGGTGTCTAGATAAGATTGAGATTGATTGTGGAGCATAAATAGGAGGTAAATTAGGAACTAAAATATTTTTTGAAGCCGGAGCGAGCTCTCTGAAGGTTGGAGTTTCGTTTAGAGGTAACATGGGAGGCAAATGAGGAAAAATCGTTGGCTACATTATTAGGGGGGAAATATTAAGACTAGTGAAACCTGATAAAGATCTGCCTTAACTCGTCAGCGTCAGAAGAAAAGCCCTCCTGGTGAATAGAAACCATGATGTTCGTTTTTGGTTTTTCCATCGATACAGCTAGAGTCTGGTTCATTTTCGTGGGTAGGTGAAAGTCTTTATGAGACACTATGAGACCGTGTACTCATAGTAGTGTCAGATTTCTACTGACTAAAAACACCCTTCCCTTCGTTTTGTTTACTAAGACTAAGTTAGGGTCTAATCAAGTAGTTTAAGCTTCAGAAGAGAATATTCGCGTGAGGCAAGTAGATTTTCAATAAAAGCACATGCCGAAACCGTCATGACATGCGGCTTTTTGTCTTATTGCGCTAATTCGAACGGTTTCGTTCTTTGAAGTCGGCGCGTAAGATTTGTCACATCCAAAGTTTGGAGTATGGCACAGTTGCAATGGCCATGAAGACGAATACGAAGCTTGCGAGCGAAGTTTTTTATTTCGTCCTCCACGGTAGCTATCCCTAAGTCTCTGTGGATATCATTGTTTCTGATATACCAGGGAGCGTTCACGATTATTCTTATAATTTTATTTTGGAATGATTGTATGAGATTCCTATTGCTTGGTTTGGTACAACCCCAGAGTTGTATACCGTACGTCCACACGGGTTTAAGCACTTGCTTATACAGAAGCAGTTTGTTATATACGCTTAGTTTGGAATATCTTCCAATTAGCCAATACATTTCTCTAATTCGATTTTCGACTTCGTCACGTTTTTTTTTAACGTGAGGTTTCCATTTAAGTTTCGCGTCTAGTGTCATTCCCAGATATTTAGCTTCGTTTGCATGTGGTATTTGTACCGAGTTAATGAAAACGGGAAGGTTGATTATTTTCTTGTAAGTGAAGTTAACATGCGTCGATTTAGTCTCGTTAAGAACAATGCGCCAAGTTTTTGTCCACTCACAGATTTTATCCAAGGGTCGTTGGAGTTTTATGGTTGCTGACTCGGTTGAACTTTCTGTTACCAGAATAGCCGTATCGTCCGCGAACGTAGCTACAATAGTGCCTTCAGTTTGTGGTATGTCCCGAGTGTACAGCAAGAATAAGATAGGCCCAAGGACACTTCCTTGCGGAACTCCGGCGGCGATTTCTTCAAAATCAGAATATTCAGTTCCGTGCTTGACGCGAAAAAGTCTGTTCTTAAGGTATGATTCTAAGATCTTATGAAGTTGCTCCGGAAGGATTCGTCTTAGCTTATAATTCAATCCATCGTGCCAAACCCTGTCGAAGGCTTGAGATACGTCAAGAAAAGCGTTAGAACAAATCTTTTTCTCCTCAAGGGCTTTTTCAATTTCGTCGGTTATTCTATAAACCTGGTCAATTGTGGAATGCTTGATTCTGAACCCGAATTGGTGGTCAGGTATTAGGCGTCTCTCTTCAATGACCGGAAGAATCCGTTTCAGTAGGAGTTTTTCAAATATCTTCGATATTATTGGTAGTAGCGATATCGGTCTGTACGATTTTATGTCATTTGGAGATTTCCCCGGTTTCGGAACCATTATGACTTCTGCGACTTTCCATTGATTTGGAACATATAATAATCTAATGGAAACATTTATTAAATAAAGCAATTTTAATAGTGCCTTTTTTGGTAATTCCTTGAGGATTTGTCCGGTTATTAAATCATAGCCAGGAGCTTTATTATTTTTCAGGTTTTTTATTGCCTGGCAAAGTTCTATAAGTGACACACTTTTTATTCTAAGGTTGTCAGATGTCGTAGTCGTACCGGTAAAATCGTCTACCAATGTTTCTCCATCAAATGGCTTAAAAGTCTCTTGTAAGTGCTCGGCAAATAGATCCGCGTTTTCTTTGTCACCTATTGCCCATTCGTCGTTGTTTTTTCTTATCGGTGGCGAATGTATTTGGGGTTTTTTAATTCTTTTGACAGCTTTCCAGAGCGAGTAATTAGTGGTTTTTTCGGCGGTTAAACCTTCAAGATAAGCTGAAGTCTCTCGGTTTTTAAGGTCTTGGCTCGCTTTTTTAAGCTTATTGCATAGGAAATTCGAGTGGGTTTGTTGCCATATTTTGCGTGCTCTCCTCTTTTCTCGAATAAGTTCTTTTATTTCCGGCGGATAATTAGCTTCATTGCATGGGACTTCTTTCCTCCTTAAAGGTGTATTTTTGCACGCGGCATTCTGTATTGATTCAATAAATTTGCCGACTTCATCTTCTATTTCGAAGGGTGTTTTGAGCGATACATTTAAGACAATATTTTCTTCGCAATCAGTTCTAAAGTCGCGCCAGTTAGTTTTTTTGTTAGTTAATCTAGGCACACCTTCTACTGTCATTAGTCGGTCACTTATTGTCAAGATTACCGGCGAGTGATCTGAGGAGAGATCAAAGCTTTCCTCTACTTTCGCAAAATTTGAAGATACTCCTTTTGCTACGAAGAAGTCTATTAGGTCCGGTGTTTTTGCTGTATCAGAGGGCCAATACGTCGGTTTCCCCGTCGAAAAGAAATCAACCCCGAATTGCATACCGGCTTCGTACAGAAGTCTGCCTTTCCGTGAATTGGATCTGGAACCCCAAAAGGTGTGCTAAATAAAGATGCACATTTGGCAATGGTGTAGTAGTAACGTCATCAATTGTCATGATACTAATTTAAATCCTGATTTCAGTAAGCATTTATTTATTTTTCATGAAATACATAAAGTATTTCCGATCAATTGTGATAGCTTGCGTGAACAATACTGCGAAGGCATAACAATGGCAATAGCTTGGTCATATGGCTGAAAAAATTGTTCGTTCTAGTGGATAATATGCCAATGACATCGGTGGTTGTGAAAAAAATACAGTGAATCACAAGCAAAGACAAAAAATAACAAAAATTTCCCAGTTATCTGGACGCCATCCACGGAGTTTCTCTAAAGTATAAACAACTGAGCTTTAAACCACCACACCAAGTCTTTCTCCCTCCCTATCTATCCTTTCCAACGACCACATTGTGTAAAAACACAATGGGGTATTCATAACCCCTTAAGTGCGCGCATTGCTTGCAGTTCTAATTTCTTCGGCATCTCGCAAACGGTTTGAATTCAAAATATGTAATAGGTGCAAATTCTGTAACCCCACATGCGGATCAGTAGAAATGCGGTGAAGTGGGACGGTTGTAATCCCTTGTTGTCGGATCATAGCCTCGCTGATAAAAGGAAGAAGAAGAAGGTGCAAATTCTGTAATAGGCGTATTTGATTTCAAATTCTATGAGGAATTTTTCGAACGAATTTTTGATTGGAATTCGAGATTAATTGAAATTTTTATCTAATTGTCTTAGGTCACGGATGACTTACTCAATCCCGGGAGACGTAGCATGGATCGATGTAATTGACAAGATTTTAAAAATATTAAATTCAGTCTAGTATCAAGCAAAAGACTCAATTACGTACTATACTATGGTACCTGGCTAAGGTATGCGAATCAATACTTCAGGGGTCACAAAGAAAATGTCAGTTCATGTATTCAGACACCTCAAAGATATAAAATCCAGTTTCAATATTTCAGGTCGTTTTATTCAAGGAAGACACCTTTAAACAGTCTACTTAAAGAGGTTGAGAGCTTTTTCTTAATGTTTCGCGATTTCGCAATCTTACAGGAGTATTCATGTCACAGTTCAGTCTGTACATAGTATTCGTAGTTCTTCATAGTTGGTTTTCATACAATTTCGAACTATGCGCTCCTTCTCAAGTCTAACATTGTAGTGTACGAAACATCAACTGAAATTACGAAGCTAAAACCAACTCAAAAGTGCCATGCATACATACAAGTGCTGTTTCTTTAAAGTTTTTTTTTTAAATGTCTTGACTTAAATTAAAAGTTATACTTAAAACAATTTATTACTCACTATATCTCGATTAGTTCACAGTTCAACAGCAACTTCTGTGGTCCAAGTTCAACAACAGCAATTGTTGAATCATGGTAATAGATCATAATCAGTGAATCGTTGCTAACTCGTTTCCCACTATTGTAATCAAATATACATTTCAAATAATTAATTCAAAATTTATGAAAAGATAACTTAACAATTGTTTTATTTTCTCACCTGTAAGTTTTCATTTGTCTCAGACTCCTTTTCTCAATGATTTGTTGTGTTAATGAGGTAAACGAAAACGTTGGAAAGCTTTGAAAACTAACTTGTGGGAGGGCAAAACTTATTGTTGGTTTCGCCAAGGCAGTTGTAAAAAATCCCAGAATCGCACTCAAAAGAAGGAACATCAGTTGAACACGTCTCTTTAGGCAAAGCACCACCATTTTTGATGTTTTATTGTGTGTATCCTTGCAGGTGAGGTGTTTTCAATTTTTTTAAGTTAAGTTAGTAAAATCATTGAAAAACGTAAGTTTTTTCTTCTCTCTTCTTTAAGCACGTAGTGAACTACATTCCAATTAAAGTTTAACTCCTATCATTCGAAAATGAACGATGGACTTAATTGAGGCTTTGTGATTTCACCTGTGCTGTTTCTAGAATATTTGTATAATAAAACATAAGGCATGAAGGACATTGTTAATATTGCGTGCAAAGGAATTTTACATGAATGCATTATTAATTAAAATGTACGTGTATTGTTTGAATTCAGGGTTTCAGTTGAATATTGTTAAAAGTGTGGTTGGTGGTGGAGGTCCTTAATGCAAATATTAGCTATGGGAAAAGAAGTCCATTTGGCACTTACATATCTAATGAATATGACATTCTACCTAAACAATTTAGGATAATAATATAATTAATTGGAAGTATTCAGGGAAAGGCTACCCTTCAGAGAGGAGCTTTTCTCATATCTCTCTGCAACACATTCTAAGTAAAGCGCATGTGAGCAGGCTGAGGAAAGAGCACATTCATACAGACATATGTAGTAGGAACTCAATGAATTCAATCAAAGATTCGGATCTCTAGAGAAACATCTGGACCCTACGAACTAGTTCCCAATGACCGAAACGAACTAAGTTCCATCAATTTTGGCAATGGGATTTAGATCCTACTTTTGGGAGCTAGTTCATTATGTACTTACTCCCACTGAGCCAAGTCCCAAAATCAAAATAGTGGGAGCTATTTAATTTTAATGTTTGGCGCCCTGAGCACTTGCATGTGAAACCGAAGGCCATCGGGTGTATGAGTCGAAGAATGTCACTTGTATACTTGCATATACATGTCCTTTAAAATCGTGGAAGTTGGTTGATATGAACAAAGTCCTAAATTTTGTGGAAGTTAGTTCATTGGGAGTTAGTTGCATTGGGAGTTAGCTCAATTGGGAGCTAGTTTGCAGGGCCTAAAGGATTGAAACATCGATTTTAAATGACATACTCCAGAAACTGACGAACGGAGGAATTACATAGTACATGTGGATGATCTATGTACATATTGCCAGAGGCAATCAAAGTCCTTCTAACTCTTCCCAAGCAAGTATTGTAGAAGAAGGCTTAATCTATAAATATAAAACTCAATGTATTTATGCTATGGACTCCGAAGCCACCGAACCGATGAGCTCAAATTTTCAGACATTTTTGGGCATTGGCTCGAGAGTGTTTCTGTGAAGTTTGGTCAAAATCGGTATAGCAGTTTACCCACAACTGCATTTTGAGTGAGACAAGTTTTTCGCTCTATGTAAATTTCATGTACTTCTTTTTGTAAGGCGCAGCAACGCACGCCGGGTATCCGCTAGTGGTATTATAAAAAGGGACTAATTCAGCCTACTCGTTAAACCTTAAAACACCATCAATTGGACAAATCCTTCAGGATCATTCACTTGTGTTTGACGGAAATATGGATTGGAGAATAAAAATGAATGAAAAGGCTAAGAAGGACACTATAGCTTTCTGCTGGTCCAACAAACTGTTTGGTTAAATATTTTTGGGAGGAAAATGCCAGTAGTGGGGCATGATGGTGGTTAGCCGCCATCATGGAAATACAAAGGCTGGTGTGCATCGCTACAATAAAAGCTATATCAACTTGGCACAACTTATTAGTATTTTCTATCAGCTTGGAGTGCTTTATAGTAGCCCAGGAAGTGGGCTGTACCCGATATCTGTCAGCGCAGCTTCATCTATCTACCGCATCATCTACATCTGTTGTTCGCTGTTACGGTCGTTTTATTCCCAGTAGAGCATGTGCCGATTGCCACAGCGCAGCAAGTTTCGACAGAAATCGCTTTTATTGCCGTTTGCCGTGGTATTGCTTTTATTACTGCTGCTCCAGTGGCTATTATCATTGCGAAAACCTTTGCCTGGAAAGCACTTCTGTAAGCTAGAAGGTCTGATTTATTTAAATAATTCACAAGCTTTGGAGAGTATCCCTGCATCTGCACCTACCCCTATATCTCTTTGACAGCAATCAGTGTAGAAGCAGATGAATTAACCGTTTAATCTGAGAAAAAGTGCTGGAAAACGGTATATGGAAAATTAAACAGGATATGGTACAGTCTATGCCTACAAAAAAGCATGTAGGAGTATCTACATCTAAGTGGAGTCTAGCACTTTCAACCGGTCTTGTTTTCCAGCCTTCAGATTGCTTTATATGCATATATATTTTCGGGAGACATGGGATCAGACCACCTTGTTGGGTCCCTTTTCGTCTCTCTCTCACGGTGGCCCGACATTCCCCCTGGCTTCGATGCCTCTGCCCGTGTTAACTCTAGCATTTGCTTAGGTGTTATCTGAGTATTCTTCTCGTTTTCTAACCAGTGATAGGCCAATATACATTCTTCCTGCTAGTTAGTCCTGGACATCGAATAAGTATATGCGTCGCTGTCTTCACGTCTTCTAGGCATAGTCTTTAGATATCATCTTCGAAATGACCCAGCTTCTTCAAATGAAAATTTAATTTACCATGTCCTGTTAAATTTACCATTGCTACTAGCCATTAGAGTACTCCTTGCTACACAGAGCTCGTAAATATTTTTAGAGCGTTTTTAGCTTATGGATATCTATCCACATTTGCCTACCGCTTATGGTGCTCATTAGTAACAAATTTGTGGATCGAATCCTTGGCATTTACACAGCACAGCCTGCACGACACTACATCCAACAACGGATTTAGGCTAGTCGACTTTGCGGCAGGACGAGACGTTGTCGTAGCTAGTACGTGGTGCCCACGTCTTGATATTCACAACATGGCCCTCTTTTGATCGAAAAACCGTCAACCAAATCGATCAAATTGCAATCGACAGGTAGGTAGGCAGTCTTCTAGTATTTTGCTTGCCCGGACTTTCCGATCAGCTCACGTAAACTTGGATCACTATCTATGTAGTTGTAGCCAAGGAATGATGCGGATATCCAGAACGAAGTGAAATCAGCGAAATACTGTGAGGAAGTTTGGCATCGGATGGCTACAATCTACAATCACAAGAGACCGCCAGAGCCTTTGTTAATTGAGTCTCTTTTCATCTCAATTTAAGTCCTTTTCCGTCAGCAGCAAATGCGGAAGACCAGTGGCAGCGTTGCCAACACGCCATCAGAGATGCCGCTTTGGTGTACTGGGTTTCTCTCGGCCACCACAACGAAAACCCTGATTTGATGAAGAATGCCGGCAAGCACATGCAGCAAAACAAGAGGCGTACAAAGCGGAGCTGCATAAAAGGACTAGAACTGCTCATGAGAGGAGGAGAAAAGAGTAACATCGACTCAGAAAGAAGAAAAAGGAGCATGAGTAGCGGGTGCCGTGGCGTAAGTGGTTAGTGTATTGGATCACTGCGTATGAGGTTCCAAGTTCGAATCCCAGAAAACACCAACAATTTTTTTTTCACGGTCCCACCTCTCGCCAGCGTCTGACAAACATCCGAGAGTATTGTGGTCACGAAAAAGCTTCTCAAATAGCCAAACCCCACAGGCGGATCAGTAGAAATGCAGTGAAGTGGGAGGGTTGTAATCCCTTATTTTCAGATCATAACCTGAAAGGAAAAGAATGATAAAAGGAAAAAGAAGAAGAAGAAAAAGCTTTTCAAATTGCCGTTCGGATACGGCACTAAACTGTAGGTCCCTTCCATTCGTGTGAAAAATATAACGCAAACAACATGAGTGGTTGCGAGAATCTAGGCCCTGGCACTTAAAGAGCTGTTGCGCTAAATATCTTAGCGTTCGATGGAAGAGATTGAGAGTCTTTATACAGGAATGATGGTCGGAAATTTTATTAAAAGGTAAAAAGAACATGCCTTGGCTTCAACGTCAGAACAGAAGCCTTCAGGGACGAAACTGGTAATATAGCAATAGAGCCGCAGTCGGTGTTGAGAATATGGAAGGAACACTCTGCGGGCTGCTAAACAGTGACGATAAGTAATATTTTTCGGACGAAAGTATGCCCGAGGAATGTAACCTCTGAACTGTGCCAACTACAGAGTCTTTTCAACATCGTGTACGGATATATGTATGATTCTGCCTGCCGTATTATGTAAACGCCTAAAACCGGTCGTCAACAACTTGATGGGTCCTTATCAGTGTAATTTCAGTCCGGCAAAGTCCATCATTGTCCAAATATTTACATTACGATAGCTCTTCGAAAAAATCCATAAATTTTCCAGCCTGGGAAATTTTCGAATCCACCTCGGATAATTAACGCATTAGAGGACGGCCTTGCAGCAGGAGAGGCAAACACGTGGAGAGGGACCTGAACCAGCTTGGTGTGCACAACTGGAAGCAACTGGCTGGAGAGGTTTGTTGGTTGAAACCCAGGTCCACCCCGGACTGTAGCGCCACCTAAGTAAGTATGCATCCCAACTATTTATCTGCCTAGAATATCAGATCGGGATCAAGAAATAGTCCCTGTTTTGCTGGTTTGTCTGTCTCTTCATTCCCCATGAGTCTTTTCATACAGATCAATGTCAATTTGTTTTAAATTGCATATTCGGCATACTTTCCAAAGCCAATGAAGTGTTTCAGATTGATTTAGTTTCAGTGCAACTTTTGTGGCGGATTCTTGCCTAAATAACTCTAAGAAGGGCAGTTTAAGAAGGTCAATTACAGGTTATGCTTTAATAAATCTTGATTTCATCCAATACTGCTTTGCTATCGGAGAGAATATGAAGATCTTCCTGGCGTCAACCTAACATAACCATTCAAAATGTTGCAAAAGATATGAAGATTCAGGAGAGACTATTTTTCCACATTTTGCACTTGAATGAAAAGTTGCACATTCGTCGTGCGACATTGACCATGTACTTACTAGTTTTGCAAATAAGCAACCTAACTACTATCACAAAAGTACAAGGACTAGCGTGCATCACCACACCAGTGCCTACAGCAGGACTCGAGGCCATTCTCAATCTGCTTCCGCTAGACATCTTTACACACGCATCGGCGGGTCTTAGTGCCGTAAGATGCCAAGACAGATAGCTGGAGACCAAATGCAATGAGTCTTGCCACGATCCTGCAGTAAGCAATATATCTAGTACAGACTACATAACGCCTTACCTAGACTTCACGAGACCATTTTTAAGCACCTATCCGAGCAGGGAAGACTGGAAAAATTACAGAACGAGCGATCCATAGCTGTGTATACCAATGGATCCAAAATGGAAATAGGTAGGCGTCTTCTCTGAAACGCTTGATTTATGCATGTCAGGTCGGCTTCCGAACTACAGCAGCGTTTTCAGGTAGAGATCAGTGACAATAGCAGCCCGTGAGACTGCGATGAGGGCAATACCACGGGAGGATATCACCTTTTTCATCGACAGCCAGGCAGCGATAAAAACAATATCTGCTATAGAAATAAAATCGGAGCTTGTGAAGTGTTGTAGAGAAGAGCTCAAGGATCTTGGAACACAGAACGAGGTAAAGCTCTGCTAGGTCGCTGGTCATGTAGGCATACCAGGAAATAAGAAGCCGATGAACTGGCTAGAGGAGGCTCAGCAATAAACTCGGACCAATCCGACCCCTCGGTGTACATCCCGCCTTGCGCACTCAAACTCGAAGCAGGAAACAAAGCCCTAACGGAGGCAAACAACAGGTGGACCTCTTTAGATACTTGTGTCACCACGGGGAAGCTATGGCCTGCATTCGACAGAGTAAGAACCAATAGACTCATATAGTGGGATAGAAAATTCCTCTCTACTCTAATAGGAGTCATTACGGGGCATAATACCATGCGGTGCCACATGAAAAAACTACGTGTGATGAACGAAAACCTTTGTAGAGGCTGCGGTGACGAGGAGGTTCAAATCCTCTGGATGATTTGTACATATTTCGGGCACAGTAAGTACTAAATGCTTTCTTTAGGATATTTCACGAGGAATGGATTCTATAATCTATCTCCTTTCCCCCATGGATATCACAATGGGTCTATATTGACCTGAATGTGGTGTAGAGGTTTTCTATCCCCTACACCAGCCCACATACCTAACCTAACCCTACCAGTTTTGCAGACTTTAAGGCAAAGGTGGTTGAATAAAAATCGCATTCTATCATACTAATCTCGAGTTCGATAACACTTGGTTATTTTATTTAAATTCCTCAGACAAACTGGAAAATCCGACCTAGTTAAAAATAAATCCAGCTGGCATGGTTCACAGTCTAGCACAAGCATCAGCTTCTAATTAACTCTAAGGACGTTCCTTTTTTTGTTTTTGTTAGCCTCTCAAACCACAAATTTTTGCGGTGATTTGTCTGTTTCAAGTACGTGTAGTACCTTTTTCATATATTTACCTGCATGCACACCTGTCGATGTCGATTGCGTGTTAAGAATTCAGAGTGTAATTCACCTTACGTGTGCTAATTGACGAGCAACTACTACTGTCGCGAGTATCATACTGAACTGATTCACTCCATTGATTTCACGAGTTTGTTTAGTCACTTGTTAACATGTGCTAATGTCTTCCTCCAGCCAAACATGTAACAATCGTTAATTTGTGATTACATAAATACATCAGCAACGAATTTGCACTTTTTTTGCAATTTCCAAAACTACATACAAGTAGGGTACTTTGGCATTTATTTCCGATTTTATTATGCCCACAAACGTTGGCTATTAACAAACAACAAAGATCGTCGTAAGCCCAGTGAAAGTGTTGGCAATTATTTTTGTTTGCTAAAAATTTAAATCAATTCCATAACTGCAGACATATAGTTCAAAGTACCTACAATAAACAACACTTGCACGTATAAGTATCTTAATTTGAATGATGGTTATTGGGACTGTAATGTTGGGGGTGGTATAGTGGGACGTTGTCATCGATTAGACAGGAATTGATGGTTTCCACGTGAGGGGCATTACAGATTTTCTCGATAACAGTCACGTGTTGGAGAGCATTCCAAAGATTTATTCAACTCAATATTACAGTTTCATGCCAATTTTGGGCTTAAAGTATTGTTGTCAAGCCAAAGTGTTCCTTTTTTCAAAGAAAATGCGGATCTCTAAACTTCTCAATGATTATAATCATCGTTGTATCGAACATTTTGACCTTAGGTCCCCCTATGTTCTGTAACGCTTCTCCTTCTTTATGTGGGTTAGAGAAACTTTAGCCTCCATGGTACCATTCCCAGATCACTTTAAATGGTAACAGATAAGACCTAGACTGGTGAGAATCAATACCAATACTTATTTTGGAAATGACACCTAGGAAACTATGGACACTTTCGAATTATAAAAAAAAACACTGAAGATCTGGTACTTGATGTGCGCAAGGGTAGGAGTATATAGCCGCTTAAGTCTATTATATTGAGATGCTCAGTAAAAGCAGAATGGACCGTCAGGATGCCAACAAGTTGTTCATAGTTTTTTTTCCACTTAGAATCTACCTGCATACTGGAGAGTCATGCCACACACAGCTGTGTTCGTAATAAACTCAATCGGCAATGGAAGCTCTGACCGAGGCCCATTGTCCTAAATGTTTTCTCTAGCAACTTCATAGGAGATCTGATTCCTCATGAAGAATCAAGAATTCGGCAAGAATCAACCTTGTTGCCGAATTTAGAGAGTTCTCGCATTCTCGAATTTTGGCCTGGCTTAGATTCTTACCCCCAGACCGGAGTCGTAGGATCATGTCAGGCAAGATCATCAAAACTCCAGTGTGGTTAGGTATGTGGGCTGGCAGGGAGAGACGCTCTCTGCCACACTCAGGTCAGCGTTGACCCAGGCCAATTGTCCTAAATGCTTTCTCTAGCAACTTCATAGGAGATCTGATTCCTCATGAAGAATCAAGAATTCGGCAAGAATCAACCTTGTTGCCGAATTTAGAGAGTTCTCGCAGTCTCGAATTTTGGGCCTGGCTTAGATTCTTACCCCCAGACCAGAGTCGTAGGATCATGTCGGGCAAGATCATCAAAACTCCAGTGTGGTTAGGTATGTGGGCTGGCAGGGAGAGACGCTCTCTGCCACACTCAGGTCAGCGTTGACCCATTGAGATACCCATAGGGGAAAAAGTAATCCCTTACCCATTGAAGCCTAGTGAAAACCGGCAAAAATTATACAAAACACAAGCACTTACTTCGTTTCTGCATACAAACCACCCTGATGATTTGATGAAATTCAGCATCTTTCCTGTCGAAACGCCAGAGAGCTCCTTGAGATCCTGGAAGAAATATTTGCCAAGGAACTTCTTCCTGGAGTGTTCAAGACCCAGACAATGGAACAGGAAGTGGGTGGTGTCCTCAAAAAATACCTCGTCACCACAGCCTCTACAGAGTTCCTCCTCCGTCAGGCGTAGTTCTTCAAGTGGTACCGCTGAGTACTGTCCACGAGGGTGGAAAGGGATTTTCTGTCTTTCTGAGTAATTTTCTCAGTCATTGCCTTGTCGAAGGATGGCCATAGCTTCCTATTGGTGGCACAAGTTTCCATGGAGCTCCATCTTGTGTTCACCTCTTTCATGGCAGGGGGGGTCAACTTGTTCTAGTAAGGCTGCTGAGCCCATTCTTGCCAGCTCGTCGGCTTTCTCATTGCCTGGGATACCCTTGTGTCCTGGGACCGAGTAGAGCGATACCTTGCGCTGTGCTCCAAGAACCCTGAGCTCTTCTCGACAACACTTCACAAACTTCAATTTAGTTTCTATGGCAGTAATCGCTTTTATACAATAGCTGCCTGGCTGTCGATAAAGATGGTGATACCTTCTGGCGGTATTGCCCTTACTGCAGACCCACGGGCTGCTGTTGCCACTGCTAAGACCTCTGCTTGGCAAACTGCTGTGGTCTGGAAGTCGTATGAGTTTCGATATACCTAGGGGCTCGGAGAAGATGTCTGATCCTACGAAAGTGCTCATTTTTGAACCATCTGTGTAGGTAGCTATAGATTCGACGTTAAGTATGTGACCGCTTTTCCATTCTTCCCTGCTAGGGTAGGCTGTAGAAAAAGGCCTTACAAGTCTAAATATGGCGTCATGTAGTCCGCTAAGGGCACGAGGCCAAAGTAATCAATTAGGATCATCGAGTGACCTATTTCATTTGGTTTCCAGTTTGCTGAATGGCTAATTCTCACCAGCTCTACAGGCGAAGCAAAATATCTCGGCATAATCCTGGACAAAAAACTTAGTTGGAACTCTCACCTAAATAGTGTTATCAACAAGGCGACCAGGGCAATGTTCATGTGCCAATGCCTCTATGGTAAAAAATGGGGTCTGAAGCCAAAGATGATCTACTGGATGTACAGCACAATCATCAGACCAATGATCACCTACGCTTTTTTAGTATGGTGGCCTAAAACACAACAGAACAAAGCTATGGAACAGCTAAATCGACTGCATCGCTTAGCCTGTGTCGGCATTACCGGGGCAATGAGAACGTGCACGACGGCAGCATTAGGTACAATACTTTATCGCACGCCGCTGCATCTCACAGTGCAGAAAGAAGCTTTCCTAAGTGCTCTTAGGCTACCTCAAATACAAAAACTGAAACCCGGCAATTTCACAGGCCATCTATGTATTCTTGAAAATGTCCAAAACAACCCAATCTTCAAGATTCCAGATACGATGCTCAAGAGATTTCAGCTCTGCAGGAGTCATTAGTGACTCTCAAGAATGGAGAAACAAAGGTCTAAAGATACCAGCCAACGCACAAATCTGGTCTATGGGGTGTATGGTCCCAACTTTCAGCGTGCGGCAGCGCTGGATAAATCACCTACCATCTTCCAAGCAGAAGTTTATGCGATAGAACTATATATATTCGCGAATGAGCAGAGAAACAATACCGGAACCCGCATCTTTATCTATTCAGACAGTCAGGCAGCGCTAACGGGCATTAATTCCTATACGGTAGGGTCAAAGCTCGTGTCGGTAGGGACTGTCTCGACCTCCTTGATAACCTCGCATCCACAAATCAGGTTACCGTAGCATGGATTCCTGGACACGAAGATTTTGAGCGGAACGAACGACTGTCTGGCAAGGAGAGGCGCTGGGCGCCCACTCATCGGTCCTGAACCCTACTTCGGAGTACCAATAGAAATAGAGCTAACAAGTTACTTGAACTAAGCAAAGACGATTTGCGAACTCTAACGCGTTACCTCAGGTATCATCTAAATAAAATGAAACTTTC
Source organism: Brachypalpus laphriformis (assembly GCA_945910035.1). Taxonomy (NCBI): domain Eukaryota; kingdom Metazoa; phylum Arthropoda; class Insecta; order Diptera; family Syrphidae; genus Brachypalpus; species Brachypalpus laphriformis. The sequence goes on along the minus strand of OX246753.1, from coordinate 16,935,580 downwards.
AGATACGACCATGTGCAGTCTCTGCGGGAAACAAGGAGAAACAGCAGAACACATTCTTTGTGAATGTCCAAGGGCGACAAAGAAGCGATTACTCCACGTGGGTCTCGATGGGCCCAGCGGATACCTGGAACATGGAACCCAAGACATTATTGAGGTTTATCAGGAACCTCAATTTTTAATTCTGGTTAACCATTGGGCCAGCACAATAGATCTTATAGGACGCAGTGCACTTGCGCCCAAATCATCGTATCGTATCGTACCGTAAGGTTCAAATAATGGCGATGAAAAAAATCTTGTTTGTAAATGAGCCTACACACATACCGAACGTTGAAAATCATCTAACCAACACTCTGGACTTGTTTCTTAATTCACCCCCTGATAAATACATCATTGATGTTCTAGCGCCTCTAGGCCGGTCTGACCACAATATCGCCACAGTTAAATTCTCATACTCTGACCACACATTTAAAGAAAAAACTCCCAAAACAAAAGTATGGTGATACGAGAAAGTCAATTGGGGTAGCCTTAATAGTTTTCTTAGGAGATTTAACTGGTCGCTGTCCTTAGCGACGTGGATGCCGCCGATGATATAATTACTCTTAGGTATGAATGACTATATTCCTTACAGAACAGAAGGCATCAAATCTAAGATAAACTCGTGGTTTGATCAGAGCTGCAAAGAGGCTTATCCAACAAATCTGAGGATAACCGAAAAAAGTTAAAAAAAAATAAAAAAAGATTGAAATGACCACATTCGACGTGCTAAATTCTTACATCACAAAAAAACTGAGCCAAAAAATTCTTCAATGTAGGTAGTAATCATTGTTGATCATTCGTGGATTGGACACACCCTACGACGCGAAGATAACTCCATTGCGAAATACGCCATGCAGTGGAATCCGCTCACCCAGGCAGGCAGAATAGCCGGACGCCCTAGGCGCAGAACAGTTGAGGAGGAATCAAGATCTTTAGGAATGAGTTGGAGGCAGCTCAAACGCATTGCAAAACTCCGAACAAGATGGCGCACAGGCGTGGTTGACGCCCTATACCCTCCGAGGGGTTAAAGGAGCTAAGTAAATATTACTCGTGAACATATTGAAAATTCTACTTCATCTGCTATCCCAACGCTCATTTACAATGACATCCCACCTGTCAGCTCCTTATACAATGCCAATCTGCTGGTTGTTCACTTTGCAGCGAACTCTACATTGCCGAATAGTGCTTTGTTTCACCTGTACCTGAGAATGTTTTTCCACGGGGAATTTTCTATCCAGGAGTACTCAACGGTCTTAACATAGGTACACAAATCCACTGGTCCTGATTGTATCTCACCCATACTTCTGAAGAGGTGTTTTTCATCGCTGAAATGTGCGGAAATTTTTTAATGGGGGGTTCTATAACATGACCCTCAAGCTTTTCAGAATCTTTTTGCTCTCAAATGTTACTTCGCTCTCACATCTTTAACGTATTTGTTGTAAAATAATAGAAGGGAGGGAAAAAGATGAACAGAAACTTTCCCATATGTTTCGGTGGGCGAAAATGGGATATACACAATCCGTAAAAAAAAGGAAAAAAGCTTTCCTCCTTGTGAATATGATAATCTCATGTTCCCGAGCTTTTTACTTTCCATCAATTTGAAGTGCCAGTTGCACTTTTCTTGCTAAAACTGAAAACCAAAACCATGCGGGTCATACCATCATAAATGTCTGCATAACCAATAGAGTCAATTAAACTGGGTTTTTCCATTACCCGCAGCTGCATGCAATGCCTCACTACATCGTAGTCTGCTGTTAAAATAAGAGGTGGGATTGCTTTTTAATCTCAATTAATTCCTAATTGATTATTACATTAGATTTATATTTAGAAAGGGTTTTCTACAAATAATACAACCTCCCCATACTATTCCTAGAACACATTACATTTTACTAAAGAGCAAAGCACTTAGCCTAAATTTATTTAATAGGTTCAAATGGCAACGTATACTTAGACAGCCGGAAATTTGTTCGTTGTGCAAGTTAATCAAGGTCGAATACGCTATAAATCTAAATGAGTCACTAAGCCATCACAACAGATGTGGTTTGCATAATTTTATACGGAAGTCCAAGTCAAAAAAAAAAAAACCACCAAATGAGTTCAAAACGAAGCGACTAACCTTGTGAGTACTCTAAAAGGAACAAACCTACGTTTAGTATCTTTCGGGCTTTTTAAAACTGAATAAGTAAGTTTTCATGATGATGATTTTTATCAACAAATAAATAATTATAGATTTTAATTAATTCGAAAAGCGTGCGAGGTGATAAACTAAAAAATATGAATCCGCTGAATTCGGAATTTAATTTGCTTTGCTTTTTTCTGTCCATAATTATTCAAATGCGTTTATGAATTTATTTTTTGAGTAGATGTATCTTTCAGTTTCCCTTTCTAGGAAAAGTTGTTGGACAGCTTTAGTACGAGTATACGAACAAGTATATTCATATTCATATTTTTTTCTTTTTCTTTTCTTTCGTTTCGTGACATATTGCTGCTAATATAATCATTTTGCAGCTAGATCTAGACTGTAACGTATTTATAAAACGTTAGATTGGATTCACAAATTTAATTAGTGGTCTAGGGAAACGTTTTTCCAGTTTACCAGTTATGTGAATTCATTTCATAAGGGTAGACTTATAAAAGCAATGGATAGGTACACTGGTATTACGAATGTGTGAAGAAGCTTTACAGTGTTCGACATGTTTTCACATTTGCGATGCAAATGCAAAAATATATTGGGTGAGCGATCAACTGTTTGCCAATATTGGAAAAATATTTTATTTTTTTAAACCTCGTTGGAGGTAATCATCATCTGTTTTCATAATAGCGTTAAATATGATGATTCGATCGTTGGTAAATCAAATTCGGTGTACATTGACAGCCAGGCAGCCGCTCTGGAATTCGCAGTAATTAGATCTACGCTTGTGACCACTGACGCAATGCTGAACAGCCTACAAAGAGCTCAACTAAACACCGGCATCTGTAAGTGGATTGCGATTAATAAACTCAACGCTGGGAGACGCAATTATCCGAAAGAGAGTCTGCAGAGGAACCCCCCAGATTTGATTAGATATTCAATTGTACTGAAGTGCAAGTGCACTGCGACCTTTAACTATTGATCTATTGTACCCCCATACTAGGGCTCCAGTCAATGATATACTCGGCCTCGATCACTTCCTGCAGTCTAGGTGCTACTATGAACCGGAGTATCTTGAGTGGATCCAGTGAAGGTAGATCCATTTCTGATAGCAGATAGGCTCCTAGACGATTTCTTCTTTTATGGATCAATGCTTCGCATTCCATAAGAAGGCGCTCTGGTGTTTCTGCGAAGTTCCTGCAGAATCCCTCAATTCCCAGTTTCCTAAGGTGCTCCTTGAGTCTGCAGTGGCCCGTTAACATGCCCATCAGGATGCAAAGTCTATTCTTGCTAACTTTTAGGCCGGTTCTTTCTATCTTTTGCCTGTCATAGTTAGGGAGAGGAACATCACTTCTTCTAGTGGACGAGACTCTGGTAATACTGAAGGAAAATTGCTTCAACACGACGACGGCTTACGCTGACAACGTGGTCGACCTGGCTTCAGGGAAGTTTCCTCGGGTCCTACGTGAAAGGTTCAACTTCGCACTACAACTAATGGATAATTGGGTCAGCAATAAAGGGCTGGAAGTCAACCCCTTAAAGACGAAAATAAAAAAAAAAAACAAATATTTGGCGCAACAGCTCTTTAAAGTGTCAGGGCCTAGCTTCTCGCAACCACTCATGTTGTGTGCGTTATATTTTTCATACGAATGGAAGGGATCTACAGTTTAATGCCGAATCCGAACGGCGATTTGAGAAGCTTTTTTTGACAACAATACTCTGGATGTTTGTCAGACGCTCGCGAGAGGTGGGACCGTGAAAAAAACTTTTTTTTTGTATTTTCTGGGATTCGAACTTGGAACCTCATGCGTTGTGATCCGACACACTAACCACTTACGCCACGGCGCCCACTTAAAGACGGAGGTAGTTCATTTCACTAAAAAGAGATCGATTCCTACATTAAATATCGGTGCTACTGAACTCAATATCTCAAGTTCAACACGATACCTGAGCGTAATTTTGGATTCCAAACTAAACTGGAAGGACAACATTGATGAATGCATCAAAAAAACAAGCGTAGCTTTCTACTCCTGCAAAAAGACGTTCAGTAATACGTGGAACCTCAAGCTGGCTGTGGTTTACTGGATATATGTACACGGCGGTTGTTAGTCCCATTCTCTTTTATGGCTCGTTAGTATGGTGGAAAGTACTTTAGAAGCTTTACTAGCTTTCAAACCTCACCAAAATCCAGACGGCAGCATGCATGGGATCAATGAAAACAACACCAACTGCGGCAATGGAAACCCGACTCAGTTTTATTTCGCTCAATCTATACTGCAGCCTGGCGGCTAAAACTGCTGCAAGCCTGAGCAAAGGCCGACTATGGTTATCGAACCCTTATGGTCCTACTACAGCTAATGGATCGACGGAAACCGATCACATGAACACATTTGAAATGAGATTCGCTATAAGAATTTCTAAGCGAATTTACTGGAAAAACCGAAGAACCATCAACAAAAAGGAACTGGCCTTCTATACCGGCGGTTCTAAAATTGACATTGGTACGGCAGCCAGAATTTATTGTGAAGCCCTAATGAACCATTCCTTAAGAATAAACAACTGTGCGTATGATGGGTACTTGTACACTGCGATATAGAAGGCAATGAAAAGGCTGGCGAGCTGGCCAAAAGAGGAGCAGAGCTCCCGCATAGGGACAAATTCGGTAACATTAAGCCACCAAAGTTTGTGGCTAGTGGAATTATTCGGGATATAATCATCAACATAGCTAATTTAAGATGGTCCAACTTAGATGCTCATAAGGTGTCTAAGGCCGTGTAGCCTGTGTCAGACCGCAGCAAATCTGGGGAGATCATAAAACTTAAAAGGTCAGGACTAAGAACTGCGATAGGAATACTCTTTGGCCATTGCCTTCTAAAGAAGCATGCTATGAGATTGGGTTTATCAAATACGGATGTTTGTACATAAGTACTGCAATGACCTAAATATCTCGGAGGATATAACACATATACTCTGTGAATGCCAGAACAAGGCTAAAGTACCTTCAAAGATACTTCTTCGATAACCTAGAAGTGGTAAGGTCCCGGAAACATACTCGTAATAAGGACATCTCTAAATTCTGTAGGGAAAATAGTTGTATGGGAGAATTGGTTAAGGTCTTTTTGCCGTGAAGGTTCCCTAGGGATGGCCATGGGCCTAACTTGGTGCCTAGTGTCTTAAGATAACCTCATAACCCTACTCAACCTAACCTAACCTAATCAATAGTATAGTCCGATTTAAAGTCGTCGTACTTCTTCCAAACTATCCGTTTCCATTTTCGATCCTCTTTAACTAGAAATATATTTTCGAAGAACTGTTCAGGAGGAAGTTATGATTGCTGATGCTGTAGAAGCGAGGAGGGAGGACGTGCTATCTAGTTTACTCCCTCTGCAGAGTCCTTTTCTTCAAAGACTACTTCTTTAACGATCTAAACAGAACTTGAACTGTCAAAATAAATGATATTATCAAGAGGAGCAGCTGCTTGCAGAAACTGGTAAGACGAGTATAATAATCCCTGCTTGATAACGATATAACGAAGGACCTGTATATGATCTATTACCACTTCATTCAATAAAAGTCTTTGAAACAATTTTTCGCATTGCATGTTGCTATGATAATGTCAATAGCATGTACTGCACAAAAAAGCAGACCCTCTCAACTGCGCCAATTATAGATGCATCAGTGTCCTCAACATCGCATACAAGAATCTTCTGCCAAACTTATCCGTCTGTGCAGAATGACGATGGAGAACACTCGCTACATTAAGGTCGGTTATGACCTCACCGAGATCTTTGATGACAAAAAATGTTTTACACACGGTGACGCGCTGTCATGTGACTTCTTTATTGGATTGTGCGGAACTCACAAGCCAGAACCAGAAGTGATTGCATACGTCGACGATATTGACATAATTGGAAGAACTCATCGGATCATCACCAGCGCGTTTGCAAGTACTGAAGCAAAAGCGGCCAAAATGGGTTTAGTGGTGAACGAGGGCAAAACCAAGTACATGCTGTCAACAAGAAGGGACAATCAACATCGACGAATTGGACAGAATGTCACAGTGGGCTGCTTCGAGGTAGTAATAGACTTTGTTTACCTTGGCTCTTAAATTCGGAAAACGACATCGAATACGACGGTGAAACATGGACTTTATTGAAAGCGGATGAAGATGTCTTTGGTCGCTTCGAGAGAAAAATTCTTTGTAAGATATTTGGTCCTATTTGCGTTGACAGGTTTTGAAGAAGAAGATTCAATAATGAACTATATCAACTGTACAGCGTCTTCGAGTTAGTCAAAAAACTGTGTAATGGACGTTTGAGATGGCTAGGATATATAGAGCGAACCAACGTTCCGACCCACAGAGTCTTCTTATTTAACCTAGAGAGACGATGCAGACGATTGTGGGCATCTTCACCGTAAGTGGGCGCACAAGTTTAAGGAAACCTCAACCCGATTTGAGTGTGCAACTGGAGGCAATTAACTAAAGACCGAACTAAAGAAAGAGAAAGGTTTGTTGGTTGAACCCCAGGTTCACCTTGAATTGTAGCGCCGCTAACTACTTGCTGTAGAAACACCTGCCTGGTAAGACGGGGAATTATTTAATACCCCTAGGAGAGAGGGCTGGCCTTGCCAATTTCAATAATTAAAGCGCAAATTTCGATTAATGTTGAAGTACACCATCCACGTACATGCAGTTAGGAAGTTCGGCGTTATTTGAATTATGTTTATACTATCAACAATCTTCAAAAGGCATTGAAGTCCAACTTCAGATACGGTAGTTATGAGTTTTGACAACAAATCCTATATCAAATCGATGGGGCCTAAGTGTGTCTACATTTAGAATATCAAGCATTTTGAATGGATCCCTTAATTCATTGTACTGTCAAGAATCAAAGCCCTGCTTTACCAATTTTACTGGAATTTTCTTGTCTTTCATAGGAAACCAAGTAAGCGTTTTAGGTATAAGAAGCTTACGGTATCACCACTAAACCCAAAACTAGCTTGCTACGGACACTGTATCCACGATAGTTCTATGGTTGCACTTAAATTTTCCTTCAGGACAAGTTCAACTAGTGGCTATTGGTGTACCTTCCGATACATTTGCTGTGAATACTTGAGTACCGCAGGGGTCCATTTGTTCACCAACTCTGTGAATATCTGTAGAACTTTTATAGATAGATAGATGTATATTTTCTTTTTATAGTTAGACATTTACATTCATTTTTGATGATTTAGCATAGCTTGCGCAGAGATATGGTTATTGATACCTTCCTACTGAAAGATACAATTGATTTTTGAATGCTTTTAGTATTAACAAATATGTTGAGAGGAAAAGCTATAGAAAAAACCTACAATTCATCAACTCTGTTTCTACACGGTATGAACTACATTCGTGGATCAAATAATATGACTTTTAGTTTTACGGATGACATTCAGAGTGGTGTGAGCATTGATACTTTCCATCGGTACAGTTCTTTTTTGTACATGAAGCTTGAGAATAGTTCACTAATCTCCAAACCATTGCCTCGTTAAAGGTTTCTGGAAGACTTATGGCTTCTAAGATAATACTACCATGACAGGTGCTCTGAAGAACTCAATGTAATCCCTGGAAATACGACACTAGGACGCCCTACCAGGCCAGCCAGCACTCCCGAGAACATTCCAGAAAATGCAATAAACATCTGCAATCATCTTTATAGGCTCACCCTCCCGAGAAAACATACAAATTAATATTTTACCTCTCAGGCCTGTGTGTTGCCAAGGAAAATCAATTATTCGAGGTCTGGAAACGATTCTGCTATAGATATGGTTTGGTCACAAAGAATCTACCACCTTTTATGCCATACTAGGTTATAGCCTGCGATAAAGCCTACAGAAAAACGTCTGTATATCTTGGTTAAGTCCAACAAATTGTGCTATTTTTTTGTCATTTAAAGGCTTAGCCTGATAACTGCCTCAGAAATCTAAGCAGATGACAATCGTCGTGAAAGTCCATTATAACAATTTAATTTCCAATTTCGGCTTTAAACTGGCCCTTAACTTTTATTTTTATCGTTCCCCGGCATTATAGCACTGCTCGCTAATTACTCGTTTTATACAAATTATTCTTTGCACATTTTACTGTCAGTATACAAGTCTCTAAGTATCTATAAATTGCCATTAACGGCTTCTTCAATTGAACGCCGAAGGCTACTATTTACATACACACGCTTGCGCAATCAGACGTAAGACTTCTTTCATAAGAATCACAAATACAATTTACTAGTTCGCAATACCCAAACCAAAGTATTTCTCAAACCAAGATATTCTACTAACTTCTTTCACAATACTATACCGATCGCGGTATAACCAGCATTATTGTGCAAAAAAAAAAGCAACCTCAAATAGAGATGATGCCACACCACAAGCATATTAATTTTCCAGAAATCACACAAACAATTTACACAATTTAATAATAATGCATTCTGCAAGCACACGCACGAATTCCAAGCACGAATTCAAAAAAGAAACAGAAAATTTCACTTCAAATTGAAGCTAAAGATAAAAAGATACAAATTTTCGCGCAAAACATAAAATGTCCAAGAGTCCAAGAGTAAGAGCGGCACGCGGTTAAATATCTCATACCACAGCAAGGCTTGATTTAATTTTTACTTTTTACTTTTCCGTTTGCTTCGTTGCGCGGTGAAAATCGGTCAACTTTAACTTCAAAACACACAATCAACACCTAGTAATCGTGATTTGACGAAATCATTTATCGTTTGTTTTGTAGAAGAACGTCCGAACAGATATACACCACCGCGGCACGGCCACAAGCAAGGTCCGTCGTTGTCACCGGGTGACAATAGAAAGCGTGCTCGAGTTCCAATAGATACGCGAGTTACCGTCGTAGATACATTCAAACGATGTGAAGCTCAATTGTCTATCTATTCCGATCCAAGCTGGTCGGTTTATCGGTGGCTACTAAAGTCAACTGCAGCCACAACAGAGGCGCACCTGAGGTTCCACCACGATGATGGTGGAGCTGTGTGGTGCTATGAATTGGTATCCAAGTGATGCGTGATGCGACGAATATGGATACCTGTTGTCTTGTGTGTAGGTATGCTTTTCACGAGCAACATGTTTGAATTGCAAACGAACTGAGGTAAGTCGTACTACTCACCTGTTGAGTTCGAAAGGTGGGAGATGATGTTAGGAACTGCTTATAAACAGTGTGACTGGCAAGAAATATTTTAAATACAATATTTTCAGATATGTACATAGGTTCTAGTTTATATCGTTGTCGTTATAAGAAAAAGTCCAAAATTCTTATTTATAGATATACTCGTTTAAAGTGTGACATTTTAGTATTAGGTTTGAATCTCCTAGGTTTGGGTGTACGCTGGTCATGGATTTTGAACGGTATTTAGAAAACATCAAGATCTTATGTGTTTTTTCAAAACTAATAGATCTTCCAATAGGAATACATTTCAAACCGCATTGTCATTTTTGACAGTTCTTTCACATTTATGTTCAGTATTGTTTGGCAAATCATCATGAATAGACTTACATCAGAAGAACGCTTCCGTATCATTCAAACTGATATTGAAAATCGGTCTTCAATTCGCGAAGCGTATAGAAGATTATGTGCATTTTTTGGTCTTCATAATCGACCAAGTGAGCTTGCTATTCGTCATGTTGTGGATAAATTTCGTACCATATATACTTTACATGGCGCAAAGACAACAACGCGTCAACGCAATGTGCGTGCAGAAGAAACTGTAGCCGCTGTGAACGAAAGCACGACGGAAGTTCCGGAATTGTCGATTCCGCATCGATCGCAGCCAGAGAGCCGTTGCCGGACAATGATCAGTGAGTATTTCTTCGAAAATTAATTCGGACGATATGTGGTTCCAGAAGGATGGCGCTACGTGCGAATTGACGCCACTCAATTACTTCTTGTGGGGCTATGTAAAGTCGTTGGTGTATGCTGATAAACCGCAAACTATTCAGGCCTTGGAAGCCAATATTCAGCGCGTTATATTGTAGATGAGATAGAGTCCCAAATGTTCGAAAGAGTGGGCCGAAATTGGACCGACATGCACTTCGTTAAAAGCAGCCGAAGAAGCCATATGTCTGGTCGTGGTTAAGATAATGTCATGAACCATTCTTCATAAAAAGAATTTCTGTCATTATTCTTCTTCTTCCTTTTATCAGCGAGGTTATGATCCGAAAATAAGGGATCATAACCCTCCCACTTCACCGCATTTCCACTGATCCACCTGAGGGGTTCGCCTTTCTGTCATTATTATTCAAAAAAAAGTTCTATAGCTCTGAAAACAAACTTTGTAGTGTAAAAGGCAGACTATTATAATATTTAGTAAATTTTACTCCGACTTCCACGAGATGTCATCTGCGAATGTAGCGCCCGCTTCACCTATGAAAATTTACTTTGAGAGGTTTAAGACAGGTAATGGCAAACAAGTCAGGGTCTTCTTGATACCGCTTGGACCAAACCAGTCTTTTAGATTCGATCATCGCAGGGTATTCCAAGACTATTATGAGATATGTTCACCTGAATGAAAGTAGAATAAGTTGTCTCATAATTTTTCCACTTGACATTCTGCCTGCGCTACTTCGCAAGGATCAGGAATTAAATGTTAGGTTAGGTTATGTTCAAGGGGTTAGCCGCAACGAATGGATGCAGTCTGCACTCGGATCTCAAAAGGATCCATTGTGCTCCTCTGATGTGGAATTACCTGGCTGGAACACTGAAAAAGCAAAAAAAGAAGAAAAATAAGCAACAAGAAACAGTGATTAGAGTTCTAAAGAGTAGGGGCGGCCTCCTCGAAATCATCTTGAAGATGCTTTGAATTTCAGAGTAGCTGTTGGTGGCTTTTCAGACAGATCGCCAAGATGATTGAAGAAATATTCGCCGGGGACCGTCTTTCTGGTAAAGCAGAGATTAGTGCATATTTGCATAGGAACTGGTCGGTGTCATCATCTGCGTCTGCGCTGCCGCAGCCTCTATAAAGTTCGTCTGTACTTAGCCGCATTCTTTCCGGTGGGCCGGCAGAAGGTTGTGGCCGGTAATACTTCCTGTGAAGAACGCCAAGTTCTGTCTGTTTTGAGTGAGGATGAGCTTGGTTTTCACCTTATCGTGTTTTGTCCAGATACTTCCGGAGACACGGAATGATGTAAGCGCTCTCCAGAATTACGTTTTTGACTATTTGTTCTGATCCCTTTCTTAAAAGTTCATCCGCCATTTTATTCCCTGGTGACGTACATAGGAATTCTTTGGACCAGCGAAGAGCTCTGAAGTTGTGCTCTCTGTCACAGATAATACCTAGATCGAAGATTGAACTGATTGAAGGAAGGGTTGGCTATGAAAGTAAAATGTCCAAGAGGGATGAGGAAGACGCTTGCGGGAGAAGGTGATTGCTTTACTGACATTCAGCCCTAGGTAATTATATTTGCACCACCAACGAGTTCAGATCGCTTTACAGTAAGACAAAGTCGGATGAGGAAGAAATTAGCTTAAAGATTTTCAATTTGGTCGCGTACATGGGTAGATCAGAGTCCTTTAAGTTGACACCAACATCTTTCGTTGTTACGACAAAGATTAGTGGTCCAATATGACTGCATTGAGGAGGCTCGGAGGTGGCGTTAGTGAGATCTAGCACTAAACATCTGAAGAGGTCTCTGAACTGGTGTTTCCCTAAATATGACTTTATCCAGGAAATAAAAGATGAAAATCCGAGGGCTGGGGTAAGGGAATTTTGTCAAAAGCTTTGCTGTAATCGGTGGTAAATAATTTCATTACCATCCTCTAATGCAAGCAGTGCTCAAAAGAAAATTCTATCAGATTTTTAGTTGAACATCTATACCTTTTAAGAGACCAGGCTGCTTTGGGAAGGAGATTGCATAGCAACGGAAGTACAAGCACTTTGAAGACCACCTAAGATAGGAAATGTTGGAAAGGAAAGTCTAAGTGCAGCGGAAAGACGTTCATTAATGTTGTTCCGATAATTGTAGGCAAGCCTTCGTGGCCGGGGGAATAGTCAGCCTTCAACCGGCAGATCTTTTCGAGTACCATACTTGTCGTTGTCTCAATTCAGACAAGGAAAGTTTGTGCACAGTTCTTAGGTAGCTGAAATAATCAGAGTCGGGCTCATGCAAGTATTCAATATACGAGTACGACTCACTGAAAAATTTGCAGTTTGACGATTTCTTTATGGTCTGCCGAAGATGTGCTGTGGATAATATTAGAGTGCAAGAGATTTCCTTAACATAGACCATGCCAAGCATTTTTACGGTCTCAAGAGCAAGCTTTGATTTTATCGCTGCTAAGCCCATCGCCTTTTTTTCTATTTAAATATTCTGCATCATCATCGCTTTTACAAAAAGAACGCGAAGATTCCCCACCCCGCGCAGCTAATCTCAAATATCACACGGACGAAGAAGAGCTTGCACGCGAAACGAATTGCGTCTTAAAGAAAATACCTAGCAAAAAACGCAGAGCCGGCTCTTCGCCCGAAATCGAGCCGCGAAAAGAAGGCAAGCAAAATGAGTCGAAGCCAAAACAAACTCAAGCTAAAGCACGTCCTCCGCCTGCAATAAACGTCGTTGGCATAACGGACTACAGTAAGCTACATTGCCATCTTAAAGGAACGACGACATCGAAATTCAAGGTAACGTCACTCAGGAACAATGCGTGGAAAATTAACGTTGATGACTCCGATGGCTACCGAGCAATATCACAAAAATTAAACACGGAAAAGATCCAGTGGTATACTTATGAAAATAAGTCAGAAAGACCACTGCGTGTTATAGCAAGGGGGCTCCACCCCTCGTGCACAAAAGACGACGTAATGAACGACCTCAAAGCTAAAGGTTTAAAAATTCTTAATGCCGTCAATATTCTCAAAAAGGTGAAGCAACAAACGGAACAAGGCCAGGAAATCATGGTCAAGCATGGACTTCCACTCTTTATGCTTACCTTTGACAGGAGCGAAAATGTAGACGATATTTATAACGTTAAAACTATTCTGAATATCGTACGAGTACGAGATCGATACCTCAGTGTAAACGCTGTCAAGGCTTTAATCACACACAGTCGTATTGTCAAAAAGAGCCGAGATGCGTAAAATGTGCTGGTAACCATCTCTCGGAAAAGTGTGACCTAAATAAGCAGGCCCCGGCTACCTGCATTAACTGCAAAGGAAAGCACCCAGCGAACTATCGAGGTTGCGAAGTGGCAAAAGAGCTTCAAAAAAGGCGAGACACATTTAAAAATATTCAACGTCAGAACGCAGAACCGGTTAAAAATAGTCGTGAAATTGCTAAGCCAAGGGTAACGACAGTCAATAAACACGTCAAAGTTAAGACGAGAGTTGAGCAAAGTAAAGTTCCTTCGGCAAAATCAAAGGAAAAGCCACAATCTCCAGAGACGCTAACATATGCTCAAGCTGCGTCGCTAGAAAACAAGCAAAGCGGTGTTACGGTAGACCCAGTCTCCCAAGTCTTCTCTATAATTCTTGCGAAACTTGAGGAGCAAACGAAGGTAAACAAAGTCATATTTGATAAATTGAGCAAGCTCGAGTTAAAACCTCGCCAAAAAAGAACTCCCATATGAATAGGCCTTCTACAAAAAAACGCCGAATTAGAAGTATTCTTACGGAATGACAACATTGACATTTGCTTGATCTCTGAAACTCATTTGACAAAGGAATCCGGAGTAAAAATAAGAGGGTATCGTGCTTATCACGCATACCACCCTTCCGGAAGAGCTAGAGGCGGATGCTCCTTATTCATTAAAAACTGCATTGAGCACTCCATAAATACGACGATTGAAATCGATACAATGCAAACAAGTTCAGTTCGAGTTAAGAATAGGCACTCGTATTTCAACATCGCGTCCGTTTATTGTCCTCCGCGATGCACGTTTAGAAGTAACGACTTTGTACGTCTCCTTGACTCACTTGGACCGAATTTCATTATAGGTGGCGATTTCAACGCAAAACACACCTTTTGGGGTTCCAGATCCAATTCACGGAAGGCAGATTTCTCTACGAAGCCGGTATGCAATTCGGGGTTGATTTCTTTTCGACGGGGAAACCGACGTATTGGCCCTCTGATACAGCAAAAACACCGGACCTAATAGACTTCTTCGTAGCAAAAGGAGCATCTTCAAATTTTGCGAAAGTAGAGGAAAGCTTTGATCTCTCCTCAGATCACTCGCCGGTAATCTTGACAATAAGTGACCGACTAATGACAGTAGAAGGTGTGCCTAGATTAACTAACAAAAAAACTAACTGGCGCGACTTTAGAACTGATTGCGAAGAAAATATTGTCTTAAATGTATAGCTCAAAGCACCCTTCGAAATAGAAGATGAACTCGGCAAATTTATTGAATCAATACAGAATGCCGCGTGGAAAAATACACCTTTAAGGAGGAAAGAAGTCCCATGCAATGAAGCTAATTATCCGCCGGAAATAAAAGAACTTATTCGAGAAAAGAGGAGAGCACGCAAAATATGGCAACAAACTCGCGCTCCCCAGCATAAAACCCTCTCGAATTTCCTATGCAATAAGCTTAAAAAAGCGATCCAAGGCCTAAAAAACCAAGAGACTTCAGCTTATCTTGAAGGTTTAACCGCCGAAAAAACCACTAATTACTCGCTCTGGAAAGCTGTCAAAAGAATTAAAAAACCCCAAATACATTCGCCACCGATAAGAAAAAACAACGACGAATGGGCAAAAGGTGACAAAGAAAACGCGGATCCATTTGCCGAGCACTTAGAAGAGACTTTTAAGCCATTTGATGGAGAAACATTGGTGGACGATTTTACCGATACGACTACGACATCTGACAACCTTAGAATAAAAAGTGTGTCATTTATAGAACTTTGCCAGGCAATAAAAAACCTGAAATAATAATAAAGCTCCTGGCTATGATTTAATAACCGGACAAATCCTCAAGGAATTACCAAAAAAGGCACTATTAAAATTGCTTTATTTAATAAATGCTTCCATTAGATTATTATACGTTCCAAATCAATGGAAGTCGCAGAAGTCATAATGGTTCCGAAACCGGGGAAATCTCCAAATGACAAAAAATCGTACAGACCGATATCGCTACTACCAATAATATCGAAGGTATTTGAAAAACTCCTTCTGAAACGGATTCTTCCGGTCATTGAAGAGAGACGCCTAATACCTGACCACCAATTCGGGTTCAGAATCAAGCATTCCACAATTGACCAGGTTTATAGAATAACCGACGAAATTGAAAAAGCCCTTGAGAAGAAAAAGATTTGTTCTAGCGCTTTTCTTGACGTATCTCAAGCCTTCGACAGGGTTTGGCACGATGGATTGAATTATAAGCTAAGACGAATCCTTCCGGAGCAACTTCATAAGATCTTAGAATCATACCTTAAGAACAGACTTTTTCGCATCAAGCACGGAACTGAATATTCTGATTTTAAAGAAATCGCCGCCGGAGTTCCGCAAGGAAGTGTCCTTGGGCCTATCTTATTCTTGCTGTACACGCGGGACATACCACAAACTGAAGGCACTATTGTAGCTACGTTCGCGGACGATACGGCTATTCTGGTAACAGAAAGTTCAATCGAGTCAGCAACCATAAAACTCCAACGAGCCTTGGATAAAATCTGTGAGTGGACAAAAACTTTGCGCATTGTTCTTAACGAGACCAAATCGACGCATGTTAACTTCACTTACAAGAAAATAATCAACCTTCCCGTTTTCATTAACTCGGTACAAATACCACATGCAAACGAAGCTAAATATCTGGGAATGACACTAGACGCGAAACATAAAAGGAAACCTCACGTTAAAAAGAAACGTGACGAAGTCGAAAATCGACTTAGAGAAATGTATTGGCTAATTGGAAGATATTCCAAGGTAAGCGTATATAACAAACTGCTTCTGTATAAGCAAGTGCTTAAACCCGTGTGGACGTACGGTATACAACTCTGGGGTTGTACCAAACCAAGCAATAGGAATCTCATACAATCATTCCAAAATAAAATTATAAGAATAATCGTGAACGCTCCCTGGTATATCAGAAACAATGATATCCACAGAGACTTTGGGATAGCTACCGTGGAGGACGAAATAAAAAACTTCGCTCGCAAGCTTCGTATTCGTCTTCATGGCCATTGCAACTGTGCCATACTCCAAACTTTGGATGTGACAAATCTTACGCACCGACTTCAAAGAACGAAACCGTTCGAATTAGCGCAATAAGACAAAAAGCCGCATGTCATGACGGTTTCGGCATGTGCTTTTATTGAAAATCTACCTGCCTCACGCGAATATTCTCTTCTGAAGCTTAAACTACTTGATAAGGTCTAACTTAGTCTTAGTAAACAAAACGAAGGGAAGGGTGTTTTTAGTCAGTAGAAATCTGACACTACTATGAGTACACGGTCTCATAGTGTCTCATGAAGATTTTCACCTACCCAAGAAAAAAAAAAAAAAAAAAAAATATGACTATATCTTTTAAAGTTATAAACCCAATAATGGTATGAAAGTTAAGGGTATAGGGGAGAATTAGAGATTGGATAGGAAAGGAAAAAGAGTAAAGTGACAACACTGAGGAAGGCAAGTTATTCCACATTTGTGTGGAAAACGATCTTCTAGATTTTACTGTGCGCCCGAAAACAGTTATAACTATATGTGCGGAAGAGACCCCAAGTGTACTACGATTGAACAGGCGGACTGGCGGAACCCAACTATATATTTCATCCGAACACTTGTGATGGAAGTTCCGATATAGGAGCGCTAATCATCCTACATTCCGACCGTGTTCCAGCGAAGGAATTGGTTGCATATGGATTGATCACCAATCAGTCTATAAGCTTGTCGCTGCACACGATTCAAGTAAACATGTGAATTATATTCAAGTTTCGGCCGAATTTATGCTTTATAGATCGTGAACAAATCAGTTGGACTGAAAAAGATCTTTTGAGGAAACCAATGTATCTAGCACCACCTTTTGCAGCAATAGTAATCTGCATATTCCATCGTAGTCTGGAGGCATATTAGATACATCCCCAGCATTGACAAGTAATTAGATTCCTCTAGATCAACTCCTCATTTTTAGTTCAGCCACGTTGGTGTCACGCTTGAGAGACAGGAGACAACACTAAGTTTTTGACGCGTTGAACTCAACTCGGTATATAACACCCCAATTGACGATTGCATCAATATTAGAGCTAAGTTCGGTTAACATTTGCTGCCGCTAGGACGCTACAACTTGGGGCCCTTGTCGTGGACTCGTTAAAGATTATGTCAAGAGTGCTGTCATCCGCGAAGGAGTGGATTGGATTCCGAGTAAGAGAGAGAAGGTCATTGATAAATATTGGAAAAAGGGTCGGAGAGAGGACCGAACTCTGTAGAACACCAGCATTAGTTGTGAAGAGGGTAGAAGTATATCCATCTAGCACAACTTGTATTGATCGATTACTTAAAAAGTTCGCAATTAATTTCAAGAGAACCAGGATAATATGTCATACCCTATCGAAAGTCTTAGAAATATCAAGAGCAATTGTTCTGCATTCACAACGTTGATTCATTGGTTCCATTTATCCGGCAGGTAAGAAATTAGGTCGCCAGTGGAACGCTGTTGCCTGAAACCATACTGACTGTCATTAAGGCGATGGTTTCTTTCCAGGTATCTCATTTTTTTTTTATAATTTGCGCCCACTCAAGGGGTTATGAATACTCTTAACATGTTTCTACAGAGTGCGGTCGTTGGAAAGGATAGATACTCGTAGAAAGAGAGAAAGATGTTATGTAGTGGTTTGAAGCTCAGTTGATCATGGGATGGTAATTAACAATGCTATCCATGACCTTAGAAAGCACTGACTTTAAAGCTATTGACCGGTAGTTAGAAGAGGAGGTTTTGTCGCCCTTTTCGGGGATTGACTAAACATCTGCTAGTTTCCACCTATCCGGAAGAGTGCCTGTGGAGTAGGATACGTAGAAGATCATACGTAGGGGTTTGGCCAGGGTAGAAGAACACCTCTTCGAAACAAGAGGCGGAATTCCACCTGGACCTGAAGATTTGTAACAGTTGAGATCTTTAAGGAGATCTTGCTACTGAACGGGTTCGGAAAAATATTTGTTCTAGAGAAAATTATTATTTTTTTTTAGAGAATATTGAACACAGTTTGGCATAGGTGGAGAAAGAGAGCTGTCTGGTAAGGTGTAATTTGTCGCGAATATTGCAGTCTATGATATTCATATCATTGTAGACAAGATCTGGGATTGCTGATGAGGCGGATCCTTTAATTCTTTTAACGAAAGACCAAGGAACTACTGTTTTCAGGGCATTGCAGTATTTTTTGCCTCAGTTGTTGGTCTCGTTGGAATTTAGCACACTTTCCTCAGTAAGGGTTTCTTGTTCTTGTTCTTGTTTTCGTTTTAAGCTAACTGATTAACTTGAAAGGAGGGAGCACATTCCAATTAAAATAAGGTGTGGTCATATAAGTGGGGGTATTTACGTTTCTATCGAAGAAGCATAGAGACCAGTTGAAATCCTTAAAGAATGAATTAAGACCGCTCCAATCGGCATTCTCATATTGCCAGATTGTGCATTGAGAGCAGCTCTTAGGTTACAAAAGTTTAAAATAGTTTTGCTTCTAGTATTGGAATGAAAGTTCAAAGCTAAATACTAGTTGATGGTAAAGAGTTCCGAATGAAATTTTGATGAGTGTGCGCTTAAGCTGAATGAAAAGTTAGCGCGGAATGATTCACCAAAGATTCCAAAACTAGATTCGCCGTCTAGTTATTTTTTATAGCAAACCAGACCTATTCCAATAGAGCGAGTTTGCATTTTTCCTAGAGAGAAAGACAGATAAGTAATTTTTAACTATAATGACTTCATTTGCTTCTGTCTACCGGAGCAGGTGGGAAGCCAGGGCTGGTACAGAGTACGTCGATGAATACGAATGGAAATGTGATCCACAAAGAGAAGTACTACCGTCACTTTTCCGACTTAGGAGCAAACGAATTCATTTCACAGTAACTTTATCGACAATGAAGCTGCAGATGAATTGGGCTAGATGGGGTCTTAACGAAATGCATCACTAATAAACATAACATCGTTACATATTGCAATAAATACTTAATCATTTATTTAAATAAGTTCGGTTAAAGCTTAATTTGTACCAATAAGTTGCATGGCTCGTTTCTAGCAAGCAAGTATAATTCTTAAGGCGGCTTGTAACTGGGTAGTTTACGAGCTTAGGCATTATACTTTCCTTGCGTCAGTCCGCTTAGATCCTGTTCTTGTAATTTCCTGCAAAAAAAAAATAGACCAAGTTACTACCACAAAATATTTTAAATTTTATTGTCATGTTACCTCGACATCGCCCTCTATGATCAACCTTGTTGCACCTAATTCGAGTGTTATATAGTTGTTCAAAACCCTGCCTGGGTGTCTTGCACTCCCCTTTTTCATTACGTACGCACGGTACTCTGGAATTTGTAAGGTCGCCCCTTGGTTTCGATTCACAAACCGAAAGCAATAGAACTAGAACTATTGAAACGAAAATGAAAATGATCGATCGCGACTGCATCTTGTGATCTCGATAAACTGTGACTATGAAATGTCAAACTATAACTGAACTTCTTAAGATTCAGCAATCCGTATTTATAGAAAAAGATTGTTCTAAAATTCACTTCATCACATAGTCATGTTCATATTCACTGGGCATTTGATGACGTACGTAAGCACGGAAAAATTTCTGTTAATCTACACTGTACTCGTATAAGTCACCTTCTCAGACTGTTTGACTCATAGAAGTGCAGACTGAATCGCACATGCGAGGGAATAGAAACTTTGCATGAAGACTTATGTAGCGTCATAGGCACGTACTAAGAAGGGGTTTCCTAAAAAAATCGACTGTAGTTCCACAAACGGGGTAAAGTAAAAAAAAAAAAAAAAAAAAAAGAATAAATAGGAGTTTATCAGGGTTTCTTGGATAAAGTCTGAGGGTTTTTTAGATAAACTTTTCTGAGTAATGGGAACTAGAGTACGTAATAGCTTTTTACACGCCATGGCACATGAGCCATGTACGTCAGTCTGATGATAGTGATTTTGCCACCCACAATCGGATCAATTAAAAAATCTGCAACTTCTGTAGAATTCGATTTTTATCCAATTGTGTCGGGGAGACTAATCGTCTATGTTTAGTCACAACTCATTCATTTGAGAAATGATCATTCTGAGAGAAAAACGATTTGTAATTTTGGTGAATCCATTTTTTAACTATCGGCGATTTAATTTTAACTTGACAAGTTAAATTTAATTTTCCAAAAAATCACTTTTGAGGGTTAATAGCAAAATTGATTTTATTACTTAATGTATCTAATGATCTAATTGGCTGGAATCAAAATATATTTTGCAGATGCAATTAACGAATAATGATGCATATCTTGAAGTTGAGCTATATTGAAAACAAACAATTAAAAAATTAACCATGAACATTTTAATTACACATGCGTTTAAGTTGTTGATTAAAAAAACTCGTTTGACACATATGGTATACGATAAACGACGTCATGTTTCCGATTGGAAATGTGTAGAAATTTATGAGAGTGTTCCAACATTTCCGGCTCGGATTCACCACACAAATGCAGGATACACCGAAGTGTGGAAAAACCATAGTCGCCGAGGCGGTTCTGTAATGACGTTAGAGAGCAGGAAACGATTCACCATTTTCTGTACATGTGTCCGGCTCTAGGTAGGGCAAGGCAACTCACACTTATAAGAGATATCGGAGATGAGTAAAGGCGAAGAATTCAGCTTTCTAAATGCCACATGGTGGATCTAAAAGACGTTTCCATTTCCATTTTCCCTTGTCTCTGAGTTTTAAACATCCGTTTAGATCACGAGAGTTGTAGTATTAAAATGGCGCCAAAGCGCTTATTAGGTTTCAGAATAGTTTGCGGTTACAGCCACTTCTATCTACCTACCTACTTACTTGGCATTGAATGACGGATATACGGCATCGAATACGTCAAATTGTATAGAGTTAAATAAGAGGTTCCCACTATTCATCCATTAGATTTAGTTATATACAAAAATCATAAGCTTAGCTTTGCCGACAGCCACGTTAGCAATGAATAAAAAAATTTATTTGACTATTTGAAGGTACTATTTTAAGTTAAAAACAAAAGTCTAACAGAGAATTAGAAATATTAGTTGATTATTCTTTCCCGGTACACCAAGTAAGTTTTGCAGTAATAGTACAGCTTAGAAACATCCATCTCGTTAAGAAGAGCTTATACTTGATCGCTACCAATACACATCGTCTGGCTCCTCGATGAATTGGACAGCTGCTGATAAAATGATGACGTTAGACGCAAATCTTTTCTTTGAGGGATATAATTTATGTTTAAAAGCTCTCCCCGTAATTTTAGTATCATTGATAGTTCTTCTATTGCATACTCATCACGAAAATTGTTTTTCTGCTCCAGATTGTGATTTACAAGAGTCCTATATTTCCTTCTTTAGCGATAGCTTTGCCTCCTATACTTAGTTATTTACTTAGGAGGCGCTACAGTTCGGGGCGAACCTGGGCCTCAACCAACAAGAAGTTTCCATTTAGCTTGGTCTTCAGCGAATTGCCTACAGTTGCGTACTCCAAGTTGGTCGAGGTCCCCTTGAACTTGTGCGCGCCACCTATGACGAGGAGGTCCTCTACTGCGTCGTCCCTCCGAGTTAGATTCGAAAACTCTGCGGGCCGGAGCGTTGGTGTCCATTTGCTCTACATTTCCTAGCCATCTCAGGCGTCCAATACGCAGTTTTTGGACTAGGTCGATGTCGCTGTACAGCTCGTATAGTTCGTGATTGAATCTTCTCCTCCAAAATCCGTCAACGCAAACGGGGCCGAATATATTAGAAAAATTTTTCTCTCGAAGCGACCAAGGATATCTTCATCCACTTTCAATAAAGTCCATGTTTCAGCGCCATAAAGCAGGACTGGGATGATCAGGGTCTTATATAGAGTCTCCTTAGTTGTTCGAGATAGGGCTTTACTGTTGAATTGCCTTATTAGCCCAAAGAACAGCGACTGGCAAGAGTTACTCTTCGCTGGCATCATTGTCAGAATTAATAGCGGAGTCAAGGTAGACAAAGTCCCTTTCTACCTCGAAGTTATAGCTGCTCACTGTGACGTTTTGTCCAATTTGTCGGTGTTGATTGTCCCTTCTTGTTGACAGCATATACTTGGTTTTGCCTTCGTTTATTGCCTAACCCATTTTGGCTGCTTCTGCTTCAATGCTTGCAAACGCACCGGTGACAGCCCGCTGCTAATAATATCAATATTGTCGGCGTATGCAAGCAGCTGTACGGACTTTTGATGGGTTTTGCCTCCGGTGTTGGCTTGTGAGGTCCCCACAATCCGTTCAAGTATAATATTAAAGAAGTCACATGACACGGCATCACTTTGTCTAAAACCTTTTTTGACATTAAATGTCTCCGTGAGGTCATTACCGACCTTGATGGAGCAGCGAGCGTTCTCCATCGTCATCCTGCACAGACGGACAAGTTTAGCAGAGATGTGAAAACTAGTCATGGCTCTCTTCTCCATACATGCTGTCATAGGTGGCCTTAAAATCGCTAAAGATTTGATAAGTATCGATTTGGACTTCTTGGGTTTTCTCCAGGATCTGTCGAAGTGTGAAGATTTGATCGATGGTGGACTTTAATGGCCTGACTGGCCGCACTGACCTAATCAGGTTATTTCAGACGTTCACATAATATTGCAGAAAGGATCTTGTATGTAATATTGAGGAGATTGATGCCTCTATAATTGGCGCAGTTGAGGGGGTCTCCTTTCTTATGGATCGGGCAAACGATGCTGATTGCCTCCTATATGAATGCTCTATAATGCTAAGTTGATAGATCTGAATTTTCCAGTTTGATACATTTGCAATATCCAGACTGTTGTCGAACCCACACTCCTCAATCAGCTCAAGGCAGTTATTGTACCAACTAGTCTTCCGAGTTATAGTTTGCAGAGCTACCTTCTTGACGAGACGGTCATCGGACATTATGTACATAATAAATACCCTAAGCACATGGTCAATCTGCAGCTTTAAAGTCGTAATGAATAGTGGCGATATACCAGTTTCAACGATGAGCACATACTCGTAATTCGCAGTACTGGATTGTAGTTAGAATACCATCTTGACATAGAATCTCAAACAGTTTTTCTACCATATCATATCATTCACTGCCCCATGTAAAACCATATCTAAACCTTGGATTTATCGATTTAACTTGTTTGTCATCAGCTGTGGGGTTTCAAGTGATATCCCAACAATCCGAAATAATTCACGAAAAGACAGCCTTAATAAATTCTCCCGCGTACTCAGCACATCCTGGCAAAAGGTTGGTCAGATCTTCGATGAAAACGACAAAGAAGTTGGAGCTTGACGTACTACGCAATTTACTTGGAACCACTGGGATTGTTTCTTATCATTCCACAAAGCCGCCCTAGAATCTTCATATAGCTTTTGAATAGCCCTACCAAACTTTGGAGACATTCCCATACAACTTATAGAACAAAGCGTTTCGGTCTACCGTGCCGAAGGCTGCCTTAATATCTGCACAATTTTTTTTTTTAATTTTAGTCTGGTCAACGGTGGGATAACTTAGCCAAAAACCTGCTTGATATTCTTTCACTAACTTATTGGTGTCAATCCATACTTATGTGCTGTATCCCCTTGTGGGTCCTAGGGCCTCTACTACGCCTAGGCGCCATCGTGTACGGTTTCTGGCAATGTGTCTGAGTTCTCCCCAACTTTTCCCTAACTGCCATGCCTCCTTCTCGACTGTTCCGCGCCATGTTCTTCTCGGACCGCCAGGTCTTCTGCCATCCTGAGTTAGAGAGTTCCATTGCAGAGCATGGCTCGCTATGGAACTGTCACCCTTTCGGAACGGGTGACCAACCCACTGCCACTTCCGCCGTTGGATGGTTGTGCCTATTGCCTCCTGACCCGTTCTCTCGTAAAGGTGTTCGTTAGAGATACGATTGGGCCCGAAAATCCTTAAGATATTACGCAGGCACCTATTAACAAAAATAGTCAATCCATGCAGCAAGTCGACTTTGCAAAATGTCTGAAAAAAAAAGTGTAGCTTGTGTTAAGAAAGGAAATATCCATAAGACAGATACATAATGCCGTATACACTATTTCTTGAAGTCTTCTCAACTTAAAGCACCTCAACTTAAAGTAACATCCACCTTTTGATATCGCAAGAGCCAAAAGAAATTATTATTTTACGGCTAAAGTGTATCTACGCAGGCTGCCTCCTGGGTTATGTTCACATAGACCTTGCATATTCAAAGACTATAGATGCAAACCTACATATTAGTCTTTCGTGATTCTTGCTGAAAGCTTTGGAACCTTGGATACTTTAGAAAAGTAATTGTGAACAGCTGTTTGTACAAATCACAATATGCATATTTGAAGGTAGTTTGGTAATATATGTATTATATTACTAATAGATATGGCATTAGAGGTTGATTATATGTTGACGGTTTAGTATGTCAAGTCACGAGCACCCACTGTAGTGATCACCCATTGTATATTTTTACTGATTTCATACGACTGGGAAATGGAACGGTTCTGTAGTTGAGCTGCTTCTAAGAAAAAGAAAAGGATATGTAACATTTCGAAGCTGGACCGCTCCTCATAACCATCCCCTCCCTTTACCTCTTACTCTTCTCACCTATAAACAATCAATATGCGAAGTAAAACGTTATATTCTAAACACCAACTTTACAGATTGTAGTGTCTAGTGCCTTTCTCGATGTAGAGGGTGCCTTCAATAACTTCAGCACCAGATGATCGTGTAAAACAGGCACATGTAGTGTTCTATGGTTGCAGGAGAGCATTCAGCAATAAACTTAGGGAAGCAGAGTAATTCATTCTGTCGACTCATCCAATCTGCTAGACAATTTCATAGTAACTGATTCTCTAACAAATTACTAATGGAAGATGCAATACTGATAGGAAGTTCAACACTAACATTCCTGGTAGAAGTAAATCGACAAATCGGACAAATAATGAGAAGCTGACCTTATTCTCTGACGGATTCAAAATGGATATTGGTACTAGAGCTGGTGTCCTTTGCGATTCCTGTGGGCTTAACTGCTCCTATAGAATCGAAAACGATTGCAGTTCTTTTCAAGCCGAGATCAGAACCGCCATGCAAGTTGTAAAACTAATCCGAAATGATAATGTAGGCTACGTCATCTCTACTCTGGAATCGCTAACAGCGAACTCTGCAAGCGGTATCTAAACAAAATATCACCAACCGATTTGGTCAATGAATACCGGTATATGTATAGGAACATCATAAGCAATGAATGAGCTGATATAGTTGCGGGGAAAGAGTCGGAACTAGATCTGCGTACCGTAAAGTACATACTTATTTCAGGATTGATGATGAAGCCATTTTTTTTTTTTTGCCTAAGGGCTTTAAAACGCTACTGCTCACGAGAAACAGGTCCGCTCTGTTTCAAGTACTGTGGGACTTTCTACTCACTAAAAAACCACCTTTAACTCTTTTTCAACTTGACACCATCCACTACGGGACTGCTCTTCGCACTTCAAAGTGGTGTTGTTTTCTTCCTCCTTTCCGGGGCCAGCTATTTCATTTCTGTTTCATCAGGCTTACATATACCTCATGAGGAAATTAATTTGATCTTCCTTTCTCTTTTTTGTTTTGAATGCCTTTTCTATAAAGGAGCATACTCGATTCCAGTTCTGTGCACCCTTCTTTCGGCTTTCCATCTGCTGCAGGCGAAGAAAGTGTGGTTTGCGTCGTCCACTTGTGAGTCGCTGTACTGGCATGCCGAACTCCTTGTTTTGTCTATTTTGTGGGGATAGGCGTTAAAGTATCCGTGCCGTATCCGTTGTCCGTGACGTAAAAATGTACTTTACCGTGTTCCCGTCCTTTTCATTCGGCGATATTCTTAATCAGCCTCGCTGTCCATCGTTCTCTACTTTCTGAGCTCCATCTCTCCTGCCACTGCTGTTTTGTGAACTCCTTCGGCTCCTCGGTTGCCGCTTCCACTCCAGTTTCTGCCTTTTGTCGTAGACGTACCTCCTCTCTACCGCGAAGAGATCGTTAGGGGTCACTCCCGCGGCTACGAGGACGGCTGGTTCCGACACCGTTCGGTAAAAGTTTGCAACACGTAGTGCTGCGCGCCTCTGTACTGCGGCTACATGCTTTCTGCATTTTTCTTGTCGAAGTGCGTTGGCCCATATCTCCCACCCATACCGGAGAATGGCGTGGGTGACTGCCATCAGAAGCTTTCGTTTGCTGGCCATAGGACCATCTACGTTTGATCAGCGACGTTGTGACCTTCGCAGCTAGTTCAGATGCAAATCTTATCTGTTGCCAGAAAGTGAGCTTGGTGTTAACTGCCACCTCTAGATATTTCACCGCTTCCTTGTTGGTTATTACCTCAGAACCAACTTGTCTTTCACTAGTCTTTCATCATCCGCAAGAGATATTTGAGAATACAAAAACAAATATTTGGCGCAACAGCTCTTTGAAGTGCCAGGGCCTAGCTTCTCGCAACCACTCATGTTGTGTGCGTTATATTTTTCACACGAATGGAAGGGACCTACAGTTTAATGCCGAATCCGAACGGCGATTTGAGAAGCTTTTTCGTGACAACAATACTCTCGGATGTTTGTCAGACGCTCGCGAGAGGTGGGACCGTGAAAAAACTTTTTGGTGTTTTCTGGGATTCGAACTTGGAACCTCATGCGTAGTGATCCGACACACTAACCACTTACGCCACGACGCCCACCAAATTGAGAATATCAAAGGTTTTTTCGAGGGCATTCAGCACGTCGCACCACCTGACTGAATTAAAGACATTTCGCACGTCTAGAGTTGCTAGCATGATGAAGCAATAAAAAGAGCTAATATTGGACTAAGGCTTAGTAACGGTAACATTTTAATCAGTTTTCAATAAAAAGAGGGATGTTTCTCTCTATAAACTCAACGGCAGGGATGCACGAGTTATTTCTGGAGACCTTACTGAACACTTCAGAACTTTATAACGCGCTACAGAGACGAAGAACAAATAGAATATAGAAGTTGATTTGGAAGTGTCTTTGGGCTCTTGGCCCAATTCAAAAATGCAGTATTGCGGCAGTGTTGCAGCAATATTAAAGCAAAAGTTCAAAAAAGCAACATTTTGGCAGTGTTGCTCAAATCAAGAGTTTTTTTTTTTACAACATCAGCGCAACCAAACGTCAAACCAACCTGCACAACAGTTGTTTTGCTGTTGCTTTCCTTTGTTTTGAGCTCTTGTTGGTTTTTTCCAAATGAGAAATGGATGAAAGGTAAACGTTTAACCATTTTAATGTTCTATTTATAAATATTTTTACTACATTCTCCATTTTTTTTCTGTTTTACATACCATTACAACACAATAGTTCATAAATGTCAAATTAAATTACGCAGGGCAACAGCAACGGTGCAGTAGCATGGCAACAGCAACAGAAAACCTGTTCTGTTGCCCAACACTGCACAGCTTTTTGACGTTTTTGAATACACCCCTTTTTAAAAGCGTTGTTGTCTGTCTGTCTGCTGTAAATCTTGAAATCAAAATGTCGACTACTTCTAATTGAGCTAGAGAGCTTTAAAATTGCTCACACGTACATAAGTCCGGTGGGAATGCAATATGGTATACCTATCGTTCTAAGTCTAAAATGGCGGATTGTCTTTTCTTCACAACCCCCCTTGATATGGGCATCAAATGAAAGATTTTGATGAGTAGAATACGATAAGCTATATGACATCATTCCAAACCCAATATGGGCGCCGTGGCGTAAGTGGTTAGTGTGTCTGATCACTACGCATGAGGTTCCAAGCTCGATTCCCAGAAAACACCAAAAAGTTTTTTCACTGTCCCACCTCTCGCGAGCGTCTGACAAACATCCGAAAGTATTGTTGTCACGAAAATGCTTCTCAAATCGCCATTCGGAGTCGGCATTAAACTGTAGGTCCCTTCCATTCGTGTGAAAAATATAACGCACACAACATGAGTGGTTGCGAGAAGCTAGGCCCTGGCACTTTAAAGAGCTGTTGCGCCAAATATTTGTATTTTGAACCCAATATGGCGATCACCCCAAGATAGCGGATTACATTTTCCTTCACAACTCCCTTGACATGGGTATCAAATGAATGGGCTTGACGAGTAGAATATGATAAGTTATGTGACCCAGTATGTTTTTTTATATTCTTCTTGTTAGGAATACCCTTTTTTTTCTAAATACTGTTCTAAAATGTAATCAAAAAAAATATTAAAAAAGTGTGTTAGGGCTGCAAATTGTAAGCAAAAGCATGTGATCCACTGCTTCGAATCCTAAGGAGCACCCACCAACAGACTGTTAAAAACGATGATTTTCTTTCGTCAAACACTGTACATGTAGACTGTATGGTGATACATCGGCAATGGACACAACTTGGTTTGATGGTTGGTTGAGTTCAAGTTGGGGCTACCGCATGCTGTTAACTGCTCCACTGGGTATGTGATGATGCACTAATTGTTTCGACTTTTCCGGCAAAGAAAGTGCTGAGAGTAGAGAAGCTGGAATCTTTCTCCTCTTCCTACATCATCGTCTCGTCAGTTCTTCTTATGGTCTCTTGTACATATTTTGAACCTCATTTATGCTAGTGCTTAAAGTAATGTTAAGATCTAAGTGTTTTGTATACTATTGCTGGATTTATTTATGTCTTCCGGAATGCGAGCAAAGAAGTGATGCTCTCATTGCATGCGGGTAAACGTGAACGAAAGGGTTATCTGTCTAGAGGTTTTTGCTATCCGCTGACGCAGACACTCTTTTGGATTCGTTCATCATTAGGAATGCAGTTAAATAAAAAACTAATTTGGTTCTTACGGCTTCGCTTAACACTGGCAGACTTACTAGAGAGGAACTCTAATCGCGGTAGTATGATAGGTCAAATTGAAAGTGGTAACGACTTCGTCTACTTCGTTTGGCTTGAAATAATTCTTGAGGTTTATTGTTTGTTTAGTCATTAGCAGGGTTTTAATTATACTTAATTTAACGATGATTTTATTAGGTAAACATATCTTGGAAAGTAGGAATTGAGGCTAATTTTTGGAGTTCTAGAGAGGAGAATTCAATGTGGGCCATACAGTTGCGATGAGCGATTTTAAGAGAGAAAGAGTGCACTTTCTTCTTGATGCATGCATGAGAAGACATTCTTATTAATATTCTGTGCACTACTGTATTTAGGCTTAAAAATACCTATTTATTATACACTTATGAGTTCCAGGAACCTATGTACAGACGTTCATGGACATGTACGAAAAAGCAAAGACAAGAGTAAGATGCCCCGCTGGAATAACCCAGAGTTCCCAATCAACCAGGGAAGCATCGTAAGTCATTTGCTCTTTATTGCAGCCCTTGTCTATCTGTTTGAAGGCAAAGTGACATCAGTTATTCTTTGCTCATAAGTGAGGATTATATGTCTCTGCAACGAGCACTTGACGTATGGGTAAACGTTTTTGGATGGAAATGGGTATCGCATTAGTCCAAAAAGGACCGATTACGTGTGCTGCCCGTTCTCTGATCAGCGTAGGCCTATTCCAAACATTTATTTGAATGGAACAGTGCGTCCAAAGTGCGAAAAGTTCAAATATCCGCGATCTATGATCAATAGCGAAGCAACCTGTGATAACGACATCAATCATCGCGTAAGTGTAGGGTGGATGAAGTGGCGAGATAACTCAGCTATCTTCTGTGACCCAAAAATGCACTTTATGCTCAAAGGAAGGCTCTACACCGCAGTTTTGCATTCAGCACTCACATCCGGTCACAATATTGGACAATGTACAAAGCATGTGAGAGTAAATCAACGACAGTTAAGATGAAGGTGCTTCACATGACAGCAGGGGTGACAAAGTTTGATCGAATAAGAAGTTCAAAATTCGTGGAAGCCTTCGCATAAAAAAAAAAAACATCTAACGCAAAATAGAGCGCGACCGGCTCGGATGGTATTGCCATGTTCAAAGAAGAGATCATTTGAACCTTGTCAAAAAGGTAATACCAATGAACATTCCAAGGATATCGTGAAAGAAAGGAAGGACTAAAAACTCCTGGATCACATCAATGCAACAACACTAGCATTTGGTTTGATCCAAAATCGGGAAATCTGCCGAAATTTTCTGAGGTTACACAGGCGAACTCCACAGGTGGATCAGTAGAAATGCAGTGAAGTGGGATGGTTATGATCCCTTAAGTTTAGATCATAACTTCGCTAAAATAGGAAGAAAAAGATAAAAATTGGTATCGAGATGCGATTACTTACATACTTACTTGGGTAGACCTGCGCCTCAATGGAAAAACCTCTCCAACCAGTCCGGATACGAGCCAGTTGCGCACGGTTGAGGTTGTCCTCTACCGCGCCGTCTATCCGGGGTGAATTCGAAGACTTTACGGGCTGGAACGTCGGGCCTTATCCGATCTGCATGACCCAGCTATCTAAGTCGCTGTTTCTGAACGCTTCTGGCCAAGTCGATGTCCTTGTATAGGCCGTATATTTCGATATGGTACCTTCTCCTCTACTCACCGTCTATGCAGATGGGACCAAAGATCACTCGAAGAACTTTTCTTTCAATGTAACCAAGGGCAATTTCATCCGATTTGGAGAAAGTGCATGCCTCTGCGCTATACAGCAGGACTGTGATGATCAGTGTCTTATACAGAGGTACGTTAGTAGTTCGAGATATGGCTTTGTTATTCAATTGCCTTCTTAGCCCATAAAAACACCGATTGGCAAGAGTAATTTTTCGTTTGATCTCCCCACTGGTATTATTTGCGGAGCTCCCCATTGAGCCTACGTAGACAAAGTCCCTTACTGGGGTGGCAATGGTGTAGTGGTAACGTCGTCAATTGCCACGCTAATGGTTTATGGTTCAAATCCTGATGTCAGCAAGGATTTATTTATTTCTCATGAAATATAAAAAGTCAGTTTGATCAATCGCGAAAGCTTGTGTGAGCACTACTGCGAAGGCATAACACTGGCAGTAGCTTGGTCATATGGTTGGAAAAAATTGTTCGCTCTGTTGAAAATTGATTTGCCTATGACATTGGTGATCAGGAAATAAATACTGTGAATCAGAAGCAGAGACAAAAAAGAACAAAAATCTCCCAAGTTATCTGGACGCCACCCCCGGAGTTTCTCTGAAGCATTAACAGCTGAGCTTCAAAAAACACTATAAACACACTCTATCTATACTTTACAATACCCGCACTGTGTGCAAACATATTAGGGGAACTCATAACCTCTTGAGTGCGCGCAAGTTATAAAAAAAGTCCCTTACTTACTTACTTAGGTGGCGCTACAGTTCGGGGTGAACCTGGGTCTCAACCAACAAGCCTCTCATTTAGCTCGGTCTTTAGCTAATTGCCTACAGTTGCGCACTCCAAGTTGGTCGAGGTCCCCTTGAACTTGTGCGCCCCACCTACGGCGATGATTCCCTCTGCTGCGTCGTCCCTCCGGGTTAGATTCGAAGACTCTGCGGGACGGAGCGTTGGTGTCCATTCGCTCTGCATGTCCTAGCCATCTCAGAGGTCCAATACGCAGTTTTTGGACTAGGTCGATGTCGCTGTACAGCTCGTATAGTTCCTGATTGAATATTCTCCTCCAAAACCCGTCAACGCAAACGGGACCGAAAATCTTATGAAGAATTTTTCTCTCGAAGCGACCAAGGATATCTTCATCCTCTTTTAATAAAGTCCATGTTTCAGCACCGTAAAGCAGGACTGGGATGATCAGGGTCTTATATAGAGTCTCCTTAGTTGTTCGAGATAGGGCTTTACTGTTGAGTTGCCTTATAAGCCCAAAAAAACAGCGATTGACAAGAGTTATTCTTCAATTGATTTCTGCACTGATTTTGTTAGTAGAATTTATAGCAGAGCCAAGGTAGACAAAGTCCCTTACTACCTCGAAGTTATAGCTGCCCACGGTGACGTTTTGTCCAATTCGTCGGTGTTGGTTTTCCCTTCTTATTGACAGCATATACTTGGTTTTGCCCTCGTTTATCGCTAAACCCATTTTGGCCGCTTCCGCCTCAATGCTTGCAAACGCACCGGTGACAGCCCGCTGAGTTCTTCCGATAATGTCTATATCGTCGGCGTATGCAAGCAGTTGTACAGACTTGTAATAGATTGTGCCTCCGGTATTGGCTTGTGAGTTCCGCACAATCCGTTCAAGTACAATATTGAAGAAGTCACATGACAGCGTGTCACCTTGTCTAAAACCTTTTTTGACATCAAATGTCTCGGTGAGGTCATTACCGACCTTGATGGAGCAGAGAGCGTTCTCCATCGTCAGCCTGCACAGACGGACAAGTTTGGCAGGGATGCCAAAACTAGACATGGCTCTATAAAGCTCTTCTCTATAGATGCTGTCATAGGCGGTCTTGAAATCGATAAAGAGGTGGTGAGTATTGATTTGGAATTCTTGGGTTTTCTCCAGGATCTGCCGAATTGTGAAGATTTGATCGATGGTGGACTTTCCTGGCCTGAAACCGCTCTGATAGGGTCCAATCAGGCTGTTGATAAAAGGTTTCAGGCGTTCACACAATATCGCAGAAAAGATCTTGTATGCGACGTTGAGGAGACTGATGCCTCTATAATTGGCGCAGTTGAGGGGGTCTCCTTTCTTGTGGATCGGGCAAACGATGCTGAGATTCCATTCATCAGGCATACACTCCTCTGACCAAATATTAGAAATGAGTTGGTGTATGCACTCTACCAATTCATCCCCAGCTGCCTTGAAAAGTTCGGCCGGTAAACTGTCAGGTCCAGCAGCCTTGTTCGATTTTAGCTTGGATATTGCTATCCTCACTTCGTTTTGGTCAGGTGGACGGAAATTTTGAATATCATCGTCTATGTTGAATGGTTCATTCTGCCTGACAGCGGGATGTTGGCCTTCGTCGCCGGTATACAGTTTGCAGAAGTAGTTTTTCCATATTCTCAGCACCGACTGCAATTCTACTACGAGGTTTCCATTTTCATCTCTACAGATTTCTGTACGGGTATTACTTCTCTGACATGTTCTTTTTACCTTTTGGTAAAACTTCCGTACATTGTTCCTGGAGTATAGACTCTCGATATTCTCAAACGCGCGCTTCTCATGCTCTTTCTTCTTCTTTTGTAGAAGCCGATGTTCTTCCCGTCTCTTTTGCTCGTAGAGCTCACGAGCAGCTCTCGTCTTCCTTTGCAGTGCCGCTTTGTATGCCTCTTGTTTTGCTGCATGTACTCGCCGGCATTCTTCGTCAAACCAGCGGTTTCGCGGTGGTGAGCGAGCGAGACCCAGCACATCAGTCGCGGCATTTCTGATGGCATGTTGGAAGCGTTGCCACTGGTCTTCGGTACTTGATGATGGCGGCAAAGGGGTGATTGAGAGATTTCGGGATACGCGTTCAGCGAAGAGTCTGGCGGTCTCTTGCGATAGTAGCTTTTCGACGTTAAATTTTCTCACAGTAATTCTTCTTTGTTGCTCAGATTGGGATATCCGCATTCGTACCTTGGCTACAACAAGGTAATGATCCGAGTCTATGTTGGCCGCTCGGAAGGTCCGGACATTCAGAATACTGGAGGCATGCCTTGCGTCGATCGCAATATGATCAATTTGGTTGATCGTTACATGATCATTGGACCGCCATGTCTGCTTATGAATGTCGAGATGAGGAAACCATGTGCTTGCTATGGTGACATTTCGCTCCACAGCGAAATCAATTAGCCTTAGTCCGTTATCAGACGTGGTGTCGTGTAGGCTATGCTTACCGACTGCCCTACCAAAGACGTCCTCCTTTCCTATTTTGGCGTTAAAATCGCCCAATACGATTTTAACCTCGTATTTAGGACATTGCTCGTATGTTTTGTCGAGGAGCTCGTAGAAACACTCTTTGGTGGCAGGGTCCTTTTCTTCTGTGGGGGCATGAACACATATTAGGCTTATGTTAGCGAATTTAGCCTTGATCCGGATAGTCATAATACGCTCGCTCACGTGTCGGAAGCTTAAGACTTCTTGCCTAAGTCTGCCGCGTATGACAAATCCGCATCCGAATAAGCGTTGCCTGTTGCCTCTGTAGCAATCACCGTAGTAGATGTCACAGTTTTTCATCCTCTTTTTGCCCGGCCCATCCCACAACCCCCAACCTGGAGGGCTAGTTCCTTAATTATTCCCCTAGGACGAGGGGCCGGGTACACCGGTGCCAGTAGTCCACTACGGGAGTATGAGCGCTGCCGTTGGCCCATTAAGGGCTCCTCCGCCACCATCTCTATTCCAATGTCCTGACTAACATTGGAAATTCCTTACCGACCTGTGATCCGAATACGTCGAAGCAGCTCGCGCAAGGTATTCACTAAGTTCAACCTAACTGGACCTATGGACGCCACCGTTGACTCCGTCTAGGGAATTCGTCCGCCGCCGCCTGGAACAGGAAAAAGTGCTCTAGTGAGAAAAGCACTCTTCCCCCCTCTCTCATCTGCTGCCACCAAGAATCCGCCAAAGGGGGTTGGTTACCCATTTCTTGAATTAAGGTACTAGGCACCCGGCTGTCACCGCGTGGAGGTTGAGAGTAGGAGTTGGTAGGCCTCAGCTGAGTGAAAACGCTTGTGTTTTCATATGATCGCATGCACTACCGTTTGACCAGTCCCTTACCACCTCAAAATTATATATGTCTATTGTGGTGTTCTGAGGTGGGCGCCGTGGCGTAAGTGGTTAGTGTGTCGTATCACTACGCATGAGGTTCCAAGTTTATATATACGCTATCATAGGCAACTTTGATGCGTATCGATTTCATTTTCATGGGATTTTCCCAAGATCTGCCGTAGTGTGAATATTTGGTCAATAGTGGACTTTCCCGGCCGGAAACCGTACTGATAAAAACTTACCAAGTTGTTGACAATCGGTTTAAGTCGTTCACATAATACTACAGACAGGATCTTATATGCGATGTTGAGAATACTTACGTATATACCTCTGTATTTGGCGCATTTCAGAGGGTCTCCTTTCTACAAGATTGAGATGCGATTATTATCCATTCAATTCATAAATTAATATAATGAGCTACTGTGTCTACCGTACATGGCAAATTGGCAGCTAAACTTTTCTTAAATGGACACTGATGGGACTGCAAAATAACCCCGTTCAAAGGTGATGGAGTATATTAAGGTCAAAAACAACGGTACCGTCTATGGGAAACACATTATCTTAAATTTTGTTCTTTTCATTTCCAAAAGATCATTTCTCACTTCAAATGTCTGGCTTTCGACGTAACCATGATTAGCACTAGCGTAGCGCATTTGGCTAACACGTCGTATACATTATTCGAATCCGGCTTTAAATCTCAGCGGCGGTTGATGTGGTAATTTTTTCCTTCAAACGGTTTTTCAATCACCAATTCAGTACCAACAAATCAGTCATACAAAGTATTCTCAGGAATCTTCTTAGTCATTGGAAATAATCCATCCAAGGTTTGCATTGAAATAGGAGACAAATGCTGTTTAATGGAACAGCTCTTTGACTGTCATGCAAGTTCCATCTGAGATCTGTAAATTAGCACAAAAATATGTGTAACATCTTATGTGCATCATGGAGCGTTATGAAATCTTGGAAAACATTAATGAATACAGATACGCTTCAACCAGTTTTCCAGTATATGTAATTCACATCCGAACAGTGGGAAATTGCATAAGATAAGAAAACAAGTTGTTCCTAAAAACCATAAAAAAAACACGTAAAACCATTTCATAGGTCATAACAAAGCCAACAAACAAGATGCTCACATGTAGTTCGTGATATAATCACCTTTATCATCCATCAGCATCATCTAATGACATCTCCATTTCGACTATAACTCTTTGTTTGATTGTTTATTATTCATAAAAAAATGACAAACGGCTACAAGCCCACAACCATTAAAAACACACATTAACCCTCCAGCTTTCTACAAACGTGAAGCACTTTCGATTTCGTTACTATTGATCGACACACCGGCTGTCTAGTAAGGGAACCCATCAGCACGGCACATGAATTAAATTAATTTGATTTCTTGTCTACAACAAGCAGCATGTGGAGTCAACACTCATTTCAATTGGAAACCTTCTTCAACGTACACACTATCGTCATCGTCATCTTCATCAATGGCTTTCTGTGACGTCTTTAGAGGGAGATCTCTGTTTAGTATCTGTTAGTTGCAATAAAGTGGGATCTTCCCCACACCATCGGACCTACATGTATGTAGCATTGCGTGTACGTGCAGTGAAAATTGAAAAGTAGAAAGTTTATCCGCGATATGGGGGCCAAGGCGCCCACCTCAAGATCGATTTCAAGTTCGCTTGTCGCATGATGATATTTGTTTGAGGCGCCAAACTCTTGTGTACGGACTTCGGGAAGATTGTTTGGGTCACTCAGTGAACCATCCCGGGAATTTATAGCTGAAACCTGTTTGTCAATCCACCCACAGACAATGGAACATCGTCACCGATTGCTGACCGATTAACCATGGTCATGGAGAGATAGGGGTCAATAAGATGTGTGCCACATTTAACCGCGTCTGCAAAAAGATACAAAAGAAGGGATAACCATCTTTATACGGCAGGCATCCATTGTTAAACTGGTTTCTGCATCCAGATTATTATGGAGTTCGATATCATATTTTGCCGGCGCTGCTAAATTTTTGCAAAAAGTGCGAGATATAAAAAAATCTCAGCAAAACAAAGAACAAGAAATATAGGTGAAGATCGCGCAGTAGGATATGGAGTGATGCTGAAGTTCAGTGGACACTTTCACGCGCAGCTCTGCTACAGTAGCAGTAGTGGTCTGCTCTATTTGGACTTCGGCTAATGTTGCACTTCAACAATTCAATTTCTCTGCACGAGCATGTAACTGCACTTTTATAATGCATGTTTTAAGCGGTTATTTAGAAAGTCTCTGTAGCAAGACATGGAATTGGTTTACATACATACTCTTGTTTGATTTATGTGCAAGCATTTCGGATGCAAGTCTCATATAAAGTGATTCAGTGTAATTTGCAGAATTGCCTGTATTTGTATGCAAAAGGTCTGACAAGCTGTTCTGTGTAAGATGAGTGATCCATTACACATGTCTGATAAACCTTGAGGGTAAATTCTTTGTGTTGCGCTAGGCTGTAAGGGGAAATAATTGATGATTAAGCAAGAACTGATGCTGCTGAGTGCTGATTTGGCTAGGTGTTCTGATTGTGAAAGTTTTTGCAACACCCTTTGATGGTGGTATTTGTAA
The DNA here is from genome assembly GCA_945910035.1 of Brachypalpus laphriformis. Lineage (NCBI taxonomy): Eukaryota > Metazoa > Arthropoda > Insecta > Diptera > Syrphidae > Brachypalpus > Brachypalpus laphriformis. Next base: position 16,898,066 of record OX246753.1, on the reverse strand, counting down.
AAGTGTACATTGTTTCTTGAATGAAGCATTTTGTAGATTGATGAGTGTAACTATAAGAAACTGCACACAATAATGTCACTTTGTTCTAATCTACGAGTGTGAGGTTAGATTGTGGATACTAGGATGTGCGATGATTGAGGACTCATCACGTTCACTTGGAAACTTAAAGGTTTATCCTGTTTTTTTTTTTTTTTTTTCTTTTGAAGTAGAGCCGATTTTAAACCATTTGGTGCTCTTTATAAATCTTATTAGATCCGATAATTTATTGTCTGTGATCGTAGTATACCGCGGCGCTATTCTTGCAAAGCGGGGTAGTGGCACAACAGATAAGTGATTGACTCTAATTTTTTCTTGTCCGCGCAGCCTCTGTATAAATCAATAGACTAAACTTTCAATTAGCGGAGAATAACTCTGATGGTGCCATGTCCTGTGACTACTCCAGTTAATATGCGGATAATGAATCGATCTAATGCTCGAAAGCTTTGGTTTTCGATTTGTACAGTTCCAACCACAACGTACGAGAAGTAGAGCTGTCCTCCCTAAATAACCATGACGAGTTGAATTCTTGAATAGCTGTAGACTATTCTGGAACATCATTCCAGGCAATAAGTTCCATAGTTGGCTTATTCTATAACAAAAATATTGATATTAATTGAGTTTACTTTCCCCTACTGCAAAATTTTCTGCTGACTGCGCAACTAGACATCTGCAATTAATGCTTTGCAACCAGCTTCAAGACATTCAGTCTCATATTAAACATTTCCACTATTAATACTTACAGCTTGAAAAGTAAAACGAATAAAACACTTGATTATCAAATGAGTAGTTCATCCATTCCTAACAAAACATTTAGTGTAGAGTACTCATAAAGAATGGGTTCTCATAAGTACCGCGCATTAAGAACACCGAGTACACAGGGTACACGGGGTACACCGAGTACACTCATTTACTAATGAATGTTGTAATAGTCAATTATGGCGATTAAAGTCTGTGGTTATGATGTAGGAGGGTGCTAATGAAGAAAATTTACTGTAATAAATAAATTTAAATAAAAGAAGCGATACCATTTAATAAAGAGACATTTTTTTTATTTAATTAAATTACCATTTTTTTTTTTTTAATATGCTTTAGCTTTCGTCTTCTAAATCGCTACAAATTTCTGTTTTTTTTACATTGGAATGTAAAAACATTATTTGGTTAACTAAAACCGGGTCGGAACCAATTTAACTACGTTTTTCCGAAATAAACTGTCTAGCCGAAGAAACAACGCGTTCCAAAGCAGCAATACTAGCTGGTGTAGCTAATCTATAACATTCTCCCATAAACGCCTCCCCCCACCCCTCAGAACATTCTACTTTAATAATGAGTCCGTTCCCTCAGTCTCTTCTATACGCCATCTGGATATTATTTGTAATAGGAAGCTAAACTTCCGTTTCCAAACTGATCAAATTATACACAAGGCTAATTATTCTCTCGATTTCATAAAGGTTTAAAGAATTCTCTTACCCTTACGTTACTAAATCCCTTTACACCCACCTTGAATACGCCAAGTTTGGTCACATTATTACGACACTCACTCCGTTAGAACTAAAGCTGTGCAGCGTAGGTTTATCCGTTTTGCCTTACGCGGTCTCCCATGGGCCGACAACTATATCTTACCCCTTACGAAAATCGGCTTAAATTAGGTCTGTTCCTATACTTGCAATTTCGTACGAATTTGTACGAATTCTTACTCAACACCGTTCCTTTACTCAAAAAAGTAGTAAAAGAGAGAGGCAACGAGAGAGTAAAAATTTTCCCTCAGTGAAAAAACTTACGAATTCCTCAACAAATTTCTGCCGGTAAGAAGTGTACTTTCTGTCAAAGTCAGCTGTTACTTTGTTTAGATGTTTTTATTTTTCTTATGTTTTGGATTATTTTTCATTTTAATTCAATTTGCTGCAAAAGGGCAAATGAAAAATTGAAAAAAGGGACCCAAATGAAAGTTGAATATTTTCCTAGTACATTTCTGCGCATTTAAATATGTAAATTCATATTTAAAAGTAATAAAAACGAACTTCAAAGTTCAATGAAAATGCCTTACATAGATGTGGAGTACCGAAGAAACAGCTGAAAACGTTGACGTTTAATTATGGACAAGTTTTTTTTGTCTAACGCGTTCCTTTACTTTTTTTGTAGCTTCTCTCTGTGAGAGAGAATTTTAATCTTAAGGTTGATAATTTCTCTTTAACCATTTTTTGCCCAAAAAGTAAAGGAATAGACCTAACCTACAAACCCTTGTAAAACGTCGCGTAGTCGCTGACAAGTTGAATTCATAAATGTAAATATGCTGCAGTCCTGTAAAATGTGTGTTCATAATTCTAAATGAACTGCATTATCTTTGCATGAGCATGGCAGCGCTTGTGTTCACAAAAGTAAAAAGACAGTCAATATGCTGTCAATTTGGCATTGTGTGTTTATTGTGTTGCAGGATTGCATGAAAATAGTAGGAGAGAAAATGTAAATATAAATTAATTTTATATCGGCAAAATATTTATTTCTTTGCATTTATTATATGCAATAAATAATTTATCTTTCATAGGAATGAATCTGGTCCGAAGCCGACACCAAACTTTTGATATCCGTTCGGCTTGGAATGGAATCTGAATTTCTAGCTTTGCGGAGAAAGAAATCGGTTCTTTGGGGAACATTTTTAAATGAAATAAAAGGTCTGTTTGCGTAGTTTCTGCACCAAAATTCGCAGTTTGTCAAATTTCCACGAGTGGGGGTAAAATTTCTCTTACAGAGAGGTAAAATTACGAAAAAGTAAACGAACTCGTTGAACCACAAAAGCTGCCCACTTACTAAACGTTAAATCTCAAACCTAATTGTACGCGACAGAAAGAAAGAGAAGGAACAATCCAACAAAAAATCGCATATACAGCGATTTCACAGGTTTTACAGTTTAAACAAACTACCCCATAGAAATTTCTTGCACTCAAATTCGCAGCATAGGGAAATTTCATACTCTCTCGAGGGCGCTCTCTTCTGTCAAAAACTACGAAAATTTTTAGTAATCGAACAGGTTTTCGTAAAAATTCGCTGTTTTGGGAGGGTACGCGAACATACCTAAAGACTCTTTTCTCCACGTTCCCTTACGACAGAGAAGAAATTGTAAGGAAATTCGAAAATTTAAAAATTTCTTACCAAAGAATAAAAAAAAGGAATAAACAGAGCGGCAGAGACGTTTCTTCGTTTCTTCTTCGACAGTTTATACACTTCTCTCGAAACTTGAACAGCAGTTTCGTTATTTTAATAAAGTATTTGAAAGCTGCTCCTTTAGCAATGTTAAACAAATTCCTTATTTCTCTAAACATGCAGTTATTAGCAAGCTTCAAAATCTAAGGTATAGTGCTAGCCTCAAGTCCTCCCCGTGCAGGGACGGGTTAAGAATATCACTGCAGTGACCCCCCCAACAACCAGCGCTTGTCGTAAAAGGCGACTAAGGGGACAAATCAGATCTAGGCAATATACCACCCAAGTGAGCCTAGCGACACATATACTACCTTAAAAACCCTCCCACAAGTGTGCATGCGAGTCCGTGGGTTGACACGACTGGAGATCACCGGTGTCATAAAAGAAAGATCAAACAATACTAAAACAGGAGCATGCACGTGTCAAACAACAAACACCATCGCAATATGGTGCAAAAAATTGGATTGCAAAACTGTATCATTATGGTAATACTTGCAAAAAGGAAAGGCACTACCCCGCCAGGCACTACCACTGCTGTGCATGGTACTGATCCTGGACCGAGCAGAAATGTTCGGGTCAGAGCTATACGGATTCCGGGGGCTTGCAACATAATGAAACAGTTTGGATGCAATTTGAGGGTCGCGAGTTGGAACGTTGGAAGCATGACCGGTCGAAGTTACGAGCTGGAAGAGATGATGAATAGAAGGCGGGTGGACATCTTGTGTGTCCAAGAGACGAAATGGAAAAACACCGGGAATCGGGCGCGTTTCTTGGACGTTAGGACAAAAGATTACAAGATGTTCTACTACGGAACGGAAAAGTCTAAGAACGGAATCGGTATCATCCTTGCGGCAGAGCTACTTGGTAACGTCTTGAGCATTTCGAAGTCCAGCGACCGTTTGATGTCTCTCAAACTAGTAATACAAGGAGAGGTGTGGAATATTGTCAGTGCATATGCTCCCCACGATGGGTACAATCAGAGAGATAAAGATGCATTTTGGCTAGATTTCCACAATCTCCTTAAGAACATCCCAAAGGAAGAATTTCTATTTGTTGGAGGAGATTTGAATGGACATGTCGGGAAATCAAACGAAGACTATGAAGACTGCCATGGAGGACTAGTATATGGCACAAGGAACCTTCCTGGTGAAGACATCCTAAGCATGTGCAAATCACACGGTCTTATCGTGTTAAATACCATGTTCATCAAACAAAGCCGACACCTGATCACTTACAGCAGTGGTGGAGATGAAACTCAGATTGACTACCATTTGGTAGGTAGTTTCATAAAGCCCCGGGTAAAAGATTGCAAAGTGATCCTGGGAGAGGCAATCGCTCGGCAACACCGTCTCCTGCTAACAGAAATTTTTATGAAAACACCGAAGAAAAGCAAACAAACAAGGGTCTCTGAGAAAATCAAGTGGTACAATCTGGACAAAGAAAAAGGCGAAGCTTTTGTTTTCGTAATGAAAAATTACCTCTCTCACACCGTCAACGGAGCTGAGGATGAAGAGTGCAGAGCACAAAATATGTGGGATTCCCTACAGCGAACTTGCTTAAATAAGGCCAAATCACTGCTAGGAGCTTCAAAAGGCCACCATCAACACGCCAAAGAAACATGGTGGTGGAGTGATGAAGCTAAGATGCTGATAAATGAGAAGAAAGCGGCTTTCAAAGCTTGGTCAAAGTGCCCCTCTAATAATAATGACGAAAAAGTTCGCCTTGAAATGGAATACAGATGCTGCAAGAAAAAAGCGAAGAAGAAGTGCGCCCAGCTTCAAGCAGAGAGTACGGAGGGCCTGTATCGGGAGCTGGAGAAAATATTTTCCCCGGTTGCTGATGCAAACCAGGCTATCCAGGAGCTGCGAAGACACAATATGAACAAGAGCGCCACTATCTTCAAAATAGCCGCCCAAAGAAGGAACAATGCTCAGGAGATTCGTTCGCCAAAGTTCATTAGCAATGCTCATGGCCAGCTTCTTGTGGATGACGACAAAATTCTGCAGAGGTGGCGACAGTATTGTGAAGAGCTTTTAAATGAACAGTTTCCCCGGCTATACTTTCCAAGACCCACCCCTAACTGTGAAGAAACAGCCGACATTACAGTCGAAGAAGTTAGTGAGGCGGTCAAATACTCCAAAAAACGAAAAGCGGTTGGGCCAGACGAAATACCCTCTGAGTTCTGGAAAAAGATGGGAGACATCGGGTCCAGATGGCTCAGAATTCTCATCTCCAAATTCGTGAGAGGTGATCCAATGCCGAATCAATGGAGGGAAAGTTACCTTCTCCCTGTATACAAAGGGAAGGGTGATACGCGAAACTGTGATAACTACCGTTCGATCAAGCTGATGTCACACACCATGAAGATCGTTGAGCGGGTATTAGGTGGCCGACTGCGAAAAATAATACGGCTATCTGATGATCAGTGCGGGTTTGTCTCGGGTAAATCAACCACAGATGCAATCCAAAGTATAAGGATCATAATGGAACATCGTGATTCCTTAAGGGATTTGCATATTGTATTGGTTGACTTTGAAAAGGCATTCGACAGACAACCACGAGATCTGATATGGGTGGCGCTAAGACATCGAGGGGTTCCAGAAACCTATGTACAGATGATCATGGACATGTACGAAAGAGCAAAGACAAAAGTAAGATGTCCGGCTGGAGTAACCGAAGAGTTCCCAATCAAAGTCGGGGTGCACCAGGGAAGCGTTTTAAGTCCTTTGCTCTTTATTACAGTCCTTGATTATCTGCTTGAAGGTAAAGTGATGGACCCCAAGGTACATCAGTTATTCTTTGCTGACGATGGAGCCATCATAAGTGAGGATCCTACATCCCTGCAACGAGCACTTGATGTGTGGGTGGACGTTTTGGAGGGAAATGAGTATCGCATTAGTTCAAAAACGACAGAGTACTTGTGCTGCCCGTTCTCTGATCCACTCAGGCCTATTCCAGACATTTATTTGAATGGAACAGTGCTTCCCAAGTGCGAAAAGTTCGAATATCTGGGATCTATGATCAATAGCAAAGCAACTTGTGATGACGACATCAATCATCGTGTAAGCGTAGGGTGGATGAAGTGGCGAGAAAATTCCGCTATCTTCTGTGACAGAAAAATGCACCCTAAGTTGAAAGGAAGGCTCTACACCGCAGTTGTACGTCCAGCGCTCACATACGGTTCACAATGTTGGACGATGTACAAAAAGTATGAGAGTAAATTAACGGCAGCTGAGATGAAGATGCTTCGCATGACAGCAGGAGTGACCAATCTTGATCGAATAAGAAGTTCGAAGATCCGTGGAAGTTTCACATCAAGGAAACCATCGTACACAAATTAGAGCGCGACCGGCTCAGCTGGTATTGCAACGTTCAAAGAAGAGATCATTTGAACCCTGTTAAAAAGGCAATATCTATGCACGTTCCAAAGACATCGCGATGTAGGAAAGGCAGGCCTATAAACGCCTGGATCAGACAAATGCGACGACATCGGCATTTCATTGGCCTCAGTAACCGAGTGATCCAAAATCGGCATGCCTGCCGATATTTTCTGAGGTCAAATAGGCGAACCCCACAGGCGGATCAGTAGAAATGCAGTGAAGTGTGAGGGTTGTGATCCCTTGTTTTCGGATCATAACCTCGCTGATAAAAGGAAGAAGAAGAAGAAGTGCTAGCCTCAAGTCCGTTTAAGGCCGACCAAAATTTGATTTTTTCCAAAATGGACGCAGTTCATTTGCAACAGTCTATTACAAAGTTGACATTAATTTTTGAACATCAAAGTCGTGAATTCAGAATGTACCTGGGAAATGTAGACCTGGACATACGAAAATGTTCTCTAAAAATGCATATTTTTTGGTACATGCCTTAACATAATTCTCCAATTTCTTCTGATCAATAAAATTTTTGTTTTTCTACGAGTTTTTATATTCCTTCTTTTCGAAAATTTTGTTTGCATTCTATTAAAATCTAATCCTTCCAAGAGATTTAGAGCATTAAGTCGTAAAATAATGCTCTTATTAGACATTGTAAATTATACACGAATTAATGGACTATGAGAAAATGTTGTCATTTTGACAAAATATTTCGTGGCATTTCTCTGCTATTTTTACATTTATACATTCATTTTCCAAATGCATGATGACTGCATTCATGCAACAGTTATTGTTTTCATAAATGAATTGATGAAATATTTTATGCATGGCATGTGCAAAAAGTTTGCAAATACAAACTCAGCCTACTTTTCGTGCACCAATTATTAACCGGTACGATCGATTCCCCCGCATTGCTGTATGTGATTTCCCTTCGCACTAACCCTCGTAACTTAGAAACCGCTCTTTCGTCTCCCTCACCATCGCACCAACTACGGCCATTTCGAACCAATCTCCAGATTGTTACGTCTGACCAATAACGCACAGAACACCCTTGTCTTTCATTCCAGTCTATCCACCCTTAGAAAGTCCCTCCACACTTCTTCATTACCTCTCTTCTCTTAGATTACAGCACACCACAACTGTCTATCCGTACCATTTCTTTTCCCATCCCTCCCTAGTTTTTAGGATAGTCTTTAAAACCTAGTTTAATTTCTAATCAAAAATGTGTGGGCCATTAGGGGCGTTAGTTGTTTGTTAGTTTTTAAGTTTAGCTTTAGGTTGTTGCTTGTATTAAGCTTCAATAAATAAATAATATTTTGCAGCTAGTCTTGAATTAAAATGGAAACTCTACTTGGTGCAAGTGCTACTACTGCAAAACATTAAAATCATCGTGAAAAGTCACATTTGTGTTTTCATAGTTGCGGAGTTTATTGTTAACTTTATTCATAGAGAATGTACAATTTCTACAGGTTGAATAAAGACTTTAAATAGTTCTTTGTCATCTGATGTAACAATATTGTTTTAGAGCTTAGCCTACGAGTATCTATTCAGATAAATCATTCAAATAACTTTGCATAATGCGTTTACACTCGTCTTCGATTTCTTGTTTTCGGCTTCATTAAACTGAATTGATTGGTTTCCTGGAGGAAACAAAAATAGCGCGACTCTATGAATTATTGATAAAATTTCTAATACAACGGAGTCCAAAAAAATATTTAATCTTATTTTAAAATTTGCAATTACACTTAAATCTTATAAATACTATAAAAGCAAAATCGATTTTCTTTGTGAACATCGTTTCTCGAAAACTACTAGACGTAGGTACTTGAAATTTTGCAGAGTTATTCCTTATTTTGCCTAGATGCGAGATAAGATGGGATTTTCCGAAACTGAAGGTCCAAGTGGCATAAAGGCGGTTGAGATCTGTAATATTGATACCACAGCCGTAGCTCAGTACTGGCTCTGGCTTAAAAAAATAAAAAATAGGTGAATTTAGTAAATCATTTAAGGCATAAAACATCCTTCTGCGTTGTCCTGAAGCTGAGCAATGCTAAAAACAATTATTCAAATCATCGCCCACAATTTTCCTTCAGTGGAGACCACGGCTAGCAGTCATGCAGCAGTGGCTATCCTTGCAAAAGTATGTGTGTGGGAGTATATGGGCGCGCTATCCCATGATCATGTTTTGATCTTCACTGTGCAGTATCTTCTAGAGTTAAAATTGAAAAAAAAAAAAAACATTAACAATGCCAAATCTAAGATATTGTAAATTTTATTAATTAAGATATCCATGTGCTGTCAAAAATTCATGCAATTAAGAGACTTGGGAATATACGCGTAGGTACATATGTACATGCATATGGATGTGTAGACATATAACTATTGCAATATTTTTCCATTGTGTTAGATGAAATATTGTTGATCGTCGCATTTGTCCATATTTTAGAATGTTTTAATGAATTTAAAATAAATTGTGTGTTGGAAGCGGGTTTGCGTATGTTCTGGTGGGATTCCCACGAGGGAAGTTATAATTGAGTTTACACATTTTCGGTATTGCATTCAGTTTGCAATTATATTTCAACAAGTAAATAACCGTCAAATAAAATGCGGGCGAAGCAAGGCGAGCACTGGCCAGCTAGTTTTCAATATTAACAAAACTATTTTTTTAAACAATGAATACAAACAATCATTAGATGAAGAGTTGCATAGTTTTCACCCTCTAACTGCTTTAAAATATCCTCAAACGCTCTTAAAATTATAGTTAACGGACTAATGTAACTCAAATTTATACTAACAATTCTCTTCTCTTTTTCTTTTTTCTTCGTGGTTAGGTGAAAAATCTTCATAGATACTCGCGTAAGCGTAAGGTGGATAAAGTGGCGAGAAAACTCCACTATCTTCTATGACCGAAAAATGCCACCTAAGTTGAAAGGAAGGTTTTACACAACAGTTGTGCGTCCAGTTTACAATGTTGGACAATGTACAAAAAGTATGTAAATTAACGACAGCTGATATGAGGATGCTTCGCATGACAGCAGGAGTGACAAAGCTTGATCGAATAAGAAGTTCAAAGACCCGTGGAAGCCTTCACGTCAAGGAAACCATCTTACGACAAATAGAGCACAACCGGCTCAGCTGGTATTGCCAGGTTCAAAGAAGAGATCATTTGAACTGTTAAAAAGGCAAAATCAATGAACGTTCCAAAAACATCGCGAGGCAGGAGAGGCAGGTCTATAAACACCTGGATCACCCAAATGCAACGACATAGGCATTTCATGGGCCACATTGAGTGGCCTGATCCAAAGTCGGCAGGCCTGCCGATATTTTCTGAGATCAAATAGGTGGATCAGTAGAGATGGGGTGAAGTGGTAGGGTTATGATTCCTTGTTTTCGGATCATAATCTCGCCGAAATAGGAAGAAGAAATAATGAGTTGATTCTCCTTGCTTTTTCAAAATCTCGGTTATACACCGTGATAACGATTTAAACAATAGTTTGATGTATTTTCTTGATATATTGCTTCCCCTTTTTCTGCATTGTTTCCCATTTTTCTACAATGCTCCTTTTAATATCTTCAATTGTATCGTACTGTCTATTTTCAGCATAAACTCCTCTTGCAAGATATCCCCAACAATTTTCAATGGCGTTAAGGTTAGGGGAGCGTGCTGACCATTCTAGAATTTCAATTTCATTTTCTCGGAAAAAGTTTTTCACAACCCTGGCAGTGTGAATGACTACATTAGGTCCATTCGCGTACACATCTAAAGCGCTTTAAGGTGCTCTAAAGTGCTCGAAGTGTATTCGCGTACTGAGCGAATATGACAAATAAAGAGAAAAATTGATAAGTAACGAGTATTTCCCCTCTGTGCTTGAATGTGCCCCAAGAATTTCTGCCAGCACGAACGCAAAAAATGCCAAATGATTGTCAAAAGAATTAAAAAGTTTTTGATTCCATTTCAAAAAGTTAATAGACATAAAAAATAGATGCAAAGTATCTTGAAGAAAATGCTGTGATGTGTGAATGTTCTCCCAAAACATTTCTTTTTAACTTAATTTAGATTTTTTGGTTTTCACACGAGTTTAATTTGTTCATTATGTTTATTTTTAATGACATTTGGCTCGAAATGGCTCGCTTTTCATTCGCGTACTTTTGCTTAGATTTTCCGCTCTCTGATAGTTTTTAGCCTCATCATGTCATATGTGACAATTCATTAGTTTTTGGCTCGGAAAGTACGCGAACGGACCTATTATCTTGTTGGAAAATCATGGGATATTTAGTAAGTTCTTGCTCTGAATTATTTACAATATCCCCAATCAAACTCAAGTAGCCTAGGCTGTTCATTCTTGATAGAACGAACTTTATTTCAGTTCTCCCGGCCCATATAATTACATTTCCCTCTCCGTGATGACGTCGACTAAGAATTTTTTGGTCTTTCCGCAAATCATGATAATAATATGACCACCCATCCGGGCAATAAAAATTTAATTTTTTTTCGTCAGTGAAGAGAACCCGCCGCCATCTTTTTGTCCACTTAATGTGTCGATCAGCAAAATTATCTCTTTCTTCCCTATGTTTCTTTGTAAGTGGTGCCTTTTTCTGTAATTTTTTGCGTTTTATAGTTTCAGAATTTTTTAAAACCCTCTGTATTTTACATTACGAACATTTGTTTTAACGCCCGCCTTTTCTGTGTTTTTTCTCACAAAAATGTCGGATTTAAGATGCCATACGCAAAATCGCTCGTTTTTCTCTGGACGTTTACAGATCTCGGTCGTACTTTACTGTGAGCTTTTCCATAATTCTCGGGACCTTTAAGCAAATTCATGACTACTTTTCGACTTCTGCATAAATGCTTTACGATTTCACTGATTTTCACATTTTGTTTTTGAATATTAGGAGCTACTTGAGCTTCGCTACTGTAAAGCCGTTTTCCTTACCAACTTCCAACTAAAAAGAATTATGGTTAAGTTTTTAAAAGACGAACAAATATGTTTCTTACAAAAATAAGAATGCATACGCTCTTACGATCGCTCATAGTAAACTGAATACAAATTCATCGTGCTGTGCTATCATTTTGTCGTATTTTTGTTTCAGATAACGGTGAATCTCTTTGAGTGCTTTCTCTCCTATGTCCTCAAAAGAAATCCATTCAACTACTACTCAAAACTAAACGAAGAGAAAAGTGTTCAAATTCATTGCTAGATTTCAAGTTCCCTTGAGAAAAGACGACTTTCGCCCGTTCATCAACACCTAAAGGAACTCAAAAGACGAGGTATTAGATACGAAAGGAAGGCAACATATAGAGATGTGCGAATCTTTAGACTTGTGTATGCTGAACGGAAGGAGTAAAAGTGACGAAGATGGTGAATTTACCTATGTCAAAGATATGGGTGCTCCGTGATTGACTACGCCATAATTAATTGAGACTTGTAAAATTTAGTCGTAGATATGGAAGTTTAATCTGAAACATACTCTGACCATTTCCCTCTTGTTGTACTTCTTCCTAAGCTAACTTGGCGCGAAAGTTCCGCAAATGAATATAGAAGTAAACTTATGAAATCATAACAACCCTATCTCCAACATGGAGGCACGAATTTCTGTATCCAAACGTTCTCAAAGGTATAATTAAAATGTCAAATCCAAACAAGCAATTGAAAAAGACCCTGTTGAACAAGCATTCCTGGTTTAATCAGGAATGTCTTAAAGCAACGGAAAAATCACTAGCAACGCTGAATCTATTCAGAAAACTCAGTACAGAAACAAGCAGGGAGCTATATTTGGAGTTAAGTACAAGATACAAATCGATTTGTTAACGAGAAAAAAAGAGAATATCTAAGCGAAACCACAAAAGAAGTTTCTGGAGCCTCGAATAGTATCTTTTTGGTGAGCAGCAAAAAAAACTAAATAGCTTTTAAGGTGGGATGCACGATCGAACCAATGGCCTTTGTGACCCATTTAAAGCAACTACTTAACCCGAATGAGACCGCACTAAATTTTCAATACGCTTCGCCTTTAGAAGACAGCGTATACAAACCCTTTGAGGAAAACGAGCTTTTAGATGTTCTAAGAACAGTTGCTCACCTCGTTCAATCGGATCTATGAGAGAACTACAGAGGAGTATCGTTCATAAACACCATCGCGAAAATCTTCACGGGCTTGTTAACAGCGAGACTGACGAAATGGGTAGAGGAAAGAATTGGATTAGGGGTAAAACGAGGCTGTTTGCTCAGCCCCCTCCTGTTTGCCTTGTTCTTAGATGTTGTCCCATCGTCATTGTCCGCTGGTATAGCGCATCTCTTCGCGGACGACATAGTTAAGCTTGCAGAATCACCAAACTCGCTGCAGCTGATGATTAATAACCTGTAAGCATATTCAGGGTTATCGTGAATAAATTTTCCCTCGGAATTTAGGTACCTTCTAAAAAGAGGAAATAATTCCGCGGAAAAGAAATAGGTATTATGATTAACAATTTCAACGCAATCGCGATATTTAATTTTTTGCCTATTTTTGAAGATACTCGTACCCAAATAGTTGCTAAATAGTGTACGCATCAACATCGAAAAATCCAAGGTTTTAGTGTTTAGAAGGGGTAATGGACGGCTAGCGAGAAACGAGGGATGGAGTTACGCTGGAGAGGATCTAGAGTCAGTTAAATCATACAAGTACCTAGGAGTAACATTATCGCATAACTTCTCGCTGATAAAAAAAGCAAAAAAAGCGATCAATAGCACTTGAAGAAATCTCTTATCCAATCCAAATATTGCGATTCCAGCCAAACTAAATGTGTTTGATGCAGTGATGGGCTACGAAGCTCAAGAATGGGGGAGCAGAGAATATGATGATGTGGAAAAGCTGTGGAGATTTTTCTTAAATAAGCTGTTTCGTTTTCCGTCCAATACACTCAACTTCATGCTTAATATTGAAAGTGATTGCTCTCAACTCTTCATATACACGGCTGAAGATAAATATGAAAAAAATGATGAACTTAGAAGACAGCAGCCGCCTTACAAAAATGTTGGCTCTGAAAGCAGTTATGCTTAAGAATCATCTTGAGGATTTTTTGGCCGAACCGTATCTCCAACGAACAACTTTATACGAGAACGGGCCAAAAACCTATAAGCATTACTATACGAAGAAGAAAGTGGCAATGGATTGGACACACCCTTCGGCGCGAAGACAACTCCATTGCGAAATACGCCATGCAGTGGAAACCGCTTACCCAGGTAGGCAGAATAGCGGGGCGCCCTAGGCAAACGTGGCGCACAAGAGTTGAGGAGAAATCGAGCTCTTTAGGAATGAGTTGGAGGCAGCTCAAACGCGTTGCAGAACTTCGAACAAGATGGCGCGCAGGCGTGGTTGACGCCCTATGCCCCCTAAGGGGCTAAAGGATCTAAGCGAAAGTAAAGTGAAGATTTCGGGGAAAATTCACCTAGAGAAGAAGTTGTATTGGATCTGTTAAATGGTGCTAACTGGCATAGATTAGCTTCATACTGCAGAAAAGCCTACGACTATAGGTTCAGAATTGTCCAGGGAGATTTTTGATTTCATTGCATATATGTATATAAGTATTGGTATATTAAATTAATAACTTTTCAAAAATTAAAAACTTGTCAATCTACGGCAGACGGCAAAGCCATTGCATAGATAGCACCTGTAAAAACAACATTTATAAATATTCTTATTTTTTTTTATTATAAATTCATTGCTAATTGTATTTTTGGAAAATAATACGAATGTGCTATTATTTTGTCGCGGTGTGTATCTATCCTTTCCAAAGCCCCCACCCGGCCTGTGTAAAAAACCATGTTAAGGTCATTCGTAAACCCTTTAAAAGCGCGCAAATTATAAAAAAAAAAGTTCATACATCGTTCCATAGCTACAACGCTGCAACCATAATCCTGTAAAAAATGCCAAACCTTACTTCGGAACAAATATATTAAAATAATAATAAAAACTTATGAATCATATGCTTGCAATTTAATGTCACATAAATACAAAAAAAAAAGTGCGCAGGTTTTATATATTAATATATCTTTATATATTCGCGGCTTAACTCTATACAAGTTTTTCTACACAACATAACACAATACAATCTTTTACTTAGAGATACATAATTATTATTATTATTCCTTCAGCTTATAAGATAAACCATTTTTTTTTTTTTTAAATAAAAATTCTATTCGACACAGTCTATCAATTTTCATTAATTTTTTTTTTCTCAAAAAGATACCTGCATATTTTTGTAAAAATGTAAAAGGATATGGAAGTAACTTAAGTCGTCGGAAGAAATACAATATTAAGTTTAACTTACAAAAAAAAAAAAAAAAAAAAGTAGGTACATACATATACGAGTATGTACACATGTATGTTTTTACTAATTGGTATAAAAAAGCGTCAGGTAAAAAAAAATGTATAAAATATATTTTGTGCGGATTAAGTCTTTTTCTTTTTTTTACTTTTGGATCGGGTATTTTACAGTGTGGAGGTACTTTTTTTTTTTTTTAGAAAGTTTAGAAAGATCGATGGTTAATGGAGTAAATTTGAGGGCCCTATTACCATTCGTGAGTCGAACTAAAACTCTTGTGGTTCTGACTAATTGTTATTATGGTTGGCGAATCAAACAGCAAACATCCGCTAAAATTTGAGGAAAATAAATTTCAGTGACTGATTTGGTTATTTAAGAGCAACCAACAGAAGCTTTGCTGAAAAGGTAAAACATCGTAAGTCGACTTATGTGGTTTTTCCTTTTCTTTGTTAAACCGATATATATTTTCACTATACGCAGCTGTATCTAATCGCCTACTTTCTGTGTAAAGTAAAGGTAAAGTCCCAAAATGCGTATAAAATCGAGTCGAACCGCTTTAGTTTTTTCGCTCTCCTGAAAAACTATTAAAAGAAACTTAAGACAATTTACCTTTTCAGCAGAGAATTTATCTCGGACTTTCATCTGTCAATTTCATTTCTAATTTTCCAATCATAAAACTAGGCGCTGAAAGTAGTGCGGGTAACAGCGACTCATTTAACGAATGAAGAGAAAAAATAAATGAAATATATTCACCCCGATTACAGTTGGCGTTTTTCGCTTTTTGACGATTGTCCTTTCATTTATAGGTACGACCTGCTGACTGTTAATCGTTACTAAGCTATTTTATTGTCATTTAGAATACAATTACAACTCTTTCACATTGAATAAGTTATAAAATGGGTTCGTGGTACATCTGAGGAATAAAACGACGATCGACAAAAAGTGAAAAACGCCAACGGTAATCGGGGTGATTTTCTTACAATTCGTTACTTTGATCTGTCATTTTCGAGTGCGACAATAACATGCAGCGAAATCAGCAAATTCGCGTTTGAATTGCGAATGACAATAGGAACCTTATATAGCTTTAAACACGAAAGTTTTATCAAAGTGATTATGAAGTGAAACAGGTCATCCAAATTCTTCAACTCGTATACGACAGTCGAATCCGAACATGGTCGCATTTAGTTATTACAGTCGTATTTTACGTACGAATTGCGTACGAGTGTGCGACTAAATGCGACAGTGGTCGGATTCGACTGTCGTATATGGGTTGTAGAATTGGGGTGATTAGCTTCCAATGATGTGGACCATTTTGATAAAATAAAAAGGGAATGCATTGTATAATAAAAAAAACAATACCTACCGCACTGTATTGCTTGTGTATATGTACACAGTACGATTTGGACAAAATTAAGGAATGGGACGTGAGGCGTATATATTGTATTGCTTGTGTATATGTACACAATACGATTTGAACAAAAATGAAGGAATGGGACGGGAGGTGTATATATTTCTCTTTCTCTTTACACTAATATTCTTTTTTTTTCAGTTTTTATTCATAACTATTAACATATCTTTATCTTTTTACTCATAATAATTGTTTCCTCTTAACACTCTATGTTTATGTATACAATTCCATTATTTACAAGTAAAATAGTGCGCATTGCCATCAGTTAAGCTTAAGTTAAAAAAATAAAAAAATAAAACTGATCTGCAATATTTACGATCTACTATGTCGAGTAGAAATAAGAGAAAAAAAAAAAAACGATAATGATCATGCTATTAAAAAAAAAAAAAAAAACAACAACATATGCAAACAATAATTATAGTAAATATCCGTGTAGTTAATGGACAACAATAATTTGGATATTGGCAGTATTTGTTATTGTGAAGATATTTAGAAAAAACAAAATTGTATACCAGTTACTGCCGTTTAAATCTAATAAATTCAACAATACAATTAAAATTTGTTGCCTAACAAATCTGCCATAATAGTTTATTATTTTCTTCTTGTACGTATTTCATGATTCTTATTAACAATTATCTGGATTCATTAAAAGAAAAATAGAGAAAGAGTTTCTACGATTATGGAATAACGATATTTCCTTCTTTTTTTTACTACATAATTGTACAGACGGACAATTTAAAAAATACATTTTGTATATAGATTGCAATAATATTTTTTCTTTTGTTACTCAATGATTTACACTATTCGCTTTTATATTTCTAACTACATTTACAACAACATAATAAAATCTAGATTTCATATAATTCGGTTTCACGAAAAAAAAAATTTACATTAAAATGGCTTGGTTTAGGTGTTGTGTTGTTCAGGCCGAACATGAAGTTTTTGTTTTTCTTTCGTTTCGTTTAAGACGGTGCTTTAACAACTTTTGTGCACATATCGAAGAATTGTTGTTTCACCTCTTCCAGAGAGTTGTCTTCGCTGATTTCGGGATATGTTGGTTTCTGTTTGTGGGAAACCATAAGATAATAATTTATATAGTAACTACATAGGTACATACACACATACACGAACAAATAGAATTTTAAAATCTAATCTACATATGTAAGTGCATATCGCACCTTGAGATGACAAGTGTCGTAACTTCCTTTAAGTAAGTACTGTGGTATGTAACATACAACAGTATTTCTCTCAGAGGCTGTGCATTCTTTGTAAACTGTAAAACTGTTGTTGGCTGAATAGCGCCTAAATGGAAAAGAAATGAAGCTACAACTGGGTTCCAATGAAAAGACTGTTAATAATACATACATGAGAACCAATCAAAATCTCAAAATTTTCATTTTGGAAGTTACGACAATAGTCATCTTAGGGTGCGATATACAGTATTGACCAAAACTAAAAGAAGTATCGAATATCCTTAAATATTTACAAGAAAACAGCCTAAAAATGTTAGTTTTTAATATAACGGGTCTACCATCCGAACTTTCGGTAGGGATTGCCGCCATCTGCCAGTGTACATTGTACTCAGTAAGGTTTGCCATTTGACCATGTCGAAGTATACGCCACAACAACGTTTGGAAATCATAGAATTTTATTACAAAAATTGGAGTCTGTTCGATGGTAGAACTACGATTTCTGTGGCGCCACCTATTGGAGATATTTTTTGATAGATCCCGACGCCCTAAACAAAAAAATAAAAAATAAAATTGTTCGATATCTCGCTTAGATTTCAAGATATTAGCTGTACATAAAATGTCCGATTTCGCTCAGTCCGAAATAAGAAGCTCTCGAGTGAACATCTGTGCCAGAACGTGCAATTTTCTCTTTTTATAAGTGGTAGGTACGTGTGTTTGACGTGTGAAACTTTTAGAGTTCGTTACAAGTGCAGTTTTTTTTTTTTTTTTTGTTTTTTCTAGGAATTGCATACCATGCTGTCGGCAGTTCAAATTCGGACCCTCTTCCTTTATGAATTTAAAATGGAACAATCAATGGCAATGAAAAATATTAATGACGCATTTGAGGATGTAGCGGTTAGCGAACGCACTATTCGACGTTGGTTTGGAAAGTTCCGTTCGGGAGATTTCAGCGTCGAAAACGAACCACGTGGGAAATCGGAAACGTTAATTGATGACGATGTTTTAAGAGCAACGGTAGGTGCAGTCCCAACGAAATCGGTGCGGGAGATTGCACAAAACATGGGAGTGTCCTCCATGACTTACTAAAGCAAATAAATTTTATAAATAAAAAAAAAAAAAAATATTTGGCATAACAGCTCTTTAAGTGCCAGGGCCCAGCTTCTCGCAACCACTCAAGTTGTGTGCGTTATATTTTTCACATGAATAGAATGAGCCTACAGGTTAGCGCCGTATCCGAAGGTCAATTTGGTTTGAGAAGCTTTTTCGTGACAACAAATACTGTCGGATGTTTGTCCGACGTTCGCTAGAGGTGTTTGTGGAATTCGAACTTGGAACCTCCGACACACTAACCACTTACGCCACGGCGCCCACTTTATTTCATTTTATAAATACTAATCCAAAATGTTTCGCTGTTTGCATTACGTTAGGCAAGGTTTGCATTTGTAACAAAATTAATGGCACGAATAGGTATACTGGTGGACATTGATGCCTTATATGTTGACTGATCTCATTTAAATAAATATTGATATCGTCTTAACCATTGTATTTGAAACGTTACGTGAAGAAAGCTGTGTATCGTCGAAATGATATCGTCGAGACGATATTAACTTTTTTAAATTACGTGAAGCAAAAGTATCGTCCGTAAGATATTCACTCCGTATACCTCTGGCGTTTTTCGCTTTTCAATGATTAACGTTCTATGCATAGCTACGACCTATTGACCGTTAAAAGTTACTAAGCAATTTTTTAGTTGTGTATTATTACAACTCTTTCACATTGAAAAAGTTATGAAAATGGATTCGTGGTACATCTGAGGAATAAAACGACAATCGTCGAAAAGAGAAAAACGCCGACGATAATCGGGGTGATTATGAGACGATTATCATCGTCAAAGATCGATTCAGTTAATTCGCTTCGCCCAGCATCGGACTTTATAGTTGGCAAACAGTATGTTTGGATTTAATCGTTGTCATTGTGGTGTCTTACATGGCTTAGACCACTTTTCTTTCCATTTCTAAGCACTCCAGTTCAAACTGACTTGTATGTACTTATCCGATACAAAAGGCTTATTTACAGACCTTACCGAATAATCCGGCTTCTGTAACTCGTCTTCCAGTAGTTATTTTATTGATTTGTATGTTTAAATATTTTTTTCTTTTTCGGCGGAAGATACGGCAGTGTAGTATTTTGATATGAGAGGGTGCTTTATTTTTGCTCAAGCAAATTCGAAACACTTCTTAATATCTGATATTTTCTTTCCATTTCTACTACCTATAATGGTTTCTTACTCTTTTTATAATGAAAAGTTATACAAGTTATTTTCCTCGTATATATTAGATCATGTTCAATAATTCACAAAAGAGTGCTGTAGTTTTGGCCAATACTGTATGCAATAAAGGTCAAAAGAACTCATCTATTTGTTCTGCTTCGAAGATAGCGATAGTCTGCTCTTGTTGGGAACAAGTGCAACGTCCTTAGTTTTAGTGGGTAACACATAAAAAAATCTCTTAATCTCTTGATTGGGAGTTTGAAAAGAACAATCTAGTATGACTTACAACAGAGGTTCAGAAGATCCGACGTACATCTTTGCGCAGCTTCTGCTTCCAGACTGAGAAAAGCCATCTCGAAAATGAATGCTAATCTTGCTAGAATTTAAAGAGAAATCGCCAACTAATCGCATCAGCTAATGGACACTAATTTCCCGGCTGTAAGACTATTCTGGATGAAAACCCTGACTGAGAGTATACCATAACTTACTTACTTACTTATGTCATGTATCCCCTTGTGGTTCCTAGGGCCTCTACTACACCTACGCGCCAGTATACCATAAGCCAACGAATTTCTTTGGATCTTATCAACGATAAATCTGTGGTCACAAGGTAAGACCGCCTTAGTCGAGTTAGGACTAAATTGAGTTAAGGATGCCAGAAGATCCTCTACTATTCGAGCTTATACTACCAAATTGTTACCTTATTACCTTTTATCGTTACCGAGTTATAAGCAAAAGAACAAGACTAAAATTTCCACGTTTTCGGGAAAAACGAAAACTTTAAACTCGTTTTCTGAGAACCTGTGAAAATCGACTTAGGCGGTTTTACCTTGTGGCTACAGAAATGGTTAAAGTTCGCGGTGGACCGGATAGAACCTTTTCGGTACATTTTGAAGAGTTACGTTTGCAATCGGAGCTATACCGAGTACATGAACGGAGTCGAGGTCGATTTTTATATTAAAATCACACAAAATCTCAAGGATCTTAGGCCAATTAGACTGACATCCTTTACACTTACAGCCCTTAAGGGAAACCTGTATTTCTACAGGTAAATCAGTGTATTGTACGCAATACAAGTTACAACATGCTTAGTAGAAAGACAAATCCGCTGAAATAGCCCTTAACATAGAGAGAAAGTTCCATTATGTTAACACTAATTTGATCCATCAATGCCTCAACTTTTGCGAACCTATCTGCTGATTTATAGAGCATATACTCAAGTGCAGAGTAATAAAATCACGCTCACCACTGCTCTGAAATACAGAGCTCAATAAACTTCTCTCAGTAAGTTAGTAGATGATGTCGCTATCTCTACATATAAAAAGCTAAAGACAAGGTAATTTTATCACACTCTACAAATACAGTAACATCAGCTGTCTTTCCCTACGTTTTAGTGTCAGTTTACTTGTAAAGCGTATTTTATATGCTTTCAACTGTTCACAATTCGTCTTAGGTAAAGTTTGGTTGAAGTGGCTGCCAGCTTACACCAACCCACATAGACCAAGGAACGTCTGTTGTGGTACCACAAATGATTATGTAGTCGCAGCCAACTCGTTAGAACCAATTAGAGCTTTTAATGAAGCGAAGGAGGCTCCTGATGTCTAAATCTATCAAACCACCTAAATGGTTGAAATAGAAAGTTCCTAGATGAAGCTTCCTTCTATGGGAGAGAGGTGAGCACGCACAAAGAAGGTGAGGAGTGGTTTCCTCCTCTTCTTCGTCCATGCAGCTTCTGCAAAAATAATTTGAATATACGCCAAGCCTTTGTTCTTTCGATTGCATCCAGCTTGAATTTAAATTTACAAGTAGCGATTGGTATACCTAGATTTTCCTTGTCTGGAAGGATGGGTACATTTGTTCCTATTCTGGCGAGTTCATCCTTACAATTAGCCGGAATATCCCTATGCCCCGGCACCCAACAGAGGTGAATATTAGACTGCTCCGCCATCTCTTTAAGAGACGAATGGCTGTCTAGGGCTACTACTAAAATTATAGAGATCGATTCTAAGGATTTAATTGCAGCATGGCTACCTAAAGAGACACGGATGTCCTTGGCGGATATCACGTTTTTCTATAGTCAAGATAAGACCTTCTTAATTGCCATTATTTCCGCCTGGAATACGCTATAATGATTTAGTAGACGGAAGGAGAGCTTAAGATTAAGCCTGTCAGAGAAAACACCTCCACCAACTCTGCCTTTAGTTTTTGAGCCGTCAGTATAGAAGTGGATCGACTCATCTTCTAGAAAAGCATCTTCATTCCCGAGTGGTGTGGAAGGGATGGTGACAAGGAAGTTCTTGTCAAAATTTAGACGTGTTTTCGGGAGAGATTGTGAATTTATTCAGAGTGGAGGCGTGGCCAAATTCTTTTCTTGACCACTTGGAAAGCTTCAAGGCACGGCAGCATTCGCGGCCATTTGCTTGCTAAATATTATTATTATTATTATGACTTTATTAACTCATAAAATAAATTACAAAGTTAATATATAACTAGCACTAACCCGAGGGTTTACGGCTGTTTGTGTAATGCAAAAGGAAAGATAAAAAAAAAAATAAATAAGTATAAGTAAATACTGGAATGTGAGCTAAATTTAAATTAAATTTCAGTATCAGATGAAACATGATGTCCAGTGCCGTAGAGGGAGTTGTACGTAGTGCTCCGCGTATGCACAGACAAGCTGTACACTGGACCTTACTTAGATAGTCGCGATTTATAGATTTTTCTAAGGATGTTCACCAGACGTATGTGAGTATCTGTCTTATGACCGAGATGTATAGCCAGTGAGTTATTCGAGGCTGTAAACCCCATTTATTTCCTGTAGCTTTCTTGAATGTTAGGTTTCCAGCTTAGTTTCCTATCGAGGATAAGATCCAAATATTTTGCTTTATCAGAGAAAGTTAAGCTGATACCATGAAGAGAGGGAGGATCGATGAACGGAATTTTATATTTCCTTGAGAAGAGTACCCGTTCCATTTTTTGCGGGTTTACACCCAAACCACACCCGAACTGCCCATCTAGTTAACTTGTTTAAAGCAGTTCTTTTAGAGTATTAAGGTGCTTTCCTGAAACTGCTATAGCAACATTATCTGCATAAGCAATCACCGTGCATCCCTCACCCTCTAACATTGTCAATAGTTCATTAACCACCAAATTCCAAAGGAGAGGAGATAGAATGCCACCTTGCGGAGTGCCTCTACTGACAGATCTTCTAGAAGACGTCCCACCTAGCTCCGAATTGATAATCCGACCATTAAGCAGTTATTCGTGTTAGAAGAGAAAGAACTTGTTTCTGAAAAAATTATAAAGCACATTGGAGATTCTCCTTATTTGCTATAGATCTCAATACATGCTAAAATTAAAAACTATTCTGGTAAGTATGTAGATAGTTGCAAGGATTATCGGTAAGATCCATCTGTGGCACACAATGGATCTTTTCTCAGTCTTGAGTTCATCGAGGGCTATTTCAAATTAACCAACCAACCAAAATCATTGCTTAACCCATTCACTGCCACGTCAGACCATATGGACTGACAATTGTCATGCTGCAATTGCCAAGCATTCAAACGACGAGTACATGTAATTGCCAGTCAAATATAATGCAAATGTTTTTAGAAATTTAAATTTTTGATTGTGGTATAAGCTTATAATAGGCAGAGAATATTTGCATTACTAGGTATTTAGTGTCAGTCCATATGGCCTGACACATCGCTTTTGGTATTTAAAAGTCTTACCGTCAATTCCTAAGGACTGACATTAAAAATCCGAAAACATTTTGATAGTTAGTTTAGTTAAGACCTATGAAATATGTCCTACGACGGGATTCTATGCAAGCAGATGCCGGAAGACACCTTCTTGGTCGATTACGCAGATGATATTGCTGCAGTTATCACTGCATGGGATACCGAGGATGCCCAAAGAAAGTTGAATCAAGATAGGAGGCGGGTGCATTCCTGGATGAAAAACCACGGATTAAGCCTAGCGACTGAAAAAACGGAGATAATATTGCTGACAAAGAGACGAATTTCCACAAATGTTGAGTTACAGGAGTGACGCCCATTGATCTTCTAGCAGCAGAAAGGAAGTACGTCTATGACAAGACGCCGGAAATAGGAGCGAAAACAGAAGCTACAGAAACGAAGCAACTCACGAAGCAGAAGTGGCAAAACAGGGGCCTTATTTTGTATTGCGTTTCGTATACAAACTCAATTTCCAAGTAATTTAAGTGACGTTTGATAGATGTTTTTGACAATCTAGCTTTCGGAAATTTTTGATTTTGAGTTGGAAGCACTTACACTACCATACAAAATACCAATTCATTTTAGAATCGGATTACATTTCCGAATGGCAATCCGAATCCGAAAGCAGTACAAAATAAGGCCCCTGGTGGAACGCTGAAACGAGGGGAAGATGGACCTATCGGTTGATCAGAGACGTTGCTGCATGGATGAAGCGGGAGCACGGTGATTTGAATTATTATATAACCCAGTTCCTTACGGGACATGGTTACTTCAACCGGTACCTGCACAAGATGGGAAAAGTAGAGAGTGCAGTCTGCCAATATAGAGACTCTTTGGACGACGATCCGTATCACACCTTTTTCACCTGTAACAGGTGGGCAGCAGAAAGGAATAGTCCAGAGTCAGAGATAGGCAACTTTTCTCCACAAAATGCCGTAAACAAGATGGTCTCGAGTATCGACATATGGAGTATTGAGAAGGTAATCAGATCGAAAAAGAGAGAGGAGGAAGTAAACATACCCTCAGTAATTTTACCAAATTGATGAACGCCTTACCGGCAAGATATGTACTATAAACCCGCATCAGGAAATAAATGAAAAAGCCAGTCCCCAGAGGGGAAAGAAAATAATACCACTCTGAAGTAATGCTACAGCGGTTCCGGAGTGGATGGTGTCAGGTTGAAAAGGGGTTAAAGGTAGTTTTTAGTGAGTAGGAGTCTCACACTACTTGAAACAGAGCGGGCCTGTTCCTCGTGCGCATTAGCGTTTTTCCACTATCTCTTAGGCAAAAAAAAAGCACCACCCATGCATAAAACACTTTAAATGAGTAATTACACACAGCCGTCAAAACTACATATTCTGTATTGGCTTTGTTCTTGCTATTTGAAATAAAAATGAAACAGGAAAAGGAATAGCAGGGACTTTGAGATATGATGCAAAATCGAAACAAGAACAACTTCCAGTACATTATTACATGAACACAAAACATTATCTTATAAAACAACAACAATATTCGAAGGCAGAACGTCAGTCCATATGGCCTGACAGTTACAATGAAAGAAGATTTCATGTCAGACCATATGGACTGACGCGGCATGTTTGGCTAGTTCTAAAATGTTTATTTGGCAATGAATGGGTTAACCAACAATGTCGTCTTCGACCTCCGGTGGATGTATCTGCAAAATGTAGCAACCAAAAGAAAAAAAAAAAAAAAATAGAAAGAAAATAATTCAGGCAAAGCAAAACCAACAAAATCTCTCGTTACTGTTTGGTGCTGTATTCCAATGCATAAATAATATATTTGGCGCAACAGCTCTTCAAGTGCCAGAGCCTAGCTTCCCGCAACCACTCATGTTGTGTGCGTTATATTTTTCACACGAATGGAAGGGACCTACAGTTCAGTGCCGTATCCGAAGGGCAATTTGTTTTGAGAAGCTTTTTCCAATGCATAAAAACATATAATATAGATTTTTGTAGGTTAATACATGTATAAGAACAATTGGTACCTAAAGTCTTGAAAGCAGAACAAACGAGATGAATTCTTGTAGACCTATCATTAAAGCCAGTAAACACTGTGGTAATGTATGCCTTACAAATAAACAATTTCATCTCCTTACCTTAATTATGCTAGTATACGTACTTTATTAGAAACATAAAATTAATAATCTTACAAACCCTACACTCTAAAGAAACTTGGATCCCGTATTATTACGGAACGCGATAGCATTTTTAAAACGATCCAACAACAGTTTCAGTCCTCGTTCGTAAATGAAAGATAATACATTTTTTACATAAGCTACTAATAAGCTAATAATAAGTGTTTGTGTTTTTCCCTTAAAGCAGGAAGTAGTTATTATAAACAGAAAGTTCTAGTTATAGGTTAGGATATTTCTTACTGCAAACTCCTGTTAACAGACACCTACCGAAAAGTGAATCGAACTTTAAAATTACTTTAAAAGCCTTTATCGCAATCATTCATCGGGAAACTTTCACGAACTTTTTCAACTTAAGAATAAACTTTTCTTCGAGATGATTGTATTTAAATTTTATTGCATAGTTTTGGACGATGGCACTTAACGATATCTTAAGCTTCCAAATATACCTATATATATACATTTTTTAGTAGAAGTAGTAGTACTAAGTTAAACCCGAAGAATCTTATGAGTACATTAAATATAAGCTATGGCCAAATTATTTGACCTTCCATCCCAATGGGATGAATGGCTTATTGTATATAAAAACTTACATTCATGATACTATTTTCCCCCCGCAACAATTGCCAATTCTCCAATATCGAGGCATATTTCAAGTACTTCTCGAATTCTCGTAACGTATCGTAGACGTGACATAAACCTAGATAATCATACTCTAGACCAGAGTAAGACTTGCCAAACAATCGAAGACCTTCGAAGAGAGAAATTTCGCATAAGACTTCCAGTCTTTAACAGTAGTCTCACTTCAGTTGACAACACACAAACTTACTTATTTCAACGCTACGCAAGTAGAGTTCTTCGGCTTCACGGTATTTTTTCATTTGATAGTTATACAGAGAAGCCAAGTGACCAATCGACAGGCCAACCTCATAGTCATATGGTCCCAGTAGATCTGTTTTGATTTTAATTGCCTTTTGGTGCATTTGTTCTGCCTCCTGCATGTATAGAGAGTAAGAGGAAATTTGTATCCCCTGTCAATGTCAATCTTGTGTTTATGGAAAGAAATACAAAAATGTATGATGGTGATGCTGGATAGGAAAATTACCTCAAATCTACTCATTGTTTGGTATAACCGCCCGAGGTTACCATAATGTTTAGCAGTCTGTACATTCACCTCGCCAAACACATCGAGTGAGAGTTGCAAGGCACATTTGTGCAGATCCTCGGATTGTTTCAGCAAACCGTCCTCGTCCACCCCATTGGCAGCCATTTTATCGAGCGCTATCTCTTCGAGTAGTAGGGCTTTGACGCGTTTCGCTGATGCCAACATCAGGTGATCACTGGGCACAAGATCTTTCATAATGTCAACGGCTTTCTCGACATGTTCGCGGGCACACTGGAAATTCCCCGTACTATACTCATGCACATAGTACGCATAAGAGAGATCTTCATGGGCAATGGCTACGTGATAGTTTCGATTTCCGAATATTTGACGCTTAATTTCGAGGGCATCTTTGTAGACGTTAACACTTTGGTAAACAGAGTCAACATTCAGCAAAAAGAATCCATAGTCTAAAAGGGTGTCCGCATATTTCTGATGGTACTTTCCAAAGACAGCTCTAAGGTGTGGGTGAATGGGGTGTGGTGGTAGGGGAAAAAGAAATGATTTAAATAAATTTAGTTTTTTACTACTTTTTGGAGCTGCAAATAAATGGAAATGATATGTTGTACAAGCACATACTATAAAGGCACTCGATTGTCTCAGGTAATTATAGGAATCAACTAGAACTGCAGCTACTACCTACGCGTACTGATGGCTATCGAGGAGTTTATATTTGAGTGGCGATTTCAATGCAATTGCCGATCTGTTTTCAGTTGTGTTTATTTTAGTCTGCGACTTGCTTAAAACTTCACAGAAGAGCACACCTGATGCTATGAGATAGTGCCGCTTGAAAATGTAGACTAAAACAGGGTTAGTTAACGCACTCTTATGTGAGCGCATTAAACAGTTCACAGCTCATTTTTGACTCACGTGCATATGTACTTTTGAAAAACTCATGCGCGGGAGCGTGGGTTATGGGCATTTTCATGAGTGACCTCGCTAATCCTTTAAAAGGGACGCGGGAGTAGGATACTCAAGTAGACTCTACATCCTTCTCGATCCTCCGCCATTGACTCCAACTCATCAGGAGGAGTCCCTAGACGGCTCCAGGAGAGATGTGGGATCCAACCATCTATTTCTAAGCTTACCGATCGTATCATAACATAACACATCTTGGAAGCCGGCTTGGGGGCATACGCACTACGTGACCAAACCTTCGCCGCAAAGATTGATCCGTTCGGAGTAGTTGTATCCCTATCTCTAACCCTACTACTATGTAAATGCGAACGTTTTGATGTTACCGTGAGGGCAGACACATAATGTACGAGATGACAAAATAGCAGCATAATACTGCTATTGCAGTACGGAGTGCGCATTTGGGATGCGTTCTGAACGATCTGAACGGTAGATGGACCTACAAGCTGATTCACACCATTAAGGTCTGGACCAAGCGAGTGTATGGGGACTGCAACTCCCACCTTACGCAGTTCCTATCAGATCACGGCGGCTATCGCAAATATTTATGTCCACATTGTCCAGACCAGAAGGAAGATAGAGAGCACGCAATATTCCATTGCAATCGCTTCATGGAATGGAGAAATAATCTGGCAAGTCAACCAGTCCTTATAGACCAAATGCTGCGGTCAGAGGAGAATTGGCTGGAAATTTGTACCCACATAACGAATGTGCAAAAAGAGCTCCGAATAATTAAGAGAGCAAGGAGAGCAGAAGAAGCAATACAAGAAGCACAGCATTAATTGCTAACCAGCCCCACGAAGTAATACTTATACGGCAGTCCCGCAGGGAGAGTGGTAGAAGTGTGCAGGGTGTGGATTAGAACGCAGGCGCATTACTGGCATCAATTATTCGGGCTTGCGAATAGTGCATGCTAGCAGCTCGGGCTACTAGTATCTTTGTAAGATTACCACACTGCCATTGGCAGTTGGAAAAAATAAAGTTGTTCACCCTGATTGTCGTTGGCGTTTGTCGCATTTCGCCGATTGTCGTTTTATTTATAGCTACGACCTGCTGACCGTTAAACATAACTAAGCAATTTGCTTGTCGTGTAGAGTACCATTACAACTCTTTCACAGAGAAAAAGTTATGAAAATGGATTCGTGCTACATCTGAAGAATAAAACGACAATCATCGAAAAGCGACAAACGCCAACGACAATCAGGGTGTTTGTCTCTTTTTCTAAATATTTGTCTGCGTCCTGTTCTTATTTATCGAAAACTCCGTATAACACTGAAAAAAGAATGGCAGTAGAACTGATAACTAAACAAAGCATGACCAGTGTCAAGAAGTGTGGGCGCCGTGACGCAAGTGGTTAGTGTGTCGGATCACTGCGCGGGAAGTTCCAAGTTCGAATCCCAGAAAACACCGACAAGTTTTTTACGGTCCCACTTCTCGCGAACGCCTGGCAAACATTCGAAAGTATTGTTGTCACGAGAAAGCTTCTCAAAACAAATTCCCCTTCGGATACGGCACTAAACTGCAGGTCCATTCTATTCGTGTGAAATATATAGCGCACACAACACGAGTGGTTACGAGAAGCTAGGCCCAGGCACTTAAAGAGCTGTTGCGCCAAATACACTATGAAGGTAAATATGTACCGTTTATCATTTGGGTAGATAATTTATTAATTCATCAAAGGCCTTTTCCTGATATTCTTGGGCCCAAAAAATGCAAATTCTTTACATAAAAGTGGTCAAAATAGTTTTTTCGAAGGCCGTTCGTTTCGAATTCCATTTTTTTTTTAACATTTCACTGAGTGATCATCGTGTTGGTGTTTATTGCAAACTTCTTTCCCAAGTCGCATTCAAATTATCGCAACGTACAAGTAGTCCGTCGCTTCTACATCATTGATAATGTCAGAATTAGTCTAAGACACTCTATTAATATGTACAAAATGGGGAAATACTTTTAAGTATTTCTGAGTAGATGTTGAATGCAGCGCACTTTTCGCAAAATAGACAAAAAATCTTTCCTCAGCGATAATTCGCATAAATTGTAATATTCACTACAAATTCCTTGCTTCTCAGCATTCACAATTTAAGTT
Source organism: Brachypalpus laphriformis (assembly GCA_945910035.1). Classification (NCBI taxonomy): domain Eukaryota; kingdom Metazoa; phylum Arthropoda; class Insecta; order Diptera; family Syrphidae; genus Brachypalpus; species Brachypalpus laphriformis. Next base: position 16,868,237 of record OX246753.1, on the reverse strand, counting down.
GGCAGTCATGTTATAATTGATCGAAGGCATTTTTCGCGTGTACTGCATGTACGAACTTTCAAAATATCAATTCGGAGGATTATTACTTAGTTGTAGCAAAGGTAAGACTGTAAATATCCAGAGAGAGGAAAACTTATGTTGTAAGCAAATGCCAGAGAATTTGTAGATTGCGTGATTGATGAATTGTTACAATTCAGGAAGACTACAGCCTACTGTACTTTTGCACGACGATGAAAACCTGTCTGATAGGCTGATCGTTCAAGAACAGATTAATCTGACGACAAACGTCAGAGGCTTGTCTGGACTTTGGCAGGATGCAAGATGTGCCCAAGTAATAGCCATGTACCAAACCATCTGCAAGAAATATGTACTCGTACATACAGTCGGCGACAAAATTGAGTGGACGGTTGAAAAACACAACAAAAATCAACACTTTTTTCAAAAAAATGGTTGTTAGTAGATGAAATACTTAAAATTGAATATAACAACGTAACAACCTTTTCGTATTTAAAGAAGCAATATAATTACGTTCTATTGTTGGTATTCAACGAAAAGCGTAAAACTTGCAATTTTGTCGCCGACTGTATATACATAAATATTTGGCGCAACAGCCCATGAAGGGCCTAGGCCTAGCTTTTCACAACCACTCGTGTTGTGTGCGTTATATTTTCCGCACGAATGGAAGCGACCTACAGTTTAGTGCGGTATCCGAAGGGCAATTTCTTTTGAGAAGGTTTTCCGTGACTACAATACTCTCAGATGTTTGCCAAACGTTCGTGAGTGGTGGGACCTTGAAAAAACTTTTATTATTTTATGGGATTCGAACATTAAACCTCACGTTCAGTGATCCGACACATTAACTACTGCGCCACGCCACCTGCAAGATATGATCGGATGAAAAAATACACGATTGAAATCTTAGCACGATCCTCCTCATCCATTAGAAATAGACTGCCAGTTACCGAAACATAAGCCTCCTATGCATCGTCTATGGGTGGCATGGTGTAGTGGAAATGTATGTGATTGCTGAGTGATAGATTGTTGGACGCCATCCATGGAGAAAGCATACAATATAAGAACTCTTTTCTATCTCTTCTCTTCATTTCTAACTTATGTATAATATGTCGTGCAATTGTATTGAACGTCTGTGCAAGTTCAAGCCCCCCCAGGGAACAGCAAACATCAGCCACCTGAGTATAAAGTGGAAGACGAATACCATCGAAGTTTTTCCAATCCCTGTTTCAAAGAAAGACAATGGAAGTACAATGCGCCAGAGAGTCAAAGTGCTCTGGGATTTGAGTTTCCTTAAGAAATAAAAAAAATATCCAGGCTCTAGCAAGCGCGATATGGGATGCAACGAGAGGCGATACAGTATATGTATATTTGAATGGTACACAACAGCTCCTTGAACAGTAGTTGATGGCAGATGTAGAAGTAACGTTAACAACCCTAAAGAGCGGCTGTACAGTAACGGAATAATCAAAAATCGGAAGGCCTGTCGATATTTTCTGAGGTCAAACAAGCGAACCCCACAGGCGGATCAGTAGAAATGCAGTGAAGTGGGAGGGTTGTGATTCTTGAGTTCGGATCAGAATCTCGACGAAATAGGAAGAAGAGGAACATTAGCGACTATGTTCACTCTATAGGCATTAGATAATCGTAAATAAAGAAAATTACTATGTGCGATGAGTTTTCATTTATTTTTTTCTTATTTTTGTAGCGCCAGTGCCACTTTTATTAATTTTTATGTATGTGTGGGCAATATCAGCAACGCTCGAACACCATAACCATTGGAATACGATGAGCATCAACTGTGAAAAGTATAAATAAATGTAAGTGTTTCTCGTGTGTAATTATACATCGTAAATATGTCCATAAAAAACATTACGACCAAACAGAAGCAATTGGTAGATGCCTCAGCAATTATTATAAATTAATACTATTGTGATGGCAAATTTATTTTAATAACAATTATCACACGGAAGTACCCTCAGAACATTCAATTTCGCGTGACAATGATATACATATGAACAGGGAGAGAAATAGCGATAACTAATCAAAATAGTTAAATTGCAGAACAGAAACGTGTGCGAAATTTTAATACAAATAACCCCAAAAGGGTTATTTATTTACGCTATGCTCGCATTTATATTTCTTTCGTCAAATAGTGAGTGGGCGTCCACATCTATCAACTATAAGACTTACGTGTACTGGTTTTAGCGGAATGTTGCCAAGAGTAGTGTAGAAACAAGTATACACAACGCAAAGTTGCGACGCTAATGTAAATATCTGTAACCTCTAAACATCCGCGAAAGAAACCTCAATAAAATATTTATTAAGTGTCACAAGACATCTGTTGCATTTCTATAAACACTTTAGAATCCACACCCAACTGCATACATCTGTGCAAATATTTACAGATCATCCCGCCCGCTCATGTTCGCCTCTCTCACTCTCATCTCAGGAATATCAGAGTTCCGTCCCCCCAAGTAAATAATGAAAATTGTGTTATGATGATGACAAAGCGACTTTAATTAAGAGAATTATTTATTTCAACAAACATACCTTGCTCTTCGCGTCGCTTGACAGATTAACATGTTCGCTCGCTGGAAATCACGCTTGACCACACACGCTTTCGCCGCCTGCCGCAGTACGTCAATTGCAATTCTGTAAAGATAAGGAAATAGAACATAATCGTCACACAAATCAACTAAGAACAACTGCCTATTTAACGCACTTTTCGGCAATGGAAGACGTTA